>JAGVVL010000022.1:1221361-2442722 GCA_018287875.1 Nigrospora sphaerica
ACGGCCATTCCTAGTAGATGGTGCCGCCGCGGGTCGCCGCCTCGAGCTCGCCCTCGTCCTTCTTGTAGATCGTACCACCACGGGTCGCCGCCTCGAGCTCGCCCTCGTCCTTCTTGTAGATCGTACCACCACGGGTCGCCGCCTCGAGCTCGCCCTCGTCCTTCTTGTAGATCGTACCACCACGGGTCGCCGCCTCGAGCTCGCCCTCGTCCTTCTTGTAGATCGTACCACCACGGGTCGCCGCCTCGAGCCCGCCCTCGTCCTTCTTGTAGATCGTACCACCGCGCGTCGCCACCTCAAGGCCACCTTCGTCTCTTTTGTTCATGGAAAAGTCGTCATCATCGTAATAGTCCATGGGGCTTCGCTCTAAAGAGTACGAGTTAGAACTCATTAACTTAATGGACAGAAAGAACCTTAACTTACTCATGACTGGGGTAGCCAAGGCGACACCGCTGACAGCGAGTACGACTGCGACTGAGAAACGCATCTTAGAATGATCTGAATAAGTCGGAGAGGGCTGGATTCCTTAGGTTTTGAGGGATTCTCTGGTTCAATAGTGATTTACGACGCAATTCAAGTCGCAAAGATATCCATACAGATATAGGATTGAATTGACAGTTTAAGCAGTTCCGCTTAGTCAAAAGGGTAAGTGTGGGTTAGAAAAGCATATACCAATCCAACGTAATTCGTTAGTATCGCGTGGTATCCAGAGCATTACGTGGACCAGGTCCATCAAGTAGCTTCGGCTTACGCAAGTCTGTTCATCGAAAGTGTAAATGTAAATTGGAAAAACGTGATTCGATAGTCTAGCGTCATCCGCTGGTGTTACGTAATATCTAAAGCATTACGTAGACCAGGATTATTAGCACCCTATGCCTAGTAGAATGTCGTAAGCTAGATGACATCAGATACATCTATCTAAACCTTATTAATCCAGGCGGAACACCCACTATATGATCTACTTTTCTCTGTGGAGTAATAGTGGCGGAAACTTTTGTGTTTGAAGGTCCGGTGGCAGTTTGAAGAGTGGATAAACTGGGTGGCGCAGCGGTCGGTTAAGGCGCTCATGGGTTTTCCACCATACAACATCGTCATTATCCTCGTACGTAGACTGTAACAGGTGGAAATAGACACGGAATAACGATGAGTAAGTAGTCACAAATTAGACATATACTCTACTTGCAACATGTTGGTTCATTGCCTATTGAGAATAACGGGGCAGACACGGCAACACTAAAGCGGCGTTCAAATCTAACTTAAAAGCAAGTTCCTAGGTTTTTCACCCGGCCGGACGTCAGCCCGGAACGGTTTTCCTAGGCTAAGATGCGCAGGGGGTCCTCATGGCCTAAATAGGTCGCTAGGTGTAAGAATAATAATAATAAAAGCAAGTTGATACACGCTGTGGAAGTTGCTACTCGGCCACAGTAAAGAAAGTTAGAAAAGAGTAGGCCACTCCTGCTCCTATCGCCGTCATAACTGTTACTAGAAAGCCTGCAATGACCGGGAGCCATAGATTTCTAAGCAAAGAAAGTTAGACCATGGACGCTTAGAATCGGTACGAGGCATTGGCTGATAAGGCGTAGAGAAGTAATCAATTGGCCAATAAATATACCGATAAAAGCTTTTTTTACTATATCTTATTTGAACATCAACTCTTATCTGGCTAGCAATACTCTCTATAGGAAACAGTAGGCGTCTTCGTGTTGATAAGGGTGTAATTTTCATGCTTCTGAACCATGGGTAAGAGCATTTTGACGCAGTGATGCAGATGACTGTAGTCGCGAAGTTTTGGCGTCGCTGCGGTGCCGTCTCGAAGAACCTGCCCAACACTCAAGAAGAGGAATAGGCAGTGCGTCAGGTGCTCGCCGTGGCGGCTGTAGAGCTGCATGTTGTTGTTCATTGCCTTCTCCCATTCGGGTGCCGTAGCCTCGGTCCCCCACGGATCCGAAAAGAACTTCCACTCATCGGTCGCAAGATACTCGTCGTTGGCGTAGTGAGGGCACTGCGGAGGGTACCATGCCCACATGAGCTGGTCAAACGTGCATCCAGCAGCACGCGCTTCTCCGGTCGAATTGCCGCACACGTATTTCTGTCGCGAGTCGAATGGGTGGTGCGGATGCAATGTAGCTTGGAAGACAAGAAAAGACGCGGCGGATATCACAGCGATGCCGCACACACAAACTAGTGCCACGTACAGTCGTCTTCGTGTATTGCCTAAGAGAAGTCGAAGATTCCGCGAGAATGGTTTGATCAACGCGGCATCCTCTTCAGCCTTGGATTCAATATCCACACTGTGAATGCTTTGTGAAAGATGTTGGTAGTCGTGGGACTTGGTCCCTAAGAGAGATGATTGTGACATTGCTTTGTGATGGAAGAGGTAATACAGGGCGGGGAAAACAAAGTGGTTGGTACTTCTCTTCGAAGTCCACAACAGAGCCGAGTCCAGCTCTTTCAAGGAGCATAGGGTGACGATATGGAAGGCATAAGGGAACTTACATAAACTAGACATGCAGTGTTTGACAGGGATTAATGTTAGCATGAGTATCACCACAGACAGTTTACGTGAGAAATTTTCTTATCACGTAATTCAACGTAAGCACAAGATAAGTATAGCAGGACCCATTCACGACTTAGGTGGCGTCTCCACTACATCCCACCACAACACACGTTTCGTTTTCTTCCTCGTAGATCCAGACTTTTTGACTCACCAAAGAAGGAAAAAGCCGTCTCCCTGTCGGCTCTCGGCTTCAGCTTCAGCTCGATCCTTACTACAACTCACTACTCATCGCCGAATATGCTCTTGTCGTACAGGGACAGTCCCAAGCCCGACTCGGGCAGCACCGAGAGTCTTCTTGCTTCATCTGAAGAAGCTTCCGAATATGTGAGAAAAACTCCCGGGTCATTCCGCCTGGCGGTTCTGATCCCCTGGCTACTTTGCCTCGTCCTTTTTGCTTTGCTGGGGCTCTCTTCTGTGTTTCGGCCCCAGGGATACGGCTACGGTGACTTCTGGGGTCCTTACGAGTTCAGTAAGTTGACCCTGTAGACCATGTATGAAAATGAATTCTCACTAGCTGCAGAACCCGCTACAAGAGAGTTACCTTGGGCGTATCACGATGTCCAGTTCGACGCTGCTCTTCACTACAATTCGAGCCATCTACTATACCGACCAATCACAGATCCTCCATTTGTCGGAGACCCCTCCCCTGAGATCGATGCAGCTTGGAAAGGCCTGATGGGATGTAAGTTTCGGAACTGTGCGATTGACATCTTCGTTGCTGAAACAGAATATAGCCGTCGATATATTTGTGACACCCGACGAACAGAAGGAATACGGCCAGAGCTTGTGGCTTGACCCAGACACTGGTCTTTACGTTGGGCTGTATGTATTCTCGGCGTACTACACTTAGTTTGAGCTAAAAATCGTGTAGTCTATCCGTCATGCATGACCTTCACTGTATTGTGAGTTGTCTTCGCTTTTATTATTCTTCCATCTCCGCTGACAGCTATAGAACATGCTTCGCATGAACTTGAACCCGGAATACTATCCCAAGATGAAGCATTACACAAACAAGATCCACATCGGTGAGCATGGTTCCCTAGGCTCGTATGGAAAAAGCTAACAGGGTTGATGAAAGAACACTGCATTGACGCCCTCAGGCTAAGCATCATGTGCAAAGGCGACATGACACTGATACCGACTAAAGACTCTGATAGTCGACCTTTCGAGGCCGTCTTCGAGTCCGTCCACGCCTGCCGAGACTTCTCGGCTATTAGGGACTGGTCTCTTGATCGGGACTCTGCCACACCAGAGAAGTACCACGAAAACGCGGATGCTTTAAAGAAGAAGAAGGGGATAATGTAATTAAACTTTTTCAATCTTCATTCCTCCTTTTTTTAAACGTACGAAGAACAGCTTTAGGCCGCATACCAAAGACAAATCGCTGGTCCTTTGACTTGATATTGTAAAATTGTTGCAGCTGCGCTACGTGCGTGGCCCTCGAAACTGGTAAATGTGGCGGCTTTAAAAATCTTGTTATGAATCGTCAGGATACGACTGGAGAATTCTAATTAAACCCGCGTATAGGTCACATTTTGTGTATTTACGACTCGCACAGAGTAAAATTGAGCTACAACGCACCCCGTAATTCCGCAAGGTGGATATTTGCAGCAGTAAATATGACGACGTAAAAAGCCCTATTGGAGTGGCGGCGGCGTGTTCAAACATGTGACTATCATGGCATGTGCAAAACTACTAAAGATGAGACATTTACTAACTAGAGCCGCCTCCGGCTTCGGAGCGATTAATTAAAGACGGATCTTCGGATCTAATGATGATCTCTTACACCGTGTCTTATGCCAGGATGGCGGATGCCAGGTAGGTGGCTCAAGGAATCTTACCTAATGGTGTTATACCTGCTGACATGAGCAAGCGCGACCGCGAAGCTATGCAGGTCACGTAATTCGTCTCACGTAAGAGGTACACGGTTGAGATCTGCTGACGAACTAAAATTAATTCGGCAGTTTATCCCTTCGCAAGGGAAGCGAGCTCATTGAAAGCCTCCGAACAATTACTCGTAGCTGGCCGCATGTCTACGGCACCTTGAGACTGATTCACGTTCGGGCCTGAAGACACAATGCCCCCAGACGAAGAGAACCAACCGTTTCTTGACAAAGCGTACAGCAACGAGTTGCACGCAACGCCATCTCGCCTACGTGAACTCTCAGTGCTCTCCAAGCTTTGGAAACGGCGGCCTGTCATTGTGTGGACCCCCCTATCGACCGGACTTGCCGTTTTTACTCTCACCTCGCTTTTCTGGGGTGTAATATTCTTCCAGTTTTTCGCCCGTTCCCATTCCATACCCAAATTGACCAAGATACCCAACCTCGTCGACCACAGCCATGGAAAACCCTCCCCGGCTGACGCCAACTTCACACTACACGCGAGCTGCGGCAAGACAATTGAAGAATCTCGACGCATGGGTTGCAAGTACGACATCCTGAGCAACCACTGGGTTCCGGCCGCCTGCATGGATGACGTCGCCGTCGCCGTCTACCAAAAAGATGACGGGCCCTCGTGGATCGGGTACCTTGACCAAACCCGCACGCAGCCGATAGGCAGCCCCGAGGCTATGGGTGACGTTGCCGTGTACCACACCAACATGCGAGACCACATTGTGCATTGTTCTGCGCTGTGGAAGAAGCAGTTCCGCGCTTTCTACGAAGACAGGACCTACTACGACTCGATGTTACTCGATCCCATGCATACTTACCACTGCGCCGATTTCTTGGTCGAGATGACGGATAAGGGAGGTGTGGATTTCCGTGCGATCACCATTGAAGTGGAGGTCGGGCATGCAAAGTGCTGGACAAGGGGGAGAACATGCAAGCAATAGTTGAAAGATATTGATGGCCCAATGTATATTTTGGTAGATCTTCCACGGAAACGTTGGCGGGTTGTCCCTCTGCACTCTTTCACTCTGGCATGGTCAGTCAACAGCGGCCACAGCTTCCGTAGGTGAGCAGTTTTCGACCATCACAAACAATATGGAAAAATTAGGGAGTTTATTTTCTCACCAGCTACGCATTGACATTAGCCCCGTGGGCCAAGAGGAGTGAAACAAGGGACTCCGAGCCCCCTTCGACGGCAGCGTGGAGGGCCACCTTCCCTGTGGCATCCTTCGCATTGACCTGCACCTCCGTCTCCTCAAGAAGGAGCCGCGTCGTGGTCTCGTGTCCGGCCTTGACGGCCAGGAACAGGGCGGTACGGCCCAGTGCGTCGACGCCGTTGGGGTCCGCGGCCTCGTCCAGAAGCAACTTGACGACAGCGTCCTTTCCGGCCGCGGAGGCTAGGTGCAGCGGCGTGCAACCGCTGCTGTCTTGCTTCTCGACGTCGGCACCGCTGAGAAGCAGCAGCCGCGTCATGGACTCGTTTCCGTCCCCAGCAGCCAAGTGGAGGGCGGCCCGTCCGGTGGGCGCGTCGGTGGCTCCCATTGTCCCTGTCCCTGTCCCTGTCGGGGTCGGTGTCGGTGGAGAGGGGAAATGAAAAGGAGACGTGTCCGATCCGCTACCCCAGGCTGTCTCGAACTCCATGCACCATGGGCTTCTGCTGCTTTCAAAATTGCTTGGCTCGGCGATGCCCGGCGTTTTGCTTATGCTGGTGAGACAATCCACGAATGTTTCAAAGGGAGGCGACGATAAGAACGGCTCCGTGTCACATGACTGCCTAGACACGGCGGATTCTAGGGCCATGAGCCGTTGTTTCTGGTTTTTTCCTAGAAGTAGCAGTGAGCGCTGGACTTTTATCACCCTCAACACTTAGTCCTCTCTTACGATATGTTCGCTGTGCGATACGATTTTGCATCCTTTTACGTTCTTTCTTGTCGTCATTGCCCTTGACTGGCGTTGCCCGCATAGCGTGTGACATGACAATGGAGCTGCTAGGAAACATCGCAGAAGTCATATTCGCGATTTAACCCAAAGCAAATCCCTTGTACTCCTGAGATGGTCACGAAAACCAGTGACACGCTTTCAGCACGTACATTTCCTCATTTATAACTAAAGATTGTAAGTATTTATCGTGGTAGATATATTAATGTGTTTATGCCGTTCATCCTATAATTACTGTGATAGGATCTGTGCCACATCACTGCGTTATCTAAGTCCTGCAGATCACTGGGACCCTTACCCCTCCCTTCAGATACTTCTGATCAAGATATTCCCAATGGTTGATAAGGTACAAAAAACCCTGGACCATGTACTTGTGGCAGGTGACCTTAATTAAAACCAAGCACGGCTCCGCGGCCGGAGCCATTTGCATGAGACAGCTTCGCCAAGGAACCACACTGACATCAGCATGTTTGCATGGTCAGCACTAGAGCGCGGCACCAGCAAGTCCATGGGGTTCGGTCAATTTCTATGGTCCACCTCCTATTTATCCGCGGGGGCCGAAATCCTTTATGCATTGTTACCCCCACCTGATGCTGACATGGTACCAATGCATCGCCGCCCTTCCATCCTTGCTCTGACACTCATCCCCCTATACACAGTCAGAACACTGCCGGTGAATGAAGGCTTGATGGAAACCACCTGAAACTTTGAACTAGGAACGATTGGCCACTTCCTGTCATTAAGAATGATCCTCACCAGTTGCGAATGAAACTGTTGGTGCTAATTGTTCGAAACCAAGTTTACATTTAAACGACAGTACGTATTGCTCTACCAAGGAGCCGTGCCGGTGACCAAATTACTTTCCGGGCATATAGGTCAGGGAACGCTCGTATTTTGGCCTGATGAAATGATAGGAAGCTCACTGATGTGAGGCTTATCCAGCTTAAAGGTCTATTTAGTGTGGCGGAACATGCTGTCAGTCGCGTGCCCAATTCAACCTGCTTAATTGGCCTCTTTCGCGCTATACCCTTAATTGTTAGGACAGTGGTCGGGGACTGGTACCGAGGGAGTCGAAAGATTCCGCCACCCAAGCTAGGGGGATGCCGCCCCGGGGCCTAGATCCCGAAGTTCTTCTAGCTGAATAAGGAAGTTCCAAACTTCTAGCCACGGCCCTGAGCTAGAAGACCTGCGTTCGCAAACACACGCATGCTACCCCGCGTGAAGATGGCTCGAGCACCATAACTGTGATGGCAGGTGGTCGGATAGACAACCAGTGTGGGCCGGCAGACCTGACGATCCGTGCCACGGCCGTGCGTTAGGGCTTATCTCGCATACGCCGGCGCGAACCTAGACCTTTTTCTTTTCACCTTAGGCCGTTTTCGGTGCAACCTTTCGAGATCGACTTATTCTCCATTTATCGGTCTGCTGCATAAACGCTGGATTTCTCACAGAGCCATTCGGTGCCCAGTTGTAAGCTCGGACCACCATCAAGCAGCCAACTGTCACGGGATGACCTGACACTCTGACCACCATGCTAAAAGACTAGGTAGACTGGATCGGTAGATCCAGTCATCAGTGTGGCTAAATAGCTTGGAACAGGCCTGCCCCACAGTTTCGGCAGCCTGTTATAGCAACTCATTAAACAGCCACCAGTCTTGGAGATAAGATGAAGCTATTCACGGACCTTCAGACGCTATATATTAATAACATCCTATTATATAAAGCTGTAACCTAGTTCTTATTAATAGCTATTGTTTTCTCTTTTATTTAATACTAATACTATAAATATTAGGTAGCTAGCTACCGCTCTTTACTTAGTGATTTTTAAGTAATTTATCCACGCCGTTGGTAAGTAAATTAAATTCTTTAAACATTATTCATAGGCTCGTTTTTATGATAAACTTATTAAACGCACTACATAATAACACTATTACCACTTTAATAGAGAGTAGGAGTATTAGTTAGTTAATTAAGTGGTTGTCTATTATAAAGTCGTCTTAGTTAAGCTCTTTCTAATAGCCATTTTCGTCTCTTCGCTTAAACTACTTTTAATAACTTTAACGTTGACTATTAACTTGGTAAACGTTAGCATTGACGGCTTCTAAGCGCTAGCCGTAGGCTAAGGCCGTTATATTTACCGGAGTCGAATATCTCTGCGTTAACAGCGTATAGAAAGAGAATATTAAGGAGTTCTACGCTAAGTTTAAGCACTAATAGCCAGCTGGCGTTTCTTTAAAGTATATATAAAACTTCGATAAGGTTAGGGCTTAAATTAACTTTAAAGACAACACCTTAACTATTGGTTTAGCTATTTTATAATAGGAACTTACAATGAAAAGTAGTAAAGAGAAGTAGCTAACGTCTTTAAAGGCTATCTTTACTACTAGCTAAGCGCTATTATTTTAATTGTTTTTAAAGACTAGTTTGTTTAGTAGTAATAGTGTATAGCGTAATTAAACGAACAGAATTTTTATACCCAGTCCTTTGCAGCCTTTAAAAACGGCTAAATGTCACGGGGCAAGGCCCATGACAGCGGTTACAACCTGACCTGACCTAAACCCTTATATATGATAGCAGTGCAGAGCCCTTTTGGTTCTGCATTCTAGTCTTTTGCGCTCGCTAGCGCAGCGGTAGTCCGCTTGAATGCGCCCGGAGGGCCCCACTATGACACTAAATAACGAATTTAATTAATTTATAGTTGCTTAAAAAAGTGTTTTTATCTTTAATAATATTAGAAAACTCTTAATAGTAGCGTTATCTTATTCTTAATAGCTTTATTAGCTATATATAAGAGTACTTTATATTATCTTATTTTAAAGCTTAAGTTTTGCTTAACTTATTACCTACGTAAAACTCTTAAGTTCTTTAGCCTATAAACTTCATCTCTTTCTTAGTATTAAAGCGCGTTTATCAGAAGTCCATCTGTTGGAAGTGGTGGTTTGATCGAAAAGAGGAAGCAACCCCTTTATAAGGGCTCTTTCGATCTCGGAGGTCGTTTCTATAAAGAAACACGGAAGGATAAGGAACTTCTCTTCAAGAGGAACGAGAGTGTATTTCGTGTGCTTGCTTGCTTGCTTCAGGACAGACTAGTTACACGAAGAGGAGAGATTCAGCCTTTACTTATACCCGTTAAACCCTTATCCTCTTAGTAATATAAGGAAGAGGACGCGTAAGTGATTGCGTAAGTGATTACGTGGCTTAGAAGCATATGGAACCTTATAGAGGTTTGTGGAGCCTCATGGGGGCTCGTGGGAGCTTCAGGGAGCCACGTAGAAACTCGTGGAAACTCGTGGAACCTTGCAGAAGCTTCCGCGTGGCGAACGCCACGCTTGTGGGTAAAGCGGGCCATGCTTGCGGGTAAGCTGGCCCGTGCTCTAGGGTAGGCTGGCCCGAGCTTTAGGATAGGCTCGGTTAAAGGACTAGCTTCTCGTTAAGTGCATAGCTTAGTCCGTAGTGATAGAGAACGGTATAGGATAAGTCCTATACCTGCAACACCATCCGTTAATTTTACGTCTTAACTTAAGCCTAACGTTAAAGGTATTACAGTTGTTAAAGGCATAGAATAAGGCTTATAAAAAGATCTTAACTTTATAATATATAGCTATTACTTAGTGTATAGTTAGAACCTTTTCAAATGACTTTAGTAAGCCTTTAAATAGCCAAGTAATAAGGTAAAGGGATTAAGATAAATAAAAGGCTGCTCTTTAATAAATTTCGTTATTAAAAAAAGCCCTTTATCATCATAAATGTTAGTAATTAAGTAGTAAAATTAAAACAATCTTGTCAAGTTTAGGGTATTTATTATAAGCTATATAAAATTAACTTCTTTTACTTAATAGTAAAATTATAATACTTTTTCTGAAGACTACAAAGGCCTTTAATCAAGCAACAATTAAGATCGCTACCTTAAGGCAAGAAAAAAATAATTAACTATAGCGCTTGAGTAAAAAAAGCTAACAAAACATTGTAAAGTTAAGTCTAGCTTTCAAGAACATTTTATAGCGATATCAAATGTGTGTAAGGTTAAAGAGGGGATAGCGGTCTCGTTAGATAAAAAAGTATGGTCACTATGTAATATAAACAGGTTCTTATAGAGAACCGGAATGAAAAAGACGCTTTAAAGGTAGAAGAGGTAATTAAGACTTTATAAAACCCATCGGCTTATATGTAGCTGCTTTAATTATTAAGATATTTTAATTAATCTACTTTATGGTCATTGTATAAGGCCATCTACAGCAGTGGCTGTTTAATGGGGTGGCTGCTTGCTAGGAGCCCGAACTTATTGTTTCTCAAGTGTATTTCATAATCTGCAGGATTATAGAGAGCCTCCCACTGATCCAACCGGAATCTAAGGTTTAGCGTTTCGCTATAGAAGCTGCTTATCTATCTCTTTACTGCCGTTTCCAACGTGGATTGGTTGTTGAGAGACCTGCCTCCACGCCGCGTCTCGCGCTATTTAAGGGGTGACATACCTCTTAACTTAAGCCGAGTGTATAAAGATCAAGGAATGAGGCTATCGTGAACCTTATCGGCACTAGAAGGGCCTCCGTAGCGGACTGCGAACAGTCAAAGCCTTTTTATGCTAAACTTTATAACTTTCCTAATATCCATGTCCTCTTCGATAGAGAACAATAAAAGTCAAACAGTGGCTTAAAAAGTTAAACCACTGTATTAACTTATATCTAAAGGTTAGCGCTTGCTCTTTTAATACTAACGGCAGCTGAAATATCTAAGAAATGAACTTAAGAAGCTAGATGCAATTGCATAACTCGCACCGTTCACCTGGGTGTCTTCTAAGCTTAATTACGTCTTAAATCGCTTTGATTGCCCTCCATAGACTTTTCCCTATCACTCCCTTCTTAATTGGGAAGGTGACGTAGCCAGTACTGGTACGAGGCGCAACGAAGAAAGCCTAATGCTACCTTAGTAGGCTTCACCCGCGCTTCTTCCTCAGTTCGGTTGTGGTAAGTCCCCAGAAGCACACTGTTGCAGTGGCGGATATGGGCGACGGACATGAGCGGCTCCAAGATCGGCCGCCTCTCCCCCAAGGAGCGTAATGTCAACTCCCACGAGTATGTGCAATGCTTTCGGTGGAACTCGGGTGGCGCGTATATAATGGGAAGTTCGCCACCACTCACTGTAACCAGACATTTCATGTCAGGAAAGGCCACATATGGAATCAGAAGAGAAATTCGTTCGGCTTACCTGACGTGTCGTCTAGCTCGTACCGGAGATCAGCGTCATGGTACCACCCGCTCCTAGTCATTTCGGCCCAATAGTGTCGTGAATGTGCTTCGTCGTAACAGTCCAAGGGAAGCCATTTCTGCATCATGGGATCAAACTTGCAGCCGAGCTCTCTCGCTTCCGCCGGGGAGCCACCGCAGTCTGTGATGCGGCCTGGTGCGTCCAGTCCTATGCCATGTGACTTTCCCAGGAAGAAGCCGACAATGACGGAGATCAAGACGCTCCCTACGAAAAGCGCAAAGAAGACAGCACACCGCCGGCCTCGTCGCTGTTGTGGAAGTTGCCGATCCGTGGTTATGTCTTCATCAGAGAGGTCCTTAATCGTCTCGTCACTAGAAGATGCTGAAACATGCTTATAAACCGCCTGCTGCAGTTTACTCATCGTGAGAAACATGGTGGAAAAGAGGCTTCAAACATAGACTAGCAAATTTGCAAATGATCAAGTCTTCACGTATGGCCATAGATTTTGTAAAAGTGGCTGGAACCCAGGTATATGCGTGCATGTAGGGATTACGTCAGGTTTTGTAGAAGCTCAGAAATTCTCACCACACTCTCACCTAATACGTCCCATATTGTCTCACGTCATCCGTATCGCTATGCTTCACGTGCTAACCGTGGCGCTTACCGTCCTATGCAGCCTACCGACTTACTTCACGGAGTCGGATGAGCCGATTTGGTAACACACAGTAAATAAAAATGCGTATACACACACTTTCAAAGTGCACTCTTGCCTCGCTTTGGTAAGTTGGACCACCACTGCTCGGTCCACCCCCTTAATGGGCCACCTAAAAAGTATCACCAACCTCAACAACCCCAGCACAGTCACTAATAAATAGCACGGTAACCAGCGCTCGTAAAAATGAATAAAATATACTATTCTACTCCTCTTTTAATTGCGCATCTTATAACATGTTGTCCGACCACGAAAAGAACTTGCGTGCAGCCGTTAGAGCCCACCGAAATGGCCTATCTGTATAAGCCGCGGCCATCAGATATGGAGTATCCAGAACCACCCTATAGCGCTATATAAACGGCGGTGTTTCGCGCTGTGAGGCCTCTTAGAAGCGTTAAACCCTATCCCCAACTACTGAGAGCTTTTTAATACGCTGGGTCAAGTTACAGATTAAGCTAGGCTATGCTCCTTTATACTTAAGGTTCCGTCTGTTCGCCATAAAGCTATCCTAAGCTTTAAGGGGCCCTTAGACCCTCGGAACACACTAGGTCCGGAGATTCCTACGGAGACATCCAGAGTTGAAGACTTTACAAAGCGTACGGTATAACTAGAGACGTGCTAACGCTACATGTTCCGTTAATATCGTTAAGTTCTTCGACCGGTGTCACGGTTCAAGGAACGGGGGATCTGTTGATGACCCAAGGGTTCTATTGAGATGCGAAAACTACAGGTGAAGAGGAAAAGAAGAGGAACAGGCTCCTCTCAGTCACTGTTTGCCAGGAATATATCCAGCCAAACGCGGTACGTACCACCGGCCAGAGGTCCATGCGTTCCCATGCCCTTGTACCTATGTACCCATGTCGTAACACCGGCTAGATAACCCCCTTATATCGGCTATCCCTCCTGCTTACACTTATAACGCCGACGAAATAGGGACGATGGTCGATATCGGAGACGCTCTTCTAGTTATTAGACCTTCTAAACTTAAGGAGGTCATTATTAACGACCCCTTTAACAGAGATTAGGTGACTATTATAGAGTGTGTGTTTAGCGATAGCCGAGCTCTCTTCCCTCTAGTTATCTTTAGCAGTAAAAATGTTTAACAGCAGTGGTTTAACGACGAGATGTTTAACGACGACGACCTTAAGCAGTGGAAGTTCGGCTCTAAAGGCTCCGGCTAGTCAAACAACGAGATAGCGCTACGTTAGCTACATGAGGTGTTTCTTCCATAGACGAAGCCTTAGAATTCGCGACAGTGGCGCTATCTGATTATCGACGGCCACAACAGCCATATTAACGAGCCTTTCCTTTTAGAGTGCCTCCAATCGAAGGTCTGGTTGAGTTTCCTTCCGACGCACTGCTTACAGATTCTCTAACCACTTAACGTCGGCCCTTTCTCAGTGTTAAAGCGGCGGTTCCGGTTTATCCTACATGCCACTTGCTATTATATAATGGCCACAGTTGCCGGCAAACCAGAGTTCGTGGCGGCCTAGAAACGGGCTCGGAGTAAAGCCCTTACGAAGGAAAAAATCCTTCGGGGCTAGGAGTCAACTAGCATCTATCTAAGAGACCGATCTAAGGCGCTTAATAGCAGGCTAGCTATGCAGGCCGATACTATGACCGCAGACGCACTAGACCGGCCGAAAACACCAAACAGAGCCCTCCAGGCTTTAGAAAACCATCTCCAGACTCCTAAAAACAGTAAGGACCTAAGAGAATTGGATACATCTATGTTAGCAAAGGATGGTCTACCGCAGACTGCCGGGGTCCGCCGTATAAGCCATCAGGTCCAGAAGGCCCTTGATACTCTCAACGCCACTATTGTGGGACTGCAGCATAGCTAGGAGCAATTGAAGGCTGCATTAGAGAGACAGAGACCTCGAAAACAGCGCAGAGTTCTCCCTAGGGCCCAGCAAGCCTTCGTTGACATAGCAGACATCCAACAAATTAAGGATCAGCTGCAGGACGAGGCTGAGTCTCAGCGCCCGCGGCGCTCTATACGCCGCCAGCTAAATAGACGGTCAGAATCGCCCCAAATTGAACCAGACCAAGACGAGGAGATAGAGCATGTCGAGGAAGAGATACGCGTTCAGTTTTAGCTATAGAGGCCTCATGGTGGCTGCATAACACCATAGTGAATAGAGTGGTGTTGATATTCTAGTGACGTGGCCCATACAGGGGGTGGCCCGTTCAGTGGGGTGCTAACTTACCACCTCTTGCAGCCCATCAACATGGACTCTCCGAGCTACGCTCATCTGTCCGCTCACGATGGCGGCGATTTATCCAGTAGCATGGCGACGAAGTCCCGATGCGCAACCGCTTTTCTTATCTCCAGTTTTTTTTTCTCTAAATAGCCCTCCTGCTCTCCGTCCTGGCTCTCTTCTTCTCTAGCAATCGGGATATTGTTGAGCAGTGTCCCTCGACAACCTTGAAGAGCATGCCCCATTGTATTACGCCAGCTCCTCATGAAACTCTCCCAAATCTACTAACGTCTGCAAACGAAAGTCCCAACTAAGGCGGTTCTCTTCGAGGCCGACGAGAATTTTATTAGTGCCGCCAGCTTTTCTAACATGTCGGCGCTGGACGCCACGCGGAAATATTGGACGCAAATGAAGGTTCGTAAGTATAATGGAAGGGCAGTATCTACTGAATGTGTGCAGTCTCCTCCCTCGGCGTCTGCTAATAACCGCACAGGAGGGCACGGGGCCATAGTTGTGGACCCAAGCGACCGTGCGGGCCTGCGGGACCCCTACGAGATTCCCATCCCAGAGAACGAGCGTAATGACGACAGACGAAGCAAGGAAGAGATTTACATGGTTGCCGTGTTCCATCAACTTCATTGCCTAGTACGTATCCTACTAACTCTCCTTTAGAAACCCGTCGTGTTGCTTCTATTATCTTTATTAACCTTAACACATACGCATATAGTCTACGCTAATAACCTCTTACAGGCACGCTGTTATCGAGGGCAAGGCGCCTAATGATTTGGACCATGACGCCCATTGTTTTGACCTGCCACGCCAGTCTCTCCTTTGCGCAGCCGATACCACGGTCGAGGGGCAGACGGGCCGTGCTGACGGCTGGGGCACGGTACACCAGTGTAAAGACATGAATGCTATTAGAGTGTGGGTGGAAAACCGGGCTGGGTTTACATGGCATCACTTTCCCGAAGCATTATAACGAGGTTTATCCACGAGTACGGGTGTATGTAACTCATGGGTTTCCTATCAACGGCGCGAGTTAAATTGCTAGTTATCCCCGGTTCGGCTGGCGTGAGGGGAATTTCCTGGGTATCCACGTGTTCAAACGCTGGCGGCAGTATCGTTCTCCGTCAGCAACATGCTCGCAATGCAAAGTGTGGTTGTAGTTTAGGAAGGCGCTGGAGTACATAGCATCGCTTTATAGCACACAGTTCCCGCCCCTTCGCTCGGGCTATAGCCAGTAACGATGAAAAGTTTTAATGTTCGACAGTGCATAGTGAGAATTATCAGAAAAGGAAGCATTGCTTCCTATAGTCGGGTAGCGGGTGTTTATCCTAGTACTGCTATGCGACCGTGGAACGCACCACGTTCCGTACTTTACCCGTCTTAATTCGTCCCTTTGCCCCTCAGTCGTCCCCACCTCTCTACCCGTTTCTCGAGGCGTTCCGCCCTAATCTTAACGAAATGCCCGTTTCGCGTCGCGTTCCGAGCCTAGCCCAACCTTTTCTCGACGCGTCCCTTTATATTCGATCTTTAAGCGGAGCTTATAGTCTCCCTATTAACTTATACCATGTTCCCTTTAATAAAGCCGTGATAAGAAATAGTATGACTAAAAGATAATAGTCGGCGCTTATCTTGTTTATTAAAGAGCGGGATACCTTCTTTAAAGAGCTTAGCTTAATCCTTAACACGTCCGAACGTCCCTTAATAACACGAAAAGTAAAGGGGATCAAATGAAAGGTGAAGATTAAGCTATCTGCTACGGCGCTGGCGGCGCTGCTGGGATTATTTAGTCTTAAACACACAGCCCCCACTTTGTTAGATGGCAGGACCTTAACAGCTACTCTAGATTAGTAGAGTTCTAAGTCCGTCACGTATTATGTGCCGGCTTATAAAAGAAACCTCATTACTCTTAATAAGCGACCTTAATAGATAACGGTCTCTATTTCTTTAATCGTTATCTTTTAGTTACTGAGCTTTTTATTAGAGCGCGTTATATATAAAAAAAGACTAGCGATCTATATAAATATAACGGTTTTAGCTAGATTCGCGCAAGTAATAGCGTTATTATGTAAGCTAACGTTGATAATAACGTTAATTAATAGCGTTAACAATATAAATAGCGTTAATCTTAAGGTTTAAAGTAGAACGCTTTATAACACTTACGTTGATATCATTAACGTTAAATATAGTAACGTTATTAATAGAAGTCTTATCTTTAACTTTAGTTTAAATTTTGTTGGAAGTGGTGGTTTGATCGAAAAGAGGAAGCATGTCAAGGTGCGGTCAGGCAGGCAGGCAATGGAGTCGATTCAGGTTCTATGCTACAGGTCCAGGTTCCTATTCTGTTCGGTACAGGTCAGGCTAGCAGACAGGACGTAGCTTAGAGAGCTACAACTGAAGTCTTCTCGGTCGCAGACTTCTTATCTAAATCCCCAACGGAGGTCCGTACTAAGCGGTCTTAATAAAACTCCATCACGGGACGACTAATCCGTAGCCAGTTTAGGATGTCTCAGAGGCTGCCCTATGCCGGTACGGTCTGTCACGGTCCACCCCGTGACAGTACTCCCCTCCTTAAGGCGGAGTTCCATCGACGCGGTTCTAAAGGGCGAACGGCTAAGCCTTCCGTAGGCTAATAGGTCTCGGTTTCTCTGGGTATCTTCGGTGGAAGTTTGCCACTACCTCGCTGGCGTTAGCGACGTATTCCGCAGGCTCCTCGGTTGGTTGGTCGTATCCAGCCCACTTCACAGTGTATTTTAAGCGGGAGCCTCGGCCTCCGCCTCGGTTGTCTAAACGGGAATCCAGGATGTCTTCGACTTCGAACTCTTCGACGCTATCGACCTCTATAGGCGGGGGCGGTGGTTGTACTTAACCGGGGGCAGGATCGTCAGGATCAGGACGGAGTAGGCTAACATGGAACACCGGGTGGTTTCTTATAGACGGGGGTAGGTTTAACTGATAAGCGTACGGGCTCATAACCTTCGTAATAGTGAAGGGTCCGAGTTGCTTCCAGTCGAGTTTCTTTTGAGGGCGTTTCGTCTGTATATTTCGGGCATCAAGCTAGACTTTCTGGCCTACTTGGTATCGGCAAGCGGGGCGCCTCTTACAGTTGGCGTATTCCTCGTGGCGGGCTTGCGCTAAACAAATCTCAGACTTCAACATCTTGTGGACTTCCTGAATCTTCTGGGCGACGCGCTCGGCGTCCAGGGCTGCGGGGGTACAGTCGGGGTCTAGTGGTTCAAACCCGATCCTCGGATGGAACCTGTAGTTCGCGAAGAACAGTGTGGTCTTAATGCTCTCATTCAGGGCATTATTTAGCGCGAATTCAGCTAAGGGGAGCCAGCGGCTCCAATCGTCTTGTAAGTACGACACTTGGGCGCGGAGGTACTGTTCTAAGAACGAGTTCGCTCGTTCAGTCTGGCCATCGGTTTCGGGGTGGAAGGCAGTCGACAGCAGGCTCTGAATACCTAGTCGGTGGGTTAGGTGTTCCTAGAAGCGTCCCACGAATTGGGGGCCTCGGTCGGAGATTACAGTTCTCGGTAGACCGTGTAGTTTCTAGACGTTATTTAGGTATAAGCGCGCGACCTCGTCGGCGCCACAGGTATCTCGGCAGGCGATAAAGTGTTTCATCTTCGTTAAGCGGCAGACCACGACTAAGATAGCGTCGTAGCTGTCACTCTTCGGTAGGTGTACGACGAAGTCCATCGAAATGTCTTGCCATGCTTGTTCGGGTACGGGCAGCGGGCGGAGCACCCCTTGCTTAGCTTCGCGGGAAGAAGTGGTCCGGCGGTAGGTGTGACAGTTGTTAGTCCATTGCTCCACGAAGGCGTACATCCGTGGCCAGTAGTAGTCTTGGGACAGGGTCTCGTACGTGCGGGCTCTCTTTAAGTGTCTAACCACGGCAGTGTCGTAGTACGAACGAGTCAGTTCAGCGCGGAGTTCGGGCAGGTCAGGGACATAAAGGCGGTCGCGGTAGTACAGCATACCAGCTCGTTCCTTGCACTCGGTAAGGGAGATCAAGGGGTGGCGGGGTTTTCCAGTGCGCAGTGCCTTTAAGATAGAGTGAACGGTCTCGTCCGACTTATATCCTCGGGTCATGAGGTTCTGAATAGCTGGCGGCAATAATGGGGTGTGGCGTTCTTATCGTAGAGATGGTGTAATAGCAGGCTGGGGGTCTAAATCGACGGCGTTTAGTTCTGGGGGACGGCTAGGAGCGGATTGCGATCTAGTTATAGCGTTAGCTCGGGTCGGGCTTTCCTCGAAGTGGACTGATTTCCTTTACGGTTCGAAGTTCTCTTTTTTTAAGACGACTTTACTTTAGTGTAGCAGTCGTTCATCCCCTTCTTTAGGTAGGTCCTCTGACCTCCTAGTCAGGGCGTCGGGTTTTATCCCTTGCTTCCCGGGTCGGTATATGATCTTAAAATTGAATCAAGATAAGAATTCAGACTATCTCGCTTGTTGGCGGTTTAGTAACTTTGTCGTTGTGAAGTATTCTAGGTTCCGGTGGTCAGTAATGACCTTAATCGGCGATAACGCGCCTTCTAGTTCGGGACGCCATTCTTCGAAGCAGCGAATAATGGCTAGAAGTTCCTTATCGTAGATCTCGTAGTTACACTCTGTCGAAGAGTGCTTTTTTAAGAAGAAAGCAACCGGGCGTAAAATTCCGTCGTCTCCATACTGTGACAGCACACCAGTAGAGACGTAGTCTGAGGTATCGGTCTCTAAAATCACTTCTTTCTCCCAGTCGAAGGGAGCTAAGATCGGGGCCGATATAAACGCGTTCTTTAACGCAACGAATACATTCTCGCATTCTTCTGTCCAAGCGAATTCAACCCCTTTCCTTGTGAGGTTAACTAGCGGGGCGACAATCTTCGAAAAGTCCTAGATAAACCGGCGGTAGAAGTTCCCAAAGCCGATAAACGCTTATACGTCGGTTAAGCAGGACGGGGTGGCCCAGTTCTTAACTGTCTCAATCTTAGCGGGGTCTATATGTAGGCTATCGCGGCCAACAATTATCCCTAGGAATGTGGTCTCAGTTTTAAAGAATTCGCACTTCGACATTTTTGCGAATAAGCCGGCTTCTCTTAATACTTGAAGCACCTTCCGTAGGTGTTCGACGTGTTCCTCGCGGGTCCGGCTATAAATTAGGATATCGTCTAGGTATGCAATGCAGCAGATATCCAGGTGGTGTCGTAAGGTATCGTTAATAAACCTTTAAAATGTGGCAGGGGCTCCAGTTAATCCGAAAGGCATAACTAACGACTCGAATAAGCCAAAACGGGTGCGGAATGCGGTCAGGTATTCTTGTCCTTCTTTAACCTTGATCTCGTTAAATGCTGTAATGATGTCGACCTTAGAGAAATACTTCATTCCCTTTAGGTTATTCAGGGTCTCCTTAACTAAGGGCAGCAGGTAACGGTCCTTAATAGTGATGTTGTTTAAGGCGCGGTAGTCGATATAGAAACGGAGTCCTCCTCCAGGCTTCTTAACGAATAGGACAGGCGACGCGGCTAGGGAAGAGCTAGGTCGGATAAACCCCTTTCGAAGATTCTCTTGTAGCCACTCTTTTAATACGGCCAGTTCTTCGCGGGATATAGCGTATAGGGGTCCGAAGGGGGGCATTTTCCCTTCTATCAGTCGAATCTCGTGATCGTGATCTCTATGCGGTGGCAGTTTCTCTGCTTCTTTCGGTGAGAAGACGTCCTCAAAATCTCTCAGTTCAGGCGGCAGTTGTTTAGATAGGGTAAGTTCGGGGGCCTCTGATAGGCGTTCTTCGATCTCTTCGACGGTGACGGGGAACGCAGCGTATCCTCTTCTTAGGTACGTTGAACAGGCGCGGGGGGAAACCTAGGCAATGTCCCAACAGGATAAGGCCTTGGGGCGGTTTGGCAGGTTCTCAGGACGGGCTCGGGCTGGGACGTCATGTAGGGCGGTCACCTTTATAGGTCTCTCCGGTGTGTTGCAGTTCTGGCGACAGAACTCGCTGTCGAACGTGAACATATGGCTTGCGAACCCTATACGAGGATCGTGTATCTTAAGCTAAGGGATTCCGAGGACAACAGGAAAGTAAGCTAGCTGGGTTACGAAGAAGCGTAGTCGTTTCTTGTAATGGTCGTTTATCCGCATTAAGCACTCAACGAAATAAGTGACCTTCCCGCTTTCGCTAAGGCGGCTATCGATCACTTCGATCTTAAATAACCTTCTTAGGGGTCTTATAGGCAGCTTATGGGCTTCGGCCTAACTACAGTCGATAAACGCTTTCGCAGCGGCTCCAGAATCAGTTAAGGTGTAAGTCGGCAGGGTGTAGTCATCGGTTGCCAGGGTGACAGGTAAAACCATAAGTTTTCCACGTATATCTTCCTCTTTGCAGATAGATAGGCCGTGGACGGAACAGGCAGATATTGGTAAGGGCAGCGGAGTCGGGGCGCTAGGCTTAGGAGCCTGTAAGCGACTTAATATAGGCTCACTCCGTTTAACGAGTGAGGACTGTCGTTCCGTAAGGCTTGGAACCGGTTAGTAGGCGTAGGGGAGTACGAGACAGGCTGCGGAGACTGGATCGGCGGGGGCGATGGCAGAGCGGGCGTGGCGGTAACAGGAGCCGGGGGCGGGCTGTTCCGGGGGCTGGTTGCTCGGGCGTAACAGAACGGAACGGAGCGTAAGTCGGGTTTAGGGCATTGGGCTACCTTATGGTCTTGCCGGCCACAACGGAAGCACTCTCCTCTCTCTTTACGGCCTGACAGAGAGCAGGGGCGGCTACGCTGGTGACTCAAATCCATAGGGTCACCGGCGTCGGTCTTAGCAGCGGGCTGGCGGGATTCGTTCCAGGGAGGTACGTAAGGACTGGCGGTACTGTTAATCTTAGTCGTTCCTTTATAACCGTTAACCTGACGCTGGTGCTGGCGGAATCGGTTGTCGAGAGTCTGAAGATGACGGGCAAATGCACGATACTCTCTTATGGGGGCCGGGTTATGTAGGAGCATGTCCTAGATCTCGCGGGACACGCCTTAGGATAGTAGGGGGGGCAGGGCAGCTTCAGGAACTTCGCTCTTTAACGCGAGTCTCTCGAACTCTACGAAGAAGACGCTGAAGTCTAGATAGCGTTGCTTTAAGTTGTATAGCTTATTCTCGGCGTTCTGTTTCCAGTCGGGGTCTCCAAAGGCTTCTTCTAAGTATGACAGCATATTAGTGTAGTCTAGGAACTGCAGGATTCCGTATTAGATACAGGGTAGGATCAGGTCGTAGGCTTTTCTAGACAGGCGGCTGGCAATATAGTTCAGGCGGGAAACAGCAGACGGGAACCGGTCGGCGTTAGAGACCATTTTCAAGTGGACTTGTTAGACGAATCTTCGAAGGTCGCTTCGAGTTCCATCAAACTCCTTTGGGTCAGGGATCTTCTCACTGAGGGAGGCGGGCTCCAAATGTGAGGCAGGAGTAGGTGTAGGCGTTCGCGGAGCATGATCTTCCTGCGCTTTAGCAGCAGGTTCAGGATAGGGAGACAGTTCGGTTGGGGGGGTCTGTACAGCAGGGCGGGCGGAGTGGAGGAGTCGTTTATTCTCAACACTCAGTTAGATGAGCGCTTTCTGTTCCTTCTCCAGTCGATCTTCTTAGTATCGGACTACCCCTTCTTTCTCTATGAGAGCAGTCCGGGCCGAGGCGAGGGCGGTGTCCTTCTTAGACAGGGAGACTTCCAGGGACAAGATATAGCCGTGCAGCGTGCGTAGGTATATCAGCTATCCGGCGGCGTCGCTTTAAACACTGGCAAGCAGTTCGTCGGGGTCTTCGGTGTCAGCAGGGGTAATCGGGCGGTTCGACATTTCGAAAGCAGTGTCGAGCTTAGGAGGAAGCTATGTAATGTCAAGGTGCGGTCAGGCAGGCAGGCAATGGAGTCGATTCAGGTTCTATGCTACAGGTCCAGGTTCCTATTCTGTTCGGTACAGGTTAGGCTAGCAGACAGGACGTAGCTTGGAGAGCTACAACTGAAGTCTTCTCGGTCGCAGACTTCTTATCTAAATCCCCAACGGAGGTCCGTACTGAGCGGTCTTAATAGAACTCCATCACGGGACGACTAATCCGTAGCCAGTTTAGGATGTCTCAGAGGCTGCCCTATGCCGGTACGGTCTGTCACGGTCCACCCCGTGACAAAGCAACCCCTTTATAAGGGCTCTTTCGATCTCGGAGGTCGTTTTTATAAAGAAACACGGAAGAATAAGGAACTTCTCTTCAAAAGGAACGAGAGTGTATTTCGTGTGCCTTTTTGCTTGCTTATTTCCGAGACTATGTACACAAAGAGGGAAGATTTATCCCTTATTTATACCCTTTTAACCCTTTATCCTCTTAGTAATACAAAGAGGAGACGCGTAAGTGGACGCGTAAGCAATGACGTGGCTTAGAAGCACGTGGACGCTTATAGAACCTCGTGGGACCATGTGGAGGCTTGTGGAACCTCATGGAAGTACATGGAAACTCGTAGAAACTTGTAGAAGGTTCCAAGTGGCGTAGGCCACGTATTCGGGAAAAGTGACCCTAGCTTTAGGGTAGGGCGGCCCGTGCTGTCGGTTAAGGTGGCCTGAGCTTTAGGGCAGTCTCGGTTAAAGGACTAGCTTTTCGATAAGTGCATAGCTAAGTCCTTAACGAAGGATAACGGTATAGGGGTAAGCGCTATACTTTTAACAAATTTTAACGTTAACAACGCCTTAAGTACTAGCTAAGTCGATAGCATTTTAAGTAAAAGCTACGTAAGTATTTTTAATGTTAAGTGTTGTAGTGTTATTAATATCTATTGAAGTGGCGTTTAACGTCTTATTTAAAGCGAAGACTACCATTTTAATAGCGGCGGATGTGGCGTTAATAACTATAGTGGCGTTGTCGGTGAGGGTCTTAATATATAGTCGTTTATTTTTATATTGTCTTAAGCCTTATTAATGTTAACAATACAATTTCTTAGCGACGCGCTAATATTAACGTTGTTAAAGGTCTTCGGCCTTACACTTACGCCGGTATTAGTAGCTAGTCTTAATTTTAGCTATTTTAACGAGTAATAATATTATTAAGGCTTTAAATTTCTTGGCAATGCGATAAAACTAATGTTGAAGACCTTTGGCTATAAGCTTACGTTAACGTTGAAAGTTAGTGATGCGTGCCAACACGGGGGAGACAATAACCTAGTCTGCTAAACTGGATACCGTGGACAAACATAGGCTATTAAGAGCAGGATCTGTCAACTGGCAGGTCCCCTACCTTTTACGCATCAGTTATCCTTAATTTAATTATCTCGGCGTGTAAGGACTTTTATATAGTAAACGTCTCTAAGTTAAAACTTATAATATTAGTGCTAAGTAAAGTAACTACTCAAGGGCTCTAGCTATTAATATTAATATTAGCTTTATTAGCGCGCTTGTTTAGCTATTAAGACGTCGTGAGGGTGTAACCAAAAGGGTTAATATTATTGTAAGCTAAAGTGATTAGTTGAAGGATTTAGGCTATTTGATTCAATATTAACCTCGTTATTTAAAACGTTAAAAATATTTTTTGTTGGAAGTGGTGGTTCGATCGAAAAGAGGAAGCAACCCCTTTATAAGGGCTCTTTCGATCTCGGAGGTCGTTTCTATAAAGAAACACGGAAGGATAAGGAACTTCTCTTCAAGAGGAACAAGAGTGTATTTCGTGTGCTTGCTTTGCTTCAGGACAGACTAGTTACACGAAGAGGGGAGATTCAGCCTTTACTTATACCCGTTAAACCTTTATCCTCTTAGTAATACAAGGAAGAGGACGCGTAAGTGATTGCGTAAGTGATTACGTGGCTTAGAAGCATATGGAACCTTATAGAGGTTTGTGGAGCCTCATGGGGGCTCGTGGGAGCTTCAGGGAGTCACGTAGAAACTCGTGGAAACTCGTGGAACCTTGCAGAAGCTTCCGCGTGGCGAACGCCACGCTTGTGGGTAAAGCGGGCCATGCTTGCGGGTAAGCTGGCCCGTGCTCCAGGGTAGGCTGGCCCGAGCTTTAGGATAGGCTCGGTTAAAGGACTAGCTTCTCGTTAAGTGCATAGCTTAGTCCGTAGTGACAGAGAACGGTATAGGATAAGTCCTATACCTGCAACATTTTTTTAATAATCCCGGTGAATAATAGTTACAATGGTTAATTATACTTTAATTAACACGTTTAACTTGCTTTTTGTTGGAAGTGGTGGTTCGATTGGAAGAGGAAGCAACCCTTTATAAGAGCTCTTTCGATCTCGGGGGTCGTTTTTTATAGAGAAACACGGAAGAATAAGGAACTTTTCTTTAAAAGGAACGAGAGTGTATTTCGTGTGCTTGCTTGCTTGCTTGCTTGCTTGCTTAAGGATAGACTAGATACACGGAGAGGGGAGATTTAGCCCGTACTTATACCCGTTAAGCCTTTATCCTCTTAGTAATACAAAGAAGAAGACGCGTAAGTGATTGGGTAAGTGATTACGTGGCTTAGAAGCATATGGAACCTTATAGAGGTTCGTGGAGCCTCATGGGGGCTCGTGGGAGCTTTAGGGAACCACGTAGAAACTCGTGGAAACTCGTAGAAACTTGCAGAAGCTTCCGCGTGGCGTACGCCACGCTTGCGGGTAAAGCGGGCCATGCTTGAGAGTAAGCTGGCCCGTGCTCCAGGATAGGCTGGCCCGAGCTCTAGGATAGACTTGGTTAAAAGACTAGCTTTCCGTTAAGTGCATAGCTTAGTCCGTAGTGACAGAGAACGGTATATAATAAGTCTTATACCTGCAATAAAGCTTAAATAAGGTGCTAAACTTTTAGTTTTTATAAGACAAGGAGCAGTATAACTTAGCTTAAGTACGTGACATCTATATAGATCTACAGTTAGACCAGTCTAGAATATACGTGTTTGGTTATAAGTTGTATACGCTATATTAGAGACAAGCGGATAGGCTAAACCAATAAGCGTTTAAAGTTTCACTGATGGCTTCAATCAGTTATCTAATAGGTTACGCTGCTAAGAACATCTATATAATTTAGTTACTTAAGCACGGCAAAGTCATTTAAACGCAAGACATTACCTTTAATAAAATGCAGTTCTATTCTAGCCGAGACTTATAACGTTTTAAGCTTAAAGCAATAGAATATTTAGAATCTCAGCCTTTAAAGATCTTATTAAGCGAAGAAGGCTTTATAAACGAGTTGATGCCGCTTTAAGAAGCCCTTAAAGAGCTAGACAACACTATAAGTCCCAAAACACGTCTTGACTTCACTTGAGAGGCTCATCTCGTAAACTCAAGAGTGCCAGGCACACCAAAGAGAGTAGCCAATAAGAACTTAGCGGTGAGACGCGCACTTAAAGACAGTTAAAGAGCTTATAAGCCTGAGATGTCGGATACATAAACAGAACTTTTTACGCCTGATCGCTAGTTAAGTGAGCCGGAGGGCAAAAACAGCATGTTTTATCCTACGAAACACCTTATAAGCGAGCCATGGCATAGATTTAGTGATCACCAGCTAGTTGTAGATACTAGGGAGTCAGAGTTAAAAAACATGGGACGAGCAATAGAGCGGCCACTTTTAAGCTCACCTAAAGTATTAGAACTAGCAGATATCTTAGCACGTAAGCTAACGAGCTCAACTAAGGCACTAGACTATAGTATAGCTCTTTAAAAACCATAGCCAGTCTTTAAACTAGAGGATTGTAAGGATCCAAAGGAATCACAGTGGCATCGTCAGGTATAGGGTAGCGAAGGGCAGGCTTAATTCTACTGTAAGACTGATTCTTGCAGATTCTAAGTTCAGGTTGGGCGCCAGCAGTTCGCCCGCTCCTCGCTAGTAGGCTGCCGGTGGGCCTGTGCTGCAGGTCAGGTGACCAGTCTGCGGATGTACTTCTCCAGCGTGTCCTCCCTTACAAAGATGGCTCTTTAAAAATGTAAGATCAGACTCTAAAAACGGATTTATAAGAAGAGATCTATAACAAAATTATTATTCGACCTCTTAACAAAGAGACGGATTAGAGACCCCTTAAAAGCTGTAAAGCAATTAAGAATAAGAGATCCTAAGCCTCATAGCCAATGTAACCAGTAAAGAAGAGCTCAAGACTTTAGAGAAGATAGGAAATAAATTAGTGTTAAAAATAGTGATTTGATTAAAAGAAGAAGCAACTCTTTATAAGGGCTCTTTCGATCTTAGAGGTTGTTTTTTATAAGTAAATGTTGCAGGTATAGGACTTATCCTATACTGTTCTCTGTCACTACGGACTAAGCTATGCACTTAACGAGAAGCTAGTCCTTTAACCGAGCCTATCCCAAAGCTTGGGCCAGCCTACCCTAGAGCACGGGCCAGCTTACCCGCAAGCATGGCCCGCTTTACCCACAAGCGTGGCGTTCGCCACGCGGAAGCTTCTGCGAGGTTCCACGAGTTTCTACGAGTTTCTACGTGGCTCCCTGAAGCTCCCACAAGCCCCCATGAGGCTCCACAAACCTCTATAAGGTTCCATATGCTTCTAAGCCACGTAATCACTTACGCAATCACTTACGCGTCCTCTTCCTTGTATTACTAAGAGGATAAGGGTTTAACGGGTATAAGTAAAGGCTGAATCTCCCCTCTTCGTGTAACTAGTCTGTCCTGAAGCAAGCAAGCACACGAAATACACTCTCGTTCCTCTTGAAGAGAAGTTCCTTATCCTTCCGTGTTTCTTTATAGAAACGACCTCCGAGATCGAAAGAGCCCTTATAAAGGGGTTGCTTCCTCTTTTCGATCAAACCACCACTTCCAACAGTAAATAAACACGGAAGAATAAAGAACTTCTCTTTGAAAGAAACAAGAGTGTATTTTATGTGCTTGCTTGCTTTCTTGCTTAAAAATAGACTAGATACACGGAGAGGGGAGATTCAGCCCTTAGTTATACCCGTTAAACCCTTATCCTCTTATTAATACAAAAAAAAGGCTACGTAAGTGATTGCGTAAGTGATTACGTGGTTTAGAAGCATATAGAATCTTATAAAGGTTTGTGGAGCCTCATAAGGGCTTGTGTAGACTTCTGCTAAGCTTAGTCGGCTTTTTCCTAATCTTATTTTCCGACCGTTTTTATAGATCACGAAACCTTAGCCGACTGCCTCGTCCGGTTCTTTCGACCCGTCTAAGAAGACAACGAGATAGGTGTTGGAAAGCTTTAATTACCACATTATGAACTCCTTCGCTGCTATTTTCTTATCCTTCTACGGGTCCGGTTTAAACGTGTAACGTTTTAAAAGGTACCGTGGCCTTAAGATAGTAGGTAGGAGTCTAGCCGCTCTTTAAAGCCTAGTTCGCGTAAGCTAGAAAAAGCCGTAGCCGCAGCATAATAAATAAAGATGCAGCGCTGTCCACGCTGTTAACATATGGCTGTTATTTATTAACTAGAGCTGTTATATAAAGTAATAGAACGCCGCTTTTAATATGATTCGCGCCGTTAGGACATTTACGTCCCTATATAGCATAGCTATCGGTGTTATCTTTTATATTGAGACCGGGCCAGGGCTCTTACGTAAGCCTTGATCAAGGGTTTACACAAGTATAAGTTAGGCTTCGGTAGTCCAGTTCATAGCCAGAGACACAGCGCGCTTTTTCCCTCCTTTTAATACACTGCTACTCTTAGTACGATACTTCACGCTCATTTTTCGTGACTATTCTAAGCTTCTTTTACTTCCCTACGTTAAGGATCATCTTGATCAACGATATCCTCACCTGATTGTCCCTTGGGATCGACCTTACGACCGTGTCTTTCCACCAGACTCCTTATAGTCTGGGGTTTCTTAGTTCCATGGCTCCCCCCCACAGGCTTGAACTGTGAACCTCTTAATTAACAGTCAGAACTAACTGGGATAGATGGCGATAACTAACTGAACAGAATGAACGTGGAGAATTGAGGGAAATATAAGGCAAGAGCTGGAAGTCGGGAATGATGAGTACCCCTAGCATGGATGAAAATATTGTTACCCCTCCCCACGAAAAGAAACACCGCAAGGCGGTGGAGATTATTGATCAAATGACGCAGAACACGATAAATAAGAAAACCGAAAGATATCGGGCTAATGTCGGTGTCCGAAGAAATGCCTCGGTATAGAAACAACGGGAACTTACGCCGACTGTGGCTAACTTAGCTAACGAACTAACCTGCCTAATGTGGCAACTTATAGAGAAGCTAATGGGAGTTGCCGTGTTACTCCTGACACTCTTAGTTGGGACCAGCTCCTATGCCCTTAAGTCGCTGCAATAGATAATACGAATAAGACTAACGATTTTAATAGAGATATATGAAGTTGTCGGTGAGCGAACAGATTAAGGGGTTCCGGTGTGCGAATGCTGATATCTGGGGCCAGCCAGGAAGCAAGTCACGTACCGGTTCTCGAGGAACCGATTAGCTATCCTAAGACGACTATATAAGAATCCTCCCAGATAATGGAAAAACAATATAAGCACCAGATCCAACAGACAAGCCGCGGATTAAGAGACTTCACGTATAACAGAGTTCGTGGAGCCTTCCCTTACGACAACCATGTATAAGCAATCAACTGCCCCTCTAGTCCAAACGCCCAGCCCCTCCCCGAACCTAACGATGTCTGCCACTTCCACTTTTAAGAGTGAGAGTCCTCAGGGTATCCCTGATCAAGGGACTCCACCCCTACGACTCTCGGACCTGAGACTCTTACCCGACCCAGGGCACTACCCGTACCTAAGGTTCGACGGCAATAACATCACGGCCTTCCTAGAAGACTGGGAGAGACATGCCCAGCGGTTCCGTTTCTCCGAAACCGACAAGATTGTAGAGCTGATGGCCTACTGTATTGGTTAAGGAACACTCTCCCAGATCCATCTAGCAATCAAGGAGTGTACCACCTGGCCGGATTTTAAGCAGCGCCTCCTTTCTGACTTCAAGATGGGGGACCTCTTACACTAGCTTCCCCTGAGCACGAAGTTGTCGGAACTCGAATCTGGACCTAAGCTGTCAGACCATCAAGAGATATACAACTACCTTGTCGAGCATAAGCAAGTCGCCAATGCTTTGAAGGCTGCATCCGCAGTATAAGGAGGTGTCACTAAACCAACGCGAGAGGGTCTGATCAAGCGTTTGCACCCGGATATCCAGCACATGCTATTTAAGAAGAACCGGCTTGCAGGATATGAAGACACCTTCAAGGACATCTCGGACTGGTTAATCGAGGAGCGTATGTTCAGCAACACCCTTAATACTGATGCCGCTAAAATGCGTGCTGCGAAGATGATGCCAGATAGGAAGAACCTCGTGTAAAGAGAGAGGACCGAAAGAATAACTGAGGACGACATGCGCGTGGACGCCAGGATGATCGACAATGCAATCGACGAGATAACTAAGAAGTTCGAAAGTCTCGGGGTTAACCGGATTCAAGCTTTAATCGACGAAAGACTGAAGCAGTTATGGCCGCCTCACTTACAAGACAACTCACAGACCTATCCCTATGTTAGCAACATTTAGGCAAGAGAGATAACAGCAGGCGTCGTTGATCGAGACTCCTTTCAACGCGGGGCACCTGGATCAGGGTTTTCCTCCTATAGGAGAGGTGGCCGAGGCGGTAGAGGCTCTTACGACCGCATCCTCCTGGATAACAGCGTCCAGTTGTATAACACGTACGGACCTGGAGACTGCTATGCTTACAGTGAGCCCAGCCACAGGAGCAATCGATGCCCTATGTTAGCATACTGCACCGAGCAAGGCTTCCTACACTGGGATGCTGATGCCTAGAGATACCGAGCGGGCAGACGAGGAGAAGGCCACTGGCTAGACGAGTCGATCTTAGGAGACTGCCTCCGCCGAAAGAAACCGGCTATTTGGATGTGCCTAATGGATATCTTCTTCAACAGACTGGGAATATATCAGCAGCAAGCGCACGCTAGGAACGAACTATTTAAGCGAGACCTAATCACTTAAGAGGATATGAACGAATTCGCAGCCTATCATAGAAAGAGGCAAATCGTTGATTAAGGACAAGCACAACTAGCTATGATAACTGTTAACTCAGTCGAGACCTGCGAAACGACTTATCAACCAGATATTGACTTCGAATTTATATACGTCGGGCACGACTCGGACGGTCGAGAGATCCTGCGTGTTATGGAAAGGCAAGCCGTGCCACCACGAATTGCCTTGATCGAGGAAGTTCCAGACGAAGAAACAGTAGCTGTTATAGTGAACGCGGGAGAAAAGAGAGTAAGACTGGAAGATAGCAGGTACGCCTTAAAGGATGCCACTCAGCTAACGAACAGCCGGGCGAAAGGAGACAACGACGCGACTACCTCGCGACCAGAGGAAAAGCTTAATCAAAATGATGTCGACAAATGGACCAAGCGAATCCTCTAGGAATTTGGCGACAAGAAGTTCACGGTCACCTGGTTAAACCTGATTGCAGAAGTCCCTAATTTCAGCCAAGGACTGCTAAAGGTGGCGACAGACGCTATAGACAAACATTAAGGGATTGAAGAAATAATCGACACACACGGGGCTTCTTAAGACCCCGACTGCATCACTGTGAGGACCAGTAGAGACCTTAAGAACAGCACTACGACTAAAGGATCAGTAAGGTTTACTGATGGAGCACACCTAGCCAATGAACTACGATAAGAGTGGAGAACACGGAATGTTACGAAGTGCACTGATTAAGACTCCCTATATGCCGTTAACGCGACCGACTTCTTTACAAGACTAGACGAGATCAAAGCAGCGAGACCCTTAGGACGCCTTCCAGTGAGAGTCGGACCCAATGGCGATGAGACTTTAGTACGAGGTCTGCTGGACACCGGAGCCGCGATTAATGTCATCGTGGACACCTACTGTAAGAAGAACAACCTGCCTTTTGTGGCATCCAGCACAGTCCTAAGAGGATGGACGGCAAATTCCGCACCCACCGAGTCAATAGGGACCCTGGCCGACTACCTTTGGATTGGGGGACGCAAAATCCGGACTTCCTTTTAAGTTGTCAAGGCTGAGAATAGCAGTCATGATATGATTCTCGGCTTACCTTTCATCTGCGATAGTCGTGCGGTTATATCTTATAACGTACCCGAGGGCACTCCACCGATAGCCCAGCTTATCATAGGTAATGCGAAGCTCTATATTCTAGTGATCCCCGATAAGAGGAGCGCTGATTAAGGGAATGCAACCGAAGGCGGCTCCCCAAAAGGCGCGCTACTGAGGAAGACAGCCGGCCTAGTAGCGATCACAGGCTGGCAAAACCGTCTCTCTCGGCCACACGCTGTGCACTGGCAGAATTAGTTGTCAACACGATCACAGCTGCAGAATCACCTGATCAAGACCTTCCACGACTAGGAAAGGATGAGACGATCGTTAACAAGATCTCCAACAACGGGCTCCTACTCCTGCTTCAGGGGCTGAGAGATGAGTGCATAGGGGACGAGGAGGCCACAGCCAGGAACGAGGAGATGCCCTCACCCCCTCAACCCAGACACACTTCACGACAGCAAGAGTGTCACTTAAGCCACGCCCATAAGAACGGAACAACCGAACAGATTAATACCATGTATAAAACAGTCGCCTAGAAAGTGCAGCCAGTGGACGACTACCCTTCGGACGGATCAGTCCTAGCTGGATCGACGTTATAGAAATAAAAGGCCCTGGAAGAAATCGCAGGCAGGCTTGCACCTAAGCCGCCAGATGGCCCGATGAAGAACATGCAGCCAAGGTTCACCACTATAGGACTTAAAGAGCGACTGACAGATGAGCGATAGGCGGAAATCCTTGATTAGCTGAAACCCTCAGAAATGACACCGGAAGAAACGGCCATTTTTAAGCAAATCCTCCAGAACCGAGAAGCATGCCTAGCTTGGGACACCATGGATATAGGCTATATTCGGCTAGAGATCTCACCCTTATACGAAATCCGCACGGTACCGCACGTCGCATGGCAAGCTAAGAGTGTACCAATCCCAGGGGCGCTGATGTTAAAGGCAATTGAGGTCCTTAAAAAACGCCTTGCTAAAGGATGGCTCGAGGAAGGCCACGGCCCCTATAGGAACAGCTGGTTCGTGGTCGTAAAGAAGGACGGCAACGTTAGACTCATCAATTCAGCCACTAGGCTTAACGGAGTTACGATTAGAGACGCACTTCTACTAAGAGGCTGCGACGAATTCGCGGAATCCTTTACGAACTGCCAAATACTCTCGGGACTAGATCTCCTTTCTGGATACGACCACTGCGCTTTAACTCCGGCCTCTAGAGACTTGACGGCCTTTTCGACACCGCTAGGAGTCTTACGAATAACAACGCTGCCCTAAGGATTCACTAATTCCCTAGGACACTTCATCCGCGTTATGGCAAGAATCCTATTCGATATACCAAAGGAAAAGGCCGACTTCTTCTTTGACGACGTCCTAGTTAAAGGACCAACTACACGATACGCCGATCAAGAGCTTTACCCTGGGATCCGGCGCTTTATGCTGGAACACCTCGAGAACCTGGACGCTGTCCTATTTAATATGGAGCTAGCCGGGGTTTCAATTAGCGGACCAAAATCGACTTGGTGCCAGAAGCAGATTGAGATCGTGGGCTACCTATGCGGCTCCGATGGACGCAAACCACCCGAGAGGAAGGTGATTAAGATCATAGAATGGAACGTCTGTAGAGACGTCACCGAGTTGAGGAGTTTTCTAGGGCTGGCGGGCTGCTTTCGGGCATGGATCGACCGATATACGGAAAAGATAAAGCCACTCACCAAACTCTTACGGAAGGATGAGCTATATAAATGGGGCTCTGATTAAGACGAAGCACTCAACGTCGTTAAGACTGAGATCGCCAATGCCATGGCACTCGTTAAACCGGAGTACGGCAAGTATAAATTCTACCTGCGGACCGATGCCTCCGGAATTAGCTGGGGAGCTGAGCTTAGACAACTCATCAACGGAGAACACCGACCTATTCGCTTCGAATCCGGGTGCTGGAATAATGCTGAGACGAGATACGACTCGGGAAAGCAAGAGTGCCTCGCTATCGTGAAGGCTCTACGCCGCTTACGGTTGTACCTCTTTGGGGACGAGTTCCTTTTAGAGACAGATGCGAGGACCCTACGGGACCAGCTGAATGACGGCTCCATGAACCTCTTGCCTTCAGCACCACTTACACGCTAGCTAGCCTACATCAAGCTATTTGCATTCGAAGTTAGACATATCCCTGGTAGACGGAACCATATTGCTAACGCGCTATCGTGGAAAGGGAGAGGACCATTAGATAATAAAGATGATACAGCTGAGGGGGACATAGACGACTTTATCGAAACACAGATCAATTTGGTGACCATAGTAAACCCACAGGATGCACTTAACTTGATTAACGAATACCGCCATTACTTAACCACCCTACAGTTGCCATCGAGACTTCAGAACCCTTCCATAAAGAACCTACGCCGGCTAGCGATCAAGTTCAGAACCCAGGCTAGTCACTTCTTCCTCCGGGACGGAGTCCTCTTCAAGAAAGGAACGCACGAAGTACCAATCCGAAGAGTGGTGGAATCCGTTGATCAAAAGAAGGAGATATTCTAGTAAGCACACCAGGACCTCGGACATAAAGGGAGGGATGCCACCTATAAACGAGTCGCCAACTTATACTGGTGGGACAACATGTACACGGATATCCGAGACTGGCAAGCGGCTTGCCTTCGCTATACTAAAGCATCCGACTAGCGACTTATCGACGCCCAGCTGTGGACAGAGCCAGCAGACATCCTCACAACCTGGGTTATGGATGTCCAATACATGCCACCCTGCCAAGGATTTAATGCGATTATTAAGGCCCGTTACGAAGCCTCAGGTTACCTGGAAGCCATGGCACTTAAGAAGGTCAACTCGTTAGCAATTTCACGGTTCCTAAAGAGTCGAATCATCTACCAGCACGGTTGTTTTCGACTCCTCAAGGTCGACGGCGGACCAGAGAACAAGGGCGAGGTCACGAGGATCGCCAATACGCTGGGCTTTCAAGTCAGCACTGGGCCACCCTACAGCTCGAAGACGTAAGGCCTGATCGAGGGAGGGCACAAGAGTATTATAAAGAGCCTAATGAAAATGACGAATAGCAGTGGTCGCAACTAGGTGGTAGCACTCCCTCTGGCTGTCTAGGCTGACAGGACAGTGGTGAGGTATTTCGGTATGTCCTTATACCGCCTCCTATACGGAAGGGAACTATTAATACCTTTTAAACTTAGTATACCAATATAGCGAGTACTTAATTGGGATAAAACCATGGACCACAATGGGCTGCTAGAGCAAAGGATCCGGATGTTAGAAAAACGACCCGAGGACATCGAAGCAACTTGCAAAGCAATTGCCACCCAACGAAGACGAAGAGCGCAAGCCGTTGATTAAAGGAGTCACCATAAGATGCGCCCAATGGCCTTAACGAAAGAACATCTGGTTCTAGCGTACAACTACGTCCGCCACATCGACATGTCCAACAACAGGAAGCTCCAGTACCGATGGATAGGCCCTTACAGGATCGAGGAGATCATACCATATAACCGCTTCAAGCTAAAAGACGTCACTGGACAACCCATTAGAGGAATCTTCCACGGCGACCGACTGAAGGCATTCATTAAAGACCCGGACGGAACTTAGGAGCCGGTGGACGCAGATAAGGACGTTTAAAGTCAGGACAACCCATTGGCACCACCAACCGGTTCTAATCAGCAGAAAGCACTAAAAAGGCGCCGCAGACGACCGCCTAAGAACAAAGAAAAGCCAGCACCAGCTAAGGATCCCACGACATATAAGGAACGAACTAACCAGACAAAGCTTGAAATCCCAATACCTTCCGGTACCTTGCAAGGATACAAACGCATTCCGGGCTTTTCCTAGCCTTGGAAAAATCGTGGGAAGCCGGAGCGATTTTATTGACCTATAGAACGGGAACGACGGAAATTCAAGAGCTATAGGGGACGCCCACGTCACCCTATGCTACCTTCACAAGTCCCCATGAACCTGATCAAGAGACCGCACCAAGAAACTAGATCGCAGTATATATGCCTTGCATCTACCACGAAGGTTTTCCAGTTTCGAATTCCTGCCGAGCGATGTCCACTAATTCCTTGCCCTTAAAGACCACCCCCCCTTCCGTACGCTTGTGATTAAGAGCGAGAGGAGCCTTGCCCTTGTCTTGGATATTCGCAAGATCTTCACCGCCGTCCACCTATTCGCAAGTTGTCCGACGGCCCACCATTAAGCAGTTACCACAGGCTCGGTGGTACGGAGTGTGCGAGACACAGCCTAGAAAGGGACTCATGCCGCGCTGCTCTTTACAATCAGAGTCGGATAACAGCTTCTCGCAATGCGAACAAGGGAAGAGATTCGGTTTCCTAAGTGACTGTGCTAAAGTCGCGGTGTGCAGCTTAGGCCGCCCCAGGAGTTTCGAAATAACAGAACCGTATGGACCGCCCTTAAGGATGTTGACATAAATGGGAGGAAGCTGCGGACCACCCTTCGCACGGGCAAGCATCTCGATAATTGGCCCCGCCCGACTGGCCTCGAATAACTAGCGATCGAAAATCTATTCGACATACCGATGCTTCGTTAAAGGCATAGTCGTGATAGTAAGATATTCAAGGACCTGATCAACATAAAGCACTTGTGAGCGAGACCAGAAGCGTGATGGGCAAGAACCACGTACCTGAAGGTGGATAGAAGACAAAGCCTCAGAATCGCTCTTACCTTTCTTGCTAGCACCAACTCCGCGACGATCAAACCGTCTTCAGACTCCTAGAGGGGGAACAGCTAACCAGCAGATGACCTCAGTAGAGCCCGCGCGATCGGCTCCCAATACACCACGACCACGCCCTACGCCTCGGCGTCAGCCACCTGTTCTTCCTATGCTTGAGGAGACTGTTGATCAACCTCTGCCTATAGGAATACTCCCTTAACAAGGTATTCCTACCTTAACGCGACACTTCACTTAACTAGAGATCCCTACGTACAGTTACAATATAGACGCAACTTAGAGAAACCTGATACGGAGCGACGATAGCTCACTTATTGGGCACTCAACTGATGACGCCTTCAGAGCCTTGGATAATGGCGCACGTATCAGTTATGCCAGAGAAGGTGACACCCGAAACGATGCACTGTCTCGACCAATCCTCGCAGCACCGCCAGACTGGAGAGGATGGGCGGACATGCGAGCGCAAGTGGAGGCACTCAACCGAGCTCGACAAGGAACAGATACCCAGCGGACAAGCCGGGCAGAGCGCGCTCAGCGCAGAGATGAGAAGCGGGAATGAAGGGGATTGAGAGTATGCGCAGTAGGGGTGCGAAAGCTGTGATGCGCAGCACAAGGAGGAAGAAGTGATATTGATCAAGAGGAATCACAGACCTGGCCCTTCCATAACCAGCTTGTCTGTCTCCTTTCTACTAAAAAGCTTTTGCGATGTTTTCAGTTCTTTTCTTTCGACACACTTCGCTGTGGGGGACGGTTGAGACCGGGCCAGGGCTCTTACGTAAGCCTTGATTAAGGGTTTACACAAGTATAAGTTAGGCTTCGGTAGTCCAGTTTATAGCCAGAGACACAGCGCGCTTTTTCCCTCCTTTTAATACACTGCTACTCTTAGTACGATACTTCACGCTCATTTTTCGTGACTATTCTAAGCTTCTTTTACTTCCCTATGTTAAGGATCATCTTGATCAACGATATCCTCACCTGATTGTCCCTTAGGATCGACCTCACGACCGTGTCTTTCCACCAGACTCCCTACAGTCTGGGGTTTCTTGGTTCCAATATAGGTAGAATAGCTTATATAGCCTTCCTTAAAACCTTATCTATTTCGTTTATGTGTGCCTTTTACTATGTTAACACCTCTATATTATAATACTAGCTAGCGAACTTTTATATCTTCGTGCGTCTCTTATACTATACCTCGGCCCTATATGTAAGAATAAAGAGAACATAAGTAAAGATGGCCTTTTAAAGGGCTCTTAACAAAGGGCCTTACTAAGTGTTAGTTAAGCTCTAAAGGTGCCGTATAACGTTTCGCGCTTATACTGATTTCCTTTTCACGTGCTCTATAAATTAAAGCTTTGAGTTAAATTAAACGCCGTGCTATTGTATAAGCTAGGCCTAGGCGTGTATAGTTATCTTATAATCCTATTCTGTCACGTTAATGAGTTTTCTTAAGTTTTTTTTATATATGAAATAGTGAAGCTTGCTTTTATCTAGGTCAATAGTGACTTTATTTCCTTTGCCCTAGTTAAAGACATCATTTAAGTCCTTCGCTAGTTATTATACATTATTATGTAAGGACTTGCTAGCTTATTAAATGTATAAATTATCCATATACTTAAAACGGTGTTTATATCCTTAAGTAGTATTGTAACGAACGCTATACCTAAGTACTGCGTGACGTAGGGTTTGTACAATCAGGGACAGAGAGCGTCTGTCTAGCTTGAACACTGGTTGTAGGGTAACTGATAACTGAGGGTGCGTGACTGGGTAACTAGTCTGAACTTCGCAATAGGTCGTTAGGAGATTACTCCCATCTATGGGTGAGATAGATGCTTAGATTGATCACTAAGGTAATGACTGTCTGACTAGGAAATCCTTCTAACTTATATACTAAGTCATTCCCTCACCGATATGCGTTGGATTGTTGGATCGTGAAATCCCAAGTCGCGATCTTATAATCCAGTGGATACCTTGGATCGTTGGATCGTGGATTCCTCATTCACGATCCTATGATCCATCACGTGACTTAGTCTTGGCGTGGCTTGTGTGGCTGCTTATGGCTAGTGTCTTGTTTGTTTGCCGCATTGACTTGTTTGTTTGTCCGGCGGTCCTTGGCTGCATGACGCTTGTCTGTTCCCGTAGCGGTTTGTTGGCTTGTCTGGGTCGTAACAAGTATGTTTATAACACATACAAAGAAAAGGATAAGGGAAGCGGGTGACTCCTATAGTAGGCTATATTAGATTACCTATAGCTCTATTATAACATTGTTAAGTTAAATCCGTGTTTATCTCTTTTTTATAAAGGAGCCGATAAACTTAATAAGCTAGGTTACCTAACTCTATTCCCTTATACGAAGTATAAGCTGCCTCTTAAGGGTAGCGTCGAATACGCTCTTTACGTCCACGATGAGAATCGATGCTATGCCTTTTATTCTTTAAGAAATGCTCGATCTTATATATTAGTTAATTGTCGGGGAGATTGAAAGTGGTCTAGATGAAAAGAGCGATAGCGAAAGCCTAAGTGACGCTGGTTCTTGTATTAGAGTTGTCATTAATTAAGGCTGCATTTGAAGTCCTATTGATAGGGCTGGTTTTAAGCGTGGTGTTGCTGGGGGGCCGAAATGGGGGTCCTCTAACTTATGTCTCCCTCGTGAGTATTTGCACTTACTGACAAACTAGACGTTCGCCTAGGTCGTGGGCATCAACACGACGCTCGCCATCTTCCTGCCGCCCGTGTACGACTTCGGGCTGCGGCAGATTGGCTTCTTCTACTTCACGCCGGTGACGGCGGTGGTCCTGGGCGAGCTGGCGGGGCACTACCTGCACGACTTTCTGGCGCGGCAGTATATCCGCACGCACGGGGCCGGTTCGAGCCCGAGGTGCGGCTGCGGGCCGTGGCGGCGGCGCTGCCCCTCATGGTCGTCGGGCTCATCCTGCTCGGCTAGGTGCTCCCCAATAAGTGGTACTGCATGGCGGCCCCGGTCGCGTGGGGCCTCTACGTCTTCGGCGTCATGATCACCACCGTCGCCATGTCGAGCTATAACCTCGACTGCTACCCCGAGGCCTCGGGCGAGGTCTCGGCCTGGGTCAACTTCGCCCGCACCCTCGGCGGCTTCATTATCAGCTACTTCCAGGTCCGCTGGGCCCACGCCCGCGGCACTAAGGAGAGCTTCGGCGTCCAGGCCGCCATCCGCGGCGGCGCCTTCTTGTTCGTCGTCTTGCTCATGTGGAAGGGCAAGGCCCTGCAGTTGTGGGCCGGCCCCCTTCACTTCGCTACCGCCTAGATAGATTGCGGCGGGTACAAGAAGAAGTTGTCGCCAGTTTATGTTTGCTCGGGATGATGATAGGAAATAATGCCGTGAGGGTCTTATAAGCGGCCGCCCGCAATTTGAAGTTACTCACCTTGCATACCACTCGCTTGCGAGGACTGGAAAAATCTCGCAAGACAGGTAGAGGGGCAATTCTTTGAAAAAATAAAAACAATGTCCTGCATTGGCAAAATGACTACCTTCTGTATGTTCTGGATCCCCGCCCTCCCTCTTTCTGTCCCTTCCGTCCCCCCCCCCCCCTCTCCCTTATCTGCCTATATGCATCTCTTCCCCATCTTGCTATCGATGTCTTTCCATCCCTCCCCATGTCCAATCAAGCCACTCATTGCCACCCTTCCGTCTGGAACCAGTGCCACCACGACTCCAACCCCATCCTATTCATCCTTGGCCGGGTCGAAGCCGGGCACGGAATCGCCGGCGGCGGCGCGCAGGGTGTTGGTGAAGGTGTCCTTCGCGTCCCAGAACTTGGGGAACGGCTTGTTGCCCTCGGGGAAGCCGTTGTAGAGCGCGAGGCGCGCCTCGCCCTTGCCCTCGATGTTGCCGTAGTTGTTCCAGCCGACGAGGTTGCCGAGCATCCACTGGCCGGTGAAGTTCTCGACCTGGTCGTCGTCGCCCTGGCTCGCTAGTCGCCAGCAGTGCGTGTTGGGCCCGTCCTTATGGTACACGAGCTTGGCGTGCGTGTCGCTCTGCAGCCAGCCCTCGTTGACGGCCTGTCCGTACTTACCGTGGCACGACGGCGCCACGCGCTTGACCGTGTCGCCCTGCGTGAAGATGACAATGTTCTCCCAATCGTGGTTGTGGCCGTGCCCGAACGAGCCCCAGACGGGCTGGTCCTTCTCGAAGTAGTACTCATACCTGCATGTGCGGTCAGCATCGTTTGCCTTGCTACCTCCATCCGTGTGTCGATTTGCTTCACGTACATGATGGCACACCACCCGTTGTTGCAGCGGGAGCGGCTGTAGAGGTTGTTGAACTCGAAGCGGTTTTTGTCGCGGCAGTCGCTGGCCTGTCCCTTGCCCACGGGGTTCGGCAGGCCCGGGTTGATCTCGCCGCCGGGACCGATGGCGGCGGTGAAATAGCAGCCGTCAGTGTCGAAGTCGGTCATGGGGAGGAACTTCTGCTCGAGCTCAGAAGCGCCGGCGCCCAGGCGACCCACGATCTTGGCCTCGGTGGCCGCGGCGAGGAGGCCGGCGACAAAGAGTGCTGTCTTTGTGGCGTACATTATGAAGGCTAAGCTTCAAAATTACAGAGCTGGGTACTGGGGTATAATAAACTGGGAGTAAATATGGATGGTTGTTATGTTGCTTGGTTGTGTCGATGTAGAATGATTGAAGTCAGTGAACAGCCTGAAGGTCACCCCTTATATATGTCTTTAAAGTGCTATGAAGCCAACAGAGTCCCCAATTGCCAATCCATACATGATCCATACCCTTGATTATGGTTCTCCAGCTTAGTCTAAATTTAATAACGCGTATAATCCTCGCAGAGGCTGAAGCTGACCACCGTGCAACTCCAATGCACCTGACATTGCTACATAGGCTTATAGCTGGAGGTCACTTTACTTTGAAGATCTCTAATTATGTCGACACAGCCTGCGCCTCAGCTCCAACTTACCAGTGAGACTTATATTAGGATCGTTTACATTGTGGCGTCGATCCCGGAGTAAGCGCCAAGCTCCCTAACCGCCAGCTTTCAGCCACGTTGGGTCTGATTTGACAATGGCGCTAGGTGGGTTACTTTCCCCAGTCGAAGCTAGCCAAGCTTTAAAGAGTGAAAAAATGTCACCAGGGCTGACCCTGTGGTACGCTCTATACGACTGTATACCCAGAATACTTGCTCCAATGTCTTTCCAGATTTAGGTGGCCCAGACCTGTCACATAATGAGAAATCTGCTAAGGAAGGCCGTAGCTCATGCGCGGAAGCTGCAAAGAACCTGTCAGCAGCCAAGACCCCGTAAAATCCTTCCAGGCACGAACCTACATGTTCGTAAAGCAGAGCTATCCTAACAAACGCTGTGCATCTAGCCCGACTTTTAATCTCACCATGCCAGATTCAGATCGGAGCTACTTCCGGCAACCACTCAGCGCCACAGCTTTGAGGTTCGCAAGGCTATTTCTGTGTACAATGTATTCCGCCTTTTAGACCGCCGGCCGCGATACTAATACGGTTTAGAAATCAGAAAAGAAACATGCTCGAATAGATGCGACTTTGAGCCATTCCTACCGGTGTTTCTTTTAATAGCTGTTTCGCGAAAGGGGGCGGTGTTCTATTATCTTTTTCATTAAGTTAGGTGGCCCCCATTTGGCCACCCTTAGCTTGTGTCAAGGAGCAGGCAGGCAGGCGGGTAATAGAGTCGATTCAGGTTCTATGCTACAGGTCTAGGTTCCTATTCTGTCGGTACAGGTCAGGCTTGATGGACAGGACGTAGCTTGAAGAGCTACAACTGAAGTCTCCTCGGTCGCAGACTTCTTATCTAAATCCCCAACGGAGGTCCGTACCGAGCGTTCTTGACAGAACTCCATCACGGGACGACTAATCCGTAGCTAGTTTAGGATGTCTCCGAGGCTGCCCTGTGCCGGTACGGCCTGTCACGCTCCACCCCGTGACAGCTTGACCGTATTAAAATTCATCTTATCACTTTAACTAACTATATATTCTTAATTCATGATAACCATGATACAAAGACTAGCCTCACTGAGACTTCCGCTATCGCTCTCTTCATTTAGACCACTTTTAGCCTTCTTGACTGCTACTTAAGTCTAGTGGATGTCTTTGATATTCGCGAACTTTAAATTAGGGCTTAAATTTATCTTCTTTCTTTTCTCTAGTTTAATAGTCTCAATTCTAGCTTCGAGAGCCTGAGTTTGCCTTTAGATAATAGCTAATTAAATATTCTTCTTATTAAAGGCCTTTTAAATCTTTTAGAAAAGTAGCCGTTAAGTGGTTAACTATTCTGCTAGCTAGTTCAAAAGCTGTACTTAGTCCTTAAAGTCCAACGTCTTCTTTAAAGTAGACTAAACCACTATAGAAGTACTGGACTTCTTTGTAGATGTTAAAAAGACTTTATTTAAGTGGGATTGCTTTGATTTTGTTATACTATGTGTTATTTAGTGTATATTTCAAACTAAATTCCGATTAAGAAGCGGCTTAGCTATACTCACTAGCTAGAGACTGGCGGCTTTTCACTTATTCCGGATATTCTAACCAGTAAGGCCGGCTAAGCAAGCCTTTTCATAGCAGGTATGAAAATTACGCTTGCTAACTACCGTTTAGTCCGTTAACTAAGTTAGAAATACGGGCTCTTTTTAGTACGTCGATTTTAAAGAACTGAAAACGGCTAAATCGAGAGGTTAGAGGACTGTTACGACCCAGACAAGCCAACAAACCGCTACGGGAACAGACAAGCGTCATGCAGCCAAGGACCGCCGGACAAACAAACAAGTCAATGCGGCAAACAAACAAGACACTAGCCACAAGCAGCCACACAAGCCACGCCAAGACTAAGTCACGTGATGGATCATAGGATCGTGAATGAGGAATCCACGATCCAACGATCCAAGGTATCCACTGGATTATAAGATCGCGACTTAGGATTTCACGATCCAACAATCCAACGCATATCGGTGAGGGAATAACTTAGTATATAAGTTAAAAGGATTTCCTAGTTAAACAGTCATTACCTTAGTGATTAATCTAAGCATCTATCTCACCTATAGATGGGAGTAATCTCCTAACGACCTATTGCGAAGTTCAGACCAGTTACCTAGTTACGCACCCTTAGTTATTAGTTACCCTACGACCAGTGTTTAAGCTAAATAGACGCTCTCTGTCCCTGATTATATAAACCCTACGTCACGTAGTACTTAGGTATAGCGTTCGTTACATTTTGATCACTCGTGCTTAGGTTAGTCACCGTCAACTACTTAGACACTAACCTCTCGATATAATGGCACCTTAAACCCCTACGCTTGTCACGCCTCAGCTGGCTAGGGCCACCCCTACGCAGAACAGCGCTACGGGAGCCGCCCCTCAGACCACACAGGAAGTCAACACGCCGCAGGAGCTCGCCAATATCATCAACGCCCTCCGACAGAGCGTTGAAACCCTCTAGAAGGAAAACCAGCAGCTCCAGTACGCAGTCAACGGCAGAAACGTCGACTATGGGAGACACAAGTACCCAGGCCCGACCCCGTACAACGGTCGCAACGGGAACGTATAGATGTTCCTCACTTAGGCCAAGGCATACTTGAAGTACTACTTTTCCAGCTTCCTTAACGAATCCGATAAGGTTATGTGCATCGCCGGATACCTCCAAGGCGACGCCCTGTCGTGGTTCGAACCCACGATAAGAGACTACTTGACTAACGAGGACCGCATCCAGGACGATGAGACCAAGGAGATCTTCGGAGACTACGAGACGTTCGAAGCCAAGCTGAAGGGCACCTTCGGAAGCCCTGACGAAGTCCGCACGGCCGAACGACAGCTCATAAAGCATCAGCAGAAAGGGTCCGCCGCCGCGTACGTAGCCGGATTCCGACAGATCATCTCTAAGCTAGACTAGGACGATGACGCCTATATCGCCCAATTCTACCAAGGTCTTAAAGACGACGTTAAAGACAAGGTGACCAGACTGGATCGCCCTAGCGAGCTCTCCGAATATATCGAGCTCGTGGTGCGCATCGATAACCGACTCTATAAGAGAAAGATAGAGCGCAAGGGTTAACAGCCTGTCCACAAACCTATGAATGCCAACACCGGAAAGAAGCGACAGTCTACTTAACCTTTCCGACGCAACAATGATGGATAGAGAAACAAGACCTCCTATGGTAATCATTCCGGACCAATAGACCTTAACGTAACACACTATAGCAAGCCGAAGTTCGACAGCGAATGCTACAACTATAGGAAGAAAGGACACCCTGCACGTTGGTGCACGGAACCTAAGAAGCCTCGCAAATGGAACCCCGTTCTAGAGCGACGGGCCAACGCTATCCAGAGACAAGAGGTCGCGACACTAGATAAAGTGGGAAAGGAAACCACGAGTACCCCTAGTGTGGACCATGACGACCTTAGCTGGACGGCATGTTACGACGACAACTGTGGCACCCATCGGTCAGCTAAGGACAGCGCTAAATGGTACCCTCGAAAGCCACGACAAACTCGTACTATCAGGATAATACAACGATAAGTTATCTAGGAAGAATCCGATAAAGGATCTTACCTCATAGATAGTAGCAATAAAGAACAGCTCTAAAGATAGGTTGAGTTTTTAGAGCCCCATGAGCTGAACCGCTATACCGACGAGGAGCTAAACGAACAAGCTATCTAACGACGGACTATCGACCACAACGGATAGATCCTATTTAAGGGAGTGTTCTTTAAAGGAAGCGACACTGCCAAGCGATTTATAAACATCGCTAGAGATCATAGGCCGATGCAACGGTCAGGATTCGGTGACGACAAGCGAATGCACCCTCAAGTAGAGCGATACGAAGAATTAGCATGGATCTCCTGCATCTTCGACTTATATGTGCAACACCTCGGCGAGAAACTTAGAAACTATATATTTCCGCGACGAATCGTAAGACAAGCCATCTACAACCTATACACGCAGGATAAAATCGATAAAACTGTTGTCCAGCTCACAGACTGGGAAGGGTATATATTACTTAAAGCACCCCGAGAGTACCCTCGCAAGTGTATAGCTGGCAGTATCGAATGGTACCAATATACAACGTACCAGTGCTGTGTATATGCGATTAAGAAGGCCGAAGCATGGACTAAGATAAAAGAGAGCTACGAAAAGAAACTCCAAGAGCAGAAGCAAGTATAACTGCTCGTACCTCCTGGCGGTCACGAAACTAAGGAACCAATCCGAGCTCCGACCCCTTACTAAGGAGAAGAAAGAGAAACATAAAAGATATCATCCGACGAATACGTCGACCTAATAGAACACCTATCGTTATCAGACGATAACCCAACTTTAAGGGAATTCACCGGACACCCAAGACAACGGGGAGCCTAGCAAGATAGAGAAGCCGCGAGACAAGTCAGAGCTGCTCGTAAGCGACAAGCTAAACAGTCGGGAAACGACCGACGCCAGTTGTAAAGGGACTACAGCTGGCCTAACAGGACAAGAAGTCCCTGTACGTGATATACTAAAAGGATCGCGATATAAACGGACTATTAATACTATCAGTATAGGTCCTAGAACACGAAGTGCTCGCGTTAGTCGATAGCGGAGCCTAAGGGAATTATTTCTCTCCACGAATCGTTAACAAGCTCCAGATACTATGGAAGTAAAAGGACGCCCTATACCGACTCCACGCTGCCGATGGAGAAGCTTTCCAATACAACGATGGACTCGTATTACAAGAGACTGCGCCCTTCTTAGTGATAATCCAGAATCGAAAGGAGCGACTCGAGTGCGACATCGCAGACATATCGGGATACGACCTGATATTAGGGATACCCTGGTTACGGGAGAGCAATCGTAAAGTTAACTGGAGAACAGGCCAACTTCAGTAGGATACACTAAGAAGAGACTTAGCCTTTAAGAAGCGTTAACAGAACAGACCCTTAAGTAAGCCTACGACCCTTCGAGCCTACCTTATAATAAAAGGAACCAAGGAAGTCGAGCTAGAACCCAGACCCGAAGTATTAGAGCAGTATTGGGAGTTCAGCGACCTGTTTAGTGGAAAACTACCTACAGGAATACCAGAGCACAGCGTATAGGACCACGAGATACCCCTATAGGAAGGGAAACAACCGAAACCCTCCAGGATCTACCCGATTAACTTAGAACACGAGCAAGTACTCCGAGAATACATTAAGGAGAATCTCGAGAAAGGAAATATTCGACTATCGAACTCACCAGCGGGATATCCAATTCTATTCGTTCCAAAGAAAGCGGGAAAAGATAGCAAAGTCAAATGGCGACTATATATCGACTATCGAGAACTTAACGCCATCACTATTAAAGACTGTTACCCCCTACCGCTTATTAGCGAGCTACACGATAAGCTAGGCAGAGCCATTATCTTCACGGCTCTAGACCTACTTAACGGATACAACCTCATTCGAATCAAAGAAGGCGAAGAATAGAAGACCGCCTTCCGCTGCAAATTCGGACACTACGAATACTTAGTGATGCCATTCGGCCTAACTAACGCACTAGCAAGCTTCTAGAATATGATAAACCATGTCCTACGAGAATTCATCGACAAGTTCGTTGTTGTTTACCTCGACGATATCCTGATTTACTCCGAAAGCCTCGAGGAACACCGCGAATATGTCCAACTTATGCTACAAGCTTTACGGGACGTAAAGCTGCTAGTAAATCCAGAAAAGAGCGAATTCGAAAAAGACAAAGTCAACTACCTCGGATACGTTATATCCGCAGGTGAAATCCGGATAGAAGAAGCTAAGGTTTCAGTAGTCAGAGAATGGCCGACACCCCAAAAAATAAAGGATATATGATCCTTCTTAGGATTAGCAAACTACTACAGGATGTTTATTCCTCAGTTCGGAAAAATCGCAGCCCCCTTAATAAACCTGACTCGTAAGGACATCGACTTCTAATAGACAGAAACAAAAGAACAAGCCTTCACAGAATTAAAGAAAAGGATCACAGACGAACCAGTATTACGTATAGCAGATCTTACACGATTATTCGAGGTCGAGACCGACGTATTAGATTACGTAATCGGAGGCTAACTCAGTTAGGCCGACGAGAATGGAAAGCTACACCCAGTAGTATTCTTCTTAAAGAAACTTAATAGACTACAGCTCAACTACCAGATTCACGATAAGGAGCTAATGGCCATCATCGAAGCATTCTAGCAATGGAAACACTTCCTTAGTGGTATAGCATACCAAGTGAAAGTGTACACCGACTATAAGAATCTCGCGATATTCACGATAAAGAAGGAACTAAATAAGCAATAAATCCGCTAAATAGAATTCCTCTTTGAATTCCATTTCGTTATTATCTATCGAAAAGGCAATGAGAACAGCAGGGCCGATTCCCTAAGCCGCCGGCCGGATTTAAAGCAGGAACCTATAATGGAAACACACACCATCTTAACAGAAGACACTAACAGGAACCTAGTGCCTAATAGGCAGCTGGATATAATATACTAAGTCTATTATAAGGACTGGACCTAGAAGATTAAAGAGCTTAAGGGAGGAGAACTACTACAGTATAACAGCAAGATCGAGATACCTGAATAACTTTAAGATAAATTAATCAAAGACCTACATGAGCACCCTGTTCACGGATACCAAGGAATTTTTAAGACCACGAGCCGAATATAACGACACTACGACTGTCAAAAACTGAAAGAACAAGTCGCTAAAGTTATTAAGGACTGCGACCTATGTAACAAAGTAAAAGCCTCGAGATATAAACCGTACGGAGAACTCTAGCCGATACCACCACCGGACCGCGCCTGGAAGATAATCGCGCTAGACTTCATCGTGAAGTTACCACCATCTAAGGAACCAATGTCATAAACAACCTACGATAGTATCCTCGTTATTACCGACAAACTCACGAAGTACATATATTTTATACCATATAAGGAAGCAAGTAACACCGACGAACTTATATACGCTTTCCTTAAGACTGTCGTTAGCTAACACGGGTTGCCAGAATAAATCATCTCCGATCGAGACAAACTATTTATAAGCAAGTTTTAGAAATCGCTCACGACATAGCTAGGTGTTAAGTATAAACTATCCACAGCCTATTATCTATAGACGGATAGACAAACGGAACGGATAAATCAAACACTCGAGCAATATCTACGCTGCTACGTCAACTACGAGTAAAACAACTGGGTTAAGCTACTACTAACAGCTCAGTTTGCCTACAATAGCGCCGACAACGAATCACTCGGTATGTCACTATTTAGAGCTAACTATAGATTCAACCTAGAGATCACACGAGCACCTCTACCAGGAGAATTGTCGCTAATAGCAACAATTATAGTGGACAAACTTAAAGAATTATAATAAGGACTATAAGAAGACCTCGTATTCCTATAAAACAGAATAAAGACCTACTACGACTAAGCAAGGTTGAAGGGACCAACCTTTAAAAGAGGAGACAAAGTCTACCTACTCTGCAAAAACATTAAGACCAAACAACTAAGCAACAAACTCGACTTTAAAAAGATTGGACTATTCGAAGTTGAAAAAGTTATTTCAGAAACCAACTACCAACTGTCGTTACCTAGCAATATAAGGATACACCCTGTATTCCATATTTCCTTACTCGAACCAGCTCTTAAGAACGCCCAGATTAAAACCAACCTAGAAGTCGAAATAGATCAGCATGAATACGAAGTCGAAGCAATCCTCGATAAAAAGAAAATCGGAAACACCTGGAAGTATCTCGTTAAATGGAAAGGATACCCACCAGAAGAAAACACATAGGAACCTATTGGCCACTTGAAGAACGCGCAGCAGGCCCTAAGGGAGTTCCAAGGGGAACCCCGAAAGACGACCACACAGCAGGATCCAACCCCGCGTCGAGCTACGCGTCGTTCCAACCGAAACCAAGACCGTCGGAAGTAATCGGAAGATCGGAGGAAGCCGGAACAGCTTCGGTCGCACGGCGACGCTCTTCCTCCTCCTCACAATCCAACTCCTCGACGCTCTTCAACCCACGCTCGATCGCGCGCGCCAACCTCTCCCGCCACATTTTCCTCTGTTTGCGAAGACGTTGAATCTTCTCGTCCAGAGCACGGCGCTCTTCCTCGATCTCCTCGATCTTAGCCTCCAACTTGGAGTCCTGATATACTAAGGCTTGCATATTTAAAACCGACAGACCAAAGACATCGCACTTCGCAAGACCACGACCAACGCACTCCTGGCAACGAGTCGAATCCAGCTCCGACACCCGATAAGCTGTCTTTCGACGAACATAAGCCGAACAACTAGGGGAACGCTCAGTAGCGGAAGATGACATCGCGACGAGTAGCGATAGGCGTTGTTCTGTCTTAATCGCATAAGATTTTCGCTTTTCGATTCGACCTGATATGATAAGCATGTATTATAAAAACATAAAGAAGGAAGGATACAGAACTCACTAACACCCGGCGCGGTGGACGACCTATTATACGACCCTGTCTTTAAGGACAAAGACCTTAAAGAGGGGAAGGGTAGTGTTACGACCCAGATAAGCCAACAAACCGCTACGGGAACAGACAAGCGTCATGCAGCTAAGGACCGCCGGATAAACAAACAAGTCAATGCGGCAAACAAACAAGACACTAGCCATAAGCAGCCACACAAGCCACGCTAAGACTAAGTCACGTGATGGATCATAGGATCGTGAATGAGGAATCCACGATCCAACGATCCAAGGTATCCACTGGATCATAAGATCGCGACTTAGGATTTCACGATCCAACAATCCAACGCATATCGGTGAGGGAATGACTTAGTATATAAGTTAGAAGGATTTCCTAGTTAGACAGTCATTACCTTAGTGATCAATCTAAGTATCTATCTCACCCATAGATGGGAGTAATCTCCTAACGACCTATTGCGAAGTTCAGACCAGTTACCCAGTCACGCACCCTCAGTTATCAGTTACCCTACGACCAGTGTTCAAGCTAGACAGACGCTCTCTGTCCCTGATTGTACAAACCCTACGTCACGCAGTACTTAGGTATAGCGTTCGTTACAAGGACGTGAGAGATATAAGGGGGTAAAAAGAGAAGGTAAATCCAATAGGAGAAGCACTAAAATATAAAATTAGTTATTATATAGCTGCCGTGGCTATCTATAACAAGTAGGCGATACTTGGAAGGATCCTTAAGGGCAGTGTTTGGGATAAAGACCTTCTCGAGCTACTCGAGTGCTGTTTAGTTTATGATCTATCCGTTTTCGGTAACAGTAAACTGACAGCCTTTAAATTAGCTTAAATTGAGCGGGAACTATTACTATTAAACTATCTTGCCCTTAAAAATAATTAATAGTTGCAGGGCATAGCCTTAAGTAGAGATGTATTTAATTAAGAACGTTTAAGTATAAGAACTGGGCTGTTTTTTCGGATTAAGCGTTTTTCCGAACCTCTGAGTAGTAGACCGTTTAATCCAGCATTTTTTAAGAGTCCTGTTTTATCTATGTTATGTCGGTTAGCCTGTTTCACCCTTTAGAGCTCTAGCAGCTGAAGATACCGGAACTATAGGCGAATTACCTCAATTAAGGCGCTATTAACACGCTGCGAGTCAATAGACTGGCTTTTCTAAACCCCTATAGCTGGCTTTCTACATAAGAAGGCCTACAGCTATCTCTTTCTAAGTAGCTCGCTATTGCCTTAAGCCCAAAAGATACGTTCAGCGAACTCTTTAACTTAGGCGTGTAAAGATAGAAGCCTTAAGGCAGCTTAAGTTAAGATTTAAGTCGTAAGTAGCTCTTCTTAAACTAGTTTAAGCCTCTATTAGTATACAAAGGCTTTTAACTTATGTTAATGTCCTTTAACTCGGTTTCTAAGTATTGACCTCGGAATTCCGTATTCTTAAGCGGATTGCTAACTAAAGCCTTATTAGTAACGAAATCGAGAGCACTTTAGAGGTCTTATTTATTATATGGCTTCGTCTTTAATTATTATAATTTTAACTAAAGTTATATGTTATTTAAAGCAAAATTGGCGAAGAAATAAAAGATATCAACTCGGGTGGCTGGGATAGTGGTGAATATTTTAAGGTGGCCAAAAGTGGGGGGTGGCCAAATGGGGGTCACCTAACTTATCTAGAGATTTGGAGATGTGCGCCAAGCCTGTAGTGCAAGTATGGCGTTGTCGTAGTTATTGATGATTAGTTCAGCGCATATGCTTTTTAGGCGTGTTCGTCCCGGTCTCCTGTTTACCGCAAATACTGGCGAGAACTACCACTCGAAGCCAGCAGGACCGTGTTTTCGGACGTTCTCCACGAATACCTATCATGTGGCTAGGGTGACTCTTGAGAACCAGTCACGTGATGCAGGTAATAAGATGCTGTCACCCTCAATATGGATGGTTTTGATCGGGTGTGTCTCACCCCAGCCGCATATGCCACAAGCAGTCTGCCTGGCGGCCTTCAGCACTGCCCCAGCCAGGCGCAGCCTTAAGCAGTACAACCAATACTGGGCGCAGCGTCAGCTGATGAGGGGAAACTTGGAGGTTTCGAGGTTGATTGAAATCTTTCCGGTCGCAACTTCCTTCACCGTCCACAATTACCAACCCACCAGCCGTCACGATCCACCAAGCATGGATCCTCTTGCGGCGCTCGGTGTCGCCAGCAACGTTTTGGCTGTGGTCGATTTCGCCTGGACAATCCTGACGGAGGCGCGTACGATCCACAGGTCCTCCTCTGGCTTGGGCAACGAGGCTGAGTTTGTCGACACGATTGCAAACAACATCAACCTGCTGGATCAACGGCTGTTGCTATCTTCGAATAATGCAACCAGAGAGCTTCAGATCTTGATAAACGAGAGCCAAAAAATTGTGTCAGAGCTCCAGCATGGTCTGCTTTCGCTCAAAACGCGAAAAAAGGGCTCGAAGTTGCAAAGTTGCATAGCTGCACTGAAGGAGACGTGGGGAAGGGACAAAGTGAGCGGCCTTACGACTAGGTTTAGAACTCTCCAGACCCGAATCATGATGCACATCCAGGTGACCATGCAGTACGATACTTTGCTCCGATAAACCCCTGCGGATCGGCACTGACTTGGTTCGTTAGAGCCGATACAAAGACAGCCATCGAAGAACTACAGGCGACCAGCAGGACTCTAGAGATCAACGCAAACGACAATCTTTTCACACTTCTACAGGCTTTCGAGGAAAAAACCACCAAAATTCGTGATCTTGAGAGCGATCTTGAAAAACTCGTCAAGCACCTGGTCGACGGAAAGTACACTTCTCAAAGTAACGAGCTGAATCGTGACTTGCCATCTCAGTCGCAGAAAATGAGAAGACTAGAAAAGACGATGTGGAAACTATCCAACACCGCCGTTGCTCTCAGTGAGAACCAGAAGATCCTTAAGTCCCTACGCTTCAGCCAGATGCAGGCTAGGCATTACAACATCGAGGTCGCGCACACCGAAACATATCAATGGATATTTCAGGATATCGTCTCCGACAAACGTGGAAAAACAGTGAAATTCAGAGCGGCTCGAAAGGAGGAACAATATCTTTTGGATCCATGGGAAGCTGGGGTGTGGCAACTCCACACTGATGAAATTCTTGGTCAGAAAAGAGGCAACACGGACACACCTTCTCACTTGGGCTGGCCAGAAGAAGCTTGTGGTTAGGAAATTCTTTTTCTGGCATGCGGGGAGCCCGCTGCAAAAGTCTCACCAGGGGCTGCTGCTTTCTTTGCTGTACGAAATCTTACGCCAATGCCCTAAGCTTATGCCAGTTGTTAAGAAACATTGGTGAATTACACCAAAATGGGATCCTTTAGATGACGCGGACTACGACAACCTACTTCCGGTTCTTCTCAAGGCTATCGGGAGTCAACTAATTCCTGTCCGATTCTGCCTGTTCATCGACGGTCTCAACGAGTTCAAAGACTAATGGCACAGCCATTCGGACTTAGTTAAGACTATTCGGAAGCTGGGAGAGTCTGAGTATATCAAGCTTTGTGTATCCAGTCGGCCGTGGACCGTGTTTACCGATGAGTTCAACCTTAATGCAGAGCGGAACCTCAAGCTTGAGGATCTAATGTGTTAGGACATTCACCGCTACGTCAATGACAAGTTCCAAGAACACTTGCAGTTCCGGTCCCTTACTTTTAAGGACTCCCGATATTCCGAAATTATAGAAGCCGTCACGGACAGGGCTCAAGGCGTCTTCTTGTGGGTCTTTTTGGTCATTCGTACACTCCTCGAGGGCCTGATGTACCATGACCCATTGCCGATGCTCCAGAGACGTCTCTAATCCTTTCCACCTGATCTAGAAGAGTTTTTTCAGCATCTCATCGACTCTGTACCTAAGTTATATCACCCGGAAATGGTACGGTACTTCATGATTTCATTGAAAAACAGCCAGCCGCCAAGGCCTTAATATATTCCTTTCTGGACGATTTTGAAAGAGACTCTACGTTTCTATCCGAAATGCGTTGCAAACCTCTCAATACCAGAGAACTGGAAGACCGCCTCGATCTAATTCGTCGTCGCCTCGATGGAGTATCAAAAGGCTTGCTCGAGGTTGTACAGAACAATCGCGCTTATGCCATTCACCGTCTTCGTGTGGATTTTATACACCGTACCGCTTACGACTATCTCCACGAATCAGCCGAAATGCAGTCTTTGTTCAAAAGTGTTCGTGAAAAGGAGAAAGTAATGCTGATAGCTTCGCATGCCGCGTTGGCTGTACTGAAGACTGACGACTCCTAGTACGACACTGTGAGTTACGGAAAAAGCGAGTCCGAGAAGAGCTTGGCAGCGCAGCCGCTTCCGATATAAGAGAATTCTTTGCATACATCCACGAAGCCCTTGCCGAAGACCCCGAGGCAGCCGGAACCATACAGTCTATGCTCGCCTCATTCTGGGACAACTAGCGACACGAACACTGGCAAGTCCACTACCATGCCGGACGTCTCATGTATGTAACACTGGCGGCCAGCATCGACTTCCTTCCGTACGTCAAATTTTAGACATTGGCACATCCCGAGATTCTCGTTGGGGTTACCGATGGCGAACGAGGGCAACACGATCCGTTGTTGTATTACCTTGTGGGATACCACCCCCCCCCCCCCCCCCCCCAGCTATCCAATATCGCTGAGGGTCATCGACTGCTTACTGTCCCAAGGCTGGGATCCCAATATGATTTGGAAGGGAGAGAACCTGTGGGAAGTCCTTACCACAAGTGAGTTCACACGCGGGGCGATACGGGGCGGCAGTGTAGGTGCTTCGCCAACAGACCTTCACGAAAAGTCTGTGAACTAGGAGGCTGTTTACCACATTGCACGTCTTCTCATTCTCAATGGCGTAGATATTGGTACAAATGTAAACGGGCGCGACGCGAAATCGTTCCTATGCGACGTTCTGACACAGGAAACCGTCGATAAACTGATAAGAGAAGCAATGGATGAAAGGAAACGAGCAGAGAGAGAAACGAAGGAGCAGCAGACTGCAGGTGAAAGGGAAGGGAAATCCACAGGAAAGATGATGGTCAGGCGGTTGAGACAGCGGTTCCATCTTTTGGGTATTTGATGATAGGGAAGACAGTCTAGAAAGCCCCTATAGAACCCAATCATAGAACTTAAGCAATTTCCTCATCTTGATTTGCTTTTGTGAATCATCTAAAAGAAAATCTCAGTCCCTGCAGTATTTTCTAATCATCACGAACCCGACCTTCCCTGAACTCTGAGCCACACCACGGAGTTCCCCTTGTTCAATACGTCGAGCCGGCCTTAGCCCGCAGTCTAGCACCAAATTTTCACACGAACAAGGCTAGTGGCACGGTAAGGACCACACCTACCAGGGCCAGGATGCTGTTGCTCCAACCGTAACTAAAGGCCTCGTACATGGATGGGGCGAAGAGCGGGAATAAGAAGGCCGTCAGACTCTTGATAAGTTGCTCGGCGGCTAGGGCGCTGCTTGTGTGCTCGCTGTAGGCGTCGAGGACGTAGGCGGTCACTATAAAATCTGTTATTAGGAACTTTCCTATTTAAGGACGGAAAGGGGTTGCACTAACACGGCATAAGCTCACCCCCCACCAAAGAGCCAACCCCCCAAACGGCCAGAGGTCAAGATGACCTCACGCGATGGCAACACTACGGATCAATTGAAATATCTCAACAACTATAATAGCTACGCATAAGCAGACTGATCTCAAGAGACTATGATGCAGTCTTCTACCTCAGAATCGACTTCTTCGTCCGATCCGTCTATGCAGACAGCTTCAGGTTCCATAGTAACTATACCCCCTATATCTTTAGGGGTCGACATCTCCTCCTTAACTTTACGCACCTCTAGTATCGTCACGAAACGGTCCTAAGCGGTTGGCTGAACCTTACGCTGTTTCTGGGGCTTCTGGTGATCTAACGCTGCAGCCAATTGGTCTCGTTCGTGCTTCAGACTGGAGATCTCAGCGGTTGCTTAGTCTAAGGCCTTGCCAGCTTTCCGAAACACCTAGCGTAGTGTTACGTTGTTATAGACTGGAAATAAATGCCGGTCGCTCTTTAGCCTATAGTAATATGCTCTGGTGTTAGAGCTTCTTTACGAGCCTTATTCTAGGCCTCCAGAAACTCTGTCTTCTTTAAAGTCAGTGTTAAGCTAGTGAAGCAGGTGTTATGTAAGTATTTTCGATAAGCTCGCTTTAACATTAAGAAAGGGCCGAGATTTAACGGCTATAGCACTTAAGAAGTATAAGCTGGTAAAAAGTTAAGCTAGACGCGTGCCTTAAAATAGGTCATTATAAACTCCTCAGTATAGTGGCTTATATGGCTATCGAGGATAAGGTGCTGCCATTGCTTAGGGTCCTCTAGAGCCGTTAGAGGCACGAATATCTGCTTCAGTTAGCGCAGCGTATTAAATTGCTAGTCCAGCCAGCCTGTAAGGCTTTAAAAGACCAGCTTTCGAAGTCTTACTCGTCGACTTAAGAGTTGAACCACTGCTGTTGAACTACCTTGCCCTCGAAAATCACCAGTGGAGGCAGCGCACGGCCAGCAGTAGAGATTGCTTCTAGAGAGGTTGTCCACTTACCTCGAGGCGTATCCATAGCGAAGATCTGGCTTATAGCGGCAGGTCCAATAATAAAGGGGCAGTCTCCAAGGCCAATCTGAGCACCTAATTTATCGAAGTTCTAGGTGTGCTCTAATGGGATGCTGGCGAGGTCTTCGTAGGCCAGCCTTTCGAAGAACTCCTTAATATTGGCGCGAGAGGCGCCGTTAAGGCGCTGGAAATCTATGCCAGTGGAAACCAGTGTCTTCACCTGCGGCAAGTGCTTAAAGAACCGGTGATGCCAGCGTTTTCTAAGGCGGCAGTGGCTTCCAGAGGTGTTAAGGGTGGACTAGGCGAATTAACAAAAGCGGCCGTGCGTTGGAGCCCAGCTAAGGCGGCCTTGAAGTAACACCCACGCTATAAGCTAGCGCTCTTGCTCCTCAGTGAGGGCTTGGTAATGCTCCTAGGCATGCCTTTTTAGAGGCTTGCAATTGAATCTGGCAGTCAACCAGTGTCTGGTGACGTTGTATTGCTTAGCGACTAAGCGGATTGATTAACCTTGGGTCACTTAAAGGAGAGCGGCAGCCAGCTGCACTTTATTTATCGATATTGGTATTAAACGAAACAGCGGAAAACGGTGATTCTCGAGATGTCATTTTCTTGTCTGTAAAATCTCTGATTGTTTAAATATTTGGTGTTGAAGGTCTGTGATTGCCTCATCTGTTGTCCGAAACCAGTGGCTGTTTGGGGGGTTGGCTCTTTGGTAGGGAGGCGAGCTTATCACTTAGCTGCATCTTGAATATTATGACGAAATCGCCGAGGTCCACCACTGCCTAGTGTAGGCGCGCCGTGGCCGTCTAGCCGTACAGCAGCATGCCGGCCTAGGCGGCCACGAGACCGGGCACTATGAGGGGGATGCGGGCCTCGGGGGCGCGGCCCTAGGCGGCCTAGCGCCGGTAGCGGCGGTCTATAACGTAACCGCCGAGCTGGGAGGCGGCGAGTTCGCCGAGGGAGCAGGCGATATAGTGCAGGCCGCTGATCTCGACCGACTGGCCGTACCGCTCGACCTAGAGGTTAGAAACGGTCGAGAGCATAATGTATAGCAGGCCGTAGCTGAAGCCCGACAACACGGCGGCGACCTGGATGATGGGGTGGCCGCAGAGCAGGCGTAGCGGGCGCGATAGGGCGCGGCCGAGGACGGCGCTGGCGCCGAAGCCGGCGAGGAAGCGGGCGGCTATGAGGGTCTGCTTAGTGGTGGCGAAGTCGCACAGCAGGTTCCAGACGAGGAACCAGAGGTTGGAGGCGTGTAGGACGCGCTGGCGGCCGTACATCTTCGATTGGGGCCCGATGGCGAGCGGGCCGAAGGCGGTGGCGAGCAGGTAGATGGACAGGGCCATGGCGGCCTCGGTCGGGTTCATGGCGAGCTCGGCCGCTGTGGTGGGCAGCGCCGGCGCCATAATGGTCGACACCATGATGCGGTTGAAGCCCGTCGCCGACAGCACGTCCGTCACTATCCACTTGCGGCTCGCCGACTAGTCGAGCGGGTTGGCCGCGTCGTGCGGCTGCGCGAACGCCACCAGGAAGGGATCGTGGTCCGCCGCCTTGGGCTCGCATTCGCCGGATGACGGCTCGACGGTGCGACATGGTGGTTCCGGGTAGTGAACAGGATTGAGCCCTCCCGGCTGAAAGGTAGGTAGGAGTTCAGCTGACCGGCTGTTAATAGTAGCGCATCGTCGGCGTTATCGATGATAAGAAGCCACTGTCCTCCGTTGTCTCGACCAAGAGCCACTCTCACGAGGGCCTTGACGTCGGCTTCGTCGTCCTCAATCCCCTTCGCCCCGAGGGCTCGGCCAATGCCGCGGTAGGCATTCTCGAACATGACCATGTCCACGGCCGGGACCCAGAAGACGAAGCAGTCGGGGTGTGCGTCGCGGATCCGGTAGGCTGCCTCGATGGCGACCTGCGTCTTACCTATGCCGCCGAGGCCCTTGATTACGGTCCGTTAGCACGTATTAGGATATACAGTAGGAGGTAGCCTTCCGATAAGCTGCTGTAAGACAGACTCACGGCTTATAAAGTTTTTATTTTATCTAAACAGTATAATAAAATAGGCGTCGTGTTTATTTATTAAGAAGAATTAAAGGGCACAATGTTATTTTAGTAGCTTAACGTACTTAGGATAGTTTTAGCGGTATCTTATTAACGCTTTTAAATCTCGCGCTATAATTAAATGAATGTATTTTCCTCCCCTTCACTATAGATTAACAGCAGATAGATGTTAAAGATTCTAAATAGCAAGTACGCTCGGTCCTCCGGAGGCTTCGTTACACTGCTTTTTATTTAAGAAAATTGCTTATACACGCTGAATTAGGATAACGGCTGCCCTCGAAGGGCATTGGCCGAAATCCCTGTGATTTCTTATAAAAGCCCCCCTAGTAACGTCTTATCGCCTAAGCGTTAGCTTTCCACTAAGAAAAAGGTCACCGATTTAGGAGCGAGCAATTCCTAGAGTGTCCAGCCGCGCGAAAACCACCGACTTTATTGGAAGGCCGTAGCGCACGATACGCCCGGCGGCTTTTTAACCTTGCTTCCGGCGCCCGCAGAGATATTAGCCAGATTAACATAACATTAGGCAGCGTTTTAGTATTAGCGGAATATAAAGTTGATTACTTCGGTTAACTCGGCGCTGCTCGATTTATCGATACAGCATGTATCGACCTAAAAGTACTACAGGCTATCCGAGGCAGCCTACGCGCCGTAAAACATGAGCTTTTGGTATCCCGCCTAGTGTTAACCGGTGTGCTGCTGGACGTCTTAGAAAGTGACCTCTTCATCGTCGTCACCCCACGTGTGCGAAAGAATAGCATACGGGGGAATATTGTCGACCAGGTCCTTAGTTAAGCTTAAACGCCTATCGTTTTCTAACTGTAAGAGACGCATCGCGGGTCGAGGCATTCGACATGAGGAAAGGACGACCTGTAGTCAGATTCGGCACGATGGCTCGAAGAAGGCTAGGATCGTTTAGGCGATAGCGGGCTGCGCTCTTGGCATTGCCTTGCCAATGTGGCGCTTTGCTTGCGTCTTGGAGGGTGGTTGGTTGGTTGATTCACCTTGCGTCTGCTAGTTTTCAGCCAAGCCATCCCGACCTGCCACCCTCGCTCCCGCTGTTATGCCTCATAGCCGCAGTGAACCGTCTAGTAGACTCGCAGTGGTCGATCGCATGCTGCGTTGCATCGTTTCCGGGCGTTAATTGATCAGCACGGTGCATGTCTAGCCCCAGTGCGGAAATGCGGGGCGCGCTCTGCATCCACAAGCTCCTCCCCTCCCTTTTTCTCTTTGTCTACCTGCGCATGACGTGAAGCCACTACAGCGCGCTTATGCGCTACGTGGAGATGGCCTACGAGCGGAGCCTCGGGAGATGCTCCAGCGAATACCCCGCGCTGCTTCTCGGAGGTGCACAAGCCGACGACAAGATTGTGTTGGTCGAGCAAGGGAGGGTGCCGTTGCTCGTGCGTCGTGGGAAAGAATGGAGGGGCGAAACTTTGTCATGGAGGCGTATATTGAGAGGATCGTGGGTAGTGAGGCCTTCAGGAAAGGGCAGCGCATGGAGGTTAGGTAGCCAGCCAATTGCTAGACGCTCCAGGGTTGCGGTGAACAGAGTTGAGAAAGTGGATCTGACCCGAACTGCCACGCTGGGAATTGCGCTAGCATGGCATGGATACATGGGCCATCCAACCTACTAGTTAGTAAGAACTTGAATGCGTTGATACCCCGCTCTCCTCGCCTCCCGGCGGCCTTCTCGGTGCACGCCCTGTGGCACCTGACAGGTGGCTTCTGGAGGTCATGATTCGGCTCCTCGTGCATTCCCCAGGGTCCGCCAGCCCCGAGCGGCCCCAGTTCCGGATTGAAAGGGGCGTTAGCGCCTTAGTAACTGTATGAAGTGAATAACGGGTGACGTGGGGGTGGATAACCGGCAAAGTGGGCGGAGCCAGCGAATCTTCGCCTGGCAGGGTGCTATGCCCACGTAAGTATTCACTAAGCATGAGTAATAAGGTTCCAATATCTACGTACCTATAGCCATCTGAATGACTTTATGGCCCGGATCATACAGAGATCGGGGCCACTATGTGCTGAGCGTGCCTGAAATGTACCATATCTACCTTAGCATCAGACATTGGTAAGCACCCCATAGCTGAACGCGAAGCCAAACATCCTCTTCTCCGTTCCTAGTCAGCATTAAACGAAGCTCACGGAGCAAGAGGCCGAAATGTCGAAAAACTACCAAATTCTGCTGCAGGGTGGCACGCTGCTATTGCACGGAGACGATGATAACGTTACGCCCTTCGTGTCGGATCTCCTCATAGAGGGCTCTATCATATCCAAAATCGGCAGCCAGCTGCCAAAACCCACCGCCGAATGCGAGGTGATCGACTGCAGAGGCAAGATCGTCAGTCCGGGCTTCATCGACACCCACCGCCACCTGTGGCAGACGCAGAACAAGGGCCAGCATGCCGACGCTAGCTTTACCGAGTACCTCCCGCGAGGCAATTCCACCGCCATCTTTTGGACCCCCGAGGATCTGTTTTGGGGTCAGCTCGCCGGCGCCCTCGAGGCCATCAGCGCCGGCACGACCACGCTTGTTGATCACGCCACCTGCAACGCAAGTCCCGCCCATCGTAGGTACTAGCCAGAGCCGGGGGTTCCGCACCATCAACTGACGTCGATTCAGCCCAGGCCGCCATCCAAGCCTTGTTGTCTTCCGGCATACGGGCCGTCTACTGCTACACGGGCACCCGGAGCGCGGGCACCGACGAGCCGCTGGCGGTGAAGGACGACGACTTCTCCGAGACCAACCTCGAGGGCTTCCGGGCCCTGGCCAAGGCAAGCCCGTTTGATGGTCGGGTGCACATGGGGTACGCGCTGGACAACCTCTACGCGCCGCGCGAGGTGGTGCAGGCCATGTACGCGCGACTCCGCGACGCCGAGGCGGGGCGGGCCCAGCTCATCACGACGCACGACATCAGCGGGCCGATGCGAGGGCCTGGCCCGACGACGGTACAACTTCTCCAAGACTACGGGCTGCTGGGGCCCGACGTGCTCGTGTCGCACGCCAACGCGCCAGCGCCCGGCGACGGTGCCCTATACGCCGCCAGCGGCGCCCACGTCGTGACCACGCCCGGCGCCGAGTGCCAGGCCGGCGCCATGCCCGTCGCCCTACGCGATGACCACTACGCCAGTGCCAGCATTGGAGTCGACTGCCACTCATGGGGGTCTGCCAGCATACCCCAGCAGGCCCGCCTGCTGCTGCAGTCGGCCCGCCTCGTGCGCGGCTTGGACCTCGCCGCCCGCGGCCAGTGGTCGCGCCACACGGGCTTCGACGTCGAGCGCGTCTTCAACCTGTGCACGCGCGGCGGTGCGCGGGCTGTCGGCTTGGCCGGCGAGATCGGCCGGCTCGCGGCTGGCATGCGCGCCGACGTCGTCGTCTTCGACGGCACGAGCCCGGCGATGCTGGTCGCCGCCGCCGCCAACCCCGTCGCCGCCGTCGTGCTGCACAGCTCCGAGCGCGACGTCGAGCTCGTCGTCATCGACGGCGTCGTCCGCAAGCGCGCCGGCCGCCTCCTCGACGTCCGCGTCGCCTCCGCCCCGGACCCGGCCCGCGGCGCCGTCCCCGCCGGCGCCCGCCTCAGCTGGCCCGACGTCGCCGCTCGCATCCTTGAGAGTCAGGCTGCCCTCGAGGTGCGCATGAAGGACATCGACTTCGCCCGCGGCGTAGACGTGGTTATCGATTCCTTGCATCTCTGCAAGAAAAATCTCATTGAGAAGTAAGCTGTAAGTTAGCCACCTGCCACTTGGGCCAACCCAGACTTGGGCTAAGTTAGGTGACCCCCATTTGGCCACCCCCCCACTTTTGGCCACCCTTAGCTTGACCGTGTTAAAATCAATCTTATCACTTTAACCAACTATATATTCTTAATTCATAATAACCATAACATAAGAACCTGCCTTACTGAGGCTTTTGCTATCGCTCTCTTTATTTAAACTCTTTTTAGCCTCCTTAGCTGCTAATTAAGCCTGATGGATGTCTTCAATATTTGCGAACTTTAAATTAAAGCTTAAATTTATCTTCTTCCTTTTCTTTAGTTTGATAGTCTTGTGAGAGGCTGAGCCTTGAAGCACTATCGAAGGGGCCAAATGCTGTTTATTTTCTAGATGGGAAAGAGAGAAGAGAACCGTCTTCAGGAGGCCGGGCGCAGCGTCTCGTTAAATCTTGCGAGACTGGACCGGAACGTTCGGATCGGAACGTTCGGACCGGAACGTTCGGATCGGAACGTTCGGATCGCTGCTCAGCTCCCCCCTCCTAGGTCTTGACCACTAGCCTGGCGTTCGAATGGAGAGACCTACTCGGAGCCTCATATGAGGGGTTCGTGAGACGCTCAGGCCAGGTGCGCCTGAGCCTATCTTCCAGGTCCCAACCTGTAACAAGTCTTAATCCTAGCTTCGAGAGCCTGAACTTGCCTTGATATAGTAGCTAGTTAAATATTCTTTTTATTAAAGGCCTTTTAAATCTTTTACAAAAGTAGTTGTTACGTGGTTAAATATTCAATAAAATAGTTCAAAAACTATACTTAGTCTTTAAAGTTTAACGTCTTCTTTAAAGGAGACTAAACTATTATAGAAATACCGGATCTCTTTATAGGTATTAAGAAGACTTTATTTAAGTAGGATTACTTCGATTTTATTATGCTAAGTATTATTTGGTGTGCATTTTAAACTAAATTCTAATTAAAAAGCAGCTTAGCTATACTTACTAGCTAAAGACTAGCGGCTTTCCACCTATTCCGGATATTCTAACCGGTAAGGCTAGTTAAGCGAGCCTTTTAATAACAGGTAAGAAAATTACACTTGCTAACTACTATTAAGTCCGTTAATTAAGTTAAAAATGTGTTGGAAGTGGTGGTTTGATCGGAAAGAGGAAGCAACCCCTTTATAAGGGCTCTTTCGATCTTGGAGGCCGTTCCTTAAGGATAAAGGAACACGGAAGAGTAGGAACTTCTCTTAAAGGGGGTAGAGAGTGAGATCTCTAAGTTGCTTGCTTATTTCCGAGACTATGTACACAAAGAGGGAAGATTTATCCCTTATTTATACCCTTTTAACCCTTTATCCTCTTAGTAATACAAAGAGGAGACGCGTAAGTGGACGCGTAAGCAGTGACGTGGCTTAGAAGCACGTGGACGCTTATAGAACCTCGTGGGACCGTGTGGAGGCTTGTGGAACCTCATGGAAGTACATGGAAACTCGTAGAAACTTGTAGAAGGTTCCAAGTAGCGTAGGCCACGTATTTAGGAAAAGTGGCCCTAGCTTTAGGATAGGGCGGCCCGTGCTGTCGGGTAAGGTGGCCCAAGCTTTAAGGCAGTCTCGGTTAAAGGACTAGCTTTTTAATAAGTGCATAGCTAAGTCCTTAACGAAGGATAACGGTATAGGGGTAAGCCCTATACTTTTAACACTTATCCTATACCCTTCTTTGTCACTACGGACTAAGCTATGCACTTAACGAGAAGCTAGTCCTTTAACCGAGCCTACCTTAGAGCTTGGGCTAGCCTATCCTGGAGCACGGGCTAGCTTCTCTGCAAGTATGGCCCGCTTTACCAGCAAGCGTGGCGTACGCCACCTGGAAGCTTCTATAAGTTTTCACGAGTTTCCACAAGTTTCTACATGGCTCTTTGAAGCTCCTACAAGCCCCCATAAGGCTTCATGAACCTCTATAAGGTTCCATATGCTTCTAAGCCACGTAATCACTTATATAATCACTTACGCGTCCTCCTCTTTGTATTACTAAGAGGATAAGGGTTTAATGGGTATAAGTAAGGGCTGAATCTCTTTTTTCTATGTATCTAGTCTATCCTTAAGCAAGCAAGCAAGCAAGCAAGCAAGAAAGCATATAAACTACACTTTTGTTTTTTTTAAAGAGAAGTTCTTTATTCTTCCGTGTTTCTTTATAAGAAACGACCTTTGAGATCGAAAGAGCCCTTATAAAGGGTTGCTTCCTCTTTCAATCGAACCACCACTTTCAATAAATACATTTAGCAAACTCTTTAATTTAGGCGTGTAAAGGTAGAAGCTCTAGGGTAACTTAAGTTAAGATCTAGGTTATAAGCAGCTCTTCTTAGACTAGTCTAAGCCTGCTAGTATACGAAGGCTTTTAACTTACGTTAATATCTTTTAATTCAGTTCTTAAGTGTTGACCTCGGAATTCTATATTCTTAGGCGGATTGCTAGACTAAAGCCCTAATGGGAACGGAATTGAGAGCACTTCAGAGATTTTGTTCATTGTATGGCTTCATCTTTGATTATTATAATTCAAAACTAAGTTATATGTCATTTGGAGCAAAATCGGAGAAGAAATAAAAGATATCAATTCGGGTGGCTGGGATGGCGGTGAATATTTTAGGGTGCCCAAGAGTGGGGGGTAGCCAAATTGAGGTCACCTAACTTAACGGCAGCTAAAATTCAGAGCAAAAGCTGCAAGTGTAACAGGACAAACATAGATGCAAAGGGCCCGTCTGGAAAGTGAGCAACTACAAAAGAGGCAACAAGAAGAACAAGCTTAAGGTCCGCTTAAAGGTGTCTTCTCGCGTACTCTGATTGTAGCCTTAAAGTCAACCGGTTTCGTGAACCAATGAGTGAAGACATTCCAATCGCGTTCCTCTAACGTCGGGTCCAGCGAGAATTCGAAATCGCGGACTAGGAGTGGGACCAACTTGGTCATCTCTAACATGGAGATGTGGCGGCCGATGCACGTGCGGGAGCCGTAGCCGAACTAGAAACTTGGGTCAGTCTATCCACGGCCCAAGGACGCGTGGGGGAGGGGGTTTGCTCACAGGGCCCCAGTAGCGGTTCATGACGGCCAGCTTCTCGGCGTCGCTGTCGAGCCAGCGCTCGGGTGAGAAGGCGTCAGCGTCGTCGCCGAAGACGGCCTTGTTACGGTGGGCGACCCAGACGTTGATGCCCACAATCGCCTGGTGTTCTACGGGTCAGCGGAGTCCAAGGAAAAAGTAAAGGGGGTGTGGAGCGGAGCGTACACCCTCGGGGAAGAAGCGGCCACAGATGGAGGCGCCTCCTTTGGGAACCACGCGCTCCATCGGGAGGCCGGTCGCCGGATGCAAGCGTAGGGCTTCCTTGATGACCGCCTGCAGGTACGGCATCTTCTGGGCCTCGACGAACTTGGGGAATACCGAGAGGCCGCTCTCGGCCGTGTAGGTGTCGATCTCGGCCCGCAGCGCCTGCATGCACCGGGGGTTCTTAAGCAGGTAGTACAGGACGGCTGACAGGCTGATGGCCGTGGTGTCGGAGCCGGCCACCATATTAGATAGGCAGCCGGTGAGGACGTGATAGGCCGTGAACTTAGCCGAGTCAGCCGCTTGTTGGTCGAGGAACCGGTCGAGGAACGACCGCGCCACCACTTCGCCCCCGCCAGCGGCCTCGGGGACGGCTTTGGGGTTGGCCCGGGCGTCGCTGATCCGGTCCTCGGTGAAGCGGATGACGTAGCCAAAGCCGGTGCCGGTGGGACCGGCGACGCGGATCACGAGCGGGAAGAGGAGGCGGTGCAGGCAGGGGAAGAGGCCGACGAGAGTAGTGTAGGAGAGATGGCCCTCAAGGGCGCCGATGATTCCTTCGACGTCGGCGCCGCGGTCCAGGAAGCCCAGGCGCTTCGCGTACGTGATGACGCCGATGACGTCAAAGGCGTAGCACTGGAACCAGTGCCGCATGTCGATGGTGGCGACGGCAGCGTCATCGGTGGCCGCCGCGAACTCGCCGAGGCGGCGCGTGAACAGCTCGGCGCACTCGTCCACGAAGGGCTCGTAGTGCTTTAGCGACGTCATTGAGTAGGTCGCCTGGTACAGTCGGCGGTCTGCGGCGTGCCGCACCTCCGATGTGTCTGAGAACAGCGTCCACTCGCCGGGGTTCGCCCAGACGGTATACCAGGACGACTTAGCGAACGGCTGCCCGAGTCCATAGATGACCTTGACGGCCTCCGGGTCGTCGATACTGTACCGGCCAGGCGCGTAGCGAACGACCTTGCCTAGTGTTGCGTGTTCTGGTTAGCGAGGAGAAGGGTGGTTTCCCAAGGTCGAACCCTCCGGGTAATAAGGGACACATACCATGCTTCAGGTGCAGCTCGATGTTAGCGTTAGGAAAGAATCCCTGCCAAACCTTTACCAGGTACCAACCACGGCCGAAACGGGCCAAGAAGGGACCCGGTACGGCCCGCAGAGGCGACCGGAGCTGCTTCACCCAAAAAAAAAGATATTGCAAGGCCACGAGGGCACAAGTTCCTAAAACGAGAAGCTGGAGCTCCATTGTGTGGAAACGGCAAAGCTTACTGCCGGGATGTTCAATAATATGGCTTATAGAGCCGAAGACTTCAGATCACTACGTTCTTATCCGTAGGTCGGTGTCAAGCTTCGGGGAGGAGGTAAGTACCGGCGCCGACTTCCTCGGGACTTTGTTCACACCGAAACAAATAGGGTCAGTGGGGTGAATGGGCATTCGTGCCGGCGGGGAGGGGATCTGCATCAAACTTTGCTGGATCAAGGCTGTCTCACGTGGAACTTATCGAGACGTGTGGCCCGAAATCGAAGCTAGGAGAGAATTAAGAAAATGACCTGGGAAGTGGTCAAATTTTTAACACCCCAGTGTATAAGAGGTACCTTCCTTTTGCAAACATGCGGACTGGCCGCTGACTCAGCGGAAATACTGCGCAGGCACCATGAGAATCCGGCGAGATCGTCTTAATCCGGCTCCACCTGCTAGCGAGTTTTCCGCTAAGTCAGCGGAAGTCTCTTATTCTTCTGCCGCCTACCTCAGTATCGGTTCTCTTGGCCTATGCGCCCAGAACTCAATTTAGACCGGCCCACCAAAATCGGTCCTTCTCTAGGCCGTGTCCATGAGTCGTCGGAACGAGCGAGCTTCTTCCCCGCGCGCGGCATTTCAATAAGTGCTAGAAAAGAATGAATAAGAAGGAAGGTGTTCAGGCCTATCTATAGCTGAGATAGATGCTAAGATCCTAGGGGCTGTAGGCATCGACTTACACTTCTTCGAAAATCACAGTATCGACCGTACCGTGGGGTCTAACCCACGCGCCCCACAGTCCCCGCCGTTTCCTGAGCGGCCCCCAGCCGGCGGCATCGTCGACGACTACCCTCCAACGGCGCCACGCGGGGGCCGTGGCTATGTACTCGTCCCACCGCATCGCCTGGCGTAAAATCTCTTGTCCATTGCCACGATGGCTAAGCAGATGCTGGAACGCCCCATAGACGACCATGGTATTGCCTCCTGTTTTTCCGGGGGAGTTATTGGTCCTTGAATAGGTCGGGCAACACCACAGTATCCTCCAGGTGGAGCTCTGCAAAAATAACGGCTTGAACTAGGCATTATTATTATTATTATTGTTCTTACACCTAGCGACCTATCTAGGCCATGAGGACCCCCCGCGCATCTTGGCCTAGGAAAACCGTTCCGGGCTGACGTCCGGCCGGGTGAAAAACCTAGGTTCCGCTGCGTCGCACCGCTTCTATCTGCTCTTTGACCTGCCATACCGAGATCGGGCTCAGCGCGCCCGCTTCCTAGCTGATGAGTTGATTCGCCAGCTGGAACATGTCCAGCCTTCCGGAGCGGAGTAGCCATCTCGCGATAATTCCTGCTTTTCCTGGGGTGTCGAGTATCCTGTCCGTGTCTATCGGTCCTCCTAGAGCTTGGACGAGATGCTCTCGTCTTTCTCTTTCCCGTGGGCAGAAAACGAGGATATGCCGGACGGTCTCCCTGCCCTGACCGCAGACGCACCAGGGGCTGTCGACGCCCAGGACCCTACGCTTAAAAAGGAAGTCTCGTAGCCCAATCTTGCCAGTCCTCGCTTAGACGAGGATGGAGCTCTCGGCCTTATGGAGTCCCTTATGGAGCTTGAGGACGTGCTTGTCTGGCGGCATCTTAGTTGCTGCCGGGGTCCGTGCTGTTCGATTTTGCTGCGCTTGTTGCTATCTTTAAAGCCAGTCTCTCTCCTCAGCCTTATGTGTTAAGTCTCCAGCTAGCCATTCGTTTAGCCACCTCTTACGATCGGGAGCGTCGGGGCCTTTCGGTCTGCGCCGGCGAGTCGGTCTTGTTAGGATCCATCTAGCTGCGCTATCGCACCTTGCTTGGATAAGTGATGCGATACGCGGCTGTTGGAGCCTCTCTTCCGATGCCGCCACCCTTCTGTTGAGCCACGTGTCTAAGGGGGATACGTAAGCTTCCGTTTCTAGTACTGCAGTGGCCGTGGCTTTGAAAGCTCCTGTGACCTTTCGGAGGCACTCTGTCTGGACGTCGTTAAGTGCCTTGGCTCGATTTTTCGAGATTTGGCGGTGCCACTCTGAAGCTCCATAGCCTATCGCAGACCGTACGACGGCTATATAGACTTGGCGGGCTCGCTGGAGAGACGCGCCCCATGTCGAGCCGGCTATCCGGTCTAGAGCATAGACCTGCGTCGCCATCTTCTTCGATATCGACTGGATGTGGACGTCCTAGCGGAGACGTCTATCCACTTGGATACCAAGGACGCGGCAGGAGTCTTCTGGTTCGATTTCGTGGCCTTCTAAGGCTATCTTTGTGTCCGGACCTTTCCGTCTTCGAGAGAAGTGAACTAGGTGATATTTCTGGACTGCGAAGGTCATACCGTGGCTAACTGCCCATTCTTTACAGATCCTATGAGCGGCTTCTAGCCGCTCGCAGGTTTACTCGGGGTCCAAAACGAAGCCCACGAGGTTTGTGTCGTCTACGAAGGCTATAGTAGCTATCCCTGGTATAGCGCGGAGAGCCTTATAAAGACCGGCTGTATAGAGGCAGAAGAGGATAGGCGATAAGGGTGAGCCCTGCGGGACGCCTACCAGGACTGGGATCTCGTCCGATTCCTGGCTGTCGAAGAATAGCGTAGTGGACCGGTTAGATAAGAAGCTTCGGATCCAGCTAATAGTCTATATAGGGACCCTTAACGCTCGCAGGTTAGCGAGGAGCCTTCTATAGTCGACCGAGTCGAAAGCGCCCGAAATATCTAGCGATAGAAGGGTTGCTGCGCCTCCATGTTTCCAGGCTATGCGGACTAGGTCCGTTAGCAACCGTAAGGCTGTTTCCGTGGAGCGGCCTTTCCGGTTGCCCATCTGTTCGTCCGGGAGCAGTCCGTTCTCTTCGGCAAAGCTAGCTAGCCGTTGCGCTAGTAGGCTCTCGATCGCTTTCCCTATAGTGTTAAGCAGCGCGATAGGTCTCCATCCGCCGGCTTGGTGATACTCGTTTGGCTGCTTTCCTGGCTTCCGGAGGATGACGGTGACTGCTTTCCGGAATGCTCTTAGATAGTATCCTATATACCAGCACGCTTCCGCTAGGGAGGCTAAGGCCTGGCAGAGGGGCTTTCCTAGGCGTTTAAGGAATCCGTTCGGAAGCTGGTCTAGTCTAGGTGCCTTCCACTAGCCTGCCTTAGTAAGGACGTCATGGACTTGTTCTGCTGTCACCTTGCTGTCCATATCGAGAGGCGCTGCGAGCCGGTTCGTTGTTCGGAAGCCGGTGTATGTAGCCTTAGGGAGGGGATAGAACCTCTCTTGGAAGGCCTCTGTTTTCTCCTTATAGGTCGTTGCTTCGCCACGCGGTGTGTAGAGTGTAGGGACTGCCGGGGGTAACGGCGGTGCTGCTCCTTCTGTTCTTGCCCATCTCGCGATATTCCAGACGCCAGCTGGCTAGCTAGAGGCCTCGTGGAGCATATGTCTCCAGGACGCCGTCTTAGCTTCTCGGATTTCTTTCTTCTTTGAGAGAGTTGACTGCCGGAGGGCTCGCCAAGCTACGTCCGTCCTATCGGAAAGCCATATCCGCTGGGCTCTTCGCTCCTTCTCTATAGCTTCTTCTGTCTCGTGGTTCCACCAGGCTTTTCCTCTCCCTTTAAAGTAGCGGAGGGGGGCAACTAGGTCGGCTATCCGGGTTAATTCCTTAGTTAACGTTTCAGTGTAGCTATCGATTTCTTCTGGTGTCTCGAGTCGTCCTGGCTGTGGTAGGTGTGCCGCTTCTGCCTTCGCCTGGTCATAGTCAGCTGTTTTCCAGCTGCGTCGTGGCCTGTCTTGGCGGTCTGTATAGAGTCCAGCCACGCGTATCACCTAGGGGAGGTGATCGGATCCAGCAAATAGGGCATACCCATTGTAGGCAGCTCGGAGATCGTCCGTGGCCCACGCTAAGTCGATCGTGGAGTCCATGCACCCTCTTCGAGTCCATGTCGGTGTTCTAGGGGGGGTGATCAGCTGGAGTCTCTAGGATTCTGCTAGCTGGAGCAGCTTGTTGGCTGCATTATGGGGTCGGACGTTGTATCCTCCCCAGACAGGGTGGTGGACGTTGAAGTCTCCCACGAGGACTGTTCGTCTTGGCTGGGGTTCGGCATAGAGGGCTTCGATAGCGGGTAGGTCCGATCTACTGGTGGACCCAGGGGGAGGCGAGTATATGCAGACAACCGTTATAGGACCGTCTAGCAGCTGGATCGTGATATGGCACCTATCTGGCTGCGCCTTGTAAGTCCACTATACTAAGGGGAACTTCTTGTTAATATATATGCATGCTCTACCTCCCTCGGGAGCGTATAGGAGGTGGTATAGAGAGGATCTTAAGCAGTAAGTAGTCGGCATATGTGGGTTTCGCCAGGGCTCTTGGATAGCCAGTACGTCGTATTCTTCGGAGATGGCATCAACTGCCGGGATCTATGCTTTCTTACTTTTCTGCGTGTTCCAATGTAGGATCCTTAGCGCTGTCATGGTCGAGCGTGGATGCTGTTTAATGTTGACTCCGGTGTTTCGATGTCCATGTCGTCTATCTCTTCGTGGGTTCTACTGCGGGTTCTGCTAGTGCTTCTAGTACGGCAGCTGGTTGCTCGACGCTTTCGCGGCTGTACTGTCTGCCAGTCCTCGGCTGTTGGCTTAGGGGGTTCTTGCGAGGGCAGTGCGAATCCCTTCGGTCTTGTGATATAAGCAGCCTTAGCGATCTGGACCTGCTCCTGGCGGACTGGACACTCCTTAGACCATGCAGTATGTGGTCCTCGGCATGCTGGACAGCAGTACTGGCTCTTATTCTCGGCTTCTGGGCATTCTTTATCGTTATGCTTTATTGAAGAGCAAAGCCCACACCTGCGTGCATAGCGGCAGACACGGGCGATATATCCGTAACGGTAGCAGTGGTAGCATTGCTTAAGCTGGGCTCCTTTGGCGAAGGGTTCGTATGGATAGTAGCTATACTGCCAAATAAGGCCGTCTCGATATAGCTGTTCCGCTTATTGAACCGTGGGTACTGCAATATATAGGGCCGTGACCTTCCTAGACGAGTTCTTAGCGTTGCGAGGGAGCTTGGCCTCCAGGACGTCGATAGGGCCGCCGGGCTGGTTCCGGAGTTGGACTTCTAGCTGCCCTTGGTTCGTCTCTATGGCCTCCTTATTGATGCCATGAGCCACCACCAGGATCTTTCTCTTCTGGATAGAGGCGTTCTCTCCGAAGGCCTCGGCGGTCCAGGTTAGGTCGGCCTCTAGGGCCTGTTTCTCTGCTGTTGATTTGCAGGTGACCGCGTAATCTCCGCTAGGGAGCTTCCTAGCTGCCACTGCTGCCTCTCTGCCTATTGCTACGTTAACTTTCCGTACGATCTCTTCGTAGGTGCGGCCTTCAGTTCCCGCGGCCTTAACCGTGACCTCCCGTTCGTGTCGAGGAGGCAGTGTCTTGGCTACCTGAGGAGCCCTAGGTGTAGGAGCGGCGGTAGGGGTAATAGCGGCTGCAGCGTATGTCTTAGGAGCTTTAATTTCCTTGTGGATAGCCTGGAGCGCGTTCTCGATATCATCGATGCGTCTTTCGATACTGGTCTGGCTATCTGGTTCCTTGGCTGCCGCCTTTAGGACCGGGATGGCGGCTTATACGGCTGCGACCAAGGTCGCAGCGTCGGAGTCACCGGCTAGGAAGCGTTTGAGGTGGTTTACGGTACCGCGTATAGCTTCTGGACTGCGTCCAGGTGTAGTGTTGCTGCTTGGCGATGGCGTTCGCGAGTCTGGAGGCGACGGCTCAGGCGGTGGGGCGGCCTGTTGGCGGCTCCCACCACCCGCGTTTTGTTTCACTGGTGGTGGATCGACTATTTCTAGGGTAAATGAGGCCCTAGGAACAGTTTCCGGGCTATCCGGTAGGTTTTAGAGTCGTGGTTGTGAAGTTATCGCCGTGTGGGGTCAGTTTCGAAAAGTTTTTCCTTATATAGTATAAAGTATATATACTTCGTGAGTTTATCTGTGATAACAAGGATGCTGTTATAGATTGTTTATAACATTGGTTTCTTAAATATTGGTAGCTTCATAATGAAGTCTAACGCGATTGTTTTCTAGGCTTGGTCCGGTGATGGTATCGGCTGGAGTTCTCCGTATAGTGGAACCAAGAAACCCCAAACTGTAGGGAGTCTGGTGGAAAGACACGGTCGTGAGGCCGATCCCAAGGGACAATCAGGTGAGGATATCGTTGATCAAGATGATCCTTAACGTAGGGAAGTAAAAGAAGCTCAAAATATTCACGAAAAAATGAGCGTGAAGTACCGTACTAAGAGTAGCAGTGTATTAAAAGGAGGAAAAAGCGCGCTGTTGCTCTGGCTATGAACTGGACTATCGAAGCCTAACTTATACTTGTGTAAACCCTTGATCAAGGCTTACGTAAGAGCCCTGGCCCGGTCTCAATAGTTTATATCTCGAGGCTTTTGCTTTATTATATAGGTCGCAGTCTTTAATAACTTTGGCGACTTATTCTTTTAGCTTTAAATAGTCGTAATATTGTTAAATTCAGCTCGTGGTTTTAAAGATTCCTTAATGTCTATAAACAAAGTGTTTATATAGGTCCTTAATTATCTCGACCTGAAGTTATTCAGAGATCTCGATCTTACTGTTATACTATAATAGTTCTTCACTCTTAAGCTCTTTAATCCTTTACGTCCAGTCCTTATATTAAACTTGATACATTACATCTAGCTGCCTATCAGGCACTAGGTTTCTATAAGCGTCTTCTGTTAAGATAGTATGTGTTTTCACTGTGGGTTCCTGCTTTAAATCCGGCCGGCGGCTTAGGGAATCGGCCCTGCTGTTCTTATTGCCCTTCCGATAGATAATAACAAAATAGAATTCGAAGAGGAATTCCATCCAGCGGATTTGTCGCTTATTCAGTTCCTTCTTTATTATGAATATTTCAAGATTCTTATAGTCGGTGTACACTTTTATTTGGTATATTGTACCACTAAGGAAGTGCTTCTATTATTGGAATGCTTTGATGATAGCTATTAGCTCCTTATTGTGAATTTAGTAGTTAAGCTGTGGTCTATTAAGATTCTTCGAGAAGAATGCTACTAGGTGTAGCTTTCTATTTTTGTTAGCTTAACTAAGTTAGCCTCCGATTACGTAATTTAATATGTCAGTCTCGACCTTAAATAGTTATATAGGATCTATTATATATAATACTGGCTTATCTATAATTCTCTTCTTTAATTCTATAAAGGCTTGTTCTTCTGTTTCTATTTATTAAAAGTCGATGTCTTTATAAGTTAAGTCCGTTAAGAGGGCTGCGATCTTTCTAAATTAAAGAACAAACATCCTATAGTAGTTCGCTAATCTTAAAAAAGATCGTACGTTCTTTATATCCTAGGGTGTCGGCTATTCTTTAACTGCTGAAACCTTAGCTTCTTTTATCTGGATTTCGCTTATAAATATAACGTATCCAAGGTAGTTGACTTTGTCTTTTTCGAATTCGCTTTTTTCTGGGTTCACTAGCAGCTTTACGTCCTGTAAGGCTTGTAGTTCGAGTTGGATATGTTCGCGGTGTTCCTCAAGGTTTTCCAAGTAGATCAGGATATCGTTAAGGTAAATAACAATAAACTTGTTAATGAATTCTTATAGGACGTGGTTTATTATATTTTAAAAGCTTACTGGTGCGTTAGTAAGGCCGAATGGCATCACCAAGTATTCATAGTATCCGAATTTGTAGCGGAAAGCAGTCTTCTATTCTTTGCCTTCTTTAATATAAATAAGGTTATATCCGTTTAGTAGGTCTAAGGCTGTGAAAATAACAGCCTTACCTAGCTTATCGCGTAATTCGCTAATAAGTGGTAGAGGGTAACAGTCTTTAATAGTAATAGCGTTAAGTTCTTAATAGTCGACATATAATCGCTATTAAACTTTGCTATCTTTCTTTACTTTTTTTGGAATAAATAGGATTGGGTATCCTGTAAGTGAGTTCGATAGTCAAATATTTCTTTTCTTGAGATTCTCTTTAATGTATTCTTAAAGTACTTGCTTGTGTTCTGTTGGAAGTGGTGGTTTGATCGAAAAGAAGAAGCAACCCCTTTATAAGGGCTCTTTCGATCTCGGAGGTCGTTTCTATAAAGAAACACGGAAGGATAAGGAACTTCTCTTCAAGAGGAACGAGAGTGTATTTCGTGTGCTTGCTTGCTTGCTTCAGGACAGACTAGTTACACGAAGAGGGGAGATTCAGCCTTTACTTATACCCCTTAAACCCTTATCCTCTTAGTAATACAAGGAAGAGGACGCGTAAGTGATTGGGTAAGTGATTACGTGGCTTAGAAGCATATGGAACCTTATAGAGGTTTGTGGAGCCTCATGGGGGCTCGTGGGAGCTTCAGGGAGCCACGTAGAAACTCGTGGAAACTTGTGGAACCTTGCAGAAGCTTCCGCGTGGCGAACGCCACACTTGTGGGTAAAGCGGGCCATGCTTGCGGGTAAGCTGGCCCGTGCTCCAGGGTAGGCTGGCCCGAGCTTTAGGATAGGCTCGGTTAAAGGACTAGCTTCTCGTTAAGTGCATAGCTTAGTCCGTAGTGACAGAGAACGGTATAGGATAAGTCCTATACCTGCAACATGTTCTAAGTTGATTAGGTAGATCCTAGAGGGTTTCGGCTGTTTTCCTTCCTATAGGGGTATCTCGTGGTCTTATATACTGTGCTCTAGTATTCCTGTAGGCAGTTTTCCACTGAACAGGTCGCTGAACTCCCAGTATTGCTTTAGTACTTCGGGTTTAAGTTCGAGCTTGACTTTCTTAGCTCCTTTTATTATAAGGTAGACTTGAAAGGTTGTAGGCTTACTTAAGGGTCTGTTTTGTTGACGCTTCTTAAAGGCTAAGTCTCTTCCTAATGTATTCTACTAAAGTTAGCCTGTTCTTTAGTTGACTCTAGGATTGCTCTCCTATAACCAGGGTATCCTTAATATCAGGTCGTATCCTAATATGTTTGCGATATCGCACTCGAGTCGCTTTTTTCGATTGTGGATTGTTACTTAAAAGGGCGCAGTCTCTTGTAATACAAGTCTATTATCGTATTAGAAAGCTTCTCTATTAGTAGCGTGGAGTCGGTATAGGGCGTTCTTCTACTTTTATAGTATCTGGAGCTTGTTAACGATTTGTAAAGAGAAATAATTCCCTTAAGCTTCGCTATTAACTAGCGTAAGCACTTCATATTTTAGAACCTGTACTAATAATATTAATAGTCCGTTTATATCGCGATCCTTTTAGTATATCGCGTATAGAGACTTCTTATCCTGTTAAGCTAGCTGTATTCCCTTTATAACTGGCGTCGGTCGTTTCACGACTGTTTAGCTTATCACTTATAAGCAGCTCTGACTTATCTTGCAGCTTCTTTATCATACTAGGCTCCTCGATATTTTGGGTGTCCGGTGAATTCCCTTAAAGTTGGATCGTCGTTTAAAGACGATATATGCTCTATAAGGTCGATGGTTTCTAGTGTCGACGTTCAGGTTAATAAGGCTCCTTCTTCTTTATAGTAGGAGGTTAGAACTCGGATTGGTTCCTTAGTTTCATGACCGCCTGGGGGTATAAGCAGTTGTTGTAAGGATCCGAAAGAATCACAATGGCACCGTCAGGTATAGGGTAAGTTCGAGGACCCCCATTTCGGCCCCCCCCCACATTTCGGCCCCCCAAAAACCAGCCACCGAATTTCCAGCCCCTCGACTTCTTTTTATTTTTACTTCAACAAACTTGCTTCAATTTATCTCAAATTCAATATCTACATTAAGTTTCTTATTATGAAGCAGTATTCAGAAGCCGAGCTTCAACAAGCCCTGACTACTATTGCAGCTGGTGGTGGAATCAAGCAGACCTCTCGAGATTACGGTATACCGAAGTCAACATTACAAAGCCGAATTAAAGGCCATCAACCTAGGCCCGAAGCCTTTGCAGACCAACAAAGGCTCAGACCGGTCTAGGAAGAGTTACTTACGAATTGGATCCTGACCTAAGCTGCTTTAGGGCTTCCACCTTCCTATGCCCAAGTGAAGGAGTTCGCCGAACGTATCCTTCGGGCTCAAGGCGACAGCGAGCCACTCGGAAAGAGGTGGCTGCAGGCCTTCCTACGCAGGAACCCAGCTGTACGGGTCCAGAAGAGCCGATCTATCGACTCGCAGCGTGTTAATGGCGCCTTAGTTAAGGTAATTCGCCTATAGTTCCGATATCTTCAGCTGCCGGAGATCCAGAGGGTAAAGCCGGCTAACCGCTACAACATGGATGAAGCAGGACTCCTAGAAGGTGCTGGATCGAACGGTCTAGTACTAGGAGGTACCGAAAAACGCTTATTCCGAAAGAAACAGCCTGGTTCTCGTGCTTGGACCTCCTTTATAGAATGCATCTCTGCTTAAGGCCGCGCCCTGCCCCCATTGGTCATTTTTAAGGGCAAGACGGTTTAATAGTAATGGTTCCCGCTCGATCTAAGCCTATTTGGAGGCTGGCAGTTCACTGTAACCGAAAACGGATGGGTTACAGACTAAACAGCGCTCGAGTGGCTCGAGAAGGTCTTTATCCCGAATACCGTCCCTAGGGACCCTTCCGAGTACCGCCTACTCGTTATAGACGGCTATGGAAGCTATACAATAACTGGTTTCATGTTCCAATGCTTTTCCCACCGGATCTATCTTCTTTTTTTGCCCCCTCACACCTTTCACGTCCTTTAACCTCTCGATTTAGCTGTTTTCAGCGCTTTAAAATTGGCATACCAGAAAGAGCTCGGGTTTCTAACTTAGCTAACGGACTCAACAGTAGTTGGTAAGCGAAATTTCCTTGCCTGCTATCAGAACGCTTGTTTAGCTGGGCTTACTGGCCAGAATATCCGGAATAGGTGGAAAGCAGCTAGTCTCTAACCAGTAAGTATAGCTAACCCGCTTTTAAGCCGGAATTTGGTTTAAAATGCACACTAAATAACACCCGATACGACAAAATCGAAGCAAAACTACTCGAATAGAGTCTTCTTAACACCTCCAAAGAGATCCCCTACTTCTATAGTGGTTTGGTCGACTCCAAAGAAGACGTCGGACTTTGAGGACCAAGTACAGCTTTCGAACCAACTAGCGGAACACTTAACCACATAACGGCTACTATTCTGGAAGATTCAAAAGGCCTTTGATGAGAAGAATGTCCAATTGGCTACTGCTCAAAGGCAGATTCAGGCTCTCAAAGCTCGGATTGAGACTATTAGACTAAGGAAGAGGAAGAAGGTAGATTTGAGCCCTAATTCGAAGTTCGCGAACATCGAAGACATCCACCGAGCTCAATTAGCAGTCGGGGAGGCTGAAAGTAATCTATATAAAGAGAGCGATAGCGAAAGCCTAAGTGAGGCTGGTTCTTGTATTAGAGTTGTTATTAATTGAGGCTGCATCTGAAGTTCTATTGATAGGGTTGGTTTTAAGCGTGATGTTTTTGGGGGGCCGAAATGTGGGGGGGGCCGAAATGGGGGTCCTCGAACTTAGCGAAGGGCAGGCTCAATTCCACTGCAAGACTGATTCTTGCAGAATCCAAGTTCAGGTCGGGCGCCAGCAGTGCGCCCGCTCCTCGCTAGTAGGCTGCCGGTGGGTCTGTACCGCAGGTCAGGTGACCAGCCTGCGGATGCACCTCTCCAGCGCCTCCTCCCTTACAGTTGTGCTTACTTCTACTCTCGGAGCTTTTTCTTATAGCCTTCCTTTATTTTGGTTTATACTTCGGCCTTCTTAACCGCGTGTACGCGGTACTGGTGCGTTGTGTATTAGTACCATTCGATACTGCCAGCTATACACTTACGAGGGTACTCTCGGGGTGCTTTAAGTAGCATATACCTTTCCTAGTCCGTAAGTTGGATAACGGTTTTATCGATTTCATCTTGCGTGTATAGGTTATAGGTAGCTTATCTTGCGATTCGTCGCGGAAATATGTGGTTCCTAAGTTTCTCGCTAAGGTGTTGTATACACGAGTCGAAGATATATAAGATTTATGCTAATTCTTCGTGTCGCTTTACTCGAGGGTGCATTCGCTTATCGTCACCGAATCTTGACTGTTGTATCGGCCTGTGATTTTTAACGATATTCATGAATCGCTCGGCAGCGTCGCTTCCTTCGAGGAACACTCCCTTAAATAGGATCCATTCGTTATAGTCGATAGTCCGTCGTTAGATAGCTTATTTATTAAGCTCCTTATCGGTATAGCGGTTTAACTCGTGGGGTTCTGGGAACTCAACCTATTTTTAGAGCTGTTCTTTATTACTACTATCTATAAGGTAAGATCCTTTATTGGATTCCTCCTAGATAACTTATCGTTATATTATCCTGATAGTACGAGTTTATCGTGGCTTTCGAGGGTACTATTTAGCGCCGTCTTTAGCTGACTAATAGGTGCTATAGTTATCGTTATAATATGCCGTCCAGCTGAGGTTGTCATGGTCCACACTAGGGGTACTTGTGGTTTCCTTTCCCACCCCATTTAGTATCGCGACCTCTTGTCTTTGGATAGCGTTAGCCCGTCGCTTTAAAACTGGGTTCCATTTGCGAGGCTTCTTTAGCTCCGTGCACCAGCGTGTAGGGTGTCCTTTCTTCCCATAGTTGTAATATTCGCCGTCGAACTTCGGCTTACTATGGTGTGTTACGTTAAGGTCCATTGGTCCAGAATGATTGCTATAGGAGGTCTTGTTTCTCCATCTATCATTGTTACGTCGGAAAGGTTAAGTAGACTGTCGCTTCTTTCCGGAGTTGGCGATTATGGGCTTGTGGATAGGCTGCTGGCCCTTACGCTCCATCTTTCTCTCGTAGAGTCGGTTGTCGATGCGCACCACGAGTTCGATGTACTCGGAGAGCTCGCTGGGGCGATCCATTCTGGCGACCTCATCCTTGATTTCGTCCTTGAGGCCTTGGTAAAACTGGGCGATGTAGGCTTCGTTATCCCAGTCTAACTTGGAGATGATCTGGCGGAATCCCGCGGCGTACGTGGCGGCTGATCCCTTCTGTTGGTGTTTTATAAGTTGTCGTTCGGCTATGCAGACTTCGTCAGGGCTTCTGAAAGTGCCCTTAAGTTTGGTCTCGAACGTCTCGTAGCTCTGGAAGATCTCCTTAATGTTGGCCTCTTAGGCTTCCTCTTCCTTAGTCAAGTAGTCTCTTATCGTGGGTTCGAACTACGAGAGGGCGTCGCCCTTAAGGTATCCGGCGATACATATGACCTTGTCGGAGTCTGTTAGGAAGCTTGCGGAGTAGTACTTTAGGTAGGCCTTGGCTTACGTGAGGAATATCTGGACGTTCCCTTCTCTGCCGTTGTAGGGTGTAGGCCCAGGGTACTTGTGCTTCCTGTGGGTACTACCCTTGTCGCTGACTTGCTGCTGGAGCTAGAGGTTCTCCTCTCGAAGAGCGTCGATACTCTGTTGGAGACCTTGGATTATGTCGGCAAGCTCCTGAGGCGAGTTGACGGTGGGGGTTGGCATAGCTGGCTGAGGTGCAGCGGCGGCTTGCTGAGATCCAGCAGGCGTAGGGGTTTGAGGTGCCATTTCGTCGAGAGTTAGTGTTTAAGTAGTTGACGGCGACTGACCTGAGTACGAGTGATCAAAATATAACGAACGCTATACCTAAGTACTACGTGACGTAGGGTTTATATAATCAGGGACAGAGAGCGTCTGTTTAGCTTAAACACTGGTCGTAGGGTAACTGATAAACTAAGGTGCTTAGCTAGGTAACTCGTTTAGATCTTCACAATAGGTCGTTAGGAGGTTACTCCCATCTATAGGTAAAATAGATGCTTAGATTGATCACTGAGGTAATGACTGTTTAACTAGGAAATTCTTTTAACTTATATACTAAGTCATTCCCTCACTGATATTCTGGATCTCGTGGATATCGCGAGATCCCATCGAGCCCGGCTCTCTGGCTCTCACCCAGATCCCGAGATCCGTCACGTGACCTCCCGTCCCGATTAGGAAGTGTCATAAGTTCTGGCGATGTTTCCCTTGCTCGGCAATGGTTCCTTTCTTTCTGGGGCTTCTTCCTATTGTTGCCTTTGTGGCTGGAGGAGGTGTTGGTGGCTGGTGTAGTGCTAAGCCACTTTTCTTGGCTTGGGTTCCTTGGGGTCGTAACAAGATGCCGAAAGGTGCGCCACTCGCTTGTCATCTACGTTATACTTACTTCTCATCTTTATCTTCTTCCACCAATTACCAAACTTATTCGGCCTTGTGCTATCCATAATGATTTCTGTTTATATTTTTATCGCCGCCCTTTTGTTTACAAGCCACTTAGTTTCGATTGCGGTACCGGCACCCTTCCCAGAGCCTGTCTTTCTCTTCAACCTAACGCAGGAAGAATCCATGTTCAAGCGGTCAGAACATAGGGTTGCCAAGCGCGCCCGCGTTGAACATGAATCCCTGAACAATTTAAAACCGGGTGCCCAAGCAGTAGTGGAAGCCCGCTCAGAGGATTGCGCCCAAAACCACGGTTCGGGTTACCGTGCTATACGTGGCCGCTGCTTGTTACAGGAAGGCGTTCACGGGATGGATATTTCGTGTAACAAACCTCCCCGTCGACGACGCAACGGTGCAGCATCAACAACGAGGATTTGCAAGAAGAGCCAAGACTGCGCAAATAGGGATGCCTTCAACTACCAAGGCAAGCTTTCAAAATTCCCATACTGCAAGGACAATATCTCTATCAACAAAAAACCGGGCGCCGAAGTCGAAATCCCTCCCAGGTACGAAGGCTGGAAGTTTATACCTGAGGGCTGGTTCTTAAATAGCGACTTGCCGTCGCCGGGGACGTTCGACGCTTTCTACCAGATGGCCGGCCAGTATCCCGGCCTGAAAGCGAGTTGGGAATACCGCGCCCACTGGGCGAACGGGTGGGGCTTTCTCGCTGGCAGCCGTGGTTTAGCTACCTCTTTCAGTTGTCTAGGATGTCCAGCCGGGACCCTGTACGCCGAAACTGTTGGCTTCAAGAGCCAGGCCGAGGGCTTCGCTATTCCGCACGTCGAACTCTAGGGGGGCGGAGAGCTTTCCTCGTTGGTGGGCTTCACTTTGGGGTATAGAAGGCAGGCCCAGGGGCACATTTTCTGATGACGATATTCTACTATCTTTTCAGAGATTGACATGTTCTGTCCACCAGCACATTTCCCACGGCGTGTTACCTCAATTCCCCAGACTTGTCACTTACACCACGAGCATCTGAGCAGCATGGCCTGCACTAACAGAAGCAGGCACCGGTAAGCGTTAACAGCTTTGAACACTGGCGCATCTTATGTGGGTTCTTTCATATACTAAATCTTTCTCAGGCATTACTTTGCACAATATGTGAGACCTTCGATTTCAATTTTGTTACCGTGTAGGCGTAGAACCGTTGTGGAGACCTGCTCAAGGGAACGAGGGGCCCCGCATAGCCACTGTCACCCACCAGCTAGACTAGAGGCGAATATTCTGCTATGTAAACAGGTCCTCCAATGAAGACTTAGTGTCATGCGCGGTTTTCAAGATAATTAATGAGCAAGCGTTTTTTAGGAGGCACTGGTGGTGGTTGGTCGGTAAGGAGAAGCAGCTGAAGGGGAAGAAGATGAATGTCTGGCACAGGGGGTCCCATAGCGGGGACCAGCGCGAGGTACATGGCAGCTGGGTACTTGGTGAAGATCCAAAACAACTCGATAAGGAAGATGCCTCTGAAGGTGTCAAGGTGTCATTTACCTCCGCTGGATGGGATTGTAGAACAACAGCTGTAACTTGCCGTGAGTACTCGAGTAGAATTTATCAGTACCACCATGCTTTCTACAGTTCCCGTTTAGCAGGGTAACCCTTTCCAGAGAGCTGCCAACATTGGGTTTTTAAAATGAAAGGCCCGCCAAAAATCCGCATGTTGATAAGCACTTCGTAGCAGCTGCCGTATTGTAATCAATAAAGAGGGTCACTTAAGACGGTATTCCCTCCGTCACCTAAGGAGAACCCGGACGCCCTTACTGCCGACGACGGGGCGGGGCCCGAAACGATCGCGCGCGAAGTCGACGTCAGCCCGGCCCGTCTTATATAGCTCAATATCAAAGCGGCGGAAGAAGGCGGCGAGTCCGACATAGAGCTCGGCGTAGGCAAGCTGCATGCCGGCGCACGAGCGGGGGCCGCGCGCGAAGGCCACGAGGTAGCGCGACAACTTCCGGCCATCGGGCGCGCGGGGCTCGTCGTCGTCGCCAACGCCGCCGCCGCCAAGCCATCGCGTCGGCTGATAGGCGAAGCTGTCAGGGAACACGGCCTCGTCGTGTGATACGCCGTAGATGTCCATGCTAATGACGGTCTTCGGTGGGAGGACGTGCTGCTTGTACGCGATGGCCTCGCCGTCGAAAACGCGCGGAAGGCGCTGGCTTACACCGTAGCTGAGGCGAAGAGCTGCGGCAAGTGGCGGAAACCACGGGTGAGCGAGAAGTCGCCTGAGCGGCGCGTATCCGAAAACGTACCTTCGTTGATGCATGCCGTTAAAAACGGCAGCTGTTCGAGGACCTCCCAAGAAGGCATCTGGTCCGGGTCAGGAATGGCGCTTTCGAGCTCGGCCCGTAACCGCCGGTGAATCCCGAGGTTGGCGACAACGTGGAAGACGGTCACGCTCAAGACTCGCATGGTCGTCTCAAGGCCAGCGCCCACGACCGCGATGGCCTCGTCGTGAAGCCGCTGCACTGTGACTTCGGACCGCGGGATGTCGGACTGGATGATGGCTGTGAAGATGGTGTCGGGCTGCTCCTTGGCCTCGGCCTCCAGAAGCGCCTCCTGGACTTGATCCCTCATTTCCTATCATGAATAGGTGCTTAGTCAGCCGACGGTTTCAGGAATCGAAGGGGGTGCGTGTTCCCTACATTGGTGTAGTCCACCACTAGCTTCGCATCGGGATTCAGCCACACCAATAGCCTGTCCGGCAGGCTGAACATGACGGCGAGCCAAGAGAACTGCGTCATCCAGTGCACAGGCTCGGTCAGGGCGGTAACGGAGTTTACAAATGGCGCATTGAAATCTGCGGCGTAGATAGAGTTGTAGCGACGCCCGAACGCGTACTCGGCGACGTTGTCGAGCGCGAAGCATCCCCACATGTTGTTCACGCCCAAAACGCGATCACAGCCCTGCCACTCGGCCTTCAGCCGACGGCAGAGCTCGTCCATGTGCGCCTGGATCCGCACCGCGCGCTCGGCAATTCTGCGCTTAGAGAAGAAGGGGTTCAGGGCGCCCCGGCGCACACGGTGGAGGCTCGGGTCCGGCGTGGAGAAGGCGGCTAACGTGTTGTTGAAGCGGCGCTCCAGCTCCTTTAGCTTCTTACCCGACTTGTTGGAATACAGGATTTCGAAGAAAGACGAGTCCCGGATGTGCACCTCACGAGGGCTGATTCGGACGATGGGCCCTATCATCTTGCGAGTAAGTACATGGGCTACAACGCCGGGACAACGGGTTTCCCACCATATTTCTCGTGCCATTCGTGGTATTTAAACAGGAATTGACCTCCGTCGCCGTGGAATAGCTCGTAGTAGGCCTCCACCCAGCCCGTCGCGGCAGCTAGTTTTGGCCCCGGGATCGACGCCAACGGGTGGAAGTGAAGACGATAGATGACCAGCACAAGCCCATACAGAAATAGAGAGGCAAGAAAGAGAAGGAAGGCATTGCCTACGCTTCTCGGCATCACCGCCAAATCGAGAATATGGTTGGACAGCGCCATAGTGTTGTTAGGTCGATAAGAAAGGGTTGGCTTCTTGACACTCATAAATGGGGACGAAATGGTGGGAGAGGCGGGGAAAGCTGACGCCCGGACTATTAAAGTAAGGATTTTCTGCAGGGTTACAAGTACATGCACAGTAACGGAAGAAGACCCGAAGCAGTTACATCGTACATTCTCAGCGGCGAGTGTGGATGCGCGCCTCGGAGCTCGTAGCCTACACGGCACAACTACTGGCCATTGCTGTGACTTCCGTGGGGTTAACTGCATGCCAAGACACGCTTAATCGGACCTTCTGGGATGTGAGGCCAATGCTTACTATGCTATCAGGTCATTACACGAAGAGGGGAAGACATGGCCAATGAAGAGGCTGAGAGTGTTAGGGGTGCAGCTTTGTACTCAGCCTTGCCTTCCAGGCGTCTCTAGTCTCTTTTACATATATGGATCTGATGAATTTCAGGGCGTAATCCCGTACGTTCCATTTCGTCTCATTTTGTAGTAAAGTATTTGTGCTAAATCCTTGAAGCCGGATGGTGTGCGGTCACGCCTGGTCGATGCATGACAAGTTCAGGGTGGCTGCTGTTCTGCGCCGCAACATGGAGATCAATAATTTCGTCATTCGATTCAAAGGGACGGCCTACGGGAGTGGCGCCATGTACAATTGAACGCCCATAGGGCCGAGCAGCTGCTACAAACAAAGGGCCGTCTCCATACAGCAGTATTATGAGACTATTGGGAGTGGCGAATAATATGGATAGAGGAAACTCGTTGGTCTCGGGACTAAGGTCGGCAGTATATCAACAACTTTAGCGCCTTGCGACATGGCCTCAGACAAGGCCAGCCCGATGTCGTTATTTTTCGATTTTGGGGTTTCAATTTTAAATGACTTAGGCTAGGCAGTCCATATCCGGACCTGAGCGGGCTCCGCCTTCGTCATTGTAGTCGAGAAGAGTCAGAAGTTGGCAAAGTCACCATCATGGTATAGATTGCTTTCCGCTCTCCACCGTGGGGCTGAATGGTTGGTTAATGGCCACAGTAAAAGTAGCAGGTGATTGTGAGGAAATGATGAGGAAAGACGAAAGGGGCGACGAGACAATTCAAATAGGAGTAATCGATTTCCAGGCTTTCCAGATAACAGACCTCATCTCATCATGTGTGGCAGAAGATGATGGGTGGCGAGGGGCAATCAACGATATGAGTCCAGCAGTATGAGTAGGTGGATTCCCGAATTTATGAGTTATTTACTTAACGGGTTGACTAAAGAAGTAAATGAATGAGAACAGTATGTATCTGAGCCTCCAGACAGGGTAACACATGATGATGTCGCCGTTGGGTAACTCTGCAATGGGTATGGCGACATATAGTACATTTGCGTTGCACCTTGCCGGAAGACGTACAAGCGTCGAAATCCTATGACCTTCTACATGCGTAGTCATAGCAGAATTTTCGAAGATAGACTCCAGGATGCCAGAGCGCAGAAGGCAGAGTCAGTGATGAGAAAAGAGTCCTATGGGAAGGCCGAGGAGCTGCGCTCTTCTTATCCTTGTTCTCGACATCCTCAATAATCTTAACGCAGGTCATTTGGGGTGCTGGTGGTATGGTTATTCGCAAAGAGCATGATCAGGATGAGTGCCACTCCAAACATGATGTTGCGAAGGGTTTCGTAATCGTAATACCGAACTGGATTGAGAACAACTACAATAGGCTAATCAATAAAGAGAACAGGGCGGCGCTGGGGCAAGCAGCTAGCATCTACCTCCACTGCGGAGTTGGTAACCTCAGATAGGCTGTCCGTCTTGGGGCGGACAAACCAGCAGTTGAACGAGCTGTTCTGGGCTTCGGTGGTAGGCGAGAGGTCTGACAGCATTGTAATGCTGTAGCGACCAAGGCCTTGGTCATTCTCGAATATCTCGGCGCAGCTTGTCACAAGGGGCTCCTGCAGCGCGTTATCGAGATTTACACAAGAGGTGTCGGCGCTACCAAGGGTACGCAAGCGCTCAGTGAAGCTGTCTATATAGCCGCGGCTGAGCGTGTCTGCGCATGTGCCTTGGGTTGTCTTTAGGTTCCTGTCGGCGCGTAAGGGCGGTACTGGCCCCTGAAACATTATGGCACAGCCGTTCGACACGTCGAGCTGCATATTTACGGGCGTGCCTAGGTATCAAGCCGACTTCAACTGACGGTCTCGGCCGTCGTCGGCGTCATTGCCGGGTCCCTTCGAGCTGTACGTGTACACCCTTTACCAGAGTGAAGCCCTCGGGGGCATTGGGGACGTCATCAATGCAGATGAGGTCCACGCCGCTGAATTCCGTGCCTTCCACGGTATAGCTGTAATTCTGACCGGCGTTCATGAGGCACAATACGTCCTCGCAACCAGCCAGGGTGGACGGCAGCGCTTGGGCGGCGGCGGCGACGGCGACGACGGGCAAAAGCGCCGCGGGGAGGCAGCCGAGGCCCATGAAAGAAGCAAAATTGGACTGATACATGATGGTTAATAGAGACCGTGGTGTGATGTGCGAGTGCTTTGAGGATTAGTTTGAAGCAATGCTTGCACGGTGGTCAAACTTTGGTTGAGATGGGCTTTGGGTCTATTCCCGTCAATTTTGCACATTTGGAGCCTGGCACCCTTCGTGTTGACATACAACAGACAAGGCTGAATTCGTGCTCAACAATAACATATCAATCTTCCTCATGTCTCGGGTCTCAATATTTCAAGCGGCAGAAGCTGGCGCTAAGTCAGCAGCAAGCATGAACCTCGACGTGGTGTTCAACCGAGGTTTTTGTGCGACCGCAGGGATTCCCCCTATTGACATCGGTAGAAGCAGATCGATGATGACTGTCCGTACTACGGTGTGCGGTTGGGAGCGATGCTCAAGCTACTTCAAATTGCCGGACTGTGTCAAACGAGAGAACCATCTGCATTTTTAGGCACGCATATCGTTAAATATTAGGGACGGTTGGTGTCTCGATCAGTCCTTGGCGGTGACTTTCGACTACGCCCCTTCGGGTTTTACTCATGGTGGTTTTCAACCGTGCTAGAATCGCTCATGTAAGCTTGGACCCCCCTCAAGACGCCAACCCATCAACACGCCACCGTTTCAACCACCAAGATGAGATGGCAGAAGTCAACAAAAGGGCAAATAGATAAATAACCAGACATCTTGAGGTCTTAGTGTTAAGGTCAATAGAATCTTCATCTTCTGCTCTTTCTTTTAGGGTCCACTAGATGGATGACGAGCAACTGCTGGAGGCCCTCGCCATCGTGAAGAAGGGCACCCCTATCCGAGAGGTCGCCAGACAGTTCCATGTCTCTAGACACTATTTGACACGCCGCTTCGAAGGGAAGTCCTTGAAAACACACGCTCAGGAGCACCGTCAGGCCCTTTCTAAAGATTTGGAGCGCGCGTTAGCAGACTGGGCCCTCACGCAGGCTCGTCTAGGCTGGTCACCACTGCACGCGCGCTTTCGTATATATGCTCAATCGCTACTGGCGGCGTCTGGCAGCTAACACCACCTTAGAAAACGCTGTCATCTCCGGTTCCTTAAGCGCTGGCCGCAGTTAAAGACCGTGAGGTCCAAGGGAATAGATTTCCAGTGCGTTAACGGCGCCTCACGAGAAAATCTAAAGGAGTTCTTCTCTAGTTTGGAGGACCAGAGGCTGGCAGAAGTCCCTTTAGAGCACAGTTAGAATATAGACGAGGTTGGCTGCCAAATAGGCCTTGGAGACAGTCCGCTAGTGATCGGCCTGTCTGCCCTTAAAGAGGTCTTCACTATGGATCCAGGCTGTGGCGAGTGGGCGACTTCAATTGAGGCCATCTCTGCTAGCGGACGCGCTTTACCTCCTCTCGTTATCTTCAAGGGGAAATCGGTCTAACAGCTGTGGTATAACTGCTAGTCAAACAAAGATGACTTTAACGACTAGTCTTTTAAGGCCTCGCCAGCTAGCTGGACGAGCAATTCAATTAGCCTGCGCTGGCTAATGGAGGTGTTCCTCCCCTTGACTGCTCCAGAGGACCCCTACCAGTGGCGACATCTTATTCTGGGTGGCCATGCCTCATACTGTAGCGAGGACTTCATGTTTAGCTGTTTTGAGGCCAAAGTCTAGCTTAACTTCCTTCCGGCGCACACATCGCAGGTCCTCCAGCCTCTGGACCTAGGACCATTCTCGGTGTTAAAGCGCGTGTACCGAAAAAAGCTTCGTGAGGCCTACACGTCCAGTCTCACGATGACGCCAAAGAAACCGGAGTTCCTAGAGGCCTGGAATAAGGCTCGGAAGGAGGCCCTAACGCCGGAGTATATAGCCACTAGCTGGCGAGCAACTGGAATCTATCCTAGGGACCCCAGTAAGGTCTTCAATAGCAGACTGGCTCGCCAGCGACTGGTCGACTAACCGGAGAGCGCAGCTTAGTGCGTTCCACCCCCTAGAGAGACTCCTCTGCTGGCAGAGATGTCTGCTCTAGATATCAATACTTTAAGGAGCGCTCGCAGGTCCAGGATTTACATCGCGACCTACGTGGCGTCGATTTAGTGTATAATAACGCGACGCTACGATAAGTGTTTCGGAAGACTGGTAAGGCCTTGGACCAAGCAACGGCCGAGATCGTCAGCCTTAAACGCGAACGAGACCAACTAGTGGCTGCACTACATCAACAAAGGCCTGAAAAGCGTCGCAGAGTCAATCCCTCTGCCCAGGAGCGTTTTGTGACGATGCTGGAGGTCAGGGAGGTGAAGCAAGCCATGGGGACAGGTCCTCATGCAGGGGGCGCAGCCACTGCCTCATCTCAAGCACCTTCCACGGTCACGTCCGAAGATGAATCGTCCTCGGATGTAGAGGAGTGTATCGTGATCTCTTGAGGCCAAACCGTTTATTTGTATCTATTGTTATTGTTGAGATATTGAATTGTTTATATTAATTGACATGTGGCGATGTCTTCTTTTTTTGGTGGCGTGCTGATGGGTTGGCGTCTTGAGGGGGGTCCAAGCTTAACAGTCTCTTTGTTCAGGATATAGTAGTTTCAAGGAATGGTCACATCTTTTATAAAAGTACGTGCTGGATGGCTTACTAGTCCTCTTTACCTAGGGTGGCCTGGTACTGTCCACTCTCACTCAAACTAGGCTCAAATGCATGCTATTCACAGTCCTAAAACATACGTCTAGGAGAGTAATGAGCGGGGTCGACATTTTATTTCCATATCTCATGCTTATTCCGTCGCCGTGGCCTCGAGGACGTAACGATACCTCGGCTTTCCATTTTCCAAGTCAATCACAGCTTTGTTGGCGTCTGAAAGGGGACGTTTTTCAACCCAAGGCTTGATTCCCTTGTCGACCGCAAACTGCAGCATCTCTTGTATCTCGGCTGGAGAACCGATGCCGCTTCCACCCACACTGATACCATTCATTAGAAGAGTAAAGGCGCTGATCGCCGGGAGCTCGCCTCCATCCGGCGCGCCGACCTGAATAAACCTGCCGTCAACCTTTAGAAGACCAAGGTACTCCGTCAGGGGCATTTTTGCACTTGACACGGTGCAGATGATCAGATCCAGGCTCCTGGAATTCTTGGCGGCCCAGTCCTGGTCTTCGTCCGTAGCGATGTACAGATCCGCGCCCAGCTTGAGAGAATCCGCTTGCTTATCCGCCTTGCGCGAAATAGCAACGACTTTGTCGGCGCCCAGAGCCTTGGCGAACAAAACGCCAAAGTGGCCGAGGCCCCCGACGCCCACGATGCCGACCGTCTTGCCGGGTCCGCAGCCGTTTTTCTTGAGCGGAGAATAGACGGTGATACCGCCGCACAACATGGGCGCGGCGTCGGTTGACTCGAGGCCGGTCGGGATGGGGAAGACGAAGTGCGCGTTGGTCCGGTTATGGGTGGCATAGCCGCCATAGGACTTGCCCTGGCCTTTAGGGTAGACGGATCCGTAGGTGCCGATGTTGCCTCGGCCACAGTAGTTCTCTCTCCCGGCGCTGCACTCGGCACAGTCGGCCTCGAGGCACGAGCGTGCCTGGGCACCCACGCCCACTCGGTCTCCAACTTTTATGTGCTTGACGTTGTTGCCCACGCGGATGGCCTTGCCCACGATTTCGTGGCCGACAACACATGCTTCAAGGTGATAGTGTCAGCAAAGTGAAGGAACGCCAATGGTGGCCATCCTCCTTGTATCTGGAAAGGGCAAGGGATTTTTCACGTACGGTAAGGTGTGCTGCCCCAACCCGAGCGCAGGGTATGGAGATCAGAGCCGCACATGCCGCAGCAAATGACTTCGATATCGACATCGTCCTCTTCCCACTTCTTCGGCTCAAACTCGCTCCATTGCATCTTCCCCTGGACCGAATCCGGACCAAGACCCTTCCAGCCTTCGAACTTGACGGGGTGGTCCATTGTCGTGTTGTTTCGAAGATGCGAGTCTGGGGTGATGGAGGGGATTAGTAATGATGGCAACCATGGTGAATGGAGTTTAGGTGGTCGCCACAGGCCAATATATAACCGGGCTACGGTAGCATGTGCTCGTCCGTGCGCTATGGTGACGTCAAACTTTAACTCATAACCGAACAAGTCCGTGTTTCAGTCTCGATAACAGTACCTAAAGCCCGTTAAGGCCGTTGCGGCGTTAGGGGTTGATAGGCAGCGTTGCAGCAAAAAGAGTGACTTACCTAGAAAGGTAACTGGCTCAGCACACTAAGAGCACCCTTTTAGTTGAGTCATTTATTTCGTGGCCCCACTTGATAGGGGGACCGTATCTGCTCGCCATCCACCGATTGTTGAAGCAAGCATTTCAGGCGGACTTTGGGACGAAAAGGGATTCCATCTCTGTATACTCTGAGGTAGACCAGGATTTAGCCATACAAAGTAGACACCGTGTTGGCATCCTATTGCTACGGCGGGCTTGCCAGTAGGGACGGCTCTTCGGAAGCTGGACTTTGGACAGCGGGGAATGGGCTGTCGCATGATGAACAGGGGTAGAAGGCCCGCCATCGGCAACATGTGTTGGGGTAACAATAAAGAGTGGGTCTGATTGTCGGAGCCGGAAGCAAACAGGGAATGGAATCATGTCCGTGTACACGGTAAGATGCAGCACGTGGCGCTGCGTCGCTTCGCCACCTTCCACAACCTCGGAAATATTTGGCGCTACTGTGTACTTACTTATGTGGGGTTGGCGATGACAGCCGTGCTGCCATGCCAACCGAATCTCTGGCAAACCTAAAAAATAAAAATTATAGTGTAGCATACACAAATGATCTTTTTGAACACGATGCAAGTCTGAGGTTAGTTTTCTCTGCGTGGCTGAAGAGCTACTAAATCGGCATCCATCGCCGCACACTACCCCGCTCTCCTTCACCATAATGACGATTATACGGCGATAGCCATAGCGTGAAGTAGACCACTCTCAACGCGTCGCAGGCCCACCAGGCTGGCCCTGTCATTGATGCTCGCATGATAGCCACCAGTGAAATAGCACGCCAGATCAACACAAAGGTCTTCCATCCGACTTACTAATACCCTGAGTAGATAGAAGCACTGGCCTTGGGCGAGATGGCCCTAACTTTCATCACGCTTGGCGATAAGGAGAATGTACTCAATCGACCACGCCATCTTTGAGTACTTCTTTGGTATGTGTTACGTCCAATTAACTACGGGGCGACCGGGCTCTACGTGGGACAAATCTCGTTCTGAAAATTCAACCCTATTTTGGTTGCTTTGTCGCCTAGAGTATGGACGTCCTCCTACCGAACTCGGACGGAAGCGGGCGAACGCAGAGATCACGACATCAGATGTTGGGCACGTCGCGGACATCAAGGTAGCTCATATCCGCTCACAGTTGACTATGAGAAAACGAACACTGCGGAAGGCAAAGCGACATAGAACTTTTGTTTGCAATTCTGCCCGGAAATGTGCCTTAACAGTGCATAATGAAGAATTGCGGCTTCCAAGATTATCGAGAAGAAGGCCAATCAGATTCGGGGCCACACCACGTAGGCACTCCAACTTTCCGCAAAAGGCAGGCCATGGACCCTTGTCCCTCCTTCAGAATCAGTTCATACATGCCGGCCAAATCGTGGATATAGTTTCCAGGATAGTGACCGAGGAGTAGCTCCACCAAGTGAATGGACTGGGCGCGGAGAGCGCCGAGCACTGCCCCGGCAGTGACAAGGGCCCCGTGCGCGAGGAGCGCACGCACAATCTCCATGTCTCCATTATTTGCGGCCTGGACCAGCACCGCCCTAGAGCCCTCGCCCCTGAGGTTCGAGTCCATACCCGTGGCCAGCAGTAGTTCTACCAGGTCGGCCTGGGGCGCGCCGGGCAGTCAGTTCTAGTAGGTCGCCGGTCCCAGTCGCCCATACGCCGCTTTCAAGGAGGTGTTGTACCATGCCTAAGTTTCCGCCGCTGGCGTACTGTTGTAGATGCCTCCTAGCGACGCGCTGCGAGCTCCTGAAGAAATCTCCGAGGTGGCTGGCTGGATCAAAAAAGCGTGCGATATAAAGGTAGACATGCCAATCCGTCGTGTATTCCTGAGCAACCTCGAGCGCCTGGCCGAGGAAGGTCTGGTTCCGCCAGCTGGTCCCGCAAGGCCCGCTTACCACGGGTCCTTGGCCCTGGGGCTCTTCCCCGGAGTGGGGGAACATAGCGAGCCTCAGCATCTCGATATCACCCCTGGCGGCAGCCCCCACGATAGCCGTCGTGTCTGGCTTACCGACCCAGTTCATCTGCAGGTAGTTCACCCCCCTGGGACGGCGTGAAGCCTCGGGAAGATGGTCCTGGAAGAGGCGGAGCATGTCGGCGTGCCCGGCCCAGGCGGCTAGCATCATGGCGGGCGGCAAGATGTTGTCGTCGGCGGTGGGGTCGAACCCGGCGCGCAAGAGGCGCTTCGCCAACGGCACAAGGTTCCAGTAAGCGGCAGCGCTCAGGAGGGTGACGCCCAGCAGCCACGACGTGGGCATCGGGCTACGTCGGCTCGCGTAGAAAACCGAGTGCCCGTCGGGGTCCAACCAACGCACGCCGTCGGGCATGAGCCGCCACGGGTCGCGTTTCGCTTGGCGAAATTTCAGCCACGGGTGCCTGTCGGCCAACGCCTCGGCGTCGGAAATAAGTCGGCAGAGAGCATCGATGGTCGGGCAGTACCCGGTCCCTATCTCTTTGGCAATACGGCTTGCAATTTCGTCGATCTTTGGCCATGCCGTCCTGTTAAAGACGCTTTCATGGATATTCGACTCGCCGTGTATCTTACAGGGCCCGTGGGGTTGGGGAGTTTGCCCTGGGGCGGGCTTCACGCTCCAGTCGCATGTTGCCCATTGCCGTATGATGCCCATTTTTTGGCCCTCCGATAGTACGGATGGTATGGCGTGATAAAACCGGGCTAAGAGGCAAGCGTGTTTAGTGTATCCTCCCGTCGGCCGCCATCAACATGACTTACAACTCACGAGCTTTAAGCTCAGCATTTTTTTTAGTACTTGGAGGTCGCCGTCGAGATATTTGTAGCTCCACGACTGGGTCCACATGGTTGAGAAGGTCCAAAAGCGGCCTGGCGCTCTCGTTGCGGCATGAACTTTTGCATTCTGTGTTTCATGGGACAGGGAATCCGTTGTTGAGTGCAGCAACAACAAGATGTTTACTAGGATTTGTTGCATGATCTCGGCCGGCATCTGCACAAGCGTCAAGGCCGCTTCGCATGCCATGACCCCAGTCGATATTTTGACCTGGGCGAGTCCAGACCGGAAACGAAATGGACAGCGTAGCTGAAAGTCGCAAGTCACGCAGGTGCAGCGTGCATGTTAGAGAGCGACATTGAAGCTCCTGATCTTGAACACGCCATGTGTGTTTTTATTCAGCAACAGGAGCTATGTACCTTCCATTTGGGGGCATGAGTCATTGCGAGGCGCAGGCCCCTTCCCCAGTATAAGCGTTAGCGCAGGTGCCGAGTTCATACACGGCAGTACGCATGGAATGATAGCGTATTGGCCCCAAGGACGTGGGACGTGTGAATAGCATGTCTTTCTTGCGAATCTGAGCAAAGTATGACCGTGATAAAAACTGTTCGAGTGTTTACTTGTGGTTGGCTGCAGATAAGAGGATGAAAACCATGTAAGATTCAACGTGGCGAACATGCATCATGGTGGACAATGATAGTAGGGCGGCTGATGCACTGCGCTCCAAGGGCTGCTTAATGGGGGGGCTTAGAACTACAGGGTACATACCCCAGTACTTGGTGTGTGGATGGACTAGAACCTAGCGGTGTGTAGGTGGGGATGAGAGGCGCTACGCGTGTGGGGCTCTCTTCTGCAGCCTGTGCCACAGGCTTTCTTCGTAACCCAACGCTACCGGACCGTAGACAATGGGCGGCCACGTGCAGGCTTCTACGACTGTGCATTCGTCCGCATCTAACAACAACTCATTGCGTCTTGTCTAGTCGGTAGTTATAGCTACTTATCAAGAAGCATTGGCGCAGTGTCTCTGTACCTCGATACCATATGCGATCGGTGGCAACTCTGGGCGCCCTTCGGACGACATCCGCCCGATTCGCTGACATTGGAGGGCGTATCTAAGCAGCGACATCAGGCTCAGCGGGCCAGTCTCGTCCGGAACGTCAGCGACTAGCACGCTGGGGTTTTTTCCCCCTTACTCACTGCACGGATACGACCCCGCAATCACCGTCAACAAGCCGGAGCGTCCCACGGGGTATTACCACGAAGGCCCATCACAGGTCGATAGCTTAAGAGCAGCGCCAGCCCTGGGCCCTTTTCCAATATTCTCTCCATTTCCCCCTCAAGCACTTATCCGGGACTCTCTGATGATGAAGCTCGCCGTACCACTCCAAAAGCCCCCAGGCTATGTCCTGGCCAGCATCATCTGCTCCTTCGGGGGCTTCCTCTTCGGCATCGATACGGGCATCATTGGGCCCGTGACCGTCATGGACGACTTTGAGCGCTACGTCGGCCACCCGTCGCCGACGGTGCACGGGCTGGTGGTATCGTCGATTCTGATCCCAGCCGCACTGTCGTCGTGTTTGGCGGGCCGGCTGGCAGATGCACAGGGGCGCCCACGCGGCATCGCCTTGGGCGCCCTCATTTTCGGAGTGGGGGCGGCGCTCGAGGCCGCGGCGGCGCACGTGGCCATGTTCGTCGTGGGCCGCGTCATCGAGGGCCTCGGCGAGGGCCTGTACCTGGGCACCCTCGTCGTCTACATTTGCGAGATCGCGCCGCCGCGCGCCCGCGGGCCTTTGACCACAGCACCGCAGCTCCTGACCACGCTGGGCCTCGTCACCGGCTTCTTCACCTGCTACGTCACCGGCAACCTCTCCGGCTCGCTGTCCTGGCGTCTACCCTTTGCCCTGCTGGCCACCTACGCCGGCCTCTTCGCCACCGCCGTCCTGCTCTGGCTGCCGCCGTCGCCGCGCTGGCTCACGCTGCGCGGTCGCGCCGACGAGGCCGCCCTCGCCTGGGAGGCCCTGGGCGTGCCCGCCGCTGACCGCGAGAAGATCTTCGACCAGGTCGAAGAGGCCATCGTCGACCACGTCGCCGCGCCCGTCGACTCCGCCGGGTCCATGGTCATGGCGACGGCGCCGGTGCCCCGCGACGGCGAGGCCGTTTTCGCCACGAGATTGCCCAAGGCGGGCCGCGAGGGGCGCTTCGCCGTCTTCGCGCCTGATGCGCGGCCGCGTCTGTTCCTCGCCGTCTTCCTCATGTCCATGCAGCAGCTCAGCGGCATCGACGGTGTCCTGTACTATGCACCGCTGCTATTCCGCCAGGCCGGCCTCTCGTCCCAGTCGGCCGCCTTCCTGGCCTCGGGCGTGTCGGCCCTTGTCATCTTCGCCGTCACCATCCCGGCGACGTTGCTAGCGGACCGCTGGGGTCGGCGTGCCAACACGGTGCTGGGCGGGTTCGGTATGGCGACCACCATGTTCCTCATGGGCGGACTCTACGCTGGCGGCGCCGTGCATGCCGAACGGGGCGCTGGCCGCTGGGTCGTCATCGTGGCCATCTATGTCTTCGCCGTCCTCTACTGCGTCTCGTGGGCCGTGGGCATCAAGCTGTACGCCGCCGAAATTCAGCCGGCACATACGCGGGCCACGGCCACCTCTATCGCTCACGGCGGCAACTGGATCGCCAACTTTCTCGTCGCCCTCGTGACCCCGCCCCTCCTAGCACGGTCCGCTTACGGCGCCTACTTCCTCTTCGGTGGCTGTTCCCTCGCCACCGCCCTCGTCTGTTGCATCGCCATGCCCGAAACGCGTGGCCGTAGCCTCGACGACATCGACGCTGCTTTTCGTGCTAAGCGCCTGGCGCGCCACAGCAAAAAGCCCACGGTTGGTCTGCTGGGAAACACTCTGGGACGGCTCTTTGCCCGTGTATAGTCCGAGTGATATAGCTTAAAGCCGATGGCAGATGTTTGGGACTGCCGTATGGCGTTTCTCCTGTTACTCCTTTCAAGTCTTCATGATGGAGCAGCCTAGGGCTGGTTCTGCTTATCAGCGGCCTTCCCGTTCATCTTTGCAACATTCCTCGGGCTTTAGAGGAGGGCGGCGTGATATTGCTTCAAGTCTGGAAAGATAGCAATTGCTTTACTGGCCTAAAGGCCGAACTTGAGATGGGACTTCGGTAGGCTTATACACAACAGGGTTGAAGATGATTGTTCGAGGATTGAAAGTATGACTGTTCATACCATTATCCGAGCATACCCATTGTTGATTGTGGGCAGGAAGATAACAACTATCGACCCCAACGGTGGGAGACGTGTAACCTGTTGAAAGGAATCCCTCACAAACATATATGTTTTCGCCGGACGGCGGTTTGAAAGCCATCCTGCTACCAATGGTCCTGCTGGGATCAAGGAGCACCACATCGCCATTTATCAAATCATTCAATATATGCAAACGGTCGTTTGCTTCGTCGACGGCCTGAATTTCTGGACGCTAAGAGAAAACTCCTTTATGGTCGACACAAATACAGCCATCGTTGGTGAATGCACCAGACCGCGGATGGAAGCAGACGACAGTCTGCATCAAATCTACAGCGCACTCGCCTTGTTGCTACAGCGTGCCACTGAAATGAGCAAAGAAGGGACGTGGTACAGCCGGCAGAGGCCATTGGAATTCAACCCAAACTGGAAGATGTTGCAGGACAACCTTTTTTTTACATACGGTAGCCCGATTCGTCAACCGCACCTGGCCTTTCTTATAGACCTATGCCATCTGAAGCCGGTTAGGAGGATCACACATGCATGCCTGCTTGCAGCCACCCACCTCGGGTGCAGCCTGGTGGTGACTCGGGCCGACAATACGAGGTAATGGGGTGAGAACAAGTGATCGGGACTCTCCGAGTTATAGATAGCAACCAATTACATAAGGGCAGGGAGTCGAGGGCGGTCGTGCCGCTGCCACTGTAGCAGGTCCGACGAGTGGAAGTTGATCGCGCCGCTATAGAGGAATGTCCCGCCAGGCTCTCCCAGGACCACAGCCCGACCATCGACGGGGTCCACGGCTAAGCATACGTTCCCTGCGACAGGCTTCTCTTCCGGGCACCAGATGCTCCGCCAATGGCTCCACGGGAACCGCCGACGCCGCCGCGACCCAGTCCGTGTCTTTTCACGGCCGATATAGGTAGAGTGGTAGACGCAGCCAGAGTCCGACGCGTGCGCATACAGACCGGGTGGCCCACCGCTGCCCTGCCTACCCCGAGCCAGGCTGTGGGTGTCGAGCCGCACGCCCTGGGGCCCCGTATCGAGGGCCTCCTAGCTTCCTGACCACTCCCCGTCCCACCCGTACATCTTGTACTAGATGCTGCCGCCACAGGCCACGACAAAGTCGAATTTGCCGCGGGTCAAGTCCACGAGGACCGGCCAGCCGAGCTCGGCGCCGCCACGGCAGCTGTCGGGCACGCAGAGCGGCTGCCACACGCCGTTCCACGGCCGCGGGCTGACGGCGAAAGCGGCGGACTAGCTCCTCAAATTGGCTCACTCCAAAGTCCACTGATCCATGAAGGGCAACTTAATGTCGATCCCGACAAACTGGCCGCAACACTATGAGCGCTTGGGCGGGACGGGCGACACACACACCTTCGGGCTGACGAGCAACTACCTCTACAACACGGCCGGCTTCTGGCGCGGTTGGCTGGATGTGTGGATGTGCTCTCTTTGCTGTTTCAAGGACCAGCCCCCACGAAGAGGTTGTAGACTCGCACTAAGTTATGTGTTCAGTGGCAATATGAGGCTATCACCAGTTTCGCCTATCAGGTCAAGTCAGGAGCTACAGGGACCTGCTGTAAATCCTGTGGAGCACGTGGGGAGTGATCCACAGCTACGAGTATATAGACTGCCATCTCTAACTCCTCATTTTGTCCTCTCTAACGGATAACCTTGAACCTCTCGCTTGTCACTCCTCCTCGAGTGCAACATGTTCCAATTTACATGACTAAAGATAGTCTGCGTTAACTAACATAGTCTTGACCCTAACAGGGGGCCCAATCGCTGGTTCTTAACGAATCCTTAGTCTTCCTCAACCAGCCGAGACCAGTCACGCTTTCCGACAATGTCGCCTTCGTAACCCACGGCCTTGGCAAAATCGCTCAGGAACTTCCACCTCGCTTGCCGCACCCAGCCCTTTTCGACAAAGTCGTCGGCAGTCTTGGGAAATAAGTCGACAACGTCCAGCAAGAACTCGTCATGGGCGGCGACGACGAGGAAGTTGTCGTAGGCGTCAAGCTCCTGCAGCTTGCGGATGGACTCGGCGGCCGCCACGGCGTCGTTGTGGACGCCGCTCGCGGTGGGGACGAAGAGGGGCTGGTCGCGGTGGCCGTCGCGCAGGACGCCGTCGAACATGGCGCCGGGGCAGGCCGACGCGCCCGTAAAGGGGCTGGGCGCGATGAAGTCGGGCAGCGGGTGCCAGGGGTGCGGCCGCAACTCACCGCCGTGGTGGATGACGTCGCCGCCCATGAGAATGAAGTGATCCGCGCCGCCGTCGCCGCCGCCGCTGCTCTTGACGCGCGCCAGCCCACACATGTGGCCCTCGAAGTGGCCTGGCGTATCGAGGAGGTAGAAGGACCCGTCGCCAAAGTAGTCGAAGGCGTCGAAGCGGCCGATCTTCAGCCCCGCCGCGCCCATGTCGATCTCCCGGACCTCCCGGCCCGCGACGTCAATCTCGCAGAAATGCGAGGCCGGGTTTGTCGGGTACCCCGGGAAGTGGGCGGCTTTAGTGCCGGGCCCGACGACTAAGGCCGTTTCCGGCGGAAAGGTGGCCGGGTTCCCCGTGTGGTCAAAGTGCGTATGGGACCATATGACGGCCGTTATGGAGTGAAGATCAACGCCCCCGTCGGCGAGGATGTCAGCCACGTCCTTTTCCGCCTGTGCGGTGGCGTTCAACGACCTGAGCCGTTCGATGAGATGCGGCGGTATATTTTTGCCGTCTTTCCGGACACCCAGGTCAAAGACGATGGTCTGGTTTAGTTGCCGGTTTCGCACCAGGAATGAGAAACATGACCCGCCGATCCAGTCGTGGCCGTCAATGTGTGGCTCGAAGAAGAGATTCTGTTCAATGTATCCATCCTGAGTGCTGCTCTATCGTCCCACAAGACATCTTACGGGGCACGTACAGGAGCCAAACCCCGCAAACTTGCCTCAGTATTGATGATCGAGACGCTCACGGTCGAGGTCGAGGTTGGAATTTTCAGCTTGGGGAGATGGGTAGGGGCCGCCATGGTATGTATATTCCAGTGCCTGTCGTATAGACACGGACGTTCAAAGCGTTGTTTGCGGCCCTTAGACACGGCCGCTGATGACACTGTAGGAGCCATACGAGCTGTTGCCCCAATGGCAAGTTCATGGTCCTTTATAAGCTAGATACAACCTTTTCTATCAGCCGGCTGAGGCATGCTAGGCCCCGCGTTATCCCCGAGGCCCCGCGCCATCGCCGAGGTGCCGCGTCATCCAGGGGTTCCTGCGCATACACCACCTGACATTTCTACGGACTACCGGGCCGAAGTGAGGGACCCCTTAGCGTTTATCCCTTCTCCATTCACCCTACCCATCTTCCACCTCAAAGTACTCACGGTAACGCCCTCACTTAGGAAGGAAGGCGGTGGGAGGGGGGGGCTTAGTAAGCATCTCGCTCCTATGTCACGGCGACGAGAGCATTGCCCCGCTCCTCCTCCACGCAGAGCATTCGTTCCCTTTTGTTTGCAAATGAAGCTATTCTCGAAGCTTGACAGCTTTGGCAGTCGACGTGCGTCTCCCCCCAGGCTAGGTGGCATTCGCACGAGGATAGGATTCTGCCATGACTAGAATACTTGATTACTGCAACTACAGACGGTCTTCTTTGGTTCCGGTTCCACCAAATTCCTGGCTCTGTAAACCTTAATCACCCAAGTTCGATGTCGACTTTTAGCGGGGCCGGCAAAACTAATGCTGCTATCAGTGCTTCAGGTACACAGTTGCACAAGCGCTAAGGCGGTTCATCTTTGCATTATGGAGGTACAGCAAGTTGTTGTCAGCTGACGGTGCATTCGGGCAGTCAGGGAGGTGGTGAAGAGTGACTGCCCATGTGTCAGCATCTGTCAGCGAAGAGTGCTTTCCCGGTGCGTAAGCGACTGTCAGAGGAGCATGCGTGAGACTCCGGACCTCTCGGAGGTCCGAGGGGTCTGGCGGAAGGCCCGAGTGTGATAAATGACCTGCATATACGCTGACAGCAGGACCCGGGAGAAGGAAAGCAGACGGAAAGACCACGGGACCATCCATGGGGCCCTGGACAGCAGAACGGAGACAAGTTCCCTTGTTCTTTCGTACGTCGGCTCCTAACCGTCTGACACTGGCTCGCTTGGCATGGCCACATGCCCACCTACCAAATTCCTACCATTTTGGGTTCCGAGGACGAATCGGCATTGTGGATCCAAGTTTGTGAGGGTGGGAAAGCATTGGCAAACCCGATCATGGTGATTGGGATTTAAGCTAAAGAAGGCCTGACCATGTTGCCTCCTGGTTATGCAATTACCATTTAGTTAAGTTGTTAGTTAGGCAACTAGAGACAAGATACACAAAAAAGAGTGTAAATAATTCCTCAATCATTAGTAGCAGTTCCTCGAACTGCAAATGCCTCCCTCGAAAGTATACGAGAGAGAAATTTTGTGCAAGACGAGACACCGCCAAGGTCCCGTAGGCGAACGTTTTCCCGGCCAAATCAGTTTTGACTGAAAGACAACCGTCAGGTCAATGGTAATTGAGTACGGCGATGTTTCTCAAGATTTGATTGCTCGGCCTTATTTTCCTTTCAAGAAGCAGTGTGGCACTCACTTTGCCAAACAAATGCAGGAGTCTTGGGCGAGTGGCAGCCCTTGGCAAGCCAGTACGTTACTTTTAAAGTTGGCGCTGCTTTCGTTAGACATTTGGTCAGTCACTTGCCCTTTCCGGGTTTAAGTTTGGAAAATACCACTCAACTGAACGTAGCTGGACAGTCTTGGCTCAACTGCCACCCTCAACCGCCCTTCTTCTGCAAACACGCGCCAATGGACAAACCCTCCACGGCCAGTGAGGCCTGCGGGCTTGCGACATTCGTCGGCCACATAAATAGTATTCACCGATTGGGAAGTTCATCGTGCCGGTAAAAAGCTCGTTCCAGGCAATATCATTGACTCCAGCTCTCTACTTCCCTACCGATCAAGAAACGCAAAGTTGGGCATGACGTGGACTCTGCGATATCTCACGAATCATGGTTGCCCTGTCGATCGTGGTCTGCCTGACCAAGACGAGGCACAAGGGACACAACTAGTACCGGACATTCTCGTCTCAACGGGAGGGTCAAGTGTTGACGGCGGCCCCTGCACTCCTTCCTGTGGATGCCTGTGTGACCATCAGCGCGTCTGACGTCGGGGCAAGCCGGCGGGTGCGGTAGTCGCAGGATTACTCGAGTATCCGAAGCATAGCGCCCAATTGGCGCGTTCGGGGAGGGGGGGGGGGCGCTTGTAGAGCCTGTGAGGGCGTGATCAGGGAGAGCTAGAGAGGAAAGCTATGTTGGACAGAATAATATGACGCATGTGTTGTTTGCCGCGGACAGAACAGATGGCGATGCGAGGGACTGACCATTGTGTGTGCTCGCATGTCATCCTAATGCTATGGTCAAAAACCCCCGTGTTCGGTGCCACCGGCGGTTTCGTCATGTCTTGGCAGCAGTTTGTGAATCGTATCGGTTTCAGTCTCGGTCGTTTTGCACGATGACGAGGTGTGCGGGCAGGACGGCACAGCGCGGCTACGGCGTCGTCGCATGCGCGCATGCGATGAATGCCGTATTGCAGTTTTCACGCGGCATCGCGATCGCACAAAAGCCGAGCCCAACCTACGGGCGCGGAGAGGTGGGAATCAGAAGCCGAACAAAGGCCGTGGCGGCAATGGAAGCATGGGCCCGATGCCGCACGCTGTATTTCAGAGGTGCAGCAGATTCAACCAGAGGAAAGACGTGTGATTGGCCCGACCGACAGAAACAGGAGAATTAGGTGCAGGGCGACATGGAGATGGGCGGGCATTCAGAGGCAGAGCCCCCGCAGCTTGTGACGATGGCGACACGGAGGTCGGTCCTCCATTCATGGCGTGCTTGGTGGCTGCTTACATGGCGGGTGGGGGGGGGGGTGGTGTCGCGGGTAAAATTCCCGGTCCCCACCGCATCCTCATATAGCAGCGCGATTTCTGACGTCGCTAGGCTCGTTCACTGCTTGTTGAGGCACTTTTCTCCTTTCCTCATTTTGCCCCGGTGATCCCCAAGAACAGGCCGATTTACGTGAGCTGCCAGTGCCACGCCGCCCTGGTGCTGACCGCCCATCATTCCGGATCGACAAAACGACCGAGCCATTCCCACCCAGGCAAGCCAGCGCCATGCCGGCGGCCACGTCCGAGATCATCAAGCACCAAGAGGCGGACCCCGCCGACGCCACATGGCTGTCGAAGCGGGGGCCCCAGGCGATGGAGGTGGTGGAGGCCAAGATGGAGTGGGCGTCGAGGTTCGGGCTGATGGCGCAGGAGCTGCGGGTGACGCTGGACTCGGGGGTGCTAGTGGCGGTCGAGCACGTGGGGTCGACGTCGGTGCCGGGGCTCGCGGGGCGGGACGTGCTGGATGTCGACGTCGTCGTTGCGGACCCGGCCGACGAGGGCGCCTACGCCGGCCGGCTCGAGGACGCCGGCTTCCGCTTCCTGCTGCGCGAGCCGGCCTGGCAGGAGCACCGCCTCTTCGTCCGCGATCCGTCCCCGGGCCCGGACCGCGGCCCGCCCGTCAACCTGCACGTCTTCGGCCCCGACGCCCCCGAGCTCGTCCGCCACCGCCTCTTCCGCAACCACCTGCGCACCCACGACGCCGACCGTGCCCGCTACGAGGCCGTGAAGCGCGACGCCATGCGCACCGCCTGCGAGGCCGGCCGCGGCCTGGCCGACTACGACGAGCGGAAGCGGGACGTTATTCGCGACATCCTCGACCGCGCCTACCGGGAAAACGGGCTGGTGATGCCGTGAGGAGATGAGCTGGTGATGCCGTAAGGTGATCGAACTTGGAAGCTGACGAGGGTTTGGCTGACAAGCCCCGGCTGACGTGGGGAAAGAGCGCCCATGCGCGCCAGGTGGGCCAAGTAAAGTGTGGGGAGTGTCGTAACTGGGGACAAAACTACCTAGAAAGGTACCTGTCATGTAGCACTGTAGCGCGCTGTCTCATCCCAATCCCATTCTCCTCCCACTCGGCCCTCTTCTACCGACGCCATGGTCGCCCCGCTCGCGGCCCGAGAGTCCGCCATTTCTCAAATACACTGCCAGAGCGTACCCAGGTAGAACAGATAATACGAGGCGAATGTCGGCCGTCGGTCCGTGTGTGCGTGTGCGTGCGTGTGCGTATGTGTGTGTGAAGTTGTATGTGCGTGTGCGCACGCACAAGCCAGGCCATACTCGGGAACAGGGTCAGCCACGGGGCGCCAACACGCATGGCTGTTCAGGCCATTGTTATCGGGGCGTCCCAGCGTGCGACGACACAGGGGAGGGGACAGTTGAGCCGTATTTCTCGTTAGCGCCAGGAACCGATCGAATGATGAATAGAATCGCCATAGCGGGAGCAGGCCAAGGCGACCCGCCTGCGTTGTCATGGCCGCTTCGCGCTTGTACCCCCTTCCCTTGGTCGACGGCGCATAAACACGACGGCCATCCCAGGCGCGCGTGCGTCTTGGCCTGTTGACTTCTGCGCTCCTTTCCGCTCCGGTTTTCTCTTCCGGTTCACACTGGTCCGGCTGTGACCACCCGTACTGCCCGCCATCGCTGTTACTGTATACAAGCGTCGTCGCCACTCAAACCTCCAACCCCCACTGCAGACCAAAACACCAACACAGAATCCTTAGCCGCCTAGACGCCGGCCAACTTGCGCATTCCCAGAGGTGCCAGAGGTATACACCCCGGGGCCGTCCCGTGTCTCTTTGGGCTCGGCAAGAAGCGCCATGGCCGACGTCTACGACTTCATCGTGGTGGGCGCGGGGCTCAGCGGCATCAACTCGGCATACCGGCTGCAGACGGAACTGCCGGGGGCGCGCTTCACCGTGCTCGAGGGGCGGGCGCGCCTGGGCGGCACCTGGTCCTTCTTCCGCTTCCCGGGCATCCGGTCCGACTCGAACCTAGCCGTCTTCGGCTTCCCGTGGCGGCCGTGGCGCCATGACCGCGACATGGCCGGCGCCGACCTCATCCTCGCCTACATCGAGGACGCCGCGCGCGAGCAGGGCATCAACCGCCGCATCCGCTTCCGCCGCCGCGTCGTGGCCGCCGCGTGGTCCACGCCCGACCAGATGTGGACGCTGCGCGTCGTCGAGCCGGCGGGGGGCGGCGACGGCGACGGCGACGGCGAGACCACCACCGTCGAGTACCGCACCCGCTTCCTGCTCAACTGCACCGGCTACTACAGCTACGAGCGGGCGCGCGCGGCGGTGATCCCGGGGCTCGAAGGCTTCGGCGGGCGCGTGGCGCACCCGCAGTTCTGGCCGGCGGACCTCGACTGGGCGGGGCGGCGCGTTGTCGTCGTGGGCTCGGGCGCGACGGCCGTGACCATGGTGCCGGTGCTGGCGAAGACGGCGGCGCGCGTCACCATGTTGCAGCGCAGCCCGTCGTACGTCATGAGCCTGCCTTCGGTGAGCGCGGCGCACGCCTGGCTCAAGCGCCGGCTGCCGGCGCGCCTCGCCCACGCCGTCAACTGGTGGCGCGCCTTCGCCGCCGAGCAGCTCTTCGTCCTCTTCAGCCTCGCCTTCCCCGCCGCCAGCCGCCGCCTCCTCCTCGCCGGCGCCCGGAAGCAGCTGCCCGCCCGCGTCAGCGTGGCCGAGCACTTCACCCCCCGCTATCCCCCCTTCGACCAGCGCCTCTGCCTCACCCCCGACAACGAGTTCTTCGGCGCCTTCCACCGCGACAACTGCGACGTCGTGACCGACACCATCGACACCGTCACCGAGGACGCCGTGCTGACCCGGTCTGGCAAGCGAATCGAGGCTGACATCATCGTGACGGCCACCGGTGAGTTCCTCCCTTTTCTTTCCTTCTTTGCCCTCAGGTTAGGGCTTGTCCTCTATTTCGGCCTCTCCGTCCCTCAAAACCTCATATCTAAACCCAACCTCCCCTCTCCCCCATAGGTCTCCACGTCGAAATCCTGGGTGGCCTAGCGCCCCTCGTCGACGGCGTCCCTGTCGACATCTCGCGCGAGTTCGTGTGGCGTGGCGCCATGCTGACGGGGCTGCCCAACGCGGGGTCCGTGACGGGCTACACGACGTCATCGTGGACGCTGGGCGCCGACGCCTGCGTCAAACTGCTGATCCGCGTCTACCGGCACATGCAGCGTCTCGGCGCCACCTCGGTCGTGCCCGTGCTCGATGCCGACGTTGCCGCCGGCCCCGACGGGAAGCCGCCGTCGAAACCCGTCATCGGCCACAGCTCCACCTACTTCCGCGACGCCGAGGGCCGCCTGCCCCGCATCACCGGCGTCGCGCCCTGGTACGGCCGCGTGAGCCCCCTCTACGACACGTGGCAGCGCTGGTTTGGCGGTTTGGAGAATGGCTTGAGTTATACGATCCCGGAGAAAAAGGAGCTGTGAAGCCCCCCGGTGGTCGTGTTTTTTCCACGTCGTGTGATGTCAACCCCGGTATTGGATACGTACCAGGTGGCAGCCGTGGTCCCACGCCATCATTGGTCAAGGCAAACATAGCATCGCGTAATGGCCAGATATTAGATATTGCGGTATAATCCGAGCATGCATATAATCAGCATCACCGAGCAGCGCCTTTGTGAAGTAGCCCGTGACATGCACTTCCCCGTACTTTATTGACTTCGGCCCTGCTAGCATCGGACGAGCCTCCCCACGACCTCGCCATGGCCTCGCCCCTGCTGTCCTGCCAGCCGCCGTGGTAGATTTCGCTATACCAACAGTGCCGCGTGGCCCAAAGCGCCCAAACATTCGGCCAGGCCCCAGCCGACGGCGTCCACGGACCCGCGGTGCTCCCAGACGACCGTCATGACCTGCAGGGCCTCGCGGATGGTGCCGAAGACGCGGAGGCCCTCGTCCATGGCGGCCACAAGCCCGCGGAAGAAGGGCTCCTGCTCGGCGCTCGCCAGGCACCCCGCCACGGCGAAGGGCCACACGAGCGTGCGCAGGGCCAAGGGCCCCGGCAGCGCGCCGAGCAAGGCCACGAGGCCCGCGTGGTGCCGCCGCACCGTCGGGTGGGAGGCTTTCCACCCTTGCGTGACCGTCGTCAGGTAGACGAGGGTCGCGCGCACGTAGACGAGCGTGTGGAAGGCGTGGGCGGGCGTGGTTGAGGCGGTGCCCGAGTTGGAGATGGGCAGTGGTGGCGCCAAGGGTTGCGAGCCGGGAGCCAGCGCCGACGGGTCGGCGTAGGCGAGACGGGGGTCCCCGGCAGACGGAAGCGACCGCTCGAGCGCCTCCGCGCCATCCCCGAGGCGCCTCTCGAGGTCGCGGGCCCGGCACGCGAGCTCTTCGGCCGGCGGGGGCCGCATCGGATCCGTCTTTACCCAAGCCGCCAAGGCTGCCACCTCGCCGAGAAGGGCCACGGCCCAGCTCTGCACGCCGACAAACTCGTGCATGGGCAAGCTCGGGTCGGGCCCCTCGAGCAGCTCGGCGTGTAGGGCCTGGAGGCGCGGTGGACGGGCCAGCGCCGTCGAGGCCAGCACATCGGTCCACAGCAACTGGGCCGTGACGAAGCGGAAGGCGGCCTCGTCGCCCAGCCAGGGCCGCTGGTTTCCAGGCCACGTCACACCGACCGGCACGTCCTGCGGGCCCAGACGCCCAAGGATGTCATGCCACGGGGTGGTGGCCGTACTGGCATGGGTGACGAGCTGATCGAGGAGGCCGGCGGCCGCGGCGAGGTGAGCAGGTCCGCTGGCGGCGTTGCCAACGGCGAGCTCGAAAGAGAGCATGTGGGCCAAGGTATTGAGGCAGGCGACGGCAGCGCGCAGGTTCGCCGTGCAGCCGAGATGCTGTCCCCCCTGCACTTGGTTGAGGCTAGCCAAGCCGAGGGCGGCGAGATCCGCGTGCAGGGCGGAGGCGGCGAGCCCTTGTTGTTGGATCAGCGTTTCCCAGTTGTGCGCGCGGCAGCTCTCGTGTCCCTCCGAGACGTTCTCGAGTACGACGGCAAAGAAGTACGAGGCCAGGCTCAACGCCGTGTGGAACAGCGCTCGGTTCCGTGTCAGCAGGACCAGCAACCAGCCACGTCCGTGTGCGAGCAGCGCCGGCTGGTAGAAAGGGTTGAGGAACGGGAATACGTAGTCGAGATACAGCATCGCCTGCATCAGCTCATGCTCTTGGGTGCTGTCGGCCAGCCAGGACGTGGGTGGTTGCGCCATGGCGGCAGCGCCGAACTGTGCTGGTGCACATGAAGGGGACAACTCATGAGCATCGATGAGCTTCGCGTCGCTGAATGGGCGACTCCCACCGCCGGCAGTGGCCCTCAAGTCCTTCGGGCTCTTGTCGTCCATCTCACCCTTGCCTTGGCCGTGGCCGTCTCCATGGTCGTCTCCCGTGGCGGCGTTCAAGGCCATGCCGCCCGCCATGCTGCGCGATAGCATGCCGTCCAGGTCGTCGACCGCAAACCCCCCCTTCCCCTCGAGTTCGTGCGTCCATTTCCTGTCCCGTCGCTCGCCCGCTTTGGCCTTGACCATGGAGCGCAGCTCGGCCGCCTTGGCCTTCTCGCGCGGGCCACCGTCCATCCAGGCCGGCTTCTGGTCGCTATAGACACAAGTGATCTCAAGGGCGCCGCAGACGCCGCACAACGGCTTGGCCTCGTCGCATTTCTTGCGCCGCAGGCGGCACGTCCAGCAGCCCTCTGTACGGGGGAAGAGATACAGCGGGGTCAAGGTCAGCGGCCGAGACGTCAGGGCCACGGTGGGAAACAGGCACGGCTGGGCGACTCACGCGAGCTCCTGATGCGGCCCGTCATAGCGGCAGGCATGCTGGCGACGTCTCGGTTTGGTCGTGGGCGACGGTGCGACAGCCGCGGGCTACACGATCCTATGGTTATGGGACTTGTAGGTGAATTCGGAGATGAGTAATGTTAAAGACGAGGATGGATGATTGTCTAGGCGACGAAACGAAAAGACACCAGCAACGGCGGGGGGACAAAGCGGTCCAATGAGAGCAAGCACCACCACCCTCACCTTCGCCATCGCCTCAAGGCTTCGCGTCACAGCCGCCTTGTCGCGAAGTGCCCTCTGCGAAAACCGTTGTACGAGGGTGAGTAGGCTTCCTCTTCCCGCAGTCTCAGTTTCGAAGGTTCCCTACGAGACTTCTATGCCTGGGTCAGCCCACGCAAGCCGCCTACCACGACAAGAGCCTGGCTGAATCCGGCGGGATGCGCATCGACACTAAGCGCTCACTGGTCTTCTGCAGAGACAAAGAAGAATACAGAACTACTGTAGATGTTTTCGCCGTGTTGCCTGCTGGTAGCTAACTACTTGTGTGAGCGGCAGCACTGAGCCAGCTGCAAAACCTTGATTGCGCCTCACAGTCATCCACAGCACCCCATCGCCTCGGTTACCTCATTGCCCGAAGAGTCGATTTGATGACCCCCAAGCCTCTCCCACCTAAACACAAAAGCGCCCAGAAAGGCGCCGAGAAGGATACAAATCAAAATGTACCCGTTGCAATACCTGCACCGTGTCAGTATGCACCCCTTCGTCAATCGAGCATCGGCAACAAGGGCCACTGACATGGCTAACAACATGATCCAGTACGCGACGGCGAACTGGACCGTATGCAGGAGGGCACGGATACCCTGCTGGATGAAGGTGGGTCGGAAGTCGACCGTGGGCGAGACAATGTGCGTCTTTTCGGCCAACAACCGCCGGGCCGACGACGACGACGCGCTAGCCGACGACGACGTGGCGCGGGGGCCGGCTATGCTCCGGCGAGTGGCGGCACGCGCGGCGACCGAAATGACCCGTTGGCGGTGGGTGCGCACGATGTTTTGGTCATAGAACTTGGCCATGCGCCGTAGGGCTTCGAGGAGCACGACCAGCAACACCACGCCGATGCAGAACGCCGCGAAACCGTCCCCCGAGCGAATTTGCCATGACTGACTGAGGAAGCAGGCGTCGATTGTATGCCAGTTCCATAGCATCTGAAGTCCCCCGTCCTCGGCGTGTTAGCCTGCGCCCCGGGCTGGGAGGAGAGAAGAAGCAGGGTATTCTTGACTTGCCGTTACTTTGCAATCCGCGTCGGCCGGCACAGAACTATTCCAGGGCGGCGAGGGCGCAGGTGCAACTGGCATATCCATGCCAGCCATTTTGGGACTCATAGCGTCATCCATCTTGGCTCGGCCGGACTGGTAGTACGGGATACGGCCGTGGCGGTCGTTTGACGCCGTTAAGTGCGATGGAAGCAATACTCGGGGTCACGGATAGCGTAGACAGCGGCCAAGAGAGGCTACAGAGAGACGTAAAGGCAGCGCTTTGTCGCGATGGTGTTTGGTATCAAGATGACATGACTGGCGAGAACAAATCCTCATGGCTCAACGTCGTCGTGGTTATGAGCGCGAGACATAGCATCAGTGGCAGTAGGAACTACGAATTGCAACTAGATCGTTGCGAAGAATAGATGCAGCAGGCGCGTTCGTGGGTTCGCATCATCGTTCCCCCCAGACAAGACGAAGGCAGGAAGGTGTCACCATGTGCGGAAAAGAGCTTGAGGAAGATCTCGGCGGGAACGTCGACAGAGGTTGGCACGTTGGGTTGGACCTACCTTCCATATCCACCCATTGTTGTAGATGGGCGCAACCACTGGGTCCTTTGGGGGGATGGGTTGCAATGCATCGTAGGCGAGCACTGGCACGATACCTACTTACAGAGGATTTTAGCGGTGCACTTTATTGCAATGGCAGCAGGTTGAGGTAGATAGATCACATGGATATCCCATGGCTCGAATGTGATGCGGCGTGTCATTACCTTATTACTGCCATTTAGGTACCGCCTTACGAAGGGTGGATCTCACGTGGGCTTCAACTGCCATTGAGCCCCTCGGACGGTCGGGTCGCGTAAGTTGTCCGAATACCGATCAGTGGGGTCAACCCTAAAAGCCCGGGAAAGACCCCTGGGACGGCAAGCTAGTGCTGCCGTTGGCCCAATCAAGCCCCGCGATTTACTCAGCAACAGCCGCCCGCACGCCGCTCCACGGCATGAGAAGGCGCTGGAGCTGTCGAGAATGAGCTGATGTCGCATGTTTGGGGGGGGGGGCCGCGACGAAGCTCTACCGCTGGGGGAAGCTTCGCCGGCTGCACACACAAGCATTGATCAATCACAGGCACTGGTCACCCTACTCACGGGACGCAGAGGAAAGGGATCGACTCCCTCCCCCGCGATATAACCACCACTGCTTGCCCTTCCCGTCTCTCCACGACCGTCATCACCACAATGGCCCCTCCCGCCACGAAACCGCCCAAGAAAGGAGGCATCCTCAGCAACCTGCTGTTCCTCGCCGTTCCCGTTCTCGTCGCCCTGTTTCTGACGCGCTCCCCCTACATGATGACGGCCGTGTCCCCCTCGTCCGCCCGACCCTGGGCCGATGCCCCCATCAAGCTCGTGACGACGCCGCAGTACGAGACCAAGAAGACCGACATCTTCACCACGGGCGCCACCCACATGGCCCTCGTGCACAATGCCATCCTGCGCGGCTACAACTCCATCTACCAGCAGGCGCCCCACGTCAAGGACGCCGACAAGGCCGACTTTATCGGCTACTGCCAGACCTGGCACAAGTTTGTCGTCTCACACCACGACGACGAGGAGGAGACGCTGTTCGCCGCCGTGGCCAAGGTGCTGGACGACCAGACCGTCTGGGAGGGCACTCTGAAGGAGCACGAGGCCTTCCTGGGCGGCCTCGCAGCCTTCCACAAGTACCTGGCCGAGCTGGCCTCCCCGCAGGCCCTCTCGGGCGCTGAACTGCAGCGCATCATGGCCGATTTCCAGGACGCCTTTGAGGCCCACTTCCACTCGGAGATCTCGACCATCGCAGCGCTCGCCGACCACCCCAAGGCGCCCAAGCCTGGCACGCCCGAGGAAGCTGAGACGCGTGCCCTCTTCAAGAGCTGGGGCAAGAACACCGTCACCAAAGCCGGCACCCTCGACGTTGTCCCCTTCTTCCTGCTCAATCTCGACGGCACCGTCGAGGACGGCATGTGGGCCAATTGGCCGCCAATGCCCGCCCCCATCAGATGGGGCCTGACCAACCTGGCCGGCGCCTACCACGGTGGCTGGTGGAAGTTCAGCAGCTGTGCCGGCGGCCGGCCCAAGGAGTTGTATGCCCTGAAGGCGGAGTAGCGTCGTGTTTTCGTAGCAAACCAGACATGCTAGCAACCCGAGTTTCCCGTCCTGTGTATTGATTATTGCGGCGTTCAATTCGGGAGTTTCAGGATATGGCTGGGGATCGAAAAGGCGAACCTGCATGTTACCCTTTTCTTATTAGCATGGATGTGTGGGCACGGTTTTGCAGCCGGAACCCATGACTTGATTAGTAGCTGATCCAAGCAGCTGTCAAGCCCCTACAATACATGTGCGTCAAATCACTAGGATGACGACGGTGACGCGAGAAGATACCGGGAAAGGTAGCTTTAAATATATGGATTCGTTTATCCCTCCGCAAAACCGCCGCAATTTGCCGGCCTGTTCGAACCCCGGACTGGACGAATAGGCTGCCGCCGAGAAGCATGCGTTCCAACACAGTAACGTCATGATGCAACTTACGTGTGACCGGCCACGACTATCGGAACGCGGCACGGAAGTCGGTTTCAGTTGCGGAGCATATGTTTTCTGGACACGAAAAGCGCCTGGCGAACATGGTATCCTGAATCTAACAGATAACATGATCCGAGCTAGGCTTTCTATACGTTCACCCGCCGGGGGTCCATCAATGCGCGACCAGCGGCGGGCCCAATCGAACACATGCCGATTTCACCTCCCGCGCCCGTTACCCACCCTACGACGCACACACATACTTGATGTTTGTCGGCCATGAACAGAGCGGCCAAGGCGCCGATGGCAAGCACGGCGGTTAAAGCCCCAACTCTTGGCCGATCAGAGGCCTGACGTCTCTTGTATGAGGACACCGTGGTTTCTCGCGGCTTGGTGGCCAGCCTGTGTGCCGCGGGGCGGGCGCCCAAAGAAACCTCGCAACCTCGGGGGCACTTGGACCGCTCGACCCGGCAACCCGGCGACCGGCTCGTCGGGTGTAGTAGCTATACGCGCTGCGACTCGCCATCCGGCAGGCGGCATCCTTTAGCCGCAGCAGCGGGCGACGGCCGCAGGGCACCAAATTCAGGGTCATTGGGGCGGGAAAGTAAGTATCGCCACTCTTTTTCCGATTTCTGCCTTGCATTGCACTCTCCTCGCTCCTTTCTCGTGTTCTCTTGCTCCTCCTCTCTGGTTAAACCCCCCCTCCCGCCCTCCCAACCCGTCTTCACCGCTGCCTTCCTGGCCATGCTGAACTTGCCCATAGGTCGCGGACGGGCACGAAGACTCTTAACGAGGCGCTCACAATCCTCCTGAGCGGGCCGGTGCACGATCCGGGGATCCAGTCGCTCAGGGGGTCGCACGAGGAAATTTCGCACTGGCTGGAGATCTTGGAGCTGGCGCCGCGGCAGAGCGAGTCGCTGGCGACGCGCAAGAAGGTCGAGTACCTGCTGACGCCGGAGCTGCTGCTGGTGCACCCGGCAGCGGTCGTGGTGGCGACGACGCGCGACGCCACGGCGTGTTGGCGCAGCATGCGCTGCCTCAACGGCCTCGTGGGCATGTGGTACCTGCCGCTCGTTGTGCTCTGGCTCACCAAGGCCCAGACCTACGGCCGCTGGCGCACCCGCCTCGGCGACGCCACCATCGCCGAGCGCACCCTCGCCCGCCACGAGGCCCACCCGCACCGCGTCGTGCCCCCGAATGCCTCTTCTGGTACGGCTTCAGCGACGGCTGGGATCCCCTATGCCGTTTCCTCGACATCCCCGTCCCCGACCGCCCCTTCCCCCACAACGACGACCAAGCCGGCGCTCGCCAGGTGTACCTCGACCATCTCATCGCCGGCCGCCTGAGCTGGGCCTTCGTGCTCGTTTTCTTGGGCATGGCCATATACGCGGCTGTGGCGCGGGTGCGGCGGACGGAGCAATGGGGCGATGTCGCTGCTCGGGCTCGACGTGTGTGACGGTGGGGTTCACTTCATCACATGGGGCCAGCACACTGACCCCTGATAGACGGTATAAGGAAGATGGTCTATATTTCCTGAGATCACGCCAAACAAGGTGGATACGAAAGAATATGTCACAAGTCCAGTGGCCTTCGTCAGACTCTACCATACAATACCCGCCCTCAAATGCTGTGTGGATCATCGAGTTTCCCTAGGGCTCCTACCAGAGGTGTTCCATTCATCTCACACGTAATTTACCTTGTTAGCGGGTTGTGTCATGCCACAGGTAGGCGTCTTGGCCGGACGAAACAAAAGGAAGGAACCCCATGGGAGAAAGATAGAGGCAACCTGGGGGTGGAACCTAGATCCATCTGGACCCATCGACAGGAATAATTTTCAGTCTTTTACTGTGTCCATCTCCGGGGCAATCATTGCATCCGCCGTATTACGTCTACATAGACAACCGAATGCCCCATCGTGAAAATTGGCCGCCTTGTCAGTCCCTGCACTGCACCCCATCATGTCGAGCCACACCACCAAGCATCTAGCAGAAGTGCGTCGGGGAGTTGGAGTTGCATATGCAGTCGAGATAACCACAGTACGTCATACCGCATGGGCAACCCGTGTCGCAAGTTTTGACGGTCTTGTGCGTGCCGGCGTCCAGCTACGGTTGCTACCCGTCAGCGCGCGTGTTCTTGTTTCCCGGCCGGCGGGCGAGGGGGGCACCGGGTTTGCCACTTACCACAGCATCGAAACCGTTGGAGCTACTGCAATACTCGCAATAGCCGTTGTAGGGGTTGAGGTAGCAGGCGAAGGCCTCGGGGCTGCCATCGGCAGCCTCGGCGGGCACGGCCGCACCATACACGCCGGCGGCCGCGACGACAAGAAGTATCAGGAGATGGGGTACGGAGACCATGGTGTGAGAGTAGGCAAGGGGATTTCTTATGTGAATTGATCGTGGCGGTTCTGGTGGAAGCTGGCGGGTGGCCTGGGAGTTCCAACCACAGAGACGGGGACGAAACCGCACTTTTATACGTGAGGGGGCTATAGCCTGGGCAAGTTCAAGAGCCTGGAAACCCCATCCCGACACCGCTGTGAGCTAGAAACCATCACATCGTGCCGCCTCAGCCGCACAGCGTCGGCCCTCGGCCGCTTGAAATCAACGCCATGCAATGAAGCAAACTGCGCTCTCCCTAATTATCCAGGGGGCTCCTCCGCGGCTTGGCGGTCACTGTGGGGAGGAGATTCCGTCGCAAGGGATGGATGGCTTCTGACCACCCCAGCGGTTCTCCAGCAGCGAGCCATACGCCCGTGATAGCCTAGCCATGGGTAGTTGGCTGAGCCGAAGTCGTGGTCGCAGACCAGGCTTGAATGGAAGCGTCCTCTGGCTACAATAACGACACAACAGTAGTTACAGGTGGCGCACACTCACTACCGCAGAGCGCTACCGTAGCTAAGTAGTCAAGCCTGTCCGTGTACCCGATAACAATTCACGTGCCTTGCAAGCTTGGCATGCAGATATGTACCTATCTGAGTGTTACCGGCACTCCGGTTCATCCTGCAGTTGGTCGGCTTCCCGTGTGACCACCCTTGCCTGATTCAATTCCAGTGGGACTGGGGAAAGTGAGGGCGGACATGTACCAGAAAGCGCCTGGCGCTGGACGCGGTTTCTCCATGTTCGAACGCACGTAGGTACCTTAGTAAGTACCTCATCCACATTGAAGTAAGTAAAGTACTTTACATAAAGGAGCCCCTCGCATGCGGTAGCAAACTCGACTAGCCCTGCGACATCCGAGTCTGCAATGAAGCAACGGGCATCGTGGCTGCCTCGTCGTTCGTCCTTTGAGGAAAGGGCGACGGACTACTCTCACACCACAAACGTGCGCCTGCCAGCCTCTTCCCTTTCCAAGCCTTTTTCGATCAAGATTATCGCAATCTGCAGATACTACAACTATTTTCCCCGTTCGATCCTGCTTTCTTGACCATGATCACTGAGCGAGACCTGGCCATCATATCTGTTCTTCCGGTCGCCGTTCTCACCTTGTGCGGCGAGCGGCGTCGATTCCTCCCGCCAATCACACAGCGGGTATCCGGGGAGGCGCTTGTAGCCACGGATTACGTCCCACAGAACGTCTGCAGGACATGAGGCCGCTCTTGGCAGTTGGGATGGGCCCTGGGGCATTCCATGTCTGTGTCGGTGTCGACGGCCATCTTCACCGCCGACGGACTCGGGTTATTTCGTCATGTCCGGGGACGTCGGGAACCAAACCCCCGATCCGTCGCACTAAACACCGGCTCGCAGTCTTATCAGCCCCGTCCTGCCCAACCTCGGTTCCACCGAGCGGCTTCCTGTCCGATGCGGCTGTTACAATGCCGGGTTGGCACGGCGCCCCCCGGTGGTGCGTGCCGGCCCGCGAGTCATGGACCGAATGCGTTTCCACTTCTCCCGGCTTCTATCAATAAGACGGGCGTTGCCCGCCTGGGCAGGGAGCCATTCATGACCTTACCGTTGGTCTCGGCGTGCGCGTGCCTGGTGCCTGGCAATTTGGCGGCAATCCTGGGGCTGGGCTCGCTGGCAGCGCCCCCAAGCAAGCAGACAAACAAGCGCTGGCGCGGGGGGGCTTTCAGCCTGCCCAGTGGACCAGGGCCACAGCAGCTCATCGACATGACAGACACAACAATGTTCTTTCAGTTCTTGCCACGATCAGCGATCTCTGACGCCACTCGAGATCCTGAAAATCGTTGACGACCAGTGTCAAGCGCGACCAACCGTCCCCGCGGTCTTCCCAGAAGCTTGTTCCCTGCCCGTTTGCTGCGACAGGGTCTTCTCCACAGCCACAGTTGCGCTCGGATGACAAGAATAGACCAGGCAGATACAAATAGGGCTAGGTGGTCCGCCCCCTGAGAATCCCGCAACCATGACTGCCCGGTTCGGCCGCCCATCATTGCTTTCCGCAGCCTCGCGAGCCTCGGATACATCAGAAGGAGCACAAAAAACAATGCTAGCCCCTGCCGACGATGGTCATGGCACCTTGGTCTTTATTCGTGAGTTCCATCCTCAGCATTCGCCCGCTTCCTCGAGGAAGCTGGCCGGCGGGCAATTGGTGGGCACCAGAGCATGCTGGTCCACCCGGCGTTCCGTGCGGCGAAGGACCCGTGGGTGGCTATCGCGTCACACTGCGCAGGGGTTCGGATCCTTCATCGTGCCACCGCTGTTCTAGGCGTCAACATTGGCCCATGGCCCCTCCGCATCCGGTGACTGACGCTCGCGAGAGCCCCGCGATGCCGAGCTTCCCAATTGCGAGTCATTGGCCCCGTGAATACACGTTCTTTCGGGCCACCCATGGGGGCGGGAGATCGGGAGCCTAAATCCCAGCGCTAGGGCCCCGCACTCCCAGCGCGCACAGCCAGCTTCGCCAAAAGATGACGGTTGAGTAAGGAGGCCGACGATGGTGATGAGCACTAAAAAGTACACACGCAAATAGCCACCTGTGTCTGCCTTGCGAAGGCGCCTTTCCGTACGTAACGATCATCTCACGCCCCAAGCAATCATCGCATCCTCAAGCGAACAGCCTTCAGTCCACGACTACGGAAGAGAGGGACCACCCGGAATCCTAGAGGCTGTACCGAAACATTAAGCGAAATGCGCACGGGGGCCGCTAGCTGCCCGTGGTCGTGAGCAGTTTGGTATTCTCGACAAAAAGAGCAGAAGCGCCGGCCGGCCGAATGGCATACAGCGAGCGACGGCTGCTATGAAACGTAGTGGCTGCTGGCGAGGACGGCTTCATTGGTGAGGATTCGCGATCCTTCGGCCTGCTCATCTACGGCTCCTGGCGCTCCCGGCCCCCGGATGCCTGTCGCGCAAGCAGACGGACGACCAGGCCAGTCCGTGGGCGCAGCCTAAGCAAGACCAGGACCCTGAAGATGTTTGGGGCAATAAGGCAGGCTTGCTGGGTGGGTGCAAATGACTGCGTCCTCCGGTTGCACTACAGTTACTGTAGCGGCTACCAGCCTCCGACCCTCCCTGTCTGCTCGCCTTCCCCTCTTGGCTCCTGGCCTGGCAGCACAGCACGGCACAGCACGGCTTGGCGGCTCTGGCATCCTCCGCAAAGGGCAAGATGTTCGCCTTTTTGGCCAGAGGCCTGTTTTCGCGCCAATGGCAGTGGTGCAACAGCGGGCCTTGGCCAGCCCTTTTCAGCGTTGGCAACAAAGGTCCTTTTGCACTGGCTGACTTTGGATGGATAGCCATCGTTGGCCAATAGCTGCACCAATCGATTCCGCGTCCTGGCCCCAGTGGACCCCAAATGGTTGTCGAGCTAACACTCTGGCTCAATACCTGCGCGGTCCTTTGCGATCACACCTTGCACACCGCAGAGACAGCAAGCCGCAGCCAGGCACACGTGCTGGCCTGCGCGCCCAGCCCGGCCTGCCGTAGCTGCTTCATCTCGCAAGACGGTCTCGCGCTTTCGGCTGGCCAGTTGGACTCGAGCCCACGCTGGGCGGACGGCCGACTTCTCTCGGGACCGTTCCGACTTGCCTCCAGTTGACCAGCCCAAAACCGACCAGCGCGGCAGGCAGACCAACAGACCTGGAGGTCGCAGCTCAATGTCGACCAGTCGCACATTGTCCCAGCTGCCCATCGCCCTGCGCAGGCTCAGGGGGCCGGCAACCGGGGGCTGCTCGTCGACTTCTTCCTCGATCGGCCTCCAGTGTTTCTCCTTGTCAACCCAAGCCCTGACGGTGGAGCCCACGGCTTGGCCTCCCCCACCCTGGAATGGGCCCCCGACAGCTTAGCCCGTGGCCGCAATCTATTGTGCTGCTATTCTCGGTACACAGCTCGACCTGTTCGTCCCCCGGTTACCGTGTGATTTGCTGCGCAGGCAGGCCTGGCCCGTCTTCCCGCGGTCTGGCGCTGCCACTGGCCGCCCTATGCCGTGTCAGCCCCGCCGTGGTGTCTTCCGGAGCCCGCAACATATATCAGGGCCGGGCGGCAACCTCTTGCCGCCGTCTCGTGTCGATATCACCTCGTTACCACCTCTTTGGATTCTGCTGCAGATCATCGAAGGCAGCAACTCGACTCATCACCCACCTGCCCGATCTATCTTACAAGTCCCACCATCCACCGCACATTGTCGCCAGCCACCGTCATGGCGAGTACCTATCAGCCAGCCCCCGCCCCGGTACGGAGTAGCCGTTCGCAGACCGTCACCTACGCCGACCTCATGAAACCTGATGAGGATTGGCGGACACTCGCGGATGCTTCGGAGCGGAGGAAGATTCAGAACCGGCTGGCCCAACGGGCCTACAGTGAGTTATGCCAGTCATAGGCTAGGCCGCCGCCGTGTGGCTAACCCGACAACCAGGGCGAAACATGCGCGACCGCACCAAAGAGGTCGAGAAATTGAAGAAGCAGCTGCAGAAACTGCAGGGTGACAAAGAACAGCGAGGCAGCCGCGACGTGACGCCCTCGTCGGACCTAGACGCCGCCGCACACTCGCCGGGCCCAAGACCCGAGTCGACAGCCATGATGGGATCGACGACGCCCATGATCACGACGTCGGACTGGACAGGCGGTGTCTATGTTCCCGCCTGGTCCGGGCAGACGCCCGAGCCCGAGCAGCAGCAGCAGCAACTCCACAACCTCACTCTCCGGGACGCCGAACAGCCCCTCAACTATGACGGGCCGTCCTTCTTCCCCGCGCTGCCGGGCACGCACGAATTCCCCGCCGTGGCTTCGCCGCCTGCACTGGCGGCGCCGGCGGGCGGGCGGAGCCGCGCCGTTTCGGCCTGCAGCCTCTCGTCGCCTCCGATGCAGCACCAGCACCTTCGCAGCAACAGCAATCCCCCACCTTGCTTCGCACCCCGGGGCGTCAGCCCGGCTCCGGGTTCTTGGGTGCACCAGCCGGTCGAAAGCCACGAGGGTTACGATACCCTCCAGCTGCCCGTCTCGGCACCGTCCATGCTGGCGGCGTCACCGGCTGGCTACGAGCTGTACCAGGATGATGCTGCCATGGGCCTCCCGCAGCCCGACTCCTTCTCGCTCGACGACGGCCAGCATGCGCGCCCCATGGCGTACCCGTCGCCTCCTGACACGTCGGACCTGCACCACAGCTGGACAGGCTACGAAAGCACCAAGGCCGAGCGCGCACGCAGCGCCTCAGCAGCATCGGTCGCGTTGCTTTTGGAGCAGCAACAGGCTCCCAGCGAGGCTGCGCCAGCGCGGGTCCTTCCCGACACCAATGCACCCCTCCTCCACCTCGCCGTCTCGGGCGGCCACCTCGACACGCTGCGCTTCCTGCTTCAGCGGTACGACATCAACATCAACGGCCGCAATAACCAGGGCTACACGGCTATTCAGCTGGCCGTCATGGGCGGACGCACCGACATGGTGGCCCTGCTCCTCGAGCACGGCGCCGATGTGAACACGGAGGACATGGGCGAGGGCGACTCCCGGTTGGGCTGATGGCGGGACCTGTTTGCTCTTTTTTTTCGGGTTTCTCACTTTTCACGATGAATACGCATAAGCGGGCCGGCGTTGCAGACGTGCTTACCACGGGGTTTGGGCCTCATCGTACAGGAGAGCCAGGCGGGTTTGCTGTAGGTTTACGGAAGGGGACTGTTTCACGGGTCGGGCGTTACGGGCGCATTTGTTTAGACAGCATTGCATACCTGCATCAGTATCACACGATATCAGGATGGCGGGCGGTTAGAGGAGAGGGAATATACCCAAAAGCCAGACACATACATACACACGCACAATTACATACACACAATACATACGGACTACATGTTGCACACACACGCACACACCACACACCACACAAAATCTTCCGTACAGCCTTGGACTCTTCAAGACACACAGTGGGTGGCGATATACCCTGCCTGTGGGTTCGGGAAGACGTACCGACGTGGCCCACGATGCAGCACTGGGGCGTTGCACATGTGTGTCATGGAGGCATGCGTCGGGTAGCTGCGAAGGTGCGAGCCAAGCCCAGCACCGACTGCTTGGGTTCTGGATTCTGGACGGCCCCAGCCGTGGGATGCAAGGCCGCAACATCTGTACAGCGTTGCCACTGGCCTTTTTTTTTCTTCCCCTTCTGCTCCTCCTTTGCCGGGGCAGGCTGGGAAATGGCATGATTTTGGGACGAGGGCCCCGAGCGCTCTCCCCTCCTCCCCCATCTGGGTTTGCGCCCGCTTCTCCGGCCCCCAGGGGAGAGGGGTTTTCACGTAGTAGACGAGGGCGGGTAACGGGCCGGCTCTCGCAAACCAGCCAGCCAGAAGAGGCGGTACAGGGGGACGGGGGGGGAGGGCAAGCGGATACCCGCAACTGGCGGGAGACCCTTTAATCCCTGTGCGAGATGAAGAGGGGGGTCCGCTTTTCCATTTTTTCCCACTGGGTTTCCCGCGGCCCCCAACAGCCATGCATGGCTGGGAGGTTTTTGTGGTGACGATGTTGAAGAAAGCGGGGGGGCTTACAATTTCAGGAAATGTCACTTGGAATAAACAAAGGGTGCCCTTCCCCCCAAGCGCCCCGATCGGGAGGGCTGAGCCGAGAAACTGGGCCCGTCGCGCCAACGGACGGGCGTGGAAGGAGAACGGGAGGGGGCGTAGGGGGAACGGCAGATGACGAAGGGCGCGCCGCACCGGTCGGTCGTCTAGCCCAGATGCGGCTATCAGGTCGCGCCAGGGGCCGCGTGCCGAATCACATGCAGCCCCGGGCGACCGTGGCATCTGTCCCGGCGGAAAGGATGCGAGAAGGGTAAGATGCCTTCCTGCCGCCGACGGGTTGCGCCATGGGCACGAGGGGCATGCGCATCAAGGGACTTTGGCTGGTGGTCGGCGACCCTCTTCCCCCATGTCCCGGGGCGGACTTTGGGGCGAGCGTTGCCGGCCGGGCGCACCAGCGGTTGTACGAATCACTGTAAGTACGGGGAGGGGAGCTGTACACTGATTGTGCAGGCCACGACCGAGGAGGCCGGGCAGGGTTCTGGGGCCTGCTCGGGTCAAGAAAGCGGTTCGTTCGGTAGGTCGCCGTCCTGTAGGGTTACCCCCCCCCCCTTTTTCCTCGTTTTTCTTGTCTTGCCCTCCCATGACAAATGCTCTTGACCCAAAAGTGTTCGCCGACCTCCCTTCCCACAGAAAAAGAGGGGGAAGACCGGTGGAACCCCTCGCGGGGTCCACAACAAAAGCCCTTGCATGACCGGGGGGTCCTAAGTCGAAAACGACTTGCTCTTCCTCCCCACCGGCCCACGAAATCGAGAGGCCAGGAGATGCGCACCCAGGCCCAAGGCCCCGGGTTCCGTCATCCGATGGCTCCGCCGTATGGGCAGTCGCCGGGATCGTGGGGGGACTATTGGGAAACGTTGCACGGCCAAACCAGGGGGAGACGGACGAACATGGACAAAAAGAGCAAACCCCCCTCCACCTTCCTCCCGTTTTCCGCTGGACAACGACGGCCCGCCCTGTCCGGCCAGCAGTAACGTTGCTATTTTGGACACCCAGCCACGACGGGGCTGGGCCTTTCCCTTGTCTTATCTGACGCTCTGTTCTCTGGTTCGGGGGTATCCGCCTTCCGGCCGCTGTGGCGCGGCTGTGGCACGGCTTTCTTCACCCATGAAAGAGAGTCGCACCCCAGGAATCCACAAACAAGCCGGCGAGACGCCCTCACTGTCCGATTTCGCAGCGCAGCAGCGCTGGTTAAAAGCCGATCTGATATTTCGACAAGGACAGGGCCGCGCAGTTCACGAACGTCGACTTGCCTGTGCCCTGCCGGCCATGATTCCCAAGACACACCCCAATGGCCCAGCAACTTGAATACCGCTGTCTCCGAAAGTGACTACGTTCCTTTCCAGGAATTTTGTAACGCTGGAATTCCTGTTCGACGGGATACCGAGGTCCGGTAAAGGCTTGGGGTTCGTCAGAAACAAGGGATCGAGGCCGAGCGAGGCCAGAGGCGGCGGGTTGAACGTAGAGGCCCCCCGGTTGAGCGTAGAGGCGCCCGCTGGTAAAAAACCCGCATACCCCAGCTCTGTCTTCCATGACGTTGCCCCCGTTGGGAGTTTCCCGTCGTTTTTAGAAGAGCCTCGGGTTCTTGAGTAGTCGACATCGGCTTTCTCGCCCGTCATGGTTGCCTGTGCCGCGGGCCGAGTAGGGTTCACAGTCAACAGTGGCAGAATTCGGCAATCCTGGAAGGGGACGAAGTCGATGAACTTCCATTCGATATCACGACTTTCGTCTTTTCGTTTTCATAATATATGGAACTGATTGGATGGCCAGAGATCAGGTGATGACTCATCCAAACTTGGACTTTAAGATCACGGCCTGAATACCCAGAATCCTCCAGCCATGCGGCGGTAGTAAGCGATTGGGCAATCCCTTCTGCCTTCCTCTCCGCTTCTCCCTCCTTTAAGCTACATTTCCCTCTATTCTAGTCTCGGCTCCCGAGGACGGCTTATGTTTCAACAGTCGGTAAGCGAGCTACGCCTACAGTCTACTTTAGTTTCTACCTCAGACTGGCTGCTTCCTACCATATTCCTATGGATGATCTCTTATCCCAAAGTTCTCAAATTTGAAAGCATATCTACCGAGCCAGGGTGGGGAATTTATAGGCGATCCTACTCGACCCTCGCCTCCCATGAAACTTGAAGCGAGCTTACAGTTCAAAGAAGTTCAGAGCGGCGCCGGTAATCGCCCTCCATCTCGTGGTGGCCCGGTACGACGGGGTGCGGGGGATAAGACGACGGCGCCGCAGCATAGGGGGGGTGGTGGGCGAGCTCGGCGCGCATCTCCTCGGGGCCTTGGCGGGCGGCGGCCCGAGGACCCGGTGGCTTCCGCCTGCGCCGCCGCAACACGAGGAAGACGGCCGTGGCCGCGAGGAGGACACCGACGCCGACGCCGACGCCGACGCCGATGCGCACGCCCGTCGACAGGCCGTCCGAGGGCCGCCCGGCGTCCGGAAGCGCGCCGCCGGAGGATCCGGGGTTCCCGTCTGGGGATGCGGGATCGGAGGGAGGGCTGGTCTGCGGCGGGGGGTCAGCGAACGTCCTAGGGTTGGTGCGAGGTGGTGGAACGGAAAAGCCAGATAAAAGGGGGGCCGGGCCGCGTTGGCGCAGGCGGGGGATAGGGGTTGCGTACCGGCGTCGCGTAGACGAAAGCGACGGCAAAAAGGTGGGCGGGCGTCCCTATGTCGGCCCGCCCTACGCTCGCTGTTGATGATACCATGTCAGTCCAGGTAGCATCAACACCCACGCGGCTGCTAAACATGGAGGCGCATCGGTAGTAGGAATGCCCCGAAAACGGGTCCGCCTCGGAGTTGTAGCAGGAGAAGGCCAACGCCCTGCGTTTGCTTGTGAGCCGGCTTGCCTCGGTGACCCAAAGGGGGGAAACCGAATAAGGAACTTACTTACGTGGGGCAGCAGACCACGGCCTCGGGCGCCCAGCGGCAGCCCGTCGGAACCGGTGTATAGGCGGATGGGCACCCGGTGGCTGCAAACGTGGCGTCGGTAGCCCAGCCGGGCGGAAGACATTCGCTGGTTTGCGCAGGGCCGCCGAGGACGAGGCGCCGCTGGTTTGCGCCCCATTGCCAGACATAGTATCCGGCTTCGTTCAGATCGCAGGCCGGTTGGGACGGACTCCAGTTCAGCGGTATCGTCGGCGTGCTGGCGCCGGTGGGGCCGCCGGCGCTGGTCGGGCCTGACGCCATCGCGGGACTGGCCGGTGCCGTCCTTGCCGTTTCGATGCAATGTGGTTTCCCCAGAAGGAGGATTAGCGGGAGGGGGGAGGTGGGATGAAACGCAAGATAGAATGCAAAGTGCCCTTGATGTAGCGACGCCCAAGGGATGGATACGTATGCGAAGCGAAGGCCAAGAGGTCACCTGGTCATCGTATATCCTCGGCGGGCCTTGCCGTTGGTGCTGTGGCACTTACGGGCCATCATCTGGGACGTTTTCTTCCTCGGCGCTCACTGTCATAGGCTGAAGGCCCGCAACTTCGCCATTCAGCTGAACAACCCCCGCTTAGTATGCCTTGGCGAGCCAGCACGCGGAGCCGCCCCATCCTATACTACTTCCGTTTCTCATACTTGAGTCGCGCTCTTCTAGCTTGAATTACACTCTCGTCTTGTAGACTTATTGCCTTCACTCTTCAGTGCGGTGCCAGTTTCGCCAAAACTTACTTCGTGTTTTCTTGGCTATGGGGATAGTGATACAAATAAAAACAAAAGGCTACTCCTTCCTTCCATGCGAAAAAATGCCCAAGGGTGCCGGGCCCAGCGCTATGCGATGTAATGCCGTAAATAAGATCTCCCAGAACCGGAAAATGTGAATCCCAACGCGCCGATATGTACCAGAATTCAAAACGCCGTCTGTGCCCCCTTTTCTCTCATGAACGTCGGCCCTTCTGGGCAAATACAATCCTCGTCTTTGCAGACTCGTATATATATATATCACCACACAGCCCCGCCCCCTTAGAGGTATAGAGGCTTACAGCATGCCGCGCTGCGCCATGGCGCGTCGCTGCCATCCGCGCTTCACGCTCGTAGCTTGGATGGGCTTGTCGGTGTTGCTGCGCTTGTTCCAGCCACGCTGATCCTCTGGCTGCAGGGCGGCATCGTCGGCGCGCTTGTTCCAGCCGCGCTGGTCTTCGGGCTCGACGGCGGCGGCTTCAGCACGCTTGTTCCAGCCACGCTGGTCCTCAGGCTGAATAGTGGTGGCTTCGGACCGCTTGTTCCAGCCGCGCTGGTCTTCGGGCTCGACGGCGGCGGCTTCAGCACGCTTGTTCCAGCCACGCTGGTCCTCAGGCTGAACAGTGGTGGCTTCGGCGCGCTTGTTCCAGCCACGCTGATCTTCGGGCTCCAGAGCGGCGGCTTCAGTACGCTTGTTCCAGCCGCGCTGGTCTTCGGGCTCTAGAGTGGCGGCCCCGGCGGAGACACGGTTCCAGCCGCGCTGGTCATCGGCATGGCGCTTGTTCCAGCCGCGCTGGTCCTCGGGCTCCAGGGTGGCGGCTTCGGCTCTCTTATTCCAACCGCGCTGGGCGTCGTCGTCACCCCTCTTGTTCCAGCCACGTTGGGCGTCGTCGTCGCCGCGCTTGTTCCAACCGCGCTGGGCGTCGTCGTCGCCGCGCTTGTTCCAGCCGCGTTGGACACCAGTGGCGGTCATCTGCTCGGTGCCGTCGTCCTCGCTGGCGCCACAGTAGCAGGCGAAGGCGATGCCGCTGTCCTTCATGGAGACGAGCAGACCGCCGGGGCCGGCGCCGTCACAGCGGCGGGCGACGCCGTCATCGGCGGCATCGCGGACGTCGGCTGGGCGGCACGCGGCCGGACTCGCCCCGCTCGTCGCCGGCGCCTCGACGGCCCAGACTCCGACGGGATCGGCGACGCGGATGGGCGCCCCGTAGGCCAGGCGGCCCGGCACCGTTCGCGCCGACGTCGACACGGGGAAGAAGTAGACGCCCGCCCCCAGCGAGGGCAGCGAGAGCGGCAGGTGGGCGGCGAGCTCGGCCATGGCGGGCGAGGCGGCGAGCAGGAGGTTGACCGTGGTCTTCATAGGGGGCTGGTTTTTAGCGGGAGATCCCAGGCTGCAGGTGGTGGTGGTGCGTAGCTGGCGAGGGGCAAGAAAGGAGGTGGAAGCGGAGGACGAGACGGATAAGGAAAAGGTGCGCTTTACAGTGCGGTGTGTATCAGTATCGTGATGATGGTCTGTGGTGCCCTTGCGAGTTGAGTGGTGGTGGCTTGCTGGAGGTCGAGAGCGATGAGGGTTGTTTGTTGTTCGATGATCTGATGGTAAGGTTAGAATCCTTCCTCGACGGACTATAAGAAAGGTTATATACAGGATGCGTCGACCATGCTGGGCGAAGCGGTCCGAGATGGCATCATGGTTTTGCTCGGATTGGGGGTTGACACCGGCTCAGAAACGGGAGGCTATGTCGACGGCTTACTGGGCACCGTAACGGAAACGGGGTGGTGAATCCTTCGCCAGGGCGGAGGGATCACGGGACGGGAGTGGCTTGGGAAGATTTGGGGGGGTCTCTTCCAAAGGGGTGCGCAGCAATGGTAAAGAGATAGGTCTGCTTGTGTGCGTATCGGGTTGCTTAGTCGTAAATAGCCTATACCAATCTCACCGAGAGCCGGGTTCCAAAAGTAGCAAAATGTGCCCTAGGGGTGGTGGTGGCTGCCTCGAGGGGGGGGACCTTGGGAAACAGGGGCGTTTTGAGGCTCCCCTATGCCTCGCTCGCAGCGGGCCGAGGGGTCGGGACGCATACGATTGGTGCAGGAAGATTGCAGTCATGGTGGTGTTAATGACCCCTGTCCGCAGCCGCATCCTTCGCTTAGACCCTGCTGGGTACCTATAAACAGCAAACCCTGGTGGAATGGGCGTGATGGGGCATGGGACCCCACAGGGCTGACCGGGGAGGCTCAACCGACGCAGGCTGTGAAAGAAAAGTAAGCGACAGGCATCTGCAGTTCCCGGTATAGCATCTTTTGGGGGGCACGGTCAAGAGCCACATTGGCTGCGCTAAGCGCGAGGGACATCCCGCAGCCGCGAGGCCGTACCGGTGACGAGATGGCCAGCAGAGAGCGTGCGATGCCCAAGGCTGTAGAGGTAGGCCGCTGTATGCGGAGACTGGAGTGACTGCATGCTTACCTCTGTCCTCCCTAGGTGTAGTCGCTATGGCAGCAAGCCCGAGCCTGAGCCCGAGTCCGGTCGAGGGCGCATCGTAGTTGCATAGGCGAGAACTTGGTAGGCGAGCCTACGATACCACCCTCCATGGGCCGAGGGTGAAGGCTGGTTGGGCCGATAGACGCACCAAGTCAGGTTTGAAAGGATGCTGCAGAATAGACGCACAGGGTTGGGATTGGGACACATGGTTTCTCAGCCAGGACTCTGCACCACGTCTAGGTAGCGTGGCTGGTGCGCTAAGGGATCCCGAGGACCTGGTTAGTGCTTACGCGGTTGCCATTTCGGTGGTCCGCCAGTAAGCAAAAAAGTACAAAAAAAGAAACCCAGCATTTGGAAAGCACAACTGGCCAATGGATGCGCCGCTGCGGCACGTCTAGTGCTGACAGAACCCGACATGGGAGTCGACAGGTCCATAAAGAAAAGAGTAGAAGCAGCGTGGAAATGGACAACGCCAATTGAACGCACATCTCTACCCATACGTGTTCTACGCACACGCACACACACACACACACACACACATGTTTACCTACACGTGTTCTACACTAACAAACACACTTTTTGCGCATAGCCCTATGCATGCGGGCATGCGGATGCCCCCTGCAGAAAATCCCCTGCACATGGTAGAGCCGCAGTGTGCACAGTCATTGGGATGCATGGACGAGGTGAGAGCAGGTGCCATGACGGTGTAGGCACGTCTCCCCAATTTAGGCACTGCCGTCAGATGGGAAACCGGCAATTTGCAACCGCCGTTCCCTTTGACCGTGAGAGTAGGAGAATGAGAAACAGGGGGGGAGAGAGGGAGGAAGCGAGAAAGGGAGGGAGTGAACTGTCTCTTCCTCCAGTCGCCCGCTTGCCAAGAGGAATGGCACGGTGGCGTGCGGCCCGCACCGACGAACTTGTTCGTCTGGTTTTCCTCGAATCCTCCTTCCTTCGTCTCTTCTCCAAACAGATTACTACGCCGTCGCCTCTCACATGGAGCCTATGGTGTCGCGCTTAAGGGCCAGGATCGCTAGCTGCTAGTTCCCTTCCCTTCGGCTGGGAACGAGAGTAGGGGTATCCATTCGTTGCATGATCTAAGTACCACCCCATTCCATGGGCCCTTTTCCCCCCACGCCGGCCGACAAGGCAGAAACGCTGTGGTACCACGCAGCCCTACCGTCCAGCCCCGTCAGCGGGTGGGGAAAGACAGGAAGAAAGTGCTCGGAGATTGAGCTTCGATGCAATTCTCGCCCACGCCGGGCGCAGCCACGGGGAAAAGAGGATTTGCTGCTGACTGGACGGTCCGGACGAGGCGGATGGTAACCTGGTGCCTGAGACCCGCTACCAAAGGTCGGCTACATTCTATGCGACCTCTTTCAACCTGCATCTGACAGGGAGCGCCACCCGAATGCCCGGATGGGAGATCAGTGTAAAAGGCGCCCGGTGCGCCCTGTGCCGTTTCGTCATACGGCTCCGTCATACCGGACGCGGCTGGGCTGGGGACATGGCCGCTGATGGTTGTACCCGTGGACGGGCTTGCCGGTACCCTGTGTAACGCCCATCCATCTCTACCCGAACGCCCCCACGTACACCCCTTTGACGTCTTGCCAATCGACATAGATCAACTGGGACGTGAGTAAGTCCGAATCCGCAAAGGGCCCCCACTGTTGCGAGCTGTTCGCCTTGCCCTCGGACTTGGAGGGGTCAGGTGCAGATGATCCTGACTCTCTCCTCCCGAGGCGAACGCTTGCCCCAAGTTCCTGAATGCTGCCGTGCCATTGCCGCCGGCTTCAGACATCAGATTGATAGGCTCCAATACCATGGGTGAGAATATGGCTCCTGTTCCATCTCCAGAAGCTTCGTGCGTGCCCGTAGGAGGCACGCATCTCGTCGGTCTTCCGACCCTTGAACAGACGGATCCGGTGACCAGTGCGAGAGGGGCCGACGGCCTGCACCTTGCGCGTGCTGCCTGACCTTCCCACTCTGTTCTCCCTCTTTCTCGCGGCTGCATGGGGCTCTCGGCGGCTGGGTACGGCAATAGGGACGACCGATGGAAACAGCAGAACAGAACCAGACACCGATATCCGGACCTGCTGGGCTCCTATGATGCAGCCGGTGCCTGACATGGCGCATCGGGATCCCTGCTCTGGCGTTGGTTGGCGGGAACCCGCAAGTGCCGGGCTTCGAAGGTTCATACAGGCCATGTTCTTTGTCGGTTGCGTCTTCAGAGGTGCGTCTGGTCAAAACCGCCGGCATGGCACCGCAACAGGAATTGCGGTCGGGGCTGGCGACCTTGAATTGACGGCGCGTTCTCTCTGTTAAAGTTGCACCGCTTAAATTGGCAGACAAACCTTGGAGAACCTGGTTGGCGTTAGCCACGTCCAGCACCGTCTCATCGCGTACCCACGGCTCGGCCGGGATCCCCGGATCGTCAGGCAAACGACAGCTTGCCAATACCTACTCCATCTCACCGACATCTAGGCGAACCTGAGGATGGCGGGAGACGCCCGGCGCTCTACCCCTTCAGGGAAAAGTCGGGCGCTCATGATTTATGAAGTGGCACCATTCTCCTTCGGGCCGGGCAGTGAGGCGGGAAACAACCAGCCGCTCCTCTCTGCCATGGTCGAATAGGCCCCGCATTTGCAGACAAGCAATTCCACAAGACGGGCCAGCCCGGGATGCCGAGTCAAGGGGCCCGGTAGCGCTACTGCTGAGTTCCATAGCAGCAGCAGCTTCAGCATTGTGCGCTCCGTCGTTTTGCGTCTTCCCCCTCGTCCCCGCACCGAAGGGCGACGGTAAGCAGTGGCCCCCAGCTGGGCGAGGCAGACAAAGAAACACGCATCACGAGGCTCTGGGGCAGTGACTTCTTGTTGCTGCGCCCCGGGGATGAGGTGAAGAAAACCACAGCTGCGGCTTTCATACTCGTCTTTTGCCAGCTGCAAAAAGTCTATTACCCGTCACCGGGCCCAAAAGCAGGCATGTTGACCGGCGATCGCCATTTCTCCGCAGGAAGAAAACCCCACACCGCCTACATCTCCGCATTTCCATATCGTCGATGTTTGCTCACGCCCCCGCGCCGTAGCCTACTCCGGGGAAAGGGGAGAAATCAATGGGTAATGATGGGCGGTGATGGGCTACGTGAGCTCCTCACGGCCCAAGACTTCAGGCTAAATAGGCTTTCGCCCTCCCTTACCCCTCTGGCCCGGTGTTCTAGCTCGCACCGTCTCGTCTGAGGAGGGAAACATGGACCCGATATGAGCGTCATCAAACATGCCGCCCGTCTGCGGCGTGGCAGGCCTAACGGCGGACTATCCGGGAAATCTGGCGCGGGGATCGCACGTTCTGTATGTGTATGCATGTGGGCGATTACTAGCGATACGACCATCGGGTGAGGAGGCGATCCGGCCATTGGCTCCTCGTCTTCGGCCCCTGGGCAGGTCTCAACGACCGGCAGGGACAAGGCCTGCTTGCTGGCATCATCTGAGGGGCCGCGGGGGCGCACGCGCGCGCCCGATTGGCGCTGCTATCGAGCAAGCAACTTCGGATGCGCGGAGCTCTGCTGTGTTAGCTCCAGGGTGCGAAAAGTCGGGGAAAGCTCGCGCTGTTTCGTTGCTTGTGGCTCTAGCATGAGGTGCTTTCGTTTGTAGCTTGCTAAGCTTTCTACCTCCCTCGTATCGGTCCCCTCTCGAACGACAATGCGCCGGCAACATAGCTATCCGCCGCCCCTCCCCTCGCAGTATGGTTGACTTGTCCGGCCATGGCCCGGGTCAATACTCGCGCGAGAAAGCCCCGTGGGGACCGAGGCCGAGCCATGATGTCCCTCGAAAGCCTCAGGGTATAAAGAGGCAGCAGCCGCCGGCGTCAGCGCATCAAGTCGAAGGCGCTCAGTACAGCACGGCAGCTCCGTTGTCTCCCTCCTTCCCATACTGCCCCCCATGGCGCTGCCCCTTCTGACGACGCTGGGCCTCCTGGTCACCGGGGCCACGGCCGCGCCCGCGAGCCATCTGTTCCCTGACTGCCAAAACGGACCGCTGGCCAGCAACGGCGTCTGCGACACCAAGTTGTCGCCGACGGAGCGCGCCCAGGCCCTCGTCAAGGCCTTCACGAACGAGGAGAAGTTCAACCTCGTCGGCAACACATCGCCGGGCGTGCCGCGGCTGGGGCTGCCCAGCTACGAGTGGTGGCGTGAGTGCTCCCTCCGTCTTCCCCCTTTCCCCTTCACCCCCTTATCCTAGCGTGTCTCCCTCTACCGCCCCGGGTGAGGCGTCGAGAAGGCCACCGTGAGGCTGACGGGATGTCGTTTCGTTCAGAGGAGGCCTTGCACGGCGTCGCGGCGTCGCCGGGCGTCAGTTTCAACAAGAGCGGCGAGTATTCGTACGCCACGTCATTCCCGCAGCCCATCCTCATGGGCGCGGCCTTTGACGACAAGCTCATCCGGGCGGTGGCGACCGTCATCAGCACCGAGGCGCGGGCCTTCAACAACGCCAACCGGGCCGGGCTCGACTACTGGACGCCCAACATCAACCCGTACCGCGACCCGCGCTGGGGCCGCGGGCAGGAGACGCCCGGCGAGGACCCCTTCCACCTCCAGTCGTACGTCAAGGCCCTCATCGGAGGCCTGCAGGGCGACGACCCGGCGCACCTCAAGATCGTGGCCACGTGCAAGCACTTTGCCGGCTACGACCTCGAGAACTGGGGGGGCAACGACCGGTACGAGTTCGACGCGCGCATCTCGCCGCAGGAGCTGAGCGAGTACTTCATGGCGCCCTTCGAGGCATGCGCGCGCGACGCCAAGGTGGCCTCCATCATGTGCACCTACAGCGCGCTCAACGGCGTGCCGACGTGCGCCGACCCATGGCTGCTGCAGGACGTGCTGCGCGACCACTGGAACTGGACCGACGCCGGCCACTACGTCACGTCCGACTGCGACTCGATCCAGAACATCTACCTGCCGCACGCGTATAAGCCGACGCGCGAGGCCGCCGCCGCGAGCGCCCTCGTCGCTGGCACCGACCTCGACTGCGGCACCTACTACTCCATGCACCTGCCGGCCGCCTTCGCCCAGGGGCTGTTCAACGAGACCGTCATCGACCAGGCCCTCGTGCGCCTGTACGCGGCCCAGGTGCGCCTCGGCATGTTCGACCCGGCCGCCGGCCAGCCGTACCGCGCCCTCGGCTGGAACAGCGTCAACACCGAGGCCTCGCAGGCCCTGGCCCTCAAGTCCGCCGAGGAGGGCATCGTGCTGCTCAAGAACGATGGCACGCTGCCCCTCCGCCTCCCCGACGCCGCCAACCTGACCATCGCCGTCATCGGCCCGTGGGCCAACGCCACCACCGACATGCAGGGCAACTACGCCGGCATCGCCCCCTACCTCGTCTCGCCCTACATGGCGGCGGCCAAGCTGCCCAACGTGCGCGCCGTCTACTCGGGCTCGCCCGGCGACCCCACGACCGAGGGCTACCCGCGCGCGCTCGCGGCCGCCGCCCAGGCCGACGTCATCATCTACGTCGACGGCTCCAACAGCGGCGAGAGCAACGACCGCAACGTCATCAAGTGGCCCACGGAGCGCCTCGACATCACGACGCAGCTGGCCGGCATGGGCAAGCCCTTCATCCTTGTGTCCATGGGCGACCAGCTAGACCAGACGCCCTTCCTGCAGCACGAGAACGTCTCGGCCATCATCTGGGCCGGCTTCCCCGGCCAGTCGGGCGGCGACGCCCTCCTCAACATCATCACCGGCAAGACGGCGCCCGCCGGCCGCCTGCCCGTTACCCAGTACCCGGGCCAGTACGCGCGTGACGTGCCCATGACCGACATGGCCCTGCGCCCCAACGCCACAAGCGGCCACCCGGGCCGGACGTATATGTGGTACGACGGCGCCGTCGTGCCCTTCGGCACGGGGCTACACTACACGACTTTCGCGCCGTCGGTGACGGCCCCGTCGACGGCGAGCTTCGACGTCCAGGCGCTGGTGCGGGACTGCCACGATGCCTACAAGGACCTGTGCGCGTTCCAGAGCTTGGCCGTTCCCGTCCACAACACGGGCAAGGCCGCGTCCGACTACGTGACCCTGGGCTTCGTGGCCGGCGAGTTCGGGCCTGCGCCGCAGCCGCTCAAGCAGCTCGTCGCCTACGAGCGCCTCTCCGCCGTCGCCCCCGGCGCCACCGCCACCGCCCACCTCAACCTGACGCTCGGCAGCCTCGCCCGCCGCGACGCCCACGGCAACCTTGTGCTCTATCCCGGCAGCTACAGCCTGCTCGTTGACGTGCCCACACAGGCTTCCTGGAACTTCACCCTCACCGGTGACGCGGCGACGCTCGAGGAGTGGCCCGAGTACCGGACGGAAGGTCGGGGCGTCTGAGGGCGGAGAAGGCGTGGTCGCGAGATACCGTAGTTTGATTGTGATGACCCGGGAAATGCAATATAATCCACCTGTTTGTACCGTTGACGGGCTCCTGTTTTCCCAGTAGACAACTTGTGCATGATGTTGGATCTTTCTTGATGTGCCCGTCCAGTGGCATATCGTGGCGTGCTTCTGGCCGTTCCGTCGAATTGCAAACATGCAGAGCCCCCTTCCGAAAAGCATCTGAAAAGCAGCAAAAGTGGCCGACGAGCAGGCAGTGGCTCAACTGAACCTACCAGTTCAGAGGTCGTGACGCGCCGTGCAGCAGCAGACCACCAGCAGAACACTGAAGGCCAGGCTGCAATTCGATACCACGGCCAGCATACGATCCGGCGCACGACCGTTCAATGGTAACCTTACCGCGCCGCCGGACGGCTTCTCCAAGACGCTGTGACGACACAGGAGATTCTTTCCGACGAGGGACTGCAAGAACAAAACTTCAGCTGCTTCGAAAGCGGTAGGAGAAGATGGAGCTCGCTTACTGTGGGCCTCACCGTCGGTACTGTCTTCGTGGTGAATGTCTAAGTCAGGTACTTAGAGAAGCTGTCAATCGAAACTCAACTCCATATTATAGCTCCATCATAGCTTGAAGCTGCACTACTGGAGCTCCTCCCACCTGGACAGGCAGGCACCTCCGCTACCCGAACGAGGGCTCCACTTACGGTCGCTTCCAGCTCGAGCTGAAAGACCCACCTGCATTTAGGTACTTGAGTACCTACTGCAAGCAGCCTGTGATCCAAGTATTCAAGTATCGTGACAGCTGTGGCGGCACGGAGAAATACTGTTGCGGCCCGACAGGCGCAGGGATGTCGCCTGGTCCCTGAAGCGCCTCCCATTCCAAAAATGTGGCCTCAACGCGGCGGCCAATTGACACATGGACAGCACGAGACGTGGATCCCAACTTGATTGAACGAGCGAATTGGCGATAAACCCCAGATTCCTTCTTGCTGGCCTGGACCGCACGCACGCACGCAGACGCCCAGCTAATCTACCACCCATCTATCTAACCCTCACATCTGTCATCTGCTCCAAGCCAATTCGCTTGCTCATTCCTTCCCCCTCTCTCGATCTTCCGCTTTCTGTCGTCTTCTTTCGCCTCTTCGCCTCTACGTGGTCTCTTCTGGTTCCTCTACCCGCACGCATCATGGTACGTTTCCCCGAAGGCGGTGGTGTTGCGCGACGACACCATCGCCCGCCGGCGCGTGGACACATGGCCCGACCGAGCGAGCGGCGGCCATATCACCGAAAACTCACGATCCTGGATGAACCCTGCTGACACGATGATTCCGCGTAGTCTTCTCCTCGTGCCTCTTCGCCTGTCGGCACCCCCGGCGCCAGCACCGGCGTCAGCACCGGGCGGCCCTCGTCGCCGCCTCCTCCCGGCGGTGCCCGAACTGCCATCCGCCGCCGCGCCGCCGCCGACCAGAAGGAGAAGATTGCCAATGCCCGCCCTAGCAGCACGCGCGCCGCCGGCGCTGGCGGCAGCAGCAGCACCATGCTGCGCCTCTACACGGACGAGTCGCCCGGCCTCAAGGTCGACCCCGTCGTTGTCCTGGTTCTGTCCCTGGTCTTCATCTTCAGCGTCGTCGCCCTGCATGGTACGTGTGCCTCTCTTTTTTCTCTCTCTCTTTCTCTACCCAGTGGGGGTCTGGCCCTCCGTCTCTTTCGCCCAACTAGTAGCTAACACCCGCCCGCTCCAGTCATCGCCAAGATCACGCGACGATTCTCGAGCTAAGCCAGCGATACGAACGATGGACGAACGGCAATGAGGAGCGAGTTTGCGGCTTAATACGACGATCTTTGGAGCTCCGGACCCGCACGAGAGCAGCATTCCCCGCACGGAAATGTGGTCGTAAAACGCAAGTTGGAGGAGGTGGGAAAACCACGCGAAACGAGGGGCCATATCAGCGGCATAGGCCACCGCTCCACCTGGGAATCAAGGCGCGGCGACAGCTCGCGGCCGAGGGACCTCTGTATCATAGGGACGATTTTACCGCAGGAATATCCCGCCTGCTACCAATGACACGATTCAAACCCCCACCTTCGTTCGCTGCCGCGAGATTGTAGGCTGCAGCTGGGCGTGTTGAAAGTGATGAGAAGCTAGCGGGCTTATCCGTGACTTGGTTTCGAGGCGGCACGGAGGTTTCTCGACCCGGCACCTCATGGGAGGACTGAGTGGGAAAGAAAAGTACAGAGCTGCGCAATTTCGGGAGGGCGAATAACATGCCATGGCAATCGTCCTTCGAAAGCGCCTAGATCACGTTGGGGATTTGGCGTCAAGGGTCCTGGCAGTCGAGCAGTAAACTTGCCAGCGTATCACCCTTACCCCAGACTCCCCAAGTATACTCAGACTAACTACGGCTAGGTATTCGCCGATTGCGTATTATATTACGCTATCACGAACCTGCCGAATTGGATGGAGCCAAGGATATGCGGTGTCCTGCCACAAACACGGCGGCGCGCAGTTGATGTCGACAGCTCGGCGTGTCGACGCGTCAAATTGGTCGCGGGCGTAGGCGCATGTCCAAGGAACCAACCGTTCCAGCGTTGAGACGGATACGCGACGAGCCTACGGGCACCCACGACGCGCTTTTTTCCAGCCAAGTTCTTCGGCATGGAAGTCGCCGGGATCGCCTTACCACATCCTCATGGCTTTGCTCCTCGATACAACCGAGAAGACGCCGCATGGTGGTCAATGTCGCGGCCCGCATCCGTTTCATCATGAGCGCCGTGGACGCCGTGTCGTCCCCTCGACGCCTTGGCTCGGGTGCCTTCGCCTTCATGACCTGCGTCGCGACTTCACACGGGGGCTTTGAACCTGGCATCCAGGAACGGGGCCGTGCCGCCACTGTGTGACTTGGTGTGAGCTTCTTTCGTCTCTTGTGACGCCAGGAATTGGCCACCTCGCGAGAGCCAGCGGCTAAACCGAGACGGTCCCAAGCGAGTACGGACAGCAAGAAGACGCTGGCCCAATCCCTATCTACACCAAAAGGGGGACCACCAACCGTGGCCTTCCACCCACGTGCCGCTGGCGGAGCCGGGTTCCCGGACGCCCGCATCTACTTGCCGGCTGCCGACCGCCGTGGCATCGGGCCCCAACAACGCTCCCCCAACTGCGAGATTGTAGATTACTCCCCGTGGTGCGGCAGGGTCCGTCCTAGCCACCGAGCGCGGGTTCTCCGCGCGGTGGCGGACCAAGGGCTGGACGGACGTGCTTGCCCGGGGCACCTATCGCTGATGCAAGCAAAATGGGATGAGGAACAAAAGGCAAAAACGAGCCGGTGTGTAGGCCTGGGCCGGCGGCATGAGACGGTGGGAAGCACAAGCACATCAGTTGCCCCGTCTCACGGGGTGGATCAGACCCCGGATCGCCATTCGGCTCTAACTCAATGCGGTCTGACGTGACCGCTGGGCGGTTCGTGTGAGCCAGGCACCCGAATATGGAGAGAAGAAGCAGCAGCTGGTGCCGTGGCAGTCGGGCCATGCGTCATGGCTATTTTGCTGAGATGCCCAGTCAGCCAGTGTGTGTTCGTTAATTTAGGGGGCCCAAACGGGGGCATTCGCGGAACCGAGATGGGGGGCTCCGCTGGAGCTCCAGGGAAAAGCGAAACATGGCGCGAGTCATGAACATGACAGGGCGGCCCCGAACCCCGACGGGATGCGCAGAGTACGGCGCGTCCGCAGTATTTTGAGCAAGCAATTGTGTCTCGACGATGATGTAACGAGAATGACAAAGATAGCAACCAGGTCGGGCACCGCCAACACGGTGGGGAGGAATTCGGCGAGCCTCCTGCGATCTCCTCCCGCCAAGGGACACATCCCGTCCCATGCTCCCCGCAAACCACGAGTGTCTTCATTTTATGCATGGCCATTATCGGGGGTCGTAATTGGCCTCGTGCCCTGGACAGACATTCTCATTACGATGGCCCGTGATAGGACTACGGTGGTGGCGGCAACCTGGCCTCCGTCTCATCTTCTCCTCCCCCAATTCACCTGTCGCCCGCCTTGCCCAGTCTGCGCACTCTACACGATACAGACTCTCCAGCCCTCCCAGACCTAGTGCCCAGTCTGGCATGATAAGGTGAGCCCTATACAGACGAGTGTACAGACGAACCGTTCGGTCCACATACTCAGCCCTCGCGAACCATAAGTCTGTTGTCCTGGAGTGGGGGGTTTCCAAGCCCGCTTGCTTCATCCCCACCGGATGCCCCCCCTGCGGCCCGTTTCACACGCGAATGCCCCATCCCCCGTTCCGAGTCGCCGCCATCCCTATAGGTGACCCTCTTCTTCTGCAGGGCTCAGCCCAGGAGCGCGGGCGTCAAAATTAAAGTTTCCCGCAGCTCGGCCGACCACTGTCGCAAGCGAGAAGGGCCTTCCTTTTTGGGCCGTCTGATCGGCGTGCGGGTTCAGTGTGACAGTTGCGCCCTCGCACGCCCTCGGCCGCGGGTGAAGGGGGGAAACATGCGTCCTTCTCATTCCCCCATGCCCTCGCCCTGGACCCGGGGCCAGACCACAAAAGGCTCCGGCCATCGGTCGTTCTGGCCTAGGCAAACCGTTTCCCTTCCTCGCGCGTCCAACTTATTTGAGGAAGGGTGCCTCCTCGGCCGTCCGTTACTGCTGCGCCCCGGTTTTCCTGTGTTTCCCTTCTTGTCCGCCCTGGGCTTTGCTTCCCCGGGATTCTCCTTGAAGCTTTCTCGCCCGCACTCGTCTCTGTCTGCCATGGGGAGCTGGATCGACGAAATCGCCGGGCCGACGCTCGTCGTCAGCCTGTTGTCGGCCGTGGCCACCGGTCTGGTACTGGTAGTATGGTCGACGTCGACGCCGAACCCGGCGCGGGTGGCTGAGAGAAACTCGCTGCGTGAGGCCCTGGTGCTGAATCTCATGATTGCCGGTGCGTCTCCTCTCTCCCTCCCTCGCGTGTGGCCCAGGTGGCACTCCCTCGGCGGCATGGCGCTGGTGTGACTAACTTGAGGCGCTACGCTGCAGAGTTCATCAACTCGGTCAACAACAGCATATCCGGTAGCTTCGTCGTCATCTCGAGGGCAAAGCCGCCGCCGGGCCCCTCGTGCAACTTGAACGGCTGGCTTGGCCAAGTCTCGGTGCAGGTAAGGAGGCAGCGACCCTTTCAGCCACATCGTCCACTCGGTACGCCCTGCTCACCAGTGTCCAGGCTTCCGACTTTTCCCTCCTGGCCATGGCTCTGGTGACGCTGTTCACCTTCAACTACCAGTCGAGTCTTATCAAACCGCCGCCCACGGTCGTGCGCCTCACCTGCGTCTCCCTCTGGGTTGTCCCTCTCATCACCGGTGCGTCTGGCGCCCTTGCCCCCCTGGACGGCCCCCGATTGGGTCTTGGAGTCTCGCGGATGGCTCTCTAACACAATTCGCACAGGTACGGTGGCCCTGGGCCTCAACAAGATCTCGCCGGCGTCGGGGAACTGGTGCTGGATCGCCGAGGAACCGCGGTACCTGCGCTACGTCCTGGGCCACGGCTGGCGCTTTGCTATTTTCTTTGTCATCATTGTCATCTACGCCTACATTTTCACTCGCGTCGCCAGCCGCGTACGTTCCCGGCGCCGCACCAACAGCAACGCCGCGCGCGACGCCAGGCCCGACCTCCCGCCTCCCTTCTCGCCCAACGTGCAGCGCTTCAACGTCGAGCAGGGCGACGGGCTGCAGAAGCTCGAGAGTGAGTCACTCGTCACCCCCCACCCTTGGACTCCTGCCTCAGGCCCAGAAGGGGTGTGGCTGGCTGTGTCCAGGGACCCATTTAGTACAAGGACGAAGTGCTGACGCGGGTGGACCTCACAGAGGAGCTCTGCTTCTTCCCGTCCAACTCGGAAAAGCCCCAGCCGTCGCCGTCGCAGGACGAGTTCGGCGAGCGGTTCCGGAGCGGGCAGGGGACCAAGCTGGCAGCGCAGCGGCCGTCGTCGCTGCGGCGGGGGCGGGCCGGGACGCCGCGCGTCGACGAGGAGTTCCGGCACTGGCTGCTGCTCGCCATCTACCCGGCCACGTACATGGTGGTGTGGACGCCGGGCCTCGCGAACCGCATCGTCGAGCTCAGCGGCGGCTCCTCGCACATCCTCACCGTCCTCCAGGCCACCACCCAGAGCACCGGCCTCGTCAACGCCCTCGCCTACGGCTTCAAGGAGCTGCACGGCCGCGTCGAGCGCCGTGAGCGCGGTTGGGGCTTCCAGGTCTACAGCGAGCTGTACAAGTGAGCCCCGGTCCCCCGTGGGAAGGGCTGGGGGAAGAGGGAGCCTACCGAATTGGAAAAAGGGAGGGGGTAAATGAATCATGACGGATATTGATACCCGGTTGCCCGACAGCTGGCCCCGTGGCTTTACGACAAGGCCGCGATACGAAGTCAGCTGAAGAACCCCAGTAATAACCACCCAGTTTACGATAAACGACATCAAATAACCTAATTCATTCGTTCCCCTCCGAGTTGGTTTCGAGCTTTCCACACCCTTCTTGACACCGAAGCTGTTTTAGGTTACCCTACCGGTTTCCAACCCCGATTGCAGAGCGAGATCTCTAGTTTTTCCGCGACGCTATGTAGCAGCACGCTTTTAGGGTAGAGCGCGAGACACTGGAAGGCCCTGGCTGCTATGCCTTGTCCGAGGCCCCTCTGCAGCTTGATCTCGTCCTTCACTTGGCCAGCCATGTGGCCAAGTTTATGGCCGGCTCAGGTATCATATATTTCCTAAAACTGCCGAGAAGCCCACGCTCCCCGGCGTGCTAGGTTCGGCAAGTCAGTTTATGTTCCTGGTGGATTTGTGAGGGTCCTGCCTAATCTGTTTCTCGGCTCAGCCCTCTTTTAGAAACTCCTGCAAAAGGGTCACTGCCGGGACAGAAAGGAACGGTCCGGAAGCGTGACTGCATCATGGCCACCTTCTACATTGTTATGATTCAAGCTGGAAATGACCGACTGACCCGTTTCGTTTGGCGGGCAGTCTAGATTACCGGGCTTCAAGACGCCGATGGAACGGGAAAACAACCCACTCATGGAGGAACAGGGGAGCCTTTAGCTGGTTCGCTCAAACCGGCAATTCAGGGCTGAGGCAGATCATGACAGGGTCGGATATTTTGGAAGAACTCCGGGACTTCAGAAACAATCCCGCCAATACGACACTAAAAGTATATAGATGCGGTACTTGAATGATGTGATATAGTAGAAATTACCTGAAGAGACGGAAAGGTCTCAGCAGTATCTGAAAATTTCAATTACGGAATTTTGCCAAAAGTCTTCTATACCAACATTTTCACCTGGCCATGGTCTCGCCAACACCCACTGCCGGGCCGGAGCGTGCGCAGGCTATACGTGATGCCGAACCACGCTACATTCCTTCCTTATACGACAAAAAAGCCCGTTTGAACGGTTCGGGACATATATCAGTACCGCGATATCTTGCAACTCATGCCAACACATATCACTCTAGGAATTGAAACATAGAAGATTTCCATCTCCATTGGAAGCAACACAAGCAAGGGAAGTCGGATGTTCCTATGAGGAGCAGGTAGACAAAAAGGGGTTGCTGGGGCCACCCTTGCTACACTACCACTTATCATCCGTGGCCACCAACGAACAGCGGAAACTAGAAAAGCGATTACGGTCCCTTCAAGGGTCAACCTAGAGACCGTGGTCCCATTTCCAGCTGTCCGGTGGCTCGCATTCGCTACAAACGGCCTCGGGAGACGCATTGAAAGAGGTTCTTCATATGACCATTTCTGGGTGCTTGACAGAGAAGCACCAAGGGAGGTCGGTATTCCCTAAGATAGGTCCTCCAGGTTGAGACGAGAGATTACATCATACACAGAAAGGCTGCCGAGTGCGTGCCGAAAGGGATATGGGACAAGAACCACGGGGATCCGGAGCAGGTTGTTCTTGGCTAATCGTTATTCTATTATCACGGAGGTTTTCATTCTTCAAACAAGCCTACCTATAGAAAGAGCCTATTTCTGGTCTAGCTATGGACAGGGTCGCAGGCGTGCAATACGGCGTTGGAGAGGAGACCTACGTCCGAGGAGCGACACCAACTTCTTGGCTGAGCTGCAGTCGAAAAAGTACCTATGTTCGAAAGGACGGAGTAGCAGCAACGTACGAGGTTGCTTTTTCAAGTAGGAGCTGTGAAAAGCCCCCAAGATCGTAGGCACACCATGCTCGTATTTCTGTGGAGGTGTTTGTGCGGAGCGATGGGGGTAAGGGGAGGTTCAACCCAAACAACACTTTCGTCAATCACGACTGAAAATAACATAGGGAAGCATTGGGCGAGGGCGGATGTACCAATTTTCTTACCCACTTGAGGACCATGAAGAGAAACGACTGCATCGTCGACACACGGTGGAGCGCGGACGACCGTAGTGGATATCGAAGGATGAAGGCTACATGAATGGTCCAAATGACGATGGAGGCAAGGCTACTCTCCCAGGCCAAGCACGCCCCGGAGCAGTTTAAAAGACCCAACTTTATGTATGCCGGAAGTGTTTGGCCCTTTGTTACATTCCGAAGTGCTCCAGAAGTTCAAGAGGGATTTCTGCGGCAGTTGGGTGGTGTTGCTAGCAACGTATCACAAAGGCGTATCTTTCACACTGAGAAAGGGTTTTGTCCATATACACGTCTACACGAACCAAGGGGCCAACAAGTATGTCTGCCGAGAGCAACACGGCTCATGGCAAGATAACAAACCGAACGATCAACGCCCAGCCCTTGAATGATTAGGGCAAAGAAAAGAGACATCCGATCGTCCTTCTTCTGAGTACTTGAGTACAGTGCATGGATGAGGACGGTATCTTCCCCTCGGCTGAGTTGAGGCGAGGTCGTCGAGGAAAAGCCCGAGGGACCGAGGCCTAGGGCAAAGAGTTCCTTGGAAAACGGCAACCCAAAATCATGGAGAGCAGGCCAGCGCCCAAACAAGGACCGGGGGTTGCCGGTGGGTGGTCCTTCGACGTCCTCAGCCAAAGTGCCGATGGGGGGAGCCAAAGGATGGCCTCAGATCATGACGACGACCGTTGCTGACCACGCGGCTGCCGTGAAGCCTCATGGCCGTCGTTGCCGCGCTCGTGGTGCGCGGGGGTGAACCCACGTGCCACCGAGCGATGACGCGGCCCCGGGCAGGCAGGAGGAAAGGGAGAGGCGTCGTTGGGCGCCCATCACTGCAATCAAGCCTATCAATCGCCTGTTCCATGGCCCAGCGCGCGCACCTTCATATCCTTCCCATGCCTGAGGAATTATGGGTATTGAAGGTTAGCAGTTAGTCAGTAGGTCATCGGGGATGAGAAACGATGGGGTTCCCCGCGCTATTGACCTGCGCGCGATTTCACCTCGATCGCCGTTTCTTTCCCACAGAATCAGATTGTCAAAGTTGTGAGCAAAAAGCCGCGCCCGGGGCGAGCATGATGGATGGGAGAGGCGATTGGAGAGGGGGAAACTAGGCCGATCAGGTCGGATGGAATATTGCCCGCCGGGTGCGTTGGCTATGTTGTCATTCGCGGCCTCGCGTCCGCCCAGGCCCCTTGTGATCTGTTCGCCCTCCGTACCCGCTATTCCTCTGCTCCGCGACGGGCGCTGCCCTGGCGCGGTGACGACATCGATTCGCACGCGTGCGGCCGCGCGACGCGTACCAAAGAAAAAAACAACGGCCGGCGCCGGGACGAGGGGGCCAACGGCGAAAGTTTTGGGGACCCGCGGCGGATCCGATGGAAAGATCTTCCTGCCTCATCGTGATTCCGCAGCCACCACCCCTTCCTCACCTCCCCCTTCCGCGTTCGGGAGGGAGAGCGAGCGGGCGTCTTGCGTCGTCGTCGTCGTCGTCGCGTGCTCTCTTATCCCGCGGCAACAGATGGGCGGGGATGGGATGCGACAACGCGGCCCAGAGAGCCCAGAGCTGCCCGAAGAATCAAGGGATGGCTCCGTGCTTGGCCGGGATAGCCCTTCACGCTCCCAGGATGCCATCCCGTCCAGGAAGCGGAACAACATCGAACCTCCAGCCCCGCCCCCCTTCTCTAAAAGCCCGCCATCAGCACGGACGCGCGTCCAGACTTTGTCGTCACTTCTCAATTAGTCGGTCCCGGTTTCCCCCTCCCCTTCCCCTGCCCCGGCCGCGTTGGGGACCGGGTTTCGCCGTGGGATAATCCCAAGAAACAGAATCCGGGGGCGGAGATGGGACACCACGACGGCACGCAAGGGAGGGCGCAAATACGGGAGAGAGACAGGAAAAGGGGGGCCGCGCGGAAGGGTGACTTCAGCATGACGAGTCGCGGATCTTTGTAGATCGACGCCGGGGCTGGGGCAAGCCCGAGCAAGCCGCCACGCGATTCGACCCGGGATTAAGGTTGGGCAGAAGAAGAGTCGTTGCCTCGGGAGTTGCCTAACAAGGTTTCCTGTCATCGCAACATCTCGCCCACGCCCCATCCATGACAAGCTTATGGGGCCATCACACGCGCGGCGCTCGGGACGAATCGAGCGAGGCCGAAGCAGAGAGACGGAGAAGGGACGAGAGAAAGAGAGAAGGGGGGGGAGAGTGGGTAGGTGTGAAGTACAGGGCACGTTGAATTTCGGTGGGCCGGAGGACGAACAGATGGTGGGACAGGCCGAATGTGCGGTGATTGCGGAGGGCAGCGACGGCCTGATGATGCGGTCCACGTCGGAGTCGCAGTAGGTCCTTCCTCGCTATACTTCCTGCCGAGCCGACGATGGTGGGTATGTAGCTCTCTCTCTATCATTCTCCCCTCTCCCTCTCCCTGTCCTCCTCTAGGGCGGTCAAGGTGACACGCGGGATCACGTTTCTCACCATCTGCACTACGAACAACTCTATCCCGACCGGTCGTCGCCCCGGCCGTGGGGGGTTTTTACGCGGGACGCCCGTCCAACGGGCGCCAAGGCCCCTCTTCCACTACGCGCGCGAAGACGGGGGGGGGGGGGGGGGGCTCGACTGGCCTGGATGCCGCACAGCGCGGTCCAGACCCCCGTCGGCGCGACAGGGCGCCGGGGCGGGAATAAAGGTGTCGCGCGCGCCGGGGCGGGAAAGGTCCAAAGGAGATGACCAGAGAAATTTCTACGAGTCAGGGATCCCTCAAGCGCGACGTTCCCCTCCCCCTCCCGGGGGAGAGGGAGGACACTTCTACTACTAGGCTTTGTTTCAATTGAGACAGGGAGAAGGCCGTCAAAAAAGAAAGCCCTCCCACCCCGGATTGCTTGAAAGAAGGACGCTAACCATCAGCGGTCACCACACGCCACAAACATCACCGCCAGGCCTCCCCCCCCCGGTCAAGAGACGCGCGTCCCCCCTCGAGACTAGGGGAACCAGAAGACGCGGTTAGAACGACGGCAGGCCCTAGAACCATCGGGCCAGGTTCTACCCGTCGACTGGCGCGCAATGTGGAGTCGGGTGGGAATTCATCGCATTCTGTCATCGGCGGGCGTCCCCAGCCCAGATCGTGCACACGAAAAAAAAAGAAGGGCGCGACGGCCTCACCTGGCCGGCTTGCGCGGACATGGCGTGGGCGGTGAGCCTAAGCGACAAAGTACTTTCCCGGGGCCTGGCCGTCGGCCGAGGGCGGGAAGACGGAAAAAATGAGGGAAACGGGCAGCGGTTGTCGGGGTCATTTGCCTGGCCTGCCGGTCGCCTGCCATCAGAGACACCGACCACGTCCGGGGAGGTGAAGTTCAACGGACGACTCGAGGCGAGAGGGAGGAAGTGGTGAACGGAGGGGAAACTAGAACGGCGATTCCTTGCGCAAGATTTCCGGGGGGCCCAAGCACAGCGGAGAGGACGAGCGGAGAAGTGCGGTTCGCACCGAGTTGACGGCCGGGGGGGGGGGATTGGCCTTTGGCGACCCCCGCGCGGACGAGAGGAGGGGGGACAAGGGCAAGCGAGCTGCAAAAGCAGGACAGAGCAGCAACAGGCCAAGGCCAACGGGAGAAATACCCCCCCTCCCCGAGGATCTGAACCACCAGCGGCCATCTTTCCCCAAGACCCGCGTACGTATACGGCCTAGCTATAGATATGGCTTACAGATACAACCAAGCGCCGGCGGGGCGGTCAGCCGGCATGGGGAGCGCCATCTATGGGGAAACGCTCTGGACGGGCGCTGGCAGCGGGCGACGAGCGTGTTGGTAGGGTCGACTCGAACCGGTTCTTGGACGTCGTGCGCCGAACGAGTTCTTAATATATCGCGAAGCGTGGGATAGGGAAGAGGGGGGAGTAGGTAAGGCCGGCTAAGCCTTGGAACGTGCCCGTGAGCAAAGCCCCCCCGCGAAGAACGCCTGGCCGGCTCGTACAAGCTGAATGATTTTTTGTCCCTGCCAGCTTGCCAAGGCAAGCGGCGGCGGCCAGGCCGTCGCGGTTGCGATTGGCAAACGAAGGGGGCCAGGCTGCCCAGGCAAAAAAGGCCCAGGGTCATGGGGGTTGGGTGTGGGCGACTCGTACTCGGCAGCTGCTCCCCCCGTACAAGGCTGAGCAAATAGATCAACCGCCTCGCGGCCGCACCATCATGTAACGTTGTAGGCCGTCGCACCGGCGCGGTGGTGTGGCAGCCGATCATGGCCGTGGCCGTACCCGACGTGACGGGTGACAGGCCGATAAGGGGAGGAGGGCTCAGGGCAGGGAGCGTGACATGCAGTAGCCCATCGCCCCTCCTCGGTGGGAAGGACGCGCGCAAGCAAGCAGCCCGAGGTAAAAAGATGCAAGCGGACGATGTGAACAACAGAATCGGGATCAGGGTCTTGCAAGGGGGAGCCCAAGGGTGGGCCCAGTTGGTCGACAGGCCGCCAGGACAGGGGGACGTGCAAGCGCGGTTACACGCTGCCAGCCAGAAAAAGAAAGGAGCTGTAGGCCACGCAAGCCTCTGGGCCCCGTGAGTGTTCCACTAGAGCCACGCCCCGGCACTCCGCAACGGGGATCACCAAATCTTGAAATGGCATTTTAGAAATGAGCGACACGAATTACGATCTTGCCCGGTGGGGTTGCCAGATGGGGAGAGGGGCCTTGAGGCGCCCGTTCGCCTGCCAGCTTGACAACATTTCTCAGCAACGCCGATCCCGACCCTCCCCCTCTGGCCTTCCGTCACCGAACCACGGCAAAACGCGACGCCGACGCACGCTCAACCGGTGCCTCGTCGCGCGCTTGCGGGGGGCCGCACCGACCAACGATCCGCACTGTCTGATGGCCAAGAAGCAGAAGAAGCAATCATTGACAGGACGCCGGTTTTTGGCCCAGTGCGCCTTTGCTGCTGTGCCCCATGTTCGACTCCTCCACCGGCGCAAAGCGTCGGCGACCGCCTCGCGGGAGAGGGCACTGGCCTCCGACGAATCTGCGGCCCCGGGGAGCCCAGGCCCCGACCCGACGATCAGTGGTGATATGGCAGAGCACTGGCGGGGTTTTGTCTTTTTCGTTCCCTGGGAAGATTGGGTAGGTATCTGGCAAGGAGTTCGTGATAATCCCAATATTCGTCAGCGGCCCACGTGCCATCTTCGCCACGGCAATCCGGCAGAGTAATGATCGTTGGGCCTGCCCGGCCTGTGGTGCCTAGCAACTCTTGGCAGGCAGGCCAGGCAGGCCCTTTTCCCGCGCATTAAGTTGACCGCTGCACTGCTGCCGCAAAATGCTCTATCGCGTGTCCAACGTGCCGAATCGCGGCTCTCGAGGGGGCCCACGACGACGCGACAACGGTGAGGAGTTTTGCAGACGGCGAAAAAGCCAGCGCCCGCAAAAGTCCCGGGCCGACGGGCTTTGATAGGAACAGTACGGTCTGCCGTCGCGTTTTGTACGCGTATTCGTACATTTTCCACAGCATGACGAGACCCTGGAATAGGAGGGAAGTTGTAACGAGACAGCCGGGGCAACCGCGACTTTTAAGCTTATCTAGGCCCGTTCGGCACGGCGGACCCTAGGCTGACTGAGTGCCAGCCGGAGCGGAGGCCGGCCAGGGATCGATGGGTCCGTAGGTAGTAAGTTGCACTTAGCCGGCCAGGCACTGGGCAGTCACTAGGGACAGGTAGACAGAGGCGAGAGGCACGAGGCACGGCGGCTGGACAGTATATTGTGGCTGGGTATTCGTCCGCGAGTTGGGTAGTCTGGGGAAACGTTGACGGCTACGGTAGCGAAGCCTGGGCTGTCAGGGGCAAGGGTAGCTCTAGTTGTCTGGGCCTGCGCCCAAAGCAAAGAAGCCCCAGAAGCCCAAGGCAGCGTCGCAACGTGCGTCGGTCGGTCGGCCGATGGGCTGGTACCGCGGGAAGCGTTGCCATCCATTGTTCGTCGCGGCGCGTGCGTGGGTGTGCGTGCGTTCCTGCGTGGGTTGGATGAGACCAAACTCTCACCATCGGCCACGGTTTTGAGGGGGGAGGGAGGGGGGGGGGTTCTCCCACAAGAAACATTGCTGTAAAAGGCAACCGACGGTTCTTCTTTCCTGCGTAGACACGGCGGACGAAAACGGGCACGCAAAAGGCACACGCAAAGGGCACACGCAAAGGCACACGCAGAGGGGCGGCGGGCAACAACAGGCTTGGGGCTGTTTGCCAAGCAGAGCGGCCTCAATCAAGCACCGTCTCAAGCCGGCCACAAACCTTGGAGAGGGTCGTAGTCGGTACGTGCAGCGTAGGCGAGAGCACCATAGACGGGCCAGGTACTGGACCACCTCTGCCGAGCCACGACTGGCTCGACTTGGAGCTGGTGCGCAGGGGAGAGCGTCAGGGGTGGGCGACCAGGGCGTGGGCGTCCGAGCCCTTGTGAGCCCAAGTGTTGTTGCCGACTCGCCGACCGCGCCTCGTCATCGCCTCGTTGCGCAGCGAAACGTCCAATCCGAGTTTGCGTTTCGCCGGGGACCCTGAAAAGAATGACGACGGGGGGAGGGGGTGTGTGTGTGTGTGGGCAGAGTTGTTACGGCGTCTGGCAGCGACACTCACACCCCCCCACCGGCCCCTCTCTCTCTCTCTCTCTGTGTTTCTCTTTCTTTCTCTCCGTCTCTCTTAACTCGGGCAGGTGAAGTAATGAGTACGCGTCCGTTCGAGTGCCCCCCCCCCCCCGAGAGGAAAGGTAAGCGTGGGAGTGTAGACGAAGGGGGAAAACAAAGCGAAAGGCGGGCGGGAGAGGAGGCTGCAAGCCACCGACAGGAGGGGCCGAAAAGGTCGACGACGACAACGACTACGACGACAAACACGACACGACGCACCTCCTCGTCTCTTTGGGGTCAAGCGTCTTGCGCAAATCGTCAGCCCATGCTGAATGCTGGAGCGGCGTCTCCACCCACAGGCAGGAGGTTGAGAAGGGCGAGAGAAAGGCTACTGTCCACCTCGTCGCCAAGCTACGGCGTGATTGGCGTGGACGACAGAGGGTGACGCGCGTCGCTGCGAATGGCCTGGTTCGTCTGTCCGTGCTCCTATTTTTTATTTTTTTTTTTCCCGCACGGGAAGGGAGGGAGGGGGGTGCGCCACGGAGGGCCTGGGACAGACGGACGGGCATGTACTATCCGCTTGTCGTATCATATGCGGATACCTGGCTCGCCTTCTCCACCTGCCCTGTCTATTCTCTGGGTACCGCGTGGGCCTTGGGAGATGGGAGGCAGAGAGATGGAGGCTTTGCGACCGAGGTTGAGTAGGTCGACAGGTACAACATCCATCACGGCGGCTGCCACTCTCCATTTCGCCATTTCTCGGCGCAGCAGCCGGCCGTCGAGGTATCTATCACCTGTAGCAAGGGAACCAAGCCGCCAATATTCGTAGCAGAGGTAGAAAGAGTGGAACGGAAACGTGAGCGGGCTGGATCCCGAATGAAAAGAGTGGGATGCCCTCCTCCGGCGTCGTCAGTAAGTACTCATACTAGGTAGCCCGGCAGGAAGTACCGTAACCCAACTTGCCGTAACCGCCCGGGAACTGGACCCATAACGACAGCTATTACCCATTCAACCTTACCGCGCCAGCGCGCCTGCCGGAGGGAGGAAAACGCCCGACTTTGATGGGTCGGGTAGTTTGTAGGTAGGTAGATTCAATCTGCCACCGTAATAGTAGCGTGGGCACACTGTATCTACTACTACCAACATACCTCCGATGGGTGGCGTATGTGAGAGTGTATGTGCGCGCCAGTCATCCATCAGTCCGACCAGGAGACCAACCCCGGATGTGTAGAGCGTGAGTGAGTGAGTGAGTGAGTGAGTGTAGGTGTGCGTGTTGTCTGCGTGTCCTGCGTGTGTGTGTGTGTGTGTGTGTGTGTGTGTGTGTGTGTGCGCGGTGCGCGTGGGTGCGTGTACTTGGTGCAGTTTGCGTGTGTGTCTACGACACGACGCTCACCACCGCTTCGTTAGGCTGTTCGAGGCGGAGGTGTACGTAACCTCGCCATCTGGACCTGGGTCCTCTCTTTCTCCCACTCCCACTCACCCTCTCCCTCCCTTTCCCTCACTAATGCCTGCTTGGCTTGCACCACTACCGTCCGCAGAGCCTGTCAAGTCTGCCTCCCCGTTCTGCCCGTAGTTGTAGTAGCGTCCGCCAATGGCCACATTCTAATAATCCGTTTCTCTTCCCTGCAACCTGCACCTGCACCTTGCGCCCGTTCCGGACCACCCCCCATTTCAACCTCCATTTCCCGACTACCCGTCAGCTCAGCCAATTCTACCTCCACCACCACCACCACTTGCGTTCACCACCGCAAGCCGCCTTTCCACCCATCGGCTCTCATTTCGTTCGCTTGCTGTGCGTGTGGTGGTCGTCGACTTGATTCCTCCCTCCACCGTTCCCCTTACGACACATTCGACCGCCGCGGGCGGTAGCAGAGAGGTAGCGAGGTAGCGAGCAGCAACAGCAGCAGCAGCGGCAGCATCCCCGACTCACACAAGACGACGACAAAGCAGGCAACAGCTCCCCTCCAGCCATCGACGGCCGTTGCGCACGCGCCCATACCAGACACGGACACGCATACCACACCCTCGTCCATTCCCTTTCAACGGCAAGCGCCTGCAGCAGAACGAATGCGACGATAACAGCGACCGCCAGCGACGACGGGCCCGGCCACAACCGCCTGCAGTGTCCCCCCAAGCGTCCAGTCTTGGAAAAGCGATTGATTGACGAGCTGCGGACGGCGTCTCCATCGACGTGCATCATCGGCGTCACTGGCGCCGCTCTGAATTAGAATTCTAACTCCGACTTCCCTCTCTGACCATCTACTGAACCGAGACGCTGGGTGGCGGCTCCACACTTACGACGCTCGACTTACGACGACTACTCGAGCGGTCCCCAACATTATCAGCCTCAGCACCCGCCATTTCAACCCCCCGTCCCGTTTCCCACCCTGTGCATCAATTCACCAAGCCCGATTGATTCGACGGCGAGACGACGACGCCTCGCCCTCCTAACCACGACTTCCTCACCCACATTCAACCACCATGGAGGACCGAAGTCACACCCCGGCCGGCGGACGGGGCGATTACGGTGATGAATGGGCCAAGGGATTGACGGCCCAGTTCGAGCAGCTGATGCGGACACGGCGTCTCACCGAGGCCGAGCAGTCGCGGCTCGACCGTTTGCGGGCCGAATCGCCCGCCCTTCGGGAGAGCACGTCGGCATCGCACCTCCGCCCACAACAGTTACAGCCACCGTCACAACATCACCACAGCCGCCCGACGACCTCCCACTCGGCGCATGCGCACCCGGCACAGCCGCAAGTACACGCCCACGACCACCACCCCACAGACGCCGCCACGCCGCCCTCGTACTCGTCGCTGCGGAATCTGCCCAAGGTGCCCACGCCCCCGTCGGCCCACGACCGGCCCTCCCAGAAACTCCGCAGCATGCTGATCTCGTTGTCGGCCACGCCCACCAAATACGAGAACCCCGGCCTCCTCGACGAGGCGCTGCAGGCGATTCCCCTGGACCAGATATACAGCGAGGCCGAGGAGGAGTGCCAGGTGTTCCAAGCACAGGCCGAGAGCATGGGGGACGGCCGCAAGCCAGAATGGGGCTACCAGGACTGCGTTATCCGTGCCCTGCTGCGCTGGTTCAAGCGCTCCTTTTTCTCCTGGGTTAACAACCCGGCCTGCCCCGTATGCATGTCGCCGACGATTGCCTGCGGCCAGACGGCCCCGACGGACGAGGAGAAGGCCTGCGGCGCTCTGCGTGTCGAGCTCTACGAGTGCTCCAACGGGGGCTGCCGGGCCTACGAGCGCTTCCCGCGCTACAGCGACGTCTGGCGGCTGCTGCAGACGCGTCGCGGCCGCTGCGGCGAGTGGGCTAACTGCTTCAGCATGCTGTGCCGTGCCGTCGGCGGCCGCGTGCGGTGGGTGTGGAACGCCGAGGACCACGTCTGGACCGAGGTCTACTCGGAGCACAAGCAGCGCTGGGTCCACGTCGACGCCTGCGAAGAGGCCTGGGACAACCCGCGCCTCTACACGGACGGCTGGGGCAAGCAGATGTCGTACTGCATCGCCTTTAGTATCGACGGTGCCACCGACGTGACGCGTCGCTACGTGCGCAAGAGCGAGCACGCCGCGCCCCGTACCCGCTGCCCCGAGGAGGTTATGTTGTACATCATGCAGGAGATCAAGAACCTGCGTCGCGCCGACATGTCCAAGGAGCAGCGTTTCCAGCTCGAGAAGGAGGACTCCCGCGAGGACCGAGAGTTGCGCGGCTATGTCGTCGCCTCCATCGCCCAGGCCGTCACCAACATGATGCCGAGCCCAACGGCTGCCCCCAACAACAGCCAATACAGCAATGCCAACAGCAACCCGGGCGCCAACACGGGCAGCCGTACCCGCAACCCGGCCGTTACCGCCTCGAGCGAGGATCTTAAACTGCCTGCCGAGCAGCCCGCCCGCCAGAGCGGCAACGCCGAGTGGGTGGCAGCCCGAGGCGAGAACGGTCGGCGGCAACAGTTCCAGGACCCCCGGAACCCGCGCCCGGGCTACTGAAGGCAGAGCCGTCACCTTCGTTACGTTACCACGTGGTCACCTCTCACACACCCTCTAATTCTCCACCTGTTTATATCCACCACGTTGATACCACTACCTCCTTTAACGCACCCGCGTCTTGTATCCTACCAATTTCCCCCCCACAAACCGCCTCGCCTTGAGTGCCCCGATCATCATCATCATCATCATCATCATCATCATCATCATCATCAGTTATCATACCAATTCCTTATGTCAAAACGCATCATCCTATACCAGGCCCGGCTTCCCGGGCTACAACTGAACATTGGGGGAAGGAAAACTACACTGGCGCACCGGAGCCCTCTGGCGTCCTGAGGTGGGGAGCATTTTTCTTCGATTCTTGCGCCTTTTTGGGGGGGTTATTTTGCTCTTTTCTTTTTTCTTTTTGCGCAAGGGTTGGGCGTCAAAGCGGGCGCGGCCGAGACGGCGGTCTCACTCGAACACAGATGCCCTGGCGTTCCGGTTTTTCATTATTCCCCAAGTGTTGTCCCCCCCATTTGCATATGATGGATGGAAGCCAAAGAGAGACGAACCAAGTCATTGAATCCGGTCGGTGGGTTGTTTTCCCAGCACACACACACACGATGCATATGTGCGGCGCGAGGACGGAGGCCTCCCTCCGCCACGTGGGGAGAGAAAGGCATCGAGGCGCAAGGAGGGGCAAATACCATGGTCACGCGGTGCAAGAGCCATGCCACAATGTTTTGGATGGGAAGAGCGGAAGGGATTGTCAGGCGGGGCAGAATACCCCAGGGGACCCAAAGGTGATATCCTGGTCTAGTATGAGGGCTAGACGCCGCGCTGCGAATAGAAAGACACTGCTGTCTATCCGATTTTGAGAGCTTGCTGTGACTTGGGGACTGTGTGAGACTTGATATTCCGAGGGCCTCGGGTCTTGCTTTCCGTTGGGGATCGTCGGTCCTGGCCCGGACCTACCGCCGTACACGTAACTGGTACCGGCCATCATCCACCTTTCGCCTATCCGGGTCTTGGGGCCATGGCGAGTGGGAAGAATAGATACGAGCTACGTCGTCATGCCCGCGTCTAGCTGTGCCTCCTGGCACGATGTCCTGCGCAGCAAACCATCCCGGCAAGTCGCCAAACGAGGGCCTGAAAGAGACCCTCTCCACCCCTCAGAGCAAGTCACTCTCCCGTGACACGCGCACACACGCATGGGTTATGCTGCTTCCCGACGACGGCATCCTCCTATCGGTGCCGCCGCCGCCCCGCAGGCTCCGGCTTCAAAACCCCCCCCCCTTTTCTTTCCAACCCACGACCGTGTACGTGTGTTCGCGGTATACTCGGCCCACCGCACAGCCGTGGCCATTCCGAGGTCTGCTCGCGAGCCCCGGCGCGCTCGCGGGGGAGGTTCGGGGGTGCCGAGCCCGGGCCGGCCGGCGCCTAGGGACAACGGCCGGGAGGGGCACTTGGCAGGGCCTGATAGGCCCCGTCCGACAGACGCCGGCAGGTAGGCGAAGCCCGGTATTGTAGAGCTTCAAGACGGCGCCCGTCCTTTTCCCCTGCTAATGGCTTCCGCAGTCGGTCCCGGTCGATTGACCTCGCATGCGGGAGGAGGCGCCTTGGAGGTCTTTCCTTTGTCGACGACAGAGCCGGCGAATCCCCGCCGGGGTTTCCGCGCTACTTTGAAGAGGGCGGGAAGACGGGGTTCCCTGCATTCGAGCACAGCAGGTCCATCATCCCGGCTTTGACAGACGCGACGGCCTGATCTGGAACTTTCCACTCTATCGCCCACGGGTTGGCCGTCCGATGGCGAGCGCGCGAGCGTGCCCGGTCGTCGATTCCCGAGTTCCCGGGCGGGCGTAACCTTTCCGATCCGCACGACCACCGGCCTGGCTCACCTGTATCCCCACGAAGCGGGCCCGGCGGACGCCATGCGACCGGCGGCCGTGCCGCCGTTGCTCATCGACGGAACAGGGGCGCATGGGCCGCGCGGTATGTTGTTGCAGGTGTCGGAGATCTTCGTCGAAAGGACCGCGACCCATGGGGTGAGCGGGTGGTGGCCCGGCGGGCTAACGGGCGGTCGGGACTCGGTACGGAATGTGTCGAGGGCCAGAGGCAATGCAGAGATGCCGGGAGAAATGCCAACCTGACCCTATCCGGGGGTAAGGCTGTTGACGGGACGCATGACGGTACATTTGCCTGACCCTGCAACGGCCCGCGGTGCGTTCGACTTTAACTTCCTCAAGCCTGCGTCGGGGGCGCAGCAGCTAATACGAGGGAGGGGGTTCTTTACTATTCGCTTCCGCAGATGCATCCTTCCAGCAGGAGTCTATACGCGCGGCGGGCCAGCTCGTGCGCCTTCTGGCCCCGACTGCGACTACGGACAGGACTGTAACGTTGGTTGTCTTGCTGCTTTGAGCGAACTTAACCCGACCGACGGTCGTATCAAACTGACACCGCCGGGTCCGGCGAGACGGGCAGAATAGAAGCCCGGGCCGGGCGCGGGCCCATCGCCGGTCGGAGCGGGATCCCGGTCGGCCTTTTGCACGGGCCAAGGTACCCCCGCCCATAGGGGCGGGCTACGTACGAGGAGACGCGCGCTGGTGGCGGACGGGCGTTGGTGTACAGGAGCAAGTGTACACACGACCATTTCCGAGGTTGCCGCGCTCAGGTTTTCGGCTGCCTTTGTCGGGCTGGATCCAACCGGTTGGGGAGAGCGACCCCTGGCTCTTCTCAACGGTCATTTCCTGGCAGCTTTGGGGATGCAACGCAAGCTGCCATTGGTTTCGCCAAGGTGCCGGGCCGCCTACGGTCGGGGTTACAGTGCTACGCGGGAGGCCGACCTGGCCGGCTAATAAGACAGGAATGCTCAGTCGTGTCGGGACCACGTAGCGGCATGTGACGCCCGGGGGGCTGAACGTGCATTAGGTAGAGGTAGCGAGTCTCGTAGCTGTCGTGGTGGTTGGTCGGCGCACCCGTTTCTACCTGTCACGGCCGCGGGCCCACCCGTGGGTTTCAAACCTCTGTCACCCCCTCGCCCATCACCTGCGCACAACCCGCATGCCGTCGTTTTGCCAGGCCTGACCAGCTTCCCGACGATGGTTTCGGCCGGTTCGAAACGTCGACGTCGGTCCCGGGTTATCTAAGGTGCCCTAGGACGCCTCGGAACATTGCCCCCCCCTCCCAATGCGCCGTGATTGATTTCGGAACGTGCAGTTGGCTTTTTAGCCGAGACCTACCTGCACCATGCCCACCCTGGTGCGGCGTGCATGTGCCCCCAGATGGCAATCTCGCCGACCTGGTCTAGTTGTACTCCCGGGCCGGGTGGCGCACATGGCACGAGGGCACACAATAGCATGATCGACTAGGCAGGGCCCGCATGCCGAGCGTACCGACAACCCTGAGCCCCTCCTCGTTGCCGGGGGCAGACCGGGCTGCCGTAGTAGCCAGTCGGCAGGAAGATGAAGAAGGAAACCAGCCAGCCCAGGTAGGGCTTGCTGGGTCCGGCACCCGTTGCGTGCCTAGTAGCAGCTGCTAATCAGCTACCTCTCCTTAGATTGGTTCTGAGGGGGGCGGTGGGGTCGGTGATGGTACAACAGATGGCAATCCCATGGAGGCTCGACTGAAGAGCTGGGCGCCCGACGTCTGAAAGCTCTGTCCAGATTGGGGGAGAGCGACGATGTTGGGCATGCGCGTGACCGGCCGCGGGCCAAAGCGGTGAGCATCGTGACTGCAAGGGCGGGTATGTAGGCGAGCGAGGCGGCACTGACTGCCGATGCGCCGCAGGGAAGACCAATTCGAGCACTAGGCCGAGCGGCCGACGACCGGCCCCAGACGCTACAGAACAATGGTTCGCCGTCCGAGCTGACGCGGGCGTTGGTTGTAGACTCTACCACAGGCGGCACTGGCGTCGGCAGTGGTGGCTAGTATACATCAATAGCGCTGAGGACCGGGCCCAAGAAACAGAACGGAATGGCGCGCGGGCAGGGCCAGGGCAGGAGATGGATAACCGAGAAGATAAGGCTGGTGATCAACAAATGGCTTGAGGCCTCACGACACGGGTGCAGTCAATCGACGCATGAAGAGGCTAAAGATAGTCCTCTCAGCCCGAGAGATGATCTCGTTTCACGAGGAACCTGGAGAAGGGGCAGACAGGGGGTGCACAATGGGGCGCAGCTTTTATTCTTCCCCACTCTCCTTCTTCTTGCCGCGTCGAAGCCCCGTAGCGGGAGGGCTGGAGGGATTGTGCAGAAGTGCTCGAGGTCGCCAGCGCGATTAAGCGACTCGTGCGAGCCCCAAAAGAGCGACGACAGGTGGGTAGAAAGTGCCTAGGTACCTCTTACACCGGTGAGCAAGTAAAAACATACGCCTTCTATGCAGCATCATCCATGGACGTGCGCAATCACAAGAGCGCCACCTGCGCCGATAGCTGCTTCATGATGAACGGTCTTTCCAAACCCACTTGGAGTATAGATGACACGGACACACGCGCGCTGTTTTAAGCCTGCCGGTAACCGTGTGGGTGCTGTTGGCGTGCAAGTAGCGTCAGGAACGCCACCGGACCACACCAGGCCGCCGGTTGCATGCTTGACGCTGAGGGGACAAAGGACGCGAGCGGAGTTTGGTGGAAGCCCCGTGTATCTTTGTATCATTTTGATGTGAGGCGCGAGCCCTCGTTCCCCTCCCCCTATGCCAAACTCGAGGATGCATGCACGCAGACCGGAAGGGTAACAGAAGACCCAAAAAAACACTCTCCGAATGGCGATGGCTGTTATCGCACGTGTTACCCGAGCGTAACCTAGCCCACTTCAAAGGCCGACCGGATGCTATCGCTGTTACCGCACGTGTTATCCGAGCGTAACCTAGCCCACTTCAAAGGCCGACCACATGCTATGACGACACGGATGGAATTGGGTGGGCGAAAGGACAGGTCCGGGAAGCGAACTGGGCTGCCGGAGCGACCGCGTCCTGCCGGCGGGGGGGTGGGGAAGGGAGCAGAGAATGAGAATGAGAATGAGAGAGGCAGAGAGAGAGAGAGAGAGAGAGAGAGAGAGAGGGAGAGACGTTAGGGCAGGGCGTAGCAATGCGCCGAGAGTGCTAATGAAGATGGAACCGCAACCTCGCGCCACGTCGCCGCGGGAATGGGGAGGCTGTTGATCTGACAATGTCACGCGTCCATGCGACGGGCGCGAGCGGGCGCGAGCGGGCATAGGGGGGTCACGACAGCCACGAAGAGATCAACAGGATGACGAGCGGGCGTGAGGAACTCTCCGGCGATTACGTAGCCGGGTTCGCGGCTAGGTTTGTCGATTTGCAAGATGGTCCCAGATGGGGAGCGGAGCACGCGCGAAGGCAATAGTCGACGTTAGCTACCTCGTGTAGCGTTTTCTGCGAGCCCTGTTTTTTTTCAAGGCCAGTCAAGCCGAGCCGCAACCTGTTCCTAGCTCCCTTCCCTAGGCTTCTCTCTCTCATCGTCGTCCACCATGCCAAGCAAAAAGGGAGAATTTCCAAGCCCTTGGGGCGGCCAGGGGAACAACCACCGGCCCCCCTTGTTCGTGGTGTCGCAGGTGCCGAGGCCGGCCCCGCGTCGATCACAACAGGCGAGGGACGAGGCGCACCAGCGCATCCTACTCTTCTAGGCAAAAACATCGTCAGAATACGGTCTCTCTCCAATCGAGTCGAGCATCAAATCAAGCGATTGTGGGGAGAGGGCGCCGCCGCACAGAGATTTCGGCGGGTTCGGCAACCTGCAAAGTGACGATGCGCAAGGGAGAGCAGCCACCTGAGCTGATGCCGTGGAGCCTTTAGCCGGTCAAAAAGGGGATGGATGGATGCGCCGCCAACCACGCCCCGCCCAGCTCTTCACCCAGGAACCGACGCATTTGGCCATTCTGCGCCTACGGCCTTGTTTGACCTCCTCGTAAAGAGAAAATGGCGAACGCCACGTTGGCCACCAGCGGCCGCCCTCGATCCCCTTCCCGCCGCCATCGTATCCGTCGTCCCATTACTCGATGCCCTACTGCTAGTGGCCCCTCTCTGCCGTGCGGTGCGTTGCCTGCGGCGATTGGCTGGGGCGTCACGGAATTTTAACCGCCCCTGCTGCGCCATTGCAGGGCCATACCCTGTTCGGTATTAGGTCCTGCCCTGCAGACCCTGCAGCTGCCCCGCTCAGCGCGATCGCGTCAAGAAAGTCCTCCCCCCACCTGCCCGCGGGTAAGGTCGTGCCTGAAGCAGAAACGAGGAAGTGACGACTCTGCCCCGTCCACTGCCTGTACCGGCTCCCGATGCGATCCCATCCCACCCCATCCATCCATGCTGGTGATCGACCCTCGGGGCCCCGTTCGTTCGCTCCCTTCCCCCAATCCATTCGTCCGTGCTCGCCATGCCCTCTGGTCGCATCTCCTCTCACGTGGGAATGGGGACTTGTCGCTCGGGCATCACCACGCACCCCGGTGGATTCAGGGAGGGTGGCACGATGGTTCCGCTCCCCTTCTGCTGTTTGTCGATTTGTCACCCTGTCTGTCGACTTTGGTGGCCGAGCGCCATGCCACGCCGGACAGGCACGACCGGTAGGTATAGCGTTTCTAACCGCCCAGTAATACAGTCTACCGGGAAACCGTCAGGCCAGCGCCCTGACTCGAAACGGGCCGGTGGCCTGTCCCGACGGGCGCGAGGTCTTTGCCGTGCCTCACGGGCAATGCCGGGCGTCTCTGCCGGGCCACTCGCCAGCCGTGCCGTCGTCTCAGGGTGTGTGCGTATGCGCGCCCTCGAGTTGATGAGCCGATTGCTCGACGGACTGTCGGCTAGCCGGGTGGATGCGGCCTGCTAATCTCAGGTCCCCGTCGGCACCGGCGAATCAGCGCCTTTCGTGCCCCCTCGTCGGCCACCCCCAACAAGGAGCCGTTTTGCAGATGAGGGATGCTACTTCGCTAAAGCGCCTCTGCCACCGTCGCTGTCCCACCGTTTCGCTCAGGGACCCCTCTCGACGCCTGGCCACTCACCACACGGGCAGCTCGTCCCCGGCCCGGGCTAGGGCGAACCTGTACGGGGCCTGCCCACGCCATCCTCAAGTGTGCCCGTGCGGTCTCCAAACGACCGACGGCAATGCCAGATGCCTGGGTCGGGTGGCGACCTAGCCCTCCCCCATACGTACTACGTACATATGGCGAGGATATCTCCCCCCGTCCCGACCAGATCGGACTTGCGTCTGGTACGTGGCCCGGCCGCCGTCTGCTCTCTTTACGAATTCCCCGTGCCAGCCCGTGGCCGCTCTTTTGTATCGGAGCGACCCCGCCTCGCCGCCGCCGTCGCCGTTCCTCCTCGCTCAGTCTACGTCCCTTTCTGCGTATTCCAGCGGCGGTCGAGGGAACCATGAGAGGATTGCTCCTCCTATCGACCTGGCTCCTGGCCTTCGTGGGCCAGGGCGCCGCCCAATCTTCGACAGAACAGTTCGCTCTCCTGGGGCAGCTGCCTCATTGTGCCGTGTGTTGCCACTACCCTCCCCCCTACCGACTTGAACACCGTCTTGCAGGTGGCAACTCGTTACTGACGACTAGGGACAGACGACCTGTCTCCTCAGCGCATCCCAAAAATCGCCCTGCAGCATTACAGACTTCGACTGCCAGTGTTCAAACCAGGAGTTTGTGAAGACGGCCGAGACTTGTGTCATGATGAGCTGCACCCTGGTGGAATCGCTGTGTAAGTCTGAGCTCCGCGCATCCCGCTTCCCGTCTCGCCCACCATACCGGCCCTGCCATTGCATCCGCTGCCGAGCCGCTGCCTGCCTGCCACCGGGTCGACCGGCTAACGAGGGATACAGCCGCCAAAAACACGACGCAAACGCTGTGCCGCGCGCCGGTTCGTGACAAGACGGCCACATACAAGGCTACGTCGACGATTCTGATGACGGTGGCATGCGTGACGGTGCTTATCCGGCTGGGGTACAAAAAGTTCTTTACGGCCATCGACCTTGGGCTCGATGATTGGTTCATCCTGGCCGCCCTCATCATCTGCGTACCGTCGGCCGTCCTCAACGTCAGCATGCTCGCCAACAACGGCCTGGGCAAAGACATCTGGACGCTGACACCAGCCGAGATCACCGAGTTCGCCAAAGCCTTCTGGCTCATCACGTTGCTCTATTTCGCCCAGGTCTTCGTACTGAAGCTGTCGCTACTCTTCTTCTACCTCCGGATTTTCCCCACCCAGGGGATTCGCCGGCTGCTCCACATGACCGTTGCCTTCGATGTCATGTTTGGCCTGTCCTTCGTCTTCACCGCCGCCTTCCAGTGCATCCCCGTGAGCGACAACTGGGAGGGCTGGCACAAGCCCGGCGGCGGGCAGTGCCTCGACCAGAGCAAGATCGCGTGGGCCAACGCGGCCGTGAGCATCGCGCTGGACGTGTGGATGCTCCTGCTGCCCATGTCACGGCTACGCGACTTGAAGCTCCACTGGAAGAAGAAGGTGGGCGTGGGCCTCATGTTCTGCGTCGGCACCTTCGTGACGGTGGTGAGCATCGTGCGCTTGTCGTCGCTGCTATACTTCCGCGGCTCGGCCAACCTGACGTGGGACTACTTTGATGTTTCGATGTGGTCAACGGTCGAGATTACCGTCGGCATCATCTGCGCGTGCATGCCGTCGCTGCGCATGATCTTGGTGCGCGTGTGGCCCAAGATCTTTGACGGCACGCTGGTGCGACGTGCGACGTACTACTACCCACGCGGAGGCCAGAGCGGCAACAACTCCAAGTCGCTCGAAAGCTCGGCGCGCGGCACCACGACGGACAAATCCAAGTCCAAGGGATCGCGGGCCTCGCGGGGCTCGTGGATGCTACGCGGTAAGCGCAGCAGCAATGCCGTCCCCGCCCACGCGGCCGACGAGAAGATCTTTGTCGACGGTGTCCAGTTCTCCAAGGTGTCGTACGACGACGTCGAACTCAACGACGTTTCGCGCCTCGTTGGCCCGTCCAGCACCGCCTGGCAGAACGCCGTCACCATCTCGGGCGGCGGCCGCGACAGCCGCACCAATGCCGGATCGCCCACCTCGTTCTGCACCATCGCGTCGCGTGACGGTGTCGCCGGAATGTACCCACGCGACGTGGCCCCGGTACATCACACGTGAGAGAGGGGGGTGAGCGTGGTCGCGAGCCACGGCTTATACACATAGACACATGTACAAATTCGCACACAAAAAAGAGACGCTCCGCCACCCCCTCTTTGGGGCTGGCGGTTGTATTACTTGCTGGAGGGGGCGTTTCGGGGCGGCATTTGCTAGCATTTCAGCGGGACGGAACGGATCGGATACCCAGGGCTCTCCAAGGCACAGCTCAAGCCACGCGTTGATAAACGAATGACCCATGATGGTTTCATACGTCTGTATATTATATGTAGTACAATACGACGGTCCCTAGTCGGATCGTTTGCTTGTTCCCGGTTTCTCTCCACTGTACAAGGTGGCAACGCTGTACCCCTATGACATGTTCTTGCATCTCGAGGCCTGCAAATCAGTCGGCCGTGACCAGGCCCTGCGTGATAAACTCTGCCCCATCCCTAGCCTAATCAGCAGGAACGCCTTTGCCCCCAACCAAGCCAATACCTCATGTGCCGAGGTTTCGCCAACGCGTGATCCTCGCCCGGGTTGTGCACGGCTGCTTGGTCCCCGTTCCGTCTGCCTATCATGCAAATCCCGCTACCCCTCCCGTGGCGGAAACCCAGCCCTATCCAACCTTTCTCGGTCCGGGGTTCTCAAACCCCCTGTGCCGATGCGATCATATTCACTCGCCCGACAGCAAAAACGACCATGCAGACGTATCTTCCCCTTGTCACCTCAAAAGGAGAAGCCCGCTACTAGCTCCATCCCCCACCCAGCAGGAAGTTGACGGCATCGAATTCGTCGATTCCTTGTGGGCTATGCTGCTGCTTTCGGGGCAGTACGCCGACTATGGTCATTTTTCTGCTGCCGGACGCAGGTGACAGTATAACTCAATGGGGCCACGCAGGTCAGCGCGAACGAGACTTGGGCACGCCGAGGCCGAACCGGGGCAGGGGCCAAGTTTGTGCGGTTCGGTAAGAAGAAGCCGGTTGCCGCACCGACGTACGTTGGGAAAGTGCTGGGGGTTCCATCGTACGGGGCAGGGCTTTACAAGGTTTGAAACGGCCAGGGAATCGAATCCTGCTACGATACCTTTGTTTTCTCCACGCGTAACCGAGAGGAGATGGTTGGACCCGGCGGGGGTGTGTGTGGGGGCTACGCTGGCTTTCCGCTGCTACCGGAAGTCGGTATGCGCTGTACGGCGAGGCTATCATGGCGGGATGACCGGCCGAGAAGCAGTCGGACTGCCGAGCCCTGGGATAGCGGTGCCGGGCGGCGGGGTGGAGAGACCCACGGTGTGGCCGCCCCGCCGGCGATTTGCGTCCATCGGCGACTTGGCAGGGCGGGCCCCCCGAACAACGGGGCCGTCGACGTCAAGCCAGAGTGCAACCACCGGGGCGGTGACTGCCGTGGTTGGTGGGGGGAACCAAATCACACGTCGGCATCCCGGCGGCATGTCTCTCTCGTCTCCGGATGGGAAGGTGGGCATGTACGCCGAGCCCGGAGCAGTCGCCTCGACACCTCAGCCCCTTGCCGGCGTCCCGTCTCGACAGTTGCTTAGGCGCACGGCGAGGCTCGCGCGCGTGGCGTGGGCAACGGGCGAGAACAGGGCGGCCCGCGGCGAGGGCGCGGTACGCCGTTAGCGTGGACGCCGGGCCGGGGCGGCGCCGCCCGTCTCCGGAACGACGTCGATTTCGCCCTCGTCCGAGAGCGCCTTTCCCGTGACACGGGCCCGAAGGAGCCGCACTTCCCTTTACGGCCGCCGGGCTGTGATCCCTCATCACGGCGAACTCACCGCCGTTAGTCCCTTTTTCGAATCTCGAAAGCGTGGCTTCGGCCCTGCACACCACCCCCGGGAGCTCATGACCAATTTTACACTCCTAGGCGTCTCTTCCTTCGCATTTGCGGGGTTGGCGCATAGGGTAACCCGAGGGGTAGGGGCAGGGGTTGCGCGCTGGGGAGGCTGGTTCGGCTTTGGCACTTGGAAAGCGGATAACAAAGGGCGCTCTCCTTGTTGGTTGATACGCCGCAGAAATGGGGCGATTACTTGGCCACGAGATAGCGATGGGGTTTCTAAGGTCCTCCTGTCGTATGAGCCATGCCGGATCGTGTCTATTGACTGCGCGGCCGCCGCTGTTCTTATTGCGGGAGACGGAACATCCGACACGGAAAGAAGGCACCAGGCGGAATTTATCACGCCACCAGAAGCTATCATCTCCATTCCGCCTTGTACAAGTAGCAAAACAGGGTGATCGAGAAGAAAGCCGGTATCATAAGTGGATGCTGCGCTTAGTTTCTCGATACGATAGGAGAGTAGAATTTATCCCATTCTAGATGCTCTGGCCTCCTCTCCAGCCTTCTCCCACTTTCCCGCTCGATGGCAGGCGGGCTGCGGAGTAGCGTGTCGGGTTAATTTGTCCTGCATATCGTTTCCAGTGCTTTGAAGTCTCGGCGAGCTTCGAGATGCTTTGATGGTAGTATAATATTCCGCCCCGTGGCACTGCCGCTGGATTGCGCGGTTCCTTCCGGTACCTGCTCGCCCAACAGCCTCCCCGCCTGCCCCACGTATTTTCGGTGGAGTGGAAGGTCGGAGAATCCAACAGCGCTGGGAAAGGGAAGGGTTGGCTTGCCGTGTACACACTCGTCCATGGGTTTCATGCGGTGTCTCGCGCGTAGACACACCAGCGTCGTCCTAGGTACCCAAGTAACGAGCCACGCTGTCGCTGCCTCGGGTTTATTAGCCCGCCTACTGTCTGATAGGTTGGGAGAGCATGAGCGGACTGGGAACTCAATTCACGCGAGCCATTCGTCTCACGGCCTGCGGATGCTTGGCCACGACACCAGAGTGTTGCTTTTTTTTAGTGATGCTGTTGCCTGATGGGGGCGGCGGCATCCGCAGCCCGAGGAAGCCGCGGCCCGTAGCGTCACGGAGCGAGCTGCGAAGACCCCCTCGGTGGACAATTGTGGGTGGCACCTGGGCGGAAATAGTTCCCCAGCCCGGCAGGAGGCCCCGCCAAGTGAGAAACTGTGGCTTCGCATCTCCGCCCAAGCGCGGGCACTTGTACCGCCGCCCTGAGGCGTGTCCTCCTGGCGTCGAACCCTCCGCGCCTCCTCTTGCTCCCTTAAGCCCATGGTTTGCCCGCCAATGGCCCCGGAGGCCGCGCCGAACAAGCGCGCATTCTAAGTGCGGAACGCCACGGCACCGGCGCTGGTACCCATGCTCTAGTCACCGACAGGGGGCGGCGGTGCAGGGTCGCGCGGCCCGTAATCCGTTCGTGATGCATACTAGTGCGCGGGGGAAGCTGAGGGGGCTGCTCGTTCAGCTGGGCGAATGGGCAGCGGCTGTGGCAGTCTGGGCGGAGCCTGGGGTAGGCGAGGTCAGATACGGTAAAAAGAAGAGAGAGGTGTTGGTCAGGGGCTGTTGAGGAATGGCTCGACGCCGGTGCGGCGTCGAGGAAGAGCACGGGCCGTTCAGTACGCCTCTCGACGTTGGTGGGGCTTGATCACACCTGGCGCAACGCTGAACGGCGGATGCCGTTGGGGTGCCGGCATTGAAAGAACGGACGCTCGTCTCCCTTTTTGGGAGGCCCGTCGCGTCGAAGGGACACAAACACGTCCCATGACGTAGCCGGCCCTTTCGGACATGACGGGACGGCATCGGACCCTTACAACCTTGGTACCTGCAACCGTGGGCTGGGGAAAGGGGGTCCTACGGCCGAGAAGCGTGAACATTTTTGGGGGGGGGGGGGCCTCAGCGTTTGCCCAGTCTGACAGCTGAGACTGTGCGGCGGCTATGCGGCTGTGCCGCTAGGCGCAATTCGTAATGATGCTGATGGCACGGCCCCCTAGCCAGGACTGGACGAAAGCCTAAACAGGAGTTGCCTGCATTCTGGGTGCTTGGCTGCTTTACCTGCTGTATATGGCTATTCGAAGCCTGGCTCCTCCTGGACTCCACCCTCTTTGCATAGACGGACACCGACGAGCACCGACCCTCGTTATAAAAAGGGGAGGGGGGTTCCCCGGATCTTGGCATTTCTTTCCCTCCCCGCCGTGGACTTGGCGATGTCTCTCGGCGATATCCCTTGGCGAGTTTGGTCTCTCGGCGACAACGACCTCCTGACGAGCCGTTCGACGGCGCGGTCTCCGCGGCAACCTCATCGACCCGTTTCCCACGCGTGTGTTCGAAAACGAAAGCGACAACGCCATGGATACGACCGCGCGCCCTCTGGCGAGCCGCCATCACCTCCCCAAGATCGCGACGCTGCAGGTGGAGCCGCTGTCGAGCCTGCAGTCGTCGGCGTCGCTGATCCTGGCGTGCTGCCTGATGCTCGTCGCGGGCCTCGCCATGGCGGCACAGCGCGGCCTCCTCGCGCGCCTGTACGGCGCCACCTACACGGACCTCGCGACGGCCGGCACCGCCAAGGCGGAACGCCAGCGCCTCGCCTTTGTCTACCACAACGTCGCCGTCGTGCTCTTCGTCGTCCTCGTCGCCTGCGGCGCCTACCCCCTCCTCGCCTTTGTTTGCGGCGAGAGCGGCCTGCAGACGCCGATCCGCGGCGGCGGCGTCGTCACCGTGGGCGACATGCTCTTCCTGCTCTCGGAGCTCTACTCGGCCTACTACCTCTTCGAGCTCGTCTTCCGCTCCCGCTTCATCAGCTACATCTCCCTCGCCCACCACGTCGGCCTGCTCATTGTCGTGCAGATGGCCCTCGACCTCGAGGCCCACGCCGTCAACGAACGCGACTCGACCAGGGAGTTTTACTTTTGCATGGTCTGGGGTACGTATGGCTCCCGGTCGCCCCTGGCCTTCCCGCTTCCCCCCTCTTCTTCCCTCCCCCTCGTCTTATTGTCTGGCCTCGCCCGCCGTACGCCGTGCTAACTTTCGTCTCGAGGTCTGTTCGACATCGTGACGGAGCTGCCGCTGCACCTGGTTCTCATCGCGTGGCGCGTCCGGCGCGCGAACCCCACCGCCTGCTACTACATCCCCCGCGTCTGCTTCGTGTGGGTCACGGCGGCCGCCACGGCCGAGACGGCCGTCACCGCTTACATGTTGAACCAGTCCTGGAGTCAGTGGCACCTCGCGTGGCAGATAGTCACGCCCACCGTCTTCACCCTCTGGATCATCACCCAGCTCTACGGCGCCGCCATCTTCCTGCAGCTGGCGCGGGCCGAGGGGAAGAAGGTGGTTCAAGCCGACGCCGGCCTGCCGGGCGCCGTGTGAGAATGCCACCGCGTCTCCCGGAAGTGTAAGCGCGACCAATTGTGCAAGAGCGTCTTGTCAGGCGATACTTTGGAGCTGCTAATAGGCCGGCCGAGGGGGGCTCCGCAGACCACAAAGCTGCTCTGTCTAGCACCTCCCACTACGGCATCCTTCTGAATGATTACATCATGGTGTCTATTTTTCTCTTCATTTTACCTCTCAGCCGGGCTTGGCGGGGTTAATCTTTGCTTAGCCACGCTATTAGTTCAAACCTAAAGGCATCCTCGTAGATATCAACGCCCTTTCAGTGTAAGCGTTCGGATAGATGGCCAGAAGGGCCCGAGTCATATATAACACGTGTGATTGAGGCGGAGATTGCTGCAAGTCTTGCTATCCATGTCAGCTCATCTAAAGTTCACGCTATTCTCCAAGAGGATGGAGAAGCTGTAAATAGCACCTCCCTCATGATATCTAAGAGTTCGCTTGTACCCAAGCTTTACGGGCTCATGGTTGCAGCACCGTGATCCAAATCATCTTTGATATATCACGCCGCGGACCGCCTCCCCACCGTTGCACTACGCTCTCCCTACCGAGCCTAGATTTCTCGGATCCAGCAACATGCCGACTTCCCTGCGATGTTGTTATCCATGTCCTCGTGCACAATAAAATCTTCAATTGCCCTCTGTTATGATCCTCGGAGAATATATGACCACTAACCTGTATTCTCTTGTCTCAAGAGCGTGAATGACGGCGTTTCTGGTGAGCTGGGGTCGCTCATGTAGATATAAGTGCCTTGGAGAACAGCATCCTCCTCGACAAGAAAGATTCGCCTAGATGCGGTTCTTGCAGTGCACAGCATGTGCACAGCCGCGGGGTGGCATTGTGATGAGATAGGCTGCGGGTGGTAACATCATGGTTTGGTCTCTGCCGAAAGCGTTGTCCAACATCATCTAATTGCACGGAAGGACGACTGCACTCCTCTGGTGCAGTATACAGAGTGGGTAATAGCCGTGAGGACGGATCCGGGCCATCCCGGGATTGTCGCAGGGTGGCTTAGGGAGAAAGCCATCCAAGTGCGGCAAGAGGCAGACTTGGCCTCTGCCTTCCGGCTCGGCAAGCAAGTGGCCTTATACACCCACTGTAGGTGATTGCTTGCCATCTCACGATAATCAATGCGGGAGCCTGCTACATCGGTTAAATTTTCATCCGTGTTATCAACAGTAGCAAGGAGGAGTTGATGCTTGCGAGCTTTAACCAGTCAGCCGGTTGTATTGAAAATGGTGCACATATTTCACCTAGCGGGAAAGTTGGTTCACAGCTGCTACTTTGATAAATTAGTCGGTTCGATTCGAGGATCATTATGTACCATGGTACTCGTCCCCCATCGGATGTTCTTGTGTTGGTTTTCTGGTAGCCGCGCCGAAGTGCCCGTCTTGTGACCGGATGAAAATTACCTACAGTAAGCGTCAAAGGGCTGTCGGCGTAATAATAGGCCGTTTTGAGCGCTGCAGTGCCAGAAAGAAACATCCTACTCGAGGCGGTCTGACGCCAAGACTGCCAACATGGGACATTTCCTGATGCATTGAATCCTTTAGCCCTTGGCCCCCAAGGTACGGGAAGGAGTCGTAAATGTGTACTTGGCAATTTTACGTGCTTAAATACTCAATCAACAGGACGCTGCTTTTTTCTCTTTTTTCTTTTTTCCAGTTGCAGACCCAGCACTGTGAAGCATGCAAACACGGTTCACGTACTTCTCAGGTTCAGCTCTCGCCACTTTCTTCATGCTTCTTTCAATGTGCCCGTCTGTTCTGCTTTTAGTTGCTGCCACTCTGCTTCCATTGGCCACTGGATGTAAGATGGCGCTGCCACCAAGCCAAGATCCATGGTACCAAGCACCGGCTGGCTTCGAAAAGGCTGCGCCTGGTACCATTCTCCGCATTCGACCCGACCCCAAATTGGCCAACCTGACCAAAAGCCTCGGCAGCCTCGCCGGCGCCTACAATATCCTCTATCGGTCGACGGACGCCGCCGAAAGACCGTCATGGGCCGTCACCACCCTCCTCGTCCCGTTGTCGCCCAGTAAGGACGCGAAGTTGCTCTCTTACCAGATCCCTTACAACTCGGCCGACGTCGATGCCAGTCCGAGCTACCTCCTTGACGATTATTTGCGGGGCGGGCCCGTAATCCCGGTTCTCAAGCACGACTTGAACCCGTCACTGGACAACGGCTGGTTAGTCAGCGTGCCCGACTTCGAGGGGCCGCTGGCCGCCTTCGGCCTGTGTCTGCGCGCCGGCTACGCCGTCCTGGATGCTGTCCGGGCCGTCCTCGGCTCAGAGCACGTGGCCGATGCCGCGGCGGTGCGCTCAGCGCTCTGGGGCTACTCGTACGGCTCCGCGGCCAGCGGGTTTGCGGCCGAGCTGCAGCCGGCCTACGCGCCCGAGGTCCGCCTCGCCGGCGTCGCGCTGGGCGGCGTGCTCAGCAACGCCATCGCGAGCCTCTTCTCGGCCAGCGGCACCCTGTACGCCGGCCTCATCCCCAGCGGCGCCCTCGGGAGCACCGCCGAGTTCCCCGCCATGCGCGACAACCTCGTCGGCCGCCTCAAGACCGAGGGGCCCCAGAACGCCACCGGCTTCCTCGCCGCCCTGCGCATGCGCATCGACGAGGCCACCTACGCTTTCGCGTACCAGGACATCGGCGGCTACTTCGTCGGCGACGACGGTCTCGAGGGCTTCGTGAATGCCCCGGAATTCAAGAGCATCCTCGAGGCCAACGCGCAAATGGGGGTGCACGGGGTGCCGCAGACGCCCGTCTTTGCCTACCAAGCCATTGGCGATGCCATCACTAGCATTCACGACACCGAGAAGCTGGTCAAGAAGTACGGAGATGCCGGAACTCGGGTTTTGCTCCAGCGTAACACGGTCGGTGATCATATCACGGAGCCCATGAACGGAGGACCGCGTGCTTTGAACTTTATTACGCAGGCGTTGGACGGGAATCTTGGGGAGGAATTCCCCGCGTCAGGGTACCGCATTGAGGACGTGACTGTCGACCTGTCGTAATTAGCCAGATGTATTTGCACTGGCGGAGTGTTTAGATGGATGTGCACTTGGAGTGTGTCACTGGCAAACCGCTCACTGTACCATATTCGATAACGCCTTTGCGAAATCCACGGGAAAACCTATGACTATTTTGGTTACTTGGAGTGATACAAAAGATACAACGCCGTGTTTGTATCGGAGAATCCTGGTTTGTGTTGGAGGTCAGAGTAACTTGTGCTGCCTGGAGCTTTCTAGACATCAGGATCCTATGGGGACTCACGGCTTGCCATCCTTCAAAGAGACGCGCCCCAGGTACAACCCCTCCTGCATCACTTTTGAAAACACCGTTCGTTCCGTTCGGTTCGCCAACTTGCGTCCACTCCCTTTTGCGTCTATTTGCGCAGTTCATCGACACGCATCCCTGGTATCATCCATTTCTCCTCGCTGCCCTCGGGAGGTACCACAAAGCCCATGTGCTAATGCTTCCACGTTCAGTTTCGGCCGCGTCAATTCCAACACTCGTGGTGCTGTGCAACACTCCACGTTCCTTCCTTGTGACCTTCGCAAAGCATCGTCGAGGTCTGCCCGCCAATACATAAACACGACACGTCCGCAAAATCTTCTAATAACACATATCGGAGGTATCATTTATGCTTGCCCTTGTAACAGGAGGTTCCTGCTAACGTGCTTTGGTGTTCAGTTTAGCCGCGTTCGAGGCCACGCGTTCTCCTGCGTGGACTGCCACCACGAAAAACACCGCCGACATCTGGGCATCACTTCCCTTTCAATCCAACTTCGCCGCATCGTTCAAGAGCACACGTTGCGACAGCCGTTACCCATCATAGTCGCGTCAGCAAAGCAGCCCCGAGGCCCGCTTATCAACTCAACCCTGACTTTTTCTAACAGTGTTCTACGGCAGGCGCCCACTTCCCCAACCCCCGCTTCTGTCCGCTACAAAGCACGCCCACCAAGGGCCTCAAATTGATCCCACTTCAATACCAGCCCTTTTCCTCGCAGTTTAAGACGGCTTTTATCGACCTACTCTGCCATGGATTCAGATTGGGATGAGCAGATCAAGCTTCAGGATGAAGAGTGGAGAAAAGCAGGACAGGCGGTCATAGAGAAGTGGGGTAGCGGTTCAAGGAGAGCGATCGAAGACGCCATCAACTCTCTAAGCCGACCACAATTCAACGCACAAATGTACTCCTGGGACCTCTTCTGTTCGAAAAAGGAACTGGAGGCAGAGAAGCGGGACATGGTGAACAAGTTGAAGACGGTAGAGGCGAAGACGGAACAGGAGAGCAATGTGGAGAAGAAAGAGAAGTGCCAACATCAAAAAGAGCTTGCATCAGCCAAGGACTGCATTCGGAGGCTTCAGCGAAAACTCGTCCAGTTGGCGGAACAGAAGAGCGAGCTGAAAAAAGAGAAGAAAATGCTGCAGTTGGAAAAGCGGAAGATGGTGGAGGAGTGGGGAAAGCTAGAGGACGCGATCAATGAGCAAATCGGAAAACTGGAGGAGTGTATGGGAAGTCTCGAGGACGAAGAATCCGCCGCCATGATGATCGACACTATTGGCCCGTTCGTCAGTGTGGTCCCTCGCAATAACAACGTTTTCGAGATGTCACTGGAGGAGGATCGACTCAAGGAGGGGCTGTACAAGCGCTTCTGTGAGACTCAGAGACCCTCTTAGGAGTAACATTACGACCCAAAAGACGAAAGGGTTCGCAGATGCGTCGGTGGCTGGTGGCGGCTACATGCGGATAGGCAGGGCTATCACTAATTTCCGTCCAGGAGGCTTGAGAGGTGGCATTTGCAGATGTATTGGAAGGTTAGGCTGATGAGCTCGTAGGATATGTAGCTGTTGAAATGTTCTTTTGGCAGGAAAACGACGAGCTCCCAGTAAAAGCAGAACCCGTTGTTAATTGTCCTCCCTTAGATCGATTCTGCACCACTCACCCCCACTAAGACTCACACCAGTTGGACGGGCAGCAGAAATCCGAGTCGAGCTAGACAGAAATTACAACCCACGCGAGTCACCACGTCGCAATTTCTATACTAGTCCATTATCTCTCCAAATCAACCGCAATCCGCCATCTGCAGATCTTGGGTAATAGAAGGTGCCGTCCATCACGCTTAAATTGTGGTAGAGTGCCGCCGGCTTATGTGCTTTCCACAGAACACGTGTGGCTCATTGGTCGGCCGTCCAGAAGATTAATCCCAAAGATAAGCTACACGCACACCCCACCCAGCCAAAGACCAAAGCTACAGCGCCCGCTACTCAGGGACTCTACTCTAGGTATTCCGAATGCATCTGTTGATTGACGAGGTTACCGCATGTACAGCGGCGTACAGGGAATATGGAGGACGTTACGATTGAATTTTGAGCTGCAGACACCCCCGCTGTCGCCGTGACTAGGGAAACCGGAGGCCAAGACCCAATGAGATAGGGTCGACGAGCTAAAGTTGTGATGTATAAACTTTACAGGCGGATGGACCGGCATGCCCGGCACTCTACTGACACCCAGTAACAAGTACGACACCGAAAAGAACTAGCGACAATACCCAGCCAATCAATTTCGCCGCTGCGGAACCGCTCCAGCATAAGAGTTTTTGGAGACAGGAGAAAATTCCTAAGTCCCGTTAACCTCATGCCAGCCAAGCGTAACACCGCGCGTGGCGGGTGTGGTTCTTAGCTTCAAGGCGGCGGGGCGTGCCCTCTAGTGAACGTCACACGAAATCTTGAAACCGGCAGCGCTCAATGCAACTTATCCGCTAATTACCTCTCCACTTGTTCAGGCGTTCCAGTTGGGTTGATGAAAAAGGACAAGATTCGTATTCCTTGGGTCACACTGACTATTACCCCTTTCCTCCATAGTTTAACCGCCGCTGAATCCTGGCGTCGTTCAGCTCCTCATAGCTGCGGTTGCGCACATAACAGACACAGCCGTAAATGCGCGTGTTACATAAGACGCGAGCTCGGCACCCCTATCTTCATCATGCATCCGGAAGCTAGAGGCGCCAGATGTCAGGGTTAGATATGGCGCCGTGTCATCCGCATAAGCTCCTGCCGCTTTGACTGAGCCCCCAAGGACCATCTGACACCGGTAAAAGAGCCCTCTCCCGTCGTTGTGCCGTGGAATAAAGTCAGCCTTGAGCTATTTATGTGGCCGAGCATTTCCTTGGCTGGGCAATCAAAGCAGGCGAATGTGCTAGATTTTGAATGATTGGTTCATCCTTCTTGACCAAGTGCAATACATTCATGTACCATTAGCCTCGAGGTTGCGCGCATTCTTCATCTGAACCAAGGAAGGTCGTAGGTCGCCACGAGAGAAAACACGAGGTTTCTCCAAGTGCTTTCAAGTCACCCTGAGAGAGTTGAGATCGGCACATCCCATGATGGTTCACCAGACCGCCGTACTGGTTCGCACGAGACGCTGTGGCGGCAAGCCCACAAGCTATGCTCACGTACTGGCCGTTGCTGTTTTTAAGTCGCTCTCATTGGCGTTGGGGGATGTGATCGATCGACAGCGAGTGCCGACTTAGCATGGAAAGCGCCCCCAGAAGAGGCGATCATCGACTAGAGCGAAACTGCGCTTGGGGATCGACACCTCGTGAGCCCTTGGGCTCGTATTCTTGTCACTAGTTGCGGCGGTAGTAGGCAGTTCACACCGCAGGATGCCCCTTTACCAGAACTCCGAGGTGAGTAGAATAACAGTCTTCACGGCGGAGGCGCCGTTGTCGACGAGAGGTCTCCGCGCTCAGCCTTGATGCATTGCCAAGAAAGTGTGGAACGACCTTCATGGGGAAAGCGAGGAGCTAGAAGACAGGGTTTCAGATCATTACCAAAAGCGATGGCCTAGTTCTAGAACTGGATTGAGTCGCTGGAGATGCTGCAGGAACGTGACTAGGAGAATCGCCCAAAGAGTTGCCAAGCCATCAAGAGTTATGGAGGCGCCGCCGTCCCGGGCTTGATCTTTCGGCTCCCGCGATGCGCTGATTGGGCCGACAGGGCGAGCTGGAGCCGTTCGGTGGCCGGTGGGAACGCCGGCTGATTACGAGGTATCCACCGCAATCTTGCCGCGCCCCTATTCCGGGCCACTACGGGGTAAAGATCCGCATGCCAACAGAGAGCCTCGCGCCGCTCGCCAACGATTGGCTCTCTGTTTCCGACATATTGCTTCTTCCCGATCTGACCGATATTTCTCCTGCAGGCATGCTGGGACCGCGTGGGGGCGGCGAGGCCGTTGAAGTTTGTTGGGAATCTGACTGCTGTGGCGTCGCCATCTCGCGGGTTCCTACCCTGAATCGCCGCCGTTGGACATAGGGCAACCGCATGGTAGGCCAAGACGGAACACAAGCAGCCTTGTGGGATAGGATGGCCGACTGCCTGCGCCACTCTTGCCCTACCAGCCCGGCCGGCAAGGCCGGTACGGCAACAAGTCGGCATTGCCGTCATCTACTGGCGTCCCCCGTTGATTTTGTGCCCACCCCGGCGCTTGGCGGGCGGTAGCTAACGCTGGTGCGGCTGTGGCGTCGCCCTAAAAGGCTTCGACGCCTTCTAGCGCCAGCTTTCGTCCTGCGAGTGACGTGGGTGCTTGGCTGCGACTTGTCCACCCCTGTTCATGAGGCGCAGGGGCAGGCAAGGCCTGTGGCTAGGGCACATAGGCAGGCCCGAGAGCACTGGCGACGGCGCAGTCTTTGCATCTAGCCGGGATCAGATACTGACACCAGCCACGCTGTAAATAGGGCAGAGGCACCAGCGACGAGCGGTCGGGCAGAGTGGAGACGGGATGACAGGGTCTATATTTAGTCTCGTATTTGAGGGCTGTGGGGTCACAGCCCCCACTACAACTCATCAACGAGTTTGACGATCACCTCCCAAAGCAGAGGTTCACGATCGTTTGTGTAGTTGGCGCCGTATTGCTCGCGGCAGCCCAAGACGACAGCCATGTGTATAAAGCAAAGGATGCCTCTTGGTTGAAATGGCATTCTCCTCTCATCATCACCACCACCGTTCTCTCATCCGACACTCACTCTTTACGACTTAATATCTCACGACCTTCTTTCACATCCAACTAGCACTGCTACCACAACACTCTCTCACGCAACCCAACTTTAATCACCACCGCCAAAATGCAGTTCACCCAAGCCATCGCCGCCGCCATCCTGGCCTACACCGCCGTCGCCGCCCCGGCCAGCGCCCCTCACTTCGAGCTCGGCACTCCGGTCTACCAGCCCGCGCCGACCTCCAAGAACGGCACGCCCGTTTACCAGGGCAACTGCGAGCAGCTCGACACCATCTGCCGCACCCTGCCCGACGCCAACATGGCCCAGTGCTCGGCCGAGCAGGCCAAGTGCCAGGACACCTGCGCCAAGGCCAACAACGCCTGCCGCGGCGCCGAGGGCGCCAACATGGCCACCTGCTCGGCCGACTACGCCAGCTGCCTGGGCAAGAACCCCTACGCCAAGCGCGACGAGCCCTTCTTCCTGCTCGGCGAGCCCCTCACCCGCACCGCCCCTTCCTCCTCGGCCGGCGAGCCCGTGACCCGCCTGACCTGCAAGCAGGCCGACACCGAGTGCCGCACCCAGCCCGGCGCCAACATGGCCCAGTGCTCGGCTGACAAGGCCAAGTGCCTCGCCAACTGCGACACCGCCGACTCGACCTGCCGCGTCGCCCCCGACGCCAACATGTCCTCCTGCTCGGCCGCCAAGGCCCAGTGCTACGGCTTCAACCCCTACGAGAAGCGCGACGAGCCCTTCTTTCTGCTCGACGAGCCCCTCACTCGCACCGCCCCTTCCTCCTCGGCCGGCGAGCCCGTGACCCGCCTGACCTGCAAGCAGGCCGACACCGAGTGCCGCACCCAGCCCGGCGCCAACATGGCCCAGTGCTCGGCTGACAAGGCCAAGTGCCTCGCCAACTGCGACACCGCCGACTCGACCTGCCGCGTCGCCCCCGGCGCCAACATGTCCTCCTGCTCGGCCGCCAAGGCTCAGTGCTACGGCTTCAACCCCTACAACTAAGGTGGCCTCACGGGTGACGACGGGAACTGGATAATGGTGGAAAATGTGTACATACGCAACTCTTAGACGAACATAATATTCACATAGACCGTGGTCATATACTCACTCCCACAACATGCCATTAAGTGATGTAGAGCGCACAGTCTTGTCTAGTGCTTCCTGCTTAATATCTTGGTGTTGCTTATGAGTCTTTAGTTGCTACTAAGGCGTGGCTACACCAAGCTTCGCTCAGTATATGAGTCAGTATTGCATTTCCTGCCGGCTTCAATACGCGACCGACCATTTTCGAAACAACTTTTAACAGACTGGGGCCTCTTGATAGTATTCTAGGTAAGACCTCCTGGACAATGCGACTCTCAGTTCCTGTACTTCAGTTTGGCGGTTTGTTTACATAGGATACGTGTTTCACAGAGTAGGGACTCAGTCATAAAAACATGGTCATGTTTTACCGAGAAAAATGAACATAGGACCTTGTCAGTAGCACGTGACATCCGATGGGCCTGAGGGACGAGAGAAATAACCGACGGAAGGAGCGAGCTGATGGGAGTTGAGAACAGTGACAAGGAAATATCTAGATGTGGGACATCCTCGAAAGGAGAAATGCGGAACCATGACGTGGGTTATATTGAATGTATCGGAGGGTGATAGTTGATTTGCAAAGGTGGCTATGGTGGATGAGTGAGTTGATTTATTGAGAATGAAGAAAAAGCAGCAAGTGAGTAAAGGAAGAAGACCCGCGCTTTACAAACGTATGAGCCAGTGGGAATACCAAGTCGCCCGACAATGATGTGTGCGGATTTCATTCATGATCAGAGTAGCGAGATTCTTGACTCCCATTCACTCAGTGCCGTGCTATCCGTCTAGATAAAAACTTTTCAGTCAGACGAGGCTAAATACATCATGGATAATTCTTCTACAGGGGTAAATATAGAAAAAGAGAAGGCGAATTTACGAGCTTCTCAGCCACCACGCTCTCGCGTTCTTTTTCGAACCCCAGAGTTAACGTCATCACACTCCTGTGACCACTCACGCGCTTCCCTGTCCCGCCACGCGCCATTAAAAGGGTGTCGGGATCCCGGGAAGGTCGCCAAGAAAGTCATCACGCAGGTGCTCGCCGGATCCTTCCGTTGCTCAGCGTGATTGACTCGGTTAAAAGCTCAAGGTTTAAAGGGTTCCTATTGGCCGAATTCGGGAGGCTCAGTCTCGGTCCCCTGGAGGGCTTGCTGATCTGAGGTGAGATGCACCAGTCACGTTAAAGAGTAAAGGATTAGGTCACGCCGTTCCTGATCGTATGCTAGCGCCATTCGGCGGTCAGTCTTGCGAAGATGTACGGGAAAATTAACAGGAGGTTTTGCAACGGCATTGAAGAGAAATGACTATAAATGGGGGAACTCCCCAGTGGAAAGAAGGTTCATCTCCATCAGTACATTCGTATAAGACCGAACAATCTAAAACTACAAGAAAGAAATCTCCGCAATCCACCAACTCCGTCCAAGCCCACCATGTACCACTCCAAGTCCAACAACCCCGGCGTTGCCGTCGTCATCGGCTCCGGTTCGCTCTATCTTCCCATCAGCCCCTAGCCGAAACTGAGCTAATTCTTTTCCCAGCGAGCGGCATAGGAAGGGCCACGGCGCTTGCATACGCACGCGAAGGCGCGCGCGGACTCGTCGTCGCCGACTTGAACCTCCCTGGTGTCCAGGAGACGGCTGAGCAAGCCCGCGAAATCGCCACACACCCAGACTTTGACGTTCTGGCACTGCACACCGACGTGCGGGTCTACGAGACCGTCGAGAAGGTTTTTGATGAGGCTGTGGCCCGCTTCGGGCGCGTCGACTATAGTGTGACCACTGCGGGTGTATGTTTAAGGGCCCTCCTCCCCCCCGTTTCTTGTTTTCCGCCGGAGCACTGCTTCCCGAGGCACCGAGGATATCACGACTGACTTTGCATCGTGGCACCTCGGGTAGATCGCAGTGAGCCGCGGCATCATCGCTGAGAACCCCCTGGACGCGTACGACGACACGCAGGCGACGAACGCCAAGGGCGTGCTGCACCACACCAAAGCCGCCGTGCGTGTGATGCTGAAGCAGGACGTGGCGGTGCTGCAGGGCCCCGCGCGCGTGCGTCAGCTGGGCCGCGGCGCCATCGTCAACACATGCTCCGTTGCCGGCCTCATTGGCCTCCCGGGTATAGTTGAGTACGCGGCGTCCAAGTTTGCCGCGGTAGGGATTACGAAGGTGGCCGGTACGTTTGCGTCCTTCGGGGCCGTCCCCTCTCTCGCACCCCATACCGTGGCCCCGTTACCCCTGCGCAACGTATGATTTCCCGTCGGGGGGCTGACAAGAACGCCAACAGCCAACGAGTACGCGACTTCGCAGATCCGCATCAACGGCATGTGCCCCGGTTCCGTCGAGACGCCGCTTCTAGAGCGGCTCCTGGGCGGACACGCCGAGTCACGCGCCGGCACCATCACCACGACGCCTCTGCGCCGCATCGCCGACGTCGACGAGATTGCCGATGCCATCCTGTTCCTCACCGGCGTGACGGGCAGCTTTGTGACGGGCACGGCCATGGTGGTGGACGGGGGGTACGTTAACTCTCAGCCCTCACTTCTGGCCTAGATCAGACGCGGCACGTGAAAGACGGTACCAGGGGCACCAAGCACATAGGTAAACATAAAGGCGTTGGAGGGAATTCGCTAATAGTAGAGATAATGTCGCCCGAGCTGGATTCGGTGACCCGCCCCATTCTTTAGACCAGTTTCCTATCCTAACGTTTCTTCAATATACAAAGATGAATTCATCACGACTTGCTGTTTTTATTTTCCTCCTTCAGTTCGGTTGTACCTCACACTCTAAAAGACACGCCACTCTTAGGGAATCACAGCTGCCTCGACAATGGAGAATTCATTCTTGTCCGAGTCCAGGACGGCGAGTGCATCGTACGGAAGCGTGACCATGGGCGTCGTATGTCCGAAGTCGACGCCGAACAAGATGGGGAACTTCTTCTCCGCCAGGCGGCCCTCGCAGAATAGGCCGGTGATGACGCGCATATAGCTCTCGCGGGCGTCGGGCGAGTCGTAGCCGAAGGGGCGGCCGACGACGAGGCCGGCGGCGTCCTCGAAGACGCCCTGGGCGATGAGGTCGGCGAAGGCGGCCTGGACGCGGAAGAGCGGGGGCCCATGGACGTCGTCGTCGGCGAGGGCGGTCTCGAGGAAGACGACGCGGCCGGCCCAGGCGGGGGCGAGGGCGCGCACGCCGCCGAGGCGCACCACCACCGTCAAGCAGCCGCCGAAGAGGCGGCCGCGCGCGCGCCCGCCCCGCAGCCACGCCCAGCCCGGCGCCGGCGTGAGCCGCGGCGGCGCCGTCGACGCCGGGTCCGTGAACACGGCCGACGGGTCCGGCGCGTACGCCGGCGCGCGCCCCACGGGCCCCGCGGGCGCCGGGTCCGCGACGACGCGCAGGAAGTGGCGCACGCAAAAGGCCAGCGCCGACGCCTCGTGCGCCGCGGCGTCGGCCGCCCGCGGCTCCGCCAGCTCGGGGAAGATGCCGGGCCCGTAGAAGGTGCGCAGGCCCAGCGAGTGCAGGAACCAGTGCAGCCCCGTGATGTCCGAGTAGCCCACGACGATCTTTGGGTGCGCGCGAATTGTCTCGTGCAGCTCCGTGTCGGCGAGTAGGAAAGGCAGCAGCTCGGTGAAGGTGGTACCGCCGATGGTGGCCCAGACGACCGCCACCGACGGGTCCGAAAAGGCGGTGCGGAGCTCGTCTAGGCGGTTCGCGATGGACGACTGGATTCCCGAGTCGGGGCCTTTGTATATTTCCACGACCTCGTAGCCGTGCGAAGCGAGCAAGTCGATCCCACGGGCAAGGGCGGCAGGGAGTTCATGATTAAGTCGCGCCGAGGGCGAGATAAGCGCTATCTTGTCTCCTGGTTTCAACACAGGCGGGATGATGGTCCCGGCCATTTTGTACGGCGTCCTATGAAGCTGGGCTCACGAAGGTCTCGGAGACAATTCAGTTGGTGGTCCGGCACACTTGGCGTTCGTCGTCTCCATATCTGACAACTATTCCTCTCAAGAGGTATTTATCTCCAAACGACGCTAAGTAAGACCCAAGTCACGTGATATTTCACCATCGGCAACTAATATATACTTCTAACGTATTGGTTTCGCTTGCGTTTACCGAATCACAGGATAAAATGAGGATGGTGTTTCGAAGTTGGAAGTCCACCTGTACCTAAAATCCCAATATCACCCCCACTCATTTCTCACGACTTGAGCACAACCTTGGCGAACACTAAGTCATTTCTCTTCCCGTAAATCCTTAGAAACTCGTATAAACCAATAGAGGGCGCATGCGATTATTGGATGGCATGGACAGCTCTAAAAAAACCATAAGATGCCCAGAGTCCGCCAAGCATCTTGGAAACGAACCCAGACTGTGACGAGGCATACATTCGTGCTGCGGAAGGGACAGAAGTGACAGTAGGACAATGGCGCTGCATAGAGGACGTAGGCTGTGGCCGTAGTTTGCCACGCGGCCACGTAGTTACCCTGCGTCGTGTTTGAGGGTGGCTTGATTCGCGGAGCCACGAAAAGAGCGGCGCTCACACACGGCGCGAGATTTGAGTGTACACATCTGGGCGAGCGTCGGGCCTGCCGGGAAACACGCAAAGCTGTATCTCGCGCAGATGAGTATTAAAAAGCGCAATGTATTTATCGCCTCCGGAAACTGATGTTTCAATTCAGCTACATGTCCTTTAACTCTTGCGTGTTCTCTCGACGAGGAGCAGCGTGTCATTTACGTGTAAATTAGGTGCTTGACAACAGTTGCTGCAACCTACAAAGTCTTGCCCTTGAAATTGTTCGTCCTACGTTGTGATCTGATATCCAGCGCCTATTATCAGCTGGAGGTCCTGAGACGAAATAGGTTGGGATGAACCTTATACCCTACGTAGTTTTCTGATGGTCCGGCAACAAGTCTGGGTTGCACTGGCCGACCGTTCCCGGATAAGGAACGAAGCACTTGAAGTTATCAGCAGGGTTCATCCGGTTTGACGAACTCGCTATCAGCGACGAGTAGATAATAAACACAATACCATCGCCCGCATTCACAAGCTCCCGCAAGTCTGGAAGTCAAATTCTTACCGTTCCACTTTCAATCAACGCAAGGCCGGGATTAAGTTTCAGAACCCCCAAAAGCACAGACATGGTTAAGAGTTCCACGTGCCGTCGTCTTGCCAAGTTTCGGCGTGGCTTATGACTGTGGTGCATCTGTGATCTGATAAGAAATATGAGGTTTCCAGATACCGGCTGATTAAAGCTCGAGTGTGTTACCGTACCCCGCATTCATGGTGGGAGGCCACGCCAGAGGCACAACTTTGATACACTCCCACTGGCGTTACTTGGCATCAGAAACATACAGAACACACCCGGAGGACATACACACGAAGGATATTGATTGATGCATTCAACCACGAATCGAAAGGTGAAAGACCTGCAAAGAAGCATATGGTAATAAATTATGTTTATCGTAAAAGGTAATTAGGGGGCTCGAAATGAGTGTACGGCCTGGGAGAAAGAGAAACCTCCATGTCAAGCCGAGTCACACAACTATCTAAAACTCGACTCCAAGCCATGCTTTCCACTCCGCATCACTATCGTATGAAGCAGAAGCACGCTTCCCACGCGCCCATCTCCAGTGAAGCAGAGTCTTCACTAGTCGATCCGACAGAGGCGGTAGCCCTCCTGGCGCCATCGCTCGTTTCCGACGCAGGGGTTGCACCACAGCACGTCGTTAGGGTCGACGGTGCGCTTAATTTCAAACAAGCGCTCGTAGTTGCTTCCCCAGAAGTCGTGCTGCCAGTCGGGCACGGCGGGGTTGGCCTGTTGTCCTAGTCAGTATCGTTTGGACGCGGAGTGTAGCAGGTGAAATCCAATACCGGCTTGCTTACTTCGTTGAGGTATGAGCCCGTGTCAGGAGAAAGCTGCTTCAGGGCCTCCATGGCCTTGTTAACCGCCACCAGGGCCGCTTCCCGGACGGCCGGGTTTAGAGATGCGAAGTACACGCCGCTGGCTATAAGACGAGATCAGACCGTTAGTGACGGTACGGAGAGACACTCGGGCTACAAGACCCCAGAACATTTCGAATAAGGGTGGTGCTTACTCGTCACAACAGCCGTCTTCCTCCAGGCGGGAGAAACGGCGTTGCTACCGCCCCGGGGCTGGGCATTGCGTGTGCCGTTTCCGGCGACCAGGAAGCCGCCAGCGAGGCCACCGACCGACACGATGGCCTTATAAGCTTGCGATACCGCCTTGGGGTCCCTCATGGACTCGGGCGTCATAAGATGGGAGGTGGACCACTGGTTCAATCCACCCTGGAGGGGGTCGACCGTAGCGAGGAACCACTCGAGTTGCGAGGCGTAGGTGGTATACCCGGCCTGCAGGATGCTTTCGGGCCAGGTGCGCCTGACGTATTCGAACACAGGCTCCCACAGGGCTTGCATGTCGGCGACGTTTTGCGTGTCCAGAAGCACGAACCGTCCGGCGATGGCGTCGGCATTCTCGGGGGAAAGCTCAGCTCCCCACGAGAAATTGGAGCTGGTATAGCTGTACCCCGAGAGTCCTTGGCGGTCGAACTCGGGGAGCTGGGTGAGGACGTATCCGACCATGTCCCAGTACCACGAAGTTCCCACCTCGGGCGCCGCGAGGAAAAACTGCAGGCTGGCCATGCGCGGCGTAGGATGCGTCAGCATCGTGACCGACGTCATCACGCCGAACGTTCCACCACCGCCCTGTCCGGGTCAGTCTGTCGTTGTGTGAATATCCCGGGCTCCTCAGCCAACTTACTCCGCGCATAGCCCAAAACAGGTCTTGATTCTGACACTCGTTGGCAACGACCACCTCCCCCTCCGGTGTAACAATCTCCATCTCGAGTACCTAGTTAAGTCGTTAATACGCACAGGCCACCCTGACTTGCGAATAATGGTGACGATCGCCCTACCTGATCGGCTGCCAGGCCGTACTTGGTGGCTATAACCGAGTGGCCGCCACCGGTAGTGTGGCCGCCCACGCTAACGCTTGCACTGGTTCCACCGACAACGGTTTGGTTAATCCCATCGAGCCCCTCATATAGCTTGATCATTTGGGTGCCACCTTTGGCGGTGACGGAGGGTTCATTGATACAGATGCCGCAACCTTGAAGCTCGAAGGTATCATGGGTCTCGTAGCCTTGCATGTGGTGAATCCAAAGGGTCAGTGCACCTGGTGCTATGGAGCGGCCTTGGTAATCGTGGCCGGTGCTCTTGATGGCAAGTCGAAGATTGTGGGCCTTGGCTGCGGTTCGTTAGTATTAGCACGGGAGGATGCTCATTCGAGGGGAGGCTGATGTTGTACCGAATAAGATTGTCTGCTGGACCTGCTCGACAGTTGTGGCATTCACCTAGTGGGAAACTAATTAGCATATCCTCATCTTCTCCCAAAGGCGTGGCCTGCCCACACCCTGCACAGTTCATGAGGGGTTTTGGAGGGAAATTACCGAATAGGCAGGATATCCGGCAGGATCGCACGGTGTGCCAGGCCACGGGAGGCACTGGAAATGTCTGATAAGTTCAGTGCTTTACAAAAGAACCGCCAAGGGCTTCTGGTATAAAAAGGAGTAAATTGCATGCTCACCGAGTCGTTGCTGTACTGATTCCACGAAATAGCAATGGGGTCCTCGGTGTGGAAATCATATGTCGTCCATTGAGCGCGGACAACCTCACATTCTTCGGCGTTGTAACTGGGTTGCCCCGGATGGCACTTTGCACGCAGACATTAGTATCGGCCCTTTTCACCGTCAAGACTTATCAAGAGGACATCGTATACGTACCACAGCTGCGGGCGGAGGCGGTTGCAATAGTCTTCCGCCGACTGTCTGGTTGAAACTGGACCATACTGCCCCGTCTGGCCAATCCGGCGACCCAGGCCAAGCTTTGCAGACCAAAGTCGTGTTCGTCGAGGTATTATTTTTGTCGGCAGCTGACAACCCCTGGGTTGGGGCCACCAGCCATACAGCGAGATGCCTCAGCGAGATGGGCATGGCGATATCGATACAAGGAACTCAAGAAACCAGTAGTGAGCCCCAGGTGGAATAGAGAATACACACTTCAAGTTACTAAGCGGTAATCGGGCTATAGGTGGCATAAAGGTATGATTATATCTTTAAATCCACCCGCCTGGAAGCATTATTCGTAGGGATGGCTGGACGGAGGCAACGCTCCGCAAACAAACTTCTGAAGTAAGTGCGAACAGTCCATTACCATTCCATTAAGGCCCTTGACGAGCCAAATAATCGGATACATGCTCACCGCTTACCTCTATGCGTCATGCCCAACCCATCAGATACGCGGCTTCACCCCAGCTTTTACATGGAGAACTCGCTCGGTGGCTGGTGTTTAAGGGGATCAGAGCCGATATCAACTTTGCCGATAACGCTCATACTAACGTGTCAATCCACGTAACCCTCAAGGTGTCTGGGGCTGGGGGGATGGATGATGTTGCGTTGTGATTCGGGGCTTAAGCGCAGCCACGTTTGGGCGATCTGAGACAAAGACTGGGACAAGCTAAGGCAGCGAGATCTAACAACCTCAGACAACACGTCGAACCATCTGAGACAGCTCCACGATCGTAGCAGATCAACATCAGTCTTCTGTAGCGAATGTAGGCTAGGTGAGGCCATAGTCTGTGTGGCAAGAACCCTTTGCACCGGGCAATGGAGGGGTTGCACACCTCCAGGTCAAGAAAGGTAAGACGAAAGAAACCACCTGCGTCGCCCGTTGAACAGTGCTCCTAGATTGACTAATTAAAACGGAACCCAGTTCGGCAGATTCTGTTCAGGGTTTCGTGGACGTTCCGGGTCTGTCGGATGAGGCTCTGTTACTAAGTAGTGGGTGGAGACGTGAGCACAACGGACCCGAGAACGAGAAAAATTGCATCTCTAGCTGGTGTAACTTGACCAGAAGAAATTTCTCTCTGGTCACCGTGTTACGGCCCAACTGTACTGTTCTTATTCGGTTCCGAAAAATCCCAGTCTTTTCGACCGATCCACGATGACGACTAGTTAGTTTCTGATGATGGGAACAGAGGACGGCTTTTTCGCTAGGCAGACGTACGACAGGACGCAGGAACACCCTGTTCTCACATACTAAAGTTGCCCCGTTGTCACTGGCACATCACAGAATCTGTACCAAACTTCGCCACTTTGACGAATCCAGAGGCCACAGATAGGGGTATGTTTCATAATAACACTTTCTGCTTCACGTCCTAAATGGCAGCCCCAGCGAAGCCGAAGTAACAAAAAACCAAGTCATATTTCAACCCGGAATACCCAGAGCGGACGGCCCAGGCCGCCGCTTTGTTCGCTCGCGGTGCCGTCGGGTTCACTCTTTCTTGTCCTTGGCGTAGCGGCCGGTGATCTGGCGTATCTTCTTGCCCCAGATGAAGACGGGGACGGCCATGAGGCCGAAGGCGCCGGTGAGGCCGCCGAAGACGGCGAAGGCGCCGTCGTAGCCCTTGTTCTCGATGAAGGGGGCGATGCCGTAGCTGACGCCGAAGGAGATGATGCCGCGGAAGGCGGTGATGACGACGAGGAGGGGGCCGGCGAGGGCGGGGTAGCTGTCGAGCAGGTAGGTGATGGCGACGATGTTGGCGCCGACGAAGGCGAAGTAGTAGGCGGCGAGGGCCCAGCCGTAGACGAACCAGTGGTAGCGGTCCGGGTGTGCGGCCGCCTGCCCGTATAGCACCGCCGTGAAGACGCCGACGGCCGTCGGCAGCGCCAGCGGCAGCAGCCGGACCTCGGGCTCGTGCATGCCGCCGCGCCGGTTCGCGAACCAGCGGATGAGCCCGTCGGAGCCCCAGCCGAAGACGGGCAGCGCCACGAGCGCCGTCACGATCTGCCCGCAGTTGAGGTACGACGCCGACGAGTTGGGCCACCCGTACGGCGCCGCCGTGATGATGCTGCCGTACGTCGTGCCGATGGCGATGTTGGTCCCCAGCGTCAGCCCGTTGAGGCACAGCGCCCAGAACACGTTGGGGAAGAGCAGCACCTGGAACGTTTTCTGCCCGACGCGTAACGTGTGAGCAACGCCCGTCTCGAACCTTTCGCCCCGGGGGCGCGGATACGGGAGAGAGACTTACACACAGCGTGTCCACGGCCTTGCTCCAGTCGGGCGTGCCCACCCACAGGCGCATGTCGGACCGCCAGGTGCGGGCGGGATAGGTGACGAAGTCGAGCGGTGGCCGTTCGGTGCAGAGGGTGACTTCGCCGTCGGACGAGCTCTCCTGGAAGGCCGTCATGGAGCGGTCGTACTTGGTCTCGGGGATGAAGAAGAGCGTGACGAAGAACTGGACGCCGGCGAGCACGGCCCCGAGCCCGTACCACCACTGCGGCGTGATGGCCTCGGCGATGGGGCCCGCGAACAGCGTCCAGACGGTTGTCAGGATCACCTGTACCGTCTGCTGGACCATGAGTCCCTGGCTGCGCTCGTGGAGGAAGAAAAGTTCCTGTCGGAGGGGGAAGGGGTATCGGTCAGCATACACACGCCCGCAGAAATACCCACAGACACAAACACACACGAGGCGAATCGAAAAGGTCGGTACACCTTGGGTTCAACAACGTACCTTGGTAATCATGGGAACCAGGGCCTCGCTCTGGCCGGCCGCCATGCCGATGACGCACCGCGCGCCCAGGTGCATCTCGTACGACGTGGCCCGAGCGGAGATGACGGTGCCGATAACAAGAACGAGTGTGGAAACGAGAAGGACGATGCGCTGGCCCACGGCGTACGCCACCGGAATCGCGATCAAGTTGGCTATGCCCCTGTTTTGTTTGCCCTGCGTCAGCTCCGTCGGGTTTTCGCTCCCCGTTTACGAACGAGGTGCTACCATCATCGCTTCGTTGTCCGCAATCGAGCAACCGGGGAGGGCCCGGCTTACATGAACAATGTCGGATACGTCATCAGCGCCGTGATGTCGGCGTACGTCTTGCCGGCGGCCTCGTATTCGGGTATGTAGAAGCCCAGGAGCCCGCCGAGACCCGAGGACAAGGACAGACCAACCGTAGCGACTGGAAAGGGCACGGGTCAGAACAGGATCGTGACGAATTCCAGGGGTCCAGAAAAGCTCACAGGTGGACACGCCGACGACGATAACAATCTTCTGCCACTTGGGCAGGTTTAAAGGATCTGTGGCCACATTGTCAGCAACACTGAATTTGACTCACTCCCCGGCTCTTCAAGTAGAGCGCCATGTGAAGAAAGCGTGTGTAAGAGTCAGAGAAGGAGAAGGGGAGGAAGAGGGAGAGAGGAGATGGAGAGGAGGAGAGGAGAGGGGGAGAGGAGGGCGTAAACTTACCACGGGGATCGGTCGTCGGCGTCGGGATGAAGACGACGGCGCCCTGCGTGAGCTTGACGGTGCCCATGACGGCGTCGGCCTGTGGCGCCTTGAGAATGGAGCCATGATCGAGGTCGTTCGCTTCTTCCACGTGGGCCGAGAAGGACTTGTCGTCGGTTGGGACAGGTTTCGCCATGGTATCCCGAGGGATGGGGGGAATTCGGGACGGAACAAGGCGAAGGACGCGAGGGGGGACAATCCAACAAAAACGGGACTCAGCCAGAAACGGAAACAGCAAGTTGAAAAGACACGAGCTGAAGCAACTGATGGGCTTAAACAAGGGCACAGCAATCAATCACGGCACAATTGGCCCGCGGTGGCAACAGAGCCCTGGAGAATCCAACCCGGACCGGAAGCAATCAAGTCTTCGATCGGGAGGCCTTGAAGAGGAGAGCAGCGCAGAACATCTTGGCCGGCTCTTCCTCATCGCGGCCGTCGTTTTTAAGCCTCCTCTGTCTCGGCGCCGCGCCAGCTTCCCAACGCCTGCCAAGGAGCCCTGGTCCTTGCCCCGACACTTTCTGGGGCGGCCACCCAGGCCTACCCCATGATTTCCTCCCCCACATTCCCATCTCAGCTGATCTGGGGTACGGGTGTTTTAGTCTGGCGATTGGGGAGGAGGAAGGGGGCCGAGGTGGGTGGGCTGGGGTTCTAGTGCCGGCGGTATTTGGGGGGGGGGGGCGCCTTTCCCATGGGGGGTTTGGCCTCGAAGGGGAAGGGAGGAGAGGGGAAGAGACCCCTGTCGCCGCCCGTCTCGGGCTCGGTTCGGGTGGGCTCGCGCAGGCAAACCGACCACACGCCAGCCCCCGGGAGGAGCTCTTTGCAAGCCCGTCGGCGGAGCCACTTATCCATGCCTCTTTTTCTCTCTGCACAGCTCCGCGCGCCTCTCGGCGTCTCGGGGCCCAGGACTTGGCCTTGGTTCGCGTTCTCGGCCACGTCACTGAAGCGCGCCCGCCACTCGACAAGATAAGAACAGAGACTTGGGAGATCTTGTCGGCGTCCCCTGCTGAAGACACCAGCCGCGATGTCCGGCTACGAGGGCCAGAAGGATCCCGCGAACCGTCTTTACGCAGCCGCCTTGACGTGGAACTCATCGCGAAGGCAGCGGGTCGCCTTGGAAATGCGTTGTCGGGTCAAAAGCGGCAATGCAGCTCGGCACTTGGACGTCCACGCGGCCCCTGATGAGAGAATACTCCACTTCTGCAGTTTCGTGCCAGACTTTCGGCGTGGAATGGTACTCTGGAGCGGCTTCCGAGGCCTCGCCATCAAGTCGCCCTGACCGGTTGCATCATGCCGGCACAGTCCGCCACTTCCCGACTGTTTGATCACTCGGCTACGTAGTGTCGAAACATGAGTGCGAAATGTGGGAGATATTCTTGATTTATCCAATAATAAGAACCAATGCGTTGCAGAAAACGAGGGGCACCACTAATATGCTTTGACACCGGCCAGCCTTAGCACCGTGTCCGTAACCTCGGGTTTCTCAAACGGCTCGCTCCTGTCTTTCGGACACACCTGGCCGTTCCTCATGGGCTTCTCCTTGGCCATCCGGACGTTGCTGTGGGAGTGAAAACGGAGGGTTAGCTCAGGTCTTGGAAGGGTGCCCGCTCGGCTCGGGAAAGTGGGGGACGTTTTAAAAGGGGGAAACGGAGAGCAGAAATCGAATGGGGAAATCGGGACGGGGGGCCCCCAAAACTCGGAAGCAACTGGGGACAAACCGAGACCAGGGGCAGGCGTTCTTTGGGGGGTGGACGCGGCAGACAGGGGGTGGGTTCAAGGTGCAAACGTACCAGTGCGGCCAGTGGGTGGTGCCAAGATAGTTCTCGAAGCAGTACTTCTTGGCCTCGAGGGCCTCGTCCTCGGCGAAGGCGCGCGGCGTCATGCAGATGTACTGGACGTGGCGGATGGTGTCGCCCTCGGGCAGCTTGGCGTAGTGGATGGTGCGCGAGTCCCAGAGCACGAAGTCGCCGGGGTCCATGTTGACCTTGATCATCTCGCAGCCGCGCTCCTCGAACCACTTGAGGTCCTTCTCGTGGAACAGGAACAGGTCCATGTACTCGAGCTCGGGCGGCGGCGCGTCCTCGTGGTCGTACGACTCGCGCTCCTGCGAGAAGTACTCGTCGAACAGCTTGGCCGAGCCGCGCATCAGCATCAGCCCACCGTCCTTGGGCCCGTTGGGCGCGTAGTTGAGCAGCCCTTGTACCGATTGCATGCTGCGTGGCGAAAGGAACGAGCCACCAGGTCAGCGGTGCGAAAAAGGCCGGTCAGGACACACGCCCAAACTTACCCCTTTCTCCGCTTGTTCTGGTCGCAATGCGGCCACGGGCTCCAGGCAAGGTCCTTCCGGTTGGGCATGGAAATGTTCATGCCGTCAAACGAAGAGATGAGTTCCTTGGTGCCCCAGAGCTTCTCAAAGACCTCGAGGATGGCAGGCTCGGTGCGCGCCTCCCAGGCCATCTTCTCGTGGGCGGAGCCATAGGCAAAGTACATGCTGGAATTTCTGCCGTCAGGCTTGCGCAGCGAAGAAAAGGGGGAACGGTGGAACTTACCCTCCCTTGAAGCTCACCGGCAGGTGGTCGGCAGTCCACGTACTCGGGTCCTTCTCGTCGAAGCCCAGGTCAAACTTCTTAAGCCACTCGGTCTGCTTATCGCAGTAGTACTGGGCCCGCTCGGGGCTAATGACGTTCTTGATAACGACGCAGCCATTCTTGTGAAACTCGTCGCGCCAATCACCGTAGACGGTGTTGGGGTCAAATTTCATGATGTCCTTTCCCTCTATCCGAGGAGCCCAGGTGTGCTTGGGGGGCTCCTCGGCCTTCTTGGTGGCGGCGGCGGCGGTGGTGGTGGTGGTAGTCGACATGGTGGCAGGTGATGATGGGTATGTTCCCGTCTTCTCGATGCAGACAGTATATGGCCTCCGGTCTGTGGCAGAAGGCTGATGGAAGCTTAGCCAAGGTCAAGAGGCGTTTTCCGACTGGATAGGGGATCAACAGATGAGTATGGACGCCTTTCTCAAAACGGTACTCTCAAGGGGCAGCTACGAGGGGTTGAAATATCACACAAAGCGTACGTCTTGTGGGATACCGAACCAGCGCGGGTGGGATTCCGAGCCGGTAGGTGTGGGATTCCGAGCCGGCGCGTGTTTGGATAGCCGGGGCCACAATCGAGCTCGGCTGGCCATGGACCCCTCTCTTATCTTCGCGGGCGACCGGACTCCCGAGGCCGAACCGAAGGGGTTGCCAGCCGAAACTAAAAGGGAGCCGGAGATGTGAAGCAGGGATAGGAAAGCGGGGGCGGGGAAAGCGGGGGCGGGGAAGCGGGGGTTGTGCCGCACCATTGCCCAGCACGGCCCATTTCCGACCGGTCCCCCGCCCTTTTCCTATTGGTTGGTCTGCTGTCGCCGAAGAGGTGGAGGGGAACAGAGGCAATTCGCGTGGTAGAGGTCCAGCTGGACCAGAAGTGGGCGTCCTCATGCCCCGTCTGCACCATCGATCCCCCCGCATAATCTTTAACCCCCCGTAGTCTGAGGGAGCCTGAACACAGCGGACACCCCTGGCATTGCGGCGTCAGCATCGCCAGCCAATCGCCCTCGCTGGTTTTCCAACCCGCTAGCCAGTGGTCATGCGTCGTCCCACCTCAACCGGTCCAGTTTGCCGGGGCTGGACCGAGCCGCCCACGCGTAGCGGAGCCAAGTCCGAGACGCGACCGGAGCCGGGCCGAGGCCGTCACGATCCCCTTGCGACGCGGTCAGAACCGCTTTCCCATATGTACGACGAGACATCGCACTGCTGTTGGGTGTAAAGGGGGATGTTCTCATCACACCACCCCGATTCCCCTCTTCTTGCCCCCCTGCCCATCATGCCCAACCCAGTCCAAGTCGCCACCCGGAGGATAGGCGAGCCCGTCGTGGGCGAGAACGGCTACGTCGGGTTCCAGCCGGGCAAGACGGAGGTGCTCAAGGCGGGGTCGACGCCGTTCGCGTCGCAGGGGGCCAAGTCGCTCGAGAGCGACATCCGCGTCGACCACGACGTCGAGGTCGTGGTGCGCGACGGGGCGCGGCTGTACATAGACGTGTACCGGCCGGCGGGCACGAGCGAGCCGGTGCCGGCCATCCTGAGCTGGTCCTTCTACGGCAAGAAGTACAGCGCGCTCGACATGCTGCCCATCTGCACGTGGCACTGCTGCGTGCCCAAGTCGAACCTCAGCGGGCTCGAGAAGTTCGAGGGCCTCGACCCCGACTACTGGTGCCCGCGCGGCTACGCCATCGTCAGCGTCGACACGCGCGGCACCGGCCACAGCGACGGCCAAATCTGCGTCATGGGCAGCCAGGACGCCGAGGATGGGTACGACGTGGTCGAGGCCGTGGCCCGGCTGCCCTGGTGCAACGGCCGGGTCGGCATGGCCGGCAACTCGGCCCTCGCCATCTCCCAGTGGTTCGTGGCGGCGCAGCAGCCGCCGTCGCTGGCCGCCATCGCGCCGTGGGAGGGCATGGGCGACATGTACCGCGAGCAGTTCTGCCGCGGCGGCTGGTTCTCCATGAGCAACTTCGACCTCATCGCCAAGGCCATCGTGCGCGGCCAGCCCAACTCGGGCCTCGAGGACTTTGCCGAGATGTACCGCCGCTCGCCCACCCAGAACGCCTACTGGCGCGACAAGCGCGTCGACATGACCAAGATCCGGTGCCCGGCCTACATCCGCGGCTCCGACGTGAGCAACATCCACACCATGGGCTGCGTGCGCGCCTGGCTCGAGATTCCCCACGACGACAAGTGGATTCACTGGAGCAGCAAGCAGGAGTGGTACGAGCTGTACTGCGAGGACGAGTCGCGCGAGGAGCTGCGCCACTTCTTCGACCGCTACCTGCGTAACCAACAGAACGGCTGGGAGACCAAGACGCCCAAGGTGCGCTGGTCGCTGATGCAGTTCGGCAACCGCGAGGCTGTCGACGACGTCGTGCTCGAGGACTTCCCCGTGCCCAACACCGAGTACCGCGAGCTGTTCTTCCAGCCCGGCGGCCGGCTCGCGGCCGGCGCCGCCCCGGCCGGCGCCGCCCTCGCGGCCTACGACTCGGAGGACCGACACAGCTTCGCCGAGTTCCGGTACACGTTCGACGCGCCGGCGCGGCTGCTGGGCCTGCCCAAGGCCGTCGTCTACGCGTCGGCCGACGCCGCCGCGGGCCGTGACGACTTCACCGTCTTCACCATCCTGCGCAAGCTCGACCGCGACGGCAACGCCCTCATGCACCTCAACATGCCCTTCCACGCCACCCCCGTCGACCGCATCGAGGACATTCCGCCAAAGGACCAGGCCAGCCTGAACCTGCACCTGGGCTCCATGGGCATCCTGCGCGCCTCGCAGCGCGCCGTCGACCCCGCCCGCAGCATCCACCCCCAGTTCCCCTTCCACCCCCACGACAAGCAGGAAAAGATCCCCCCGGGCCAGGTCGTCCGTCTCGAGATTGGCATCTGGGCCATGGGCGTCGACTTTGACGCCGGAGAGAGCATCAGCATTCGCGTAAGCCCCTTCCCCTCTCTTTCCCTCCCTCCCGTTGCTGGGCCGCGCCCCCCCGACTGACAAGCCTCCGTCTCCCCTTTCCAGATCGGCGGGCAATACCCCAGCATAGCCGAGTACAGCAGCTTCTCGGGCCCGCGCCCGGAGCACGAGTTGAACAGGGGTCAGCACCGAATTCATTTTGGCGGGGAATACCCGAGTAGTGTCATTCTTCCCTTTACACCACGGCCGTAGCGCGCATAGCGGTGATTTAAATACATGACATTTCTTTCCAAGCCCCACCCCATACAGCCTGTAGTATAACGCTTCTGGGGAACATGTAATCTGCTCTCTCCTCCGCACGAGAACAACCACCCGCAAGCGAAACTACGAGAACCCCCGATAACCCAACGGCCTCATGACGTCGGCATCAGGCATGTCCCTAATACATCCTCCTCACATCTGGAACTTTGGCGGCAATTAGCCAACTTCGTGTAACCATAGCCAGGCTGGTAAATACTCAAGACACCTTCCCCGCTATTTCCTCCCAAGAGCATTTTCCCTCGGGAAGGCCAGCGAACAAAAAGACATCCCGCCTTCCCCCCTCATCCTTCACAATTTGCTCCCCCGCCGCCCCATGGCGCCCTCTTCGACGTTGGGGCGGGGCGGACCAGCGGCGGCCTCGCTCGTCATGCTGATGGGGTCGCCCAGCATGCTGGGGTTGGCGTCGGGGCCGTGGGCGGCCTTGGCGGCCTTTTCGCGGCGAAGCTCCTTGTGCGGGGCCGGCGGCGGCGCGGCGGCGGACGCGGGGGTGCCGGCGCCGCCCTCTTCGGGCGTCGGAACCAGCGGGCTCTGCTCCGCCTTGAGGCTGACGGGGTCGCCGAGGAGCGAGGGGTTGGCGCCGCCCGTGGCGCGCTCGCGCAGGGTGCCCGGCATGGGGCCGGTGGGCGGTGCGGGTTCCGGGGAGGGAGGACCGAGGTCTTTGGAAGCGGCAGTTGCGGTAGTGGCTGCTGCTGCGGTAGCGGCGGCGGCGACGTCTGCTGTTGTGCGGTTCTCGTGGTCGGTGGATGCGGGCGTCGTCGGCACGTACGGCTCGGGCACGCTCTCGAGCGGCGTCTCGTCGGCGGCGAGGAAGGCCGCCACGGACTGCGGCAGGCTTATGAGCTTGGCGGCGGTGGAACGGATCAGGGTCGCGAGGGCCGAGTAGGACATTGGGCGAGCGCGGTCAGAACGCTGGAGGGCAAGGGGGCACCGCCGTCTTATACGCGGGAAACCTCGTGGGGGTGCGGACGCGGCTGCAAAGGGGCGCTACGTCGGGGGACTGGTCTGGGCTGGGCTGGGCTGGGCTGGCTACGGTATGGGATGGTGCCCCGTGATGGCATGGATTGGTAGGGTACAAGGCGTAGTTTCGGGCTTGACGTGGAACGGGGGAGGGGAAATCATTAATCACCACTTTCTTTACCGTGGCAGCGCGGTGTCTGTCGGTTACGCTTCCATTCCTTCCCACTCTCTGCTTCTCCTGGCCTTCTGCCCGTGTTAAGCCACCCCGCGCGTACCCATCAGGATAGAGCCGAGGATGGTAGAGAGCCCCCTGACCTCATTGTCATATGCTTTTCCCAGGCTGCGGTGCGACTCAGGGTGACGTTAGAGTTCTCGCTGTCCCCAGATTGAAACTGGGGAAATCCATGACCTCATGAACCGGGCCTCTGGGATTGGACAAAGGCCCCTGCCGTTTGTAGCTGCTGTTGCTGCTGCTGCTGCTGCTACAAGTGCCGACCCCAGGCTTAGAACGGCCCTGGAGCCGCGCGAAACCCCCGGAGTCCCGCCCCCGCGTTTTAGCGGCTCAACGCCTAGAAACTACCCTAAGGGTACCTAACGGGCTGGAAACTGAGGTGGGGGAATGGGGGGAGCTCGGGGTATTCATCAGTGCACCGTCGCCGCTTTCGGTCGCCAGCCTGCAATGACTTCGGTGTACCCTGAAGTTGGCTTTGGATGCAGGTTGAATTGATGGACGGGCGGGGCATTGTAATTGTATCAGGTTTCAACTCTCGAGATTCCAAATCGCAAATCTGGTGCCGCTCGTGACTTCAAATGAATGGCCCTCATCACATGCATGCACGCCTCCCCAGGCTCGAGCCGCGGTTAGGACTGCATGCCACCCAGTTACTTACTTGAGGATCATGATATTCTTCTCTACGCAGGCAATCTGACGGGCCGCCGAGTACTTGTCAGCACGGAGGTGGCTGCCGAGTACTTGTCAACACGGAGGTGGCTGCCTGGCGTTGCTTGGTGTGGCTCGGTAGTTGGCCTGCCGCAAAAAAACCGGCAGTCAGCATTCCCCCATCCGTCCCTACTCTAGGAGGTATCCAACCCTTGACGCTAGTTGCTTACAGCCCTGCTGCCTACTGCCTATTTATACTTTGACCTACTTGTCTCCGTTCTCCGTCCCGTGCCTTGCTATAACTGGGTCTTTCTATTCACCGTGCAGCATGTTGCTAGCACGCGCACCCAAGAACGTGTGAGATCCGGCCGTGCCAGACCTCGTCCTCAAGAGAACGGTTCACAATCAGTGTACCAGGTTGAAGAGCGGGTGCGGCAAAGCCACTGGTGCTTAGGAACATGGAACTGACTCGATCGCACCTTGTCACGGAGGCCCATGGTGGCTTTTGATCGTCCCGGCTTGACTTCGCCGTTACTCATAGTAGCCGCGTCGAAACTTTCTCCGGCTCGCGACGGTTCCGAGCTTGGGGGGCCTATAGCGTGTTAGTAGAGGCCCTTTTCGGACGTCGGGGTCAACGATAGCAGCCATCATCACCTCGGCGACAATGGCCGTGGCCAGTGCTGCGTTGCATCGTGACCAGACGGTCGCAGGCATGACAGACGGCGGTCGGCGACAATCCTCGGCCACACGGTCTGCCCGAAGTATTTGGTTAGCGACGGCTTCACCCGGTGAGCCCTGAAGGGGAAGGTGGTTAGGATCAAGAAATCAAGCGTTACGGGTATATACGGCGTTATCATGACATATTTACAACACCTCTCGACTCTCCTAGTCGTGCCTCCGATCTTTTGGCCGGGTCCGTAGCGGATCCGATTTTGGTTTTTGTACGCGTCCGATCTCGGGACTCGTCTTTCTGGCATACCTCGGCGGGCTGCGACTCCCCTCTCGCCGACTCTTCCGTGAACGAGCGTACTCTTGGAGCACGTGGGTATATAGGGGCGACGTGGCACCCAACGATATCGACGACTTGGTACGTCGTAAGGAAATGTAGGAACCCGAGCAAGCCTCGGCCTCGTTCCGGGGGGTAGGGGTGTCCGAATCCGGCGACTCGGCGACCTGGCCCTCACACTCTGCCGGCGCCACGGGTCCATTCCGCGATTTGCCTTTCTCCTCCGGTCGAAACCGCGCCTCCCACTCCATCGACACCGAGGAGAAGGAGCTGTCGTCTGGCTGCGACGTCTCCATGTCCTCTTCACCGTGCGACAGCGTGCCTGACTGAAACAGGACGTCTGGGTCTGACTCGGAAAAGGAAGGGGTCCGAGTCGACGTCCAGGAGTGCAGGCCATAGTCGTCATGGCATAGGTCGATGGGCGATGCGGCCGATGAATCCGAGTACATCGTCAGCGATCGCGGAGAAGGGGGCAGATGGCTTGCAGGAATTGCCGTGGAAAGGGTGAGCGGCTCATCTGTCAGGAAGTCTTGGTCGTATTCGTCCAGGAAGGGTTTGCTGGGAAAGGGATCGACGACATCCACGGCCGAGTCGGTCGACCGCGTCGTCAGGGCATCGCCGTCCTCCGAGTGCCCATCGGCGTCCGAAGAGCGCCAGGGGTGGTCGTCCGGAAGGTACGAGGAGAAGTAGCTGACAAGCGAGTCGAGAGACTTAGTGCGGAACAGCTGCAGGGCGTACTGCCACTGGTGGGTCCCGATGAGGGTCGGGTTGGCAATGATTTCGAGCGAGGCCGATTCAAGGCTCTCGTTCAGCTCGCGCAGACGTTGCTCCTTGCGGTCGGCCAGGAGACGGTGAAACTCATCGGGGTTACTGGCGGCGTGGGAGATCTCGCACACATCGTGGTGGAAGGCCTCGGGGTCCTGAATGGACGAGGTGATGGTGTTGTACTGGTCGTGGAGTTTGGAGTAGAGGTCCTCCCTCTTCATGCCAAACTTCCAGGCGGGCCATGAACAGCCGGGCTCGTCCATTCTAAGTCTATCGGTGGGGGGTATCAAGGCAAACAAACAAGCAGGCGCTGGAAGGGAACCAAGAAAGCGAGGAAGAAGAAGCAGGCGGGATAGTGATACAGGGAGCAGGTGCAAATAGCTGCGCGTGCGCTACGGTGGTGTTGTTGTCGTCGTCGAGTCTGGTCATTGGGTCTGTCAGGGCTGGCCGGGCAGTCATTTAAACAAAGATGATAAGATCCATTTCGGCGATATAGTCAAGTTAATCAATCGGAACGTCGAGCGCGGGCGGGCAGTGACTGCGGGCGATTCGGCGTGGTTTTGGGCTTGACTTGACCGGACTTGACGATATGACACCGTTGAGACTCTCGATACCAACTGTAGGGCAGGAGAACCTCTGGGCGAAGGGTAAGTTGGGGAGCGCCGTCATGCCATACATCGAGTGGCCCGTGCGTGGCGAGATTGATGGTCGCAGCACCTTCCCTGTCAGCAAGCGTCTGGGAGTGGAAACGAAGACCAATGAAGACGTACAGGGTGGAACACACTAAGGCAACCGCCAATAGCCGTCGGCTACTAATGCATTCCTGCAGCCGCTTGCGGTGCCTTTGCATATTTTCGGGCTTGGGGCGCGTCACCTGTCGCTGCACCCGATCAGCCGAAGTTCTCTCGCCTTCGCTACCCCCGGAGCCCCGGCCAATCAATCCTTTGGAGGATACGGCAAGGCAGGATCTAGCCCCATCCATGCGATCTGGCCGCTTGCCGAGTGCTGGCTTTCGGGGTCTCTCGCCTCCATTCACGCGTTCCCGCCCTGCCGTTCTGCCTGCCCAACTCATCGTGAATCATCCTGGCGACTGCTGCGACGGTTGCGGCCAGACCACGCTCGTTGGGCAACCGGTTGGGAGGTTCTCACGTGGATGGCAAAGTGCCGACAGGCAGTTTGGACTCATGGTGGTAAACGGACACACTTTTCGTTCTCGCCCGGATGGGCGCTACCTAAGGCTCCTTACCCAACGTAACAAGGCGCTGCCCAGTTGTTTCGCCACGCTGCTGGGGCTGCAATCGGGCAACAACAATCTACACTCCCTCTTCCCTGGGGACAGTCATCGGTGCCTTCCTTCCATGCCACCAGCCATGGTTGCAAGTGATGCGACGACGTGGTGTTGTGGTGGCGCGACCTCAAGAACATGAAAATGCATATCGCGACATGGCCATTTGTCCTTCCCGAGGATAAATCGGCCTTCACCATTGTTGGCCGTTGCAAGAACGCACAACTTGACCAGAAGGCTTCCAGGAAATGCGCGTCCCTTCTCGTCACAACCATCACTCCCGTCACCCGACACCAGACCACCCGCCAGAAGCCATGACGAGCCCGGGACCCAATTCCAGGCGCTTTCGGACTTTCGAGGTCTGCTGACCACCCAAGACACTGGCCACCCGACACTCCAGGGTATCGCCAGAGTGAAGCAGAACGACGGTGGCGTGGGCTGTGTGGATGGTAGCCAACACGAACAGCCTCTACGCTCAGCTTACCCTCCTTCACCTCCCCACCCCTGTCAATGCGCCTCTGCGCCTGCTTGCCCGTCCTGCCCATCCGCCCGTCTGACGACCATTTTCGTCTTGGGACGGTGAGCCAGAGTTGCGCCCCGTAGGTCTGCAGGCCTCCCTGCCTCCTTCGAGCCCCCGGGTACCCGTTAGTTCCCATGCTTTCTCATCGCCTCCTCCTTCCCCCGTCACAGCCTCACGAACCGGCGCCTCAGCCTGGCAATCGCGCGCCCCCTCTTGCCCCTCTCTGTTATTCCTAGAGGATACTGTGCGCACTCACCCCCAGCATACTGTAACCGCCTCCCTGTTTTACGCCTTGGGATACAGTCCTTCCTGACGGTGTGGACTGTGACATGGGTGCTGTACCGTATGATGTAGTGCGGAGGAAAGAGGCCTAGGCAGCCAGCAGACGGCCAGGCACCTGTTGGCGGGATCAGCCGCATCGCACTTCTGACTTCTCGGTGACTCTCTTGCTCCGTGTCGGTTTGATGAAGATAGTCCTGCGGCCCCTTCACCTGACGCCTGTGGACAGGACTATAGCGGGCGCCGCCCGTTGAAGAGCTTCAAGGAACCGTGTCCCGCCGCCCGTGTCTCCGTCTTCCCTTTTCCGCTTTTGCCTCGTCGATTCAGTGTCTGGAAGTATATTGCGTGTTCGTTGGCAACAATTGCTCTGCTAGCCCCCGGCGCCAGCGCTGTTCCCGCTTACTTTACTCTACTCCGCTCTGGTCTGTACCGCCATATATCCATGCGCTGAAACTCAAAATCCCCTCGTTTGCCTTTCCGCATCAAATAAAACCCCCACGCCATGGTTGAAGATTGCGCCTCGGAGGAGCGCACGGAGCCGTTTTCGCAATCCGAGATCGAGTCCCGGCTTCAGCGAAGCATCCGCGTCAGCGAGGAGCTCGAGGCGGCCGGCGATAGTTTGGTGCCTCTGGACAAGCTCATCATCGATGACAGCCACCGCAGACAGGGTGTCCGCCTGCTCGTGCGGCCCCTCACCAGGAGCCGCTCCGTGAGTCCCGGCAGCGACAACTGCGAATGGCTGGCCTTACGAGCCGAGGTGGCCGAGGTGGCCGCCTCGCCCGCCGAGGCGCCGCAGACGGTCCTGGCCGTGACTCAGACCAGCAAGGACATCAAGTTTTCCCTGCGCATCCCTGGCGAGACGGGCATTGACGAGACGAGACCGCCGCTGTGGTGCGAGCTTTACTACGACCCGGCCAGCGACAACCAGATCCTCCTGAACCGCTCCGATGTCCCCATCACGCTAGCCAAGCTGTCGGTCCCCGACACGGACGATTGCCCCAACGCGGATCAGGAGCTTGTGCCCGGCACTACCATGGAGCTTTTCCCGGCCTCGTGGAGAATCAGCCTCTACGGCACCGCCATTATTGACTTCAGGATCTTGACTAAGCGTCCCGCCATTCTGCGCCCGCCCCGCGACGTCTCCGATCTATCGTCGGTTGTGGGCAGCTCCGACGTGCTGAATTCGTCCCGCAAGAGGTCGCTGTCGCCCGACGACGACGACGACGACGAGCCGGCCGCGTCGGGCGCGGAAAAGAGGCTGCGCATCCGGGACCGCGGGGACGGGGACAAGGATGACGGCGACGATGGTGTCATCATGTTTTATCCCCGGACGAAGGCCGACCCGCTGGTCTTCCCGCTCCCCAGTGCGGCGAGCTCCAAAGAGGTGGTTGTGCGCGGGCAGCCGTTGCTGCAGATCGCCAAGGGCGAGACGGTCGCCATTCCCGGCGTCTGCGAGCTCGACGAGTATCTGGTAACCAAGCACGACCAAATCGCCACGACGGCGGCCTCGTCCGTGTACACTGGCCAAGTGTCGGACGTGCCGGACGGCGTCATTACGGTCAAGGTGCTCAAGACGCATGGCCCCAATACCAACGATGTGCGACCGCAGGACAAGCACCGCAACGTCATACGGCAGGCCGACGTGTGGCTGCGCGAGTACCGGAGCCAGGAGGACCTCAAGCACGAGTCCATCGTCAAGCTGTACGGCGGCGACGCACGCTACTTGTCATTGTACATGGAACACATCGACGGCAAGGACCTGGCAGCACGGGGCGTCTGGCGGGCGCCCGGCACCGACTTCTTCCTCGGTGACCGCACCGATGCCATCCGCATTCTCAAGGACATTGCCGGCGCACTCAACTACGTGCACCAGCGCAAGCGTGTGCACAACGACATCAAGCCCGCCAACATCCTGTACTCGCGCGACCGCGGAGCTGTGCTCTGCGACTTTGGCCTCTCGACGCGCACGCACGACGCCGCCACCAACGGCGGCACGCCCTACTACGTCCCGCCCGAGTTCATCGGCCAGAAGCTGCGTGGCACGCCGTCGGACGTCTGGGCCCTGGGCGTGACCATGCTGTACGTGCTCAAGCGCATCACCTTTCCCGACGCGCGCAGCCGCCAGGGCCACCCCAAACAGCTGTACTGGATGATTGCCGAGCTCAACAGCCGACGCGCGACACACCACCCGTCGACGCCCCGCGGCTCGGCCGTCGCGCAGATGCAGCAGTGGCTCAGCGAGGTCAACGAGGCCAAGGCCCGGCTGAACCCCCGCGACAAGCTGCACATGCTGGTGGCACAGATGCTGACGCCCAACCCGAGCCAGCGCATCACCATGGCCAGGGTGATGGGCGAGTTGTTCAAGGAGGCCGCATCGGTGCCAGCCAAATGAGACGGCCGCGGAGCCGTCGACACCCGTCTCTCTCGCCTTGGTGACGTGCTCGGAACGGAGCCGTGATCGCTCTGCCGTTTTTATCGGTCACGCGGACTGTCCGCCAGATTTGTAAGTCACGCGCCGGAGACTCGCCGACCTGGGAGGGCACGCTAACAAGGGGCAACGACAGCCTGTTTTTAATTACGCCATGTACCATGATACCCTGCATACACGATTTATTTCACGTTCGCGTAACGTATACCCATTTATCATAGAAACACGATCTTCCTTTCCCCTGTTTTCGCATTTGTATGTTATTGTCACAGCCCCATGCCCAGAGCAAAGGCGACCGCCAGACCGGCCATGGTGGTCAAGGCGGTGGCGCGAGGGCCGGGTCCTGCAGCGCTCTTGTCGGACGATCCCTCGGTCGCGTTGGTCTGGGCGCGGTCTGCCGAGACCTGGCCGACGGTGGCCGTGATACCCGTACTGTTCTTGCACTTGTCGCCTTCGAGGAGCTTCGCGGACTCGCGGAAGGTGATGTCGGCGCACTGTTGTCAATCGGTCAGTCAGGCCACGCTTCCACGCTTGGTGCCCACGAGCGGGCAACCACGGCAATTTGGCGTCGCCTCCCCCACGACGACGCCCTTGGGCAGTACCGAAGCAAGCAAACGTACGTTGTACAGGGCAGACCCCGACGCGCCCGACGTTACCACCTGGATGGTGGCGTTGTCGCCGTCCTTGACGCCGGCGTCGATGGGCACGGGCAGCACCGGGATGCAATAAGTGCCGTTGCCGGTGACGTTGACGAGCTCGGGCGTCAGCGGGACGGAGAAGGCCGTCGCGTTGCTGCCGAGCCCGAGGTTGATGAACAAGTACGTCCACTTGTGGTGCAGGTCCAGCGAGATGGAGCCGCCCGAGATGGGCCAGTCGGTGCGGTTGCCGACGCCGTTGGGGACCTTGGCGCCTGAAGGGAGGACGGACACGATCAGCCAGGGTGTCGGAGAGGGAAGGGGGAGGGAGAAGTAACAACGGAGGATGCAAGACTGGAAACAAGCCCCTAACCGAGGGGACAGCATCGCGGGAGGATTTAATAAGGGCGGAGAGAGGAGGACATACAAGGATACACCCACTGATCGTACGTCTCCTCGTCGCTCAGCGTGTCGGCGCGCCAGGCCGGGTACTCCATGCCGAAGTGGGCGGCGGCCAGCTGGGCGGCGGCCAGGACGGCGAGGATGGCGGTGCGCATAGTGACGGACAGGGGGGGAACGAAGGCCTTACGACGGGGAATAGACGACCGATAGACGAGAGAAACCGCGACGCGCAGAGAGAAGCGAACCACGAGACTGGGCAAGATCCGGCCGAATAGCTCCTGGCGGCGCAACACACGCACTATATATATAATAACTAAGACCCTTCCTTTCTGAAGCGCCTTCCCGTTGCGTGCCCGCCACCTCAGGGTCTAGAAGATCGCCTCGGGGGCGACTCCATGCCAAGCTTCGTCACCCAGCGTGATTCGTCCAACCGGTTCGGGGGTGGTGGTGGTATACCTCGGGGTTGATAAGGGGCGGCTGAGAGAACGAGAGAGAGGAGGGGCGCGGTCTCACGTGTTATCCTTACGAAAGTACATGGGTAGCACTCATGGGGCACCCGGCGTGCGCTGTACATTTTCCGAGTGAGCAAGTTTTTTTTTTCCCTTCGAGGTTGTCTCTCGGGCGGTTATTAGCGCCAGGCCCCCGGCCATGGGCGGGCGAGCTGACGCTGGCGACGGGGGCGGCTCAAGTGCGGTGAGGGCCGACAGCGCTGTGCCCATCGGGAGAGAGACCGAGAGACGACTTGGTTTGTAGCTGATCGAAAGTGCTACATGACTGGGATGCGCCGCCGCCGTTGCTATGGCCAGGCCTCTGTCTACGTATTGGGAACGACCACGTGGGATCCGGGGAGCGATGGGATGGCCCCTTATGCTCAGGTGGCCTTGAACGGGGACCGTCCTGCACTCGAGGGCGTCCCGGTACGGCGCCGCGGGCTGGAGAGCGGGAACTACGGTATGCGGCTCGTGGGTCTGTCAATGGACACCCGTGATCATGCCTATTCTGTAGGAAACCAATTCGGCGCTTCTGTGGTAACTCGCCCCCGGGAGGCGTACGAAAAACGGTATCGACGATAGGTAACGGGCAGTCCCCTTGGGTAGGTGGTTAGGTCGCCCGTCGAACCCCACCCGAGGCGGTCCAGGGCCGCTTGGCATTTAAGCCATTCCCAGCCCCCGCCAGCGCGGGTGCGGGGGAGCGCGTTTTCTACTTGCTCAAACCTTCTCAGCCTTTGTAGTGCGTAGGTGCTTTGCCTGTCGTCCCTAGCAATGAAGGGCTGGGGGCTCCCGTGGGCGGCCATGAGGGAACCGCGATAAGAGCGCGTGTGTGAGACAGACACAGGGCCGACGGATATGGGTGTGAGCTTCGGTTGCTGAGCTGCCCCGGGATGGAAACTTGGGGACACGGTGGGTGCCTAGACACATTAGTTGGTAAGTTCTCGGGATGGGAGAAGGGAGCATCGAGGCATCCAGCGACGAGCCTGGCCGAGGCTGTTAGGGCATGCTAGTTGCCCGTTGGTCGATGATTCCCGCGGCGTTGTATCGGCTTAGGTACAATGCTCTTTCTTGTGGGAGCTTTCGAGGCCCCGGTGTGAACCAAAATCGTGGTGGAAAAGTGGGGAGGTGTCAGCTCAAGCACCATGGGGTAAAAACAGCAGGAGCAGCTTTGCCTGACGCAAGGCTGCTATACACACTAAAGTTGTTGTACAGCTGCACGACCAGGATTGCCCCTCCCCTGCGCGCGCATACGATAGGTACGTACTTCGGAAAAGTGAAGCATTGGGAGGTACAGGCAAACGCCTCTCTCAGCCCCATTTTCCGTTACATTACGCCCTAACCTGTCGCACACTGCCCGGGGACTTCCCTCATTACCCACACACGGCCTCGCTCCCCTCGCGCGACGAGAGTTTCTGCTGCGAGACGCGGGACGCGCGCTGGATGCCGGCGGCACGCGGCCTCCTCTCGGCGTCCCAGGCGCGCAGGACGGCGGGGACGGCGGCGCCATCGTCGACGCGGGCGAGGGCGCGGCGCAGGGCGGCGGCGTCGAGGAGGGCCTGGTTGGCGCCCTGGGCCTTGTAGGGCACCATGGGGTGGGCGGCGTCGCCGACGAGGGCGGCGCGGCCGGCGACGTAGGTGGCGAGGGGCTCCTGGTCGTGCAGCCGGAAGAGGTCGCAGGCGCGCACGCGCTTGAGGACCGCCGCGAGCCCCGGTACCGCAAAGTCGGCAAACAGTGCCGCCATCTCGTCCGGGTCCCCCCGCGCGCTCCACGAGTACCCGCCCTCCCGCCTCCGGATCGCCTCGTCCGGCACCCCGCACGCAAAGTTGATAAGCGCCCCGCCCCGGCACGGGTACGTCACGATGTTGCGGTTGCCCGCGTCGCCCGCCGCCAGGATCGTGATGAAGACGCCGTCGGCGGTGTCGTAGAGCGGGGGGGCCGGCGGCGTCGTGGTCGATGAGGCCGCCGCCAGCGTCGCGTGCACTTCGGCCGCCGGCAGCACGAACCGGTACATGGACAGGCCGCAGGGCTCAGGCGCCGGGTGCGAGGGCGCCACGGTCTCGCGGACGGTCGATCGAATGCCGTCAGCACCTGGGGGGAGAGAGGAGCAGAGATGGGTTAGCTCGGGGTCTGTGGATCAGGATTGGACAACGAGAGGACGTCGGGGAAAACCAAGATGCCATTACGAACCGACGACCACATCCGCTTCGACACACGCCCCACCCTCAAACCAGATGACGCCCTTCTCGGAGTCAACCCCGACCACCTTTTTTCCGTAATCGATCCTGACCTTGGCCTCGGCGCTCCCCTCCTCGGCGGGCCCCTGGTTCCCCACCGGCATACCGCCGCCACCGCCTAAAGCGCAGCGCTCGAGGGCGTCGCGCAGATCGGCACGGAACATAAACCAGAGGCCGCCGGGGGCGATGGTGCGGCTGACCTCGCGGCCGGCGCGGTCGAGGGTGCGGGCGCCGACGCCGACGACGGCGCCAACGTCGGCGGCGGTCAGGCCGAGCCCATCGCGCAGGGCGGCGACGCCGTCGGCCCACAGGCCCAGCGCCGCCGACGGCTCGGTGCGCGCCGTTGCCTCGGGCCGCCGCTCGTACAGCGTGACGGCGGCGACGCGCGGCAGCGTCCGCAGGAACGCCGCCGTCGCAAGGCCCGCGATGCCCGCCCCGACGATAGCCACGCGGAGCCGACCGCTCGAGGATGGCGGGGGGGTGCTCGTCATGGTAGGTGGGGGGACGGGCGGGAGAGGAAGAGAGGCAGGCAAGATGGAGAGCGATGAAGGCAAACGAGGGCCCGGACGTGCCGTATTCCAGAGCGCCGAAGGGAACAGTGCTAACTTAGTACACAGGCCTTCGGGGGTGAGTAGTGAATGAATGGTCGACGACCGGCAGGGCGAGAGAGCGCATTTCGTACGGCCTCAAGCTCGGGCTGGATACGACGTACATGATCGTGGCAGTACAAAAAGCAGTGCGGCCGGACGGTCTTCGGCGGCGCGGACCGGGAGGGGCGGGGGAACTACTTTGCGACATGGTGAGACGAAAGATGCGGGCCAATCCCACCCCCAACGACCGTTGCACCCTTGGCTATAGGCCACACAACTTTCTGACATGTGGTTCTCATGGTGCCTGCATGGAGGGGGGAACAACGACTACCTGCTTATGTTCAGGGGAAGAACGACTACTTGCTTATTTCCAGGTGGGTCGTTGGCATCCAAATTTTCAATGCAGTAAGCTGACAACTTGAAGCCATGTACCTTGATATGGGATTGATTTTCTCGGCATGAACGCCTATGGCGGGACTCTTTCCAGCTGGTCTGCCGGTCTTCCGAGAAATTCACACGTCCGAGTGACCTGTCCAGGGTCGCGCCTATCGGCACATAGCTCTCGGCCTCCTCTCGATCCCCATTGTCCATGCTTAGGTAAGTACCCACCCGCTCAAATCACCCCATCACCCCACCCTATATTCCTGCCGTCGTCAGTCCTCTCGGTCCCTCTGTGTCCCTTGCTTCTGTCCGCATTCCCCTGTCTTCCCCCCTTCTTTCCGGCGCAGCCCCCGTGCCAATCCGGACCGGGAACCTCGTCCTGGCCCGCGGCGGCACTCGCGGCCCCCCCGCCGCGATGCCGCCCCCCTCCTTGTCGCCGCCGATCGTCGCGCACTCTTGTTTCGCGGCCGCCCGCTGCCGCGAGGCGTGCCAGTCCCGGGCGCGCCTGGCCGCCGCCTCGGGCTCCCAGTCGCGCGGCTGCACGGCGCGGGGCCACGGCGCGCCCCGTCGCTGTGCCCAGAGCCGGTACGCGACGATGACGGCCAAGACCACAACGAGGCTAGACACAACGCCGCTGAGGGCCATAGCCACACGGGCATCGTCCCTGGCGCCGGTTGGCGGTGCATCTCGGGGCTCGCGAGTAGCGGATTGCGGGTGCAGGGGTGGAAGGGGGAGCTGGGGCGCCATGGTTTGCCGGTACGAGGTGGATGGGGTGCCGGCTAGGGTATCAGGCGTCTAGATTAGATATGGTAATACTGGTACAGTGCGTGTGAGTGATCTGGTACTTTGCAAACTTGTTAATACGCGATTCGGACGGGTGAGTGGGTTCTTGACGGCCTCAACACGGACAGCCGTGGGGGTTCCTGGACTTTTGAAGGCTATCAGCATAAAGTGGCTCGGAGGGTGATTTTCAGACGATGGTGGACAATGGAATGGTCTTTTGGGCAGGCATTGTTGGTGCACTATCGTTCTTTGATTGGTGGCCATGGATGATTGACTTGGATGAGTGACCGTCAAATGACGTTCAATGGGAAGTGGACGTTCTGGAAAGTATCTCTGGAGGTATCAAGTTGCCAACCCCTCAAGCTTTTAAGGCATCGAGACACTGAGGGATCAAGGCATAAAGGTGACAAGAATTTAATCGGCCCAGAGATCATGTACCTTCCTTGGCAGGATTGCCAAACCCAAGCCAAAATATTTCGTGAAAGCTGTGAAGCATAGTATCCACGTACATTCGCGAGTAAGGAATAGTGATGGCTGATGCTGGGACCGCAATCTTCAGATCATATTTTGTCATCCGGGTAACTACGTACCTGCCCTCTGCCTATGCGCCTCCTTACCTTCGACATCCCACAAACTGAGGACTTCGAATCTCTGGTTTGCCTAAGATAATATCTGAGCAGGACTTCTCCCTTCCCCATCAACCCCACTGGACACTGGTCACACTTCTCAAGCGTTTCACTCGTATTCCCACCTCCTCGGCTCTTTCCTTCCAGAATTTGGGGCATCTCACTTCTCGTTCTCGTGAGGACTCGTCCAAGCCACTACAACCTTCATAACACCCATATTACTTGTCTCTTGATCCATCACGTCGTACCCACCGACGAGCCTCGTACCCGTTCCCGCCTTCAAGCATCAATCCGGTTCCATCAGGCTAGACCCTTCAGCATGGCGCCCGAGAAGCAGATGAATGAGGATACTCTTCTCCTCCTCTGCATTATCCAAAAAGACAATCCCACCCTCAGCGGTGGTAACTGGCCCGCGATTAGCGCCCAGATGGGCCAGCCCGCCGACAGGATCCGGTAAGTCAAGCTCGATTTCCTCTTTTTCTTGCTGCCACTTGAGATATCCCGGCCTCGTCCACATAAGCAAGTGAAAGCAACCCGAGGGGCGTCCCCCAGCGCTCCTTCAGATGCTCCCTGGTCTCTCGGTACCCTTGGGACTTGATCATCTCCATCTTACGGCCTACGGGTCACCTACCTTGAGCATGCTTGCGTGTCCCGGGCCCTGGCTGCCATTCCCTAACTTCAACTGGGATCTTGAACGGGACGTTCCCTTGCCGCTACGCCTTGGTTTTCTCCCCCCAGTCTCCCCAAGAGCCCGTTGACGCCTCACTGTTGCCTTTCCAGAATCCCCATCCCACACCCTGTACATCGGATACTTCGGCCTCAGTACTCTTGTCCTGCTGGGTCGCAAACAAGAGTGGTTGCCTATTCCTCTTCCCTCCCTGCCCACTCTCCGGTCACTTCCATTCCATCGTTCGATAGCATTTTCGCCCTGGGCCAAACCTCTGGGTACTTCCTCCTTCCGTCTCGCATTCCTGATCGAAGGAAGAAGACCGCCGTCCCCTCACCAACTACAACATCCATCCTTATGTGAATCCCAACCTCATCAATCTTGTACATCTCCATCTCCTCAGCCACCACAACCCCTTGAACACATTCTCCACTACATTTGACGCATCTCGAGAAGTCACCGGAAGCTGTCACCGCCCATTGCAACCCCCACCTTGTCCTTGCCAGAGACCACACCTGCCCGGGACCGTCCGTCCTTCACAACATGACTCTGGACGACAACCACATTCTTCTCCTCCGCCTCTTGGCCAGGGATAACCCCACTCTTTCCATGGAAAACTGGAAGGAGTTCTGCGAGGCCACCAACGCGAGTCTCGGTTACACCAAGCAAGTCCTTCTTGCGCGGGTCCTTCCCATGCTTTCCACCGCCTCCCCGCCTCGCCCGTTCCCTCATACCATGCTTACCCCGCCGTGCTAACCCTGCGACCCCCCGGGAACAGGAAGCGATTCGCCGCCATGCGCAAGGAGTTCCTCGAGATGAGCCCCGACGCAGCCGCCGAGGCGTCGGCGCCCCGAAAGCGCGGACGGCCCCCCAAGGGCGCCGACAAGGACGGCGACGGCGAGGTGAAGCCCAGGGCCAAGCGCGGCAAGACGGCGACGGCCAGGAAGACGGCCGACAAGCCTGGCAGCGGCGACGAAGCCACCGACAGAGACGGCGACGGCGAGGCCGCTGCCCCGGTCAAGAAGCAGAAGAAGACCAAGGCCCCCGAGGAGGACGCGGCGAGCGACGAGGCTTAGGCCGTACAAGGCCTTGCCTGTGAGCCGGCTCGAGACGAGCACAGAGGAATGGACGGCCGACGGTGTGACCCAGAATGACTGGGATGGACCGAATACATCGGAGGGAAGACTTGTTGAGGCGGTGGATTGATGGGACAGAAGGAATGCGATCTAGTCTACCTCCCCATTCGTCTGCTTCTCGTGATCTCGGCGATTCTAACGAAACCTGATAAGAATATCACTCATCTCTGCATCGGCAAACTCGTGGCCCAAGGACGCACGTTTCCATGCGCACCAGCAGCCCCATTACCAGTGCTCGACGCCCCTGCGCCGGTAGGGCTCCTACAGGCGTGTACGATTAAATCATTCGTACATCCATCCCCTCGCCGCGAAGTCCAGATTCGGGCACGGCGTCATCTTGGCTCCACGGATGCAATCCGGAGCCGCAGACGACGGACGATGGATGCGTGGTAGAAGCAGTGTTGATACGACCTTCGGAATAAGCACAACCCGTCTCCGTCTCCAGCAATGGTGCTGTCGCGAAGATAAGTAGGTTGGTAGTTAGCCCGGCTAAAACGAAGATAGCCATTCCTGCCGGTACAGGCTGAAGTGGTACGAGCTTGTAGGGTCACTTCCAGTGCGTCCGACTCTCCTCACACATCTACGTTACGTAAGTTATCGTAAAGGCAGGAGGAGGGAAAGCTAGGGAAGCCATCAGATGCAGCCGTCTTTTTCATCTGGGGGACGCGCGGAGGTAATGGCTCTGGTGTTGAGGTCGGGATTGGCAGCGCCGAATTGAGCACCTGCTGCTTTGTATTGGTCCCGGTAGATACGTTCGTTGTAGCCGGGCCATCTTTGAAATAGCGCTGGCCGTCTCGGCAGGGAAGTGGCCCACCGCAGTGTCAATTCAACAACATTCCTTTTGACACAGAGCGAACCTCTCGAATGATGAATGGTTTCTCAAAAAGGACTGATTATGTGGCCGTTCTGAGACAGACATGTGAATACAGGCGGGCATGCCTGAAACATTGACTTGGACCCCAAGGTGTTGTGAGTGAACGAGTGAGTAAACGAGTGTATTGATGTGTGTGTTATAAGAGAGAGAAGAAGGGAGAGATTGAAGATGAGAGGAGTAAAAAACGAAGTGACCCCGACCCGATTTGAACGGATAACCTTCAGGACTGGAATCTGACGCGCTACCGTTGCGCCACGAGGCCAATTTATTGTTGAAGACAAACAGCTTATGGGAGTAAATGAAATGTGTAAAAAGGTGCGTCTTCTTGAGAATAGCTTCGTTTCTTGGTGGGTCTAGATTGTGAGCGGACAGTGCTTTGTTGCCCGTGTGGCCGAATGAGCTCCAGTGGGTTGGGGTCGGGGGGCGAGGGTGGTGGGAGGGATGGGATCGCAGGGATGTCATGAGTCAATCAGGAAGGGACCTAGGAGCCGACGCGCCGTTGTGAGCCTTTCCCAGCGCCCTGCAGCAATGCGGCGTGCTAGGATTGGGGTAGCTGCAAGATTCGCGGTGCAATGTTGCGCCATGGTAACGGAATGGCGGACGAGGCACCGACCTAACACGCCGACGAGGACGCGTCTCGGTCGTCGCGCCAACGATACCGTCTTTTCCCCCGAACTACGAGGCTGCATCGTGTTGCATGAAACGGTGAGCCGGCGCGACGCCCTTTCCTGCTTTGCCAGGCGTGCGTCGTCGATTGGCACAGGTCGGGAACGCTTCCCTACGCCAATGTGATAACACTGTCCACTTCTGACACGTAGGCGCGGCAGAAGGAGTAATCATTTCGCGAGTAATTGCAAGCAGTGGCACTTGCTTCCCAGAACTTATTAGGCTGTTTTGCGAATCGGCAACTCCCAGCCAGTCCTTTCTGCCGTACTCTCCAGGAATGGTCCGATTGCCGACCCCGTCAAAGTACTGTACGAGTACGTCATTGAGGTCGGAGATTTGCCATGTACAATAGCCCCCCTTGCCCTCACGCGGATGGATTAGCGGCAGAACCGCCTTGGGAAGCAGTCGACAAGATACGCCAAGGGGGAGGGACAGAAGAAATGTTTCAGCAGCTCTGCCACACTAAAGGGATATCGATGGCTGCTCTTCTGTCCCCACCTCTCGACGATAGTTAGGGCTCAAAGTAAAACTTGGACAGCCGACAGAGTACTTTACCTGCGTGGTGGAGGGTACTGGGAAGGGGTAGGGATCTGCTCACTTTGTCCCGTCGCTCCGGCGAGGGAGTGTTGGAAAAACGCCCAGCGGGCCCAGAACACTTTCCCGGTGTGGTAGAGCTGCTGCGGCGTTTTGTTTTGGTTCACCCTTCCCCGGCCCTCGTACGTCAACGAACCTGCTCGAGCCACCTGCAGTCCGGCGCAGTTTCACGCCCGCCTGCAGGCCAAGGATTTGACCAGTCACGACGACACAATCATCATAACTCTGCTGCATTTCCCTGGCACCTTTCTAACCCATTTTGCAGGCCTGCGTCACGCGGGCAGAGAAAAGCAGTGGCGCGGATCCGAGCCGGCGAGCACGCGCTATCTGCACCTCCTCGCCCGACTTCTCAAGCCTGAAGGTTTGAGTGGGTTGCACTGCAACTTTTAGCGCAAGCCACTGGAGGCGGGAGAATGTCGAAGCGACCGGAAACACCAATATTGCACAAGGGTTGGAAATGTACCCGGACATTATTCCCTGCCCACTTCAATGACTGGGGGGATTCGGTCGCTGGGGTGTTGCAAACTACCAGTTTTCAATTGCCCCTGGGAGAACAAAACCCTCGGGTTTTCAGCTCCGCGTCCCCTGTTGGTCCCTGACCGTCACTTTATCTGCATTAACACATCAGCAGACCGGCCAAGATCGCCACACCGGTACTCCTGTGAGGGCCTGTCCGTCCAATCCTGGCATACTGGATGAGTTGTCGGCTTCGCTTGGATTGCCGGCTCCCGGATTGTGCGCTGTTTGCCTAACTTGGGTACTTTAAGTACTTGGGTAGGCTGGGAGGTACCTAAAGTACCTACTGAGCCAAGAGAGGTACTTGCTTTGGTTAGAGTGTCGCAGGAAAAGTCAGCCGGGCTTGGAAGAAACATTTAGGCCCGGGTGGCCTGGAACTCACTTGCTGGCCGCCTGCGAATGGCAGAGAGCATCCCAACACACTCTCATCCCATCCGATATGTACCTTGTCTGCCTACAAGATTGTCGCTGTCGGTCGCGCTTGCTCGCGCGTCTTCACCGTTGCGGTGTAAGCCAAAAAGAGGGACTGCAATGACGGAGCCCCGAGTCTATGCCCAATACGCGGTATGCAAGCGTCAATAAACAGGCGCGCAACTTGGGTGCCAAGTGGTGAGTGGTGGAGGTGCAGCCCATCGGTCGATTGGAAGACATAGATCCTTGAGATCCTTTGATAATGCACATTGCCGGCCCAAGTCTACCTCGACGCTACGACCCAGCACAAAGCTGGGACTCACCACATACGCCGATCCAGGCTAGCTAGGCACTCGCATATAAACATCGCGCACCAATCCTCAGCTCGTCTGTCCTTACCTCTTACACTTCACCGAAGGCCTTTTGGGGGGGGTTCAAGAAACAATATATATGCATTACCTTGGCCGGTACTCCACCGCGCACAATCCATGCCCGTCTCGAGTGAGCGAATGTCGAACGACGACGACGACCAGCTCCAGCAGGAGCTCTACGCGCTGTTGGATGGCGCGGTCGGCGAGAGAGTGCGTAAGGGGTTGAAGCGCGTATACGCGGCGCGCGAGCAGGCGCTACGGCGCGAGATCCCGCGGACCCAGCCAGCGGCCGAGTTCTTCCGGCAACACACCAAGGCCTACGAGGATAAGTGCGGGGCGCTCTTGAGACGCACCCGGAGCATCCTTCACGAAGGTGCCGATCGTCTCGTGGACGACCTTTTCAAGCAGGCCGTGACCGACGGCGGCGCCACCCTCGCCACCGGCTGGGAAGGCCACCGAAGCGAAGATGATGCCACCGACATCGACCAGAACGCGTCCGTACGTATAGGCACGACGCCGGCAGGTACTACGGGGGCGGCGGCGGCGACGCCCAGCGGCCTGCCCGTGCGGCTGGGCCAGTCGGACCCGCCGCAGACGCGTGCCGCCGGGCCCTCCCCGGGCTTTACCGCGGTGAACGGCTCCTCGGGGTCGTCGCGCGAGTGGCCGGCCGAGCCGGAGAGCGCCTCGGCCGTAGGGCCATCGACCGAGGGGCCGCGAACGGCGCTCCCATGGGGCTCGGCGGCGAAACGCCCTGCCAGTAGCGGGGACAGCGAGGACGAGATGCCCAAACGCAGTCGCAGAACTAGTTACAGCCGCACGGTGCGTCCTTTCTCTATAGACACACTCTCTCCCTCTTCTCTCCGTTCACCCCCTTGCGCTGTGTCCGCGGCCAGCCTTTTCTTCAACCCTCCGCCGCGCGCGCGAGGGCTTCAGAAGGGTGCTTCTTCCCGGAACGACTCTCTAAATAGCTCATCTCGGCTGACACGCCAGTCTCTGCAGCGCCGGCACGCGGTTGCTTCCCCGAACCAGCGTATGCCGTCGCGGCAGACACGCGACAAGGACGGCAACCTGTGGCCGAACCAGTCCCCAATCCAGCTGCGGGATGTCAAGGCGGGCGAGTGCGTGTTTCAGTACCCGGATGCGGCGCCGGATCATTTCTTCGTACTGCGATGCAATCGGCGGCAGTGTCGGCCGAACAGGGAACAAATGGCGCACGTCGACGGCGTGCTCGTTTTCACGGCCTACCCCTTCCGCTACAAGCGGGCCGAGAAACACTTCAGCGGCAACGGGCACCGGATCGATGGCGACGACCAGATTTTCTGCTCCTTCGCCCGGCAGGTCCTGGATGCCGAAGAAGAACGTGAGTCCACTCTCAAACTCTTGTTAGCAGGTCTCGCACCAGAGTCCAACCTTGGAGGACACGCATTATCGGGACTGCCCTGACCCTGATTCGTTCCAGTCAACACGGAGGCGAACAAGCGCGGCAAAGCAAGCCGCATGTCAATGGGCATGGACGTCGACAAGATGCCCGTTGAAACCGCTGACGCGACGGCGGCGACCTCGGCGGCGTCTCCATCATTCAGACCGCGCAGAGCCTCAACCTCGCCTCACCGTCCGCGACAAAGGGCGGCGGCCAGTTTCAACACCGGCTCTATGCCTGGCGACTCTGCGCACCCGCCGGCGGCGGAGCCAAGCCACGACGACACCCGCAGCCGGACCCGAAGCGTGGACGAGGCGCCGCCGTCCGACCCGTCGTTGCTAATGAAATTCGGCGACGAGCCAGCCAACAACGACAGGGGATATCACGGCGGCGGCGGCGAGCGCGACCTCACGCGCGCCGGCTTCGCGGCGCCCGAAGGTGACGCCAACTTGGAAGACGACGTCCACAAGTCGCCGTACGCGCTCTCGTCGGCTTGGCCGTCACCATCACTCGAGCAGGACGCCGCCGCCGCCCTGACCGCTGTCCGGAGCCACCAGAAGCAGCAGCAGGAGCAGCACGCCGCCGACACCGCCACCGGTGACGCCACGGCGGCATCAACATATGCCACGCGCGCGCGCGCCAGCCTGCGCCGCGCTGCGCCCGAGGACCGTGAGGACATGAGCGATTTCCTCGAGACGGCGCGGCCCAGGCGCCCGGGCGGTGATGAGTAGAATTCCTGAAGGAGGGGGATGAGGGTGGGAAGCCGGGGATATCCTTTGTTTGGCAGCCAGCTATAGTCGGAAGGGTGTCATGGCTGCGTGGCGAGCGAGTGAGGGCTGGGCGTGGTGCCGTGTACCGTTTGGTCAGGCCTCACAGAGAACGACGGCCCTCGTACCTCCTCAAAGACATGGCCCCAAACACGTCGAAAATGGGGCGGCAACTATCAAACACCAGGCCGTTCTTGCCCTGGTGACGTCACCGGGACATGTCCATCTCCATTCCATCATGGCGTTTCGTATTCCTCCCCTCTTCGTCAACCGATCAACGTTATCAACAGGGAAGAGTACTTGTAGTTTCAAGCCCAATGAAGAGTACTTACTAATTTCATGCCCGGTCTCGCTCTCGTTCGGCTCCCGACGTCCCTCGAGACCGCCGAGGGAATGATTCCCCAGCTAGGTCGTGTTCATAACCATAGCCTCCGGCCTTGCCTCCTTTCGTCTCCTCTGGACCATCCACTGGCGAGATAAGACGTCAAGTTGGCTGGGGGATGTCGTTGGAAAGTGCCTTGAGCCCCTCGTTGAAGAAAGCACATGTGTCCTGGGCCGGGGACCGAAAGGAAGGTTTTAATCGTGCTTGATTTTCCAGGCGGGGCATTTGTGTCGTCCCGTCAAAGGACGGTCCGCCCACGGAGCCACGGTGCACACCGACGGCCGTCCAAATGCCCCGCCGGCTGGATGGTCGAAGAAACCCATAAGCACCGATCGCGACACCCGATGGTCTTATTCCCACCGCTGCAGTCGCAGGGCCCTCAGATCCCCGGCCTATCGCGAGAGGCGGAAAAGTCGTCGCGCAGACCGGTTGCAGGACGATGGAGCCCGAGACCGGGACGGGTTTCCGGCTGCGACGCCGAGGGGGAGGGGGAAGGGGAGCGGGGGTGACGAGGAATAAGGTTTCATCTCATGATCGGGTAGGATCGATCTGTTGTTCTTGTGCAGATCAACGGGGCGACGAAAGTCGTCGAGATCCCAGGGGTGCACGCTTCTGGGTGCTCTTGTCGCGATCCTCAGCTGCCATCTCATCTGTGGCTGTCGATGCGGGGGAGAGCAACAGGATGGGGGCACCCGCTCGAGCTGCTTTATTTACTTCAACTATCCTCCGAGCGCATAGCCGTCCATGGAGGACCCGGTACCTTTAGTATGCCCCTCGGTAAAATGCCGACCGCTGAGCCAAAGTAAAAACACCTACCTGGGTAAACTTCCCCTTGAAGAAAGTACTTACTGGCCGTACGGGAGAACGCAGTACCGGGGGGATACCTAGTGGTCCCTCAAAGCCAGAGGGGTTAGTGTGTACTGAAACGAGAACGCACATTCACTTGCCCTACTGCATCCCGACTCGCACGCAATCTGCATCTCGATCTGGCTGCATTATACCTGTGGCGTCATCCCATCGCTCCCTGCAATACGGTCTCGAGCCGTCCCGGTTCTACGTTAGCAGCATCAAGTGCCGCCGGGCGCCTAGGACGTGGGTGGTCTCGGGGACGCATGTCGTACTTGTACAACAGGTAGAAGGGGCACAAGTCCGTCCACTCCAGTAGATGCTTTCGCGTCCATGGTAATCGTTCGGTAGCAGTCGGTACATCTGCCAATCTATTTTGTCGGGGTGGTTTACCGGAAACGTTCCCTCCCTCTGGCAGCAGCATCGTTGACATGCACCCCATTTCGGGGTGCTGCTGGAACCCGGCGATCTCGCCCCATTAAAATGCGATCGGTCACCGAGCCTAAGCATTGCATCTAACCATCCATAGTTTCTAACCTAACAGTGAGGATCCTCAACAGCCGCTCGAGCATTACTCTGCACCGACAGGGCCATCATGTCGTTCCGCCCAGCACTGATCGTGGTGGATTTCCAGGAGGACTTTTGCCCGCCGGTACGTGCCGCCGCGCTCGTCCCCTCTCGGGGGTCCTACGTGCCCATCCGTGCCCTGGTGCACCCCTCCCCACCGCAGCTAAACGACGGGAGGACTGGATGGCCCGCTGACGGACAGAGCATGAGCAGGACGGAGCCCTCGCGGTCGAGGGCGGGCGCGACATCGCGCCGGCGGTGAACCTGCTGCTGGCGCAGCCGGCCTTTGTGCTCAAGGTGGCCACGCAGGACTGGCACCCAGCGTCGCACGTGTCGTTCGCGGTCAACCACCCGGGCAAGCGGGCCTTTGTCGACACGGTGCTGATTCAGAAGCCGGCCGACGCGGACACGGACGCCGGCGGGGCGGCGGCGGCGACGGCGACGACGCCCCCGACGGACGAGGCGCGGCTGTGGCCGGTGCACTGCGTGCGGGGAACCGCGGGGGCGGCACTGGTGGCGGAGCTGGACGCGACGCACGTGCAGCTCACGGTGCGCAAGGGGATGGACGCGCGCGTCGAGATGTACAGCCCGTTCCGCGACCCGTTCGGGGGCAACGACACGGGGCTCGCGGGGGCCCTGCGCGCCGCCGGCGCCACGGACGTCTACGTCGTCGGGCTCGCCGCCGACTACTGCGTGGCCCGCTGCGCCGCCGACGCCGCCCGCGAGGGCTTCGCCGCCTACATCGTGGCTGAGGCCACGCGCCCTGTCGACCCGGCCGCCTGGCCCCGCGTCCGCGGCGACCTCGAGGAGCGCGACGGCGTCGCTGTCGTGAGCCTCGCCGACCCCGTCGTCCAGCGCCTCATCACCACCACCATCGCCCCCACCGCCGACGCCCAATAAGGGAAATAATAGCCCCTCCCCCCTCCCCGCTCATCGGGGACGTGTCCCCGCCAGGGATACCCAAGACACACCCGGGAACGAGGAAGGGAAGCAGCAACATGGACGACCCCTCCCTAGGCTGCCGGGTCCCAACGAGAGACCCCACGCGCTGGCCCGGCCCGACATGGATGGTGGTGTGACGGCTACATGTATCTAAGCAGGCTTGCGGATACGTCCGTTGCTAAAAACGGGTGCCTTCGGCATTGCGGTGGTTGTGGCTGACGGCGTCGTCTTCCTAATGGCCGCAAGGCTGCTCGGCCGACGGGAAGCTGACGGGGGAACAGAAGATTCCAGCACGGTGGCCCGAAGTGGCTGACTACGCATGATGTAACACTCAATCCATCCATCCATCCATCCATCCATCCATCCATCCATCCATGCGCCGCCGACGACGTTCAAGTCACGATATGTATGTCGGGATTTGTTGCAAGATAACGGAGAAAAGACCACGTGTGTCCTGGGAGGGGAGTAAAACAAGAAGGAAAAAGAAAGAAGCGGGATGGGCGACCTGCATGAGGCACCCCACGTGATGCTGTCGAACGCCCTCCCCTTCATCCCGTTCAAGGGGACATGACAAGTCAGCGCTACTTGCGCATGCGCTGTCGCGCTGTCAAGTGTGCATGCGATAAGGAGGGGTCCTCTCCGGGGGCCGCCACAGGGGTGGTTCACGCAGGGGGCCGTAGGTATCCAAGTCGGGGCCTCGGTGGATATCGGTTGGTTTTTTTTCTCCCTGTCTTCTTTTCATAGGGAGGAGAGGGGAGGAGAGGGAGGAGGGGGAGGGGGGGGGGGGCGAAATCACTGCTGCGAGATGCTGTCGAGAGTCCATTTGGGAATCCGCCCCTGAGGATCCCTTTTGCCGTCCAAGCGGCGGTGAGCCCGCAACGAGAGGGGAGGGGTAGACGAAAGCCGTTGGTTTGGCAGTGGGTGGGGGCCGACAAAAAAAAGAATGAGGCACTGACACGACATGGCGAAAGGACGCAGCAACCACCAACAGGTCAGCACAAGCGCGCGGTGACCATCGCGCGCCCCGGCCTGGGCAAGCTTGCCACGGATGGGGGAGTGCAAAGCTGGGGTCCGCAGAAGGCTCGTCAGCGCCCCCGCCCGGATTCCATGCTCGCGTGCGTGCGGAAGTGTCAGTGTCCTTGCCATGCTTTTTATCCCCCGAGGTTTCCATAACCCCGGCGGAATGGAGATGAAGGTACCAAATGGAAAACAAACGATAACGGGAACTCTCTTTCCCCCCCGCCCTGCCTAAAGGAGTGAAGGTGAAGATGGGATGCCCAGGTACGTATTCCATACGGAATCCGGGATCGGGCTGATCTTTGTCGCTCTGGGCCTGAGGCGATGGGCAAACAGTTCGGATGGAATACCCTTCGGAGTAAAGGATTGCGGTACCAATCAGCCGGGTTTCGAAGTCGCTCGAATCCCGAAGGCCGGTACTACCAAGAGAGGGGAGGCCGGACCGCTCACACCCTGACTAGGCCTGGGGGGCGAGCTATTCCCGACTAGTGGGTATTACGCACGACGCTAGGGGACAGGTATTGGGGGCCCCGGGCGGGTGTGATAGGCGCCCAAGCCAAGCGACGACCTTGTACAGTAGCTAGGCGGCGCCGGTGGGGAGGGACTGCACACTTACCTATACACTATAGATGTGTCGGTTATTAACCGCGTGGTTGCTTGCAGTCGAGCAGGGCAGGCGTGCAGCTTATGCAGCCGGGCGTCAGCGACGGAATGAAGGCAGACCGGGTGTTGCATCCACCATAGGACAGGGCAGGACAAGCAAGGCAGGCAAGGATTCGACTCGGATTGATGCAGTCGATCTTACGCCCGCCGGAGTTACAGTAACATGACGGGCAATGTCGACTCCAATCCCATACACCGGGAGGAACTCCTATTCATAGAGGCCAGCCGGCCCAAACGAGCCGGTTAGTAGGCGCCGCAAGGGCAGACAAGGAAATGCCAAGCAGTTGTAGGGAGACGCGAGTGGGATTCCAGACGCCGGGGATGGGATCCCATATGACGGGGCTTCCATATGGGCTTCCATGGATGGTGCCAGGGCAGGAGGACCAGACGGCGGCGTGGGAGGGATGGAAGACGTACGTTCCGGGCCTGCAGGGCCCTGGCAGAGCAAACGAACAGCGGTGCGTCGCAGCACCAACAGGACGGGCTACCGCCATTGCCTGCGGCCCTTGCGGCGCTAGCCCCCAAAAAGGCTTAGAGCTCGGCCCCGTCGGTTTGCAGTTGAATGTTCCAATTGCTCCAATTGCTCCCCCGGGCGCCCAGGGTCAACAAATGAACAGGGGTGGAAATTTACAGTATTTTTCTCCTCGCGGCAGCTCACCGACCAGCCGACCAGGATCATCAAGTCACCAAGGGGGTCTTCATCTGCGCCCATCCTGGGCTGTCCTTGCCTGCCCGCGCCCCGTTGTGTTCGTTGTCGGGCTTATCTTGCCGCCGCCCTTTCATTCATCATCGCTGCTGTGGCCGCTCGGGAGTCCGTTGCCTCCTCCTGTACTCCCCTTGTCGGCGCGTACCTGACCGAGCCGTCCTGTGTCCGTCCCCTCGTACCCCTTCCGTATCCAAGGCCACGACGCCGCGCGACGTTCTGCTCAACCCCCATCGTACTGAGCCGATAAATACTACCGACGGAGCCCGGCAGACGGAGAGAAGAGAAAAAGAGGGAGAGAGCCGTACCGCATCCATCGGCCCAATCCCGTCCCATCGTCACCTGCGTAGCTGCCAGGCGCATCCATAGAATCCCCCCTCCTGCGGCTCCATTCCTTCGCATTGGCCACTCATCTGGCGTCGCGTTCCGTCGATCCACAGCTTCTGCGTGCGTGCGCTGCCCCAAAATATCCATCCGCTTTGTGGGACGGCATTCGCGACAGGGCCCTTCTCTCAGCAAAAAAACCATCGGCCGCCCGTTGGCACTCCCGGTGCTTTTTACATATAATCGTCGCGTTCCTGGTCTTGCCCTCGCCCCCTCCCCGCCCGCCCGTTTCGTACGCTTCGATCGAGGACAAACCCCATCGCCCTCGGCTGTAGCCAGCACGGAATCGTCAAAGAGAACAAACCTCTCGGGGCCCCCCTTCTTGCCATCTGTTCAACACGGCACCCCCCCCTCGTGGCTTCGGATATCGCAATTCAAGCAAAAGGTACGTCACGTCCCCCCTTCTTTCTGTACGCGTGCTGGTGCGCGAAGGAACGCGCCTGCGCACGCCTCTGGGGTCGGCAGCGGCCGTTCCGCCGGCGCTTGGCTGGTCTTGTGCGCCGCGTGGCTCACGCTGCTGCGTCCCAACCCACCCGATATTGTGCCCCTTTCCCCCTTCCCGTTCATCGCATCTCGGCTTCCGAGCGCCGTGGCCGGCCGGCCGACCCGCACGCGCGCAATCCTGCCTGGCGGCCGCGGCCGTGAAGCCGGGAGGGTTGGTTCCATGAGGTTTCACCATCGTCGGATGTGGCCGCTTCGGCGCTTGGCCATGGTAGAACCCTGCGTCTGCACCGCGCCATTCTTCTTTTTCTTCTGCTCTTTCGGCCGTGACGTATGATAGAAGAGCTGACACCGGTTGTCTCCGTCCATAGAACTGCATCCCGGCCCGACCAATGCCTTCGCGATAGGCCTACACCGTCATTATGTTCCCCTTCTTGCCTGACCGCTTCCGTCGCGGCGCGCAGCCCGACGACAAGCCCAAAACCCCCTCCAAGATCAACAAGAAGGTCACCCCCGTGCTCCAGTACTTCGCGAGCATCGCCTGTGCCCACCCCATTTACACCATTTGCGTCGTGGCTGTGCTCGCCAGCACCACCTACGTCGGCATCGTCAAGGACAGCCTCTACGATGCCACTCGCAGTGTTCGCAACGCCGAATGGAGCTCCCTGACCGAGGGCAGCCGTAGCCTCGTCGTGGGCCCCGAGACCAGCTGGAAGTGGCAGAGCCTGGACCCGGACGTCGCTTCCCCCAGCGACGCCGACCACCTCGCCCTCATCACCTTCGTCTTCCCCGAGTCCAACGAGGAGGGCCCCCAGACGGCCCCCAAGTCGCACATCGTTCCCATGCCCAGCAACCTGTCCATCACCCACCTGCCCTCGACTTCGAACCCCCTGACGGCCTACTCGCAGGACACGGCCCTGGCTTTCGCCGTCAAGTGGAGCGAAGCCCCGGCCTTTGTGGCCGCCGCGCAGGAGATCCCCAACGACATGCCCGGCCAGGAGCCCCTCGAGACGGCCACGGGCAAGGAGCACAAGATGTGGATCATGAAGGTGGCCGGCACCAACGCCCGCACCAGTTTTGTTCGCTGGGTGCACAACGCCTGGACCGAGTTCCTCGACCTGCTAAAGAATGCTGAGTGGCTGGACATTGGCATCATGTCCATTGGCTACCTGTCGATGCACTCCATCTTCGTCTCCCTGTTCTGGCGCATGCGCGGCCTGGGCTCCAACGTTTGGCTGGCGTCCAGCGTGCTCCTGTCGTCCGTCTTCGCCTTCTTGTTTGGCCTCTACGTGACCTGGCGCCTCGGCGTGCCCGTCTCCGTCGTGCTCCTGTCCGAGGGTTTGCCCTTCCTGGTCAACGTGATCGGTTTCGAGAAGAACATCATTTTCACCAAGGCCGTCCTGACCCACGCCCTGGACCGTCGTCCCGAGGAGCAGGACCCTAAGTCGGCCAAGGCTTCCAAGTCGCCCAGCCCCGAGGGCGTCATCCAGTACGCCGTGCAGAAGGCCATCAAGGAGCAAGGTTTTGAGATTGTCAAGAACTACGCCATTGAGATCTCGGTGCTGATCCTCGGCGCCGCTTCGGGCATCCAGGGCGGTCTCCAGCAGTTCTGCTTCCTGTCGGCCTGGATCCTCTTCTTCGACTGCATCCTGCTCTTCACCTTCTACACGGCCATTCTCTGCATCAAGCTCGAGATCAACCGCATCAAGCGCCACGTCGAAATGCGCCGCGCGCTGGAGGACGACGGGCTGAGCCGACGCGTGGCCGAGAACGTGGCCAAGAGCAACGACTGGCCCCGCGGCACCGAAAAGGGCAAGGGCAACGCCCCCCTGTTTGGCCGCGACATGGAGAGCACCAGCATCCCCAAGTTCAAGTTCTGGATGGTCGCCACCTTCTTCGCCATCAACATTCTCAACCTGTGCACCATTCCCTTCCGCACGCCCGGTGCCACGTCGGCCTGGACCGGTGGTCTCGGCGGCGTGGTGACGACGCCTACCGTCGACCCCTTCAAGGTGGCCGCCAATGCCCTCGACGAGGTGCTCTTCATGGCCCGCGGACACGGGCGCACGACGGTGGTGACCGTCTTGACGCCCATCAAGTACGAGCTCGAGTACCCCTCGGTTCACTACGCCGTCCCCTCGGCCAACTCGACGCTGGGCTACATGGGCGGCAACTTCACGCAGCTCGAGGGCTACGGCGTCGGTGGCCAGCTCGTCGGCAGCATCATTCAGAGCTTGGAGGACCCCGTCCTGATGAAGTGCGTCATCGGCGCGCTTCTCCTGAGCACCATTCTGAACGCGTACCTCTTCAACGTGGCGCGGTCGGGCATCAAGGACCCCAACGAGCCGACGCACCCCATCGACCCCAAGGAGCTGGCCGAGGCGGAGCAGTTCAACGGCTCGCAGAGCGCCGCCCTTCTCCCCGTCGGCCTGGCCTCTCGCCTGCCCGAGCCCAAGCCGCTCACGCCCCAAACCACCGACGACGAGGCCGATGCGCTTTCTATGAAGAAGTCGGCCAAATCGGCGCTGGAGGCCCCCAAGGCGCCCGTCATGTCGCACAGCCAGGTTCAGCTCGATGAGATGCTCAAGGAGAAGCGCATCTACGACATGACGGACGACGAGATCGTGGCCCTCTCCATCAAGGGCAAGATCCCCGGCTACTCCCTGGAAAAGAGCCTCAAGGACTGCACCCGGGCCGTCAAGATTCGTCGGGCCGTCATTGCCCGCACGCCTGCTACTGCTGATCTTACTGGATTCCTGGACCGATGCAAGCTGCCCTACGAGAACTACAACTGGGAGCAGGTCTTGGGTGCCTGCTGCGAGAACGTCATCGGATACATGCCTATTCCCGTCGGTGTCGCCGGACCCATGGTCATTGACGGCCAGAGCTACTTCATCCCCATGGCCACGACCGAGGGCGTCCTGGTTGCCAGCACCAGCCGTGGTTGCAAGGCGATCAACGCGGGCGGCGGTGCCGTGACGGTCCTGACGCACGACGGCATGACTCGCGGACCCTGTGTTGGCTTCGAGACGCTCGAGCGTGCCGGTGCGGCCAAGCTCTGGCTGGACTCGGAGGCCGGCCAGACGGTCATGAAGAAGGCATTCAACTCGACCAGTCGCTTCGCCCGCCTGCAGTCGATGAAGACGGCCATCGCCGGCACCAACCTGTACATCCGCTTCAAGACGACGACGGGCGACGCCATGGGCATGAACATGATTTCCAAGGGCGTCGAGCACGCGCTGAACGTCATGGCCACCGACGGTGGCTTTGACGACATGGCCATCATCTCGGTTTCCGGCAACTACTGCACCGACAAGAAGGCGGCGGCCATCAACTGGATCGAGGGACGCGGCAAGGGCATCGTGGCCGAGGCCATCATCCCGGCCGACGTGGTCAAGAACGTGCTCAAGAGCGACGTCGACAGCCTGGTCGAGCTGAACGTGGCCAAGAACCTGGTGGGCTCGGCCATGGCCGGCTCGGTCGGTGGCTTCAACGCGCACGCCGCCAACATTGTGGCCGCCATCTTCCTCGCCACCGGACAGGACCCCGCGCAGGTTGTCGAGAGTGCCAACTGCATAACACTCATGCGAAAGTAAGTCCAGCCAGCCCCGAATTCCCCGGCGACGTCGCGGATATGCTAACGCGCGGGCAGCCTCCACGGTTCTCTGCAAATCTCGGTATCGATGCCGTCCATCGAGGTCGGTACGCTCGGCGGTGGCACGATCCTGGAGCCGCAAGGCGCCATGCTCGACATGTTCGGCGTCCGCGGCTCGCACCCGACCAGCCCCGGTGATAACGCGCGACGCCTCGCGCGCATCATCGGCGCGGCGGTGCTGGCCGGTGAGCTGTCGCTCTGCTCAGCGCTCGCGGCCGGCCACCTCGTCCGCGCGCACATGGCGCACAACCGCTCCGCCCCCGTCACGCGCAGCACGACTCCGGCGCCTGGTGCCAACGGAGCCATGACGCCCGTCAGCCTGACGATGACCCAGGCGGCGGACAAGACGCGCAGCGCGGCGGCCAACGAGCGGGCCAAGCGATGAACGGATCCCCTTTTCTCCAACCCCAAGATTACACATTAGCGCATTTAATCATCGACTTGCATCTGGGAGGATTCGGTTCACGGAGTTTAGAGGGTTGACTCGGCAGGCCCGTGCCGCGGTGCGTGTGCTGCCCAACATAATGTCGATGCCGGCCCATGACGAAAGTTACGGGTGTGCGATGAGGGATGACAAAACATGACACCGGGTCGACGTGATGGGCGGACGGCGACAGCCAAGGAAGAGGAAGACGGAGAGAGCGATAGAGGAAGGGAGGGAGGGAAATAGAGGGAGAAAGGGAAGGAGGAACCGGGTGACGACAACACAGCCCGGCCCCGACGTTTCCCGACGGTAGATGACTCTACGGGAGCTGCGAAGCTCCGAAGAAGACACGCACATGAGAGCTGCCAGTGTATATATACTAGCATTTCCTGAGGAGGTATTGAGAACCCACGTATGCCGGGCGCGTCCACACTCGCCACCCGGCACGTAATACCACGGAAATTAATAGATGATCGAGACGCCCCCCCCCTGGCTTTCGCCGTGCAGTGTCGTTGAGTGGCCACGACGGCAATGGCGGTTTGCGTCTCTGCCTCGGTGCAGCTCGGAACGGTCCCTTCACGGCATCACTCCTGGTCGGCAAGAGACCGGGTCCATGTCAGTAGCGCCGGAAGACAGGGCCGTCCCGTCGAGCGCGCATCGATTTCCCCATTGCCACACCCATGGAGCGAGTCGACGAGCATACGCCCTATGGCAGTTCCTCCGTCTCCCTCCCCCCTGCGCCTCCACACTACGGTGTAGTCGGAGAGGACCGGTGCGACTCGACCTTTGTTCGCCCCCGGGGGGAAACCGACGGGCACGGAAGCTCGGGGCGCACGGGGAGGTCCTTTTGGGTTTTTTCTCTTGGTCCCGTCGCTGTGTGGTCTCACGCGGGCCGCGCACGGGGGAGAATCCGGGGCGGGCGTGGGCGCGCCCGAAGACCCGAGACGTCGGCCCGCCCCACCGTCTCCGACCGGCCTCGTCGAGGGCTCCGTTGCGGGACGGTGGGGTTAGGCCCGTTTGCCACCGGTGGATTCAGGGCGCCGCGTACGGATCCGCGGCGGTAACGCGACGGGCAGGGCGTCCGGACGGGATGCGTGACTGGGGCCCCCCCGCGGGGAAGCCAAACCGGACGGGTGGGTATCGTGTAACTTCAGGTGCGTGTCCGTCTATATCTAGTCTAATTGGTATCAAGCCCGTAGAGCCGTTCCGGCCGTCATTACATCCTCTCTTCCCCCCGGGGGACCGCGCGCCCGTGTGTCCCCTGCCTTCCCTCCCCCCGTTTTCTCGGGTGGGAGTTTCGTTTCTTCGTCCCGGCCGCACTCGCCCGCACGCGTTCCGACCTAGTAGACGTGGTCGAGGATGTACTGGATCTGGTCCTGGCGGTAGTCGTCGGCGGCCAGGTAGTGCAGCTTGGTGGCGTTGGCGTCGAAGACGTAGTTCCGGGGGTTCCGGGGCTCGTACTTGGGCCAGTAGTCGCACGACTCGCCTGTGTGAGGGAGGGCAGGTTAGCCGATGATCACGGGGAGACGGCCGGTGAGTCGGGGGGAAGGGAAGAGGGGGGGTGAGGAGGAGATAAGAAACGAAAAGGAGGGGAACCGCATCCGCAGGCCCGGGATGGCACTTACCCGCGCGCTTCTTGGTCTTGTTGGGGTCGCCGGTGGCGATGAAGGCGACCCACTTGCGGCTCATGGCGTCGGCGAGGGCGGCGTAGGTGGCGGGCATGCCGGCGAAGGGGTTGCTGGCGCCGTAGCCGACGCCGTCGACGTTGTTGAAGACGAAGGCGACCTCCTGGAAGTGGGTGGCGCCGATCTGGGCCGGGATGCCGGCCACGAGCACGTTGAAGAGGTACGAGTAAACGGCGCGGCCGGCGCCCGCGTAGGACGCCGCCGTCAGCCGCCGGCCCGAGTGCTGCTGGTAGTCGCCGGCAAAGGCGGCTGCGCGCCGCCACTGCGCGCCCCACGGCGACGCCGCCGGTCGGCCCTCAAACGTGGCCGGGATGCCCTGCGCCGGGTCGTCCGGGTAGATGCCGGCGACCTTGGTCACGACGGACACGAGTTCGCCGATGAGCGACGTCAGCAGCCCGTCGCCCAGCGTCGTGTGCACCCAGGCGTTGAACTCGTCGTCCGTGTTGATGCCCTTCTTGGCGTAGGCCGTGCCCTCGTCGAAGTTGTTGCCGAGCAGCAGGTCGACGGGGGCGAAGGAGCCGTTGCGCAGCGCCGCGGCGCCCTGGTGCGTCATGAAGTCGCCGTCGATGACGGCGCTGAGGGGCGGGAAGCCGACGCCGTCGATCTGGTTGGTCGTCGTGTTGAAGAGGGTGTTGAGCGTCTCCCACGGCAGCGCGCGCAGGCAGGCGAGGCGCTCGGCGCCCGTGTCGCCGCCGCAGTCGGTCGCCGCCACGAGGGCGTCGAAGTAGGGCTGCCAGTCGGCGGCCGAGGCGAACTGGGCCACGGGGCTGCCGCTCTCGAGGATGGCGGCCCGGAAGAGGCCCTCGTCGGCGCCGTCGTACGCCACCAGCTGCATGCCGATCGACCGCGCCCCCGCCGACTCGCCCCAGAGCGTCACCTTGTCCGGGCTGCCGCCAAAGGCCGCGATGTTGTCGCGCACCCAGTGCATCGCCAGCCGCTGGTCCCGCAGCCCGAGGTTGCCCGCCCCGGCCTCGGCCAGCTCCGAGCCGAACATGAAGCCCCAGTTGGCCACGCGGTAGTTGATGGACGTCGCGATGATGGGGTTGCCCTCCTTGACCGACTGGTCCACCACCCATGAGAGGTTGTAGCGGGGGTCCGAGGAGCCGCCGTTGACGTAGCTCTGTTGCCCCCCGTGTCAGCGCTCTGGCCCTTGTATTCATGACCTCGGAGCCCCGACGCCCAGCGACTGGCCGTGCAGTCGGCGGGGCCAAGACTCTGTCGGCAATCGGGGCTGGGGGGGGGAAGGGGGAAGGGAGGGACTTACACCACCGTGGATCCAAATGGAAACGGGGAGGTCGGCGTTGTCGGGAATGCCGGCCGGGCGGACGACGTTGATGGTCAGGCAGTCCTCGTCGACGTGGTTGCCGGCGTTGACCGTGTCGGAGCCGTAGCCGATGCACATGGGGCCGTACTCGTTGGCGTCTAGGACCTCGGCCGAGCCGGCAAAGGGCACCGACGGCGCGAACCGGAGGTCGCCCACGGGCGGCTGGGCGTAGGGAATTCCGAGGAAGAGGTCCTGGTTGTAGTGCGCGTTGTGCAGGCCGCGGTACTGGACGTTGTCGAGCCTGGCCAGTGGCTCGCCGGCGGGCGGCCCGTGAGGCGGCGGCCGAGGACCGTGGCCCCGGACGCCCGGCGGCGGCGGGCCACCACCAGGCGGCGGCGGCGACGGCACGACGTGCGACAGAGCCGAGTCCACCAGAAGACCGCTGGCGGCGGCCAGGAGGAGGCACGGCGCCTTATAGAGGGCAGGCATCGTGGGCGGCTAGTTACAAAGGAGGGATAGGGCACCTGCTGGACGGGACACGTGGGGGTGTATCGTCCGGGCAATTCGACGGAGGAGCAAAAGAGTGACAGTCTATTGCCAGACAGGAGCTTGGCAATCAGGAGGGATCGACACTCTCGGGGCCGGCAGGCCGCCAGACTAAGTAGCCCGCGGACAGCAACATCGTGGATTTACGGGATTATGCTTAGCCGGCATCGTGTCAAGACATGGTGCTGTGTAATTTGGTAGTCATCCGACGAGACGCCAAAGGGAGGGTCCCTTTCGGCCGATGGTCCGAGACGCCAGGGGCCGACAAGTAGGAGCAGTTTAGGGGCCTTGTGGCGACGCCCGACGGTGATACGGCAGCGAGCCATCCGCTGCCTCACCGATGTAGGAGGGGCTCAGGTGGCCACCTGGGAGGGGACCCAAGGAAGAGGGTCTTTGGGGGGGAGGGGCGGGCATTGATACCGGTATGGTCTCGATGGTACGGCAGAATGCGTCGGCAGGTACTTTCTGCAGGAATATCCCAAGCCTGCGTCTGGCGCCAAGCATAGCACGACGAGGAAGCGAGTCGGGCCGCTCTCGGCCCCTGCTTTGGTCATTCCCTGAAAGGGGTAACTGCCTTGAAGCAGTATGGGCCGACATTGGCCTGGCACCGGCCGGAGAAGGTCCTCAAACTAAGGGATCAGCCTAGGCTTCATGCGGGACTGCCCAGGCCGTCGTTCGGCGGAGCCATCAGCAGATCCTGCCAATGGCGGTTGCGAATGCATAGTGCGTGCATAGCCGAGATTGCTTGCCATATTGGGCTTGCTATTGGCTGGACCCGGCCCAGACGGGGCCTCTGGCCAAATCGCCGGCTCTCATCTACCATGTTCCCGGCCAGGATCGTGCCGTAGAGCGGGGAGTTCCACGTTTGGCAGCCTGAGCCAGCCTTGGCTGCGGCCGTGGCTTTTTTGCCCGTCTTCTGGGACCGGCGCTGCAAGTTGGGAAAATGGCCCGATTTCCGCCAAGAGAATTGTCGACTTCCTTTTCCTTGTCCCCTTCCTTCTTTCCCGCTTCTCCCGCTTCCGCCGATTTCCCGCTTGCCGAGCCTGACTTCGGGGCCGTGTCTCTCCAAGCGAGAACCGTTGGAACTCGCTGCAGAAGTCGCTGGAGCCGCACAAGCGCAAAGTTGACGCCGGGGTGATGTAATATACATGGGTATAGTTGGGTATATCGCCGAGACAAATGAAACACCGTATCTAAGCTTTCCTCTCTGGTCGCCCACGGAGCGTGATTATTCGTAGCTTTTATCGTTTGGCACTCCCGATCGAGTCCATCTCGAACGAGTCTTCCGTGCTGGGGCGCTCTCGGGCCGTGTGCTGAACCCGCACCTCCTCCGTCTTCATAATGCCTACCTCGGCCTTTCCCGCGTGCGGGCTGATCTGGCCGCCCTCCACCGTGACATGGCCGCCTTCCATATCGATGTACTGGAGCGCTTCCTGCGAATCCTGCCAGCCTGCCATGGACAGCATGGCCGGAGGCACGCTGCGCTTGCGCTGCGTCCCGTGTATATTGGATTGTCGCCGATTCGTCTGTGATTTGTTCGTCCCCCCGTAGCGTTGCGAACGGTTCTCGAAGTAGCTTTTCTGACTGCTGCGTAATTCCCGGTAGAGCATGCGCCTGTCCGCCGGATATCAGTACATTGTCCGACAGAATAGCCGGCGAGCGGTGCTCGGTCGCCTCGGCGACAGAGATACTTACAGAACAGGCAACGAAGCGGCCATGATCGTCACCGCAGGCTCCGTCAATGTCCAGATGGTCAGGTCGACCCGGTCGTCTAGATATTGTTAGACCAATGGATTCCGACAGTTTTCACCATTCGTCGGCTTAAACCCACAAGTGATGTCCGGGCTCGTCATGTGCTGCACCAGAACCGACTTGACGATACCCGTGGCGCCTGCCACGACACCCATGCTCATGGCGACGGTCACGCCAATCTTTTCCCGAAGACCCATGTTCATCCCCAGAAGCATTTTCCAGGGAAGAAAGGCCAAGACGATATCCAGGATCGACGAGTAGACTGGAAAAAGGGTCAGTTTCCTGCACGAGGCCCCGGGTTGCCCACATGACTTACAGGCAGCAAACAAGTCCCACTCGTTCAACTTCTTCAGGTCCCAGCACGTGCCCGGTACATTGGAATCAAAGACCTTGGCAAGCGGGCTGCACTTGGCGAGGCCGAAGATCCAGACCGTGTTCAGCGAGACGTTGACGGTAACGCCGATGAAGATGAGCAATGCCCGCATCCACCAGCTTGAGAAGAGTCGGTACAGCGTGACGACAAACGAGGTTTTGCTCAAACCCGTAGCCATGATGCCAAAGGCGGCTACCACGATAGTCTCCATTTTGATTTCCTTTTTGTTTTCGTTGCTGATGGTGTTGAAGTGGCGGCCGAAGCCGAGAGCGGTGATATGGGTGTTGATGGCCACGGAAATCACCAGAGTAATCTGGATGGACGACAGGTCAGTTTGACGAGTGGCAGGATGCCCGACACAGGACTGCGACTCACCCAAGCCATGACCATCAGATGGTCATCCCACCACAGACCCGTACCCCGTCTCTTCTTGCAGTAGATGCGCAGGACCAGGAATACCCCGGCTATGCTGGTGAGTGACCATAGCACTGCCGTCATGTACGGGCCTTTGTCGTCGTTGTCCATGACTCCTGCGGCTCCAGCTGGTGAGGGGGGCAGCAACAGAATCCACGGCACATGGATACACGCAGTGAGGCAAGGATCGACGGCGACGACAACGTGCGGGACGTGGGGTGGTTCAAATGCCAGAAGGCCCAAGGCAGAAACAGACAAACGAGCAAAGGCAGCCGGAATCCGAAGCTGGGACCATGACGCACGATTCTAATAAGGACCCGGGCGACTGCATTGCCGAGGGCAAGGAGGGCGCCCCTCCATCATCAGTGCGGACGGGATGGAGGGCGGGGTCACTCTCGCCTATTGCTAGGGCCAGTCCACTGCCTAGTGCGCCCGAACGCCCAGCCGGGGCAGGCGTGTTTCGGCTTGATCGTCCCCTGGGGGCGAGATGGGCAGGGCGGACATCGACGGGCACAGGCAGTGCGCGCGCGTGCGGGCGGCGTTCGCAGGGCCAGTTGAACACGCTGCAGTATTGCCATTAGCCCAAGCAACCGGCTATCGGTGGCTGACGCTCTTGCACCTACCCGAAGAGGGTTGTGATCGACTGCACTCGAGTCACGAACAGGTCCGCCGCTCTCGCACAACATGCTGTCCCCAGTTAATCTGGTACTACTGCCGAGTGCTCCGAGACCAGTCGCGGGCGTGGGTGCTCGTCGTGCCGTCGTGCTACTCGGTGCTGCTTCATCCCATCTCGCTAAGGGGCAGAGCTCCTGGCAGGCAGGCCGATGCAATGCCTGCCAGATCCTGCACGTCAAACCATGGTCTGATGGTATGGGTAGGTGATTAGCAGACCAGCACGATGGTACCTTCTGCTTGCCGCATGACCCTAAGCTTCCCATCACACGATTCCCAGGGCCCAATAGAGTATGGCGGCTCCCCCGAGGCCCCCGGCCGTGATGGCGGCCTGGCTTGCTACGTAACAAGTGGCACGTTGTGCTGGCTGGTTGATGCGGAGGGACGCTAACTCGGAAGGCGTTTAGTGTTCGGCGACATCGTCTTTAGCAGGCAGGCCGAGTGGAGGGTAGCCCACAACCCGACGTTCATCAGCCTTACTGCTCTCGCGCATTGGTCAGAATGGCCTTGGACGATTCAGGGATCCCCGGCCCGGTCGACGGTCTGGAACGTAGGGCTTGGCGCTGCGGCTGAGTGGTCAACACGAGATGAATAACTGTGAGGAGCGGGCCCGGGCCAGCAAACAGGCCCGATGCGGGACGCGGAATTTTTCTCAGGAGAACAGACCTTGGGCGACACAACTCGGCATCTTCCAGAAAAACGGGGGAAAAGGGGGAAGGGGAGGGGAGGAGGAGAAGCCGCTCGAATAGCGGGGCCGCGGGCTAAGGGGGGATGAGTCCGTCCGGCCTCCATTTCTTGCGCTCCAGCTCTTGCGGCTGTTCACATGCCGCCCCATGAGCCTGCAAACTGCCCGCTCCGTCGTCTTCAAGAGGCTCCTCAAGGCGCCCCGACGTCGAGTAGCGCAGCGTCCGTTCTTTGCCCGTTCACCGTCCGTACGCGGGCCTGCACCATGTAGAAACATACCCGAGACGAATTACCCGCAAGCATAAGGAGCTTGCACCAGGGCCAATTTCCACACCTGCCATCACCACGGTTGGCTGCCGCAAACCTTAAAGAGATTATGGCCATCCAGGCACCACAGGACCCTGATGAGGGCGGAACTCGTTTCCAGATGCAGCATGGCTTGCGACCGACCCGGCAGGCCGTATGCTAATAGGTTCGTATTGCTCGCTAGCTCTGCCTGTCCGAACGGATAGTGGTACAGCTGTAGTCTGTCGAAACGTCGTGTGCCGTATGCCCTCGCCGGAACAATTCTGGCCGGCAATAGCGAGCCACGGTGTGTGGCAGGTGAGAGGCTTCGCGGGTTAGTGGGAAGCTAGCTAGTCGTTGCGGGGAACGGCAGGTGGTGTTCAGTTCCCGGCGTCAGGGGGCAGGGAACAGTCCCATTCGTCCATGTGCTTGGTCAGTCCTGAAGGGCGCTGGAAGCGTGAGAGGTGCTGCGGATATCTTCGCGGCCCGTCATTTCCCTCTCGTTGGTTCCTCGTCTGATTTTGCAGCCGACGAATTGATGAAGGGGGTTGGGAGATACTGGGTCTTGACCCGTCGGACTCTGGCCCCGCCAGCCCGCCCTAATAAGGCTTCTGCAACATGGCGAGGGCCTTGAATGGGGTCGCGGCCCTCCCTCGTACGACTGGGTTGGCCTATTGTGTATTCTGCCCAGTAGCCCTGGCCTGTCATAGCTAGGGCACCCGGAGAGTATCCGGATCAGCGTGTTAGCAGGGCGGGCGACCAACCCCAGACTGCCCAGCGAGGCCGAACAGATGGCAGCCGGGGCCACTGAGCCTTGTCAGGCGGAACGCCGAGATACGAAAGCCGTCGCACGTAACAAGTGGTTGCAGGCTTGCAGGGTACGGAGATGGGCCAAGCACGTGACAGCTCGTGGCAAGCTACGAGGAAGCGCCGCGCAGAGGCCAGAGGCCTGGCGACGGGAGGCGCCAAGATGGACAATGCACCATGGCGAGCTGGGCAACATGATCTGCGATCGATCCAGAACTGCAAGGACGCCATGAAAGCTCCTGCCGCCCACGTTGATCTCGGTTCGCCAGAGAATCAGGGGCCTATGTGCTGGCGAAGATGTGAGCCTGCAGTTTGTGGCTGCCGGGCATCGCGACGTCCCCGCCGGCGAACCGAGATGAAGCGATGTGAGGCTGAGACTGGCGCGAGCCTGGGTGGTGGTAGCTATTTGCGGGGAGGTCCTTTCCGTGCCGGAGGGCGTTGTTGGCCTTGTTGTACTTGCCAGCGGCTGAGACGGCAATAAATCGCACTCGGATTTTCGGCCGGTCGCGTTCCCTTTCTCATCAGGATGGTATGGTTTCTTGTGGGAAGCTGGTAGCAAAAGCCGCTAAAGAAAGGAAGCGACTGGCGCCATCTGCCCTTCATTAGGTTGTGATCCATCCCGTCCTCGCCAATGGACCGCAATCCATTGCGCCTTCACAAAATCTGCAATGGAAATAAGTAGACCAGGAAGTACCATGGATCCCGAAGAGGTGTACCATGGATCCCGAAGAGTTGCTGACCTCTGTACTCGAATAGTGGACAAGTATTAAGTACTCGGAATGATTGAGTCTTCATGCAGCTGCCACGATTTGTGCACTTGCCGCCCTTTGTGCACTGCACACGTGGAAGGCGCAATCGTCCAATTGGTCCCAGACGGCGTGTCTAGTCTCGATTCACCAAATCCACCATGGCTAGAACGACCCTCGCGCTAATTGCATCCGTTCATCGTAAATAGATCCCATCCGGGATCTCATCTTTCCGGTCGCTGCCGAACCAATAATCGACTGGGAGAAAGTACCTGCTAATAAGATAGTAAAGCAGACAGCGCCACCCGATAGCCGCGGCGCTCCGGCCTTCCCCCCTCGGGCTTGACGCTCGCTTACCATCTCGCGATCGCTTCCCACCTTTTCAGACGCCGTCGATCCCAGCATGGTCTAAGTCGGGCCCTCGGTTCACCGCCGTCGTATCCCCTTACTTCCTTATGTCGGATAAAAACCTCCATCCCGGCTCTACGTATAAGCTATAGCGTCTTCGATGAATTGGGTACTTTACCCCACGCTATGTTATCGGTCTTGCGCCGGTCCGGCCGTCCCTGTCTCGATCCACGGGATGCTAGGTCCACCAGAAATCCCGACTCTCCAGTTCACCCACTGTCCAGCCATCGCCCACACCCAATGTGGTATTCAGTTCGTCGGGGAACCGCCCGCCCCCTACATAGTAAAGACCCCGACGGGCCCACACGCAAAGAAGAATCCAGTCGACTAAAAAAAGCTGCGGTAACCCGCCTTACCAGAGAGTAGCGGCCGCCACCATCGCCGCCATCCCGACGCCTCCTGGATTCCACTACGCTGCGAAGCTAGACCAAGCGGACTGCTCGGAAAGCGTCGCGTAAAATTCCTACTACCCCGGTAGTGTTCTATTACCATTTTCTGCTGCTTCGCCTACCCATCCTTCATAAACCTGATCGAGCTGTGCGTGCAAAACGGTCCTCCATAATAGGGGACGGTTCTCCGGCTATGCTTGCCGAAAGGCTCTCTTGGTCATACCGGGAGCGTCGCACCGAGAACCCCAAGCCCCAAGCATAACCCGCTAGCCTCAGCTTCGATTTATGCTGGTCTGAAACGCGACCGGCTATTACGTATCGACAACTCTGGGGTGCGGGCCGTGAGAAGAAGTACTTTTTTAGTTTTTTGGAATTTTGCGAAGAGGGCTTGGCGATGGCGACGGCGATGAAGTGATTGGGCATTTTTACGAGCACTCTGTACTTACTACCATAGGATGGTCGCGCATGACAACAAATTCTCACGATAGATATATGTAGGCCCACTGATGGTTGATGGCGGAATTTGTATCCATGTAAAGAATCTGTTGCTAGTCACGAGGGATTTCCCTGCCGGACAGCAGTAACAGAATGAAAATCAAAAACTCTTTTAAACAATTGAGGCAAGTCCTCCTATGTATGATGCCTTCGAAATTACTTCTATTCCCACTCCGCACTATCACATGCTATTTGGAATCAACCACCCCTTTCCCGATACAAACAAACCATGCTGGTAGAGGCGAGCAATAGACCATTCTCCGTTTGCCCAACATGTTCTTGCTCTGCAATTGGTGCCGCCAGCCGCCCTGGAACTGTGCGTCGTTAGGTAATTCTGTAGCCTATCTTCCTCCCTGCTCGAGGTGGCTCAACAGCCCGTGGCACAAGAACGGTATCGCGGTGAACATATCTGGGGAAAAGAGGCTGCTGTACTCGTTTGAAGGCAAGATTATTTGCCTCAGTACTGATTTTCTTGTCTTTCTTTTAACTTGGTATCGTCTACCACGACGACAAGCAGATGCAATTTCTTTGCATAATTATCTTTACCTCACCACTCTGATATCTCAAGCTGTTACCAGAACCTTGGGCCAGATCGATGATAACACTGTAGTGCATCGACAAATATTTGGCCAGGAAATCAATTCGTTTCAGACGTTGATGGCCACTCCCTGGTATTACCTTTCTTTACCAACGGAAATGCCGTATTAATGCCTTCATACGTAGTCAAATGTGATTCCACACCTATGCAGAATGATACTCTGAAAGGGCAAACAAAGGGATCCCGACCTTAGTGCAACTAAGCGATCGGGCGCGGTATCTTCCCCGGGCTTATCATCTGCTGCGCAGACGAGGGATTCAAGGTGTATGCATTACAGTAATTGACAGGGTCTCACGGGCCCTCAAACGGATTCTATATCCCTCAGTTGAGTAGGCCTTGCCGTTGCAATCGAATAAATGCAGATTTTAATACATTGCAAGATGATACTTGCTCATAGGCTCTTGATATATGAACCTTGACGAAGTCTCGCAGATGCTCGGTTAGCCTCTCGATGTGGGAGGAGCCGGGGTGAGGCCTTCGGGCTTCCGAAGAGGTGCGAGTAAGACAGAGAAAGGGAAATGGTAGGAATGGAAAGACTGAAATATGAAGGAGGTGAGGACACGGGAGAACGAGAGGACATCCAAGGACCACTGGATTATCTATCAGACCGTATACCACAGGGTGGAGACAAGTCCTATTACTACTTCGCACCTTGAGTCCGTCCCCCCCCAATACCTATCTCTGCTGAAACTGACCACTGGTCAGCCTGGTTTGAGTTGTATGAGATTGGGATGTTGTCAGGAACTTTTGCTTCGATGATCCGAAAACCAACGTTTGCCGTTATCGAAGCTGCCAGATAGTCGTTAAACTTTTTTTGAACATCGATAAAGATTTGAGAGCCACGCCTTAAGCCGTTCAATCTAATGTTAGAAAACCAAAAGAACGACTTGATGGGTCTTCGGAAGCTGATTTTATCGTAGTCGGGCCTCAGCAGGTGCTCCCAAGTCGTGAAGGACTCAGGTGCTGTGCCAAGTGAGAGGGTGGGGCCAGACGCGTTAACCCACTGGAGAAGGAATAAATCTCTCCCTAAGGGGCGCGTGAAGCGGAGAAGGGCATGCCCCTCAGGTTCTATACTTATAAGGCACGGAATAAAAACTTTTTGAAACCGACCCCACACAGCGATAACTTCACAACCACGACTCTATAAGCTACTGGATAGCCCGGAAACCGTTCCTAGGGCTCCATTTAGCCTAGAAATGGTCGATTCACCACCCTCGAGGCAAAGCGCGGGTGGCGGGAGCCGCCATAGTCCCGCCCCACACCCCGAGCCGTCACCTCCGGACTCAAGAACACCATCGCCAAGCAGCAACACGGCACCCGGACGCAGTCCAGAAGCCATTCGCAGCACCGTAAACTGCCTCAGACGCTTCTTAACTGGTGATTCCGACGTTGCGACCCTGGTCGCAGCCGTACAAGCCGCCATCCCGGTCTTAGAGGCGGCAGCTAAGGAACCAGATAGCTAGACTAGCATCGAGAGACGTATCGATGCCATCGAGAACACGCTTCAGGCTATCCATAAGGATATTAAGGCCCCTAAGATATACGCTGCTGCTACCACCACTATAACCGCCGCTCCCTTACCTAGAGCCCCTCAGATAGCTAAGGCGCTTCCTCCCTGTTAGGAACGAGAGATCACCGTTAAGGCCACAGAGATAGAAGGACGCACCTACGTAGAGATCGTTCGCAAGGTTAACGCCGCCGCAGGGAGAGAGGCAGCAGTAGCAGCACGCAAGCTCCCTAGCGGAGACTACGCCATCATATGCAAGACAGCAGCGGAAAAACAAGCCCTAGAAGCCGACCTAGACTGGACTACCGAGGCCTTCGGAGAGAATGCCTCCATCTAGAAGAGAAAGATCCTAGTAGTGGCCTACGGTATTAACAAGGAAGCTATAGAGGTGAGCCAGGGGCAGCTAGGAGCCCAACTCCGAAACCAGCCTGGCGGCCCCATCGATGTCCTAGAAGCGAAGCTCCCTTGCAACGCTAAGACGTCGTCTAGGAAGGTCACAACTCTATATATCGCAGTCGCCATGGTCCAATAAGCAGAACAACTATGCCGAGACGGCCTCATCTGGCAGTATGGCTATTATCCATACGAGCCTTTCGCTGAAGGAGCGCAGCTTAAGCAGTGTTACCGCTGCTATCGATATGGACACATTGCCCGAGTCTGCCGCTATGCACGACGATGCGGGCTCTGCTCCTCGACTAAGCACGAGGAAAAAGAATGCCCGGAAAAGGAGAACCAGAGCCGATATTGCTGTCCAGCATGCTAAGGACCACACACTGCGTGGTCTAAAGAGTGTCCAGTCCGCTAGGAGCAGGTCCAGATCGCTAAGGCTGCTTATATCACGAGACCGAAGGGATTCGCACTGCCCTCACATGAACCCCCTAAGCCAACAGCCGAGGACTGGCAGACAGTACAGCCGCGGAAGCGTCGAGCAACCAGCTACCGCACTAGAAGCACTAGCAGAGCCCGTAGCAGAGCCCACGAAGAGACAGACGACATGGACATCGAAACGCCGGAGTTAACACTAAACAGCATCCACGCTCGACTATAACAGCGCTAAGGATCTTACATTGGAACACGTAGAAAAGTAAGAAAGCACAGATCCCGGCAGTCGATGCTATCTCCGAAGAGTACGATATCCTAGCTATCTAAGAGCCCTGAAGAAACCCACATATACCGACTACCTATTACCCGAGATCCTCCCCGTATTACCTTCTCTATGCCGCCAAGGGAGGCAGGGCTTGTATCTACATTAATAAGAAGCACCCCCTTACGCAGTGGACTTATAAGGCGCAGTCAGATAGGTGCAATATCACGATCCAGCTGCTAGATGGTCCTATAATAGTCATCTACGTATACTCGCCTCCTCCTGGATCGATTAGCAGATTAGACCTGCCAGCTATCGAAGCCCTCCTTACCGGTCCCCAGCTAGGACGAACAGTCCTCGTAGGAGACTTTAATGTCCACCACCCTATCTGGGGAGGATACAATGTCCGACCTTATAAGGCAGCCGATAAGCTGCTCCAGCTAGCAGAATCCTGGAGACTCCAGCTTATCACCCCCCCTGGAATACCGACATGGACTCGAAGAGGGTGCATGGACTCCACGATCGACCTAGCGTGGGCCACGGACGATCTCCGAGCTGCCTACGACGGGTATGCCCTATATGCTGGATCCGATCACCTCCCGCAGGTGATACGCGTGGCTGGACCTCAAAACGACCCCCAGAATAAGCCACAGCGTAGCTAGAAAACAGCTGACTATAACTAAGCGAAGGCCGAGGCGACACACCTTCCGCAGCCAGGGCTACTCGAGACACCGGAGGAAATCGACAGATACACCGAAACATTAACTAAGGAGCTAACTCGGATAGCCGACCTAGTTGCCCCCCTCCGCTACTCAAAGGGGAGAGGCAAGGTATGGTGGAACTATGAAACAAAAAAAGCTATAAAGGAGGAGAGACGGACCTAGCGAACATGGCTATCCGATAGGACAGACGCAGCCTGGCGAGCTCTTCGGCAAGCATCCCTTACGAAAAAGAAAACGATCCGCACTGCAAAGACAGCGACCTGGAGAAACATGCTTTACGAGGCCTCTAGCTAGCCAGCTGGCGTCTGGAATATCGCGAGATAGGCCAGAACCGAAGGAGCCGCACCGCCGCTACCTCCAGCTGTCCCCACGCTTCACACACCGCGAGGCGAAGCAATAACCCATAAGGAGAAAACGGAGGCCTTCCGAGAGAGGTTTTACCCTCTCCCTAAGGCCATGTATACCGGCTTCCGTATAATAAACCGGCTCGCAGCGCCTCTCGACATCGACGGCGAGGTGATAGCAGAGCAGGTCCAAGACGTCTTAAGTAAGGCAGGCCAGTGGAAAGCACCTGGGCCAGACCAGCTTCCGAACGGATTCCTTAAGCGCTTAGGAAAGCCCCTCTTCTAGGCCTTAGCCTCCCTAGCGGAAGCATGCTAGCGTATGGGATACTATCTAACAGCGTTCCGTAAAGCAGTGACCGTTATCCTCCGGAAACCAGGAAAGCAGCTAAACGAGTACCACCAAGCCGGCGGATGGAGACCTATCGCGCTGCTTAACACCATGGGGAAGGTGATCGAGAGCCTGCTAGCGCAACGGCTAGCCAGCTTTGCGGAAGAAAACGGGCTGCTCCCAGACGAACAGATAGGGAACCGAAAGGGCCGCTCCACGGAAACGGCCTTACAGCTGCTAACAGACCTAGTCCGAACAGCCTGGAAGCATGGAGGTGCAGCAACCCTTCTATCGCTGGATATCTCAGGCGCTTTCGACTCCGTTAACTATAGAAGGCTCCTTGCCAACTTACGCGCGTTACGGGTCCCTATATAGACTATCAACTAGATCCGAAGCTTCCTGTTTAACCGATCTACTACGCTGTTTTTCGACGGCCAGGAATCGGATGAGATCCTAGTCCCAGCAGGCGTCCCGCAGGGCTCACCCCTATCGCCTATCCTCTTCTGCCTTTATACAGCCGGTCTCTATAAGGCTCTCCGCGCTGTCTTAGGGATAGCCATTATAGCCTTTGTAGACGACACGAACCTCGTGGGCTTCGGCTTAAACCCAGAGCAGACCTGCGAGCGGCTAAAAGCCGCTTATAGGGTCTGCAAAGAATGGGCAGTCAGCCACGGCATGACCTTCGCAGTCAGGAAATACCACCTAGTCCACTTCTCCCGAAAACGAAAAGGTCCGGACACGAAGATAGCCCTAGAAGGCCACGAAATCGAACCAGAAGACTCCTGCCGCGTCCTTGGCGTCCAGGTAGATAGGCGTCTCCGCTGGGACGCCCATATCCAGTCGATATCGAAGAAGATGGCGACGCAGGTCTATGCCCTAGACCGGATAGCCGGCTTAACATGGAGCGCGTCCCTCCAGCGAGCCCGCCAAGTCTACACAGCCGTCGTACGGGCTGCTATAGGCTACGGAGCCTCAGAGTGGCACCATCACATTCCGAAAAGCAGGGCTAAGACACTAGGTGACATTCAGACCGAGTGCCTCCGTAAGGTCACGGGGGCCTTCAAGGCGACAGCAGCCACGACACTAGAAACAGAAGCCTACGTATCGCCCTTAGACGTATGGCTTAACAAAAGAGTGGCGGCTTCGGAAGAGAGGCTCCAACAGCCACGCATCGCCACGCTTATCCAAGTAAGATGCGATAACGCAGCCAGATAGATTCTAACAAGACCGAATCGCCGGCGCAGACCGAAAGGCCCCGACACTCCCGATCGTAAGAGGTGGCTAAACGAATGGCTAGCTGGAGACTCAGCATATAAGGCTGAGGAGAGAGACTGGCTCCAGAGATGGCAACAAACGCAGAAAAACCGAATAGCGCGAGCCCCGGCAGCAACCAAGATACCGCCAGATAAGCACGTCCTTAAGCTCCATAAAGGACTTCATAAGGCAGAGAGCTCGATCCTCGTCCAAGCGAGGACCGGCAAGATTGGGCTGCGAGACTTCCTTTTTAAGCGCAGGGTTCCAGGCTTCGACAGCCCATAGTGTGACTGCGGTCAGGGTAGGGAGACCGTCCGGCATATCCTCGTTTTCTGCCCACGGGAAAGAGAAAGACGAGAGCATCTCGTCCAAGCTCTAGGAGGACCGATAGACACGGACAGGATGCTCGACACCCCCGGAAAAGCAGGAATTATCGCAAGATGGCTACTCCGCTCGGGCAGGCTGGACATGTTCCAGCTGGCGAATCAACTCATCAGCTAGGAAGCGGGCGCGCTGAGCCCGATCTCGGTATGGCAGGTCAAAAAGTAGATAGAAGCGGTACGACGCAGCGGAACCTAGGTTTTTCACCCGGCCGGACGTCAGCCCGGAACGGTTTTCCTAGGCTAAGATGCGCAGGGGGTCCTCATGGCCTAAATAGGTCGCTAGGTGTAAGAATAATAATAATAATAATATACTCATAAGGCGAACATTTCGAAATGCGTCCGGGGGGTAGAAATCCGCAACGTGGTACCCATGATTGCCCAGAAAGTCAAAATTCAGCAGGAATTGTCGATTGCCGGCGTAATCGTTGACAAAGTATTGATGGTACATCGGGCTCTTGAGGTTGCCCGAGGACGGAATGACATGGATCTGTGGTGGTGACACAAGGTAAGTCCGGTCTTCCATGCGTCCTCCTATCCGTATACCAGGTTGGGCGATTGGGGGTCGACACGTGTGTGGGGGAACCCAAAAAGGGGCGTTGCCGTCTGCTCTTTGGGCTTTCGTGGGGCCGCCGTCCAATTCACTCCACACCAGAGGTATCGCAAGGATGTGTCCATTTTTATCACCGTATCGAATGTTTTTCAAGGGAATGAATCCAAGGCAGATACTGTCCGCCCGATCCACCGCTCGAGCTTTCACTGGCAACAATAACCCTGCATTGGTGGTCGTGTGGTGTTCTTCCGTGTCAAGAACAACCATTCCCTGCTTAGCCCATCGTCGAAATTGATGAACCGTATTCGCTAAGCAGCCAGTGCCTCCAGAACGGCCATTGCTGAAGCCCATGTGGATTTGGGACGGTGCCATCATGCCCCAGGTGAGCAGAGAAAGATCGAGGTGTGTCCTCATGAACTCTTCCTGTAATCTCCTGAAAGCCTTGTGGCCCTCACCGTAAAGCAAAGGCATGTTGACGTCCAGGAGTCCTAAAAGGCAGTAGGCCATGTCCTCTGGCCTCGTTGTCTGTCTTTGAGAAGCCCAAGAGAATTTTTCGGCAACCGTGGCGTCTGGGACGGGATCTACCACCCCCGAGAGAATGCCCGTCTTAATGCCGGTGATGTCTTGTAGAAGGACGGATCTGTCGTTTCGAGTCCCTATGAACTTCCAGTCCACGTCGTAGAATTTCAATCGTGCCGGAGCCAGCAGTTCTTGCAATGTCCAACCCCTGGTGAACCATTTGGACACTCTCAAGGGCCTGTCGTATGGGTCCGATTTGTCCCTTGTCGTCGGGGTGACATCAGACAAATAGGCGTAGCAGGCCTTCGACCGTCTGTACCAGGCGAACATGGAGTTGATAGCTTCGGAAAGCTCCGCACTGCTTGTCTTGTCGATGCAGCAAGTGTCGACCCAAGCGTAAAGATGCCCGTCTTCCCTTGCCAGCCTGCAGAAGGACCTGATCTTTGGATAGCCTGCCTTCTTTCGTCGTGATTCGGGTTGTGCGTAGTCCTGGAAAGTGACTTCCTCTTTTTCCCACCTATGTGATAGGATGGCGTAAGAGGGTATTTCGTTGTCAAATTCCTTCAGCTCCATGGTGTTGACGTTAATGAGGCGCATGGCGATACTAGGGATGAATAGTAACGACTATATACAGTAAGTGGGCCGTGATGAAGTGGGTTGAGAGAAACCGAGCGGCAGGAGGGTATGGATGAGCTTTCTAGTCGGATAGGATGGGGAGAGAAATGGTGAAGAGAGGAGTTTGGGGTGGGCTGTTCTTGGGCAGCGTCTGACAGGGCTGGATCTCCAGCCGTGAAACGGAGATATAGAGGCGGTGCATCTACTACCCCTCACCAGCCGAGCCACACCGAAAGAGCGAACTTGATAGGATCCTCGACACCCGAGGGGGTGCTCAGCCCAAGGTTGATTTTTCCTCTCCTGTCCACTCGACCCAACTACCCTACACACCTACAGTAGCGAAATAGCCTTCCTAGCAGGATTGCCATGCATGTGTTGGCACCGCCTTTACGTGCAAGTAAGTACTTGGATGCACTCCCGTCACGCCAGTTACTAGGTAGATGCCGTCCAATCCTCGACGAGCCTCGTCCTGACCACCTAAGCCGCACCCAACTCAACCGCTTCGAGATCATCCGGCATGCCCTTGTCATGGGTGAAGACGCAATCATAGTCAACCGGCAACGCGCCTGCAGCCTTGCAAAGCGGCAAAGCGTTGCGCCAAGTCCAAGAGCGACATGGGTGGCGGTGGCGGGGCTGTCGAACGGGAGGGCGCCCTGTCAGCTGCGTGATAACGCCGTGCGCGACCAGCAGCTCAGTGATGGGCGGCTGCCTGGTAGCGAGGGCAGCAATGTCAGGGCCTATGGATGAATCCAGCGTGCAAAGTTGGTCTGTCGGATCTGAGCAACGGATGCGCCATGGGATGGCACGCCAGAGATCCGCCTCCCGTTGCGATGGCTTTAGCTTCCCGACTGCTCCAGCTGTCCATGTCTCTGAGTTCCATGGGATGGGATCTGTGCAGCCTTGCCAGCCGGCGTATGGGCTTTCAGTGGTTAAAGTTGGAAACCGCACAGGATGACACGCATGCACCGGGCGTGCCATCCCTCCGGAAGCGCGCCACGTGCAGCTCGCCGAACGGGACCCCAGCCGGATGATAGACAAGCAGGGGGATGCCCGCGTCGCCTACGAGGCAATCCGCTAAGCTCCGGCAACTTTCAGGGTCCGGGCCGAGACCTATGCAACCCTTGAGGCTCAGCGACACGGAATAACTGGCATTGGGCAACGAAGTACTCGCCGCCGCCGGCCCGCGAGGCGGCCGGTCTCCCCTTGGTGGCCGCCTTGGCCCTGGGCTGGCTCAAGACGTCGCAGCCGCTGAGCCGCACCAAGACCGTACGTGCACTTATACTAATGTGATAGATCAGGTCTTCTCGTCAATGTAGTTCTTTGGCAGATGTCGAGGCCATCCCTCGGGAGATGGAAACAGTTGGGAATTTGGGGGATGGTACGCATTATCAGTGGCTGTGGAGAGAGGTTCGCGGCCACCGATGTGGGGGGGCTGTTGCTCGATCGCGAAGGCAAATGCCGCCCAGGCCGCGGGCGAAAGTATTGCCGCCCTGTGTCATGGGTCGTCCTGGGTTACGAGAGCGAGTGCGAGAAATGGTCTCCTACGTCTCGTACCAAATCTATGGTTTCACACCGGCGTTGGAGCCTCTGGCTGCATGGGACTGCCTGCTATGGGTCCACAACATTTGGTGGCCGTAGGTGTGGCCGGCGCAAGTGGCTAAGGGCGGGCTATCTGCACCCAAAGCAGCAGCCCCAAGGGGCATTCAAAAGCCACCTCACCAAAGTCCCAATGCCAACAAACAGGATTATCGTAGAGCAAGCGATGTATAGAACGGTTGGCTCGTCCTCAACTCCGCCGAGGGATGTGCCGACGATCATTTGTTCGGGGACCCCATTGTGGCGGATGACGAGATCATGTTCAGCGGGATGTCACCCGCACGCACGCACTGATGAAAACAAGCGAAGGCCCGCTGGACTTGAACCGGGAAGCCCCACCCCCTCGGACCTGCTGGAACTGGGAAATTGAAGACTGCCCGAGCCGCTGGCGATCGGCCACGTATCCAAGATCCCATGGCAACAGGATGGTGCTTAGGATAGATCCCTGGGTAGGATCGATAAGAGTGCGGACCAAGGACGCCTCCTGGCGCAAGTACAGATCTTTTTCGCCAGTGGCTGATAATGATTGATGTGGTAGGGGCAACCCGCTATTCATTCCAGAAGGCGTGGTTCTGCTGTTCATCACGGCTTAACTAGGTAGTGGGATCTTTATGCTACGTGGGGCGACCAGGCTTCGAGTGGATCAGGGGAAAACCGGTCTTCCCAGGCTTTCCTCCTTGGAATGTTCGCTGGCTTCAATTGCCGGGGGGGGGGGGGGTTGCCGCTTTAGGTCCATGATCGATTGTCGAGACGGATAATTTAAAGTGATTAATCGATGGGCAAGAGTCATCTGTACTGTGTAAATGATGATGAAGGAGTCGTGGGAGTTCGCTTGCCGCTTTGACGCCACCAAAGGGGGTTCACGATGTGGATTGTTAGCGGTGCCTCGGATGCATCGGGAAGTCGCGGGAAAGCCAAGCGGGGCCATCTCCTTCGAACCTCGAGGACGGACGAGTGAGCGACCGAGGCAATTGTCCAGTTCATCACCCACAGTTGAGATCACCCCCTGATTCAAACCGCCTTACGAGAACCGGCTCGCGATTCCAACCCGCAAAAACCATGGCAGCCGACAAGCCCACCCTGCATCATCTCAATGTCAGTGCAACCCCCACAGCGCGCCAAGAAAGGCGGCGCGCCGCAGGACTGACCGCCCGCCGCAGGACTCGCAGTCGCAGACGATCCTCTGGCTGCTCGAGGAGCTCGAGATCCCGTACGAGCTGAAGCTGTACGAGCGCGTCAACGGGCGCGCGCCGGCGGCGCTCAAGGAGGTGCACCCTTGCGGCAAGTCGCCGGTGCTGGTGACGGGGGCGGGGCGCGTCATCGCCGAGCGCAGCGCCATCGCACTGTACCTTATCGGCGCGTACGACGCGGCCGGGCGCTTCCAGGTGCCGGCCGGGGCGACGGACCCACGGGGCGACGCCGTCCACGAGGATTCGCTCATGTCGCTCGGCAACTCGAGCCTGGGGCCGATGCTCATGGTGGCACTCGTCCTGGGCCAGCTTAGCAAGAAGTCGCCCTTCCTCGTGCGCCCGCTCTTCGCCGGCATCGCCGCCACCGTCAACAAGGCTTTCCTCAACGCCGAGCTCGACAGCGTCCTGCGCAACCTCGACGCCCAGCTGCAGGGCCGCGACTACCTCATGGGCCGTCCCGACCCTACGCGCGCCGACTTCGTCGTCTTCTGGCACGTCGACATGGGCCAGCAGGGCGGCTACGTCCAGCTGGACCCATACCCCAACGTCAAGGCCTGGCACGCGCGGTGCACCGCTCGCCCGGCCTGGAAGCGCTCGCTGGAGAAGGGCAATGGCTACAACCTCGTATTCTGAGGAGGCCAGGCGGTGAGCGGTGATCGGACGAGGTGGCCGCAGGAAAAGAATGGGAACTTGGGGCGCAACCATCTCGTAGCTTCTAGAATAACCAACCTCGCCATGCCGGCGTTGCTGCGTGACCCCGTTCGCCCCTGCGTACAAAACCGATCTAGAGGCCCCCCTATCCAAGCCCGTCCTTGAATCCAACCCCTTTTCAATTTCACCGAGCCCGGCAGTGGTCCCTAGGGTGGTGAAAGCGTCATGCGACGAGGTGGTGGTGTTCACAGTTCTCCTGACGGAAGGGGGTTTGAGGAATATCGATAGGCAATATGTGGAGGCTCTGGTTCCTGCGCCCCCACAGCCAACTCCACCTCTGTCCGCTTCTGCCGCGTTCCTGGGTGCAGATGTTAGGTATGAACAGTCGAGTTCTTGGCTCCCTGGAGCTTAAGCCGCCTAGCGTCGCCTCAAATGCCCGCCCTTCTCCTATTAATAGTCCACGTAGCATCACACCCGCCTCTTCAGGGGGCGGGTTTGGCACTGGGGCCACGGACGCGACGGACCCAGTGCCCACCGCCTAGCCGGACGCCTCGTACGCAGTGCCGAGGACACGGCGGCGCTATGACGACACTGTCTCAAGGGGGAGACTGCCCACTCCTTTGGGGCACCTGTTCGGACGATACGAGGTGAACCGCTCTTCTTCGCCTTTGGATCATCCCCGAGCAGCAGCCCGCGATACGAAGTGAGCCGGTCATTGACATTTGATTCCTTGGGCATGATGCATCGTCATAGAGTAGTCACTCGTAGTACGTTGTAGATCCCGTTGCGTGTGCCAAAGACAGGGCGGGCGGCACTCCACCCACTTCCTTGGCCCTTCTCCCGCTCGGTCGGCCCGGCCGTCGTCCATCTTGCTCTGCTGGCTAGCGGTGGTATGAAGGCCACAGGCCGCGGGCGGCAGGTTTTCATGTTGATGGCTGCACGGCGGTGCACTTCCCCATGTCACACGGGGGACTTTCCCCAGGGTGCATGGCCCCAGCGGGTAGCGGGGTCATCTACTGAGGACCGCATGCAAGCAGGGCCCGTGGGTTCCATTAGCCCCGGCAATGCGCGCGCTGGCAGTGCTTACGAGTGACGATCTTCTTGCTCCCCTTCCCCAGTAAACTGTGCTGGAATACGAGGTGACGGGCCCGCCTCCAGCGTCATGGACCCACCCCGAACAGGCCGCGGGCGGGATCCTACCAGCCGACCAGCCGAGACGGCGCCTTGGGGCCGCCCCGGGAGCGGGCCTTGGGCTTCGAGAGCCCTCTCTCCTGATGGGCGCTCGCCTATCCATCGCGGGTTATAAAGATGCCCGTCTCGGCCGGCCATGAGGAAAGGAAAATACCATCTCTCACTCACCATCGCATCTTAGCATCAAACAACTCTCGCTCAACCCTCCATCACTATTACAACAAACCCCGATTATAATCTTAATCCCACCAACTCTTTCAAAATGAAGTTCTCTGCCGCCACCCTCTTCGCCGCCGGCGCCGCCGCTGCCACCATCGGCAAGCGCTCCGCCGTCTACGAGGTCACCAACTTCGAAGCTGCCTGCATCCAGCACAGCGTCCAGTGCTAGTATGTGCTTCCTTGCTTCTGTCCCCTCGAGCGCCCACCTTTTACTGACCTTTTCCTCTTTCCAGCTACAAGTTTGACGTCCTGGTGCCCAACTCCATGCAGACCACGCCCCAGCACTGCGCCATCACCCTGCCCGGCCTCGCCGACGGCAGCCTGCCCGAGGTCGGCCCCTGGGAGGGCAAGTGCGAGGAGACGTCCAAGACCTTCTCCGTCGCCCGCGACGGCAAGAAGCTGGTCCTCACCGTCTCGGCCCCCGTCACGCCCGCCAGCAACACCACCGGCACCCACACCATCGCTGCCGACGAGCTCAAGACCGAGCAGTCCGGCGCCAGCGTCCGCCAGAGCTACGTCGGCCCCAAGGCCTTCTCTCTCGAGTCCACCGCTTAAGCGGCGGGCACCGAACCTCTTCGGGCTCTGGGGGCCTTTTTTCGATAGATCGATATAACCTGTAAATATTAACCTGTATCGCTCTACCTTGACTGTGCTCCACCCATGCCTATGAGTGAAATTGTCTGTCACCACCACATTTTCGTATAATCTCGCCCTGCTCTATAGGCCAGCCGCTGAGAATGAAAACGCAAATGCTACGTCATGATTGAATAGAATATCGGTTTTATTTCTCTCAGAACGGCGCTTCCTTTATCCATGACAATCCTCTCGATTATATGCACTAAATTATTAAAAGATGTAAACAAGGTACCGTCCAGTTCAAAATGATATCTACAGTAAAGCACCACTGTGACGGCAAGTACCGAGCTTGGCTAGTCGCAGCGCTAGGGGAAGTAGACGTGGCAACAATTCGTAGTTTTGCTGCCGCTTCGTTCCAAGCGCCGCCAAGATCATGTGTGAAGAGTAAAACTGAATTAAGCAACCCGGATTGAGAGAGCACCGTGCTCTGATCGGGTGTTGCGGGTATCATATAACAAGAGAAGATATGAACGTGCAGTCAACTAACCGAATTCCACCCTCTAGTGCTCCAGCCATGTGCAGCACGTGTCCAGCTCCTCTTCCTGAATGGTTTCGTCTCACACCACCCAAGTCTGCTCATCCGCGGGCACCCCTCTCGGCGTTCCAATAAGAATCCTTGAAGCTCTCATTCAGCCAGGCCTGCATCGGAATCTCTCGGGTGCCTTCCGGGTTGAGGGTGGCCTGGGCCCGCCCCGCTGCGCCAGCTCGAGGACACGCGCCCTGGGAAAGAGACTGGTGAGAAGAGATATCTGAGTGGGTAGGGATTCAGTGGAAGCTTACCAAAATCTGATCACTGGGGCGGTTGTACCAAGCACCCACATGGAGGAGATCCGTATCGGCCCGTCCGAGGCTTTGGGTCGTTGCCCGTGATGGCGGGCGAGCGGGATAGACCGTGTATTGGGTCATGGCGGCTTTGGTATCATAAGCGCTGAATAATAATGTATATAGCCTGATTGATATAGACTGACGCGCAGGAGTCATCCAACTAACGCACCCACCCTCATGGAAGTCTCTCACTCGCTTATTTATAACTCTCCCTCCCCATCTCGTGAGTCACGACGTCAACACAAGGCCAGGTGGTAAAAACGGGCCGCTACGCAAATACAAATGAGACTTGGGGGCTGTCCCGGGCTTCATTCCAATTACCAGATATGGCATTTCCAAATGCCAGATACGGAATTTGGAAGAAGGACATGTATGTCAGAGGGCCAATACGCAGTACAGATTGTTCGGTCTTCAAGCGGAAGGCTGCCAGCTATTAGCTCCCAAGTCATGTCGAACTGCCGCATGGAGCATAGCCCCTTGGGCCAGCAGGGGGTTTGGACCTATTTTGGGCCGTCAGGCCAGCTGTACTCAATCCCAAACTGGCCGCCCCCGCGAGAGACTCATGACTTGCATTCATGTCGTAGCTCTCACCAAGTGCTGGGCAGATGCGACGGGCCGGCCGGCACCTACGGCAACAACGGCCAAGACACCGTTTGCCTAGGGCAAGATCGCCCGTGCTGACCACTGAGATCTCGCATTTCATGCGTCACAATGCAGGCTAAGACTTCCCGAGGCGCACAACCGCCATCAGCACTAGCCCGGATCAGGGAATTCGAATCAACATGCCTAGCAAGCGGGGCAGTTTGGACATTTGGTCTTGGGCTTTGAACCCTTGACGCCCTCATCGTTCTGGCATCAGAGAATGGGGGTCTTTCTGCCCTGCGTATCCTGCTTTCGACAACAACCTCCGAGGTCCCGACCAAAAGCCTCGGCGTCACCAAGACCGATCATTTGCCTCGCTTCCCTCTTCTGTTTAGGCGCGTGACGTCGTCTAGCTCAAGTTTGGGCGGTGCCGGCTCCGAAAGGCCGCAGATGGACCAGCAGGCGACATTCCGCTTCCACGGCGGCCCGAGCCATTCGCGAACGCCCCGGATCTCCAAGGAGGCGTGGAAGAAACATGAAGCCACGATCCGGGAGCTCTTCCCCTCGAGCACTCTCAGGGAGCTGATGGACATTATGGAAACACAGCATGGCTTCAAAGCAACGTAAGACTAGCGCCACCCTGCACCAGCCGTTTGGGGGGCGCCACGATGACTGACCCTGGCTAGCGAGAAGCAATACATCCATCAGCTCCCCAAATGGGGGTTGCATAAACGGGTCGTGAAGCAAGGCGCTCCCGCTGGGCGAAGCCCTTCGAACGCGCCTACCGAACGGGGAGCCCCTCAGCCTACGGACCCAGGCGGACATGAAGGAGTCGATAGGGACTCACCACCGTCACCATTCGCCTCCACGCCAGGGACTCAGTCACAATACACGCTGTCGCCACAATACGAACCTTTTCCGATAACTTTAGATGGTAGGCTGGACCTCCCTCCGGATGCCTACACGCCACGAGATTATCAGCCGGCGTTCGGTGGTAAGCGATCGCGAAGCATTGTGAGTTTGGGAAGCCAAATGAGTGGAAGGTCGACCAGAGAACGGATTAAAAGATCTAAATTATGGTCCAAATCGCCTGTCACCTCGCCTAAAGCCCCAGGAACCACAGATTGCACCGCGTCGCCATGGGCCGCGCCAAGTACAGGATACGAATATAATCTGCCTTCGCCGGACAGCTACCGTGCCGGCGGTTTAGGTATGGAGTCACCCTGGTCGCCAGATACCACCATCTTCAGCTCGATGGGCACGACCCAGGATCCTCCAGAAACACCGGAAACGGCCGTTTCGGATCCGCCTGACGATGCACTGCTCCTCCACCACAGCCCGCCTCTTGAGTTTGGATTCAACCACTGGACGACGGCCGAGCTGCACGAAGCCCTCGAAGCGGCGACGCAGCAGGTGTTTCAGAAGACGCTATCGGATGACCCGCGAATCCGCGTGTTACAGCGGCACAAACTGGCGCTGCAGCTGAGCCGGCTGGCGGAGACGCTGCTCGGGCGCGCCGCGGCGTCATGGCAGGTCACCGAGGAGACAACAAGGGGGCTCCGCGACGTGGCCGAGTACCTGCAGGCCGTCGGTATGTGGACCGATGCCTTCTACCTGTACGCCCTCCTGCTCCGCGCGGCCGAGGAGGATAAGCCGGGGCAGCCGGAGCACGACGCGGGCGGGCCGCTGGCGCCGTGGTCGCTCGGCGCGCTGCACCTCGCGTGCGTCAGCACCGCCACTACGCCGGCCCAGTGCGCCATGGTGCGGGCTTGGCCGGCCTTCGCGCCCGCCGCCTTCTACGGCTACCAGCGCCTCCTGCAGCATGGGGCCTGCGCCGACATGTACGGGCGCGCCGGCCTGCTGGCCGAGGCCGCCCTCGAAGCCGCCGAGGCGCGCCGCCTGCTCGCCACCGCCCACGGCTTCGGCGCCCCCTGCATCGCCGGCGTCCGCTTCGGCCGCAACGCTGACCTCGTGGCCTACAGTTACTTTGTGCGCCTCGGCGGCGCCAAGGGGACCGATGCTGGGACTGCGCCGACCTTCGCCGGCTACGACCGCTTCGTCCATAGCGTCTGGAAGGCGCCGGTACACGGCACGGGCGCCGGCGGCCACAACGACGACGATGGCCGCGACCCGCTGGCGGACCTGCGGTCGGTGCTGCGCTGGTGTTTCCGGGCCGTGGACCCGACGGCGGCGACCGACGGCGACGCCGTCTTCTCAACCTTCTCCGAGATCGACGAGGCCAACAGCGCCGTCGCGCCCGCGCCCGAGGACCTCGGCCCCGCCGGCCTTGACCCTCGCGCCCTCGGCCTCTTCCACTGCCTCTTCGACCGCTGGATCCAGCTGCGGGACTCAACACCGCCGTCGTCGTCGCCCCGGCACGACGGCGACGGCAACGGGGAGGAGACATGGCTGTGGATGCAGACCCAGGAGCGCATGGGCCTCGCCCCCACCGAGTTCCTTGTGGTTCTCTGCGAGATGATCACCGAGGCGGGCAGCAGCAACGGCGGCGCCGTCGCCCTCGAGCGCTCACCCGTCTCCTACACAGCCTTCATCGAGCAACTGGACGCGCTAGATGCGCTGGAAGACGCAGCGCTCGCCGACCGCTTCCTGGCGCACTTTTGCGCGCGCGAGGTCCTGAACCACCGCACTGGCCTCGCCGAGGAGGTGCCGCCGTCGCCGACGCCCTCGGTCCGGCCCAACGACGATCACAACGCCACCGTGGCCGCAACCTCTCCCGACACCATGCCCACCACCGCCGCGGCCGCCACACCGACGGCGGGCCCGGGCCTCCAGCCCAACAACGACGACGACGACGAGGTGCGGAGCAGGTCAGCGCGCTCGGCCGTGGCGCCTTCGTACGCGTCGTCCGACATGTCATCGCTGCGGCGCATGGCACGGCGGGCGCGTCACCTCGTGCGCGGCGCCGACGCCGCCGCCGCCGCTCCCCACGAGCCGCCGTCGCGCCTCCTCCGCCGGCCCTCGCTCACCGTCAGCGAGCTGAGCGAGCGCTTCAGCGAGTCCATGAGCATCAGCAGCTCACGCCCCTCTCTGTGGGCGCCGCGCAGCGGCCGGCAGCAGCGGCAGTCGGGCACGTCGGACGAGTGGAGGCCCCGCGGTGAATGAGGAGTTTGATGAATATAGGCCTGTCAGGAATGGCCACGCCAGTTCTATCCTCGGATGATGTAACGGTGGCTCAGCGTATGGACTCATGTCCAGATCGGAGAATCCGCTCGCTTGAAGGAATTCAGCGGCATATTTGACTGAACCTGCTGGGCCAGGGCGCCATCATTTGCATCTTAACCGACCGCAGTTTCGGTACTGTAGACGTCTCGATGGCACGACACGCATTGAAGACAGTTCACACGCCTTAGTCGGATTGTATTGAAGCCTCGACATAGTGCCGAGCGACCTCTCCGTACAGTCCTCACGACCATGTAACCGTGGGCTGTACATGTCGTTCAGATTACGAGCGGCAGTAAGGGCGACAACTGCATTCCTGCGTGCCTCTAGAATAGCAATGCTGATGGTATCGCTATTTTCAGGCAGACCGCCTAAGCTTCGGAGGCAGATAAACTTTGAGACTTGGGGAGCTGGCCGTCAAGAAAATGTTCCCAGTGCCTTTTCCCCTCAGGTTCTTGAGTGCCGTACCTGAGAATGCTTTGCAATTTGATTTCGGGGTACTTCAGTGTGAAATTAGCGAAGCTTTCTAAAGTTATGTTCAGAAGGGGACTTAGAAAACGCGCCGATAACAACGCACTCTGTAATAGGAACCCTATTAGTCAGTTCCATCGTTGAAATCACGTTAGAAGCGGCCATGACGTTAGAACCACATGTTAAAGTAACCGGTAACTCCGTACCTCGAGGAGCGTTCCAGCCGCAACACTGGCAAAGGGACTGACAGAGGGACGGTTCTCAATCCGAAGGCGAAACCTTCGCGGTTCTAGATGCCAAATAGAGGGAGCAAGCCTCAGCGCAGCTTTCCGATACAAGAACGATGTCGTGGGTACCACTCGTGCCGTAGTAGGTCCGGGCTCTCCGTTTTGCCGCCCGTGGCCCGTATACAGCACCTACGGGGGGGCTGTGGACTCGGTCCTGGGTAGCGCTTCCCAGCGTCCGAACCAGCGCTGCCCCGCCTGCGCCCTGCGAAAGCGCTGCACCGTCGCTTCCCCGCGCTGTTCCAGGTCCCGTACCGCCGCCCGCATGCTGGGGTCCAGGACGTTCTTCGGCTAACTACAGCAGCAGCCATGACTGTCTATATCAATCTTATCAAGTGGAACACTGCATAACTTATTCAATTCGATTCCCTTTTATGCGGCTAGCCGACCGGTAGTAAGGATTGCTGCCAATACACTAGATTTCACTACTAGATTCAAAATAAAGTCTGCATGAAAACGGATAAGGTCTACTGCAATACTTGCTACAGCCCCTGTAGTCAGACTCGTTCGATACCCTAGGACCTATACTAAGTCATATAATACTAGCAGCTGCTGCTAAGCAGCATCTCCATGCCGCGAGCTCGACAGGTCTGACAGCCTTAAAGGCGAGGATACATATTTACAGCAAGCCAACAGAGATGCGCGTCATCGACCATCCTCCGATTTCGCAATGGCCCATTTGCAGGGGTCTCATTATGCCTCCTTCGCTTCCTCTCATGCGTATAAGTAGGTGTCGCTTCTTCAAGGTGGTCGGAAGAGTCGTTTCCCGTCATCGCCTCATGTGTGGTCTCTTTACGGGGTGGTGAGACCATGACGATGATAGTCCCAGAGTCCACCTGACCTCTGATCAGCGTTAAGGCACCGTTGTAGGGCTGTTAATAAGGAAATAGAAGTAGATAGCGGGCCGGCACTAAGTAGGATATAGCATTTGTAAAACTACCCCAGAGTGATATCCCTCCATTTTGGATTTAGCGATTTCCAAAACTTCTCAGCCAAGACTATCCCTAAACCTTTTCTGTACGCTACTCCATCATTCCTGCTAATCCACATTACAATCAGACACTCTTTCTCCGTTTCCCACAGCGGCACCTGCTGTGACAAGAAGAACAGCCTCCCGCCGAACTTATGCGGGATCGTAGTGCCATGATTGTCTCGTTCAAATGCGGAAATAGCAATCAGCTCGCACTCTTGATTTGATGAGCGCCTTGCAAGACAAGGCGAGACCATCATAACACCGCATACCAGTGACGCGCTATTGCCCCCGACAATCAAAAGCATCTCCTGTCGCCAGGTGTCGACACTCTCTAGCTGGTTTTTACCATAAATCCCCGATAGCCAGGCTTTAGCAACTGGTGCACGGGTGACTAATAGGGCGCTTTTATGAGAGGACGGTGCTGTTGGAGGTACCTTAGCACGCCAAGTGCACAGCGGTGCCAGACGAATGCGTGGCGCCGCGACACAGATCTCGTCGTCAATGTTGCCCTGCCATCCAACCCAGGACCAGCTGGGAAGTGGTGTGGATAGCGAGGAAACAGTACCACGCGGCCGGCGTCGAACCATATCTTCGCCTGGCTGCCAGAGCAGAGCGGCGTCAAAATGTGATATTGGAAGCCCCCAAAAGAAGCCACCGGGAAAGAATACCGAAAACGTATTGAGAACCCCAAGAAAGGCCCGGTAGCCGTCTTCCGGAAATGTGAGGTTGCGTATGTTCTACAGTACGTTAGTCGGCCATATAATGGTAGGAACGGTTGAAACTCACATAGGTACGCACTGCATCAAAGTATGTCTCCAATGGTTTCCGACATAAGGCTCCGCTGTCCAGCTTGGCGGTACGGATTGCCTTCATAGTTCCCTCGATCGCTGCCAAGTCACCGGGATCCTGGCTACTTCTTGATATCGGGAGTCGACTACTGCAACCGGTTGACTCGTGCCACATACATTGGCTGCAATCCCACAAGACCACCTGATTTTGGAATAGGAGCTTCCGCTTAGAAAACATAAGCTCCTGAAAGGTCCAACCCCTTGAGTACTGTGATAAAAATATCAGCATTCAAACGAAAGGTAAAAGAAAAGAAGGAGGTCATACCCAGATTGAGTTATCAGGGTGCAGGTAGTTAGCGTATTGAGTAGTGTCGAGGTAAGGACTTAGTTCACGGCGTTCAGTAACACCTTTGATCCCGCGCAGGCCGTGGTGAGCATCCCAGCCGTTAGCTGCAACGACAGTAAGGTAAGCGTTGCCGTAAATTTTGTCCATGAGTTGTAGTTGAGAATGTTTGCTAGCCGGATCATCCTGGCAGATACAAAAGCGGTCTACCCACAGGTATCTCTCGCCTAAGAGCCTGACCAGGCCCATAGTATGGCGAATAGTTTGAGGTACCTCGATATTAGAGTTACTTTCATTTAAGGATCCAGCTGACTGTAGGTAGCCAATGTTGGCTTTCGTAGCCTCTGCTGATTTTATGCCGCCCCAGACATAGCTTAGAGCGACATACCGATGCGTCCTAGCCGGAACAATGCATTCTCTCGTGACGTCAATTAACCAAAGTGGCCAAAACGGCTCCTGGGATTCGTGGCCTCGACAATATGCTCCATGCTTCGAGTTGCAAGTGGCGAGCCACTGGCGAAGCTCCTGAACATCTATCCAATGGGGGTCGAGCGTATGTTCAGTGTCATTCGTTTCAAGGTCTGTGTGGTTTGAAGCCTTCGCGGGCTTCAACCAGTCGGCTAGAGACGACAATGTCTTTCGCAACTTCTCCGTCGCAACTTCAATAGTCGCCTTAAGCCCATCCGTAACGGCGACCGCTTGATACCAATACTGCTTTTCGGGGTTTGCCACGGGGTGCTTCGCCAGGCTAAGGGGCACGGGCGGGCATAGGGAACCTGATTCGCGCCCCGACTCCGAGTCTCGTGCGGCAGTCGCCAATTGGTGGGCTGAGAAGCCATGCGCCGAGCCAGAGTGCAGCTGTGTTATGGGCCCCGGATTTCCGGTGACCGAAGATTCTGGCGAAACCGTCCTAATACGGTTCGGTTGCGCTTGCAATGAGCAATCGGATAGGTGCCAGGCCGAGCCGCCATGCTTGTCAGATTCGGTCAGATTAGCCATCTCGTATCAAGGTGCTAGCCATGGTAGAGTTGGTTGTGTTTCATGAAATGTCTTGATTCGGAAGTGCGGCCTTCACTTAGGCGTGTATCGAGTGGAGGAAATGGATGTTAAAGAGAAACCTTAAGGTCAAGCAATAGCATAGCTTAGATAAGGACATGCCAACTAATGCGTGCCGTCGTCTTTTCACGCTGGCTGGATAAAGATGTATCTGGAAGTTGCAAAACCTGCCAGAAACACCCTCAGCTGGGGGTGGCAACGAATTTAGTACTAAAGTTGCGGTGCGTATAGAATAGACGATACGGTGTATAAACTGCGAGCTATCACGACGCGTAATCGGGCGTCACCAAGGATGGCAGTGCAAGAAGGTAGAGAGAACGATCCGTCACCGGAAGCAGAAGAATCGCTTAAACAGCGGAAGCCACAATCTCGCTTCTGCGTAATCTGTCAGCTAGGTGGGCACTGCCCCGTCAGAAATAGGCTGAGGCTATAATCCGAGGTGACTGGCCGTCGCTGAGGCAGAGATGCATAAAATATTGACAGGGGCCCCATGATGGATGCAGTGGTAGAGTGGATGAAGGCTGGCCCAGACGAGATGCGTGGCGGAAGATAGTACAAACAGATCCGGAAAACCAAAGATGGGCCGAGCTATTTTCGTACTTAGCCAGGTAAGATCCCGAGATGGACCCGGTGGGCTTCTGGGGTATGTACTATCAAACACACGTAAGCGTTAAAGAAATAAAGGGAAACTGGCCGTGGATTAATACATCAAGCACCGTCAAGCCCACGTTTCTCTTTGTTCTCTTTACATCTGTGACAATAGGACGCATCACCATTCCAAAAATAAGACAATGCTGGCGGCGCCTCAGCGGCTGTATACACATACACTCGATGCGTTCCTCTAGGCTAGATTACGTGCCGCATCCGGCACGGACCCCCTGTACGTTTGGCTTCTTGCAGCCTTGCTTTCTTTCCAGCCTACGCATCGTGAGTAAGCAATCCTTGCGACGCACCCCCTCTATCAACCCAGCCACGATTGTGGCCCCCTACGAATGGGGGCGGCAAAGATATCAGCGCTAGACCAATCCTTCCGTCCGTGAGGCAGTCGGATTGACGCGCAGGAGGTGGGCCAAGGCGTTGTGTTGAAGAACCATTGGTCGGTAGACATGACACTGGACATGCCATGTATCTGCAGGTGTGTCATCCTCCTCAATCCGTTGCCACCTCCATCTGAGAGTATTTCTTCGCAGCCCCCGAGCCTCTCATCCTCTTCCTCCACCCTGTTCGTCGGCGCCACCCGTCCTTGCTGCATGATAAGCACCGTTCGGAGACGATGAATGTTCCACGAAAGACCCCGGCATCCGCCCTCGCTGTATGTCAATGGCGTTGAACATGCAGATCATCTTAGGCCCCGCTGACAATGGAAATGAGGCTCTGGGCATGGCCTCGGTCGATGCCATTGGGATCCAAGTCCCACCAGATGACGATGCCACTGCACCAACTCCCAGAACGCCGCCCTCGGCGCAACCCAAGCACACAGTGTAAGCTGACGTGTCCCAAAAGAGGTTCGGTACTCACTAACTGTTTTCAAGGCACTCCGCAGCCGTAGCTATATGGGCCGAAAGCGTTGAGTCGATGACTCGGGAACAGCGCACTTTGTTCGTGGCCGAGATGCCCGACGGGGATCTTCCTCAGTATGCGACGGCCCTGGAGAAGATAATGACTGACAAGTCAGACTCGAGTCGGACATTGAAGGTCGCTAAGCGTATAGCCCCTCTTGTCCAATTGTTCGAGTTTGACGAAGCCATTCTCAGACGCCCTGAATGCGGTATATCCACCAGCTGGTATGATCCTGGGCGGCATCTCATTCCTGCTCACCACAAGCAAACGCGCTGTCGACTACCAAGATGCGCTCAATGCTTTTCTCGAGAGCACCGTGGACCGTCTGAAGATCCTTGAAGGGTACAAGTCGGCAATCCATCTTACGAAAGATGCTCAGGTAGCACTGGCCAACATATACGGCGAGATTGTGCAGTTCCTCGCCCGTCTATCGAAGGCCTTCGGGAAAAAGGAGAGAATTCTACGCCATGGCCTCAAACTCTTCGCCAGATCCCAGTTGAACACGTTTGACGCGGACTTTCAGGGCGTAAAAGAGCGAATGGGGACTCATGTGGACAACTTTCGGTTGGCTGCAAACTTCCAGGCGCAATTGGATAGCAAGAGAGACCATGGGAAGACGCACGAGAAGTTGGAAAACATGGAACAAGATCGGAAGACACAGGAAGCAAGAAACCAAGATTTGACACCCTCCCATAATACTGCGGACTGCGCTTATGGTTGTCCACAGTCGAACTTCGCAGGAACGTGCTAAAGTGGATTTCAACTGATGTCTCCTACCACCTTACCCAGGACCAAAAATTGGGAGAGCGCCTTGAAGGCACTGGCAACTGGCTGCTAAACCACGCGCTCTTTCAGACCTGGAAGGAAGCAGGCGAATCACAGCTACTCTGGATCCACGGCAAGGCAGGTAGCGGAAAATCTCATCTGGCTGCTTGTGCGATCGACGACCTTGAGCAGAGCTGCAAGACACACGGCCGGTCAGACGACAAGAAGATGCACGCACTTGCGTATTTCTACTGCAGTGCCAAGTCGATTCAACACCAAGGTCCACGAAGCGATGCGTCGTCCTCATCCTCATGCAGTCAGCTGACCGCCATCCTGCTGAGTTCAATCTTGAGACAGCTTTACGAACAACTACCAGCAGGCGAGAACGTCGACTCAATCCTTCAAAGCTACAAGGACAGGCCTTCTAACTGGCTGGGAAAGGAAAAAACTAAAGATGGCATCCGCAACATCCTCGTGAAGTTCTCCAGAGCTTTCATCGTCGTTGATGGACTCGATGAGTGGAGTGAGCTTCCTGGCGAAGAATTCGTCAACTTGTGCCGCTTCCTCCAATCTTTGACAACACTGGACGGCAAATCGATCTTCAACGTGGCAATTTTCAGTCGACCCAAGCAACCCATCGAAAGAATTCTGTTCGATAGCGTGAAGGCCGCCGTTGATAATGGCTCCAATGCGGATGATATCAACCTTTTCATCAATAAGAGGACCGGCGATTTGATAAAAGCATCGCCTGCATCGGAGCAGATCAAGACCGAACTTGCGAACCGCGCCGGCGGCATGTTTCTTTGGGCTTCTCTGGTGATAAACGGCCTGAAGTCCAAGAGAACCACCAAGCAGATGCGGCAAGCGATGGAGAAAACACCGAGTGATCTCGAAGCAGCATACTCGACGTCCCTTGAAAGGATAATGGCGCAAGAAACGTCTCGCAGAGAGCTGGGTCTGAATGCTCTCTTGTGGGTTTCAAATTCACTTGAGCCCCTAACGGAAAGAGAGCTTGTCGAGGCCTTGAGCTTTCAACCAGGCATGCGATCGATTGAAAACGACGACAGAGTGTATGGAGACAAAATAATTAGCGACTGTGCCGATCTATTGATTATCAGGCAAGGTCACTATGAGCTCTTACATTCGTCGCTGAAAGATTACTTGAAGAAGGCTGGCAACTCACAATTAAGTCCTCCCGAAGCAATGAAGGCCCTGCAGACTCAAGCCAACACTTTGCTAGGGAGGACTTGTCTTGAATATCTTCAGCTGGGAGAGTTTCAAGAGGTACCTGTTGACACTATCGAAGACTTCGAAGAGAAGCTCCAGGCCTACCCGTTACTTAGGCATGCTGCTGTATATTGGGGCAGTTACCTAAGACGATCCTTGGGCACCGAGTCCCCAGGTGACTGTTCATTCGAATGCAGCTCCTTACGGAATCCTAAGACACGCGATTTCGTCACACAAATCAGACGAGCCTGTCTTGGTTTCGACGAAAAGGACCTATTTCCCTGTCCGGGGAAGGTACAGCCACTTCACTTGATTGCAAGATTTGGGCTCGTGAGGCTCCTGGAACATTTTCCGGATGCTCCTTCGCAGATTGGCATGATGGACGGATTCGGGCTTTATCCTGTCGATTACACAACTGGAAAGGCCGCGTTCGAATGGATTCTTGATCACCGCGGCATCATTCAACCAAACACCGACGGCGAAGATATGGGAACCAGGCACAGCAAGCCATGGTACACATACCCTCCAATCATCAACGCGGCCAAGCGCGACTGGGATGATATTGTGTTGAGGCTCATCAGAGAGGGAAGCGACAAAGAAGAAAAGGACGATGGTTCGGAAACGGCACTACTAGCGGCCGTGCTCTCGGGTTCCTTCGCAGCCGCCGAGGTCCTTATCAAGGAAGGCGTGGACGTCAACTCCGTTGATGGCACCGGAGACACTGTCTTGATGAATGCGGTACACCAGAACCACCCGGGACTGTTCAAGCTGCTGCTTGAAAGAGGCGCAGATGCCCGTTTGCATTGCGACCAAGAACGTACTGTTTTGCACCAATTGGCTTTCAAGAAAGGAGAAGGGTGGAAACCTCTGATACCACTTCTTTGTGCTCAAGGGGCAAACCTGGAAGCGCTAGAGGAGGATGGACTGACTCCTTTGCTTATGACGGCCCATACGGATAATGCAGCTGCTCTCCAGGCCTTCTTGGACCTGGGTGCAAATGTCTCTGCCACCGACACATTTGGCCGCAATATCCTACACATTTGCGCCAAGTTCGGCAGTCACAGGGTCATCGACGTGCTTCTGAAGCGCCCCGCCTCCATCATGGCGACCGTGAGCGAGCTAGCACTGGGAAAGGACAGGCAAGGGCAGTCGCCACTGCATCTAGCCGCCGAGGAAGGGCAACTAAGCACGGTAGAAGTCCTTCTATCCTCTGGACTACCAACCATGGACTTCGAGGCTGCCGATGGGCGATGGCCCGTTCACTATGCTGCAGGAGGGGGGGCACTCAAAGTCCTGAGAGCCTTAGTCAATCTTGATGCGAAGAATGCTGGTCGAAAGGCCGCAAAATCGGGTTACACGCCTTTGCACTTTGCGGCTTACCATGGCCACACTCATGTGGTCGAGTATCTCCTGTCGATTGGGGCCGAAATCAACTCGGTGAGCCAAGTTCTTGGTGAGACACCTGTGCTCAGCGCGATAAAGGGCTACAAAACTGCGACTGCATTGGCGCTTCTCTCCCATGGAGCGGATGCTCGCTTGCAGGATAGCGAAGGGGACGCCGCTTTGGATTACGCAGCGATATTTGACAACGAGGTTGTGATCCGTTTCATGCTTGACCCGGCTTCAAAGTATTCGATCGACCGGGATCAACGACTGCGGACATTGCTTTGTGCTGTTCGATTCCAACACGTGGAAGTCGTCGATTTGCTACTTCCTCCAGCCAAAGATTCCGACTTTCTTTCAGAGATCGAAAAGTCATCCTGTGGCGAAGATGCAGTAGCGGCAGGCGACATCGAAACATTTCAATTGTTAGTGACTTTCTGTCCTTCATTGCTGCACGCTATCGGCAACTTGGGGGAGAATTGGCTCCATCTAACTGCGGCCAAAGGACATACACAATTCATCGAGTACCTTTGCGAAGAGGGCCTCGACCTCGAAAAGGAAGATCATTGCTCCCAGACCCCATTGATCTGGGCTGCGAGATCGGCAAGTACCGGTACACTCCTTGCTTTGTGTCGCAGAGGGGCCAAAGTTGCCCATAGCGACTCTTTTGGACGTACCGCCCTACATTGGGCAGCCATCTATGGCCATGGAGACACTGTCAAGCTTCTGATACGACATGGGGCCGACCCATACGCACGAGACCAAGCCGGGCTACTCGCGTTTGACTATCTTGGCCCTGCGCAGCTTGTTTCGGTTGCTGGTCAGCACACTATCAGCCCGCCTCCCTGCGCCACCGACAAAATCCTGTCTCAAAAAGCCATTGCTTCTATTGCGCGACGGGTATTGCAGCTAAGCCTACCAGACGTCACGGCACAGCGACGCGAATGCGTGTTGGTGCTATACCACATCTTTGCAAAGCTTCGACATTTCAGAGAAGCTTTTTGGGTTATGAGAGACAGGTCATTTCCGCGTCTCGTGTGCGGAATGTGTAGGAGTATAGTGCAAGGCTCATCGAGCCACTGCACGGAGTGCAGTGAGACGGGAATCTGCTCCTCGTGTCGGACATGCTTCTTTACGACCGGCACCTCACGACTCCCACGGAAAGTAAGTGGGATTGAAATCCAGGAGAAAAAGCTGCGCCCGGTCCAGAGAGCTCTTTTTCGTGCTGCTAATTATGGTGCGGTCACAGTGTTGGAAGCTCTGGAGAGTGACAAGGCACTCGACGTGACATTCGCGCGATTGTCAGATCTCTATAGGGCATGGCAGACTGCCCATGGCCTGGAAGACCATACCATAACAAAAGAAGCGTTGATGCCAGGCTGGCAATTGATATGCATTCTTGATGACCTTCGGGCTTTCCGGGCGAACAAACAAAAAGACCTGGGAGATGCTAATCACGAGAACGAATCAGATCCCAGACTTTCACAGGACAACATAAGACCCATCGGAGAACGGTTGCAAAATCTATTCTGGAATTATCCTCCGGGCGAGATATACTACAAGTCAAAATGCACTGGTCATGAGTATCTCGACGTACCTATGGTGGAAGAGCTTCCAGCGGCGGAAAAAGCTTATTTCGACGAGGACGGCTATCTTACAGCCAGTTTCTTCGACATGCTTGAAAAGAAGTACAGCACTGACGAGGTCATATGCATTTTGGGCGAGGACGAGACATCCGATCGGTCAATCCCAACGGACTCGGACCACGAAGATTTGCGAATCAGCCTAGCGGAAAACAATTTCGACTCTCTGGACGAACAGGAACCGGTACACCCAAGCGAGGATACCGACGAAAACTCTTCTGATGTATTCGAAGACGCGCTTGAAGAGCAGCCAAATCATCCCGAACAAGTGGCCGCGGAAGATTCGGATAATGACGACGCCTCTTCAGACATCTCTGTCTCCACAGCGGCCTCGGGAAATTCGGATGATGACGACGCTTCTTCAGAAATTTCCGTCTTCACAGAAGTGGGAGAGGAGTTACTCATATTCGAAGACAAAGCGCGCGGCCGGATCTGGAAAGAATGCAACCCCGACTTCGATTTCGACCAGTTCAGGAACACTCTCTTGGGGAGGATGGAGGAGCTCGGCCCCGATGATGGCGGACGGGAGATGCGGAGGAAGAAAATGGTGCTGGAGACGGCGTGGGCTTTGGCGCAAGCCTTTGCTTTCGAGGACGAGACTCACTTCCCGGCCCTGGCCGAGTACCTGGATTGAGGCATGGTTAAGGTTCTCTTCGATTCCACATGGGCAATGTGCACTTACAGGAGATAGGGAACCACAGGTGTTTGTGGATTTTAGTGACGATAAAATTTTCTCTCCCTCCCCTTTCTTCCCCCTCTGTTACCCCTATCTCCCCTCCCTTTGCCCTAAATTTCTGTTCTATAGATTCGCTAGTACTTGGTATCCTTTAGACTTGCACAACGGGAATCCCCTTTACTAAAAAGGGCTATGGATATTCGTACTTACATCGTAACCCATTCGGCCCACAAAAGCCCACTCGTTTTCTTTGACGAGCCATTTTAAATAATCCGAGACCCTCTTTGCCCTCCTCGGATTGAATGGGTGTGTCCGAACGCATTTCAGCACCTGATCGGTCCCTTCGGGCACCATAAAGGGGCCTGCACCTCTACGTGCTCTGAAGCTCCAGGGCAGCTCTCCGTTATCATTTGCTTGATTCCCTAAGGCGGCTTGCCGGGCCTCGCGATCTTTCCACAGGGTAAAACCGGCTTCCGTATGCTTTCCCCAGTACTCGTTGTCGGTGTCCGCTTTTTCCGCAACGCATAGATCCACACTCCAGCCGGTACGGGGGCGAAACCGGGTCGCTATGAGGCCCTTCCAACTGGAAAGGTCGTCGGGGCCGCGAACCGGTTCGTAGGGCGCCGTCGCCGTGTGAACCCAATACCCGGGACAGCCACGCCGCGGTTTACTGAGGACGACGCGAACTTCCCTGAAACCTTCGGCTTCGAGCAGGGAGCCGATGAGGGAACCCAAGTACTCCCCGTGGTCTTCCCACCCGTGCCAGGGCTGGTACAGTTCCAGCGAGTCCAGCTGCAAGCCGGGAAACAGCCCCAGCAGCGTAGTGACGTTGAACTCGTAGACGTCGTTGGTCATGAAAGAGGTGCGCGCGGACGGCAGCTCGAACGAGAACAGCGTGTATCCCACGCGAAGGCATCGGAGCTGGCGAATCTGCACGGGCGACAGCCTCGAGAGGAAGCGCAGCATGTCCTTGGCCCCGGAGCAGCAGACCCGGGCGTGGCGGAGGACGAGCGGGCTGGCCTCGGCGTGAATTTGGCGATTCGTAAGCAAAATCGCCAGGCGGGGATCCCAGGGGCTGTCTTCACGGCAGTACTGTGGCTCGGCCGAGTCGAAGACCATGGTCCGGAACAACTCCGCGTAGACGAGATCTCGGAGCTCCCGGGCGAGGCCAAGAAGGGCAGACATGATTCGCACTTCTTAAGTGGTCGTATGCCTGTGCTGATGAGATATGAGAGGGAACTAGGGTAATGAGGGCGAGCATCTGAAATACCCCGCTCCCTGTAGATGTGTCAGCGGCTTGCCACGCCGCCACGGTACTTGTGTTGCGCCACCCGATATGGGAGTTCTACATGGTGAAAATCATGTCTCCAGGAGAGGAAATTGACCGCGCCATGGCGCTCGACTTGCCTTGAAGGGGCCGCAGTCGGCTCGACATCGGCTCTTTTATTCGTCTTCGTCCTTTCTTGGCAGAGGATCCTCGGCGAGCAGCGAAAGATTCCCATCCTCTCCATGTGGATTTTCCCACCAATATGGACCATCCCAATATGGAAGACGTCACAGCATGAGGCTATTCACAGTTGCCTGCAATAGCCCGCCGTGTCGCGTGGTTCCTCCACATACTAAGGATTCGCCTGGACAGGGGCCCTGGTGCTGCTTTATCTACTACTCTACCTGCAGACGGATTTCTTCGTTGTCTCCCGAAGGGTAATTTGAACTCTCGATTCCCACGACTTGGTGCGAGAGATCATCCTCTCTATGGTCATTTTTGGGCTTCAGACCGTCGAGAGATCGTAGGGAAGAAACGCCACAGACGTGCTTCTTTCTTAGTCAACCCCAACAACTTAATTACGTAGCTATGGCTCCAACTTAAGGTACCTATTTGCGATAGTAGGGAAGGTAGTCGTGAACCCGTGCGGCCCATCAAGGGCGAGGCCGTCAAGTAGGTTCAAAGTCGTCCGATCTTGTCGGAAGACTGCGTCTCGCCCTTGGACACTCGTATATATATATCTTTGATCACGAATGGTGGCCAAGTCAGTGGGCCGTGATGTTGACATGCGGAGGACGTCGATTTGGCTTCAGGGGCTGAGAAGTACCTACGCCACGCCATAAGTACCCCAGAAATAAAGAGATAGAGGGAATCTCCTCCTTATATCCCAACACGCCCAAGAGATGCACACCTTAGCCTGAACCTTAGATACACGAACCACACAATGGACAGCGTCACAGAAATGGAGGCTCAAGAGAACTTGTTGCCCAGGAATCATATCTGCAGATACCGTAGTATACTTGGAGTAAGTGACCGATCTGCCTCTCGCGAACCAATCTGGCTCAATCGCCTTCGTTGACGACCAGTCACAAGATCAGGGTAATAAATAAAGCCAAGGCGTCGCATAAACGAAAGCCAGCCAGACCCCCATGGCTTGTAGGTCCAGCGGTCTGCGCGTACTGTTTGGCAAACCACCAGTTGAAAGGCCACAAAGCCGGAGGTTGCAGCACTGAGAGCAAGCCCCAAATCCTTGAGCCGCAAGCCAGGAAAGGGGAATTTTCGAGGAGAAAATGGGCACGAACGCCGCCCACCGCGCCGCCGCGTCTTCCGTGACAAGCGGTGGCGTTTTGTCGGCCAATGGACCCATCACCTGCCTGGTCCCGGAAGTCCGTGACCGGGATCTTGGTGGTGATCAGACAAAACTGCGCGCCGGACCAGGTGTAAGCCCGCGGCATCGAGTACGGCGGGCCAGGGTCGCGATTTCAAGCGTGGCCTGGCCGTTGAGCACTCCGTTGGACGCGCAACGAGGGGCCAGGAGCTCGCTGCTACCGATGTCGGTGTAGGCGGGGATCTCGGCGGCGAGGAAGGCCGGCTCGGGGAAGACACAGAGGATGAAATTTGTTGGCCAGCGTGAGGAGCATGCCGGGTACCAGGAGGTCGAGCGTAAGGCATAAGGACCTCTGGAAAGGTCGGGACGAAGGCCTCGCGCGAAGGGGACCTGCATATATAAGGGGGGACCAGAGGACCCCTTGAAATGGGAAAAAGCCCCCTTATACTTCCGTATATCGGTTCATCTCTCTCGCAGCTGTTCTGGTTGCCGATTTTCGAGACGAGGTACACGAGCCAGACGTACAGGGCTATGATGGGGAGCTTGGCCGCCATGCTGGACGTCGGGGTCTTGCCGCCCGGCCGCGTCCCGACGAGGTGCCGGCCACGTTGTACAGAACGCTCTAGGCCAGCTGGGTCGGGATTTCGTTCACTGTGAAGAGCGAGGGTTTATGTGTGAAACTTAGTTTGTGAGACAAATCCCAATGTTTCATTCGATTCACGTCAAGTGAAGCATATTGTTCAACAAGTTGGACCATTATTTTTCTGAATAGACTCTTCCTCCTCGGACCATGTAAGATTATTGGTCGGGCTCTGTAGTTTGGATCAAGGATCTCCTGACTGTGATCCACGCCCGTGAAGGTTTCGTGGGCTCCATCGTGGTGGCGGTTGGAGCTTTATTCGACTGGAAACTCGTGCCGTCTTCCCCTCCCCAGAGCGAGCCCGGCAGGCGGCTCACTTCTCCATGCGCCCCTGCCTCATCTTCGTTCTGACTTTCTGCTACGTCAATGTGATCGATGACAGTGGTCACCCCTATGCCGCGATGGCCGTAGTCACACAGGCTGATGCCTTCTTTGTGGGTTTCCCAGGAAGATCCCGCTTTTTTGAAGGGGTGTTGACGAATGGAAATATTTCCCACCCGGTGGTCGGCGGCGTCTTCGCCGAACCATTTCCGAAGGAGGGGTCGCAAGCTCGCGGTTGCTGCGATTATGATGGCAAGGCCGATTTCTATGGTGGACCAGATGCTGACGTCCGTGCTGGTATACAGGAGATCCTTGACGTCGGCGAGGGTGTAGAGATAACGGGTACGGACTATGGTGGCAGTCGAAGCGCTGTGATGGGCCATGACCATTAGCATACGTACGAGGGAATGGCTGGCAGCTTGGAATCTCTGCTAGGCGGCAAACGTACATGATTCCTGCTGCCAGGATGCAAATGACGGAAATCTTGTCTCTGAAGGACAATTGCAAGCTCCAGACCACATGAATAGGAAGAAGACTGAACGTCCAGTCCGTCACGCAGCTGATGGCGGAATAGGCGTAGAAGCCTTTCGACGTGACGGAGGGATCCAGACATCTTCCTGCCGGCGGATCCTGGCGGAACTTCCGCCAGAAAAGCGACGTGGGCTGGCATTGCAGCACAAACAGGAGAAAGAAGAAGATGCCATACAGCACTGCAGCCGAGATGGTGGCCATGACGATCCACCTGTGAACTCTGGAGAGGCAGATGCGTAAGAGCAGAACGGCGATGCTGGCCTTGATACACAGGCTCGTGAGAACATAGGTGACATCAGAAGTCCACCAGTGCTAGACAACGACCGTCAGCAGCCGTTGCACTTTTGGGGACGAGAGCTGTTTGTTACCCTGACTGCCCTTGGGTAGTCAAGGGGAGGGATGTCCTGGACGTGCCGGCCCATGCCGTACTTGACGCTGATGATCTGGGAAGAGAGGCAAATCGTGAAGAAGACTTGAGCGGCTACAGCAAGCCAGTCGCCGATCCAGAAACACCGCAGCGCCCATGCGCGGCAGTAAATACGCAGCAAGGTGATGAGGTTCGTAAGGACCAAAAACGACCACGCCACAGCCAGGACCTCGGCTCCTCGGTCTTGAGGGGCCATGGCAGAGAGGGGACCGTAGATAGACTCCCGCTGAGAGTGAACAAAAAGCCTCGGGTTGAACTCGTGGGCCACAAGGCCATGGAAGACAGCGTGGCTTCCCCAGGTGCCAGAAACTGCACAGCTTTTGTAAATACTTCCAATATGGTCCGACGCTGAAGCCGACTCAGACGTGCAGATGGCCCTGAAGCGAAAACCTGATGGACACGGCGCTAAAAACCACTGGGCAACGGATCTGGGAGGCGAAGGATTTCCGGCCCTGCGAACAAGCAGCCGTGATAGGTGCCCCTTGCCACGGCGCGAGTTTTACGAGCGGCCACTAGCTACATGGCTGTATTGATCAGGCACAGAGTTCGGTCCGTCTCTTGATGCCGCCGGCAAGAATTTCCTGAACCCCGCGAGGGGTTGGACAAAATAAGCGGCTCACCTAGTGCGAGTATTCTTGGTGGAGTGAGCTTAGTGAGCCGTTTACTGTGTCGCCCTCCTTGCCCCGGACGAGCCCAGAACCTACCACGGCGGACATGAGTCAACCTGGTTCAAGGAAGCGTAGAAAGGACTTCTCAGCCGCAGCCCGCATGTTGAAAGGGATGCGTGATCCACAAATGGCTACAATATACCTTGACTCACCCCTACCACAGCGTGGCTGGACTTGTCTTGTCCCTCATCCCTTCACGCGGGGGCTTGATAACCTTATTCATTTGATAGATGCAGCTTGCCTAACTCTAGATCTCCCAAGGCCGCCCTTGGGTGCATATACCCCAAGTTCCCCCCACCCTCCCTTCTAAATGAGGGCGTTACCGCACGTATTTCGAGTTGGACGGTAGGCTGGCTAATTGGTGGAGGAGTACGCGCCAGGGAGCCCCTCACTTTGGTTGAAAAGTTCCCACGGGGCGAACAGACATCAGTAGCACACCCGTTTCGACGGGTCCCCTCCTTCTTTCGTTCGTCGATGCCTGGACGGCGAGGACGGAAAGGTCCGCGCATCGGCCGGCCCGTGAATCTATGATGTAGTGGTGTGATACTCACTTCCCGATCAGGTTTAGGGAGACATTGTGATGGTGGACTCCGGCTAGATATTAAAGTTTTTGACCGACTCGTAGCTTCAACAAGTAGCCGGTCTCAGTCGTCGTAGTCGATACTCTAGGGCTCGCCGCAACGGGGGATATCTCTGCCTCTACAGTGAAACGCCCAGAGAAGCGCCATCACACCGAGTAGACCGGGTGGCCGGTTGGGACTAATGACGGCCCTACTCCCCACATGCGAGATCCTTTCTTAGAAAAGAGAGCCGGCCCGATAACACGGGGCTCCTAACCACGACCAAAACCGTACATGCTGGGCGTCAGAAACCACCTGCTGGTCTTTTCTCATGCGACGATCAACTCCGCGCAAAACTTGTCGCCACGTGACCGAGGAAACACTCACCCGCAAAGGGCTCCCGGTGCACGGGCGCGGACAGGGCAGAACGAAGCCGCGTCGCCAGGCCGCCATTGGATCGGGGGGACGACATGCTCACGCGAAGGGCGATTCAAGCGATATGGGCCCCAAAGCGTTTAGGGGGAAGCCACGCGACGCCGGGGCCCGCCTCGCCCCGGTTGGCGGGCGGGTGTGCGGGCTACAGCTCCTTGAGCATGACGTGGTCGGTCTGCCGGTTGGGGCCGACGTCGAAGTGATGCTCGCCAACGCGGCGGTAGCCCCAGCGGGCGTAGGCGGCGATGGCGCGCTCGTTGTGCTCCCAAACGCCCAGCCAGAGGTGGCGGAAGCCCTGGGCGCGGGCGCGGGCGGCGACGTCGCGGGCGAGCGCGCCGCCGACGCCCCGCCCCTGCGCTGCCGCCGTCACGTACAGCCGCTGCAGCTCGGCGAGGCCCGCGACGTCGGCCACGCACGCCTCGGCCGTGCCGCGCGTCAGGTACGCGAAGCCCAGGAGGCCGTCCCCGCCGTCCTCGTCCGTCGTCGCCACCACAATGTCCCGCGTCGCGTCCTCCAGGTCCCGCCCGATGGCCTCGGCGGTGTAGGCCGACGCCAGGTAGGCATCCAGCTCCGCCGTCGTCACCGAGTGCCCGAACGTCGCGGCGAAGACGTCGGCCCCCAGCCGTGCGATGCCCACTATGTCCCCGGCGTGCGCGGGGCGGATGGTGTAGCCCGCCGGCTGCTTAGCCGTTAGCGCTTTCGGGGGGTGGCTCGATACAGTCATGATTTCGGACACAAAGATCTGAAGGAAGAGACCTTCTATGGCTGTCGCGTCGACGTGGATGGAGGGGGAACGGGATCCTGTTGCAAGTATGTGTCCGACAATGGGCAAAGTTATTTTCAGCGTGTCCGTCGTCTCCTTAATCCGAAAGGCTACGAGGAAGTCGAGGTACCGGTCTTAGCAGGCTATAATATCCCTGGGCTCATATATCCAGGGGTAAGAAAAAGAAAGATTCTCGAATCTTCCAGAAGTATCCGGACATTGGTGTTGGTCATGGAAAGGCATGACAGATACGCGCGCCCTTCAGATGACTAGGACCCACAGTCGATCGAGCTAAGATCCTGTAACGAGCCGATTTACGGCGTTTCGGCGCGGCCTGCATTTTCCACACTTTACTCCCAGGGGTTGGCGCCGGTAGATATTACGGTGCTTCGGAAACTCGGACCCTCTCCGAAATCAAACGGCCCGAGCCACACAGTCCAGTCATCGACGGTTTAAAGACAAGGCATCATGTTCCAATAATATAGATGGGCTCTCAAGAATAATTTGCCACCACACAGCCCAAAAGAAAAGCCTCTGGAATAGCTCGTGTAGTACTGTCGACGCTCAAGCTATTGTGCATTGTATTGAAGCCCCGACTTTTACACATAGTACTAATTGTGAAGTATTGATTTAGTCGTTCGTTGAAGGTGTACCTTATTACGTCCGGATTTCTGCTCGTCTTGATTTTCGCCCCTAAGCATTTGTCGTCTTCGTGAGCCGTAAGCACGCGTGTCACCCCTGAGACACAATTACCTTCCGGTATAATATACAGGCAGTAATTGGCATCGATACGGCCATGGCTGCCGCCGACATCTACGTGCCCGTCTACTAAATTTCCCTCTACCATGCCTGCACGCGGAGCGACTGGGAACTCATGACCACCGTCCGCCTCCTCCATTATGCCTGCTTCCCTGCGACGCTGAATATGTCGTCTGGATCGCTCCTGCCGAAGATCAATTACTAACATTGTATTATCCGGGCGTTTGTAAACTCACGGTTTGTCTTATTCATGCAAGTGCATTCTATTGACTGGTTCGTCCCGTACACGCGTTTGTACTGTACTGGCTGGGTTGTATCCTAGAGTCTGTCCAATTAGAATTATTGGTTCGTGCTGAACAGGTAATTGTATTGTACTGGTTGGTTTGTGTTCTACAGGGAAATGCATTCTATTGGTTGGTTCGTTTGTACTGTACATACAATTGTATTGAGTTCGAAGAAATACCACATGCTTGCTCCACCAACGCTCTGGGATTGGCTACGAAAGATGCTTGTTTGCAAATGGCACTGGAACTCAACCTTCATAGCTTCTAATGTACAGTCCATGTTGTTGCTTGCAAGCAAGCTACACTCCAAATATTAAAGTTGAGTTGGAAAAGGGAAACTGGACAAAGAAGATGCCGAAAAAATACAGCTGTACAAGTTGTCCAAGCTAGCCCAAAATATTACGACCTCCGCCGGAGTATAAAGCTCCTTGTATCTGCCTGTTGTTGTCAACCTCCAACCCGACTGCAACCAGAGAGCAGTAAGTACCCAATTTATCACATAAATGACTATTCCAGGTGCCACAACGACCTTGGACACCACGTAACAACGGCTCAAAGACTGTGCCTGGACCAACACCCCCTTGCAGTCCTTCGCCGAGGCAACACAGTATGACTTCAACCGTCGATGAAGGCGTCAGTGGTAACCCACCGATCCAAGCTATCCTGGCATACGAGCGGGCCCAGGGGGAACAGCAGGCGGCGTTGCTCACGCGGGCGTGCCAGGGAAACGCGGAGGCGGCGGTGCAGGCGGTGGCGGCGCGGGCGGGGTACAGCCCGGCGACAATGACGGCGTTCGTGGCGGAGATGGCGGAGTGGCCGGGGCCGGGGTGGGTGCTGGACGTGGCGGCGTCGGCGCCGGGGGCGGTGGTGTGGCTCAAGCTGGGGGAGGAGAGGGGGACGGGGGGGACAGCGGCACCGTCGTCGTCGTGCGGCCGGGTCACGGCGGTGCTTGGGCGGTCGGCGGCCGAGGTGGCGGCGCTGGTGCCCGCCGAAGGCGCCCTGGTCGTCGAGCAGGCCACCTTCGGCCAGACCGTCGCAGCGTTGGCAGACTGGCAGCGCGCCCGGCGAGACCTGTACGCTGCGGGCGGCGGCGAGGCTGTCTTCCGCTACGTTCTCGACGACGACCAACTCTTAGCCCTCTGGGCATGCGTCGACCTCGCCCAGCTGCGTGAGGCGCTGTACGGCCTCCGCGTCGTCGATCAGCGCGACGAGGCGCCCCTACCCGCCGTTACCGTCGCCTTGGCCGGTTTGGAAGTTCCTGACACGCACTACGACATGTACATGACCGCCAAATCTTTCGGTGTGGAATTCCATGTCGCTTCTGAGTCGCCAGAGCAGGTAGTCCAACAAGATTGGCCAAGCAGCACGTCCTCGAACGTGTCGGTGACCGACGACACACGAGGAATGACGAGCAACAACAGCACACCCGGTACCTTGATGGCTGAAGTAATGTCAGGTAGGTAACACAGAATTACCATCTAAGTATCCATTACTGACGCCGCTATAGGTGCGGGAAGCGAGCCTGCCGTAGAGGAGTCGACGTCAATAACCGAGCTCCTCTTTAACATGCAAATGGGCGACGCTTCGTGGGACGTGACAATGTCCGACGACTTTTCCCTTCCAGACACCTTAGAAAACCCGTCAAATTAGTTCAATAGTGAATCCTCGCCGAATTTTCAAACGATAGACACCCCTCCCGGCACGCCGATGTCCGTTCGGGAGAACGTATAGCAGTTTGGGGGGGCAAAGTATTGATGTCGCCCTGGAAGACAAGTGTGCAAGAGCTTACATAAGACTGGAGAGCAATGGTACATTGATCCAAACCTGGTGGGCACTTATTATGCAAAATGGAGCTATCATTCTCTTCCTGTCTAATACCAGTATGAACCGTCCCAACTCAAAGTTCTTCTCCGTCTGGGAACGCTTGAAAATGTTCCTGACAAGTAGAGTTTCAAGTCATTGTTTGTCTACTTCAAATACCTTCGTGAACCAGTCGTACTTATGTAATGGTCGAGGGATGCCTGCCTGGACTCCATTCGCTTTTAGAACCCCGGAACAATGACACTCGGATATTGGGAAAATCCCGACCGGCACACTCACTGGTTTCTCTCTAAATGCAGTGCTGTTGCCCCGTCTCGCTGTTGGATGGGACTGGCGACTTCCACTAACACCCTCAAGGGTGTTCTGGAAATCCCAGAAATGACACGAGTTGATTGCAGGCCAAGTAGCATCATGGCGACCCGCCCTCTTCTCACCTTACTCCTCGCCGTCCTCTTTAACGCAGCGGTATGCCCCCTAGAAGCGGCCTGAGACGCGCCATCAAACCTTGACTGTACAGACGCTGTACTGTGGCGGCTTCATGTCCGCCAACCACGGGCGCATCATCCAGGGTATCGCGTACCTGCGGGGACTGCGAGGGCTGTCATGTAGCCCGGCGCGCGCGTGCTCGTGTGTGAAATGCGCGCACCGCAACGCCATCATCTTGTGCAACCGCGTGTGTTCTTGCTTTCTTCTTCTTCTCCCAATCTCCCCAGTCGCCAGCGCGTCTTTGTGGACAGGCGGTAAGTAAAAAACCCCCAGGGAAACGGAATCAATCCCATAGACACCGTGGCCCTTGACGCTGGGCATCTGGAACGTCATCGCCGAGGACGCGCACACCATCGTCAACAGCTGCAAGTCGGGGTGGGGGTCGTGAGGGGCATTTTCCACTGCGGGTTACACGAGGGCGCCCAGTCATTACAACCACCAACGTACTTTAGGTAGCTAGAGGTATGCGATACAATCCGATGGCTACTTCTTTATGGGTTTCCCAGGCATTGGGAATCCACGTTACGTTCTCATCGTACCAGTCTCGCTTACGTGCTCTCGTCTTATCAGTCGAGGAATCCCCGCATCGGGTCTCCGACTTGGTATCCGACCCCACTTGTAGGGTAGGGGACTGGAGGTTTTGATGCGGGGTGGCTCAAAGACGCCGCGGGGCATCGTTGCTGGCCTTTATTTCGCTGCCCATATTCCCACCTGGTCACATCCGTCGCTCCTTGTGCTCTCCCGCTACTCTCACCCATAGGATCCCCTTGTCGTCGTACAAGTTCGCGCCCGGGCAACCGACATCTCCGCCGCCGCCGCCGTCGTCGTCCCCGCTCCATCCCACCCCTTCGTGATGTCCTTCCCCAAAGTGCCCGCGGCCGGCGTCTGGGTGCCGGCGGTGACGCTGTTCGACCCCGAGACGGACGCGCTGCTGCCCGAGGATCAGGCCAAGTACTACCGGTACCTGGCGGGGACGGGGCTGGCGGGGCTCGTGATCCTGGGGACCAACGCCGAGACGTTCCTGCTGACGCGCGAGGAGCGGCGCGAGCTCGTGGCGCTCGCGCGCGCCGCCGTCGGGCCCGCCGTGCCCCTCATGGTGGGCGTCTCGGGCCACAGCACGCGCCAGGTGCGCGAGTTCGTCGCCGACGCCGCCGCCGCCGGCGCCACCTACGGCCTGCTGCTGCCGCCCGCCTACTTCGCCAAGGCCACGACGCCCGCCGTCGTCGACGCCTTCTTCGCCGATGTCGCCGCCGCCTCGCCCCTGCCCCTCGTCGTCTACAACTTCCCCGGCGTCTGCAACGGCCTCGACCTCGACTCCGACACCATCACCCGCCTCGCCCGCCGCCACCCCCAGATCGTCGGCGTCAAGCTCACCTGCGGCTCCGTCGCCAAGGTCACGCGCCTCGCTGCCGTCCTGCCCGCCGCCGAGTTCGCCACCTTTGGCGGCCAGAGCGACTTCCTACTCGGCGGCCTCGCCTCGGGCAGCGCCGGCTGCATCTGTGCCTTCGGCAACGTCTTCCCGCGCGTCGTCGTCGAGATCTACCGCCTCTGGCAGGCCGGCCACACCCAGGAGGCCCTCGCGCTCCAGCAGAAGCAGAGCCTCGCCGAGCAGCCCTGCAAAAGCGGCATCGCCATGGTCAAGTACGCCGCCGCCGTCTACACGGCCCCCAAGGCTGGCATCGAGGACGCCGAGGCCAAGATGCGGCCCCGCCGGCCCTACTTGGAGGCCACCCAGGCCGCCAAGGACGCCTGTCGTGAGGCCATGGAGGAGGTGGCCAAGATTGAGGAGAGTCTTTCATAGTGGATACAGCACTCCGAGCTGACTCGGATGACATAAATCTAAGAGACGCAACGCAGTACAAGCTAGTGTAATCAAAGATGAAGGAGTGGCAGTCACATGACCCGTCAGCAGAGCGGTAAGCCGTACTACGACGGTAGGCCTCCGGCTTAAGCCCCCACAGGCTTGTTAAGCCGTTAGTAGCAAATCTACTCGGAGCCGCTTCCCCGAGTGTTCAGAGTCGTATCCGCGGCGGCTGAAGCGCGACCTGCTAGGTTAGTATCTAAGCGTAGGGCTGCTTTTAGGCCTCTTCAGTAAGTGTCGATCAGTCGGCACATTTACTTCGTCCTCCTCTTCTCTTAAAGCCGACCCTTAGCCATGGCGTGTTTGATCGTCGCCTTAACAGCGTCTAAATCGGGCTTCCATTTCCCATCTTCGCTATTTTCCTTCCCTCCGAGGTAAAAGGATAGATTCCCTCTATTCTTCTCTATCTATTTTAGCTGCTGCTTTCCGTGCCTTATCTATAGTTAGCACCGGAATAAAAAGTGCTCCACGGTATCCTCTACTTAGCCGCATGCACACTCCGCCGACTGAGCGGCTCCAATTTATGCCAGGTTAAAGTACAGTCGGACCTTACCCTTCCATAGTTAGACGAGCACGTGTGCTCCTTGGTATGACAACGTATCGTAGAGCAAGCGCGTGTGCGGACCTGGGAGGGCGGCGTCAACCCGCTTCGAGAACGTGCCACTCTTGTCCGTTTGGCGGCCCGGTGACGCCCGGGAGCCGTCTGGGCCTCCCCTGCCCAGCCGGATGGCGCGCTGGTGCATCTCCTCAGTCTTGTCGTCCACGACGCTCCCAGTAGCCTCAACTAGGCATTCGGTTGTAGCTCCCCGCGCCACTGTGCTGCAGAAAAGCCGCAATGTGGCCGGTTTGCATCATAGTAAACTGGTTAACGTTCAGCCACGACATAATACGACATCGGCCGGTGTCAATGTGTCTCTTAACAACAGTCTGGAAAGCCTCGTCGGGGTATTCGCCATCCTTCTAGTATTTCCAGATGACTTGCAGGCTGGGCCTCTTATCTATCAGTTGGGCCAACGCTGAGGGGCGACTTATGCTAGGGATACCGTTGGCCCCGGTGCACGTAGGGCGACAACATGTTTTCCGCGTGGCTTGCACAAAAGAGCTTGACGACGGAAAAAACTGCTCTCTACTTCGTGAATACTCCGGTTGGCCGCAGGTGGCTGCCTAGACATGAGTCTCCCTACCCGGGGCCTTTTGCCTGCGTGGGTGTGTTCGCAGACTACCATTCCACAACGTGGCCCTGGAAGCTCCAGAGCTTGCCACTATGCGTCTCCCTTTTCGCCGCATCGATAACCTTGATCATCCCATTGACGCTGTCCTCGACCGTCACGGCCGCTTGCGGATACCCGAAAGCATCGGCGCCGCGGTTCCCGAGATCTGTTTGCACCCAGCTGCCGAAAGAATCAATGTTAGAAGCGGAGCCCCTCCAACGGCCCCGGGTAAAATAGGGTGAAATGTATATCCGGCTACTCACCCCGGATCGATGGGGAAGGCCGTGAGCCACGGCTCCTCGACGTGCATGGCCTGCGTAAGCCAGTGACCGACCAACTTGCTTGGGGCGTAGGCCGCGTTCTTCATGGGCAGGAAGCGCGTTAGGAAGGCGGCTGAGGAGCCGATGGTGACCCAGAGCGGGCACGGCGACTTCTTGAGGAGCGGCAGCGCCGCCTGGTATAGCCAGACCAGGCCGTACACGTTAGTCTCGGTGTGTTCCTGCATCTGCGCCGCCGTCACCTCGGCCACCGTCACGTAGAGCTTGGCGATGCCGGCGTTGGCTATGACGATGTCCAGGCGGTCGATGCCGTCGTCGGCAGCGAGCTTCGCTAGGGCGGCCGCCGGGTCCGTCTGCACGGTCGCATCGATCTTGACGATGAGTAGCTTCGTACCCTCGGCCGTAGGCAGGTTGAACAGTGCCTGCGCCGTCTTATGTTGCGTGTCGCGGACGCCCGCGATGACGGTGTGATTCGGCTTGGCGAGGTACAGCTCCAAGAGGCCTTTGCCGATGCCCCGGTTGCTTCCGGTGATCAAGACGATGGTAGGCGCCATGATTGGAAGCAGCGGGGGGTGTGTGAGTTACTAAGAAGAGAGAAGGGGAGAGTGGTGGTGCTGTGATGGTAACATGCTTTGTGGCAGGGGGTCTGCTTTCTGTGACGGCTTTAATCGGAACGACTATGCATTGGCCACAGCATTTCCCAATCCATCGTATATGGAGATTTATAAGCTCGTGATTTATAAGCCGGTGATTTATAAGCTCAAGTTATGTAGGGTCAGCAGACCGTATGAACCCCTGCAGCACTTGCCCTTGCAGGATGCAAACCGCGCGCATCTGCGCAAGGTGACTTAATATTTGGGCAATGGCGGCCTGGAGGTGTAGGTTTCTTGATGCAGAAGAGTTATGTACTGTCAGAGCGGGGACTTGCTACTGCTGGCGAACTGATACGTGGCGGGGGTAGGTAAAGATATAATAAGGTGCGGTATCCTTGTTAAGGAGGGGTCCTGTTACCCCACCTACCTAGTTGGGATCGCACTATAGATAGTTTCCTGCCCTGCTAGCCACTTCGTGGCTAGCCTGACTGAATACATCATCTTTTCCCCTTCACCCCAGTCTTCACCTTATTAAATGGTAGCATTTCTTTTCGGTCTTTAAGACCCATTTCATCGATTTCAGCATCGCGTAGACGGCTAGATCATCGTGTCAGACGCCTACGACAAAGCCGTAAGTCCGTTCCATTGTGACGATCATTAACAAAGTCTTAAAGGCAAAGTTAACGATCCGCATTAAAGGACATTAACCGGTTAAGGATCCTCGCGTCGCACCGGTCCTTTAAATAAGCGCATTAAAGAGTCTTAAAGGCAAATTAAGCGTGTTGATTAAAGTAACACTGTTATAACCACTGTTTATTACAGTTATTACTTAAGAACTACTCTCGAATAATAATTTTAACGCGCTAATAAGGCTAGCGATGTGGTTTGAGGCACCAAGACAGCTGCTTTTTCAGGGGAGCATAATTATAAGGGAGAAGTGTAAGGGAGAAGGCGCTAAAGAGGTGTGTAAGGATCCAAAGGAATCACAATAGCACCGTCAGGTATAAGATAGCGAAGGGCAGGCTCAATTCCACTGCAAGACTGATTCTTGCAGAATCTAAGTTCAGGTCGGGCGCCAGCAGTGCGCCCGCTCCTCGCTAGTAGGCTGCCGGTGGGTCTGTGCCGCAGGTCAGGTGACCAGCCTGCGGATGTATCTCTCCAGCGCCTCCTCCCTTACAGAGTTATAGTTATCGCTTCACGAAGTTCGCGGCTTAACGCGTTTTAATACGTGTTATATTACGCGACGTAGTAATAACATTCGCTATATCTTCTATATCGTGTAAGCGCGGGGTAAGCCCTTCAAATTTGTAATTGAGAATATATTGAATAAACGTCTTTTCTTTTAATAAAGTCAAACGACTCTTATTATTAAGCGTTTTGCTTTAAACGCATTTTTCGTTCATTTTATTATGCATTGTGAATTCGCCGACTTAAAAGATAGATGTAGCGGGATAAATAGTTATTACTAGGTCATTTCGAATTATCTAAACCGCTAGAATCTCTTAGGACTCTTAAGAACGTCTAAACATAACGTAGATGACAAGCGAGTGGCGCAGACAAGCGAGTGGCGCACCTTTCGGCATCTCCACGAGAAATCAATTAATTATGCAACCACAACGCCGTAAATCAATTCAAACTAATCGGAATATGACTCTCAGGAGGTTTCTACATCTATTTCACAAGTACGTGCATTATGACCGGTGTTTCCGCAGATGCCACAACGCTGTTCGCGCGGTTGCGCCCTCCTTACGCGACTACTACTCGCACGTGTTGCCTCCCTTAACTGCGCATCCACGTCCTTTTGATCTAAAAGATCTAATCCCTCGCCAATCTCGAGTGTTCCTCCTTGCCGTAGACGTGTTTTCTTCGCTCTCCGACGTTTTGCGAGGCTAGAATTCGCCTCTCGAAGTGTCTTAACCTCCGCCCGTAAAAGGGCGTTCTTGTCAAGGTGTGGTCAGGCAGGCAGGCAATGGAGTCGATTCAGGTTCTATGCTACAGGTCCAGGTTCCTATTCTGTTCGGTACAGGTCAGGCTAGCAGACAGGACGTAGCTTGGAGAGCTACAACTGAAGTCTTCTCGGTCGCAGACTTCTTATCTAAATCCCCAACGGAGGTCCGTACTGAGCGGTCTTAATAGAACTCCATCACGGGACGACTAATCCGTAGCCAGTTTAGGATGTCTCAGAGGCTGCCCTATGCCGGTACGGTCTGTCACGGTCCACCCCGTGACAGTTCTCGTGCATTATCGCCATCGCACCCTTCGCAAACTGGTCGACTGCCGATAAAATCGGTGTCGGAGAGCTTCCCTGGTGACGGCGGATTCGGCTTTGAATAAAATCGGTTTGCGAAGTTGCCTCGGTCGGGTTGTGCGGCGTTTGGGAGGCCAAAGGGATAGTCGCAGCCGGGAGGCTTCCAGTCGGCGAAGGCGTTGATAACTTCACGTCGAGCTTCGAGATGACCTTGTCCGGGTTAAGAGGGACTAAACCAGCCCCGCGGAATCCGGATTTAACGTTTTCGGGTGTAAAAATCTTAACAAACGCGGCGTGGAAGGCGATGAGGAACTCGGCCTTCGTAATATGGTTCACGTGTGCCTTTATAAACCCTTCGATTTCGCGACCGTACGCCCGCTTCAATGGTCCAAAACATCCAACGTCAAGAGGCTGGAGTAGATGTGACGAATAAGGAGGCATTGAGACCGTGATAATGCTCTTCTCCTTACAGAAAGCCTGGAAATCGGCCGAAACGTGGCTCTCGTGCCCGTCGATGATCAACATTCGATGTGTGCCCTTTGTACGCGCGGCAGTGTGTTTATCGAAATGCCGAATCCAGTCTAGCCCTGTCTCATTGTCGGTCCATCCATTGGAGGTTGGTTTAATCACCCAGTCGCGTGGTAGGGTGCTATCGGCGTACCAGTTCGCGAGATGGTTCTTGCCCTTCACCGCTACGAATGGCGGGACGCACCAGCCGTCTGCACACACGCCCTAGATCGCGGTAGCCCATTCTCGATTACCAGGTTGGACTTTCTTTCGTTTGCCGCTGCGGTCGGCGCCTGTAATAACTATAGAGGACGTGATCTGGCCTATTATAAAGCCAGTCTCGTCGAAATTGTACAGATCCTTATTAAGGATACCGTACGTCGCCTTTATATTGCGGAAAAGCTCGAACCAAGCCGCGATCTTTTTAGGGTCCTCGTAGAGGGCCCTCTAGTAGTCGTATACATAAGAAAGACGCGTCTTAAGTTAGGGTTGTCGCTTCACGAAGTTCGAGGCCCAGTGTATCCCGACGCGTGACGCGTCGCGCTCCGCGAGAATAACATTGGCTATCTCTTCCATATTAGGCATCCGGGGCGCGAATCCCCGCGAATCCAGGTCCATTATATATGTGACAATCACATTCTCTTCTAGCTCCGTTAATCGAGTGCTGTTAGGGCGCGTGTCTTGCCGGGCGCGTGTTCCGTTCATTCTTCGACGTAGTGAGGTTTCGGAGACGTTATATGTCCTAGCCGCGGCTCTGCGGGTAAGATTGGGGTCGTTTTGGAGAGATTGGATAGCAAGAACCATCTGGCTTTCTTTCGACGCGGTCTCCATGTTTATTTGTGGTTATGTAGTGTCTTAAAGTTGAATTGGCGCCATTTGGCGGTAAGTGCGCCACTTGCTTGTCTGCGCCACTCGCTTGTCATCTACGTTACTTAGTTATAAAGAAGTACACGTTTAAAGTGGTTGAAGTAGAATGTGGCTAAAGTGCGCAACTTAATTAACTGCGTAACTTATATAAAACTTACGTTAGTCTAAGTTAAAGTTCTTTTATTTAAAATTAGTAAAGTTGGTGATCATTTATTTCCCGTTTACCTTTTCTTATATTAGATTCTCTTAATAATAATATATATTAATACTTTTATCGGCTTTAGCTAACAAAGCACCTGCTTCTTTAAGGGCATTTCTTATATTCGCGTATTTCTAATGTTTAATATTTAAAATAGTCGGCTGTTACAGGTTGGGACCTAGGAGATAGGCTCAGGCGCACCTGGCCTGAGCGTCTCACGAACCCCTCATATGAGGCTCCGAGTAGGTCTCTCCATTCGAACGCCAGGCTAGTGGTCAAGACCTAGGAGGGGGGAGCTGAGCAGCGATCCGAACGTTCCGATCCGAACGTTCCGGTCCGAACGTTCCGATCCGAACGTTCCGGTCCGAACGTTCCTATCCGAACGTTCCGGTCCAGTCTCGCAAGATTTAACGAGACGCTGCGCCCGGCCTCCTGAAGACGGTTCTCTTCTCTCTTTCCCATCTAGAAAATAAACAGCATTTGGCCCCTTCGATAGTGCTTCAAGGCTCAGCCGCTCACATATTTTCTAGATCACTTTTCTTTTCTTTTCTATACCTTCCGAGAGACGTGCGGACGTCTCAGAAGGCTATTTCAATAGAATCTCAAACCGACGAAACGATGGCCGGCTAAGCGCCAAGACCCCCCCAATCCTCAGAAGAATGGGCCGCTCTTGTCTTCCAGATACAGTAAGACATTATAAACCTTCAGCACGACCGACAGGCGTCTCAGCAGACTATCGCGAGCCTCCAACAACAGATTACCGAAAGCTAAGGCACGACACAAGAGACGACTGGCCCTACAATAGCGCCCGCCTCGGGCAGCTCGATCCAGACCGAGAACACCCTAAGTAGCGGGCCCTCGATCGTAGTCGCTCGCGAGCCCGATATAAGGCCTAAACGAAAACCTCTCGCTTAGCCCGCAAAGTTCGAAGGCAACAAGATATACTTCCCAGCATGGAAGGTTTCAATGGAACATAAGCTGCGAGCGGACGCCGAGATCATTGGATCCCAAGAGGACCGCTGGTACTCTATTTACCAGAACTTAGGAGAAGCTCCTTAAAGAGTCGTGAGCGCCTTCTTCCTCTCGGGCGGTCCTAGCCACGCGAAGAACCTAGACGAGTTCCTCGAGTACCTCGAGAACAAATACCTCGACCGGAACAAGCAGCAAGCCGCTACTGTCTGGCTTAGGGAGATGAAGCAAGGAAAGAAACAGCCGTTCCATGAGTACTACGTGAGCTTCGAGAAGGCCCTCGCGGAGGCTGGTGGAATCGATTGGCCCGACGCTGTTAAGAGGACGTTCCTCGAGGGAGGCCTAAACGAACAGCTTAAGAGGATTCTAATACCCGTCTCACTGCCGGAAGGATACACAGACATGGTGAACCAGCTTATGCTAACAGCCTCGAGGCTGGAAACCACCTACTCCCTTACTTATGGGAACCCTACGCCAGCGCCTACAGGACGCATAAGCCCTGCGCAGAGCTCGCACACGAAAGACGCCTCCGGAGACACGGTCATGACTGGGATGAACCCCTTCGATAAGAAGAAGCCTAAAGGACAAGGCCAGAGCAGGTCGACTCACACGAGGGCCGCGTGGGCCTCTCCCGAAGAGATGCAAAAGCGAAGAGACGACGGCTCATGCCTAAAATGCGGAAAGCAAGGGCATAGAGTGGCGTCGTGCAAGATGAAGCCCGCAAGGCGCCCTAGCACGCAAGTGCATAGCATGGAGACCTCGCAAGACCCTAGCGAGAGCAGCGGAACCGAGACACCAGATTTGGGAAAAGAGTAACCTCTGAGGGAAGTCGTCCTCAGAGGTCGACAGCAGCCACCCTATCGCTACCGAAGATAGAGAAGCTTATAAATGGTTCGGCACTCACGATTAAGGGCCTCGCGAACAATGAAAAGATTATTCCTATCTTAGCCGACACCAGATGCGACTGCTACGCAGCGATCAGCGAAAAACTAGCTCGACAGCTAAACCTACTAAGGATCCCAACACGACCTCGAGTATTACACGAAGCTACCTCTACGAAAAGCTCGCAGAAACAAGACCCTCGTATCTTAGAGATCGCTTACTTAGAGATCGACCTCGAAGGGTTCTCTCAGAGAATCTATGGATACGTGGTACCAGGCTTAAACCATTCCCTTATACTTGGGAAGCCCTGGTTCGAGAAACATCGGGTAGTGTACGACGCTGCAGCGTGCGAACTCCTTATAAGGTCTCAAGGAGAGTTTCGTATACGAGATATAGAAGCTGCGAAGAGCTCTTCTATTAAGCCGCCTAAAGAGATAGGAGCGGCCTTTATCGGAACGCTTATAAGATAAGTAAGACGCTCGCAAGGCCCATATAAGATACGGGTGTTCGCAGCCTCATTAGCGGATATTAAAAAGGCCCTCGGACCTAAGGATAAACAAGTGCTATACGAGAAACTCCCGAAGGAGTTACGGAAGTGGAAGGACCTATTCGACCCAGCAGCCGACAACTGCTTACTACCACACTGGCCAGGGGTAGACCACACAATCCCTTTAACGAAAGGGACCGACGGTAAGGAACTAGAGGTGCCTTAGGGTCCCTTATATGGAATGTCACGTGAAGAGCTCTTAGTGCTACGGAAGACTTTAACGGACTTACTGGATAAGAACTATATCCGAGCGAGCAGCTCCGCCAGAGGAGCTCCCGTGCTGTTCGTGAAGAAGCCGGGAGGCGGACTACGCTTTTGCTGCGATTTCAGAGCACTTAACGCGATTACGAAGAAAGACAGCTACCCTCTACCGCTGATCCGAGAGACACTCACGACGCTCTTAGGAGCGCGCTGGCTCACGAAGCTCGATGTCCGAGCGGCGTTTCATAAGATCCGAATCGCTGCGGGCGAGGAATAGAAGACAGCCTTCAGGACTAGGTTCGGCCTATACGAGTGGCTCGTGACGCCATTCGGATTAGCTAGGGCGCCAGCCACGTTCTAACGGTACATCAACCACACCTTAAAGGACCTGCTAGACTATTCCTGTTCAGCTTATATAGACGACATCCTTATCTACTCTTTAGGGAGTAAGGAAGATCATATGAAGGAAGTCGAGAAGGTCTTAAGCCGCTTACGAGACACTGGCCTAGGTCTCGACCTAGGGAAATACGAGTTCGCGGTAAAGGAGACTAAGTACTTAGGGTTCATTATCGAGGTAGGAAAAGGAGTCCGAATGGACCCTTAGAAGGTGCTCGCGATCTAAGAGTGGGAGGCCCCTAAGACGCTAAAAGGAGTACGCAGCTTCTTAGGATTCGCAAACTTCTATCGGACGTTTATACCCGAGTATTTAGCGATCACACGGCCACTAACTGCCTTAACGAAGAAAGGAACCCCGTTCCGGTGGGACCAGGAGTAACAAGGCGCTTTCGAGCATCTTAAGAGAGTGTTTACCGAAGCTCCAGTCCTAGCCTAGTAGGACGTAGACCGATAAACGGTAGTCGAGACGGACTGCTCAGGACACAGCCTCGGGGGCTGCCTATTGTAGTACGGCGAAGACGGCCTGCTACACCTAATAGCATACCACTCCTGGAAGCTCTCCCTAGCAGAGTTCAACTACAAGATCCACGATAAAGAACTCCTAGCGGTAATGGACTGCCTTAGCGCGTGGGACGGGATGCTAAGGAGCGTGCGAGAGCCCTTCGAGATCCTAACGGACCACAAGAACCTCGAATACTTCCGAAAGGCAAGACACCTTATAGAGAGACAAGCCCGCTGGGCAGTCAAGCTCGAGAGGTACTCCTATAAACTCCACTACCGACCAGGAAAGCTAGCGGACAGGCCCGACGCGTTATTTAAAAGAGAGTAAGACGAACCAGATGGGTACGACAATAAGAGAACGAAAGGCCGTTACCAACAGCTCCTTAAGGACGAGGGAGATCCTCGCGAGAGGCAACCAGCGGAGGATGAGGAGAGTGAGGACCTCGGTGTTGGAGTCCTAAACATCGATGGCCAGCAATTCCCATCAGGAGACGAGTGCTTCGCCTATGAAGACCTTCAGACACTCTGGAACCAAGCTATTAAGAAGGATCCCGATTATCGAACTATGGTGGCAGACCTCCGCACAAAGCAGCAGTCCTTCAGTCTAAGCCTAAAAGGAGTCGTATCGATATCGGAGTGCAAGCTAGACCCGGAAGGAAGGGTCAGGTTCCGCGACAGGATCTGGATACTAGCTTACGAGCCTCTCAGGACGGCCTTAATTCAGAACGCACACGACTTGTACGCGTTAGGACACCTAGGAAGGGACGGAACGATTGGCATCCTAAACCGAAGCTTCTTTTGGCCTGGCCTTACACTGGCAGTTCGTCAATTCCTAAGGAACTGCGACACCTGCGGTAAAAAGAGAGTCTGGAGAGACGCGAAGCAAGGGCTTCTCAAGCCGCTGCCGGTCCCGGATAGATTCCACGCAGAGATCTCGATCGACTTCATAACGGACCTACCGACTACGTGCGAGACTGACCCAAGTTTCCTAATAGTGATCACCGACAGGTTATCTAAGGAGGTGACCTTAGAGGCCATGACAACGATGGAAGCGGAAGCCTACGCCGAGACCTTCGTGAGAGCCTTCTGGCGGTTCCACGGATTCCCAAGAGCTATCACGAGTGATAGGGGCTCTAACTGGACTGGCCGATTCTGGACGCGACTTTGCCAGCTAACATCAATGGATCAGAGGCTAAGCACCGCCTTCCACCCTGAGACTAACGGAGCAACTGAACAAGCTAATCAGGAGGTTCTCGTGTACTTACACTCCTATACAGCTCTAACCTAGCACGACTGGGCTAAGCTACTCTTAGGAGCTCAGCTAGCGATTAACAATAGAGACTCGAGAGCTATTGGGGTCAGTCCGTTCTTTCTCCTACACGGATACCACGTCGAACCAATCTAAGTCATCGAGAGATCGCCACAAAGTTCGAGGGATCCACGCATAAAAGCCGAACACTTCGTCTAGAGACTAAAAGACGCTGGAGATTTCGCCCAAGCCGCTATGATAGCTGCCTAACAAGCCCAGGAGGACCTCGCGAACCGAAAAAGGACCGCCGCACGCGAATACCGAGTAGGGGATAAGGTTTGGCTTTCCTTTAAGAACTTTAACCTAGACGTCCTATCGAAAAAGCTAGCCTGGCTACACGCGAAATACACCGTTATAAAGGTTATCAGCTCTCACATTTACGAACTGGACGTCCCATAAGGAGTATGGCCAAGGTTCTATGTGGACCTTATAAGACCTGCGTACGAGGATCCTTTACCTTCCCAGAAGACAACGGACTATCAACCGCCACCAGCTTTTACGGATAACAATAACCCAGATAACAACGAGTGGGAAGTCGAGAGTATCATAAGAGCCCGTACGAAGAGACGCGGAAGGAGCTTATACCGACAAGTCCTAGTTAAATGGAGAGGCTACGCGGAACCAACTTAGGAGCCTCTAGAGAACTTGAAAGATACTCAAGTGCTAAACGAATTCGAAGCAAAATACGGACCAGCAATGGATTTCGATGGCGAAAAACCCGCTAGCTAAAGAAGAACTAGGCTAGCCGAAGGCCGGAAAGAGCATAAGTAGGGAACTGAAGGGTTAGGAAGAGGAGACGTACAGAAGGAGACGTATAAGAGGAGACGTATAGGGGGCTACAGAAAGAAAAAGGGGAGGGGAGAAGGGGGGTGATGTTACAGGTTGGGACCTAGGAGATAGGCTCAGGCGCACCTAGCCTGAGCGTCTCACGAACCCCTCATATGAGGCTCCGAGTAGGTCTCTCCATTCGAACGCCAGGCTAGTGGTCAAGACCTAGGAGGGGGGAGCTGAGCAGCGATCCGAACGTTCCGATCCGAACGTTCCGGTCCGAACGTTCCTATCCGAACGTTCCGGTCCAGTCTCGCAAGATTTAACGAGACGCTGCGCCCGGCCTCCTGAAGACGGTTCTCTTCTCTCTTTCCCATCTAGAAAATAAACAGCATTTGGCCCCTTCGATAGTGCTTCAAGGCTCAGCCGCTCACATCGGCCGCTTAATTAATAGTTACTTATTTATAACATGATCTTTAAAACCGTGCGTTGTAACTTAAAGTAAGAAAACATATTATTAATTTGTTTAGTTTAACGACTTTCTTATTAGAACAGACAAACACTAGGTGTAGTGCCTGGTGGAAAGACGCGGTCGTGAGGTCGATCCCTGATAATGTGATGGACATGCCCTCGATTTAGGACGTGCAAGTCCTTGATCAAGGGTACATCTATCACCAAAGTAAAAGTGAGGTCCAACTGGGACAATAACTGGGACAAAAACGGTTACGAGTGATGGTCTCAAAAGATAAAAAGAAGTGAACATGTCTTGTTGTTCTCTTATCTTTACGGTGGAAGCTGGACGGCTACTTATAGGTGCAAGTCCTTGATCAGACCTCTGGCATTGGGTACTTATGTACCCTAGCCCCGTCTCATTATCTACGCTGATAGGCTATTAATCGATCTGAATGGTTATTATATATTATGTTTATTGGTTTAAGGTAGTGAGACTCTTAATTGTTCGATTTTAAGGTCATCCGCCGCATTTTAATTTATTGTACAAAGTTGTTCTCTCTCCCATTCCCGCTGTAGGCTAGGGGAGTGGGACTCTAGTTTTACGTAGTTCTTTGCTCTGCCGGCTGGCGCACAGCTGTCAGGCAGTACATCTGACAGATATTATGGCTCCCAAGACGTAAGCTACCTCTACTACTGTGAGAGGCTGAGCCTTGAAGCACTATCGAAGGGGCCAAATGCTGTTTATATTCTAGATAGGGAAGAGAGAAGAGAATCGACCTCAGGAGGCCGGGCGCAGCGTCTCGTGAAGTCTTGCAAGACTGGACCGGAACGTTCGGATCGGAACGTTCGGATCGGAACGTTCGGATCGCTACTCAGCTCCCCCCTCCTAGGTCTTGACCACTAGTCTGGCGTCCGAATAGAGCGACCTACTCGGAGCCTCATATGAGGGGTTCGTGAGACGCTCAGGCCAGGTGCGCCTGAGCCTATCTCCCAGGTCCCAACCTGTAACAACTACCGCTATAACCTCAACGAATTCATATGTACCATTAACGTTTCTAGACGTTAGCATTCCTCGCCATGAAATGAGATTGAACAAGGTATGAAGCACCCATGGCATAGATAGAAAATCCCTTCGCTGATTGTTCCTGTTATAGGGCAATACTATGGATAAGCGAATTCCGAATTAGGCGAGACTTTAGAGAGTATTGAAGCCAGAGGTATCTCGATTCTTGACGAGTTTCATTGCAGCCAGCTACAAATGAGTGAGAGTAGCAAATGAGATGAGCTGGCTGCAACTGTGTAAGCAGATTAGGCTTTCACCAAGGCCCAAAGCTCAGTGTCTTGTCCTCGGATGAAGATGGTACGGTGTTCCTCGCCGCGAGGGTGAGGGACGGGCGCATGAGTGGTCTTGCCGCCCAATTTGACCCAGTCCTGCCACTTTCCCGTGCTGCTGTCCCAGGTGCGAGCCCAAGCGGCACAATCGGTACCCTGATGCGTCGTCATGACGTATTTGCCGCCCCAGGCACAGGCTTTGGGCTCGCTTGCGGATCGGGCGTCTAGGCCCTCCCAGTCGCTCCAACGACTTCCATTGTAGTGCTTGTGGCGGATTTGGTTCTTGCTAAACCGGGCGAACAGGCTGATCTTGTTGGCCGTCGGCGAAACGGCAGCCAGCTGATCGATCACACCGCCGCCGAGATCCTCCCAGCTTGACCACTTGGAGCCGTCCCACCACTTGTGCCAGCACGTGTTTTTCTGGTCGCGGCCGAAGACGTCGATGCGGTCCGGGCCCCAGCAAACGGCCGCCGGCGTGTCCATGGTTTGGCCGCCCAGCGCATCCCAGCCATTCCACTTGGCCCCGTTCCAGTACTTGTGCCAGACCGAATTGTCCATGCCCCTGACGAACAGGTCCAGGCGGTTGTTTCCCCACGAGACGGCCTTGACGTCTCCCATGAAGCGGCCGCCGAGGTCCTCCCAGTCAGACCACCTCGACCCGTTCCACCACTTGTGCCAACAGGCGTTGTTAAGCCCGCGGCCGAAGAGATCGATGCGATTTTCGCCCCAGCAGACCGACGTGACGTTGCTGTAAAGCTGTCCTCCCACTTATGAGGTGGTAGAAAAAAGCATCAGCAAGACTTTAACCCTAGCTCGATTGAGGGGGGGGAGGAGGGGGAAGGGAGAAATTACTGTCGTTATAGCCCTGCCATTTGCCATCGAGGGAAGTCGCCCATCTTTGGTAGACCTTGTTCGCACCCCCGATGACAAAAACGTCTGTCCTCCCGGGGGCCCAGCTGCAAACGCTAGGTGTGACTTTGGCTGCTTGTCAGCTGTGTTTGCAAATGGTGAAGGGGAAGTACTGGTGTGAGATAAAACAAGGAACCCTGACACTGGATAGAACCCCCAAGGTTCTGGCTGCTAGCTGATGTAGAACCCATCTTGAATTAAGTCGTGAAAGCTTAAAGTGAGAATGATATTGGGGACTTGGTTTTCGCTAGACTCATATTGCACTTGCGGAAATGAAGAAAATTTGATAGTGGAGGGCGGGTTTTTATAGAGCTCAACGGCCTCCTTTTCCGGTGTGACCACTTGTACAATTGTTGCCAAAGATAGCCAGTGCCCCCGACTTAACTTGACCGACATTTGGATGGTATGCCGAGGCCTGCATATCGCAGAAGTAACAATGGATTCCACAGAAAACCATACAATTCTACTATACAATTATATTAAACGGCTATGACAACCAGTGCGACAAGCTGGTGCATGGGTTCTACAGAGAAAGTACCACATAGCATTACACCAGGCTTATAATTGTTCCCCGGGAATTAGACGCGGTGGGTAGACTACATTTGCAGCAATCTACAGTTCCTATATTACCTGGAGAATCTGACCGAGGTGACCACTACTATGTCAGGTCCAATACTGACTAAAGTCGCGGAACCAATTCGGCCTCCGCAATCCTTCGTATAGCTTGCATAATTGTCTTCATGCTCAACATATAGGCGTGATAAATGAGAGTCCCATAGCCTCTGCTGCCACCAACGACGAGGCATTTTTACTCGGCGGCGTGCCGTGCCACCACGCGCCGTGCCGTGCCACCCTGCGCCGTGCCGTGTCTTGGATTGCCTTACTTCATGCGTCATGCAAAGGCGAGCGCCCTCAGACAAAAGCGGGGTTCAAACTGGAGCAAGTGATAATGACGGCAATCACATTGTACCCATGCGTCTCGTTACCAAAAGGAAGCAAAATATGCACCCGAACCTTGCACTACGCTTTCTCATAAATATGCCAAGGACCTAACGCGTGACTGGTTGACTGACAGTAAGAACTGGCCTCTCGAAAGCCCGCCCCGTCAATCTTCCCTACCCTAGCCCGTCCGCCTGGACAATCGTCGTGATCCGCCCACTTGGGAATTCCATCAAACACCTCAATGTTGAGATTGGGGGTTGTTTGTCATCGTAGATCGGGTCACACTCGACCATCTAATACCCATAGCACTCGTATGCTCCTCGGCTAAGCACAGATGGCCCGCACCCAGACGCAAATTCTGGTTCTTTTTGGAGGCAAGGGCGGCTAGTGACAGCGGGAGTTGCCATAAAATTGCGGCGGTGTCTATGACACCCTCAATTCTGCCATGGCCGCTCCCAGCCACACGAGAAGCGCCGTAGCACGGCTAGGGCTCGGCTTTTCCTAGTTACTACGCCAACCTTCCTTATGGGGTTTTATTGTATTATGGCCTGTAAGTTTCGAATAACGGGGAAGGGCTGAGACTATGAGTTGTGTTGGAGCTGGTTGGCCATGCACGTGCCGGTAGTGTCCTCCACCCACTTCGCATAGCCACCCTCCGGGCCAGTGGGCGACGGACGGCAATAAACCATGCAGCTCAATACAAGCAATTATCTAAACTACGTTTTGTCCCATAAATTGGGTTAAAGGAGTTCCCAGCGGCGCCTGGGTCCCGGAGGGCAAGTCGTTGATACCCACGAACCCCAGAACATGCTAACAGAAACACATCTGCTGTAAACCGGCATATGTAACTGGTCGGGGCGCGCACGATGGAGCACATAAGCTCAGGGCCTGATTGTGAACCAAGCTGCTTTTCTTGCGGCGGTGATTCCAAGAGGCTCACGCCCAAAACCATACAGCTAGTGGGCTGTCCTGGGACGCAAGGTCTTGTCTACGAATGGCTGTCTAAGTAGCCTTACCACACCTCGAATCGGCTGGCCTAGTCAAGACAACAAACAAGTTAACCGTACTGACCATCCACCACTGGGCTCTAGCACACAAAATCTATAGGGGCATTACCCCTTCCTTCTACGTAAACGATGCAGCAGAAGAAGAGATGGCTGGTCGTTGGACTGCAAGCCTCCCATAGAAGGACTGCCAGCTTTGCCTGGCTATCATCGCCCTATAGCTGTCTCACGTCGCCAAGCGACAATCACCAAGGCAAGCGTCAGCATGACTGCGGCTAGCTGCTCTCTCTTTGCTTTTCCTTTTTTGCGCGGGTGGACGGGATAGCGCAGCTGACCGCATGGTCAGCATTCATTCGTCACTCGAGCTGTCTGAGCAAGGCATTTTGGCATTCATTGAACCGGGCAATGCGACTTTGCTTTTGAACTCGTATGGAGATAGTGGCTGAGAATATGTGTGTAGCTACTATTGGCTCCGACCTAGCCTTGAAGCACCAATGGGTTTAGCTAGCGCGATGAGACGCACTCACCATCAGCGGTGTATTTATACGGTTGGTCGTTATTCGCGAGGTAGGGAATTGGGGTAGAAGCAGGAAATGATAGCTTGGTTCAATGTCGAGCCCGTAGAGGGGTGAGTACGGATAGTCAATTGATTCGATGCGCAACCTTCGACCGTTCGACTTACGAGCCCGGCAGACATGAATGGGTGGCTTTGCGAGGCCGCCTTCCAGACGGTGGGTGGAAGGCGTGGATGCGCGCGGAAACCACTACAGAATGACTAGACCCGTAGATACGTATGCTTGTCTAGCTGCGCACGGGGAGTGCAGCGCCTTCACCTCGGTAGTGATGGCGGCTCAGCTAGGCGGCTGATTCTCGGCCGCGTTTCTCACCTTACCCGCGCTCGTAAAAGGTGTTCCTCAAATCTCAACTCAGGAATTGGCCAGTCGAGGCTGACGTGCAATTTCCACTTGTCGTAATCGAGACTTGGATGGGAAGCTCGTTATGGAGTTCAGCGTGCTGAGTTAGCGAAGGCGTCGATAACTTCACATCGAGCTTTAATATAACTTTATCCGGGTCGAGACGTAATAAACCGGCCCTATAGCGGCCTTAATGTTATTGTGTGTAAAAACCTTTAAAAACGCGGCTTAAAAGGCGATAAGGAACTCGGCCTTCATGATATAGTTTATATACGCCTTTATACCCGCTTTAATAAACTAAAATAAATAACATTAGGTGGCATGTCATCAACGTCATCCACCACCTCTCAGGCGCCATACTTGTCTGCTTCCAAATTGCCCTCGCCCTCGTTCAAGAAAGGCGAGAACACAAGGCAACCCGGCATTACATCTCCGAACAAGGGACACGCCTTGGAAACCTCCAAGCTCGTCTCCGAATTATGGAAAGAGCCAACCAAGCCTTCCAGGATAACGAAGAAAACACCCACAAGAAGATCCGACACGCCGTTTCTATTTTACTCAATGTCAACAGTATCTCGGAACTAGAAGACGCCGTGCGCGAACTCCAACGCACCGAGAAGCATTCCAACATCCTTGCTTCCGCTTACCAAGCCCAGCAAGACGAGTGGGAAAACGTCGGACGAATACTCCTTCCCCACCAAGAACCCAGCGCCTTTGACACTGCCGTCAAAGCCCAATCCCTACTCAACGCCCTCGCCCACATGCAGTCGACCTTCGGTCCCCGACAACCACCAGCCCCGACACTCTTGGCAGTATGGCCAAACAACAACCTAGCCGGCTCGCGATGCTCTTTGAACCTGGAGTCACCATCGAATCCTTTTGGACATCCCTGCCCGAAGCTCTCCGGAACGGAAGTAACCAATCCACCAGCCCGGATGGACTCCAACAGCTGATCATCGACGTCATGACCAACCCATCAACAAACCCGTGCCAGCACCCTAAAGAACTCGCCCAACACCTCTAGCAGGGTATCGACCTTTCATGGAATAATTCCCTTCATATCGTGGATGATCTGATGACCGTACCCACCCCACAGCCAACGACCATCACGATCCCCACCAACAAGCTATTCAAGGCTTCTGATGTACCCCGCCTCCAGGATACCGCCAAGTACGAAGACTGGCGAAGCGACATGCGCGACTTCTTCTTGTCCGAAAACGCACCCGCCCCCGAAGATGATCCAAAGGCCCTCAAACGAATCACCCGATGCTTTGATATGGTAACCACGGCCACAATCGAGGAGATAAAAACGTTCTTTAGATTATACCCACTCCCCCGACCTGTCGCCGTAGGCGCAATCGACTAAGCCCAAGGAGGAACCGCTTTCACCTGCACCCACAGAGTTGACCTCCCCTGTCGATTCGGCGACAAGTTCTTCACCCATAGCTTTCACATTGCCCCAATTGCCGGACCCTCACACCTAGTGCTCGGCCTCCCCTGGATAAAGCAACGCTGCCCAGAAGCCGACCAAAGTCTCACCGCACGAATCGCTCGACCCATTACGAGGACACCTGCCATAACCCCGCCAACCTCGCCGCCTCCAAACCCTAAGATACTCCCACAGCAACCGACCGCAGGGGAAGGGGGGGACAAGAGACCTGCAGAAACCCGACCCCTGCCGACAAAGACCTGACACTAACCGAAGGAAAAGCCCGATTCATTACCGTATATCAGATCTGTGAAGAAATTCAACAAATCCAACAGAACCAAGCCCACACCCGTTCCGCCAACACTGAGGACCCAGGTGTCCGAGAACTAATTGCAGACTGAAAAGGATGGAGGGAACCTATCCCGGAATCATTCCAAGACTTTCCCGAATCAGTGTTTTCGGACGAAGCAGTCAACAGTATGCCCCCATCTCTCCCTGGCCACGACTGTAAAATCATCCTCAAAGAAGGCGCCCGACTGTCCACCGCCAAGCTCTATGACATGTCGCAGGAGCAACTGGAAACGCTGGAGAAACTGATCCGGCACGAACTCAAGGCTACTAGCAGCTTCGTCTCGCTCTCGGCCGGCTGGATCACCTCGGCCACCACGGCCACATCGGTTAGCGAGGTGAGGCACTCTCTGCAGCGTTGCTAGGCTGTATCACGTATCTCGAGACACCCTCAAGCGCCGAATCAACGGTATTATCCTAAAGCAACTAGCCCATATCCCTCGTCAAAGCCTGTTGCCGACTCTAGAGGAAGGTTTGGCAGACTGGATCCTCACACAGGGCATAATTAGCTGGGCGCCGCCACTCTCACGCTTTCGCTGGATCGCCTAAAGGCTCCTCGTTAACTCAGGTCACTCTGGAGTCGTCGGCAAGCACTGTCATCCAAATTTTCTTAGGCGCTGGCCGCAGTTAAAGACCATGGAATCCACACCTCTCGATTTCAAGCGCGCTAATGGAGCGTCTCGTGAGAATATTGAGGAGCTCTTCGACCGCCCCGACGGAGGAGACGCCAGCTCCGTCCTTCCTAAGCACACGTATAACATTGACGAAGTCGGAGCCCATATTGGCTGATCAGACAACTATATCGTGTTTGGCCCTACAGAGCTCGAGAAGATCTACGCTATAAGCACCGCCATATGTAGCAAGACGCTCCTGCACCCAAGAGCGAGGAATGAATCTTCAAGAAATACGTTCAGTTTCTCGTGTACGTTAAACTGTTGCTAGCCGACGAGAATCTTTCCTTGACTATTCCCAATCGCTTATCAAGATGCTGGCATGCTAACGTAGCCAAGACGGCTCAGACAGTGAGGTATGGCAGTGGCCTACACCGGTCGATGCGATGGCGCTATCCGACTCATCACACGTACAGTCGATTTCGTGAAAGCGACCTTCGGGTTACAAACGTGCAACCTCTAGGCCAGACCGCCATTTAGTCCCGTGATACGAGATGTCCCCTCCACGGCCCGAACCGTGCAGGATTGAACGCATAAAAAGCAATTACTAAATCAGGTCAATTCGACCGCAACTCCGGTCACCTTCCTTTCGACCGGGATTGCGAATCGACCACAGCTGGTCCGCGCCGTCAATGACGCAATTCCGTTTAAAATAAACTCGGAAGTTGTTGGCCTTGCGCTGAGCCTATCAATGCCACATCATCACCAAGCCGAGCGTTAGACGCGTCGAGTTGGCGGGACCCAATTTGCTTGGTCAATATCATCCCCGCTCAAAAGCAACACAACACGGGACGGTTTAATTTAGCGTACTGGCTTCTATCCCATCGGTTCTCTGGACGAGCTGGGGAATCTGATTCCCTAGCGTGTCGTATGGGCTTATAGGGTAGGTAGCCTAGATACTAGAGTGCGTTATCCTGTTTAGTGTGGTCCTATCACCCCACTTAGATCGCACTATATATGATGCGTGGATGGCATCTTAAATCCAGAACTGAAAGGGTCCTACGTGGTAGACTAGGCCTAGTTTAGTAGATAGAACACTATATCTGCTGCCCCTCGCTGCTAGTCCTAGCAGTGAGGCACGCCTTCTTCTACACATCACTTTAACCCTATACTTCACCTTATTAACTAGTAGCATCTTAATGCGTAAAAGATAAGGGACTTGTCATTTAACAGATCCTGATCTTAATAGCCTATGTATTTCAACGGTATCCAGTTTAGTAGACTAGGTTATTATCTTCCCCGTAGTGGCACGCATTAAATGCCGTGGACACGGAGAATGAACATCACCTTCGATGTGGACACTTTAACTCCCCTTAAGTGGTGCTCACAGCGGGAATCGAACTCCGCTCTCCTAAGTATTCGAACACTAGGTATTAAACTATAGACGCGTGTGCTAAGCCTCGAGGTGTAGTAGGTGTACCCCGCCCCACGCGTTAAAGTCTCGAACCGGTAACCGTGTCAAGGTGCGGTCAGGCAGGCAGGCAATGGAGTCGATTCAGGTTCTATGCTACAGGTCCAGGTTCCTATTCTGTTCGGTACAGGTCAGGCTAGCAGACAGGACGTAGCTTGGAGAGCTACAACTGAAGTCTTCTCGGTCGCAGACTTCTTATCTAAATCCCCAACGGAGGTCCGTACTGAGCGGTCTTAATAGAACTCCATCACGGGACGACTAATCCGTAGCCAGTTTAGGATGTCTCAGAGGCTGCCCTATGCCGGTACGGTCTGTCACGGTCCACCCTGTAACAGTACTCCCCTCCTTAAGGCGGAGTTCCATCGACGCGGTTCTGAAGGGCGAACGGCTAAGCCTTCCGTAGGCTAATAGGTCTCGGTTTCTCTGGGTATCTTCGGTGGAAGTTTGCCACTACCTCGCTAGCGTTAGCGACGTATTCCGCAGGCTCCTCGGTTGGTTGGTCGTATCTAGCCCACTTCACGGTGTATTTTAAGCGGGAGCCTCGGCCTCCGCCTCGGTTGTCTAGACGGGAATCCAGGATATCTTCGACTTCGAACTCTTCGACGCTATCGACCTCTATAGGCGGGGGCGGTGGTTGTACTTAACCGGGGGCAGGATCGTCAGGATTAGGACGGAGTAGGCTAACATGGAATACCGGGTGGTTTCTTATAGACGGGGGTAGGTTTAACTGATAAGCGTACAGGCTTATAACCTTCGTAATGGTGAAGGGTCCGAGTTGCTTCCAGTCGAGTTTCTTTTGAGGGCGTTTTGTCCGTATATTTCGGGTATCAAGCCAGACTTTCTGGCCTACTTAATATTGGCAAGCGGGGCGCCTCTTACAGTTGGCGTATTCCTTATAGCAGGCTTACGCTAAATAGATCTCAGACTTCAACATCTCGTGGACTTCCTAAATCTTCTAGGCGACGCGCTCGGTGTCCAGGGCTACGGGGGTACAGTCGGGGTCTAGTGGTTCAAACCCGATCCTCGGATGGAACCTGTAGTTCGCGAAGAACGGTGTGGTCTTAATGCTCTCATTTAGGGCATTATTTAGCGCGAATTCAGCTAAGGGGAGCTAGCGGCTCTAATCGTCTTATAAGTACGACACTTAAGCGCGGAGGTACTATTTTAGGAACAAGTTCGCTTGTTTAGTCTAGCTATCGGTTTCGGGGTGGAAGGCAGTCGACAGCAGGCTCTGAATACCTAGTCGGTGGGTTAGGTGTTCCCAGAAGCGTCCCACGAATTAGGGGCCTCGGTTGGAGATTACGGTTCTCGGTAGACTGTGTAGTTTCCAGACGTTATTTAGGTATAGGCGCGCGACCTCGTCGGCGCCACAGGTGTCTCGGCAGGCGATGAAGTGTTTTATCTTCGTTAAGCGGTAGACCACAACTAAGATAGCATCGTAGCTATCACTTTTCGGTAGGTGTACGACGAAGTCCATCGAAATGTCTTGCTATGCTTGTTCGGGTACGGGCAGCGGGCGGAGCACCCCTTGCTTAGCTTCGCGGGAAGAAATGGTCTGGCAGTAGGTGTGACAGTTGTTAGTCCATTACTCCACGAAGGCATACATCCGCGGCCAGTAGTAGTCTTAGGACAGGGTCTCGTATATGCGGGCTCTCTTTAAGTGTCTAGCTACGGCAGTGTCGTGGTACAAACGAGTCAGTTTAACGCAGAGTTCGGGTAAGTCAGGGACATAAAGGTAGTCGCGGTAGTACAGCATATTAGCTTATTCCTCGCACTCGGCAAGGGAGATCAAGGGGTGGCGGGGTTTTCCAGTGCGTAGTGCCTTTAAGATGGAGTGAACGGTCTCGTCCGACTTATATCCTCGGGTTATAAGGTTCTGAATAGCTGGCGGCAATAATAGGGCGTGGCGTTCTTATTGTAGAGATAGTGTAATAGCAGGCTGGGGGTCTAAATCGACGGCGTTTAGTTCTGGGGGACGGCTAGAAGCGGATTGCGATCTAGTTATAGCGTTAGCTTGGGTCGGGCTTTCCTCGAAGTGGACTGATTTCCTTTGCGGTTCGAAGTTCTCTTTTTTTAAGACGACTTTACTTTAATATAGCAGTTGTTTATCCCTTTCTTTAAGTAGGTCCTCTGACCTCCTAGTTAGGGCGTCGGGTTTTATCCTTTGCTTCCCAAGTCGGTATATAATCTTGAAATTAAATCGAGATAAGAATTCAGACTATCTCGTTTATCGGCGGTTTAGTAACTTTGTTATTGTGAAGTATTCTAGGTTCCGGTGGTCAGTGATAACCTTAATCGGCGATAACGCGCCTTTTAATTCGGGACGCCATTCTTCGAAACAGCGAATAATAGCTAGAAGTTCCTTATTATAGATCTCATAGTTATACTCTATTAAAGAGTGCTTTTTTAAGAAGAAGGCAACCGGGTGTAAAATTCCGTCGTCTCTATACTATGATAGCACACTAGCAGAGACATAGTCTAAGGCATTGGTCTTTAAAATCACTTCTTTCTCCTAGTTAAAGGGAGTTAAGATCGGGGCCGATATAAACGCGTTCTTTAATGTAACGAATGCATTCTTGTATTCTTCTGTCTAAACGAATTCAACCCCTTTCCTTATAAGGTTAACTAGCAAGGCGACAATCTTCGAAAAGTCCCGGATAAACCGGCGGTAGAAGTTCCTAAAGCCGATAAACGCTTATACATCGGTTAAGTAGGACAGGGTGGCCCAGTTCTTAACTGTCTCAATCTTAGCGGGGTCTATATATAGGCCATCGCGGCTAACAATCATCCTTAAGAATATAGTCTCAGTTTTAAAGAATTCGCACTTCGACATTTTTGCAAATAAGCCGGCTTCTCTTAATGCTTAAAGCACCTTTTATAGGTGTTTGACGTATTCCTCGCGGGTCCGGCTATAAATTAGGATATTGTTTAAGTACACAGTGTAGCAGATATCTAGGTGGTGTCGTAAGGTATCGTTAATAAACCTTTAAAATGTAGTAGGGGCTCCAGTTAATCCGAAAGGTATAATTAACAACTCGAATAAGCCAAAACAGGTGCGGAATACGGTTAGGTATTCTTATCCTTCTTTAACCCTGATCTTGTTAAATACCGTAATAATGTTGACCTTAGAGAAATACTTCATTCCCTTTAGGTTATTCAGGGTCTCCTTAACTAAGGGCAGCGGGTAACGGTCCTTAATAGTGATATTGTTTAAAGCGCGGTAGTCGATATAGAAACGGAGTCCTCCTCTAGGCTTCTTAACGAACAGGACGGGCGACGCGGCCGGGGAAGAGCTAGGTCGGACAAACCCCTTTCAAAGATTCTCTTGTAGCCACTCTTTTAATACGGCCAGTTCTTCGCGGGACATAGCGTATAGGGGTCCGAAGGGGGGCATTTTCCCTTCTATTAGTCGAATCTCGTGATCGTGATCTCTATACGGTGGCAGTTTCTCTGCTTCTTTCGGTGAGAAGACGTCCTCAAAATCTCTCAGTTCAGGCGGCAGTTATTTAGATAGGGTAAGTTCGGGGGCCTCTGATAGGCGTTCTTCGATCTCTTCGACGGTGACGGGGAACGTAGCGTATCCTCTTCTTAGGTACGCTGAACAGGCGCGGGGGGAAACCTAAGCAATGTCCCAACAGGATAAGGCCTCGGGGCGGTTCGGCAGGTTCTCAGGACGGGCTCGGGCTGGGACGTCATGCAGGGCGGTCACCTTTATAGGTCTCTCCGGTGTGTTGCAGTTCTGGCGACAGAACTCGCTGTCGAACGTGAACGTGTGGCTCGCGAACCCTATACAAGGATCGTGCATCTTAAGCCAAGGGATTCCGAGGATAACAGGAAAGTAAGCTAGCTGGGTTACAAAGAAGCGTAGTCGTTTCTTGTAATGGTCGTTTATCTGCATTGAGCACTTAACGAAATGAGTGACCTTCCTGCTTTCGTTAGGGCGGCCATCGATCACTTCGATCTTAAATAACCTTCTTAGGGGTCTTATAGGCAGCTTATAGGCTTCGGCCTAACTACAGTCGATAAACGCTTTCGCAGCGGCTCCAGAATTAGTCAGGGCGTAAGTCGGCAGGGTGTAGTTATCGGTTGCTAGGGTAACAGGTAAAACCATAAGTTTTCCACGTATATCTTCCTCTTCGTAGATAGATAGGCCGTGGATGGAACGGGCAGATATTGGTAAGGGCAGCGGAGTCGGGGCGCTGGGCTCGGGAGCCTGTAAGCGACTTAATATAGGCTTACTCCGTTTAACGAGTGAGGACTGTCGTTCCGTAGGGCTTGGAACCGGTTAGTAGGCGTAGGGGAGTACGAGACAGGCTGCGGAGACTGGATCGGCGGGGGCGATAGCAGAGCGGGCGTGGCGGTAACAGGAGCCGGGGGCGGGCTGTTCCGGGGGCTGGTTGCTCGGGCGTAACGGAACGGAACGGAGTGTAAGTCGGGTTTAGGGTATTGGGCTACCTTATAGTCTTGCCGGCCACAACGGAAGCACTCTCCTCTCTCTTTACAGCCTGACAGAGAGCAGGGGCGGCTACGTTGGTGACTTAAATTTATAGGGTCACCGGCGTCGGTCTTAGCAGCGGGCTGGCGGGATTCGTTTTAGGGAGGTATATAAGGACTGGCGGTACTGTTAATCTTAGTCGTTCCTTTATAACCGTTAACCTGACGCTGGTGCTGGCGGAATCGGTTGTCGAGAGTCTAAAGATAACGGGCAAACGCACGATACTCTCTCGTGGGGGCCGGGTTATGTAGGAGCATGTCCTGGATCTCGCGGGACACGCCTTGGGACAGTAGGGGGGGCAGGGCAGCTTTAGGAACTTCGCTCTCTAACGCGAGTCTCTCGAACTCTACGAAGAAGACGCTGAAGTCTAGATAGCGTTGCTTTAGGTTGTATAGCTTATTCTTGGCGTTCTGTTTCTAGTCGGGGTCTCTAAAGGCTTCTTCTAAGTATGACAGTATATTGGTGTAGTCTAGGAACTGCGGGATTCCGTACTGGATACGGGGTAGGATCAGGTCGTAGGCTTTTCTAGACAGGCGGCTGGTAACATAGTTCAGGCAGGAAACAGCAGACAGGAACCGGTCGGCGTTAGAGACCATTTTCGAGTGGACTTGTTAGACGAATCTTCGAAGGTCGCTTCGAGTTCCATCAAACTCCTTTAGGTCAGGGATCTTCTCACTGAGGGAGGCGGGCTCCGAATATGAGGTAGGAGTAGGTGTAGGCGTTCGCGGAGTATGATCTTCCTGCGCTTCAGTAGCAGGTTCAGGACAGGGAGACAGTTCGGTTAGGGGGGTCTGTATAGCAGGGCGGGCGGAGTGGAGGAGTCGTTCATTCTCAACACTCAGTTGGATGAGCGCCTTCTGTTCCTTCTCCAGTCGATCTTCTTAGTATCGGACTACCCCTTCTTTCTTTATAAGAGCAGTCCGGGCCGAGGCGAGGGCGGTGTCCTTCTCGGACAGGGAGACTTCCAGGGACGATATATAGCCGTGCAGCGTGCGTAGGTACATCAGCTATCCGGCGGCGTCGCTTTGAACACTGGCAAGCAGTTCGTCGGGGTCTTCGGTGTCAGCAGGGGCAATCGGGCGGTTCGACATTTCGAAAGCAGTGTCGAGCTTAGGAGGAAGCTACGTAATGTCAAGGTGCGGTCAGGTAGGCAGGCAATGGAGTCGATTCAGGTTCTATGCTATAGGTCCAGGTTCCTATTCTGTTCGGTACAGGTCAGGCTAGCAGACAGGACGTAGCTTGGAGAGCTACAACTGAAGTCTTCTCGGTCGCAGACTTCTTATCTAAATCCCCAACGGAGGTCCGTACTGAGCGGTTTTAATAGAACTCCATCACGGGACGACTAATCCGTAGCCAGTTTAGGATGTCTCAGAGGCTGCCCTATGCCGGTACGGTCTGTCACGGTCCACCCCGTGACAAACCGCTACGAAAACGGAATTAAAAGATACTACTATTTAATACGTAAAAGATAGGGGATATATTAGTTAATAGATCCTACTTTTAATGGCCTATATATATTTACGGTGTTTAGTTTAGTAGCCTAGGTTATTATTTCCCTTTATAGTAGCACGCATTAATTACGCTATAAAAATAAAACCTTTAATGAACTTATTATAAAAAGAAGTGCCCTTTATCTAGGGACTTAATTAAGAATAAGTACTTAAAACCTTAAAAAATAAGATTATAAACGGGGTTGCTCTTTAAAAGCTAAAGTATAACACTTATTAGTTTTACCTCAAAACCGACGTGTTTAAGATAGGCTAAAAAGCGGAACTTAGCTAATCAATTAACGGAAAGTATTAGCTAACTCGTTTTAAGTCCAAATATTAAAACGACGTTAAAAAGAAGTACGACTTTAATAAGTAAGAGCGTCTTGCTATTATTAAAACCTTAAAACGTTTACAACATGTTGGAAGTGTTGGTTCGATCGAAAGAGGAAGCAACCCTTTATAAGGGCTCTTTCGATCTCGGAGGTCGTTTCTTATAAAGAAACACGGAAGAATAAGGAACTTCTCTTTAAAAGGAACGAGAGTGTATTTCGTGTGCTTTTCTTGCTTGCTTCAGGACAAACTAGTTACACGAAGAGGGGAGATTCAGCCTTTACTTATACCCGTTAAACCCTTATCCTCTTAGTAATACAAGAAAGAGGACGCGTAAGTGATTGCGTAAGTGATCACGTGGCTTATAAGCATATGAAACCTTATAGAGGTTTGTGGAGCCTCATGGGGGCTCGTGGGAGCTTCGAGGAGCCACGTAGAAAATCGTGGAAACTCGTGGAAACTTGCAGAAGCTTCCGCGTGGCGTACGCCACGCTTGTGGATAAAGCGGGCAACGCTTGCGGGTAAGCTGGCCCGTGCTCCAGGGTAGGCTGGCCCGAGCTTTAGGATAGGCTCGGTTAAAGGACTAGCTTCTCGTTAAGTGCATAGCTTAGTCCGTAGTGACAGAGAACGGTATAGGATAAGTCTTATACCTGCAACAAATAGTGATTACCTTAATAATTAATTTAAGTATCTATTGGAACCAAGAAACCCCGAACTGTAGGGAGTCTGGTGGAAAGACACGGTCGTGAGGTCGATCCCAAAAGTAAAGCAGAGGTGAGGATACTGTTGATCAAGGCAGTCCTTAATGTAGGACAGCAAAAGAGGTTCAAAATAGATACAGAAATAAGTGTAAGAAGCTGCGCCTAGGCGTAGTGGTTGAAGTAAAAGATGGGAAAAACGCCATGGTGTCTCCCACAAGAACTACGCTTCGGAGGCTGACCTATATATGCGTACACCCTTGATCAAGGCTGACATAAGCGCCCTGGCCCGGTCTCACTATCTTACCTATAAATAAAAGTAATCTCTTAACGACTTATCATAAAGTTTAAACTAGTTAAGCACTTTTAATTCATTAGTTACCTTATAAATAATGTTTAAGTAGATAGACGCTTTCAGTTCTTAATTATTGTTGGAAGTGGTGGTTTGATCGAAAAGAGGAAGCAACCCCTTTATAAGGGCTCTTTCGATCTCGGAGGTCGTTTCTATAAAGAAACACGGAAGGATAAGGAACTTCTCTTCAAGAGGAACAAGAGTGTATTTCGTGTGCTTGCTTGCTTCAGGACAGACTAGTTACACGAAGAGGGGAGATTCAGCCTTTACTTATACCCGTTAAACCTTTATCCTCTTAGTAATACAAGGAAGAGGACGCGTAAGTGATTGCGTAAGTGATTACGTGGCTTAGAAGCATATGGAACCTTATAGAGGTTTGTGGAGCCTCATGGGGGCTCGTGGGAGCTTCAGGGAGTCACGTAGAAACTCGTGGAAACTCGTGGAACCTTGCAGAAGCTTCCGCGTGGCGAACGCCACGCTTGTGGAGTAAAGCGGGCCATGCTTGCGGGTAAGCTGGCCCGTGCTCCAGGGTAGGCTGGCCCGAGCTTTAGGATAGGCTCGGTTAAAGGACTAGCTTCTCGTTAAGTGCATAGCTTAGTCCGTAGTGACAGAGAACGGTATAGGATAAGTCCTATACCTGCAACACCCCCTCTCTTAACCTATACCGTTAAAATACACGATAATAGGCGTGCTTAAGGGCGTAAGTTTAGTAGGCTTAAGAACCTACTGAATTTCTCTTTCGGAAGTGGCTTAGTTAAGCCATCGGCGGGCATGTCGTTAGTCGAGATGTATTCGACCGATATATTCTCGTTTTCGACTTCTTGCCGGACGAAATAGTAGCGTATAGCGGTGTGCTTGGTACGCTGGTGATATTCGGGGTTATAAGCTAAGTTTATAGCCGAAGTATTGTCCCCTTTTATCGGAATCGAAGCCGTTTTAACCCCTAACTCGAATAAGAGGTTTTTAAGCCATATAGACTCACGGGTGGCCTGTTCTAACCCGTTAAACTCGGCTTCGGTGGTCGATAAGGCTATAGTAGACTGCCTTTTCGATTTCCAGCTTATAGGACCGTTATTCAAGGTAAATAGGTAGCCGGAAGTAGACTTTCGAGTCTCGTAGTCGCCGCCGTAATCCGAATCGGAATAGCCCACTAATGTAGGCTTAATGTCGCCCTTATAGACTATAGAGTAGTCTGCAGTCCGTTTAGGTACTTAAAGACACCTTTAACGGCTTTCAAGAGCTGTTTATTGGGGTTCTGCATAAATCGAGCTAGAAATCCCACAGCGTAGCAGATATCGGCCTAGTCTGCGTCATGGCATACATTAGACGGCCGATTAGCTGCTGATATTCCTTTATAGTGTCCGAATTCGATTTTTCGTCTTTGAGAGCGGTGTAATCGATATTCTTCGGAAGGCTCGGAGAGAGGAACATCGGACGGCGTTATCTCGTATAAGTTCGAGGTTTCAAGGATTTGCCGTATATATGTCGACTGGTTTATCTTTATAAGTCGCTTCTCTCGGTCTCAGGTAACCTGAACGCCGAGAAAGTAGGAAATAGGACCTAAGTCCTTAACCTCAAAGTGTTTTCCTATCTCTTTCTTTATTCGGTTAATATCCGTTAATAACGGACCGAATATAAGGAAATCGTCAACATAAGAAACGATAAACATCCGGAGTTCATCGTTATAATACGTGGACTCGTCCGAGATTAGAGGTTTAAAGCCTAAGGTAGATAAGGCCTTTTTAACCTTTAGTTGCCACTGCCTAGGACTCTGTTTTAGTCCGTATAAAGCTTTAAAAAGCTTAAATAACTGGGTACTGTCGAATTTCCACCCAAAGGTGTTTAACTCCGGGTTTTCGAGTAGAAGATCGTCTAGGCCTTCGATAGGCTCAATATAAACGTCTTCTAGTAGTTCTCCGTTTAAGAACGCGGAGACTATATCGATCTGTTCGATTTCCCAGTTGTAGTAGGCGGCTAAGGCGAGTAAAACTCGCCATGTGGCTGGTTTTGTTCGGAAGCGAATGTTTCGAAATAGTCAAGGCCGTACTGCTGTTCGAAGCCTCTAACGACTAGCCGAGCTTTGTATTTAACCGGTTTTCCGGTCACGTCGGTCTTTAACTTGAAGACCCATTTTAGAGATAAAGGAGAGCGTCCTTCTCTCTTAACTTTAGCTCGATCAACCGCTTTAAGAAGTCCTTTCTTTATGATTTCCTTTAGTTCGGTGTGAACTGCAGATAGCCACTCTTCTTTATCCTTAGACTGAAGGGCTTCCTTTAAGGAGCAGGGCTCTTTATAAAGGGTAGCGGTTGGAAAAGCGTTATCGAAACGCTTATAAGTCGACTTTTCGCTTTCGGAGAGGTTATTGGGTAAAACAACCTCGATAGACGTCTTCGGACGGTTTATGATACCCTTCGAGTTTGGAATAGGGCGGAATTTGCACTAGAGACGGAGATAATATCGGAAATCTCGTCCGAGTGCTGTTTCCAGATAGCGTGGCCGAAGGAGTGTAGTCTACCCCTCTATTTCCGTATTTTCTTCGTCTTCGGATAGAACTCGAAGGTGGGAGGTCGGAAAAACACGCTTTTAAAGGGCCGGCTAGGGATATAGACGATATAAATCGAGTTTCCTTATACCCGAGTAGAATCCCTTTTTCAGCCTTAGATGCGAATTTATCGGACTGAACTAATAGTTCCTTTGGTTTATAGGTGTATACCGGAGTTCGATAATATGTAAGAAGGATAAATCGGGAGTATTATCCTGATTAGGATAGAAATAGTCGTAGAACTCCTAATAAGGAGTTATATTCTTTTTCGAGGTCGGCGTAAGGTTGATAACCTTTACTATAGACTGTAGGACGAATTCCCATAGGTATTTAGGGATTTTCGCGTTTAGTATTGCCGTACGACCTTTATCGAGTATAACTCGATTAGATCTTTCTGCTATGCCGTTTTGTTCGGGTGTGTAGCGGTTCGAGGGCTCGTAAATAACTCCTTTAGTCTTTAGGAATTTTTCGAGCTGAACGGGGTTAAATTCGGTCCCGTTATCGATCCTTATAAGAGAAGGATACGATTTAAACTGCTGTTTTAAGTGTTCTAAACGGTTTTTAACCGTCTCAAACACCTCGTCCTTAGACTTAGTAAAGTCTATAAAGCGAAAGGACGTAAAGTCGTCGGTGTAGACGATAATGTAGTTATAACCCGAATAACTCGTAGGAGTGATTTTAACTGTATCTAAGCAGATCCGGTTTAAGGGAAAAGTTGCTCGATTTCTGTTGACTTTCCTTGTTGTCGGGTAAACTTTCCTAATAAGCAGGCCTCGCAGTTCAGGTCCTGTTTATTAAGTTTCGAGGGTCTATGCCTTTGTAGACTTTGAAGCCTTAACTAAGGCGTCGAAACTTGGATGACCGAGGCGTTTATGCCATAATTCGGTGTCCGTATAGTAGGAGAGACTTGGAATCTCCGATATGAAGCTCCATGGATTCTTGATGGGGCTTTCGACTGAACTATAGAAAAGTCCAGGTAAAGTAGACCTTAAAGCCGTTGACTCCGTCGAAATCAGAGTTAAATCCGTTGAGATATCGGACTTAAAAGACTTTATAGAGCCGTTTTCGGGTACCGTGGCTGAGGTCCGGGTCCCAGGTAGTTTCGGCGGTAAGTCTTTGGATTTTAGGCTTTTAAGACCGTTCTTTTGGCCTATTAGGTCTTTTTTAAGCGCGGTTTTCGCTGTGATATAAGCGAAATTCGGTTCCGGCTTATAGGCGACGTCGAGAAAGAAACCACGCTTTAAGGGGTTTAACGTGGCTATAACGACGCCTTTTGAAGAGAAGTTCCGTTCCGCTTATCTTTCCGCCGGACTTATAGTGGTTTAATCCGGAGATAAGATTAATCGGAAATCCGGGATATAGAGCGTGTTCTCGAGAGTAAGGTAGAAAATGTCGCTCTTTTTCTTTATAGGAAGGTAACGGTTCCTTTCCTACTGGCTTTATAAAGCCGGCTCCAGTAATAACGGGGTCTAAGTCGGAACAGTAAGTTAAGTCCTTAAAGTAGGACTTATCGTTCGATATATGCTGTGTAGAGCCCGTATTGTAAAGCCACCAGTCCTTCGGTACGCCGTTAAAGTCACTACTTGAATAAGAGTAACTATAAAACGCCTCGGACTGTTTTCCGGATTCGGAATCAGAGTTGGAATCGGAGTCGTTAGGACGACTTTTTTCCTGCGGTTTCTTAGGATTCGGCTTAGAACCCTTAAAATTCCGCTTAGAACCCTTAAAGTTAGGGTTCTTAGGGTTCGAATTCCCGTTATTCAACCCTTTTCCGTTCTTCCCGTTATTAGATTTTGGGCCCCCTTTCGAGTTAGGGGGTTTAGAACGGTTATTCTTTGTATAAAACGAAGAGTTCCCCATTGCAGTATCTGGGGAAGCCTTAGATTCGTCGAGAATATCGTTGATTAGCGAATCTAAAGACGGCGGCTCCTTACTTCGTAAAGCGGAGCGTTGCCGGTCAGCCCATATAGGGTAAGTAGACGACAAGGCGGCTATAAAGACCGTCTTTAAGTCTATATCGTCTATCTTCGCTCCGACATTCGCTAGTTTCTTCGCATAGGTCTTAAACGAAGAGATAAACTCGGTTAACGAGTTATAATGCTCGTATCGAATAGAATGGAACTCGATATAGAGCTGCTGCCGGAGAACAGGACCAGTACCCTCATAACTAGCACTTAACGTTTCTAGTGCTGAAAGGGTCCGTAGCGTTGAAGATTAAAGAAAGGGGCTCGTCGGAAAGGTTCTGCCTTATAACAAGTAAGGCTAGAGTCTTCTGCTCCTCGAAATCTCCTTATACTTATCCGTATTAAGGAAGAACTGCTCAATTTTAAGAGTTTAAAATAAAGCAGTAAGGAGGACTTCCATGTGTTCCAGTTTGAAGAACCGGATAGTCGGTGGGATTTCGGCATTAAACATGCCGATACCGACTTAATAATGTCGGCCATGTTGTTTTTCCGGCGTGAGAGTAGCCGAAATAAGCCCTTATTCGGTTAAAGAGAACCGAAAAATGCCTCGTATCGAATATAACCTCTTTAATTCCTAAGGTTAAGGAATAAAGGGGCAGCTATATGCTAATCGGGACGCCGAAAAGCAGCTTATCCGAAATATTCGCTTAAAGCGAGTCCGAGGCTTAAAGACTTCGATAATATCGAAGAAGGCTTTGGAAGACTTAAGGTTGCTTCGGAAGCTTCGAGGGCTTTCGAGACGAATAAAGCGGTTCGGAAGACTTAGGGTCGCTTCAGGTTGCTTCGGCCGAGAGAGGAGGAAGAAATCGACGAGGGAGGTTAAGGGGCGTAATCTTAAGCGAAAAGATATCGGCCCGGGCTTATAACCTGTTGGAAGTGGTGGTTTGATCGAAAAGAGGAAGCAACCCCTTTATAAGGGCTCTTTCGATCTCGGAGGTCGTTTCTATAAAGAAACACGGAAGGATAAGGAACTTCTCTTCAAGAGGAACAAGAGTGTATTTCGTGTGCTTGCTTGCTTCAGGACAGACTAGTTACACGAAGAGGGGAGATTCAGCCTTTACTTATACCCGTTAAACCTTTATCCTCTTAGTAATATAAGGAAGAGGACGCGTAAGTGATTGCGTAAGTGATTACGTGGCTTAGAAGCATATGGAACCTTATAGAGGTTTGTGGAGCCTCATGGGGGCTCGTGGGAGCTTCAGAGAGTCACGTAGAAACTCGTGGAAACTCGTGGAACCTTGCAGAAGCTTCCGCGTGGCGAACGCCACGCTTGTGGGTAAAGCGGGCCATGCTTGCGGGTAAGCTGGCCCGTGCTCCAGGGTAGGCTGGCCCGAGCTTTAGGATAGGCTCGGTTAAAGGACTAGCTTCTCGTTAAGTGCATAGCTTAGTCCGTAGTGACAGAGAACGGTATAGGATAAGTCCTATACCTGCAACAATTATATAAACCCTACGTCACGTAGTACTTAAGTATAGCGTTTGTTATAAATACATAGCGCTCTTATTAAGAGGTTAGCTTACGTGGTCGACTAGTTCTTTTTTTATGCTTTATTATTTTCCGTTAAGTGACGTACCTTATAAGGTTAGTAATAGTTTTATGTCGACGCGTTCCAAATGCCTTTATAACAGCGCTATATAGTTAACCGCATATAGCAAAAGCTATAATAGCCGCAACAGCCTTAGGGCTAAACTATCTGTTAAGCTTACGCTTTGCGGTTAAAATGCGACTAAACTCGTGCATATCTATGTCTAATTAAGTGAGTTATGAGTAGATGGAGAGATAGAGTGGTTATGTTGGTTTTATGAAGTTAGCACGAGGGGGTAGCTTGTGCGCAGACTTTTGTCCAGTGATTTTAGCTACATATTAAGGTATTTATGTGTGTGTGTGTGTTTGTTTCATATCTACGTAGGACCGCTAGTACCATGGTATAAGCTACTCATCTCCCATAAGACATATGGCGTGGCTAGCTTGTAGAGGCCACTCCGTGTTTTGTTGGCTCATCATGTCTCTAACCTTCCGACTCGACATCCAGCTTTCCAGCCTCTTTTATAGTCCTCTGTTCTCTGCGCTTGGTGCTAGCCCTTTAGAGGCATCCTCGCACTTTTGTGTTCCGGGGCCGTATATGGCTACGCTAGTTTGCCCTGGTGTCGTTTGCCTGGTGACGATATGGAGCGCCCAGAAGGACGCCCCGACGACATCACAAGCCACGTTTATTGAAACCCATCAGCTTATGGAGACGTACGCTATCTCGCTCCGATGGAGCCCCCGACACACGGGTATTGCCGGAAACGAGGCAGCCGACGCCCTAGCAAATCAGGGAGTGGCTGAAGGACCACTAGACAAGTATAAACAACGAGCAGCGGCAGGTCTTAAAGGCATATCGCGGAAGAAACTCTAGGAAGCAGCAGAACGATGGTGGAAGGCCCCAAACACCAACACCCCATCGGGCCCTAAAAACCCAGTCTTCCAGCTGAAAAGGCGACAAGAAACAGTGTGAGCAATCGACATAAGAAAACCCGCCCCTCCCCCCAAACGTCCGCCCTGTTCCTCTCCGGCCATCATCATCCACGGCACGCTTTCGTGTGTCGCTTCAGGTGGTCAGGTCGAGAGAACTGCTCCCCACACGCGGCGCATGAAATCCGAGACCGCTTACTGTGGTGTACCTCCACGTGTCGCTGCATGTCCCTTTGCCAGGCTGTTTGTATCTTACAGGGAGCGTCCTCATGCTTCGAGAAAGGACAGACCACCGGTTTCCTGTGAGTGCGGATGTGCTTTCTGTGGAAGTCAACGGCAGAGTCAGTATTCGCCTTCCAACATGCTGCGGCGACGGGGCAGGAAAGGGTGCGTCTTCACGTACCGTAGCGCACTTCGCGTTTTATACTGCATATCACAGCGCTCGCTATCGGTGACTTCTGCGCACTGATAATAGCCAGAGGCATTGGGCTTCCCCTGCAGAGGAGGAAGGGGGTCCTCGGCATACTGGGGAGTCCTGGCATTTTTTCCAGTCGTGCCCATAGTGACTTCGAATAATGTGTCGCTTGCGGCTTCTGTTTCATCACTAAAGTTTCCCATGTTTTGAGGCGACGTCGAGGATGTTTGCAAAGCATCCAGGGGGGAAGGGGCGGTATCGAGGGGCCCCATGTCTGAGGCTCCCGGCGTGGCCACAACGTAATCGATCTAAAGATACGAATCCAAGTCCTCCGCGCCCATCGGCTCTGCCGAATTTTGATTGGCCTCGTCGTGCGGTCCTCCGGCATTACCTTGAGCGTAGCCGTTGTCGTATTTCGGGACGTACTGCGTGTGGTCCTGGACGTCGTACTGCTTGTTGAACGGCTGATTGCTCTGTTCACGGAACTGATTAGCCATCAGACGTAATGCAGGGGCTATCACCTGCCTGGGTAGTATCATCGTATTGGAATGCCCAGAAAATCCCGTCATTTAAGAACTGGCTTTCATGATCCACCGGCTGTTCGCTACAGCTAGTGTCGAGGCAATCCTCGTCCCGTTCCGGACCAGGTGTCTCCATAGAGCAAAAAAGGGTGCCGCTGAGGCTAGTTCCGCACGTGTAAGAGCCCCAAGGCGATTGGTACGAGGTTCGGGCCGCTTCACAGGACCATTCAGATGTTGCTTCGTGCATGTGCGGATGCCAAAGAGTCGAGACAGTCAGGGGTGACTTTTTCTCTCATAGGGGGAAACGAGAAGGCAGGTAGGAGGCCCGCCAGTCCAACGCTTTAAAGCTCCCTCCTTGTTACCGTTGAGGAGGCCTCAATCCTCAATCCGCCTGGCTGCTGGCGGCCAAGGCGAAGGGGTGATGGTAGGCCCCTCGCATGCAGCCAAATGGATGCGAGGCCTGCCATGATAGCCGTGCGTTAGTTGCTTGATGCGCGTCATGATGTTTGCTGGGGGGCTTCATGGTGTGGTGCAGGCTGACTTGGTGGGTCTAGGGGCTTGGTTGGCCCGCCCAGGCCTGACGCGCCCGTTGGTCAGTGGCCCGTTTCCAAGGCCCAAGGGCGTCGGGTGACAGCATTTTACCGCTCAAAACCCTGCCTAGCACACATTGCCGTCCAATGACTGAGCTTCGAGTGCTCGGGAGCATACTTGCTTTGGATATGTAGAAGGCAAGGAATGTGGTGGTGGATGCTGGTTAACGCTGTATGTGTACGGCCCGGCCCGGTTCGACTTCCATCACGGACGATGCACCTGTCGCGATTACCCACTAATCCTTTTATTTGCGGGAATTCGGAACCACTGAGTAATGAAGAACAAGACAAGTAATGCGGACAAGAAATGCCAAAGGATAGATATTGGGTAAGTCCCACAGAAGGAGACAAAATAGGTGACGTGGGGATGGATTGAGGATTGCCCTCGAACCGCAGCTTCCCTGCTGCTGCACGAAGTTCAGTTGGTTGCTTCCCGTTCATGCATCGCACCCACGACACCATTCGGCCTTGCCATGGCCGTAGTGTTAGACGCCGAAAAAACCGTGGTGGTATTGGAAAACCCAATGAGAAGCGTGCAATTACTGGCTCTACGACACCACTTCATCCCGTGTTTCTTCTTTACACCCGCTCCGCCTTCGAGCTGCGCCTCCAGTGTAGGTCTCCCCGTTGGCCGCCCACGGGTCCGGGTCGCAAGATGCGCCGCTGTTGGTTCCGTATCATTGGTTGCCAAACAGGTATTCTGAGCGGCACCTTGCAGCACTCGCAATCTGTAAGAACCTGCCGCAGCATGAGGAAAAGCCCATCGTGCCATGCCTCTGGGATTGGAAGATGCAGCCTACGGTCGCGATAATGCGGGCAGCCATCTTGTGGGTTTCAGGCATGGCGATGCCCGTCTGTCACCAAGGAAAAAGGAAGATACTTAAGAAGGCGAACGAGGGCTCCTCATTTCCTGCATCTTCGGCAGCACGCAATACTTCGTCTGGCATAGCTTCAGTCTGATTAGGAGTCTTCCGCCGCATACGCCCACGCACTACACAGAACCGCTCTTACCAACACTTCCGATGGCCACACCGAGAAGGGCTCGACCAAGATTCGGCCCCTATGAAAAACTTATCAAACGCTTCTACGAGCCTTTGGTCTTGCTCAGGGCCTTGGGGAAGACCCGGGGTCAGCACATCACCATCACTGAGGCTTCTGGAGATCAGCAACAGGCGCGACGCGACCTGCTGGACAACCTCGCCTACCTGTGTGATTATGATAAAGGGGGTCCCACCACAGCCGCTATGGCCCTTGAAGAGCAAAATGACTGTTACATCTTTTGGGTCGCCTCGAACGGTCCGAACATCCAAAACAAGGTCCTGCCTTTCCTGAGATCAGTGGTGGGTGACTTGCAGCGCCTGGCCCACGAATCTAATGAAGAGCATCAAGAAGAGTTTGTGCAGCGGTGTGTCACGTTTTCAAGGAAAAGAGTGAAGAAGGAACAGCGCCTCCTCCGGTGTTGGATAGAGAGTTGCAACAAGTACCTTCAAGAAGCCCCTTCTGAAATGGGTAAGCAGCAAACGACCCAAGCGTGACTCTGAGGCGTTGCCTCTTCATCTCCAAGCTGACCATAATAGACCGAAGCATATCTCGCTGGCTTCAGCGCTTTGAAAATCTCGGTTTCCTCGAGCTATGCTACCTCGCCTATGACCAGCGCAAGGCCCCGGAGCTAAAAGAGATCACCCGGCGTGCGCAGCTCTCCGACGGCGTAAGCAATCCTGTCAATGCGGCCTACACAACGTTGCGGCACTACTTGGGTCGGCTGAGTCACCATGTCCGCGCCCCGAAGCAAGTCATTGAAGAGGCACGTCGGCTTTCGATTCTCTTCGAGCCGGGAGCATCGCGCGTACAAGCAATCCATATAATGCACAGCATTTCGCCACCCGAGGCTGACGGCCTGACATACCCACTGAGCATGCTCGGGCGCATGATACAATCAGGCAACCCGCTCAAGGGTCACTACGAAGAAGCACTGGAGGCCATGGACCAGAAACTGGACCTGAGCGACAGGATCAGGAAGTTTTACGAGGAGATTCGGCCTGTCGTGCATGCTGAAGTACAGGTTCTAGAGCACTTTTACTCTGGCAATCGCGCTTTCGTGCAGAAAGACCGCTACGTTGGCACCAGCAAGCCAGCCTGCTACTGTTGCAACCTATACTTCCAATCGCACCCATGGAGGTGTGCCACGTCTCGGTCGCACCAAAACGTCTGGCTGAACTGGGGGCCACCAATACTGGCAGGAGGCGCCGCCGACGAGCAGTACGAGCACCAGCGAAACATCCTCAACTCGATGGTCGAGACGATACGCGTAGATGCTTTGGACCAGATCTCGCAGAGGGCAGCCGCGCCGCTAACGCACCCTGACTCTACGACGGGTATGACGCTGTCGGTGTTTTCGATGCATGACATGCCCCAGAATAATGAAGGCCATTTGATAGAAGAGCAACTCGGAAACCTCAACATTGGTAAGTCCCAACGGTTATGTCTTGGATTTTCAACTAACTTGGATACAGCCGGGCTAGAGGATGGAAGCGGAGAGGATGGTGATGATACGGAGCTCTCCGGGGATACACCAACTGTCGTCGACTCGGATTCCTCCACAAGCGTCCCCGAGAATTATGTGGAGTCAGAAGACGACGATGACAAGGGGGGTGGAACATCACTGTGATATGGGTGTGGTGATCTAAGACACAATTGGGTAGTGGAGTGAAGAGACGGCAGCAAGGAAAGGAAAACAAAAGATATCGCTCCCTCCCACCTCCTCCCACTTCTGACTTAGCGTCGACCTGATGCCAGTTAGGAAGCAATCGACAAGTGAGTCAGGCTTGAGGGGGGATCCGATAGGGGTAGCGAGGGAGTTCAGAGCGGTTCAGGGAGAGAGCCAAGGGAACAGGAGGAGCATATCTACCATGATGAAAAATAAGCCGTGTGAGATCTGAAGAACCAAATCGCGACCTTAACTTCAAGACGTTCGAAGCTATATCTTCTTATAATGGTAGTTCTCCCACCCCCATTTCGCCGTGATGGGACAGTAACCTTCTTGCAGCCACCCAGCAACTTTAGCCTCATAGGAAGCCTCGTGGTGAAATTTACCAGGGGAGTATAAGTATGTGACTGGGTATGTGGCGTCGACGCGGAAAGATGACGCAGGCTTCCTGCCATAAACCCAGAGAGTACTACAATTGAAGGCGTTGGCCCGTTTCACAGAAAATCTGGTCCCATAACGAGCCATCCACCGATAGTACGTCTCCTCTCCTGCCGAAACGTACGAACCAGTTATGCAGCGTCGAACCTGGGGGCAGGTTGTGAGATTCTTGCGTTAGTACCCAGCGGGTGGCCCTGGAGACTGACGAGTACACCAAAAGCGAGACGTAACAGGGCGACAAGGGTCCGTCGAAGGCTGCAGCTGCGCAGCAATTTTAGGCCTACGGGGGCCCCTAGCGCTGGGGTTCCCACTTGGGAGTCAATCATAGGCGTGGAATATAGAAAATGGAGGTGCGCCTCCCGCATTAGCTCCCGGCAGGCTACCTTGGCATCTGGCGGATACGCCTATGGCGAGGCGGAAACAGCAGCAGACTGCTCAAGTCGGGCGGCCAGGCGGCCTTAGGCGACTGTCGCGAGAGGTGGGAAGTCTGTCTTGGCGAGAGTAGGCGCAGCACGTCACTGCAGGCGCTACAGCCACAGTGAAGGGCCCATCTATCATTGGAGAGCACCCGTACATGCCTGCAGAAATACCGATAGCCCGCGGAAAATAAAGCAAAGCACCTCTGCTTGACCGTTCGGATAAAAATAGGGCGTCAATGGGCCCGATTGTCGGTCGGATCCCTTGTCCTTACACCTCCACTCCCCGGGATTAACCCCAGCCCGCCCACATCGACCGCCAAATCCCTGTCATTCTCCGAGCATGGACTTCCATTACAGCCCTCTCGACTTGAATCGGCCATCAGTCCGGCTTCTTCGGTTGTTCGCAGGCGAAAGGGATCAACCCATCGAGTGCGAAATCATCGAAGCCTTCTTTGACGAAGACTTCGTTCCCGACTACGAAGCGGTATCTTACATATGGGGATGCGGAGAGTTGAGGACCATTAGGGTCGATGATTTGTTATTCCCCGTTCAACAAAATCTTCAGTCTGTTCTGAAAGATATACGCTGTCAGGAAGAAGACCGGATTCTGTGGGTTGACGCCATATGTATCAACCAAAGCAGCCATGGCGAACGGGGCCATCAAGTCCGACAGATGGACCAAATCTATCGACGCGCCTCCAGGGTCGTAGTCTGGCTTGGTCCATTGACAGGCACCTCAAACCAATACTTCATGGATGCCGTGGCAGATCTCCATAGGCACATTTCGGGGATTCGTTGGTCATCAAACGATCCTAGATGGCATCCTTTCCAGGCTCAGCCCCATCCAACCGACGCCGACCGGTTGGCTCTCAGAACAGCCTTTCGAGACATTCTTAGGAGGCCTTGGTTTTACAGGGCCTGGATCATCCAGGAAGTCGCATATGCTCGCGTTACCTTGTTCCACTGCGGCTCCAAATCAATCCCGGGCAGCACATTCGCTATCCTGCCAGGCCTACTGAACTTCCGTCTTTCGGCACACCAGCAGGCCATTTTTGACGTCATGCCAGGACCGTCAAGAGAACGCTCGTGGTGGAGTAAGCAGCGAGATTTGTACACCATTCTCCAGAAGTTTATCGGCACCTACGCAAGCCGAGACCACGACCGAATCTACGCACTTCTCAGCTTGTGTAATACCGAAGAAAAGGCCTGTATTCCAATTAATTACGAGAAGCCTATCGAGCATGTTATCAAAAACGTACTCGATCTCATATGCCTTTCTGGTAGCCGACTTCATGAAGATATCCGATCTCGAAACATCAACAGTTTCGCACGGATCCTCCCTTTTGTGCACTACTTTGGCTTTTCAGCGTGGTGCCAACCTTTTGAGGTTGAATTGAAAAATTATCTGAAACAGCTGATCCCAAAGAAGGCCACATTTGAGGACGAAGAGGATCCATGGAGTATTGGCAATCAAGCCACGATGTTTCAGGTATCCCACCGAAATCGAGTACGGGACGGGCGAATTGCGATCTGAATAAGAAACAACTGCACCCTCCTTTGGAGACCGCAAGAATTAATGCGTTGGCCTCTCCATGAGGCGGCAAGCAGTCGATCTGAACCCATTGTGCGCCTACTCTTGGACCTAGGGACCGATGTTCATGACACGGACACCAAGGGCGAAACGGCACTCCACAAAGCCTGCAAAAACGGGAGCAGAGCCGTCGTCGAGACGCTACTTGCTCGGGGTGCTGATCCGCGGGCGAAGAACCTATCTGGCCACAACCCCATTGACGAAGCAGAAAAAGGGGGTCATGCAGATATAGCCGAGCTGTTGCGTCACAGCGGCGGCGACCGCACCGGAGCCGCCATTCTGGAAGCTTGCACTAACGGACACGAAACACTCGTGCAGTCGCTACTCGACAGGGGTGTCAGCACCGTCAAGACCAATGACCGGGGGGAGTCGCCACTACTTCTTGCGATCCAGAAGAGACATGTTGGCGTCGTGCAGTTACTTTTGGACAAAGGAGCTGATCCCTGCATGGCTGACAACGAGGGCGTGTGCCCGCTTCTGCAAGCTGTAAAGCAGGATTCCAGTTCTGTGGTACAGCTACTACTTTATAGAGGGGCCAACCCTCGTCAGTCAGATAAAGGTGGTATGATGCCACTTGCCCTGGCGAGACAACGGTGCGCGTCGGATATAGTACAAACTTTCATAGTGTACGGGTGTGGGAGAACAAGGGCGCCTCGGCTGACACATCCTTGGTCAAGATAACGAGGGCGAGAATGAGGTCCTGTACCTCCATAGAAGCAAGAGGACGAGGACACCGTACCTGGATTTACCCAACAGGTTTGCAGCGTTGGTGATGAGGGCACGGAGAAGTCTGATATGTAAGATGGCCTGAGCAGTTTCGCTTGAACCCAGCCTCGACGGCAACCACATCCTTATGATGGATGTTGGAGAAGAACCCCCCGAACCGGCCTAAGAATATACCACGTGCAAAAACGAAGACGGTCTGCCTCTCCAGGTTATACGCCGTCCTCGATGCCGTGAGCGCCCCCTCTTAAACCACAACCCGCCGCCGTGAGTAAAGTGAAGGGGGCTAGGAACTCACCGGTTAACGCCAACCCGGATCGAATTCGCACGCCGAGCGAGACAAGTCGAATGGCTCCCCCAAGAGCCGGAGCACAATCGGTCACCAAGAAGCAACAGAGCTCACACTGTTTAGCACGACGCTGGGTTTTATCTCTTGTCGTCTCCGACAGGGAGGAAACCCGTTCTGCCAAGCAATTGCTGGGTGAGACACCACATGCCCTGAAAACAGTAGTCCGGTTTAGTTCACTTTTCAAAATCGATGTGAAGCAAATAGAGATTCTGTCTGACGTGGAAGGCGTCGGGCCGCGAGGCGTGATCAGGAGGCGGACATCTTCCACGGGCGTTCAATTCTGGTGAAAGGGCCGTGGCATAATCATCCCAGGAGACAACCACAGCGCCATAGCGTGGGTTTGTCGGCGGGCGGCCCATGGCACAGCAATTTTAGTCTTATCCGACGCCCTGGCCTGCTTGAAGGCTCACGCAGGGCACCATCAAACCCCCCGACCAGATCATCTCACCGGCTCTCGGCCTCTTGGACATCGGGAACCCAAGCACGATCCAACCCAAATATCCAGGGAAAAAAGAGAGGCTCAAGCTCTTTTACAGCCAAGCCACCATTTGCCTCGTGTCACAGGCACAAAAAGTGCAAAAGAAATCTCTCTGGCGGGGAATTGAACCCCGGTCTCGAGCGTGACAAGCTCGCATACTGACCACTATACTACCAGAGAAGATGATGTTTGATGATTTGCGCTGAGCATGGGAGATTCCTGGCTTATTTCAGATTGTATCGTCCACGGTTGGACACGAGATTTTCGTCTGTTGCACTGCTATGGGATGATTACTGCGGATATCGACAAAATCCACCACGATTCGTGGTCCGAAAAACGCAAAGAAAACGATTGCCAAGGGTATCTTTCATTCCTTTATTTACACACCATCCGGTTCCATACGTAAGCAACTCCCAACGGTTTGCTTCTCAACGATAATTATCTCCGCTCCGCCGCCCAAGTTTAAGCGGGTTTTCAGTGCGATAAGACCTCAACACTGCTCTGAACTGGTGCAGGAGGTCAAGACAGAATCTAGGTAGTTGAAAAAAGCAATTCCAATACAGGCGGCCTTCTTGGCTAGAGACACACGTGCAATCCACCCCGCCGGATCGTAATGGGCGCTCAATATCCCTTCATCCTCACCGACTGGCCCTCTCCTGCCCAACGCCGGTAAACTTGACGCTCTTCCGCCTCTCCCTTTCGCCACTGCCGCCGCTGCCGTTGCCGTTGGCTGTCGCTCCACCGCCCGTGTGTGAGGTCGAGGTCGACGTCGTGGTCCGCAGCGAGCCCTCGGCCGTCGGCGGGAAGCTGTTGTGCTTGGTGGTGGCGGTGCTCCGGCCGGGGCTCGAGCTCAGGGCGCTCAGAAAGCCCGGGCGGTAGGGCCGGTGGTGCTGGGTGGGCGGCAATCCGCCGCCGTGCTCGTAGGCCCCGATGCCCGCCAGCGCCAGCGCCTCGCGCACGCCCTCGACGGCCCGGCTCTGCGACACTTCGATCGCGTCGCTACGCACGCCCCCCACCACTGACGGCGCCGAGCCCGAGTTCGCGTACGGGTCCGGCACCGTCAGGCTGCCGCTTGCCTTCCTGCTGCCGGCTTCCGTCCCGGTTCCGCCCCCCTTGAGCGTGCCGCGCGTTTGCTCCCGCACGGTGCGGCTGACTTCCTCGGACTTGGCGATGCTCGACTCGTTGCGCCATTTGCCCGGCAGGCAGGCGTGGCCACAGCCATCGAGTGGACAGCAACCATCGCTGTACGTCTCTGGGAGGACCACGTCTTGGACACCGCCGCTCTCTCCAGGGGTGGACGTGCCGTTGTGGGAGCGTGGCGGGGTGGAGCTAATGGGAGCGTGCCAGCCCTGGATGCACGTGGCGTGGCCGCCGTGGGCGCAGCCGGGACAATACCACCAAGTCGACACCAGCACCACGTCGCCCTCGGCCGAGGACGCGAACTGCGCGAGCGCCTCGGCCACGGGGATGGGCGTCGATGCCGACGACGTGCCATCGCGGTGCTTGCAAATGGCGCAGGGGGCCATGACGGCAAGGCAGCGCTCGCACTTCCAATGGCCCGACGGATCCGACCGGTCAATCTCGCGTGGCTTGTGGCACTGCGAACACACGAACCCCGCCGACACGCGTTGCTGTGCCTGCGAGTAGATGGGAGTGTAGTTATCGCCCCACACATCGAGGCCCGCCGGCCAGTCGCGTACACAGAGGTTTCGTAGCAAGGTGGCCTCGATGAAGAGTTTTTGGCTCATCAGGCGCTGGTGGTGCTGACGGAGTACAGCCGCAGCTTGGTGCTGGTCGATCACTTCATCTGGCACCAGGGGCTTGAGGAGCAGGATCATGGCCGACGCATTCAGAGCCGAATGTTTTGTCTCAAACTCAAGCGCCCGGGCAAGCAGCTTGTACGGGTCGAGCGGCGGCAAGACGGCGCTACTCTTCCCATCGGCCTCGGACTGCAAAGGAAATGGAAAAGGAGGGTCTTCGGGCCAGGGCATAAAGTCTGTCTCCGTTATCGTGGTGGACGTTTGCTCCTCTGGCCGTCCCATGGCGATTCTCTCGTTGGACGTCTGGCGGGGAGACGTATCGCGGGTGACTTCGAGCTTACGCGCCGTCTTCGCAGTAGCTTCCTGGGGTGTTCGCTGCAGAGACTCCTGTAATGGCTCTTGCGAAGACTCTGGCGACTGCTCGCTTTCAAAGCTGGCGGCTGTGGTTTGGGAAATCATAAATATCTCGTCCGGGCTACTCGAGTCTCGTTTGACGAGTGATCTGGGCAATGGCTGCTTGTTGTCCTCCGAGGAACCGTGAATCTCTTTTCCCCGTATGCGGCTCTCGAATTCCTCTTCCGATGTCGAGTTCTTCCGGGGTTTATCGGAGCCGCCCTTGGGACCCGCATCGGCATTGGCTTCGGTTGAGTAAGACTCGGAGAAGCCGTTCCCCCCGTGGCTGGTGTCCGAGACAGAGAAGACCCGGGCAAAGCTTTGGTCAGAGTCATGCCTACCCATAGTGGGTTGTCGACTGTTTGGCGTCTGCGGCCCTACGTATTCCAGAGACAAGGGCTCTTTTTTCTTTGGCATGTCGATGGCCTTGGGCAGGGCTGCTTCCACGGCGTCCAAGTCGTAAAAGTCGTACCCCTCAGTGCTTGACACTCGGCTGTCGTGTGAGATGAATGAAAGAGGAGCCGAGTCAAGCCTCTGGCGTAAGCCGGGTCGCTGTGGCGGTTCGTCGTCGATCGCTGGGGGCAAGCTGAAGAACCCTTCTGGTATTTCAGGAGGTGTTGGTTCTTTCTGACTGTCTGGATGCTGAGGCGCAGCCTCTTCTTCCGGAAGCGGCCGAGCCAATGGCGTAGGAACGTTGGACTCGCTGTCCACTTCACTGGACAGCAATGACCTTTTGAGCGTCTGCCGACTGTCTAGCGACGAGATAGAGTTGGGTCGCTTAGGCGACTCGCCGTTGAGCCTTAGATGCGGCACCTCGGTCTTTGTTAGGTTTGTTTTCGACTCGGATCGCTCCTTTAGCCCGCCCGACTTCAAGCTCTTGCGCCGGGCCGTCCGCATCTCCAGGTGGTATTGCGCCCTCCGAGTGAGGAGAAGTTTGATAGCATACGACAGAATGCGCCATGTCTGGGCAAGTCTGAATTGGCTCAGTGTGTCGGCCGCGTGTGCGTACTGCTCCATGATGGTGGCCACACGGTCATTCATCGACTTGCCGCCCTCCATGTACGGAAGCTCCTTCTCCAACACCTCAAGATAAATCGACGACAAATACTGATAGATGTTGGATTTGGACGACGTAGGGACATGGCCGATGGCCATAACTTGCTGGGGGCGGAACGTTCCGGTCAAGTCAATCGCTTGTTCCAGGGACACGATGGGTTCCTCAATCCTGGGGCCCGGGGGTGTCGTGCTCGAGGTATAAGCTGGATTCGAGCGCAGGCTGGGACGGCGTTTTCGGCTAGCACGTTTTCGAGGACCCAAGAAAGTGCCGACAGCATCGTCCTCGGAGTCGCTTCTGCTCACGCTCAGCATCTGGCCGGTCGGGCTAGAGCTCAGTGACGGTGGAGGAGCCACATCGGGGGCCCTGACAATGGGGCGCGGCTTGGGGGGATGGGGCCTCTCTTCAAGCATCATGAGCACGTCACCGCGGGGAGAAAAGTCGAGATTGGAGAAAGGCTGGCGGTCAATGACTTTGGGGGCGAAGGCAATGTCACACTGCGCAAATACACCATCCGGGCCCGCTGTCCAGAGGAGATCCTGGGCGTGCCACAGCAGCGCGCATGGGGATGTTTCAAACATGTCAATTTCCTTGAAGGGCATCGTGGGACGACCGAGATCCCATATGTGCACGGAGGAGATGCCGTACTTGTTTCCCGGCCCGCCGTTGTCGTACGACACAGCCACTTGGGCGGCTCGTCGGCCCTGCGCTGTCGCCGACCACATGGCCGGACGCCATGTTATGTCGGTCACGGGGGCGGGGGCTGAAATGGTCCATCTCGGCTTCTGCTTCTTATCGGCCGTCTTGGACAGGTCCCAGACATGACACTTCCTGTCGAAGCCGCCACTAATGAGGTGGTCTCCATCCGGGTGCCACGAGATGGAGGATGCTCCCTTTTGCGGATTATGGGCATTGATGCGCATGAGCGGTGCTCTGGCATTCCGGATATCCCACTTGAGGATGGCGCCCGAGTCGGTGGCGCACGCATACACGTAGCCATCTTTGGGAGACCATTTGATGTCACGGATGCCCTCTGAGTTGCCCTTGAAGGCCTGTATGGCGCGAAACGTCATCTGGCCGTTGCGGTTGGTACAGGGCGTCTTGACATCGAAACAACGAACCACGCCGTCCTGGCTACCAGCAAGCAAGAAGGTATTCCTGTGCGGGTTCACGGCAAGTTTATTGACCTGGCGCGAGTCCTCGCCCATTTGTATAACGTCGAGACTCCCTCCGGGCCCGGTGGTAGCCAGGCGCGCCATGTTATATTGGAAGATCTTGCCATTTGCACAGGCGGTGAATATAGTGGGCTCGCCTTCAAGGTTCGAGGACACTTCGACGTCCTTGATGGACAGCTGCTCGGACATGGACGTCGATACATTCGTCCGGTTGGCGTGGTACGCCTGGATCATGGCGCGGATATCAATGCCTTCGCGGATAGATAAGCCGTCGAATTGGACCATCTTGAAGGTGTCGCGGCCGCCCAGCACGGCGAAGCGACCATCGTTGGAGCGGTCCAAGCAGGTGATGGGCTTGTTGTTCTGGTATACAGCATTCTGCGACGCGTTCGGGCGCAAGGGGCCAGGTCCGGGAAAGCTCGTTGGGCCCAAAGCGCCGTCGGTGGAGGAGGACTCGTTCTGCGGCCGGCCCAGCAGGCGGCGCATGATCTTGCCTTGGTTATACATGGCGGTTTCGGGTCGCCTGGCTGGCTGTAGAAGCCGCGCAGTCGGTGGATATCATGGTCCGGACCGTGTGACGGAGGGCGGTCGCGGGCGCGCGCCTCTGCATGCAGAGAGGCAGGCAGGTCGAAGCACGATGATTGAGAGTCGGCTACGATAGGGCGTATTGTCTTGCGTGCCGCGGCTGTCGCTACTGGTAGCAGATCGCAGCCCTAGGCACCATCGCTTCTTGAGCGCCAGTTGAAGCACAGCATATGTGTGTGAGATGGGATGGATGCTGTATCGTAGGGCGGGCGCATCGGGTAAGGTGGGTTGAAGTGGGTACATGTGATGGTCTGGTGGTGCAGGCGAGCCCGTTAGAAGTGCTGTCAGTCCGTCAGCCCGTGATTCCATTGGATCTATTGGGATGGGAAAGCCCGCCCCTCCAATTCTAGGTCATTTACCTAATGTCCGTGTGCACCAGCCGCCGCGCTTCTCAGCTGCTACAAACACATCGGACTTTACATCATCTATCTTCTATGATGCTCATAGATGTAATTGACTGATTTTCCATACAGAGTACTGAGAGGTAACCCGGGGTGCCCGGGACTCCGTACTAACTGGGCATCCCGTACCTAACTACACCCTCTATCGCCGGATTCTGCCGAGCAATGCCGCCCTGGCTTTAGCGGACTGGGAGCGGGAGCTGCAGCGGAAGCTGCCACTCGCAGCGCTCCAATGAAAGAGGGACCAATTCCAAGCCTATGGGGGTCTAGACGTGTCTCACAGGGGTCTTTAGTTGAGAAGCCAGAGGTGACGTCGCAGTACCGCCGCCGCCAATGCAACTCGGACAGCTGCATGTGTGCCAAGGACTGCTGTTTCCCGGGCTGGGCTGTTGCTGCACACCGCGAGAACCCCATCCCACCGCAACAACCGAGGACAAGAGCAGCAGGTGCTGGTGGGTTGGCCTGCGTCGTCTGGTCCATGGGATCCTACGCGACTCGACTGCCCGCGAGGTGAAGCAGAAGAAGGAGAGCCCGATTCCCGTGTCGTCGGCGATTCGGCCGTTCCCTCGCCGGCCGCCATGTCGATCCCGCGCGAGCCCTCGCGTCCGCTGCTGCTCCCCCAAAACCGTCGTCTCCGTCATCTCCAGGGCATCTACCTACGCAACCTGAGCTTCGAGCGCAGTCGTGTCAGGACGGCCGACGACGCCGACTTGCACAAGGGCTCGACCAACAAGCTAGATACTTGTGCTAACACCCACACTCTCCATCATGCCGCCTCGTCCGAGTCGCTGAGAGAACGGCCTGCGGGTGCACGCCGGCGCAGCACCAACCTGGCCAACAAAAGCCCCGTCACGCGCCAGCGACACCTGGAGCTGGCCATTGAGAGCCGTGCTGCCGATGTCTTCTTTTCCCTGCATGTCAACGGCGTGGAGGACCCCGTCTACATCAGCGAAGTGGGCACTCGGTCCATCGTACGAGGCCTTCTTTTCTTTTTGTCCTGTCCATCCTGTACCCTGCCGTAACGTTTGGTTGAGGTACTGGCTGCTGACGCCTCTCACCCCTGCAGAATTTCAACTTCCTCTTCTTTGACCTCTCCCGGGCCGACCTCCACATCACGCGCTCCGCCGAGGTCACCGTCAAGGTCTGGGCCAAACGGCGAGAGGAATGGCTCTTCTTCCTCGAGCAGCCCGTCCAACTGCGCCAGCTCAAGTTTATCGGCACCTTGACGAACCAGCACTACCCGGCGAACTGTCTCATCTTTCATCTCATTGATGGCATCTACGCCCTCGAGCTGCCCGAGCGAGCCACGGAGCCGAAACAAGGCCCGGCTCAGGCGACCTCACCCTACAATGCCCTGATGAAGCTATCCAACCTCGAAGCCTCAATACAAGATGCCATTGCCACGCAAGAAATCATAACGGCCCAGATCAACGAGATCCTCGACCGCACGCCCGCGAATACGGTTCCAGAAGAGCAGGACAAGGTCAAGCTAGCGAATAATTACCTGGTGGCCCAGACTCGCATCAACAAGGCGGCCGAAAACCGGCGTGACCAGCTCAAGGCCTCTATTGCGGCCCGCCGCTCCTTTATCGCCGAGGGGCGTGCTGCGGAAAAGAAGACGGCCGAGTATGTCGAGCACGCCTCCCGGAGGTTACCCGAGTCCCGCGCCTCCATTGCTGCGGCCGAAGTAGAGATACGGGGCCAAAGACGGCGCATATGCGAGGAGTTGTCCAGAATATTCCCCATCACTCCATCTCCGACCGGCGCCCCCCTGGCTTTCCAAATTTGTGGACTCGGTCTGCCCAACACGGATTACGACCCGACATCTTCAACGGCGTCTGAGGATGCTCTCTCGGCGGCGCTGGGGTACGTGGCACAGCTCACCAACATGCTTCAGTTTTACCTTTCCACGCCCCTGCCGTACCCTATCCAGCCCTACGGCTCACGGAGCAGCATCCGCGACGACATCTCGCAGATCTCGGACACGCAGCGGTCATTCCCGCTGTTCCTGCGCGGGGGCGCCACGGCCCAGTACCGCTTCGACTACGGCTGGTTCCTCCTGAACAAGGACATCGAGTGCCTCTGCACCGGCGCCGGGCTCCGCATCGTCGACGTCCGCCACACCCTGCCGAACCTCAAGTACCTGCTGTACGTGTGCAGCGCCGGCAGCGATGAGTTGCCCGAGCGCAAGCGCGGCGGCGTCCGCGGCCTCTACGCCGGCAAGCTGAAGAGCCGCGCAAACACGCTCGACGGCAGGGGCAGCCTTGAGGGCAGCCGCAGGGGCAGCACCGAGAGCGAGACGCCCGGCAGCAAGCAGCGCGAAGAACTGCGGCGGGCCCTCGAGGCCACGGCCCCGGCCTCGGGTGGGGCCGAGAGCGCGGCCGCGGCGCCGGCCAAGAGCGACGCCGCCCCAGTCCATCTACCCTTTGACGAGGGGACCCCGGTCACGCTGCGGACCAAGGGCATGCGGGAGCACGTGCACTAATAGCGCGGTTCGGTCGTAACGGCCCCCCTCCGACTCGGCACCCCGGAATAGACAGGCGGACGGGAAGAACGACGGAAAGTCAGAACAGGCAGGCAGCATTCCAGCGTTTGCATTTGAGATACCCACCTCGCCAAGGGACACCAACGGGGGGCGCCTACGATAGTATTGAATCCATGCATCAACTGATACCAGATCTTGGTTCGTTTCCAACATTGCGCGGCCGTCGTTTGTCGACGCCCTTATCGCAGCACTTGATGGAGGGCGAGAAGGAAAGGCATCGCAATGTTTGCGTAATCCATAGTGAGGTCCCGGTAGAGGCCTACAACAGGTTTTGTGCATTCTTTCTTGCAGACTTTTTGCCAACTTGTACACCTCATCGCCGTACCTGGACACTGGTTTCCCTGGCTGCCTGGTGTCGGTCTGCTATACATTTCCCATGGATCAGCTGGGGGTCACTAAATGGTTTTCATATCGCAAATAACGCAGTTATTATACCAATGTGATTATGGTACCCGGAACGCTGTATGGGAGGCCGTCGAAAGTCCGTATGCCAGATGGATACAAAAACCCCCCAGCTCGGCGCACACCGATTGGGCGCTATATATGCCACGAGGTGAATAGGATGACAATGCTACTGCTCGAAATTCAAAGCACACCGCACCCTCTACCTGCCAAAACGCCTGAATGCCCAGAAAACGCCGTTTCAGCCCGGAAGAGGAAGAACAAAACGCGCCAAGGCGTCCTCCGTCCCGGTGCGGGCTTTCCATGATGCGATTTACGCCGTACTGTCGTCGAGCACGGATTATCATTTCGGCCTGCTACGTTTATCGCCAGATGATTCCCCGTTCCTTTCGGGCGGCGGCGCTGCCCATCATGCCGGCACCACCAATAGTAACCCTACGACTGTGCTTCGTGGCGCCGTCACTGACCATGCTCTTCATCTCGCGGCCGTTGCCGATGTGATCGACTGACCTATCGCTGGGGCTGCCGTCCATGCGCTCGCGGATGCCGGCCGTAATGCCCATGCGGCGGGCCTGCCCGGCGGTAAAGGACCTATCTCTGGCGCCGAAGCTGGCGTCGGGGGGCGAGCAGGCCATGGGTGGGCTTTTACGTCGCTCGGTACTCGCGCGTCGACGGCTGATGCCGTTTGTGGCCGACGCGAGGGGCGCGCCCTGCGGCTTCTGCATCATGGAGCCCGGAAGGACGCCGATCGCGGAGACGCGCCTAGCAGATCCAAGGTTTCCCCCAAACGAAGAGAGGCGGTCACCGCGTTTCCGGGCGTGAAGGGCGGAGCGCAGTTTTGACGTGTCAATCAGCTGGCTTGTCTCCGACTCCGACTCCGAGTTGCTGGGTGGGTGGTTCTCGTTGTTCACCGCAGGGCTGGGGATCTGTGACGGCGAGGGATTCATAGACCCCGGCGATGGGATCAGCGAGCTCGACGGTTGGCGTGGTTGAGGTGACAGGGAGTGACGAGCGCGCGCTGGTGGCGAAATGAGGTTAGAAGTTCGCGCGACATCCAGACTGCGCAGCGGGCTGCCTCTTTGCTCGTCTCCGGATAGCGCCTGGGCCAGCGAAGTCGTGTTGGACGAGGGCGAGTTCGAGGCAGAACCCGAACCAGGGCCCCCTATCGAACTCCTAGCCTTGGAGAGGAAACCAGCCTGGAATCGGTTGGGTTTGGTGGCGGGGAGAGAGATCTCGGGCACCACGAGAGGGGGGCTAGGCTCTTCATCATCGTCCGTTTTCGGGGCTGGATGGAACCTTGGTGATCGTCTCGGTGACCGCCTCGAAGGCGAAGCCTCGGGGCTTGGCTCATACTTCTGAGGCGTTTTCTCAAAATCGGCCAGGGTGCCCTCCGTCTCGTCATCCCGCCAGCGCACTGCGCGCTTCGATGGCGACTTCTTTTTCACCGGGGTGAATGCCACGCTCTTACGTCCCACGTTGCTAACTTTACGACGCCGTGGTGAGCCCTTCATCGGCGAGAGGTGAAGCTGGGGTGGTTCGGCGGCCAAGGCAGTGAAAGACGGCATGGGGATGGGCTTCACCGAGTCGATCACGGCGTTGGCGGCCTTCTTGCGTTTCGGCGTGCCACGCTTCGTGGGGGAGAATATTTCCAGCGGCACATTGGTGCCATCAGGCTTAACAACCTGGGATGCAGCCGTGCAGCCCGTGCTTAGCAGCCTGCTGATGAGGTTCGTGGCATGCGCCACGGCCTCTTCTTCGTCCATGGCCAGCGCCTCGGATAATGATGCCATCATTTCAAACTGGGCCGTCAGCAGAACCTGCATTATGCCGGCGTCACCCGCTTTATCTTGCTCCAGGACATCCCGGTACGCCTCGCGGGCAAAGTTGGACTTGAGCAGTTCGGCCTCCCGCTGCAAGCTTGCGACGTCACTAGTTGGAGCAGTCCCAGCACCCGCTGGAAGCTGGCTAATGCTGTGTTGAAGAGCCGAGTCGATAGCTCGTTCCCAGTTGGTATTTTCCAGTTTCTGATGAATGTGTTGCCGGCTGTTTTCGAGCTCCAGCAGGATGCCATGGGCTGTCTTGCGCATAGCCGTCAGACTGGGTGGCAGGCAGTTTTCATCCTCCTTGGCATCGCATACGGTGTCGAACGCGGCGATCCACGATGACAGAAGACTGATCCGCCTCTCTATGCTTCGTTGCTTCTTCATGTGATTGACTTTGTCGTTCCGTTCCGCTGCCGAATTCTCGTAGGCAATACGGATCCTCTGGATACCTTCTTTCGCTGTTGCGCTGTTTTTGTCTGCCTGTTTCTGGAACTTGGCGTAGAATTTGGCCTCGGCATCTTTTTGCTGGGCCTTTAGTTCTTTAATCATGTTCATCTGCTCGTCGATCTTGACCAGGAAGTCCTTGACGTGGCGGTTCACGTTGAAGACATTCCTAGTCACCTTTGTCTGGATGTTCTTGGCGCGGTTGGCGTAGCGTAGGGTGTTTTGCGTCTCGTCGTAGTGGGCGCTTGATGGGCTGACACAAACAATCATTACCGTCTTGCAGTTGCCACCCAGAGAGAATTTCAGTAGTCGCGTCAATTTGCTGTTTCTGTACGGCACATGGTTCTTCTTGCGGGGGTCACAAAGCGCGTTGATGCAGCTTCCGAGGGCCAGTAATGACTTGTTGATGTTGGCGCCCTCCATCAGTCGTTCTCCGCGGTTCTTGGTGGCGCTCGCTCGCTCGCTTCCGGCCAAGTCGATGATACTGAGTGTGGCCATGGTGTGAGGTTCGTTAACGGCGGCGTCCTTATCTTTCTGGGCCACATTGATCTGGAGCACAGCGTGCGATCTTGACGAAGTGGCATTCGCCTCCGTGGGGGACACGGTGCGGTATTCGTTTCCGCGCACAATCATATCCATGACCTCTTGCACGTCTTTGGGGTGGTAGCTCGTCAGACCCGAGACTGTCACGGCCTGATTGGCATCCTCACGGAGCATCAGGCCCTGCTTACTGCCGCCGGGAACCAGCAAGTCGCGGATGGTCTCGTTGTAGATCTCGAGGTAGGACAGGGTGACTTCGGTATGTTTCTCGTCTTGGCGGTCTGCAATCTTCTCGAACAGTTCCTGCATGGTGAGGAAGATGATGCCAGGCATTTGGGTGGTACCGGTGATGGTGTGTGTTTTGCCACAGCCGGTGGCGCCATAGGCGAAGACGGTGGCATTGTAACCCTCGAGGACACTGTCTAGCAGGTTCCGGGTGGTGCTCTCGTAGACTTCGGACTGGGATACGTTGTCGTCGAAGACGCGATCGAAAGCAAAGACCTGGTCTTTGGTCTTCTTGCCGCTGGGAACGACGGAGCGGGTGAATTTCTGGACCGGGTTTTCCTCAGGCGGGTCGAAGACTCTGCAAAGGTAGGCGGTCAGCGGCGCCGGCGGCGGCAGCGAAAGGAGGAGCGCGGACTCACAAGCAGTGATCATCAACGACCTTGATCACAGAGCGCAGGCCGTGGTTCTTCAGCTTGGGCGCGGGGGCGCCTGCTAGTGAGCCATCGCCCAGGAATATGGTGCCCTCGTCGGTTCGCTGGAGCTGGGCAGCCTCCCTAATGGTGAAAGGCCGCACTCGTACTGGATTTTGGGGTCAGGGCAAGCGATCTCAAGCAGGTCGGGCGTGGTGCTCTGGCGGGTTCGACGGCCACTCACCTGCGACGGTAATTGAAGAAGCCCCCGGATCCTGCGTGCTCATGGTGGCGGAGAGGCATGTACTCAAGCGCTGGTTGGTCGTAGAATGTCAGGAGGACGATGGAACCAGTGTGCAATGGGGATGGGCAGGCGTGGTGACGACGACGGGTCAAGAGGGAGCGAAGCTTTCGATAGGTAAACAATGCGGACCCAATCAAAATAAAAACTGATGAAGAGAAGAAAATGGGCGGTCAGGTGTTGGGATTCGGTGCCGTAAGAAGCAGCTTTGTCGGAGGCAAAAGAACAGCGATTTGGCCGCGTTCAATGCGGTCAGTTGGGGTTCGTGTCGCTGGGTTTGGTTAGTAGAGAATGTTGTGTTGAAGCGGAAGAGGGTCTCGAAACTGGACCCAGTCGGTCTACGAGAGCGAAGCTGTTGCGGCACGCGCACGAACGCGCCAGAGCATCGTCATTGGGGATTAGTAGAGCTTCCCCGTCTCCAGAAATCTATTGTTTTGGGATGGCGCCTTCACCACGGCAACCGGGAGTGGATTGTCACTTTTGGCAGAGAAGGGGCCTTTTCAAGCGGAACAAGCGGGTCCGTCCCATACATGACGCCGCCCACCCGTGCTTCTGATTCGCGGCCTCACTTCTAGCGCCTTATCGTTTTCGTCCCTAGCGCAATTGGGCGCTGGAAACTCGCGTGGGCGTGAATCAACAGCAGCCTTGGGGGAGATGAGCACGTTGTTGGCAGCCAACGTGGCCAAGGGAGGCCATATGTGATCCAGTATGTAAGGTCCATAGCCAGCTCCATGTACGGATAGGCAGCGGGACTGGATTTACACTACGATCAAATCGCGGTGTTATTTAGCCTCTCCGAGTCTGGTCGTGAACTGTTGCGCTCCCCCACAGGGGGAGGGGAGGGATGTCTTGGGAAAACAAGCGCTTGCCAGCTGTCAGGCCTTGCGCCCCATCCCCCCTCTGGCCAGCACAGGCAACAACAGTTGCCCCAGTTATTAGCATCCCATCCCATCCCATGCCAGATAGTGCTGGCTTCCCATTCAAAGCCGTCGACCGCATACTCCAGGAGCCGAATCATCTGGCGTCAATGTACAGTACTACGTTATAGGGTAGCCACCGCCAGGCCTGCATCCTTTCTGCGTCTCGTTTATGCCCATATGGAAGCTTGTGCTTCGGCCCAATGGGTCCAACTCTCGCGTCTCTGGGGAATGACCACTGCTGGCGTGCAGGATAGTCCAGTGGTACGCCTCCACCCAAGCATCTCTTATCAATGCATCATCGTTGTCTCTTGAGTTCAGGACGCTCCCGCGGTCCAGACGGGCACCCGGCTGGGTGAAGATCTCATATTCCAAAGGTAGAAGCCGATAAGTCCCTCCCGGTGCTATGTTTGTAGTCATGTGTGGACTTGAAATCGGTTGATCTGAAAGAATGCCAAAGCGGTTGCCGACCGCGGCCTCGGAGGCGTGGTGACCTTGACCGACCGGTCGCGCATGATTTTGCTCGGTATCCGCCTAGAAGGGCGCGACGACGCCCGAGACTATGATCTGTACCTCAACCATCTTCAGGTAGGGTTCGTCGTTGGCCTCCCCCAGGTCTTCACCTCCTGCTGCACCCATCAGCTCTGTACTCCAGTAGCGGCTGTCAGTGCTACAGAGCTCGCACCGTTGGTAACCCACAGCCCACCACGCGGGTCGGCCCTCCTCAACATGGCGACATGCACACATTGATATTATTGCTTCTTCGGTGAGGCGCACATAGCTATGTAGCTCCCTGTTATACCACAGTCCGCACTTGGATCACCTCTCTTCTCTTTCAATTGCAGGCTGAGTCCGATTCTGCCACTACCCCAATTCTTAAACTCTGCGATGAATTCGGTTCTTGGGATTCATGCATGCACATATTGCGCCCGTGTCATTCTCTTAACGCAAGCTGGCTCGACATTTCACGAATCTCCACACCAGACCTTGGAATCGCCCTCTCTCGCCAGCGGCTGATTTGACCCTGAACAATATTTCCTCTCGCATGCTGTCGATGGCCTTGTAATTCATCTTGTCTACGGGGATTCAGCAAGCCCAGCGTGCAAGACAACTGCGCGAGCACAAGTTATCAGCTTGCGCAGTCGGCGATGATGATTCTGAGCTCCAGATAGCCCATTTGATAAATCCGTAACCGGACCCACCATCTTGAACCAACTGAAGCAGCGGGCCTGAAGTGCCTCATTCCTCCTCCAAGCGCCTAACAACCTGAAAGTGCACAGTATCTTCCCAGCGTATTACTATGGCACCTTACTACTAAGAAATATGAGTGAACATGGCGAGCAGGTTGAAGTTACCACATGTCAAACACGCATCGCAACTCCTGAACGAATACAAGCTGTCTGGGTGTGACACAACTCATAGCAGTATCGGGAAATGACTTCATACCCGATTGCATCAACACCCTTTGAAGATTCCCATGGTGTGATGAACAGTGAACTGGATCAGCCACATTCGTATCCCGATACAACCTTTCGTTATCATCAACACAGCAGTAGCCACCTTCCTATCTAAGCAAGGAGGGCGTGCGGGAACATGTAGACCAGGTTATTCTATCCTGACGTTGCAGTATGGTTACGGTGTGCTATTTTCAGACGACGATAGCTTACGGTAGCTACGGTGTTGCTTCCCGTCTCCTTAAGGCCAATAGGAACGAAACCTCTATTCCTCATAACCGAATACAGGCGCAGCAAGTACGAATTGAGCAGCGCAGATCCCCGTTGAAAACCCTATTTCCGGCATACACGGCGCCAAGGGCGAGACCTGCGGATGACGGCTATGCCACTCGTTGCAGGTTCCCGTGGCCCGCACTTCCAGCGACGCTACTTGCACCGCACGAACCCGCTGGTGAGCCAGACGGCCGCTAGGATTGCGGTCCGCACCCAGTGGGTCACGAGCCCGGCTGGGGATGAGGCGCGGAGACAGGCCCGGGAGAGCGGGCCGGCGTCGACTTACTTCTCCAGTAAGCGGTTGGGCAGGTGGGCAAAGGAGCGCGTGGATTCGTGGGCTGGTTTTGGACCGCATGTGGCAGCACAGGGAAAAAAACAAGTGAGAGGACCTCATCGAGTCTCCCCCAGTACAATCTTTCAGCTGGCCCTCGTCCATTCCATACTTAGCAAGGACGACGCAAGCGTCTATTGGCCAATAGCTGGGTCGGAACCCAACCCTTAAACGCCAGGTTGAGCCACGGGTGATACGGTGAGCAGAGCAGTGGGCACAGGGGGTTCGAATGTAGGCTACATGCCTGAGAATGCTTCCGAGGGTTCGCTGACAGCCCTGGTGTCAGCACGCTATCTTCACCCAATGCGACGGCATGCATTCACGGGACCGGCAGTAACTTGGGGGTTATCTGCATCCATGTCCTTTTTCTTAAGCAAAGCCCCTGCCCCTGCCTCGTAGCTTGACTCTGTTACTGGTTGGGCTTGCAGGAGAGGCCCCCAAGCACGTAGGGCTAGGGCCCCCTGCGGTATTGATCCGACGCCGTAATCAACACTGCGTGGTACCAGGAGCTTGGAGACTACGCCTCCATTTCTTGGCCGCGTCGCATGGCTGAACGCCCTACTCTTCTTCAGGAGCCTGCCCCTGGTTCACCAGCGGCCCTCCCCCGTTAATACCCCAGCATTGAACAGAACTGCACCCGCCCAGACCAGCCAGCCCCACGTTGCATTGCACAAAGCTAGCGCTTACTCAGCCCTGATTCCTCGTCTTTTGTGTCCGATAGCCTATCACGTGTGAGCCTGGCCTGTCGATCGCTTTATTTATTTCAACACTCCTGCCAAAAATAAGATACGGCTCTCCGGGCAAGAATCGGACACCGAATAGCACGTGGCCCCCACGGCTCGCTTTAGCTGGGTCGGCGCTCGAGCCTCTGTTACCCTCAGGGGCCTATAGACGGTAAGGACCGTCCAGACGGTAAGGGTCGTCTAGAAGGTGAGATGAAATAGATAAGCGTGAATCCTAGCCGCCGAGAGCTCGCGACATGATCCGCCGTCCTTCGTGTGGGCGCCGGTTCTCAATCTTTTGACCTGTTCCCAATATCCAGGTTGCCAGTATGGACGCCAAAGAGAATGTCTTCTTGGGGATCTGGACCAACTGGTCTCAGGGCGGACCTGTCTGGGCGCAAACCCTCACCACCACCCGTGAACAAGGCAACTTTCTGCTGACATTTACCGGGGCTTTCATATCCATGGTGGCAGTGCGGCTTTGGGTCATCGTGTCGCTAACAGTGTATCGTCGGTATTCGGACGACAGAGCCCAAGACACAATTCATCAGCAGCGCCAAGTCATTCTCCGCAATTCAGGCAACCCCGACGCAGGGTTCGTTTCATTCTGCCGCCTTATCTGGGCTTGGAGACACGAACGAAGGGTGGTTTGGCGAGTGCTTCCGGCGCTCCTCTGCGCCATTGTCGTCAGCGCCGGGTTCGCTGTGGCCGGGGCATTCTCGTCCAAGATTTCCTTTTCTTCCGACAACGGAGAGGAGGTGCTGCTTAGGGGAAACTCTTGCATGCTCTCGGGCCAGGAAATTACATTCGCCGATGCCGAGCTTCAGTCACGGCAACTGAGACGAATCATCGAACGTGTAAACGACGCATCGTCATACGCCGCAGAATGTTACGCCTCCGACACTTCAGGGAACCTCGGCTGCGACGGATTCACCACAAGAACTCTCCCGACCGCTGTCCACAACACATCGGCCGGGTGCCCCTTTTTCAACGGGGTTTGTATGTCGGATAGCAACAACTTGCTTCTCGACACTGGCTATGTGCGAAGTGACGTGCATCTGGGCCTCAACACCCCCAAGGATCAGACCTTCGCCATGCGACACGTTTCCCAATGTGCACCATTGAGGACAGAACGGTTCAAGAGGGACTACGTGGACGGCAACACGACCTACGTCCGCTATGATTACCGAGATCCCACGTTCAACGGCACAGGCGAGACCATTGAAGATGGAACAATCACAGTCGAAGATACTAAGCATCAGTACTCCAGTCCGGCCAGGACGAGAATGAGAGGCAATGGAGGAGCCAATTACGGCCTAAGGTAAAGATAACCTGGTTCATTTGAATCCGTTTACTCAATACTAACAACCTTTGCTTTCGACTCCAGTGTCCTCATATGGAATATGAGAAAGGGGGAGTTGTGGCTAGACGAGAGATCCCCCCCTTCTCTGCACCCTGACCTTTTCCGCACAGATGGAGACATAGTCATGGTGTCTCTATCTGGCAACGGAGTGGCACTCATGAATGCGGCCAAAGACGACTGGTATCGTCCTTACGTCCCAATCAACTACACCAACACCCTTTTCAGTACCGACAGCTTCTACATGCCCGAGGAAGCCGCCTCACCCTTGGCCTGTCTGGAGCAGTGGCAGTGGTGCCGGTCGGCGGAGCCTGGCGAAGGGGACTGTGGACCGCTGGGAAGCTGGAGGGATTCCTACGAAGGCGCCTTTCCCATCTTTAACATAACTTCGGTAGACGAAGACTACCAATACCCCGAGGCGCCGGACAACGAGTTGGGAACGCGTTTCTTGTTCGCGGCGAGCAACCAGGCCCGCCTGTTCATCGGCGGGACGGCGGGCGTGGTCGACGACCGTGACAATGCTCTCGAATCGCAGTCGACCCTGCTCATGGGAGTCCAGCTGCCCATCCCTGATGCCCAATGGAAACGCGACGTGTTGGTTTGGTGGAACACCATGAACTCGTATTGGCAGAAAATCTACATCGAAACAGCACTCGGGACGACCGACCCGGCTTTCAAGAAAATTGACGAGCCGCCGCGCAACGAGCACGAAAGGAAACTCTGCCACAGTCAGGTACGTACGGAGCTCCCTCATAGGCCCGGCTCTCAGACTAATCTTAAGGGTCCAGAAAATCCGAAGCGCCAAGTACACCAACTTCAGCGTCTTTGGGCTTTGCTTCATCTACGTCACGGGGACCGTCATCACCATCATCTCGTTCGCGCTAGAGTCCATCTTCAAGGCCCTGCACCACCGACGGCAGTATAAGGAGGAGAAGTACCTGGCGTGGACCAACGACGGCAGCCTGCAGCTCCACCGCCTCGCCCACGAGGGTATCGGCCGCGGCCAGTGGACCAACTGCACCGGCGAGGTGCCCATGACGAGCGCCCAGGACAAGCTCGCCAGGCTCGACATCACCGACCGCAAGCACCCCGTCTTGAGAAGCCACTCGGCAGGAGGCCACGGCAATGACGTCGCAGAGAACGAGGGCACCGGGACGCGGATCGACAAAGAAAATGCCAGCCCCGTCGAAAGCAACGCATCCTCGGGAGCAAGCCTGGGGTCTGGCCATTCCGATACCAGCAGAAGTACACATGCGGACGCGGACTCGGAAAGCGTCGAGTCAGGGGCTGGAACGAGTGGCACCTGCTCCCCCGCGGTTCGAATATCATCGGACAGTGTACGTCTCGGACCACCGGGTCGGGTCAGTTTAGCAGCAGTGAGGCCGGAAGCTGTGATCTTACAAAGAAACAGATCAAGATAGAATCTACTGTGGCCACTGTAGAATAAGATAAATTTTCCCCACACCGTTATCTCGTAACAATTGAAGCCCCAACATTTCCTTAAGAATACAGAAGTTCTTTTAAACCAGAACGGCCACAAAGATGAACAAGACCGGGCGGATTAGGTGCATGGAAACCGTTGCCCACGCCATGATGCCAAAGGTCGAACGCCCGCCCATATAAGTGTCACGTCTAAAGCCATGTTAATGAGCGTCTGAGAGGAGGAGGGCGGGGAGCCATAGGGCTTGAGCAGACGTACACGGTGGGACAGGGCAGACGTGTGCGTACACAGCCCATAGCCTAGAACAGATCGTGATAAATGGACACAAGAAAGCGGGTCTGAGAACATGGTTTTTTTTTATTATTATTGTTCTTACACCTAGCGACCTATCTAGGCCATGAGGACCCCCTGCGCATCTTAGCCTAGGAAAACCGTTCCGGGCTGACGTCCGGCCGGGTGAAAAACCTAGGTTCCGCTGCGTCGCACCGCTTCTATCTGCTCTTTGACCTGCCATACCGAGACGAGAACATGGTTACAAACGAGAAAGACAGGATAGGTTTGATCACGGACGTGCGGAATGTGATGTAGCAGTAAAAGCCCCATCAGACAACCGGATTTCAGGCACGACTAGTACCTCCCGCGGATGCGCGGAGAGAAAGCTTTTTCATAGGACAGCGTATGTACATCTGTATTTGGTATAGGTGCCCATCATTAGTGTTGCCCAGACCGAGCTTTAAAAAATTAAAGGGGGTTTTCTATGTACAACATAATGTACAGCATCCCCTCGTAGTGAGGACCGTACTGAATCTAGCCTCTCCGCATTAAGCACGCAGGATCTTCTCGATATCGTCCGTGATGTCAATCAACGGCCACTGGGTTCGATTTCCAGCCAGCGTGCCCGGGACCTTGTCGTCGATAAAGTATTCAAAAAGGCCGTAGACGCTACCCCCAACCTGGACGGTGGCGGTAGCGCTGGCGCCCGTGTCCAGCAGGCCGTTGGGGACGGTGCCGCGGAGCTCGGCCGTCTTCCACGAGGCATCGGCCGAATAGAGCACGTGTGTGCCTGCGTTGTTGTCCGTGACGAGGACGACCTTGCCGCCCCAGCGCGAGGGGATGGAGACGCCGTCAAGCATCGTCGTCAGCTTGGTGCCGGCGCCGGCGATGGGCACGGCCTCGGGCACGCCCTTCTCGGCCGCCATGTCAAAGCGGTAAAGCTGCCCATCCGAGCTGTCGGTAACGAGCAGGGACTTGCCGTCCGGCGAGGGCACGAGGCCCGAGAAGCCCTTGACGGTGTGGTCGGCCGGCTCCTTGAGGTACCAGGCTGCGGCCTCGCCGTCGGCCGTGACGCGGATGAGCGAGCTGGGAAAGGTGCCCACGGCGAAACTCGTGCCCTTGGCGTCGTGGGCGACGTCCTGGTAGCCACCGTAGGCGCCCTTAGTGACGGCTGCGAGGTCAACCCTCCACAGGACCTCATCGGTAGCCAAGTCGTACTTGACTAGGAAATTAGACCCCGTGATGTTTGCGCCAGCTGTGTCGAAAGCCGTTCCGGCGTTGACGATCATGGACAAGCGGTCCAAGGGATCCACCTTGACGCCGCTGAGGTGAAAAAGCGAGTCGCCGGACAGGCCTGGCACGGCAATGGACTTTTCAATCTTGTTCGTCTGGGGATTCCACACCGCCACGGTCGAGTTGTAGAGGACACTGCGGATTGTCAGAGCCTCAGTTAAGCGCAGGGAAGACTAGGAGCGGCCACCGACTTACCTGAAGTAGGCCAGACAACGCTTCGTGTCGAAGTCGGCATTCTCAGGATAAAGCTGGAAAGAGGAGACGGTGATATTTCCCGATGTAGCAGTACACGGCTTGGGGGAGGGCTGTACAGTAGGACAAGCTACTGCCCCCAATGCCAGGAAGGTAGGTCCCAATGTAGATGATTTCATGATGGAAAGGTAACGATCGAATGAGCTCGCGTGAAGGCCCTGTGAAGGAGCGTAAAGGAACGGTATGTATTATTGGTCGGCCGAGAAGCAGCATTCAAGGGGGACGTAATATATCAGGTCACAAGCATTCAGGCCCCACAGTAAAGGGACCTGGCTAAACGACTGACGAAAAGGAGAATCCGTAGTTGTCATCGAATGTCAATGTCTTACTCTGTGGGTTATCCCACCGGCTAGTGGGTTTACTTGCGGTTATCCCACCGGCTAGTGGGTTTACTTGCCGCTATCCCACCCGGCTACTACCGTTTTCCCCGTCTTATCAATGCATCCACTTCCTTCCATACTTGCGGCTGACCGTGCAGGGGATTATGAAGTACGTAACTACTTTTGTCCACCGGCGCCCGTTCACCTTTGTTTATGCATGCCAGCATCTACCGTGACTGTGGGATTCGTAATTATCGACGGAGCCGCTCCGACAAGAGCCAGCCAGCTCACAAGGGTTCCCCAGTTCCCCACGGGAAGACCACGGGCAGCTTGTATGCCGCGGTTTACCCAACTCCAAGGTCTTCGCGGTGGGGTTGGTAACGATGACTGGCAGCGTTGTCATGGGGATGAAAGAGTCGATATCTATTACCCCGGGAAAACTGGGTTTCCGTCGTGCTGAGTTACACGGGGGGCAACGTCAAACAGAATCCGCACATGAAAAAGCTGCTGACGATGGCTCCGAAGCCGCAATCCTTTCCTCTACGGATGAACCTTAATGTGAATAACGAGAGGGGCATAAGCATTGGACCATGCGGAACCTTCACATAAAGTGTCCGGATAGCTTACGAATATGGGGCTGCTTGGACTTGGGTCATGCCGCGGCCGCCGCGCCCCCGCTTCTCATCCCACACGGCTGATCTCATGCACCCATCCCACTAAAAGCCGACGGGCCGAGCACCAGCAACTCGATATCTAGGACATGCTTCTTATATATAGCGAAATTCGGATTCCTGGCCAAGTCAGACGAGATCGCACCTCAACAACTGTCCATCGGTATCTACGTTATATTCTGCCAACGCATTTACTGCCTTCTCTAGCTTTGTCTTCGCTTGACTTGTCCTACTCAAACACCATGTCTGCTGCCTCGAAGGTTGCGATTGTAGGGGCGTCCGGCGACCTCGGTAACGCGGTTCTGAGCAAGTTACTTGCGAGCAAGCACTTCAGTGTTCGTGTCTTGAAGAGGGCGGGCTCGTCTGCCACATTTCCCGCCGCAGTCGAGGTCGTCGAGGTCGACATGGACTCGGTCGAGTCTTTGCAGGCGGCCCTCGGCGGACAGGACGCCCTGGTGTCGACTGTGGGCCAGGCGGGCATAGACGCGCAGCTCAAGCTCATCGACGCCGCCGCCGCCGCCGGCGTTAAGCGCTTTCTCCCCTCCGAGTTCGGCTCCAACCTCGACAACCCCAACACCCGTGCCATGCCCGTCTATCCCCAGAAGTTGCAGGTCCAGGCGCACCTCAAGGAGAAATGCGCGGAATCGGGAATGACGTACACGATCGTGTACAACGCCGCCTTCCTCGACTGGGGCCTTTCCAAGAATTTCCTGCTTGATATGTCCAACTACAAACCGACCATCATCGATGGCGGTGATGCGCCGTACAGCGCCACCACCTTGGCCACCGTCGGCGATGCTGTCGTGGGCATTCTGACCCACCTGGAGGAAACCAAGAACCGCCCCGTGTACATCCACGACATCGTCATTTCGCAGAAGAAGCTGTTCGAAATCGCCAAGAAAGCAGCCCCCAACAAGCCTTGGGAGCCCGTGCATGTGAAGCTCGACGATCTCACGAAGCGCGCCGACGAAAGACTCGCCCAGGGCGTGTTCGATATGGAGACATTCGCACCGTACCTCTTCCGCGCTCTCATGGACCCTGCTTACGGGGCCGACTTCTCCGGCAAGACGGATAATGCGCTCCTGGGCATCAAAGGGATTACCGAGGAAGATGTTCTGGAGATCATGAAAGGCGTTTTGAATTAGTGTCACTAGGTAGAAAGAATGAAGAAACTCGGCTAAATCCGATTAGCTGCCTCCCTTTAAGTTCCAAGTCTGAAATACTTGTCTAACTCTCGAGGGTCCGAGATATACATGGCTTTGAATGGTGTGCTCATCTCATTTTCTCCGTAGCATTGCCTAACCCTATCAATGCCGCGATCAGGCGAGTAACGGGACCGAGATGCAAGTGTTGACCGAAGATGATGGCGATTAATCAATCTATTGATAGAAGAAAGACAGGAAAGGACCTGTCAGGTCGAAGTGAAAAGACTCCTTCCTTTTACATACTTACACGATGTCGAGAAGAGAGACCGGTTCTTTCAACGATACGAATGCTGACACGGCTTAGCTGACACGACTTAGCCAATCGTCAAGGTTTACGGCGGCCGCCCAGCCTTTATCCGCTTTGGGAAGGTGGAACGGTAATTCACCCTGATACCCATGGCTGATTCGAGGTAGCCTCGAAGGATTCATCCGTGCAGACGGGGAGTAACTAGGCCTTCGGGCTATATGATTGGCCGGGAAGTGAAGGCCTCTCCAGCCCATAGATCCAGCCTCGAGGATGAGCCGGTTGTTGATATTTGCCCATGACCAAATTTACTCATAGCTGGGCGTAGGAGCACGGATAGAACTGCGGGGTTCCCCTCGTCGACATCAGGAACAATAAGTATATGCAAGCAAATACGAACCCTGATCAACCGGGTATTCAGAAGATGGAAACAAGACGCGGCTAGCCAGCAGTCAAGGCGTTCTGGATCCTCATGCAGTAGAAGCAACACGAGCTGACCGCCAAGGCCAAATCCGAGGTGATTGGATGCGCTGCTGACTGCGCCGCACGCGTAACAGGCACGCCCCAAAGTGCATTAGTTAGAATGAGGAGATTTTATCGGGGCGTATAGCGGGTCGTTTTGCTATAAATTCCGAGTCATTGGCGCTGTGAAACAGATAGTGAAAACCCAAGCCTAGCAACCACGCCCAAGTACAGCAACCGGTTTCGCCGACCACTTCAAGGATGATGTCCTCCTGGATTCCCGCCGTCATGGCCCTTGCCGGCACCGCTGGCGCCGTCGTCACCCTTACGACCGTGACTGTGACCCACACGGCGCCGTGGCCGACGAACTTTACGCCTTCGCCGATGCCGACGCCCACCGTGGCCGAACCCGTCCCGACCCCCTGCGGCCAAATCTCCATCTGCGTCGACATGCTCAAGACATGTGGGACCACGGCGGTTCTGACGTACGGAGGGTCCGTTATTCCCCCTCCCCCGTAACGTTGTCAGGCGGCCAGAGCCATGACTGACCCCCCGATGTGTAGATGCTACCTGGCCTGCTCTCCCAAGCCTACGTTTGTGCCGCCGCCGTGCCCCACGCCCGACCTCAGCCTCACGACCATTACCGTGACTAACACGGGATCGTGGCCGTCTGACATCTCCGGGTTTCCCATGCCGATGCCGACTGTTGTCGTGCCTGGCCCTGTATAGAGCCGGTGGACCCCGAGGGACGAGTTTAGCTGGGGGAAGCGAAGTGGATAAAGTTTAAAGGATTTCCAACTGAGCAGGGTCGGAGTATAAGTGACATCCGGGAACCGAGGGGCCAGTCATGGAGGGCACTGAAAGTGCGGTTTCCGCGGAACCCCAATAAATAAAAAATGACACCTTCCGCATATCAGTCCTATCTATGGTGCCAGTTCCTGGAGCAGTTGAGGTTATAAACTCCAGGCGCCTTTACACCTCGTTCAATGGGAGTGAGGAGCCCACCTCTGTTGCAAAAAAACCGAGTCACTGAATCGAATGATAGCTAGGAGATATCACTTCGATTTAGCGACACATCGTGAATTTTGACACCAGAAGGGACAAAAATATTGGGCAGGGATGATCGGTAACACTGAATTCATGTCCATTCTTTTCAAACAGCACCCAACACGACCATATTTTGACCTCCAACCCATATCGAAGTGGGTACTCACACCCCCTATTTCCGAGTCACCACAAACCTCACCCAGCGGTGATCCTTCTCATCAAAATACAGGTTGCCGGCGTCTCGCACCTCCTCCTCGACGGCTTCGACGTCCCAACTCGTGCCCGTGGCGCGCCCGACCTCGTCCCACAGCGCCTTGAAGCTGTCGACGTCGTGCAGGAACGTGGTGCGGACGACGCCGCCGAGCGAGCCGAGGGGGCCCTTGGCGCGCTCCTCGCGGCCGTCGCGGCCGGCGGCGGCGACGCCGCCCGTCTTGCCGACGACCATGACGCCCGGCTGGGGCCGGAGCAGGCGTACGATGCGGGCGCAGGCGCGCAGCTGCGTCGCCCGGTCGAAGCAGTGCAGGAACATGGAGGCGTGGACGACGTCGACGGAGCCGTCGGCGCACGCGGCCGCCAGCGCGTTGCCGGGGCCCTCGTCGAGGAAGTCGGCGGCCACCAGCGCCGTGCCGAGCGGCAGCCTGTCGGCGTCGCGGAACAGCCTTTGCCCGCTCGCGAGGAGACCCTCGAGGAGGTCGGTGCCCATCACGGCGGCCGCCGGCGCCCCGTCGTGCACCAGCTTGCGCAGGTCCTGGCCGAGCCCGCAGCCGACCTCGAGGTAGCGCGTCCAGGCGCCCGAACGCAGCCTCGCCAGCACCGTCGCGTAGACGGGGAAGGTGGAGAGGGCGAGGTCGGCGAAGAGAAAGGAGCCGACGCAGGGGAAGGGCGACTGTTTCGATAATACGTCAGCAGGCACGTGCCCCCCCAGCCGTCAAAGGGACAACCGACCACTCTCCAGGCCTCGTCGCGGACGTCGGCCAGGTGCTTCTCGACGGCCGAATCCTCGACGCCGGCGTACTGCACGAGGAGCTCGCGCATGGCCGGGTCGACGGGCGGTACCGTCTCCATGTACCAGGGAACCGACTTGGTGAAGAGAGCCTCCATGGTGGAATACAACTGCAAAATGTGCCGAAGTCGGGTTAAGGTGGGGCGGATGATATCGGTCAGTCAAAGGGAAGAAGGTCAGAGTTTGGGCCGTTGGTCTGACGGGGGAATCGAGCCCCTTTATACCAAAACCCGAGTGGGCCGGTTTTGTGTTACACAGGCGGACGAAACACACGCCGCCCTAGACGGCCGCTGTGCGCGTTAAGATGATGCCCGAATGGTTGTTCAGCCATGTGACACTGATTCGACCTTTCCACTTGGTACAAGTCAACAAGCGGACATGGGTGGATGAGATATGCTATCAGCTTTCACCATGTCACTAACTACCGGTGCCTAACGCCGTACAAGGCCGGGAGTTCGATCGCAAACCCTCGTAGTGCCACAAACTAAATTCCCACGGATGATCGTGAAGCCTTTACGCCTTCGTATACCCGTACTGTGTCATGCATCCCGCCTTCGTCCCTCGATTCTTCACGGCCGACCAGGACCTACTCTTCCGCCTTCTCCTCCTTCGCAAACCGGCACAGGCGGCTTCCGTTGGCGATCTCGCGGCTCAGCGCCGTGATGCTCTTGTTGCCCATGATGTCGAGGACGGCGATGTCGTAGCCGCAGTCGCTGCCGATGTAGTTGCGGAACTCCATGGCGACGAGCGAGTCGACGCCGTAGGCGTGGATGGGCTTGGCGACGTCGATGTCGTCGCGCGCGAGCGTCATGGTGCGCGCGAGGCGGCGTACGAGGGCGTCCTGGACGAGGGCGGCGGCGGCGTCGAGCCCGTCGGCGAACTTGAGCGCGTGCGCCACCGAGACGCCGCCCTCGTCCCCGTCGCCGCCGGCGCCGCCGGCCGCCGCCGAGGCCCCGACGGCCCGCAGCTGGGCGAAGAGCGGCGTCTTCATGAATGTCGGCTCGGGCAGGCCGCGCGACCGGAAGTCGGCCGACGTCGCGAGGCCGACGGCGACCTGCGCGCGGCCCGGGCGGCGGGCGCGCTCCGCGTCCAGGTGGAACTCGACGAAGCTCTGGAACTCGTCCTCGCGCACGCCGTCGTGCGCGAAGAAGAAGAGCGGGTTCGCGTTGAGCGTCGCCACGTTCTCGGCGATGTAGCCGACGCTCAGGATGTTGCCGAGGTCGAGGGTCGAGGCCGCGAGGCCGCGCGCGCGCCGGTGCCGGGCCAGCGCGTCCTGGAAGCAGTTGCCGGCCGCGTAGTTGGACTGGCCCCGGTTGCCGACGAGTCCGCAGATGGACGACAGCATGACGAAGAAGTCGACGTCGGCCGGCGTGTGCCGGTGCAGGTTCCACGTGCCCGCCACCTTGGGCGCCAGCGCGCCCTCCCACGCCGCCTGCGGCATCAGCTCAAAGGCCGAGTCGAGCAGCTGCATGGCGCCCTGGATGACGCCGCCGATCTTGGGGAAGCCGTCGCGCGCGGCGGCGTCGAGCGCCGCCACGAGCTGCGCCTCGTCGCTGACGTCGCACCCGATGGCGCGCGCGCGCACGCCCAGCCGCCCCAGCTCGGCCAGCAGCTCGCGCGCGGCCTCGCCGTCGCCGCCCGAGCGGGACAGGAACAGGAGGTTCTTGGCGCCCTGGCGCGGCTGCGCCATCCACTTGGCGATGGAGCGGCCCAGGCCGCCGAGGCCGCCGGGAAGCAGGTACGTGCGGTCGGGCCGGAGGCGGGTCGGCGCCGGCGGGCGCGGGACGACCTTGACGACGTCGTCGGCGTCGGCCGTCAGCACCACCTTGCCCATGTGTTTGCCCTGCTGCAGCAGGCGGAAGGCCTCCTCGATCTGGCCGAAGGTGTAGGTGGTCTGGGGCAGGGCGGCGTGCACCTTGCCCGTGGCGAACATGTCGAGCACCTCGGCCAGGATGCGCGCCGTCGTGGCCGTGTCGAGCTTGGTGATGGTGTAGAGGTCGCAGGCGGCGAAGGTGACGCTGCGGCTGAAGGGAAACATGTCGAGCTTGCCGTTGGCGAAGATGTCCCGCTTGCCGATCTCGATAAAGCGGCCAAACGTGGCGATACAGTTGAAGGACGCCCGCAGCGCCTCGCCCGCCAGCGAGTTGAGCACGACGTCGACGCCCCGGCCCTCGGTCATGCGCATCACGCCCGCCGCGAACGAGAGGTCGCGGCTGCTGAAGATGTGCGTCTCGGGAATGCCGTAGTCCTCTACGAGCAGCCGCTTCTTCTCGGCCGACGACACGGTCGCGAACACGGTGGCGCCCATGTTCTTGGCGATCTGGATGGCGGCCTGGCCGACGCCGCCGGCGGCCGCGTGGATGAGGACCGTCTCGCCCTCGCGCAGGCGCGCCACGTCGCACAGGCAGTAGTAGGCCGTCGAGAAGATGACGGGGATGCCGGCGGCCTCGGCGAAGGCCATGGTGTCGGGGATGCGGGCCGCGATCTCGCGCGGGATGCGCGTGTGCGTCTGGAACGTGCCGTGGAGGGCCGACAGCACGAGCATGCGGTCGCCGACGCGGACGTCGGTCACGCCGGCGCCCACCTTGGTCACGACGCCGGCACCCTCGTGGCCGAACGTCGCCGCCGCCACCTCGCCCATGGCCACCATGACGTCGCGGAAGTTGAGGCCCGTCGCCTTGATCTCGACCTCGATCTGGTCCGCCGGCAGCGGCTCGGCGTACGCCGGCCAGTCGACAAAGTGCAGCCGGTCCAGGCGGCCCGGCGCCGACGTGCTGAGCATGAGGCTACGGCTCGGGTCCGCGCCCAGCGCCTGCGGCTGCGGCGCCGGCACCGTCGTGCGCTGGGCGATGAAATCGTTGACGGGCTTGGCGGCGACGAGCCGGTTCGTCTGGACGACGCCGTCGGCCGAAACGAGGTACTCGGCGTGCCGGTCCGCCGGCGGGCACTTGGCGACGAAATGGTGCTTGTACACGGCCGCGACTTGGTCCACCACGTCAGCCGCCGCCGCCGCGTCGGACGCCGGCGCCGGCAGACCCAGGATCACAAGGTCCGCGCCGTCGAGGTCGCGCTCCCAGCGCAAGGTGCGCACGAGGCCCGTCACGAGCGCCATGTCGGGGTTCTCGTGCGGGTCGCCCGTGAGCCAGAGGAAGCCGCCGGCCGTGGTGATGAGCTGGCGCAGCGTCTCGAACTCGCCGGCGGCCATGCCCGCGGCCAGCAGCGGCGCGAACAGCTCCAGAGTCACAACGCAGCACGTCCGCTTGAGCTTGTGCTGGGCCACGTCGGAAAAGGCGACGACCGACACGTCCTGGAGTCCGCCCTCGAGGGCGCGGAAGGATTCGGCGATTCGCTCGGCCAGCTGGAGCTGTGCGGGCTCCGACGCGCGCGCGATGACGAAGACGCGGTTTACCTTGTCTTCCGGGTCCTCGTCGACGGCGGGCTGCTGCCCGCCCTCGGGCGCCGTGGCGATGATGAGGCTCTGCGCGTGGAGGTCCGCCTCGGGCGTGTCGCTGAGCGCGAGGACGTTCTCGCGGAAGCCGTTCTCCCTCAACACGCGCGCCCAGCCCTCGTTGTCCAGCAGGGGCCCCCAGGGGCGGAAGTCTTCGGTGCTGAGCCACCAGCCGGGGAGCTGGCCGAAGCACAGCGGGCCGGCGACGAACTCGGGCTGGGTGATTTCCTGGAGCAGGAGCTTTCCGCCGGGGGCGAGGAGGCGGCGCACGTTGGCGAGCGTCGTGGCGAGGTCGGCGGTGGCGTGCAGGACGTTGGCGGCCACGATGACGTCGTAGGCGCCGTCGTCGAAGCCCTGGGCCTCGACGTCCTTTTCGACGTCGAGCACGCGGAACTCGAGCACGCCGCCGGCCTTCCACTTGGCGAACTTGTGCCCGGCCTTCTCGAAGAAGCCGGCGCTGATGTCCGTGTACGTGTACCGCAGCAGCCGGGCGTCGCCGGCGCCGCGCCCGCCGCCGGGGCACAGCGCCTCGAGCACCGCCGTCGACGTGCCGCCCGTGCCGGCGCCGATCTCGAGCACCCGCAGGTCCGCGCCGCGCTTGTGGCCCAGCAGCCGCAGGTACGACGACAGCAGCGCGTGCACCGGCTCCGTGCCCAGGATCACGCGGTAGTACTCCTCGAGCAGGTCGTCCAGCCCGAACATGAGATGCAGCGCGTCGGCGCCCTCGGCCCCGCGGAGCCCCGGCACGATGTTGCGCCCCATCCGGCTCGTTAGCCGGCCCTCGGGCCCGCCCGTGGTCTCGAACGCGTCCAGAAACCGCTGGCGCTCGGCGGGCGATGCCTTCGTGGCTTTCCACGCTGGCGTCTGGTGGATGAGTCCGTCCTGCCCGAAGAGCTCGGCCTGTCGCCGGAGCCAGGCGAGATAGCGCTGCTGGTGCGCAGGCAGCGTACTCTCGTCGGCCAGTGGAGTTTTCCGGAGCTCCTCGACAGCTTCACTGATGTAGATGGCGGCTGCTAGCTGCAAGTTTTTCAGGCGCTCGAGATTGGTGGACCTCGCCGCCGGCGCCTCCAGCTCCGCCGTCTCCTTGCGCAGAACCTTTTCGACCCGTCCCGTCTCCTCGAGCAGGTCGACGTCGGGCGCCCAGTCAAGGTTGAAACAGATCTCGCGGGCCTCGGCGGCGCCGCCCTGGTTTTCTTGCAAGGGCACGGCCTCGAGGCCGCGCAGGACCAGCCGCACGTCCTGCTCGGCGGCCTCGCCGCTCCAGACGGTAATGTCGGCGCCGAAACGCTTGTGGGAGGCGAGCTGGGCGGCCGAGTGCACGAGGAGCTGGGCCCCGGGGTCGGCCTCCATGTCGGCGCTGAGCCACACGCTCTTGATGGCGACGGGCACCATGGGCTCCGTCAGCGGCTTGCCGCCCCCCGTCGACGACGCCTGGAAGGCGAAGAGGAACAGGTGGATGATGGAGTCGAAGACGGGCGGGTGCACGACGTGCGGCGCCAACGCCTGCGCCGGCATCGAGGACGCAATGTCGGGAAGCACGATGATGCCGAGCGCCTGGCCGACCTTGCCCGTGACGTCGGGGTCCGCCGTCTGCACCGCCGTGATGTTGCGGAACAGCGGGCCGAAGACGAGGCCGACGCGCTCGAGGTCGGCGTACTGCCGCGGGATCTCGACCGACTTGTGGCTGCAGAGCGCCGTCGCATCGGCGAGCAGGCGGCGGTAGAGTCCCGTGCGCTCGGCGGCCTCGCGGCCGGCGTCGACGGGCCCCGTGGCGATGTGGGCGGACGAGTCCAGCTCGGCGGCGATCTGGCCGCGGCAGTGCTCGAGCCAGCTGCCGTCGTGCGGACTGAAGGACGTCACCTTCCACTCCCACCAGATGGCGCTGTCGGTGTGCGCCGACTCGGGTAGCCGCCGCATGGACAGCATGACCTCGGTGTCCTCGGCCTCCTGGAGCTGCAGCGCGCGCGAGATGGCAATGTCGCGCAGGTTGAAGCCCCGCAAGGAGACGCCGTCGTCGCGCAGCTCGTGCAGTTGCCGCACGCCCTCGATGGCCATGATCAGGTACGACACGCCCGGCACGACTATGCTGCCGGTGACGACGTGGTCCTTGAGCCAGGGCAGCTCGGACACGCGCAGGAAGTTGCGCCAGCGCGGCTCCTCGGGGTTCCAGTCCGGCACCGTCGTGCCCAGGAGGTCGTGGCGCGCATGCTTGCGGAAGCGCCAGGCTTTGCTGCGCCGGGACTCGGACCAGTACTCTTGTGCCGGCCCGTGGTTGAAGGGGTAGGGAGGGAGATCTGTCAGGGGGGCGGTTCGCGGATGTGCATCGCTGTCCTGTTGGTTGACGGCAGCAAGGTCAACGGGGTATCCGGCGGCTGCGAGCGATGCCATGGCATCCAGCGCCGTTGCGCATGCGTTCTTGTTGCGTGACAGGACCGAGAGGTACCGTAGCGCCTTGAGGTTGGGGTCGCTGAGCAGCGCCTCGCGCACGGCGCTCTGCAGTGCTCCGTGAGGGCCGACCTCAACCAGGTGTGTAACAGGCAACTCGGCGCCACCGCCAATCTTAAGTTGCCGTTTGGCCGTGTTGGCGGTGCAGAGCTGGTGGATGGCCTGCTGGAACTTGACGGGCGACACGAGGTTCTGGGTCCAGTACGAAGACTTTGCCATCTCAGCCGGGTCGATGGCTTTGCCCGTGACTGATGAGAAGACCTGCACTTCGACTTTGGGGGGGTTCTTCGGTCTCGTGAGGTCGCCCATGAGCGTGAGGTACTCGTCGGCAACCGGTCGCATGTGGCTCGAGTGGTACGCCTTGCCCACGCGCAGTTTGCGAGCAAACAGCTTACGCGCCTCGGCTGCCTGCAGCAGCGCGTCGATTTTGGTCTCGTCGCCGGAAATGGTGAGGCTCTTTGGCGAGTTGTAGCAAGCAATGACCAACTCGCCGTCGCCGAGCTCGTCGTTGACCTCGCGAAACAGCGGCGCCACCTCGTCGGCTGAGCAGCCGACGGCCAACATGGCGCCCTTCGCGCCGTCGGGAGCCGTCCGGGCGCTGACGACGCCGCGGCAGTAGGCGACGCGCCAGGCGCTTTCGCGGTCCAGGGCGCCGGCGGCGTAGGCAGCGGCGATCTCACCGCTCGAGTGGCCGACGACACGCCGGGGCGCCGCACCCCAGGCCGCGAGCAGGTCGACCAGCGCCACTTGCAGCACCGTACACAGCGTTTGCGACAGTAGCGGCTCGTCCACCCGGCTGGACTCGGCCGTGGTCTGTGTGAGCTCCTCGAGCACGCCGAAGTCGCACCCGAGGGTCCTCAGGTACGCATCGGCGCACGCCACGCTTTCCGCGAACACCGGGTATTGCCGCAGTTCGCGCCCCATGGCGAACCACTGCGCGCCCTGACCCGTGAACACGAAGCCCAGCGCCGGCGTGCTGGCTGCGTTTGCCCGTACCGCGCGGGACTTGGTCGTGGGGTCTTTCAAGGCCTCGAGTAGCGATGTATGTGAGTCGGCGGCTAGCGCCAGGCGCCAGCCCAGCCTTGACCGTCGATGGGAAAGTGTAAATGCCAGGCTCGAGAGATAGGACTCGTCCGTCGTTTCTGCGCTCGTGTCTTCCTGGTCCTCCTTGTGTATCCGCTGCTGCTCGAGGTGGTCGGCGTAGGTCGATAGAACCCGCTGGATGCCGGCCTCGTCATGGGCAGAGAAGAGGAAGACCTTGTTGGCCTTGGACGCGTTGGCCCGGGTCTCGGGGGAAACGGGTGCCCCCTCGGCGCTGATGGCCTTGGTGCAGTGGTGCCCTTCTAACCCCCGCGACTGGAGATAGCTGGCGGCGTCGTCCAGCACGGCGTGCGCATTCGTGCCGCCAAAACCGAAGCTGTTGATGCTCGCCCTCCGCAGTCCGTCGGCGCCCCAAAAGGGCGTCAGCTGCTGTGGCAGCTTGATGCCCCATTTGTCTAGGGGTATCCGGGGGTTGCACTTCTCAAAGTTGATGTTGGGCGGTATCAGGCCCTTCTCCAGCGTCAGCACCGTCTTGATGATGGCGGCCACGCCCGAGGCGCCCTCGAGGTGGCCGTGGTTGGTCTTGGCGGCGCCGATCCACAGCGGCGGCTTCCGGGCGGCGCCGGGGCCGACGCGCTTGAAGGTGGCGGCGATGGCGCCGGCCTCGAGCGGGTCGCCGGCGGGGGTGCCGGTCGCGTGGGCCTCGACGAAACCCGTCTGGTCCGGATCGAGGGCGAAGCGGGCGTAGACGTCGCGGATGAGGGCCTCCTGGGCCGCCTTGTTGGGCAGCGTCATGGCGCCGGTGCCCTGGCCGTCCTGGTTGGTGCCGAAGCCGCGCACGACGGCGCGGATGGCGTCGCCGTCGCGCAGGGCGGCGGCGAGGGGCTTGAGCACGACGGTGCCGACGCCCTCGCCGCGCGCGTAGCCGTTGGCGCGGCTGTCGAAGGAGAAGCAGCGGCCGTCGGGCGAGAGGAAGCCCAGGTTGGCCATGCGGTACATGGTCTCGGGCGACTCGATGACGTTGACGCCCGTGATGATGCTCAGGTCGCTCGCGCCCGCCCGCAGGTCCTGGCAGCCCAGCGCGAAGGCGACGAGCGAGCTCGAGCAGGCCGTGTCCAGCGTCAGGCTCGTGCCCCGCAGGTCGTAGAAATAGCTCACGCGGTTCGAGATGATGGAGTTGCTCGTCCCCGTCGGCTTGAACTTGAGCAGCACGTCGGGGTCCTCGTTCATGATGGCGCGCGCGTCGTCGGTGAAAGCACCTGCGAACACACTCGTCCGGCTGCCGCGCACGTCCTCGACCCGCAGGCCGGCGTTTTCCAGCGCCTCATACACGTTTTCCACTGTCGTCACCGGGTCAGCCAAGAACGACACCCCCCCTAGCTCGCCACACTACTGTTTCCCTCCGTACGTACTTACGATCCGCTGCTGCAGGTCCATGGACATGGCCTCGGTGCGGGTGATGTTGAAGAAAGGTGCGTCGAACTGCTTGCCGTTCTGCGGCCCGTCGCGCAGGAAGTGGCCGCCCCGGACCGAGGTGCTCCCGCCACGCTCGCTGCTGGGGTGGTAGTGGGCGTCGGCGTGCCACTTGGCCGCCGGCACGGGTTCCCAGGCCGACCGGCCCTGCGCCAGCAGGTCCCAGAGCCGTGAGGGCGTCGTCGCGTCGCCCGGGAACCGGCACGCCAGCCCGACGATGGCGATATCGTCGGGCTCGGCCCGTGCCGCCGCCGCAGCGTCTGCGTCGAGGAAAGGAGACATGTTGAAAAGCCCCTTCGCGTGGGAGGAGAAGATGGCGGACGATGCGCGAGGGGGCTAACGAGGCACGAAGAGAAACGAAAAGTTACAAGCCAAGGGGTTCACAAAGGAACCGCTGGCGACGACCGGGCAGCGTGTTTATATGGAATACTCTGCTGCCACATTGACAGCTTGATGCCACATGTGCGGCCGCCCTCTGGCTGGTAGACATCCTTCACAGGGACCCCTGTCTTTGGCGTGTAAAGTAAGTTCAGTAGGCCCTGGTGTCGGTGACACTGCCATCGCCCATCTCGCGCGAACAATCCCGTCGAGGTAGCGTCGGGCGGTAGGATTCCAAAACCCCCTTCTGGCGGCCGACATGGTAGTACGTCAGGGTATCCGTGGTTTTGGTTCCTCACATTTAGTGGGACTCTGGACAAAAGCGAAGGCTGACCTCGAAGCCCTAGAGCGGTCATCCGTCCACGATAGTCTGTCTCCTCACCCTCCGATATCAACTTGCAACACATGGGCCGGGCCACCTCGATCTCTCTTCGAAGATTCCAAAGGCCCGACTGACTCGATTCACTGGCTTCGGTCGTGGGACGCCGTTAGCGGACGCGCCCGTGCCTACCCCAGAAACCCATCTTATCCCCTCCCGGCCCCACGGGGAGGGCGAGCGGTCAGACGCGAGCGAGAGCTGGACGGAGCAGGAAAGGGAAGAGAAGGAAAATGTTGTCGGTACCGATGACCAAAGGTCGTCAATGCACGACACGGCCACGCGACCTGGCGATCTGGATGCGACCTCGAGATCCACTCGTGTGCGCGGTCTGGTCGTGGAGAAGCCGAAAGCCAAAAGCAAGGGCTATGGGCTGGCAAAAAGGGCCTATCGTGGCCACTTCCCCACCCAGAACAGCCCGCGCCATTCCGAACCAGGCGAATGAGGCGGAAGAACTGAGGTGCCGACGACTGAGACACTGCCCTGGGAACACTCGTCAATCCAGCCGCCCGCATAGATGGCCATGGAACAGCAAAAGCCTTGAAGCCCTCCAATGAAACGCCGCAACCCTCGGGACTGTCACATCACAGTGCGAAAGTATAGCGGAGCCGCACGCGCTTACGGCCCTCTCGTACGAGTCAGTCGCGGCCTCGACCCCGACGGCCACGTGGGGGCGCTGAGGCGAACGACCGGAGTTTTACGGGTCAGAAGCTGGGCTGGGGAACGTCCCTCCCCTCAGACGACAAGCTTCCGCCCCAGGGGCTCTGCCAAGGGCGAGACGTGGGGTGCGTCGTGGAACTTTCTCCATGCCGGCAAAAATAAGAAGACCACGGGCGCGGTACGGAGGACGGAGCCACACAGACAAAACAGCGGGGGTGGATATGTCCTGGGTCTATCGGCCCTATTCGGCTCGTCAGCCCTCGTGACAGCAAGACCGCGGGGAGACGAGGTTGCTGGCCCCCGACGCGCAATGGTTGGGGTTTCCGACGCGCAGCCCGTCCGCCTGGCTGACAATACGAACGGAGGATCCCGGTTTGGCCAAGTGCGCATGTCCCGTCGGGGAGCGAACAAGCGGAGCCTCGGCCGTGTACGGTACCTAGCGCCGCGAATTTCCCGACGTCTTCGCCATGTAGCACTATATAGTGGTACCATCTTATGACGCTCGGCTCGCTTCGAGACTCTTTCGGCTATGGGGACCCGTTTTGTCTGCACCCGTGATGGGGATCGTAATGCCGTGTAGAGATATGTCCACCTTTCACACCACCGGGATGCTCGCGTGGGGACGAGGAACCGGGGCAAAGACTGGATTCATCGCAGGAAGCTGGGACGAGTATCCGCAAAGTCTTGGAAAAAAATTGGGCATCTGGAACTTCTCACTGGGTGAGCATGGCAGGAAACGGCTAGCTGTCCTGCGATGAATCGTCGTGCGACGAGGAATCTCCTGTGGAGGAGTGGACTGACCGGTTGCTCTTACGTTTGGCTGTTTTTTATGTGAAATGATAGCCCCGCGGCCATCAGTCTAGCCGTTCTGTTATCCCCATCTTCGCAGAGGGTTTGAGGACCAGCAGTCAGTCGTTTGACCACGCCAAACCGAAATCATGAGGGTTCTTTGCTTGCACGGAAGGGGTTCCAACACCGAGGTACGTACCTCGTAGCCGGCACCCCTCCGCTCCGTACCTTGTTTTACATGATGGGAGGAGTGCAGCCGGGCCGCCGCGTCTACCAAAGGACGCGAATGGCAGCAGCCCGTTCCATGGGGAGGGGGAAACCACTGACCAGTTGCGGGTGCGCAGATATTCCGCATGCAGACGGCGGCCATACGCAGCTTTCTCGAGCCCGAGTACGAGTTCGAGTTTGTCGAGGGACGCTGGCCGCACCTCGAGGGCAACTGGTCGGTTCACACGACCGACTTTTCCAAGTCAAAGGTAAGAAGACCCTTTTCGGCCCGCCGTCTTCCTCGGGCGTCGGCGGGGAGGCGTGTGGCTTTTCTGGTAATGTGCCCGTTCGAACGACTGACCCGTCTTTCCGCCGCCGCTCAGCTCTACGGCTACTACAATGGCCTCGACCTCGACGACATACTGGCCACCGAGGAGGAGCTGCGTCAGATCATAAAGGAACATGGGCCGTTTGACGGCATCCTAGGCTACTCGTGCGTTATACTACCCGCTCCCTCGCCCAGCTCACCCCTTTGAATCTTCACCCGCAAACGTGGTGACCCGTCGGTCTCTTCGTATACTGACACCAAGCGTGCTGTGGGGGTCGATAGACAAGGGGCAACGCTGGCGGCGCAGCTCGTCATCCGCTACATGGTGGAGAACCCGTTCGCGACGATTCAGGAGCTGCCGCTCAAGTTCGCCGTCTTCATCAACGGGGCGACGCCGCCGTGCGTGCTGCCGCTCGCCGGCGAGCCGCTCTTCGACTGCCCCCTCGACGAGTTCGACGAGGCCGCCCACCTCTTCAAGGTCTTCAAGCCCAACGCCGTCGACAACGTCACGAAGCTGCGGCCGGCCAAGCTGGCCAATGGCCGAAAGGTGTGTCCTGCGACTCCCCTGCCCCTCGACAGTTTGATTTGATGGGCGTTCCTCCCCCCTTCCCCTCCCCAAGGGTGGCAACGTTGTGAGTTCGAGATAAGAAAGCTGACAATGCCAAACGTCGCCCGCTCGTCCGCCAGGTCGTCACTGATGGCTTCAACTACATGACGCGCTACGATCCCGCGTGGGACGGCAAGATAATTGCCATCCCCACGCTGCATATCCGGGGCCGCGGGGACCACAGCGACTACGGCGAGGGTTTGCTCGACCTCTGCGAGCCCGACGTCGCTGAGGACCGGCTGCATATTTACGGGCACGATTTCCCCCGGGGGAGGGACATGAGCATGACTATTGCGCAGTTGATACGCAAGACTGCGGCGAGGGCAATCTAGAGTACAGATTTGAAAATTTAGCAATTCGTTGATAGACGGTGATCGCCCCAGTTATAAATCTTTTTACCAAGCGTCGGGATCAAACCAAAGCATTCTCTTCGGTCGCTGGAGTGTTCCAACCTGCCCCAGTGATATTTCATCCACCCTACCCTGCCAAGAAAGGACTAATGTATGCCATGAAATTCCAATGGGGGGGTTTCTCCATCAGATCTTTAAGGTTCGATCTTGGTGGACCAGCCGACGACGTGACAGGGCCCACGGTCGGAGTTCGGCCGGGAGCCCTACTGGCAGGCGACACTTTCTTTTCCGCGCCGAGGCCAGCCCGTCCAGTTCCCTCCCGTCTTCATCTTAGCACGCGGCAGCCCCCACGACTTACACACACCAGACCCAGTCATGTCCTTCACAGCCCCCACGAATGCTACTCTGGCGGGCGGCCCGCCGACACCAGGGGGCTTGCTCCCACGGTTCGGCACGATAGCCGAGCAGGGCGTAAGCGAACGGCAGATGGCCATGGCGCTGGCGCTGCTATTTCTGTCGTGTGCCGTAGTCGCCCGGGCTTGGCGCCCCCGATCGGCCCTGGACTCGTTGCCGGTCCTCAACGCGCGGCGCGGCGAGCCGTTTGCGTACGTGCGGGCGGCGTGGCGCAACACGGCGGACCTGGCGGGGGCGCTGCGGCGGCTCGAGGAGCCGCGGTACCGCGAGGCGGCGGCGGTGCGGGTGCCGCTCGCGGGGCCGGGGCGGCTCGTGCTGCTGCCGGCGCGCGAGGCGGCGTGGCTGCTGGCGCAGCCCGAGGCGGCGCTCAGCATGCACGCGCAGACGGCGCAGCACTTCCAGGTCGCGCACGGCACCGTCTACGCGCTGCCGGACCAGGCGCACGTGCGGCTCGTGGCCACGACGCTGACGCGCCGCGTCGCGCGCCTCGTGCCCGCGCTCGCCGACGAGGCCGCCGGCGCCGTCGCGGCGCAGTGGGGCGACGGCGGCGAGGTCGGCGTCTACGACACGCTCCGCGTCGTCGTCGGCCGCGTCACCAACCGCGTCTTCCTCGGCGCCCCGCTGTGCCGCGACGCCGCCCTGCTCGACGCCGGCGTCGCCTACGCCCAGGCCGTGCCCGTCGCCGCCCAGGTGCTGAGCCTGCTGCCGCCGCCGCTGCGCCCGCTCGCGGCGCCGCTGGTGACGCGGCCGAACCGCCGCCACGAGCGCGCGTGGTTCCGCATCGTGCAGCCCGAGGCCGAGCGCCGCCTGCGCGCCGAGGGGGCCGCCGCCGCCGCCGACCCCGACGAGACCGACTTCCTCGACTGGGCCATCGCGGCGGCGCGCGAGGACGGCGGCGCGGCGGCGGCGGACCCCGAGACGCTGGCGGCGCGGGTGCTGCTCGTCAACGCGGCGGCGGTGCACACGTCGAGCTTCGCACTGACGCACGTGCTGCTGGACCTGGCGGGGTCGGGGGCGGAGCGCGGCGCCGCGTACGTGGCCTCGCTGCGGCGCGAGGCGGCGGCGGCGCTGGCGGCGCACGGCGGCGTCTGGGGCGCCGGGGCGCTGGCCTCGCTGCGCCGCCTCGACAGCACGCTGCGCGAGAGCCAGCGCCTCAACACGGTGCTCGCCGTCGGCCCGCTGCGCATCGTCACGGCCCCCGAGGGCGTCGTCACCCCGTCCGGCCTCCGCGTGCCCCCCGGCTACCAGGTCGGCGTGCCCGCCTACGCCATGCACACGGACCCGGCCGTCTGGGGCCCCGACGCCCTCGTCTTCCGCCCCTTCCGCTTCGTGGCCGACGACGACGACGGCGACAAGACGAACCCCGAGGGCGCGCCCGCTGGCGATGAGGGGAAAGATGACGGTGGCGCGCCGGGACCCAAAAACACCCACGCCGCCCGTCCGGCCTCGTGGACGACGACGAGCGCCCAGTACCTGTCTTTTGGGGGCGGGCGCAACAGCTGTCCCGGCCGCTTCTTCGCCGCCGCCGAGCTCAAGCTGCTGCTCGCCCACATCCTACTACACTACGACTTCGAGTTCCTGGACGCGCGGCCGGCGAACCAGTGGTTCGGCGCCAACCACATGCCGCCGACCAAGGCTACCCTTCGGGTCCGGAGGCGCGCGGTGCCGTTTTCGCTGTGAAGTGCGGACGGACTTTTGGCTTTGGAGGAAAAAGGACGACACGGATTGGAAATATTGTAACTGGAAAACCTCGGGTACTTGCTACAATCTATATGTATTCTACCGTGGCGACGAGGCCGCCATGCAGTCTCCTATTAGATGATTCTTAAATCCCAAACCAAGGGGATACAGCGCCCTTAGGTTACTACAGGGCAGGTAGAACTGAAGCGCCATGCTCAAGACACCAGCGGCTATGAGTACGCAACAGCATCGAGTCCATCACCGACCATCAACCGCCTAACGTCCCCCTCTGCTGCCCCTCCTCCTCGCCCCGACACACGACCACGCCCCCTTAGCCCGGCGACGCGCACACGTCGTCGTCCCCATCCTCCATCCCACGACTCCCTTAGTCGTGACAACAAGAGAGGAAAAAAAAAAACCCTCGCGAGCGGTCAGACCCCCGGGCTCTCGTCAATCCCGCGTGCCCCACCCCCCGTTTCTGACTCGTGCACTGCGGGCCCTACCCCGGTTGCGAACCACAGGGGTGGGTAAACGAGGACGCCGGGCTCCAGATTTCCAGTCCATGTGGGCATGTGTCGAAACGCCCCTCCCCCGTAAACAGACGTGACAATGCATGAATGGCTGACATGGGCGGAGTATCCGAAGGGTTGGGTAAGGTAGCACTGGGGGAGGGGTGGGTGGTCGTCGTACCCGACAGCGGAAGCTAAAGCGGCGTGTGGGCGGTAAAGGCCGACGGGAGAAGGATTTTTTTTCTCAGCGCGGTGTCATCACTTGCGGGCACGCGGGGGAAGGGGGGGTTCATGTTTGGCCTCACGGAGGGAGCACTGCGCGTGCGTTACATGGTTGGTGTTTTGCATATCGTTGCTACGGCGGGACGGGTAGGTAGTGCACGTTACCGAGGCCACGCTCTCTACGTGAACCGGTGCGTATCCCACGCGTCAAGGCATGATCCGGCTCAGCACCCACGGCCTCTTCCTTCCCTGTCCCCTCGCAGATACCCCCGTTTACCACGGCACCAGCCGGACCGTCACGGGCTGGTCGATGGCGCAGGCGAGGGCGAGGCCCTCGCGCCACTCGCTGTGGTCGAGGCTCTCGATGGCGCGGAAGCACTGCAGCAGGCGCACGAGCGTGTAGCCGGCCTCGGTGAGGGCCAGCTGCTGGCCGATACAGATGCGCGGCCCGCCGTTGAAGGGCAGGTACTCCCACCCGGGCCGCCGGTGCTCCCACCGCTCCGGCCGGAACGCGTCGGCGTCCTCGCCCCAGAGGTCGCGCCGCCGGTGCATCGCGTACGTCGAAAAGCCGACATTCTGCCCCTTCTTGACGTGGACCGGCGATTGGCCGTCGGGGCCCTGCGGCGGGACACTGTCAGTCAGTCGGTCGGCGAGGTCAGAGAAGGAGTTCCAGTACTTACACCGCCCACCGGTAACGTCACGTCGCACAGCGCCTGCCGGCCGTTGAGGGGCACGATGGGCCAGAGGCGCAGAGCTAGCAAGATTCATAAGCACGCTGACGACCAAAATGGAAACACAAGCCACGGCGGCGGACGACGTACTCTCGTTCATGACCCACTGGAGGTACTTCATATTCTTCAACCTCTCGAAGCTGGGGTGGGCGCCGTCGAGGTCGCGCACCTCGTCCTGCAGGCGGCGCAGGACGTGCGGGTCCTTGGCGATGGCGAAGACGGCGGCGGCGAGCAGCGTCGACGTGGAGTCGCGGGCGGGGATGAGGACGTTGAGGAGGTGATCGCGGACGGCGATGGGGTCGTCGACGCGGAGGGCGAGCTCCTCGAGGAATACGTAGCGGCCCTTGTCCTCCTCCGCCGCGGGCGGCGCTTTCTCCCCACTGGCCTGGCGGTCGAGGTGTCGCGCACGCACGCGCATCGCCTTTTCCACGTAGCCGTCGACGAAGCGCTGCGTGAAGCGGCACGCGTCCAGAAACTCCTGGCTCACGTTCCAGTCGGCAAGCCGGCCAAGCCGGCACCGCCGAGCCAGCTCCGTCTGCGACCGCTTAAAGGCGACGGCGAACTGCGCCGATGCCACTTGGTTGTCGTCGTTGGTCAGCGTGTTGAGCGATTCGCCGAAAAGCATCTCGCTGGCCGAGTCGAGCGTCTGCAACGTATCAGTAACTGGTCCCGCCCTCGACAGTATCGCGCCTCGTGCAGGCATTGCCGGCATCGTGGGTCCTCGGCTTGTAGACAGCAACTCACCATGCGCTGGAAAAGCTCCTTGAGGTGCACCGGTGTCTTCCCATCTTTAGGAATCAGAGCCAGCATGTTCTGGAAATGCACCTCGAAGGACTCGAGGTCTGCCACCTGGTCACGGACAAAGTTAGGCCGCACCCTAATACTCGATGTTAGTCCTCGTCAATTCCAAGCATCCGGTAAGTGGTTGCCGTATGAGCTTACAGAGCACGAGCCTGCTCCCATTTGGCGCCGTCGCTCGTAAAGATGCCATGGCCCATGAGCGGCTTGAAGTTGTTGTAGCCTGGGCCGCACACAATGTCAGCCTCTCCTACCACTCCCGTCTACATCTCGACACCTTATAGACTCACGATCGATGCCGACGCCGAAATTATGAAACTGCGTGGCCAGGAGGGCCTGGATGTTGCGGGGCTCGCAGGTCCAGTAGAAGTCGTCGAGCAGGACGCGGCTCTTGAAGGTGTAGGCGTTGTCCTCGAAGCGGGCGCGCATGTACTCGAGCAGCGAGTGCGACGACAGCCGGCGCTCGAGCTCGAACAGGATGCCGATGCCCAGCGGGTCGAGCCAGGTGATGAGCCGGTCCATGGGCGCGGGCCGGCAGCCGTGGGCGCGCGCGAAGGCGCCGTCGCGCCACCGTGACCGCGCCCACTGCACAAGCGGCACCAGCACGCAGAGCGCCGCAGCGATTAGTACGTAACTGTTGGCCATGAGGGCGGGCGAGGGAAAACTATGAGGAGCGCTGCGTAGGGAGGGCGTGCGTGGGCGCCGTGTATCGCCGTCGTCGTCAACCTCTTTTTGCGGCGGCGAGTTCAGTCAAGGTGTCGTCTTCAAAGACCAGCAATACGGTTCCCACCCTCACTCAACGCGCGGCGACCGACGGCTTCTTCCGGATACCGGTGGTGATGACGCCACTTGCTCTCGCGTGTATACCGACCCAGTGTCACCGTTGATCGGTCAGCCCTGGAGCCGTACGTTGGCTCTCCACCCATCCATCCAAGCCACATGGAAACACCAGACACCGCAGCGGCGGGGCTCTCCACGACCATTACGGGCTCCCCATATCCCATGAGTCGTGACGGGCAGTTGCAAGTTTCTTTGCATAATGGGAACTTGAGAGTCCAGTGGATTGAGGTCTGGATGTCGATCAATTGTCGTTTGTTCTACGGTACACAGTTGGCGGGTCTGAAGGTGGCCTGACCACAGTGGATCCGTCGCCTGTGCGATTGCCAATTCAGGAAATTTCCCGCCTCCAGCAGCCCCCCCACAGGGCTATCAGCGGACAGTTCCCAGTACAGGGGTCCCCCCTTGTGGGATTCCCTCACAGTGCGCGACGCTAATACCCCATGAACATAACCCACATTCCCTGCACCCCATGCCAAGGCAGCAAATTTGCCGACGCAAAGGGCCAGGGGGTCAGAAGTGGGAATTCACTCCACCAGGGCGAACTCGGCGACCGTGGCTCCGAGGCCGTCGTCGGCCCAGCAGCCCTCGACGACGAGGCGCGCGTAGGCGCCGCCCCAGGGCGCCGCGGCGTCGAGGGCGAGCGTCGTGGCGTTGCCCTCGTAGACGGCGACGGGCGCGGCCGGGTCCCAGGGGCGCGAGGGGGCGACGGGGGCGTCGAGGACAAGGGCGGCGGCGTCAAAGGTCGAGCTGTTGGACACGAGCACCTTTACGCGCCGCGGCGGCCGCCGTCCAAAGTCGAGGTGGACGGCGCGCAGCGGCCGCGGCGCCAGCGACGCCGTGGCCACCGTCAGCGTCGCCGCCGCCCCGTCCGTCGCCGCCTGCCACGCCGTGCCGCCGTACCCGTCCGTCGCCGCGGACGGGTACTGCCCCGGCGCGAAGGCGTCCGCCGACGTCGCCGTCCGGCACTGCAGCACGTTGCCCGGCACCTCGGGGGCGCCGTCGTAGACGCGGTTCGCCACCACGGCCGTCTCGTTGATTCGGAGGTGGACCGTGTGGCCTTCGGGATCCTCCACATTGTAGCCGATGGTAATGGGCATGGCGGCGCCGCCGTACCGATCGGGCACGAGCCCGTCGAACTGCGTCGCGTCGAGGCGCGTAATCTCGGTATGCGTGCGGTTCATGCGGAACCCAACCACAGCGCCGTTGTAGAACTGTACTGGCGGTTTGAAGTGGCGCAGTTGCGGCGGTAGGGACGGGAGCAACACGAGCTGGGTGTCGGTGACCTTGAGACCTAGGAAGCCGGCGGTGAGGGCCTGCAATAGACCGCCGTGGCCCGTCAGGAACGGAAATGCCGGGTGGACGCGGTTTCCGGTGAGCGGATCGGTGGCTTCGGACTCATCGTCCTGCTGTTCCGAGTACTGGAACCAAGGCATGCGCAGGTAGGGCTCGAAAGAGCGCACGAGAAAGGTCCAGAAGGCACAACCCGAAGGTGCCAGCGTGTTGGCCGCGATGGCGTAGAGACTCCACGTCATGGCCGGGCCCTGGGGATCCTGGCGCACGGCGTAGTAGTCCATAGCGGCGCGCCGCTTGGCCGGCATCGCGAGGCCGCTGCGCCGGTAGTCAAAGGGGAAGTGCGCGAGGATGATGTCGGCCTGCTTCGACACGATGGAGTCGGGCATGTCGCGGAACTCGAGCACGATGGCCCCGTCCGGCGACGTCGGCAGCGCCATGTTCGCCGTCTGCTCGGCCCACCGCGCCTCGAGCGCCTCGCCGCGCTGCCGCCGCAGGTTGGACGCGTTCTCGAGCACGACGCTGACGGCGGCCGAGGTGAAAGAGCCGTCGGCCACAAACATGTAGTACTCGTCGGCGTCCGTCATGACGTCGATGCCCCAGGTGCGCGTCTCGTTGCGGTAGCTCAGCACCTCGCCCAGCCCCATGGCCACGCCGTCCACCACTGCCGCCGCCCCCTTCTCCTCGAACCAAGCCCCGTCGCCGCTTGTGTTTCGCGCCATGAGTAGACTCAGGGCAATGTCGGCATTCAGGTGGTACTGGTACATGACGCAGGGCCCCGTCATGTTGTAGCACTGCCCGTACCGTCCGCTGGTCCAGGGGTACAGCATGCTGCCCGGCCGCAGCCCGTGCCGTTCCGTATTCTGTTGTGCCTGAGCCGCGCGGTTGATGCGGTACAGTCCGAACTGCCGCGCGAGCCGCGGGTGCGTCCCTTGCACTGCCGGCGCCATGAACATGTCGGCGTCCCAAAATACCTTGCCGCCGTATGCCTGCGACGAAAGCCCGCCTACGGGGAGTGAGTTGCAAGCTTGGCAAGAAGCTGGATCCGAGTCGACGCCATCATCAAAAGGCAGCAGGTTGGTGTACAGGTAGTACGCCGAGGAGATGGCGGTAATCTGCAGCGCTTGTATCGTGCTGTCCGGCGGAAGACTGCCGTTGGCCGGGTCCCGAAAGTCTGCCACAAAGTGACTGCCCATTCGTCGTTCTACCTCTTGACTGTGCAATTCACGGGTGGCGTCATAGCCTTGGATCCTGGCGGATCGAGTAGCCGCGGCAGCCACGGCTTCTGCTTGGTCCCCAAAGTGGTCGCTGGAAGCCACGCCGACATATTTGCAGATTGTCGCCGAGCGCTGACCGGGCCTCAGCCGGTATCGACGAGATCCTGTATTCTCGTCGATTTCCGTTGTGTTGCGGGCTACATGGGGTAAGTGGTCGCCTGAAAAGGGTGAGAGAATGCTGCCGTGGCATTGCGAGGCGTTGCTGAGCAGCAAATCCCCGACTAGTGAGGAGACGATATAGGCCGTTGTGCTCTCAACCCCAACAGGCGACACGGCAGACACTATCTCAAGCGGATCTGATGAGCCCTGGCTCTCAGCAGCCGTGGTCCGAAGGGCGCTGCGCTCGTCCAATTTATCGACGATAGCTACGTCGAGTGTAGAGCTGCTGGATATAGACAGTTTGACCGCCCCCAGCTGACGCTCTGCCAGTGATAAGAATGACTCGTACTTTACAGAGATAGCCGTGATCTCCTTGCAGCTAGGAGGGTGCCATGTATACGACCATGTGGCCACTCCTTTTGAGCTGAGGGTCACGAGTGTCAGTCTAAGAACGATCTTCTACGGCGACAAAGACCTTTACAGAGGGTTGCTCTACTCACAACGACAGGGTGGAAACAAAGTCGCGCAGCTCGGCCACGTCGATCGACCCATCAAGCCGGTCGCCGCAGGCCTCGACGAGTAGGTCGGTGAAGTGTGGGAGGCCGGAAACGAAGCTCTCGCCGCGGGGCTCCTCGGCGTCGCCGCCGGCCTCGCTGCCCCAGAACCCCGAGACGCTCGCAAAGGTCCGTCGCGGCCCGCTGTACGACGGCCAGCCTTCCGAGTCATTGGCGCGGCTGAGCTCGAAAAAGGGCCCCAGCGAGCCCTGCGCAAGTCCCATGTAGCTATAAAAGGGAGAAAACAAAGCCAAGTCGCGTTAGTCGGGAAGAACTGGACAGGGCCAGGAGCCTAAGCAATTTGGGGGGTTCACGGTACCCGTTCGTTTGTGATAGCCAGGCTGTAAAGGTACCGGGCGCCGGTTTCGTCGATGTCAGCGTCCACGTCGCGTCGTCCCACGACACCCAGTCCGGCATCGCGCCCAGGGGTGTCGCCGTCGCCGCGCCGGCTAGAGGTAATAAGAACGTCGGTACCCGCTTCATGGTGGGTTGAAGGGTATGAAAAGGTAGGTACAAGCCGAGGAAGAAGCTTGCAGTGGCGTGAAGGTCTGGGGGCGACGCTTGTTGCGTCCCTGGAACCGAGCACGGGGCAAAGGGCGGGAGAAAATGGGGCTTGGGCGAGGTCTGGATTTATAAATCCCACGGCCGTCTCCACAACGCTCTGTGTGAAGACCCCACCGCTTTCACGATCCCGGTACCCCGGTTCCGATCAAGCCGCGCTCTGCATGGGTTCCGACTGCTGACCCTGATGCATTGTCGTGGAAAGACAGGCGTGTCATCATGGGCCAGATAATATTGAGGGTTATTGATGGCGCAGAAGTAAGTCTTTTCCGTGCCTGTCAAGTGAGTACACCATTGTAAGCTCGTATTAGCTACGCTTCAATGATGCGTTACCATAAGATCCACCCTTTCTTCCCGCTCCCGCTCTCGAGGTGAAGCCATGCTTTCCGTGCCGGAGGGTAACGAATCTGATATCCACTGTCTCTGACCGAGAAGTTCATTTTCCACGGTCTTGAGTACGTAGTCTCAAGTAAAATGACGGGCAACCCAACAAGAACCCACATCACCATCTCGCCACTAATAGACTCAAGCATAGTACTTCCCAGTCACTGGTGGCTCGACGCCATCTTCTTCCACCCCAAAGCCTAGATGCTCAACTGGCACGACCATTGTTTCGTAGGTCCTGTACCATTCGGGGGGCATGCGGATGACGCCCCAACGAATCCTGCTTCTTGAGACGTTCAGCAGCGTCTGTTCCTCGTTTGAGAGTGTTTTCTCCGTGCCGGCTTCGTATGTCAAGGGCAAGAAAGGCAGATTGCTGTCGTCGCGGGAGATCGTGGGGCGGTTCTCGTCGCTGTCCTGGCGACTGATAGTGGGCTCGGAATCGTGTCTCGCGGATAACAACTCGCGCTTGGATGCAGACAGGGTTTTGATGTAAGATGATAGCTTCAAAACCGTGGATGGTCGGTCATGCTTAACTGCAGCTGAGATAGTAGAGGCGTGGCAAGCGGCAGACAGGGCGAGCGAGTTGTTTTCAATGTTGTTCATGTCGCCAGGTAGTTTGCGGGATGCCAGTACGATGGGTGCCAGACTGACCACCAGCGAGACTACGCACATCACTAGTCCCGCCATTACGCTGTAACCAACAGATATTGCAACCGGGAAAGGCAGAGTATAGTCGTATAAGCCATATAGCTTGACATAATCTTGTACGATTGAAATCAGCAAGGAACCTGCGCGGTCGATTCATAAGAGATTGGACTTACTTCCGTCCGAAGCCATGAGGTACAAATAATTCGAAAGTAGCCAGTGAAGGACGATGCTGACAACTAGAAGGGGTATGCTGTATTTGTACGGGAGTTGCAGTCGATAGGTCGAATACTGGCAACCTCTGGAGTTTCTGATCAGCCAAGTGTTGGAAAACCGCGATATGTGGGGAGGCTGGGTCGTTTACTCTGGATCAGTAACTCGAAGTGGCCGAAATCCTGAGCTGTATTTGGCTAGCTCGACTGCTGATAGTAGTCTTGTGAAAAGCTGGTTGTAGACAAGGTAACAGAAGGACAATAATACTAGTGACAGGGATACGTTAGTTGCTGTGGCACAGTAGCTATTGCCCTTCCATGGAGTTTCGCACCCCACTTTTGCTTTTTACTAAGATGATACTCACTTTGCGGGCTGTTAGCAAATAATACACCTTCAACAAAAGTGAATTCAAGTCCAATGATATTGTTCTTTTCACTTGGTCCGAACGAGTCCATTCTACTGCCAATGTTAGCTTCCTTGTTCCAATATCAGGCGGTTCAACTGCCACTCGCGATCCATTAAAGAGTGACGCGTACGTAAGCCAGCCAGTAGCGAACAATATCCCAAAGCTGATAAGTGTGTAGCTTGTAGCCCAAACAGACAATTCTAGGCAGGATCCCAGTCGTTTGTGAACTTTACACCACCCTCGTGGATGAGGGACGGGAATGTGGTCGAGTGAGTTTATGGCGATATTATTGGTTTCTTTCTGGCTGTAGGTGCATATTCCGCGAGTGTTTGCGTCTGGGTTACAGATGAAAGAGGCGAGAGCGTCTCCGATTGTGACCAGAGAATCGTCAGGGTGACGTGAAAGCCTCCATGTCACTACCAGGGCTGCTGTAGCCTTCACGGCCACACAAATGAGTACGACAAAAAGCAATCTTGTCGATATTCCAATCTGGCAGGTCTGTTCCAAAGGCTCCGCCAGGCAATGACTTACTTGTAGCCTTAAGTGTTCAATTGGTACAGTAACTTTTCTGTACATACCACCGTATGACCTTTGATACACCGAGGAATCGGTGATCCATTTGTTTGAGTTGCTTTCTCGGAGAAATTTGGGCAAGCAGCTGGTCGAACATACATTCCCCGCATAGCGATCTGTGTACATGGTGCAGTTAGAGAAGAACCAAAGGGAGTTTTGCTGATCCTTAGGCATGGCCAAGTCCCAAAATACCATTTGGTTTGCATCTAAACTCCATGTTTCGTTTCTAATCCAGCCGAGGGGCTCGCTGAGAATGACGAGAACGTCCTTGTGGGCTCTGATTCCGCGGCAATTCTTGTTTGCGTACTGATTGTAGCATTCCTCTGCACTTAAGAACTTCCAGCTCGTTTCGGGATGCTGCAAGAGATTCGTCTTGACAGCTGCGCTGGCATTCCTCATATAAGTTGTAAGAGTCTCGAGTTCCGGCTTCCCGGTAGCGTCGAGGGCGGCTTCAGTCATGTTGTATGATTTTCTACCGGTCCAGTAGCCAGAACTAGAAAAAGGATCCCATGGCGGCCACAGACTCGCTCCGGGAACGAAGTAGTGGGCTCCTCTAAGAAAGGCCTCACTAGCAACTGTCATGTTGTAGTCGCCCGTGATCTTGTCGATTTGAAAGATGGCAGAGTTGAATACCAAGTGAATAGGAACCGAGCTCAGCAGTAGAACGACCCAGAAAAACGTCTTGAAAAAAGATACTCGGAAGGCTTTGCGAACGCTGGGGACGCCGATTTCCAGCCAGGTTCCTTTTCTGTGTGCTTTGTCGATTTCGCCTCGGTTTGGTGCGTTTAGAATTTGCATAAAGAAGTTTGAAGACGCCAGGATGAGGGAAGAAACAGTGTTCAAGATCAAGTGAAGTCCCTTGTTCACCTTGGAGACACGTTCGCAAGGCTTCTCTGGCAGCATGAGGAACTGAATGCCGTTGGTAGGCTTGGTAAGGGACAAGATTGTGAGGCCAAGAATTGGAAGTGTCAATAATACGAGGACAACGCAGTTGAAACGGGCAGCATTCTTCCAACTCATAGGTCGTAGGAGGATGGTGTGGTAGAATCTCTGGCACAAATCCATGATGGTGATTTGCGAAATTTTGTTCGTGTGTGGGGTTAAGAGGTGGAAGTTGTGATGCCAATTGCTGTAGCAGCTTACGATGCGAACTGATTGGGACAACGGGAGAGACAAAAATCTGACAAAGATATGTTTCGCAAGTGTTTTTGGGGTCGCCACGACCAGAGACTATTGGTGAATTGGTCTAGACCTAATGGATCGCCAAAAGAAGCCTCGCTTAGCCGTCTGCGGTAGATGTCGAGATCATCGCAGAAAGCCGAGACGAGCCTCGAGCTGGACGCCGTGCCTCGTCCCAACCGAGTCTATTTTCTAATGCTGGCCAAAGGACAGGCTCCACGCCGGCCGAGGGTGGGGGCCATGTACGCCGACCGGAAGCCAGAAAAGCATAAAGAGAACTAGTGCACCGGTTATGAGGGTAACGAAATCATAATTCTCTTTTTCTGCCGCTGTAGCAGTGGTGGCCTAAGGACCTACTGTTAAAACAGAGTCTAGGCCGACTACAAATACCTAGCCCCCAGGGGTGGGCATCCGTGAATCAGAAACCTTGTCATGATGTTTCATTCACATAGAACCAAGTCGTCGCTGAGTTAATTGAGTCAGGGTTTCTGGTTGTCGTGGCATGGAGCTGAACTTCAGGTGCGTCTAGAACCGTACCCCACGAAATGCTGGCACCCTCTCCGCCTCGATACGTCGCAGGTATGTGCCAATGGTCTTGAATCGATTCGCTTGAGGTACATAGTCCAAGAATAGGCGTATCATCTTCCGAATAGGCTATCTGCACAACCGTAGTCCAGGTCGGGCTGAATCTACCTCTAGTTCCCTACAGGTCCTTACAGCATCAGCTGTGAATGCGGTTCACGCCACCACTTGGCTGCTAGTGTGCCCGCCTAACTGAATGTCTCTTGTCGCATGATTTGCATTGTTTATGGTGGATGTAGGCCACCGACTCACTTAACTCTCAGATTGAGGACCGGTCAGATGTCTTTATCTCGCCTTTTCCAATTCATACAACCTCTAGCCAAAGATGGTACCCGAATATTTGAGCAGTCGAACCCGTAGGCAGCACTAAGAGTTGAATAGTTCGGCGCGATTAACACGGCTAAGATATGGACACTTTCTGGCTTCAGGCCGATCTTCATAAAAGCCTCTGTTCTGCTCGTGACTGTACCGAAGCCTCACTGCCTACTTGGACTCGATCAGCCCATTCCATACGCGGACCGCAGGCGTTGGACACCACTTACGAGCAGCGAAAAAAAAAAGTTCTAGTAGAGCCAAAATAACGAACGTATTTGTATAAAGACTAGAATTTAAGATTGAGCTTCTTTCTCCCCCCGTGCATAGTGATAACGCTCGCGTGCGTTTCCATATTACGGGCGGGTGGAAATTAAACCGCAACCAATGGAAAGCATTTCGCCCCGATCACCGGACCCCCGGTTCTGAATACGCAATAAGTGGTCCCCGTTGCAGTGTCTACTCCCAAAACTTCATCTTGGCCTGGAGGGCTGCCTATTATGATGTTGTCATGATGAATCTAGTAGAAAAGATTAAATACCTAATCCTTCGCCTGCATGGAAGTTTGTTGCAAAAAGAAGTGCCTGGCAATGATTGAGGAAGATGTGTGTGTGAGGGAAACCAGATACGAGCCGATGAAATAAAAGATTCCGGACCTATGTAAGACCTCTGAGAGCGAATATTTGGCTTTCTTTACAATCCATAGGTCAACTTGAGGCTTTGAATGGCTTCACAACAGAATATTCTATTACGCCCGTCCCAGTATTGTTCCAGTGCTTCCTTTTCCTTAGAAGCCCAAGGGCGACTGTGCCATGCCGGGTAATAGGTACGAGTGTCAACATATACTGACTTCATGCTGCAAGAATACAAGCACTACTAGTAGAACCCGCAACCGGGCGAAATTAAACGGCAAGAGGTACATCACTATCTCCTGTTATCTTTGCTGGCGTCATCCAACTCTTTCATAGGCTGGCAAACGGAGGCGCATGAGGTAACGGTGAAGGGATTGGTTTAAGTCAAATGATCAGAAATCAAGGGTCGAGGAAGATCCAAACCATACAGCATACAAATAGATGGATGACTTATGTAGAGATGATCAGATTTCACCTTCAATATAGACGAGGAGCTGGCCCAGATCAAGGCGATGTGCCGCCGTTTCCCTGCCCAAAGCCTTTGTAATTTTCCCAGGCAAAATGGAAGCAGGGCCAAGACAATCACGGGCCTCCGTACAGCAGCCATCTCTTCTATCACGTGCTTCGCTTACCCGGCCTTAATCCGTCTCGCGATACTCGCACGCACTGGTACGTTGCCTAGGGCAAGGAAGATACTAAGACGGGGCTAGTGCTTTCGGGTATATCATTGAATGTCTGGGAACCTCTTCGGGAAGCCGAAACTTCTACGGAGGTTTAACTCTTCAGAGTCCGATTTCTCTCTAAGCCGAGGCCCGATCGAGCCGAGGAAAGTGTTATAAAAGAGTGGTGGACTCCATCTTCATTCAGGAGTCTTCAGATATAGAATTCATTCACAACTTTAAATCTTTTTCTCCCTTCTAGCTAATTTCTTTTCTTCTTCCGTTCTCTTTATTTGGGAAGCCTTTCGCCACTGCCTCGGACGAAAACTTCACGACGTCTTCCCTACAGGACTGACCCGTCTTAGTATGGCTTCGACGCCATGTACAAGGCACCGGGGACGTAAATTAACAACCCTCCGTCTGTCTAGTGGATAATGAGTGAGGGACGGGGTATTTCAAGGGCCGACACGGACCGGCGGTTGTGGAGCTCTGTAACCGCGCGGGCCGTGAAGAGCAAGACCGCATCGAAGTCTACTGGCTTCCCGCCGCGGATAAGGACGAGGTTGAGGCGTCTGCGCACGATAGCTGTGCCCGTAAGCTACACTCTGGCCTCAAAGCTTTCTTTTTCCGCCCAAGTATGTACTGTGCTGGTCCGACTGCCCTAACCGTCGCGGTATACGCGGGCGGTGGTTATTCGGGTGACAGCGCGAACTTGGATCAGAGAAAGTGCTGGTGAGCTGGAAACCGCGCATCCTTCAAGATATTTTACTGAATTTCGTCGCCGTTACTCAGTCCCTGCACCGTAGGTACAGTATGCACCGTTTGTGGAAGCTAGCTCAGGGCTCTCAGCGCCTTCAACATCTTTGAGTGTGACTGTTTGCAGCACTGCCTCTTTTCCAGTCCCCGGATGTGACACCTTTCTCCATAAGCTGCCCCCAAGTTATTGACTAGCAACCACTACGAACAACAATTTTTTTTTGGTCTCACTGGAGAGTGTGTGGCAAGTGAAGGGCTCAAGTTATTACTTAAGTATCTTTAGCAGGCCCTCGGCGCGCGGTTAAGCGAGTACTGACCCCAAGGCTGCATTTTTCTGATCACCCTAATCTTGACCCTAATTTCGCTCTCCCATACTTAGCTGCCCACGGGCAACTCGTAGCCGTACTCGGGCGCGCCCGCCCACTGGGAGAAGGCCGTATAGCGGTTCTGGTGCTGCTCCGTGGGCAGGAAGCTCTGGAAGTCGGTGCGGACGCAGCCGGGGCGCTCGAGGGGCGCGCCAGCGAAGCGTGCGTCGATCCAGGCGAGCCAGTAGGGGCGGGCGGCATCGAGGGCCGGCACGTGGCCGACGCCATCGAGGACGACGAACTCAAGGTCGCCGGCGGCGTCACCGGCGCACGTCGCGGTAACGGTTGCGGCCGTCGTAGCGTACCCGACGTAGGCGTCAGCAGTGCCCTGGACGACGAGCAGCGGGCCGCGGAAGGGCCGGCGCCCGGCGTTGGCGGCAGCGCCGTACGCACTCACCGCCTCCGTTGTGTTCCAGCCCTCGCGCAGCAGTGGCCGGTCCAGCAGCTGCTGGCTGACCATGATGCCGCCCTCGACGTCACGCAGGAGCCGCGCGCGCGCCTCGCCTATGGGCGTCAGCCAGTCGGCCGGTGTGAAGCCCGGGACCACCGAGGCGGCACCCGTGCTGACTAGGAAGCCCCAGAAATCCTGGCTAGGACCCACAGGCAGGGCGTCGGTCGTCGGGCTCATGGGGAGAGCGCCGCGGTAGCCCGGCAGCAGATCGGAAAAGTCGGTCTCCCCGCCGGCGGCCGTGCCGTTACCGGGGCCGGCCAGCAGCTCGGCGGCGGCCCAGGCGACGCCGCCGCCCTCACTGTGGCCCATGACAACGAAGTCGGCAGCCAGGCGGGCGGGGAAGGCGGCGCGCGCGGCGCGCAGCGCGTTAAGGGCATCGCGCGCGCCCACGGGGCTCGTGAGGTACGAGTGCGGCACGCGGGCGCCGTCCCAGTCGCCGCGCACGCCGAGACCGGCGTAGTCGGGCGCAACAACAGCGTAGCCCGCGAGCGCGAGCGCGAACGGCCCGGCGTCGCCGTACCATAGGTTGCGCGCCGCCGAAGGCGCCTGTGACGTGAACCAGCCCGACGTCCCGTGGTTCCAGATGACGACGGGCGCCGTGCCGGTTTGCCCCTTCAGCGCGCGCGGAAGGTAGGGCCACAGCACAAAGGCCGAGGCGGGTACGACGGTGCCGTTCAGCGTCGTCGTCGTGTACAGGATGCGCGAGAGCGCCGTGCTGGCGGGCAGGGAAAAAGGGTTCGGGTCCGTGAAGGGCTGCGCTTTGAGGAGGGTGCCGGGCCGCAGAGCCTGTGAGTCGTTACCCGACAGCGGCGGCAACGTATAGAAGTCGTCCTCATACGGCCCGCCATTCGCCAGTTGGCTGCGGTCGAAGTTGACAATGTTCTTAATGTTCTCGGCCTGTTCGGGGGTGAGTTCTGCCGCGGCGATCTGCGCCTCGGTCAGCGCGAAGGACGTCGAGTTGAAGTCCGTCGACTGCCGGGCCACGGGAGGAACCTGGGCAAAGACGGTGGTGAAACCCACTAGCCCGGAAAGGGCGTAGGCAACTAGATGATTATACGAAGGCATGGTCGCGATCTCAGAAGTCCTTATTACTGAACCTGTAGGTGTCTGTCCCTGTGGTTGAGCTCTACGGCTTATAACTGATGCCCGACTATCTTACTGCCTCCTTGAACCAGTTATGTAATACCGGCTTATATACTTGTCTTAACTAACCCCTCTCGCGACGCGAAGCACTCTGATTTTAGTTTCCACGCTAGGCGATACGCCAATGTCCTTTGGCATCAGCTGAGTAAGATTCGGCCTTGGTAATCGAAGATTGTGAAACTGAAAGATGACATGCATGCTAAGCGCGGCGCCACCCCTAGGATCCCGATCCTCTGGGCCGGCCCTGTATTATGCACGAGAGGTACATCGACAACGTGCAGCGCTAAGTGTATAGCTTTAAAACCCCTCGCTCTTTATTGCCTTCCGCTTGGGAGATTCGGGGGCCCCTGTTTCTACGTCGCTGTACCGTCACACTGTATCCGTTTATTCGTATCGAGTAACCCGATTTGATCTCAAGGCTTTCTGGGACTTAGGACGGAACTGCGGTCAGCGTGTGCTATTTAGCTTTGTCACCTTCCCGGAACAGCACAAAGTTTACCCCGGGAGGTTACTGGTCGTCATGGGGCAGTCGAGTGGCAGGGCAGCGGGCGACGCAGTGATGGCTGGCCGGGACTTGGAGGTAGTGCTTGGGAAGCAACGATTGCTCCGGGCGGGGGAGGGTGTTCCCGATGAAGAAGGAGACGGAGGGCGGAAGGGTGGAAGCGCCTGTGTGCCTTGGTAAGCAGGCCGGGATCGATTGGATCCTTCCTCCCTTGGATCTCACGGCCCATGGGGAGGGGGTTCATTAAGCAAGAACTGGTTAATATGTACGCCCTTGGAGAAGTCGTTATCACAGCTCCGATAGGCAAGTGCAATGCAAGGTACTTTTTTCAGTCAGTGTAGAATGCTTGGACAAATCACGTTACGCCAATCAAAAGCCTGACTAACGTGTCTCATTATCATTAACCGATGTAGCGGACAACTCAGTCTTTTCAGTAACCAGAGGGTAAATCGAGCAGGATCTGTTTGCACCATATACTAATGAATAATCAACATCGGTAAAACTTTACAGGCGCCTCGAATTAAGAGAGGATTGCAATCGGTTCCGCCAATTTTAAAGTAAGTGCCCTTTCATGAGTACCTAAGGGGCGACTAGGGTTATAGCTGGAGCCGCCCATGCCTTGTTACACTATTTGGAAACACTGCAAATATCTAGAGGGGTGGAGGGTTATACCATTTTATCTTAGAAGGGCCATGTTTTAACAGATGCAGGGGTTCGGGGACAATGAGTAATGTCTACCATACTTCTCGGATTTTCGACTGTTGAATAGAAGTACGCAACGACGTATTAGTTACTTACAGTAGAAAAGTTACTATGTAGAAATTGTATAACTATAGCATAGATACATTTAAGCTTCATTTGATATTCTTAAGTGCAATATGTTAGTGCTTAATTCTCACGGTGGTACCCCAATCTAGACTATCATACATAAGCAAGTAAACCTCGCTTTATAAGTAAAGACGTACGTGACGAAGGGGTGTTCGAGCAAGCCACTTACTCCGATTCAGGATAATGAATATGAGGAGGGAATTAGGTCTCAGGTGAAATTCCACCTTCTACCCTTACCTATGACCCATCCAAAGCTGAGACGCCATGGGGCCAAGGGGTTTGCGGATCGCCTTCTAGAAGGCCGAGGTGGTGGCGGCTGAATGCTACGGGCGCGGCCCGACTTCTACATTAACGGTGCCGAGCCGGCCGGTCAGTTCTTCAACATTAAGAAACTCCTGCGCGACCTGGAGTCGAGGACGTCCACCCGTCAGAGCGCCAACAGTCTCCGTTCCGAACCCGGGTCCTCAGGGAGGGTTTCTATCGTCGCGAGCTGGGACCCGCGTCCGGCGTACGCCGAATAGTGGCGCGGGACGGTCGCGGGACGACCCGGACGAGGAAAGCGAGCTTCGCCATGAGATTTGACGTGGCGTTCGCGACCGAATTTTATCATCCGCGCTGTCGGGGTTTCGTGGCGACATACGGGCCTCTTGCGAGTTGGTATGTCCTTGAGGGTTATCTGGACGAGGAACTTTGACAGGCGAGGGCGCTGGCAGGTGCAAAGCAAAATGCTTATGACGTTCACTACTTGCAATTGGCTTGAGTCTCATAAAGGAGGAACAACATATGATGCTGTCATGCCTGACCCATCAGGCTAGAATGCCACCGATTGGCCGTCGCAGATGATGACGTCTACGGTATGTGCATCGTCCGGACATCGCAAAATTGAACAAGTCCGAACGCAAACCACCACGGCAACGAATATTTCTTCAGAAAAGAAAAAGAAAGCCGGAGCCAGAAATGAGTAACCTGTGTACCAATCAACGGACTAAGTGCAAAACACATTCATCTCGGAGTCGCCTCCATCCCCCACCTGAAACATCCAGGGCGCCGTCACACTCTTCACAATGCCTTCCTCGTTTTTCATAACCGCCGTCCAAACCACGAGCATCTCGGCGACGCTACTGACCGCGGGCGGTATCGGCGCGCTCTCGCTATTCGACGTGCCGATCCTGCGGGCGCAGCCGGCCTCGCGTGCACTGCCGGCGACGCGCTGGCTGTTCAGCCGGGGGTCGCATCTGGTGCCGCCGACCATACTGGCCACGGGCGCTGCCTTCCTGTACCTTGCGTACGCGGCGGCGGCGGCGACGGCGCCGAGCCGAGGGGGCGTGTTGCTGCTGTCGACGACGACGGCATCGGGCCGCGGCGCGGCGCTGTGGCGGTTGCTGGCGACGGCGCCGGCCCGTTATGTGGTCGCCGCGGCCTGCAACTGTGCCATCTCGCTCTGGACCATGTGGGTCATGGTGCCCAACGTCAACTTCGCTCTGATCAAGAAGAACGAAGCCAAGGGCGGCATGCGCAGTGCCGCCGCCGCGCGCGCCACCGCGAACCGCGCGGGCCCCGGCACCCGCTCCGCTGAGGACTCGGTCGCCGGCGTCGGCGAGGGTATCACTGAGTGGTCCGATGCGAGCGACCCCCAGGAGGTAACACCGCTGCCATCTTCAGCGGGCGAGGACGCTGAGGTGCGCGCCCTGCTCGACCGCTTCGCTTGGATGAATGGCGTGCGGACCGTGTTGGGAATGGCGGGAGGCGTCATCGCGTTGGCGACGGCGTTGTCTGAGTAGGATACTTGTTGGTTTTGAGAGTTAAATGGAAAGTCAGAGTTACCCGCGTTGGCGACGGCGTTGTCTGAGTAGGATACTTGTTGGTTTTGAGAATTAAATGGAAAGTCAGAGTTACCCGCGTGGAACTTTTGGTGTGCTGTTTGGTAGATACATGTACATCCGATCATTCGTACCCAGGTTCCGTATGCCGCGTCGCCGCGACGAGGCTCGAGTACCTCAGGTCGCGCACAACGCCTCCGTTTTTCGACACCGCCACCACGCCGCGTATCATAGCAATAAGCGTGCACGCCAGAAATACCCCATACACGATCCAAAGCTGCCGCTGGACGTAGCGAAACTGCGTATCCCAGGACGAGCGTTGGCACGGGGACTTGGGTAAAAGATCGGTGGTTGGGAGCTGGCATGCGCGCAGCTGGTGATTGCCCTCGAAAACCACGGCGAGGAAATGCCGGTCCGACAAGATGGAAAATATGATGTCTTCGTACATCCCCCTGACGCGTTCCATGGCGTCGGGGTACGCGAAGTAGTCTTGTTCAATATTGATCAGCTTGGTTCCCTGCGCCTTCGTATCCGGAATGGGCTGTCCACGTTCGACCAGCTGCACAGTGCCGTTCACAAAATCCCGAAGCTGCTTGCCGAGGGAGTGGTAAGCTGCTATCTCCCGGTACTTCTCTACTGGAAGTGGGTGGACGTAGTTGCTTTCAGGAACCGCCTTGGTCTTATCCTCGGTCCCGTCGTTAGCATCTCCAGGGACATAAACCGTGTCTATGACTCGGTTTAATAATTTTCTGTCTGTGACGTTGATAAACTGAACCTTGCGCATAAACGTGATGTTTGCCCTATAGGACATGTTGTAATGTTCACAGGCAAACATCTTGGGCCTAAAGGCCTCTTGCCCTGCCAGGAGACGGGTTAGTTAGGGTTTCATAAATGACGAGCAAAAGAACGGGAAGTTGTGATCATCATGTTCAGCGAAGAATTCTGACTTAGTATAGGCGGTGGCAAAGCTTCAAGACGCGAAACCGAGGGATTTGGTGGGTAAGAGAGCGACTCACAGCCTGGCATGCTCCGATTTTGAGGTGGTGTCACCGTCAAGTCAGTCCTCTCAGCATAACCCACCCATAATATCGGCTCCACACGGAAAGTCCCTAGGTTCGGAGGGGCATTTGAAGGATCTGGTATCGCGCCCCCGGTAGTAATGTTGTCCATTAGGACCCTGGGATACTCTCCTTGTGTCGCATGGGCGTAGTAGCTGTAGTTGCCATTTGGGAGCAAGACGTCCGGGCCGAAAGGCGCCAAGTGCTTACCAAAGATTGTACGTCCTTGGCCATCCACTGTAACATCGGCACAATGGTAACCAGGGGCGATAAATTCGAAGACGTACGAGCAGTTCTTCGTGATATTGCAAATCTGATCCGACGCCAAGTCATCAGTAACAGCTGTTTTTCCATACAGAGCCAACGTCGCCACCTTGTCCAAGCTCTCGCTTGGGGCGGTGTAATAATCAAAGGAGTAGTTGGGCCGCGGGGAGAGTCTCCCAGTCGTGCTGTTCCACAAAGACATGGACGTGGGCATGAGGCCAAGGCCCTTCTCCGTATTGCGCCAGTCCATGGTAGCCTCCTGGGAGAAGCTCAGGGTTCGGACACCGGAACAATACGCCTTATCGTCTATGTTGTTGTTGCTTTGCACTCCAAGTGTACTACTGGTCAAGACGACGACCAGTGGCATGAGCCTGGTGATTGTCAGCGTGTATTACAGACGGTCCGTTTCGCGTGAGCTGTTACCAAAAGATGATGGCCAGCGCCATGGCGAATGAAGCTTTCCAGTAAATCTCCAGGTTCATCAAGGCGCGAAGGTCGTCCGTGGCTGCGAAGAGGGAGTCCAAGGCGGCAATGCTCAGGACTTTATCGTGTGCAGTCGCCCAGACACACTGGCGAAAGGCCGTCACCATACAGGCAATGAAGGAAGCTTTCGAAGCGTAGGCGAGCACGGTGCCATATCGCCACATGACCAGCTGTTGCTCAAACTCGGTTTCACGGCCGTCGAGGCCTGCATAGAAGCGATCATGGCCGACAGCGAATGCCAAGCCAAACAGGAAGAACAGGACCATAGAGTAGGAAGAACTCAGCTGGCACCACCTCTTGTATCGTGGAGGTAAACTAAGTGATGAGTCCCGGCTGCGAGTTTTGTCGACGGTAGGGTTTGTCGTAAGAAGTTTGATTTGGGACCCGGATTTGCCGTGCAGGAACTGGGCGTGGGTAGGAGAAAACGCAGCAGAAAGGGAAGAGGAAGCAGGCGACCCGTGCTCACCCGGAGGTATTCGGGCACTGGGATATGCTATTCGTGGATGAGACGGCGACAACTCGGGACCTGAAAAGCTCGATTCCTCGCTCCCTGAAAGCTGGGAGAGGGCACTGGGACGTCGCATGGTTCTGTTCATGGAGAATGGGTTGCGACTTCCAGCATCGTGAACTTGGGGCGAGGCGTGGTTGTTCGGTTGCGGGCCGCCGTATTCACCCAAGCCAGCGTTTGGTTGCATAGCTGATCGGGTGGCGATGGGTGGCTGGAAGCCCAACTGTTGGCTACCGAGAGACAGACGACGTTGTCCTCGGTCTGGCGGCTGCTCGTATTGCGCCATTTCTGGTGATTGACTTATCGCGGGAGAAGTACTCGCGCCTGGAGTTTCCAAGGGCATGGATAGATTGTGCTTGGGTTTGGAGCCCCAAAAAGGGATTAACAATTGATTATAATCCAACATGGGAACACGTAGAGGCGGAAGGGATCAACAACTGTGAGGTCGCTAATCACGGCCATCAATCCCTCCTCTGGAACGCTTAACCAGTGCTGTACCAGGTGCTGACTGCTATGGAATAGACCCCATAGAAACAGTAGTTGGGCTCGACCGGCCTGGTGAAAGGTTCTTTCCTGCCATCACTCGCTATTATTACTTAGCTCACGGTCAGCTGAAGATAAGAAAGCGGTGTGGATCAACCTCTGGGGCTACACTCAAGGTCGTCGGCTGGTGATTCTGAGGCTGATATCGATGCGGGTGGGCTTGGATTAAGGTTCCCGTCATCCCCATTTCAGTTTGGCGTGATCGTTGCGAGCGGGAAAGGCGTTCGCCTGAGTCGTGCGACGCTTGATTCTTGGGGCATGAGGCGGCAAGGGCTTTGGGGCTCTGGGGTAAGAGCTAGCGAAAAGCTTGAACAATATGTCGCAACGCCGAGCCTAGCAAACCCCGCGAGTCTAGGCACCTATGCAGTGGCTGCCTCTCGGTTGTCGGCTGGCGATCGGAGGATATCTTCCTCATGGTGGAGGGGCACAGGTGAATTGAAGTAACACATGGATTGGGAGATGTCAGCGTTCAAGCCCTGGGCTACGTGGCATTTTGGCATACAGTCACCCCAATGGCTACGGCTATCAATGACTGGCAGATACCTCGTGGGCAAGCAGAAGGCACAAACTTGATGTCGAGAGGAGGCTTGTGTAATCAGGCGTTTATCGCTGCAAGTTCCGGACCCCTCCTTGCAGTGAACTACTTAGTTGCCCATGCCTTCCATTGCAGGTCGGCTTCTGTAAGAGCAGTCCGGTTGACCCATTCGAAAATGCCATTATTTATTCGCTTACGAGTCGTTGGTACTTCCACCACCGGCGCGAACGAGGTTGATCTCCTCCTGGAGTCTTTCGACTTCAAGTGCCATAGCAAAGTACTGCAGTTCGCGCGTTGAGATGGTCATGTGCCTGTACCGGGCTGTAGAATGGCTCATTCCACTATCCATGATGCCAAAAGCAGGACGAACCCGATGTGTGGGACGCCGGACGGCCTCGTGAATCCGGCGCTCAATCTCTGCCTGGACGACACGCTCCGCACGGCGCAGAATCTCAGCATGCTCCAGTTCCTCCTGGATGGCACGCTCAGCGCGGCGCTGGATATCGTTAGGGTCGTTAGGGTCGAAGGGTGCGGGGCGAGTGTGGCCCACCTCCTGGCCCAAGAACGAGGCTTGAGCGGCGGAAGTGACTGTGGGCCAGGTCTCCCATGTGGGAACAGGGAGAGGAGGAGAGGCGTTCTCGGTCTCGGTATCCTCAGCCAAGGTGTGGTTCTCCTGCTGGGGCTGGGAATCTCTCGGAGCCTCGGCGCTCCTTCCTTGAACGATCCGCGCAAGCCGATGGACGAGTTCTTCCGCCTGGCGGTTCCTTCCGTGCTCTCGACGGACGGCTTCGTCCAAGGCGCCGTTGCTACTGGCTAAAGCTGACTGATGCATTGTTAGCTCAAGGTTGTTCTCAGGCTGGCTTTGTCCGTGTCAACGCACATGACTTTCGGCCTGGTCAGCCTGGTCAGCCTGGTCAGGTGCGTTCGAAGACATAGCCGATGTCTACTGCCGCTTGAACGACGACGCTTGGGATGCTTGATAATGCGCGGCTGCAAACGGTGTGATGCAGTGTCGAATAACTCCGTTGAGAGGAATCGCGACGTCCGTGATGCTTCCCGAAGTGGAAGAGTTGAGTGTAGATGTTTCCGCTAGCCGAAGAAAAAGAGAGAAGCAGGGACGGCAAGGTTGTGAATAACTCCAGTACGAATGCATCTATGTGAGATTTCTTTTAATATCCCCTCGCCGAGTACGTACCGGCCGCCCAGCAACAAGGCTTTCGGTGGTGCAGACATTTTTTTCCTGCGCGAGCTGATGACGCGTCCATATACTGCATCGTATTAGCACATGTACTGCAGCCATTCCATGTTTCACTGTATGGAGCGAAGGCCCCTTGGATCAAGGGCCTCTGACACAGGCCACAGCATTACTCATTAAACTGAAGAAGGCTTCTTTTTCTTATTGAAAAAACGATATAACAGATGGGAATATGGGACAGATACTGCTTCATGCATGGTGCCTAATGTGAATATACTGCTAGACATCCCACCACTCCTGGCTGCCTAGCTCGCCGAAAGGAGAACCCCCCAGCTTGTGTACAAACGCGTTTGCAACGGTTTCAATTTTCTTTACTGTGAAGGTTACCATCCTTCACGAACGCCGCTCTCACGAACCCTCTCAGAGCAAAACGAAGTCACTGCCCCAGTCACATTTAGCACGCACCCGGTCAGGTCCCATATCGCCGCTTCCGCTGTGCTGGCTACAGCAGCGGGATAGATATGTACTACCGGTCATAAGGCACAATGTCTGGTAGTCGTGCTCCAGCCTGACTACTTCCAGGCATCCATCAAGTATGCTTTTGGTGTACGTTGCCGAGATTTGGTCAGACTGCAGTGCCAATCCGTGCAGCTTCAGCGTTAGTAGCCCTTCTGTGGCGGTGCGGGAGTTAGGCAAATTGCCCGGATTCCACACTAATCTCTCTTCAGCCCAAGGGAGAATCACTTCGCTGCTGATGTCCCTGTTCAAAATTAGACACGATGACCATCATAAATAGTCATATGCATACTACCACTTGCTTCACATTTTCCACTGTCTCCTACCTTTTTCTCTCGAACACCAATATGCTTGCCTCCGGCTCGGTAACTAGGTGTTCTTCACCTCTCAGTAACGCTGGCCAATGCGTCTTTGAGGCTGTCTGAAACTGCTTGGCAGCTTTGGAGAGTGCGAAAAGTATTGTTTCCCTTTACCGGAACAGGAAAGGCCGAACACGGGAATGCAGCCAAATTCCAGTCACTGTATGACACGTCCTGGTTTTGCGACAACCGGTTTTACGCAATTCACCAGGACCAGTGAGCGTGGGGGAGTATCAGCCTCACAATTATTTGAACTGACTGGCCTGCCCATCGAAAATTATTTTACTGGAAAAACGACACCCTCCAAACTACTTCAAGAGGCCGACAAACTCACCGACGATCTGCCCATTTGTCTCAACATTTGCCTAAGCACTTGCGGGTACGCCGATAAGATGGCCAACCATTTCCTCTTCTTCTACAAATTGACCCAGCAAAACATACCCTTCCTGGCATGCTTCATCATTTCTTGCCCCGCCTGCGTCACCCTGTCTTGCGGAGAAACTTTATCGCAGTCATTTCAGCTGTCGAGTCATCTTTTGTACACATACCCTGCTGTTTTGGATCACGACGTCCCCAGACTTGATGACGCGGGTATAAAGAGCCTATATTGTGCAGAAGCCCAAGGGCAAAGGCAAGGCCAGAGTCAAGGGTAGGTTTCTCATAATGACCAACACTATCAAGCAAGGGCGACCCGGCAGGGATTTTTTTGGTGGCCTCTGCCAAACGCCCAGCCTCCTATGAGAGCCCTGGGCTCAATAGTGCAAGCAGGTGCAAACTTTTGCCAGCGACAAAGGGTTTCAATACAAAAAGAGAACCCTTGTCGGTGTCGAGGAAAATCCGAGTCTTTCAGCGCTCCCAACTGTAACCCTGACCGTTTTTTATTCCTTTGGTGCAGAACTAGCTTGTGTCCCTACTTCTTTCGAAGCTGCTGAGAATACAAAACAGGCGTTGCCCCTTCCAGATAGGACAACGACTGAACCAGCACGCTCCACATCTTATACCAATATTGAACCGCCTTGACTGGCGTCGAACGAGGACGACGACGAAGCGAACGACGTTAAGATCGCAGCAGCTCTGGCTGTCATTTTAGCCTCAGCCTTTACACAATTGGTTGCCTAGATCTTTTCAGTCTCCTTATCGAGCGATTTGCCAAACACACAGCCCTCGCATAATGACGACATATATCCTTCCTGGTAGCAACAGCGGTACGACGCCGCCTTATCCGCCGCCGGTTTATCGGAGTCTAGAGTTCGAGCATCACTTAGGCTATTCTTTACTAATCCCCTTCCAGGCTACCATGTCCGGTAGTGGTAACAACAGCCGCCGCATTAGCGGCCAGGCCCCGCTTAGCGGCAGTGGCCCCGGTAGCGGCAACGTCTCCCGCAGTAACAGCAGCCAGCTCCCCTGGGCCAGCACCAGCAGTGGCCCCGGTAGTGGCCCCGTCATTATATACCTCCCATAACACTAAGGCCTCCCCAACCATCCGGGAGTCCAAGCCGTTTCCCAACAGCTCCCAGCCTCAAGCAATGATATCGCTGTGGCTTTGGTGGCCACCTGTCAATCGCTGTTCTATCCTTACTTATATCGCCAACGACGTCAAAGACGGTGTATGTAAGCCCTTCTTCTCCACCGTAAAGATGCTCTGCCTGCAACCGGCAGAAGCTCATGTCGGGACAGTATACCTTTGGCCGGGCTGGAAAGATTCTCCATCATGCTAGCGCGAACAAAGTCCTCAATTGTTTATAGGCACAACAGGGAAGCCGGCCGTAATCACAATATTCCCGAGTACGCTGGCCTCCTCGTGCTCAACTTCGAGGAAAACTGGGAATTCGAAACACATCAAAGAAAAACCGGTTGGTCGACCGCGAACTCGAGAGAAACCAGTAGAGAGCTACAATAACGGGAACAGGGGTTTTGTAAACACCGACACAGGGTGTTACCAACGCCTCTGCCATTCCTGGAGATGCAGCTGACCCCGCAGGTCCATATGCGGATCTCAGTACCGAGGCGCGTTCCAGCCAATACCTCATTATATGACACAGTGGGGGCAAGACTGCCTGATGTACTGTTGCCTCGTCAAGTGCGCGAATCGGCTGCCCAGCATCATCAGGGTGTTTTCGGTCAATGGACGATACACGTCGATAACCAAGCCACATGGTTTCCGTGTGCCTATGATCCAACGACAATATCATTATACAATGGCTAGATGGTTATTTCCTGTCTCATTGACACCACTAAGTGTTCTGTCATTCACCTTCATACCATCACCATCACCTTCCCTTTTACAACAAAACCTGCCCATTTGGGCCGTTGGCAGACTAGAACAGGCTTTTGGCTCGCGAGCCATCCCGTTATATAAGAGGAGGGAATAATGCAGGGGATCTCCTTCCGGCACCGCCCCAGAAGCCGTAACAACAAGACCGACCCTTGCTGTATGGCTGCAAGTCTTTTGATTCTTCCGACTCAACGGGTTCCGGTTGTTATGCTTTATGTTATGGAGCACCTCGCCAGCTCAGTTACCAGAGGTCATAACCAGACAGTTTCTGCGGCTGACTGCCGAGAATCGTGGTGATGAACTATACCGATGGGCACCCGGTTATTGCCTCCTTCTAAAACAGCACATCCGCCTCAAGGAAGGCACGCTCAATGGTCATGTTATATGTTGTTCAGGACGACTGCATCACGACATGCTTACTCTCTCATGCTTTTCATTTTCAACGCTGCTACCAGAGGGGCATGACGTCCTCCGTACCGAGCAAGGACGAAAAATATATTCACTGGACCCTCCGGCGCGCCCAAGGACACACCGTCTGCAAGATGAACACTGCCCCCAAGGGTCTTCGGCCGTAATGGCATTTCTGTCCCTGGCTTTTATGTCGAGTATACCGCTCCCGCCAGAACCGAAAAACCGGACTTTACCCTGCCTTTTCGCCCGTCTTAACGCCACAGGAAGTTCCCCTGCCAGGTTCTCCCGTCCTGGCGCCCCAGAACACTGCTCCGCCAGACTTTCCTGTGCTGGCACACGCTACCCGACTCCCCTGGTCAGGACACAGTCCAGGAGGGGTCGGAACCTGAGGGTGCCCAGAGCCGTCGTTCTCTCCACCAGCCGTTCTTATATTTCATATTTATGCTTGGCGTGTCGTCGAAGCCCACCATAGGGACGTCCGAACTTCGGCGGCGGCCGTACCATCTACTCACGGAGAAGAGACGTGGAGTGCGTTGAAGGCCATCTCAGCTGTATCGTTCAAATCCCTCATCATCGGGAGCGGCCCCGGATTCCCAGTGGGCCGGAGCATTGTCCCTCACACCTCACCCTAACCCTAAGGCTTATGTGGGGTATAGCGTGCCCCATTTCCTCCGCCTTGTCTCCGACCAGTTGGTTGGACAAGACGTCGTCGGTACCGCCACAGCTGCCCAGACAGGCACGTCCTCATACTTACTGGGGCGCCTCGGGGTAGGGCAGGCCCTGGGGCTGGTGGCCAACCATTCCAGCCCGGCAGACTCAAGTTGCTGGGCGAGCATAAGCGCCCGTCCTCTTGGCTGTGGACGGCATTAACGGGCGAAGCAGTCGAGGAGGAGAAGGAGCGACATGGCACGCTCTTATTTCCCGGTTTTAAGGGCGATGACATGGCCCACTTGAAGCGACTTTTGGGTGTAAGTGCAGACGAACCCACGGCGAACATCGCGGGGATGGTAGGGCCGAGTGCCCAATACCCGACGTTTTCACCACCTAGCGCAAAGAGGATCTGGCACAACCATGCCAGAACATCCAACCACCAAGAGGGTGGAGATGTAGACATGGAAGATGGCGCCGAGTCGGAGGAGGAGGTGGAGGAAGGGGAGTCGGACAACCCCGATTCGAACGACGAGATGGCCGACCCCGTGGTTGATGGCGCCGACGAGGAAACGCCAGACGTCCCTGCGCAACAGCAGGATAGTGGGGACGAGTCCTTGTCCCTGAGTGACGTGGATTCGGAGATCGTCGAGGAGTTCGGTGACGAGGTGGCCGCCGAGGGTTCGTCTTCTGTCCCACAGAGGAAGGCGAGTGGCGGTCCGGAGACTGTATGACGATCTGGGTCCGTGGTGAAAAGAGGACATAGGTCTCATCAAGGAATGATTCCCGGCATCCTATCGGCGAAAATGGCCTGCCGGTGGCTTAAAAACATCAAGATCTTTATATCTGGCTCGATGGAAACGCCCGAATATGCCGCCACACCTCGACTCGACGCCCTAAAAGCCAACTGGGCTTATACACGACTCAGCGAGGATGAAGATGGCTCAAGATTCCATACCGTGGAAAACACGCATTATCATACTGAATAGCCGATGTATATTCTCGAGATTTTCCGCAGTGGAGGACTTGCAACCACGGTCCCACAAGAAGTCAACCGATTCCAAGGTCTAGAACCGAAAGACCAGGACCGCAAGGTGTTTTATACATGGACATGGGAGCGCGTTATACACCGCAGCGCATTATACTAAAACCCACTCTTGGCACGTCTCTAGCAAACATAATACGGGCGGCCGCTCCGCTGGAGTGCATTATATCACAACCTCTCTTCCCACATATCTAGCAAACACAACCCGCACCGTCGCTTCACGGCGACCGGGGACCGACGGATGGGGCTCTGCGGGTGCTGGCTCTTTCACCACTTCAAAGGCATGCTGCGGCACGTTCGTGGACGGTTCATAATTTCCAAAGCCGCCTCGTCGTCATCGTTCCTCTCACCTCTTGGACCGCCTCATCATTGACCTTATTATGTTCAATGCCGAATTAAATTCTCTCGCGAAAGCCGTGATGGATGTTTGGTGAAGCAGTACCGAAACCCGGCATCACAACACCTTAACTATGGTACACCCTCGCCGCCAACATCCATGTACACTGCCTCCAGACGTGCCTAGCCTGCACGAGCGCATCGACCGCATCGACATGAAATGCCACGTTGTACAACGACCTGCAGACCGCGCAATGTCATCGCCACTTACTCGATGCTCAGTGCGACGGGGTAACCGCGCCTCGAGAACATTATCACCGCTTATAACGACCCGGCCGACGCTTATATCCTAAAGCCCGATGGGCAGGACAAGCTCTTATGCTTTTGCTTCCAGTGTCCTACGCGGCAGCCAGACGCTGAGCGAGCAAGGCGACCAGGGGGCCCATCACCGTTACGCCGTTGACGGCTGCGCTAAGTGCATGGCAATTCCGGCCGCCTTATACCCTGTTTATATCGGCACTGCGTCGGTCGAGCCGGGCACGAAACCCGACACGGACAAGATCACCATGAAGCCCGCGAAGGGTTTCTTGACCACACCTGCCGTCGTGGTGATCTCGCTCTTTCTATCACTAGCTCCCGCTCCCTTCCCTCTCCCCCACTCTCCAATGAACGCGGCTTACGCCGAGGCCGAACGTGCCGTCGAGACCTAGGCAAGCTCGATATCCAATGCAGAGCCGGCCGAGACTCGCTGGGCTTGGCGATTTACTTATACCTGGCATGGGGCGCTTAGCCGGCTTCCTCGCCTCAGTTGGGCACCGCGGGGAGAGCGCTGTCCCCCGTGCCGGCGCCTGTGGGTGCTTCATGACCACTCACACCGCGACCCCCCAGCATCCCACGGGCCTCGTCCAGCGCGGATGTGCCTACCCCAACGCGACACTTCCGTCCGAGGAACGTCGTTGACAATATGCCGAGTGCAGAAATGCCGCAAATGACGAAGACAAGGACGGCAGTAGGGACACCGGCATGGTCATGGAAACAGATGCATCCAGCCCCCTGCCCGACGTGATGAAAAAGCCGGATGACGCCGTTCCGACAAAGTCCAAGGCTGATAACCCGGCGGACATAGAGGTCACGGAGGAACTGGATCGGATGCGTGTTGATGATGACGATACGAACCTGAAGAGGCGCAGGGAGGGAACCGAGGATACGGAGCAGTCGGGTGCGTCCCACCAGGACCAGCCCCCGGTCAAGAGACCCAAGACGTTGTTGAGGCAGATTTTGCGCCAGACTCATCGAAGCGTCCACGTCCGTCGGATCGCTGCCGGGGCTTCGTGGGGTACGACGGGGAGGGGTGTCTAGGCGCGGTCCAAATCGATACGCCCATCGCTGGAGGATGCAGTTATTCAAGCGATGTGCCGATGATGACGCGAGGTATTGCTGGGTGAAAAACAAACCTGGCTCCGCACCAGGCGGCCTCCGCAAGAGTAAGGACAATACGGCCGCTCTGCAGAAGACAGATAGGGGTGGGAGGAAAGGAAAGAAAATGAAAGAAAGATTCTCTTGGAGGTATTGTTTCGGTGGTATATATACACGAGCAGAAAAGCGCCAACAGGAAGACGGTGGCGTGAAGTATGCGCGGAGGTCGATCCCATTACCACTCCGCGACCTCACCCGCCTTGGGTTGCTGCATGCGAATGACCTTGTCGCAGTTAAGGAGACAGAGGGGGTCCAGTGCCAGCTTGAGCTGTTGCGTTTGTATCTTATCAGCTTCGGGTCCGACGACGATGTAACCAAAGAGGGAATGTGAGGCGGTGGGCACAGATAGGAGCATGGTGACGAAATGGGATAGAGTGAAAAGTTGCAGCGTTGCTCAAGACCCGGGACGCCAATGTTGATACGATAGGCGAGGCTTGGTAAAGCGGAAAACACGGGAAGGGACATGACCAGGCGTCATTGGCTGACGTCCATGACCAGGGACAGATGTGATAACAGGGGGTAGAAATGTCGGGATCGGGCAGAAAATGTGATGATACATGACAAACGGAAATAGAAGTGTGGCAAAGGAAAAGAAGGCTGCAGGAGTGCGAAATGGCGCATCGGGAGGGTAACTAACCTTTCTCATCGTATCCACTGTGGTCTGGCCCAACTCGTGAGGCAGGTAGTCTCGCTTGACCAGTCCGACGCCGTGTTCGCCCTGTGTGTTTGTGCGAACAGCAATCAGCATGAGATTCCGGAGCAGCGGCAAGAGCGCGGCCGGCGCCGGCGCCGGCGGCATCGTTTCTGCAACTTACCGTGACAGTGCCCTCCATCTCGACGGCGCGCTTGACCATCTTGTGCACGAGCTCCTCGGCGGCGTGCCGCTGGCTGTCGTTGGACAGCAAGATGATGTGGAAGTTGCCGTCGCCCACATGGCCGACGATGGTGCCGTACATGCCGCTCTGCTTGATGTCGTCCTTGGTCAGCTCGATGAGCTGCGGCAGGCGGCTCATGGGCACGGCGACGTCGCCCGTCCAGACGCGGTCGCCCTGCTTGGCCACGGCCTGCGTGCTCCACAGAGCCTCCTTGCGCGCGCTCCACAGCTCGGCCTTCTCCTCCTCGTTGCGCGCGAACTCGAAGCTCTGGCTGCCGGCCGCCTTGGCCATGCCCTTGACCAGGCTGATCTGCTCCTTGACGCCGCTCTCGGTGCCGCTGAACTTGAAGAACAGCGTCGGCGCCTCCTTCCACACCTTCTTGGTCATTCCCGCGTAGTTGATGCACTTCATCTGCTCATCGTCCAGGATCTCAACGGCGGCCACGGGCACGCCGCTGCCCACGACACGGGCCACGCAGTCGGCCGCCTGCCGGATGGAACCAAACGCGCAAACGGCCACGCTGGTGCTCTGCGGCTTGGTGGTCACCTTCAAGGTGGCCTCCGTGACGAGACCCAGGGTGCCCTCGCTGCCGATGAAGAGCTTGGTCAGGTCGTAGCCGGCCGACGACTTGCGCGGACGTTGGCGCGTCTTGATGACGGTGCCATCGGCGAGCACCACGGTAAGCGACAACACCCACTCCCGCATGGTGCCGTATCGGTACGCGTTTGTGCCGCTGCATCCCGTACCGATCATGCCGCCAATCATGGCACCTGGGCCCGGGTCGGGCGGAAAGAACAGGCCGTCATGGGCCAATTTCTCGTTCAGCAGCTCCCATCCCACGGCCGGCTGCACCACGACATCCAGATCGCCCTTGTTCAGTTGGAGAACCTTGTTCATTCGGCCAAAGTCGATCGAGATGCCCCCGCGCGTGGGCGTGAAGTGTCCCTCCAAGCTCGTGCCACCGCTGTAGCCGACGACGGGTATCCGGCGGGAGTGGCAAATCTTCATGATCTCGGAGACTTCTTGGGTGGACGAGGGGTAGACGATGGCAAACGGGCGCTCGGAGGCGTGGGCTTGGTACGACGACCAGGCCGAAGTCGAATGGAGGTCCAGATCCCCATCGCTGGTGCTGACGTTCGCCTTGCCGACAATGGCGACGAAGTCGGCCCAGGCAGCCTCCAGATTGGCTCTTCCGAGGTCGTGTCGTATCGGGCGAGCTTGCGAGAGCGGAGCGGTCGAATTCGGGTCAGGTTCCCTGGGGCTCAGTGTGCCCATGTAGTATGAGCCAAGAGCGCCCACGACAAACACTGCGTCCACATATGTCAGCGCTACCATTCAACGCCCATGCCATATCGACTGGGCTTCGCCGGAGACCGGATCGTAAGAACGGACGTACTGAAGGTGATGGCCCAATTCCTCGAACCCGAGGAGGTGGCTCTTTCTAGCGCAAACTTCTCCCGCTCTTTGCGCTCTCGCGCGATACGCGACGATATGCTCTCGAGCATCTGACCCTGGAAAGAAGGACCGGATTTCGCCGGTCCCTTTTCGCTGGCGTAGCATCGTATGCTCTGTCGGGACCGCAGGGCGCTGGCACCGGCGCAGCCGCTGCGGGACAGGGCGGCGACGCGGGCCGGGCAGGTCGAAGGCGGCAAGCTGCGCAGCATCGCCTGGCTTTGCCGCATGGTGAGGCGCGCGGCCATGGTGTCGTGTCGATGTCTGGGTCGAAGACTTCAGCTGGTCTTGGTCATCTTCGACCACCGGGCAGAAAGAGAATGGGGGTGATTTTGAGGTGCAGTGCCGGAAGACGCAATAGTAGCAAAAATCACGATATTCCGGGCTCGCAGAAATAAATGGAGCTGTCGGCTGACGGGACGATGGAGTTGCGGGGACTGGGAGCTCTCGGCGCTTATGATCCACTCTTTGCCGTGCGAATGCGGGGCGCGAGTACCTTTACTTATCAGCATCCGTTCTTGTTTGCCATCCATTAAGTACTTCTCGGCTCGGGTTCTCTTCTTCAGCTCGGGCATTCAGGTCCATGGAGTCCCGGGCAATCGGCCTACATCTAATCTGGTAAAGAGGCGATATCACAGCGCCAATCCGGTGCTCAAAGGCTGAGACATCTTCCAATGATCGTCCCGGTAGCACTCCCATCGGTAATCCATGAGCCGAGCACAATGTCCCATCCGGGCCTACGGGCATCAGCACAAGAGGGAAGATGGGAAAGAAGATGGGGCGGGGGTGGAAGTCCGTCATGTTCAGGACGAGTACGACCCGAGCGGGGTTGCGTCGGCAGGTCTTATCTTGCATCGTGAACCAATGAGCGCCGGTCAACGGCCGCATCCCCGTCTCTTTACCAGACCCTTCATGTTCCTTCGGCCCAGTACCGGTCCAGCGCCTCTTGCCGCACCTCGTAGGCCCAATGATGGCACGTCTGGTGGACGACAGGACTCACCTCTCCCCTCTCGCCCGCCTCATCCCCGTCGTCAAACACGCTCCGGATGCCCATCTGGACATATTTCTTCAGCAGTGTTCGACGCCACCGTCCCGTCTCGCCGACGCACTTCTTCCACCGTGACACCTGTCGCTCGTCGTCGGCACAGCGGCGACCCATCCAGAAACGACAGTACCACTGGAACCAGCCACGCACATCGTAGTCGTGGGCGATCCAGCCAGAAGCCTAGTTTCCAATGTCAGCAACTGAACCAGGAGTGGTAACTGGCCGTGGCTTGCTTCTTGAACCGATGGAAGAATGATTACGCACCTCCCATTCCTCGATGCTCTGCCCGCAGGCCACGCCGTACTTGTTCACCTCGGCGTCGTACTCGGGACTCGTGAGATATCGCTCGATGTCCAGTCCCTCTGTCCATTCGGCCGGCAGCTCCCGCCAGTCGTCCTCAACGGTAGTCTTGAGATGGCGTGAGTACAACGGCCGCCAGTAGGAGCCCCCAAAGCAGCCCTCGCGCATGATCTCCTCGGGCGACTTGTTGGGCTGGAATTCCGGGTGCGATTCGAAATGGTAGACCCCGGACGCGTCTCTCGTCGGCGCGGGCGCGACGGCTTCCCATGACGTCCAGCCTGCCCGGATGCTTTCCAAGTCGGGATGCGTTGTGCGGGATGATGCTGGCGCGGGGCTGGCTGGCTTCGGGCGTCTTCCTCTGGCCTTGGTGCCTCCTCCACGGCCCTTCCGGTTCCCAGTCGCAACATCAGCAAGCGACGCATCACCTAGGGCGTTTTCGTTGTAGGTGGCAGGCTTCTCTGCGACCTGAGCGATACGCGCAGAAGATCGCGTAGGCTGGCCCGTCTCGAATTTCCTGCGCTTCGCTGGCGCTGTCTTGACTTGCTGAGGTTCCGGTTCGAGGTCGTGATTGTCCAGACCCAAGCTCTGCACCAGCGCAGCGTTACGCTTCACGTTCTCGCGCCGCTTCGCTTCCCATCCATCCATGGCGCCCGGCGAGAGATATATCCCGTGAAATAGAGGAGCGAAAACTGATCGGTCTGAAAGCTATACCAGGGCGTGTTACACATTACAAACGATCATATTGCGGCGGCTCGAATGTCCCCTACGTCATGGTACAAAGAAACGTCTTGGCTAGAGTCCTTACCTTCCGCATTTACGCCAGCGATGGCCCCACTGTCAAGGCCAGGGCCCCGATTCAATACCTCCGATCTCATCTTCGCTAATCTCTAGCGTTGATTCGTCCCGATCCCAGTTGGCTCAATGATGGTGAAAAATCGTCTATTGTGAGCAAAAATGCACAAAAAGAGTAAACGAAGAGCAAAATGAGATGCAAAACATACAACACCGAGGATTCCCAGGTCGTCACCGACCCTAGTACTAATTCGGCGCTTTCCAGCTTATCTATGGGAGAGCGGACGGGATCCCGAGTTTTCTGGAAGCTATGGTCGTATGTGATATGAGGTTCAGCTAACAAACATCATTTGTAATATCACCAACTCAGCTACAAGCAGACCATCAACATCGTTGAAAGCGCTGCAAATATCAGTCAGGGGAGCGCTTCCTATGTATATACTTCGGTGTAGCTATTCACATTGTTATGAAACGATGCACACCTTCCGGCATGTTACCATTTTGCCTCGTACTGCCCCCGCCACATCACCGAGCTCAACGAAAGCACTCACTCACTTACATTATGGCGACTCGCATATCACGATTTGCAACTTGGTCGGCCTTTTTCCTCTAGCTTTTCTACGACTTTCAAGTCGACGGGGCTCCTTGTGTTTGTTTTCTGAGGTCTTCACTACCATGGTCGATTGCAACCTTGGGCGCTGTTGACTGATACACGGCAAGAGAAACAGTGAATGTTTTTGCGCACTCTTCCTGGCACATATATCTTGTCTTTTACTTTACTACACGGTGGACATGAACGCCTGACCAACGGCGGCCGATATGAGCTTGTCGAGTTCACAAGGCCTATACAGGAGGGTGGTCTTGTGTGGAACGCGGGAACACAGTCAACGTGGCGACGGAGGCGGCTTCAACGGTGGCCTGGCCAGTCCGGAATAATCCAGACTTATCCATCCTCGGGACGCCTTGTGTCGTCGAGTTGCACGGGCTATCTGACACGGGCGCTACCGGCACCAGGTCCCGATGCGGATGTCTACGACCGGCTCGAGGATCATGGTCTGCATTCCTTCCCCGTGACCTGTTCGACACGCCCCTTAGATACGTACTCCTGCTTCTGGAGTGCAGAAGCTGCTGGGGAGCTTGGTGGGAGAGGAGATGGTTCCTGGTCCGTGAAGCGGCGATGGGCAGTCGGCTGGACGATAAAGCAACTCACCCCTACTCCCAAGTCCCTCATGCAACTTCTTCTTGGGCCCGAGGCCGACGATGGCTTCTCCCCACCACGCACGGCCCGGGTGCGAAGGAGCAATTGGCTCACCGTGAAGCCTCGGCATTGGAAAATCCAGGGCCGGTTCCACGTGGACCAGAGTCGACCGGTGCTGCCAATCCAACCGTGCGCTCTCTCTCCTCGCGGGCGGTGACCCGTCCATCCTTGGGGAGGGCGTATGTAAAAGGGGCCACCAATGGCGAAAGGGCGCCTTGTCGTCAGCTGAAGTACCCTCCCGAGTTTCGGGCAAAGTTCCGATGAGGCCGGGGGGGGGGCTGGGTGAATGACACGATGAGGCTTGGAACAATGTTTGCACGCCTTGGCCTGCATCTCGCGGCTAAATGGGATGACAGGGCCCTTTCTCCATTTCTCCGCAGCCTCCCCGCCATTAGGATGGGGTGCGAAGACCGTCGGTGAGGGGGGCAAGGGTTCTCCAACTTTGGTTCCAGCACCCGGGGTGAATTGGCAAATCACCAACCCAATCCTGCCAACCAACAGAGAAGCGCAGGCGATGGGCGAATGGATCTCGATCATTTTGGTTGGAGATGAGGTGCAAGGCACACGCGCGTAGTAGGCTAGGCCCAGCGCTCAAAATGAGCTGGACGAAGTCCAGAAAGAGCAGCCGCGTCGTTAAGTGTTCCGATGACCCTGGCAAGGCAGATTACGCAGTTTACCAGCTGGAGGCCCTTTCAAGTGGTGAGCCGGCCGTCCGCAGGGTGACTACCTAATTTACACCTTTTGGCCATGTCAGAGTCTGGCGCGGTTCCTATGGCAAAGTCATGTCATGGACGAAACATGGAGGCCAAGGTAATTTACGTACATGACGGGACGCGTGCCAGTGGCAAGGAGGTCACACTGTTCAATTTGAACGCGCTGGACGGATCAACCACGAGGGCAGGTTTTACCCCATGATAAAAGTGCCTGAAGCCCCCCGGCCCTGGGGGCTCTCCCCCACTGTAGGCTCGGCTCCAGGCCAGCGGTTAGTGCACTGCGGGGAAACCCCCAGCGCGCCCAGTCGGCCCCAGCGTGCCCAGCGTGCCCAGCGTGCCCAGCCAATGACTGCATAACCCCTCCGCTCGTCAAGAATGGATCGTCGGCAGGCCGGCCTCTCTTTCCAGCTCGGCAACGGTTGGGGTCACCACGGGACGACTTCCCAGGCCCAGACAACGGGTGACTATCCGGCCTTGACTCGCCCAGTTCCTGAGGTGGAAGCTAGTGAGCTTTTCACGCCGTTCCTGTCGGGGCCCTGCCCGGGGTCAATTTACCCGCGAACCAGCTTCTGCCTTGGTTTCCCGTCTCCCCGCCCATGGGGCCTTCCGGGGTACCTGGGGCTCCTGTGGCCTCTCTGCCGTCTCCGCTGCTGGTCCCGCGCGCCTTTTATCCAGCTCCCGAGAGTAGGCGTCCCTTGGGCTATCCATATGCGACCTGACGCTATAGATCCGGAAGCGATGCGCCCATGGGGCGGATGCGAGGGTGAAGAGGGCCGACGCTGCGGGGGGCCTGCTCGTTGACCGTCACCACCCAGCCGGCTGGGTCGCTATATAATGTCGGGTGTCGTCTGCTTTCACAGCGACGTATGTAATCGGTTTGGGTGCATGGTACTCGGCCTGGTTGATCGGCCTGCCATAATAGTCGCATCTCCCCTTCCACCATGCGCTGCTGCCTCACCCGCGGCCTCGTGTCGCTCCTGGCGACAGGCGCCGCCCCGCTGGCCTCTGCCCTGGGTCAGGCCCCCGTCATCAGCTTCGAGGAAGCTGAGGGCGGCCTCCAGCTGGCCGGCGGTCCCGTGGCCAAGCCCCAGATTTTGGTCTCGTCCGAGGATTACTGGGGTGTGATTCGCGCCGCCGGCGACCTGGCCGTTGACTTTGGCCGCGTTACCGGCACCAACTTCTCCCTTAGCAACGGCGAGGCCGGTGCCGAGCCTGCCGCCTACGAGTATCGCCCAATTACGAATAACTACACCGTGGTAAGTGAAGTCTCCTTCTTTTACCCCCTGTCCCTATATGGTGCGGGAGAGCACAGGCCTGACCATGCCACCATTTAGTATTCCGTGAAAGACACAGAGTACTTCCACGGCCCCAAGTACGACGAGCCGGCTGCCGCCGACACCCTCATTATTGCTGGCACCATTGGTTCGTCCAAGGTCATCGACGATCTCATCTCCAGTGGCAAGCTGGACGTCTCCGAAATCGAGGGCAAATGGGAATCCTTTGTCAGCCAGTTGGTCGAAAGCCCAATCCCCGGATGTGAGAAGGCCGTCGTGATCGCCGGCAGCGACCCGCGTGGCGCCATCTACGGCATCTACGACATCAGTGAACAGATCGGCGTCAGCCCGTGGTACTGGTGGGCCGACGTGGCCATCAAGCAGAACAAGAACATCTGGTTCCTCCCTGAGGGTAAGGTCCAGGGCCCCCCTTCGGTCAAGTACCGCGGCTTCTTCCTCAACGACGAGCAGCCCGGCTTGACGGGCTGGGTCAGCCAGAACTACGCCGACACGCCCACCAGCGTCGGGTACAACCAATACTTCTACGCCAATGTCTTCGAGGTCCTCCTGCGCCTGCGCGCCAACTACCTCTGGCCCACCGTCTGGGGATCCATGTTTGAGATCGACGACCCGGCCAACCAGCCGTTCGCGGATGCGTGGGAGATCGTGCTGGGCAGCTCCCATACCGAGCCCATGATGCGCGCCCAAAACGAGTTCGGCAAGTTCTACATCAACAACGGCATGGGGCCCTGGGCCTACAACCTGAACAACGAGACCATCGACGAGTACTTTGTCTACGGCGCCCAGCGTGCCAAGCCCTACGCCCGCAACAGCTTGTGGACCATGGGCATGCGAGGCACCGGCGACACCGCCATCGAGGGCCTCGGATACGATGCCATCGTCAGCATGCTCGAGACGCTGGTCAAGAACCAGAGAAACATCATCGAGGACGTCCTCGAGACGAACGTCACCAAGGTGCCGCAGATGTGGTGTTTATACAAGGAGGTCATGACGTACATCTTCGAGGGCCTGGAAATCCCCGAGGACATCACGCTCCTCTGGGCCGACGACAACTGGGGAAACCTGCGCCGCGTGCCTATAGACGACGAGTCGAAGCGCTCGGGCGGTGCAGGCGTGTACTACCACTTCGACTACGTCGGCGACCCCAGGAACTACAAGGTTGGTGGCCACATCTCCCCTTATTTCCATCCAGGAGAAGGATTGGCTAACGTGCGGGCGCGTCTGTAGTGGATCAACACCATTCAGCTGGAGAAGACGGCCGAGCAGATGCACCTCGCCTACGCCAACGGTGCCGATCGCATCTGGATCGTCAACGTCGGCGACCTGAAGCCCCTGGAGCTGCCCATCAGCCACTTCTTTGACATGGCGTATGACGCCAAGAAATGGCACATCGACAGTACGACCGAGTGGCTCTCGGCCTGGGTCACGCGCGAGTTTGGCACCGAGCACACCGACGACATCACCGACATTCTGACACGCTATGGTATGTACGCCGGCCGACGCAAGTTCGAGCTGGTCGAGACCCACGTCTACTCAAACATCAACTACAACGAGGGCGATGCCGTGCTCGCCCAGTGGGCGGCGCTGGCCGACGACGCCCAGGCTGTCTACGATGCGCTCGACGAGGCCTCGCAGCCGGCCTTTTTCGAGATGATCCTGCACCCCATTCTCGGCGGACAGCTCGTCCACAAAGTGTACATCAACGCCCAGAAGAACATCATCTACGCCAACCAGCGCCGTAACTCGGCCAACGACATGATCGCGCAGGTGCTGTCGGACTTTGAGGCCGACGGCGACCTCACGGCGCGGTGGGACGAGCTGCTCGACGGCAAGTGGGAGCGCATGATGGACCAGACACACTTTGGCTTCGACGGGTACTGGCAGCAGCCGATGCGCAACATCCTGCCGGCCATGAGCTACGTGCAAACGGCCGTGGGCGCCGTTGCGGGCGCCGTGGGTGTCGCGGTCGAGGGCCTCAACGCCAGTGTACCGGGCGACGACAAGTACCACTCCAACTCGGGCAACACTTTGACGCTGCCGCCGCTGGACCCGTACGGGCCGGCGACACGCTGGTTCGACGTGTTCGCGCGAGCGCCGCGGGCCTGCGACTGGAAGGCCCAGTCAGACACGCCGTGGGTCAAGCTGTCGCAGTACGAGGGCACGACGGGCCCGGGCAACGGCAGCGACGCGCGTGTCTACGTCTCGGTCGACTGGGAGGCGGCGCCACAGATCGTTAACAACACGGTCGCCACGTTCAACTTCAGCACCGGCTGCGGCGAGCGCGGCTTCTCCAAGAACTTCTACCGCTCCCCCATCATCCAGCTGCCCATCAACCTGCGCGCCGTCCCCTCCAACTTCACCGAGGGCTTCGTCGAGTCCGACAAGCACGTCGCCATCGAGGGGCCCAACTACCAGCGCATTTACCACCCCGGAGGCGGCAACGGCAACGCTTCGTCGTCGTCCAACCTGACGTACCACACGCTGAAGAACTACGGCCGCACGTACGGCGGCGTGACGCTCTGGCCGCAATCGGCAGGGCAGGTATCACCGGACAGCGCGCCGGCGCTTGAGTACGACGTGTACCTGTTCACGAACGCGAGCAAGGCCAACGTGACGCTGTACCTGTCGCCGACGCAGAACTACCTGTCGGACCACCACCCGTTGGAGTTTGCCGTATCGCTGGCGCCGGCCGGGTCGGCGGACAAGGCGGCGCCCAAGGTCCAGCGCTTCATCGGCGACGCCGTGGGCGAGTCCATGCCCGAGGGCTGGGGCTACGCCGTAGGCGACGCCGTCTGGGGCGTGCACAAGGGGCACAAGACGACGACGACGTGGAACGTGACGCGCGAGGGCGCCTACACGCTGCGCGTCTGGGGCCTCGCCCCGAGCGTCATCGTGCAGAAGGTCGTCGTCGACCTCGGCGGCGTCCGCCCCAGCTACCTCGGGCCCCCCGAGAGCTTCCTCGTCGGCCGCGACCGCCGCGGCGCCTACAACGGCACCAGCTTCGCCGCCCAGGCCACCGTCCTCGGCGGCCACAACCGAACCGCCCTGGCCGTCGCCAAGGGTACCAACGGCCAGAGCCCCAGCGCCGCCGGTGTGGCGGCCGCCTCAGCCGGCTGGCTACTGTGGACGGCGGTCCTCGCGGCGGCCGTCGCCGTATGGGCGTAGATGCGATTAGCCTGTTAGAGGTCCGGAACGGAGACCGAAGTCATGATAATGTGTCAACCTGTTGTAATGATGATCAAAATATAAGCACACAATCACGAATTTATACGTACTTACGTGCACACCTAGAAAGTTATACGGGTTTCATTGTACGGGTGCTCCGGCTCGTAGAGAGGTTGGAAGCCCACATCCCCGCCTCGTGGTCGACGCCGAGTCGACCAGGATTTGAGACGAACACACTACCAATGGCATTCTCAAGCCATGCCGACACCAAATCAACATTTCATCAGCGCTGTTGCGATTTACCATTGTTCGACGGTATCAAAGAAAAGGATGAAAGACTGATGAATTTTACGCGGCGCGATATTCCTATATGTATGTGCATAAGCTGCTCTATTTTCAACAACCAACGAATTCCGACCAATCGTAAAGATTGGATCAAAAGCTCGGTTAGCTCAGTTGGTTAGAGCGTCGTACTAATATCTTCTTCGGAAAATATCATGTAATGCGAAGGCCATGAGTTCAAGCCTCATACTGAGCATAAATTTTTTGCGGTGTTTCAACCTAACACAAGTCGTTTGTCTTTCCACGTTGCCCTTCTTTTTTAGTTCTGTTTGATCACGAAGGGTCGGTGGCGAACCATGTATCATATGGATCATTTGTAGACATGGACTATCATTGACACGCTGTGAAAAGTGTTGCGGCCGCAGGGGACAAGAACGCGACAAAATACAACTGACGCCATTTCCTGTTCACCTGTTCTCACGTCTTTCATGTTCAGCTGTCATCAAATCTCAGGTGAGTGACAGCTGAACGTGGCGCTTAAAATCAGCCCATAATCTGTTCGTCGTCCAATGGCAATCGACGTCGAAGACCATCACTCCTCGACGGCGTGGAGGCAATAGACGCGATAGAACAGAAATCCTTGGTGCCCGCAAAGCTGAGCCTAGAGTAGCGACGGATACATGCTTGCAGTCAAGCGCGCCGGCGCGGGGGGGAGCTTGGGTGAAAGCGAACGCCACCATAATCTAGAACACCAGCCTAAAACTGCATTGGGACCCCCTTTTTTTCCTCTGACAGGACCGTCCGGGTTCCAGACTGTGCCTGGACGGGTAGCCCAACGGTCGGTCGCTAGGGATGAATCGCGTTTGATGGTAGTATGAAAGGCTTGTCGTCTCTCGGGCGCTTGCCAGCATAGTCGCTCCTGGGGCCCCGACTCAGCTGCCTACCACTAGGGTGATGACCAGCGAGCTGCTTTCCCCCGCTGTGCAGGCCTGGACCCCAGGCCCAGAACGCGTGCTGCCGCGGCTGCTGCCGGTCACGCGGAGGTGAGGCTCTTGCAGCATCGTCTGTCAAAGCTGGGCTGGGTCGCGCATTCAGGGGGGGAGAAGAGAAGACTGGCGATAATCACGCTTGCTTGACGCTGGTCAAGCTCCCTACCAGGTGAAGGCCGCCCGATCCATCGCCCACCACTCTCGCCACTGCGCCGAGATCCCGGAACGAGACTGCTGGGCTGCATGGAGAGGCGTCCGGCAGGCAGCTGAAAATCCCCGGCTATCGAGGAGGGCGGTCGATCGGCCGGGCTTGGCACGCGCGCCAGCGTCCGAGAGCAGCGCTCGAGCGAACGAGCCGCTGGGTCGGACGTGCTGTGCAAGGAGTTAGCGCCGCACGTCTCCATCGCCCGCGCGATCCGGCTGTCAGGACCGCCCGTTGGCAACGCAGAGCTTTGCCCGCTTGCGGCCTAGGCCCAGGTACAAGCTCTCCCGTGTCAGCTGAGAGAGGCCCATGTGGTTGAAGGGACTGTCGGGCCCAGGCGTGGCTTCAATGTCCGACGGGGAGGGCAAACCGCCAAATCCTGCCGTGACTCCCCATGGCGTGCGGCCGCGAGCGGACACGGCGAGGGCAAACCGCCAAATCCTGCCGGGAACCCCTATGGCGTGCGGCTGCAAGTGGACAAGGGGGGGGGGGGGGGGGTTGCTATGCCTAGGCCCAGGGTCTAGATCGTTGCCTGGTGCTCGTCGGGACGACTCGCTGATGATGGCTTCGCGGATGGCTCCCTCTCTTCGACGACGATGGACATCCGAGAGGGCATATAAGATGGGAGCACATCGCCGCTCTCTCTGGATGTCTCCTTTTCCTTCGTCAGGTTCCCGCCCGCCCTCAGCCGCTCTTTTCTGCTTGGCAGGCGCATTCCGACCGACCTCCTTCGATCCTTTGCTCCCCATCTCCTAGAGTCTCTTATATCTCACTTTGGTCACTCTCTTGTCCACTGCCTCTCATTATGATTCTCAAGTCCTCGACGGCCGCCCTCCTGGTGGCCGCGTCGGCCTCGGCCTACGCGCTCCCGGCCCACGAGGAGCAGCAGCAGCAGCCGGGCCATGTGGCGGCTTCGAACCCGGCAAACGCCTCCATCCCCGAGGCCGCCCCGTCCGGCTTCGAGGTCGTCATCGTCTACGCGACGCCCACGGGGGGATGCCCGGCCACGCCCACGCAGTGCGCCGCCAACCAACTTGCGGCCGGGCCCGGCTCCCCCGGCTCCGGCTCCGGGTCGGGCTCCGGCTCCGGTTCCAAGACGCCCCCCGTAACTAACAACTACCAGAAGGCGGGCGGAGCGGACGACGGCAAGGCGAGCCCGGTCAAGGCCACGGCTACCATGTCGCACTCGGCGCCCCTCGCCACGCTCCAACCCGCCGTCCACTGGAACTACGACACCAAGCCCGCCAAGAACGTCGTCCCGATCCCTCCCAAGAAGGGCTCCGACCTGTACTACGGAGTTGACAGTATGCCCACCCCCCCTTAGGCCGGATGAGCACGGACAGATGCGCTAACGCGAGCCCCTCCCCCCCTTACCAGGTCCCGAGAAGGAGGGTCACTTTGCGACCATCAAGTACTACTTCAACAGCCCGTCGGTGAACCTGGACCACTGCGACCACGTGCGCGAGGTGAGCTACGACACCGGCACGGGGGGCATGACGGTGCAGTTCGGCAGCCAGGAGGCGTACGAGTACGCGGCGCGGACGTGGTCGACGCAGGCCGGGCTCGTGCTGGTGGCGCACACGCCGGGCTGCGGCGACCACGCGACGGGCGAGCGCTGCTACCTCGACGTGGCGGCGCTCGACTTCGAGCCCGGCACGCGCCGCTGCGTCGCCCGCGGCGAGCCCCGCCACCCCGACGACCTCATCGCCAAGGGCGAGACCGAGTGGGGTTGGTGGGTGCCCCGCGACGGCGGCCTCTACACCACCATCGCCCCCTCGGCCACGGCCCCCGGCGGAAGCGGTGGGGGCGGCGCCGCCCGTCCCACCTCGACCCCCGGCTCCTTCGCCTGGGGCGCCGCGTCCGCCTCCGGGACGGCCTCGGCCTCGTCGCCTTCCGGCTCCGTCTACCCCGGCGGCGGCAGTGGCAGCGGCGGCAACGCTGGCAGCGGCGGCAGCGGCGGCAGCGGCGGCAGCGGCGGCAGCGGCGGCTCCCTTTACCCTCCCTACGGTGGCAACGGGGCTACGAACTCGACCGGCCCCTTCTCGGGCTCCAACTCGAGCGAGGTCCAGGACAGCGACTTCAGCAAGCCCCGTGTCGTCTGCAAGGCTCCCGTCGACCTCAAGTACGGCCTCCCGACGGCGTGCGAGAGCGATCTCTTCGACCAGGACCTCGACGACGACTTGGGCTACACGGCGATGCCGGCCGGCTACTCGAGCTTCCTGAAGGAGATCACGCCCGTGCCCGAACTCAACGGCGGCTCCGTCGAGGACGCCGTGATCAGCGCCCGCGGGCTCGCGCTGCGGCGCCGCGGCTGGTTCACGTCGGGCCTCAAGTCGCTCGGCCGCGCCTTTGACAAGCACGTCATCAAGCCGGCGGTGAGCGCGTACAACACGGTCAAGGAGGCGACGTCGATCCCGGGCAGCATCAACAAGGAGATGAGCTGGAAGCTGCCGGACCCGGCCAACGCCAACGCCGAGGCCAAGACGCTCAAGGACCCCAGCGCCAAGCAGGTCGTGTCGCCGTGGGGCGACGCCGTGCTGCTCAAGGCCTACGGCAGCCAGGCGTCCGACGAGAGCAAGAAGCTCAACGGCTACATGAACGTCTTCTGCGTCTCCTGCGGCGTCTCGGGCCACGCCAAGGTCGCGGGCCGCGCCGCCTGGTCGCCCATCGGCGGCTTCACCAAGGGCGAGGTCGAGATCAACACGGACGCGCAGTTCATCTTCAAGCTCGGCATCGACGCGCAGATGACGTACCAGCAGAATTTTGAGAACTCGCTGCTCGACTTTGGCCTCCCCGGCCTCTCGTACGGCGTCGTCACCATCGGGCCGCGCATCACCGTCGGCACCAACGTCGCGCTCGAGGCCCAGGCCAAGGGCCGGCTGCTGGCGGGCGCCGAGATGGGCCTGCAGAACGCGCACGTGCTCATCGACTTTGTCAACCCGATGCAGTCGCGCAAGGACGGCTGGGAGCCCTACTTCAAGCCCGTCTTCGAGGCCGAGGGCGAACTCATGCTGTCGGCCTCGCTCGGCCTGCCCATCGGCATCAAGTGCGGCCTGCAGATCAGCAAGTGGGACAAGAGCGTCGGCATCGTGGCCGAGCCGTCCATCAAGGGCGTGGCCCAGGTCGCCGCCTCCGTCGGCCTCGACGCCGGCACCGGCAAGTTCGCTGCCGGCTTCAAGGAGACGAACGGCTGCACCGGAATCAGCACGCAGCTCACCTGGCGCCACCGCCTCTACGTCGACATCCTCGGCCTCTCCAAGTCCACGCTGCACGACACCCAGGACAAGCCGCTCGCCCAGGGCTGCATCAAGCTACCCGGTCTCCCTGCCTCCAGCGCCGCCACCGGAACCGCCACCGGGACCGCCACCGGGACCGCAACCACGACCGCGACCGCGACCCCGGCGCCCACCGACGACGCCTCGGCCGGCACCGAGACCGGCTCCCCCGGTTCCGAGGTCACGCCCCCGTCGACCCCCACTGGCGACGCCGAAGTTACCCCGACCCCCGGCGCCGAGGGTTCGGAGCCCACCGGCCCCAGCACCGGCCCCGACGAGGACACCCCGGCCACCAACCCCGTCCCGCCTTCTGGCGAGAGCCAGCCGGGATCGGAAGACGGCCAGGACAAGCCCGCGCAGCCGGAGCAGGAACAAGACCAGCCAGAGGGGCAGGGCCAGGAGCAAACCCCGGAGCCGCAACAGGAGCAGCCAGAGCAAGAGGAGGGCCAGGACCAGGCTGCCCCCGCGGAGCCGGCCGAGGGCGGAGCGGACGGCGGCATGATGGTTGAGAAGCGCGACTACCCGTTCGAGCTGATGGAGCGGAGCCTCTTCATGAGCGCGGCGACGATGGGCAGCGTGATCGACCTGACGGACAAGGTGGTGGGCAGCGGGGCGGTGAAGGGGGCGGCGGCGGCGGCGGCGTCGTCGACGCTCACGTACACGGCGTCGTCGGTGGGCAACCGGGCGTACAACTCGACGTCGGGGCTCGAGTTCGCGCTGCTCGTGACGCCCGACGCGCGCACCATGGCCGTGTCGTGCGGCGACGGCAACGTGTACGCCTTCGCGGCCGACGGCGACGAGAACCCCAACTGCTCCGAGATGTGGGCCGAGAGCTCCGACGTGCTCGTCGCCGACGGCGCCTACCGCCTGCTGCACTACTACAACAACACCATGGCGCGCCTCGGCGTCTCGCGCCTGCGCGTCGACGACGCCGCCTCCCTGCCCGCCCACGCCGTCGTCGTCGCCTTCCTGCCCTACGGCCTCCTCACCGAGGGCGACGACGCCGAGGCGCCGGCGGCCCCGACCGGGGGCCCCGTCCGCCGCCAGGAGAAGGCGGAGGAGAAGGAGTCGACGGGAACCGACACCTCTTCCACCTCGTCCTCCTCGACGACGAGCGCCGACGACTACTCGCTCGACGACGTCTACTTCGCGCTGGACCCGGCCTACGACCTCTTCTACCCCGTCGTGTGCAACTACGCCGATGCGGGCAAGGGGCCCAAGGTGTTCCTGGCGCGGGACCCCGAGGAGGGGCCGCGGATCCTGGCGAGCCCCGACGTCGCCGCCTCCATCACGGGCGGCGTCGTGACCGACTGCTACGCGCTCGACCTCATGCAGGGCCGCTGGGCCACCGACGCCGACTACGGCACCGCCTCGACCATCGACGCCGAGACCGCCGCCGACATGCTCGACTTTGAGGACGGCTACGACCAGGAGGCTGTCTAGGGGATCTGAACCTTTTCAACTTTGAGGAAAAGGGGCACGGGGGTAGAGGAGGAACCGGGGGGGGGGGGGTGGGTTGTGTTCAGACTACGGTTTGGTTACCGAGAGGGGGTATACTTTTGGGTGGGGGTTTTAGTAAACGGTGCAGGATTCGGGGAACAGGCCGTGGTCGGAAACTTTGGCTTTCCCATCGAGTAAACGGATGTTGGATGATTAGTCGAAATGCAGACTCTAGGGAGGCGTGTTAAGCATTCAGGATTACCTAGCCCGGGAGCGAAACCGTCCCATAATCCGACGCCTCCTGAAGGAAGAAACAAGTTTTCCCCATATGCCCGCCCATTCATTGCTTGTGCCCGTGTCCTTCCAACCCCCGCGCCCCCTCCGAACTGGACGGAAGTGAGGCTGGGGGGAAGCGAGACGCGCTACTCCTTACCCACGGCCGTACGGGTGGGGGAGGGATCAGGCTGCACACTGGAGGGGGGGGGCCTAGAAACAATGCCTCTTTGCCGTGGTGCGATTATCAGCCGGGTGCCCCAGACAAGGCTCTCCTCAGCTCAAGTGTTCGCTTTTTCTTTTTCTTCTTCTTTCTGTCGCCCGCAAGGGCCTTGGCTTCCCGGCGCTTGCTGACGAGCCTTTTCCTCTCGGTGACTCATCTATCCGCAACCAGTAAGCGAGGGCTTACAAATCGGAGGTGGGATATCGGTTCCGCCCGTTAAACCCGCGCTGCCCCGTTTCCCCGGCCGCATTGGCCCCCGACCCTTTGCCGCCCGAGACGTATGTACACGTAGGCTCTTCGACGGCCGTGGGAAGAAGGCGTTACGGTAGCGACGAACGTAGTGCGACGTGCCAGTGCGACGTGCCACCAACCTTCCCGCTGCTTCCCTCGGGGCAAAAGCTTATCTTCCCCGAACCGCGTCTCCGTCTGACAAGTTCAAGGGCGAAGTGCTTTCCCTTTTGCCCTTTTTGCTTTTTCGTTTTGTTGATGGGCGTTGCCGGGGCATGGAAAGGCAGGCAGGCAGCCCCTGCAGGCGATCATCCCGGTCGGCGGGAATGGTCGCCATGGTTCGCGCCTTTCCTACAAACCCGTTTCGTTTCCATCCCATTGGTAAATGCTTGGGCGTCTCCAAACCTACGCTGCCCACCAACGGAAGCTGGAGCACTGGGGGGGTGGTTTGAGAAGGGGGACCAAGCGCTTGCATCCATGCGCTGCAGGCATTCATCCATTCACAGGCACTACGGGGACTCAGGTAAAGAGGTACGGCGGCGATAAGATTGAATTCATCATGATACTGAAGCACGGGACCACGTTGTAGGCGCAGCTGGCAAGCGGCTAACGCATGGTGATACTACATGTTTGTATGGAATTTGTGGGCATGGGTACACGATGTGCGCCTTGAGGTGCATCATCGAGTCCCCACCCCCGGCTCGGCCGTGGAGCCCTGGCAGGATAGGGCGAATGACGAAATGGCATCCAAGTGGACAAAGTGACGGTGTGAGAGAATAGAACAGCACACTCGTACATAATGTAGGCAATCGCTTTTGGGGCGACTGGAGGATTCTCAGCCCGATTGCCATTCCCCCATACAGTTAGCAGTTCATCCGTCCTTCGCGCTGTCGGGTTCTTCAACGGGCCCGAGTTGGGTGTACACACGGCCCCTCCCCTCGCCGTAATGCCGAACCAGCCGAGCGGGAAAAAGACGGCGGCGCTTTTCTCCCTGGCTGCTGACGGGGGCAGGGCGACTTGGCACTTGGCGGTACACGACCCCAGAAGAAGTTTCTTTTCTTTCCTCTTCTCAGCCCGACGGCTGCCGGCTCTTGGGGCGCGCGACTCCCCCCAGCCCTGGCAATGACGACTTGGACGACCCGGTCGGGCAAAACGGGGCCTGGCTTTCCATGGGTGGGCTGCATGTGTGTGCATCCTGTACACTCGGCACGTCACCCGCCGGGCTGACAGAGCTGATGGGCAACCCAAACGCTTACGGCGTATCCAGGCATACCTGGCAAGGCGCAAAGCCTTTCCAGACATCCATGTTGGGGACGTCGTCTTGGAAACCTGGAACTGTCCGTCGGCACATCCCCATCCACAAGCTCCCACTCTCTCGATCGAAGTGGGAGCCACGACCACTGTACCAACGGATCCGAGGGGGGGGGGAGGGGAGGGGCCTTCCAAGAAAAGAAAAAACAGTGAAGCTCACGCGGGTCCCAGACGGCCGTTTGACGCCATGCTGCAGCCTTCCTTCGCGCGTGCCGGATGACGATGCAGGCTTCTCGTCCCAACTCCATCCATCTCACCACCCTTGGGGCGTCCACCCCCCCATCTCCATCTCCGTGGATCCTTAGCCATCCCCCCCCTCACACACCCCCCCGGATCTGCCCACCCACGACTTCTTCACATGGTGATCCCGATGGCTATTGAAAAGGGCGTGGCAGCCACCGCATTCCCTTCTTGTGACGTGTCTATTCTTTTTTCCCTCCTTCTCCCCCATTTTTAGACCCTATATTCCACTCGCCCCGGATTTGGGTTTCAGGGCAGGACGCAACTCGGCGGTATACCCACGCACATTCGTATAGCCCTACCTGCTTCCGTGTATGCACTAGGTAACTGAAGGCACGCCTCGCGCATACATCCAACACGCAGCCGCTGTCCACCCGTCTGTCCAGCCGCTCCACACTTTGCCGATACACACACACACATAACAACGGCCCCCGTCCACACCACCGCATCGTCGGCAGCCGGGCGGCCCGGGGACAAAAAGCGGGGGTGGGATACGGAGGAGAAGATTACTCGAAACGAAGTGCCGGGAACGCGCGAGACGGGGGCGCCACAGGCCCTTGATCCGCCTCTGACGTCTATCTACTACCACGGGAACGGAAGAGCGTCAACGACAGCCCCACGGCCCGCCTTCTCCCTCCCTCTCTCTCTCGTAACAACAACCCACGCGACGACGATGGCGGCCACGTCACGGCGACGGCAGGGGCGGAACCAGCAGCTGCGCGAGGCGGCGCTCATGGTGGTGCAGACGGCGTTCGCGACCATCGTCTTCGGCGTCTTCGTGCTGGCTTTCCTGGCGCAGGGCGCCATCACGCTGCCGAGCTGGGCGCACACGTTCCAGGGCATGGACACGGCGACGCGCGACAAGTCAGCCGCCGCCCTGCTGACCGTTACCTGCTTTCTCTTCTTCCTCTTCTTCGGCGTCGGCGTGTACCAGATGGTGCGCCAGGCCCGCCACGGAGGATGACCTTTGGTTGCCTCGAGGGCACTCACGCACGTGCACACGCACGCGGGCCGGGAAACTATCAAGGAAGGAGGAGCACCAACAGGGCGAAGAGGAGGAGGAGGAGGGGAACAAGGAGGAATCCCCCACTGCCTACCCCTGCCCTCCGGCCCAGGGGCCCGGCGGGAGAGGTTCGACGACCTGCCAGTTTACGGGCTTCCGGCCCTGCTTACCCAACCGCCCCCGTCCACCGTCCGGCGCAATGCGTGCCGGCCCGCTCGGCGACTGGACGCCAGCGGTCGGCCGCCTGTCTATCGCGTGGCATGCAGGCGCGACAGGGAGGGGCCGTATCCCAGTACACGAGGGGGAGGAGGGCTGGGCTTCCGGCCGGCTGACCGCCTCGAACTCGACGTCGACGTCCGAAAATGCGGCCGTTTGCCAGTTTTCGAAGTATTGCCGGGCGTCGCCTCCGTCGGTATCGGGTCCCGGCCGGCGTTCGATGCCGCTACGTCGTGTCCGGCCGCTGCGATGGGCAGGGCACTGGTGGGGCGAGATGGGTGGGGAGTATCGTTCCGGGTGTCTTGAGGGATTGGGCTTGGGTTTTTCAGGATACGAAGAGGAACGCGAAGGGGCGTCAAGGTTGGGACCTTTTTTGTTTTCTTTGATTTACGACGACACGAGGATACCCCATGATTTCACGGCATTATGTGTAGCGGCGAGGCGGGGGGGTCATGTTTTGCGATCTGGGTCTCCCCACTCAAAACGTCATTGCAGGAGCTCGCGGGTGACGGAAATAAGACGGAAGATTGACGAAATGCTAAGAGAGACACACACATGAAGATAGGGAGAGGGGGGGAGAAAGAGGTTTAGTCAAATCGAGCCGGCTCTTTCATCCGAACTCGGCACAGTGTTTTTATACATTGGCTATTAGCACCATGGGGGTTTAAGCCGGATGCGCAATAACTAACGCACACGATGCTGCAGCTCGCTTATTGCCGACCATTCCCGTCTGTGACCCCGAGCCAACTTCGATTCCTCGGCGCAGACGAGACGGAACAGCGCTTCCCCGCAGGAAGTCCCTAGTGAACCCCGGCACATCATAAAGGCAATAGCAGTTCGTCCCCGGGGCAGGCCATCTGACTCTCCCCCGCGCAGGCGTACCCTGGAACCGGGAACAACGGTTTTGGCTGCACGCTTACCCCCCGGAACGACCGTCCGTCAGCCGTCCTATTCGTCTGCGCACTGGCACGAGACGGGGACAAAAGAAGAAAAGCCTGATGCACACGCGCGAGACGGGGACAAGGAAAGAAAGCCCCGATGCACACGCGCCTCGACCTCGTTGTTTTGCGGGTTTTCTGCCTCCCACCCCCTCCCACCCACCATGTGCCGGTTTGCGGGAGGGCTCCATCGCTCCCATCCCCACCCCCGTGAGCCGATCCGGACGCCAAGCGCGGCGCTATTGGTCGGCCGACCGCTTTGTCGGTGACGAATCGTCACGGGGGCGGCGGGGGGGAGGTGGGGGAATATGCGAGGTATGTGTAGGGAACCTGGACGGGTGGGTACGCACAAGGGAGAGAAGGAAACGAGGTGTATTAAATGTACACGAGGGAGGCCGGGGAGACGGCGAGAGATGCTGCGCCCGGGGCGGGGAGGGTGTGTTTGTGCGCTGGCAGGGACGAGGGCGAACTCCGGATATGGACGCAGGGACGACAGAGTACCGAGTGGGTGGATAGGTAGATACCTCTTGGATGGATGACTGACTGTAGCAGAGCAGATGTTTGCCTTCATGGCAACAATCATCTGGCCGCCCGTCCGGCCCATCTAGATTTCCTCTCCACATTTGACAATAGACTGGAGATAAAGTTACCGAGCAAACACACACACACACACAGAGAGAGAGAGAGAGAGAGAGAGAGAAAGCGAGAAAGGGCCCTGGACAGATCCGTGTGGAGCAGAAAGCTTAACTGCATCCCCCCCCTGTAACTTCGCCTCCGCTCCCCTCTCCAACTCGTGACTAGTCGTGCGGACGCGCGCCCCTCGGCCAATGCAGGTAGAGTACACACTGTGCTAAGATCCATCGACCGGAACTAGAGAAATACACTAACACCTTCCCGTAGTACTAGCAGCCCTCCATGACATTGCCCGTTGATTACTATCAGTATACTTCCCGAAGGGATGGGCGATGACCGGTACGCCGATCGTCCCCCACACTTCCCTCCCCCTCCTCCGTATTCCCCGTACGTAAACCGGGATGGCCCGTCAGCCGCCCCGCTCCCCTTTCGAGCAAAGAACCCAAGCCAGTCCCTCCATCGAGCCCGTAGTGTTCAAGACGTTTTACTTTTAAGCTCCCGGGGCCCCGAGGGCCGGTGTCCAGTCCTGTCTCGTGCTGCCTTTTCCATAATTTTCCCGCGCGTCTTTTGTCATTTTGGTTTGTCTGATTCAAACCCCAAGCCCCTTGTCCATCTCCGCCCCTCTCCTCCCTTCCTCCTCCTCCTGCCGTGTCTCACTCGGGGGGTACTGGTTTCCGCCCCTATCCTGGGACCGTTGCGCGAACAGGTTCGGCCGCGTAGCCATCCCCCGAAGCTTTGACGGGGCCCCAAGAAAAAAAAACGGTTTTTGGTTGTGTCTTCGTTTGCTACCCTTCCCCGGAAGAATGGCGGCCGATAAGGACGCGGCCAAGACGGCCGCCGACGCCGCCGTCGACGCCGCCGCCGACCCGGAGGCGGCCCGCCCCGCGACCGTCATTGACGCCGAGACGGAACGCCGCGTCGTCCGCAAGCTCGACACGCACCTCGTACCGCTCGTGGCCTTTCTGTGTAAGCGCCCGCCTTTCTCCCTCTCCCTTCCCCTCTCGCTCTACCCCCCATTCAGAATAAGGAAGAAGAAGAGGGGGGAAACACACGCACGCAAACACACTCTCTCTTACATACGTATACACACATTCACACATACACACACGCACTAGCCGTCAGACTGACCATGCCCTCCCCGAACCAGTCCTCCTGTCCTTCCTGGACCGGTCCAACGTCGGCAATGCGCGCATCGCGGGCATGGAACACGACCTGGGGATCGACGGGCCGCAGTACAGCTGGCTCCTCACCGTCTTCTACATCCCCTACATCCTCTTCGAGTTCCTCATCATCATGTGGAAGGTGCTGCCGCCGCACCTCTGGGCGACCATCGTCGTCGTCTTCTGGGGCCTCGCCGCCACCCTGCAGGCCGCCGCCCAGAACTGGGGCGGCATGATGGCGCTGCGCTTCCTGCTGGGCGTGGCCGAAGGTACGTTTTTTCCTCCTCCCCCTTTCCGACGTGCCGAGGAAAGCCCGTGTTCGCCGGCTGACATGATACCCCTCCCTCGACAGCGGGTTACGCCCCCGGTATCCCGTATCTGCTGAGCTTCTTCTACCTGCGCCACGAGCTCGGGTTCCGGTCGGGGCTCTTCCTCGCCGGTACGTATTTTCCTCCCTCTTTCCCCTCTTCCCCGAGAATGGGGGGGGGGGGGGCGTTGTCCTTCCCTCCTTCGTCCCTGGCCGTGAGCTGACGGAACCGGGGACCCGTCCCCCTTTGCAGCGGCGCCCCTTGCGACTTGCTTCAGCGGCGCGCTCGCCTACGGCATCACGTCGGGGCACGGGCACCGGCTCGCTAACTGGCGGCTCTTGTTCCTCGTGGAGGGGCTGCCGACGCTGATGGCGGCGCCGCTGGCGTACTTCTTCATCCCCGACACGCCGCAGCAGGCGCGGTTCCTGACGGCGGAGGAGCGGCGCGTGGCGGCGGCGCGCGGGGTGCGGCAGGCGGGGACGGACACGCGCGTCGGCGGGCTCGCGTGGGCCGACATCCTGCTCACGCTGCGCGACCCCAAGGCCTGGCTCACGGCCTTCATGTACTTCTCGTGCAACGTGTCGTACGCGTCGCTGCCCGTCTTCCTGCCGACGGTGCTGCGCGACATGGGCTTCGGCGGCGTCGCGGCGCAGGGCCTCACGGCGCCGCCCTTCTTCCTCTCCGTCGTCGTCACCCTGGCGACGACGTGGGCCGCCGACCGCACGCAGCAGCGCGGCCTCTGGGTCGCCGGGCTCGCGTCCGTCGCCGGCGCCGGCTACCTGCTGCTGGCGGCGGCCGACGGCGTCGGCGCCCGCTACGCCGGCGTCTTCCTCGCCGCCTCGGGCGTCTTTCCCGCCATCGCCAACATCCTGCCCTGGACCATGAACAACCAGGGCTCCGACACGCGCCGCGGCGCCGGCATGGTCCTCCTCAACGCCGTCGGCCAGTGCGGCCCCCTGCTCGGCACCAACGTCTTCCCCGCCGCCGAGGGCCCGCGCTACGTCCGCGGCCAGGCCGTCTGCGCCGCCTTCATGTTCTTCGTCGCCCTGCTCGCCCTCTCCCTGCGCGCCCTCCTCGCCCACGAGAACCGCGTCCTCGACCGCCGCTACGGCACCCTCGCCGACCAGCAGCGCGCGCGCGAGGCCGCCGCCGCCTCGGTGGACGCCAAGACCAAGGAGGCAGGCGGCGCAGAGGAAGTAGAGGACGGTGGGGCTGGAGACGCGCCGCAAACCGCCGAGCCCGAGGAGGGCGTCGAGAACTACGGTCCCGCCTTCCGCTTTGTACTGTAAACCCGGAGGGTCGGTAGTTGGGGCCGTCCTGGTCGTGGGCCCTGGCCATGTGGGCCATCAGGTAGAGGGTATGTGAGTAGCGAAGGCTTCAATTTCAATACATGTCTGCGTCACACGACACGACGCCGACTGGTTGGGAGAATATTTCTCGCAGTAATCGCGCGTCCGGAAAGTGAAGATGCCGCCAGGGACAACCCGCCCCCGTTATCGCGCGACTCCCGTAGGGTGAAGAGGGAGGGGGAAGAGGTCGGCTAGGCCTGTCCCGCTGGTTCTACGTACTCGGGGGTGTGCGGACCTCAAGAGGGCAGGGCAAGCGTCTCGAGGACTGGCTTAAATGGCCTGGTAGCGCCAGGGCGAATAACAACTACGCGTAGATGAAGAAGCGGAGGATAGGAGAAGATGGGACGAAAGCTTCACGTTAGCTGAGAGCCGTTTGTTCTGCACAGGAGCTTGAGCATGTACGGCAGGACATTTGATCATTTGGCCATAAGCAGGACGAGTTACGGACAGCCCGTCCGTGGAAAGCTCGCTTCTAATTTCCTCGCAGGTGCCCGCCTGCCAGATTAATGCCCTGGGGAAAAGGCAGTCGACAGCTTCTAAGTTTTCCCTCTCGTGCCCCTCTCACCCCCCTTCTCACCCCTTCTCCCCCCTGATCCCCTCTGATCCCCTCTGATCCCCTCTGATACTCTTGTGGCGGTGTCACGGGATTTCACCTGTCGGGGCCGTCCGTGTACCCAAATCTAGGGCTCAAGTGAAAGAAGCGACCGAACCCCGGGAGCGTCATCGCGCGGAAGACCCAGCTGCCGCTGCCTCGGGGCCACCATCTGGATACTGACCAAGACCATTGGGGCTGGACCGGGGGTTGATTATCTCCTCGTCAGTCATGGGAGACGCACGGAAGCGGAAAAGCAAGAAAGAAAAAGGGGCTCTAGCTATCTCCCTCGTTACCCCTGGTTATTGCTCCATCCCGACGGATATATCGACATCCCGCGATTCGTCTCCGGCATGTCAGTCGTCAAGGCCCCTCGACCAATTCACGAAGGCTGACCCGGAAGCACCACGCACCAGCAGACGAGCCCGATCTCTCTCATAGCCACACCCTCGTACCATTTCCCATTGAGTTGTTTAGATTGGTGGTCTGGCCCCGAGGTCAGTGCCGGCGGTCACAAAACCGAGCATTTCCGTAGCCGTGAACCCATTCCACGGACGGTGTTGGACTTCAAGGGGAGAGGAATCCGGGCTTTGCAAATAACTGCTCACTAAAACACTGCTAGGAAAAGGGAGGCGGTACCCTCTGCCCTAGCACGCCGGAAAACCGCCGTCCCGCAGACCAACGACGGGTGTGAAACCCCTGTCCCCGTTCCCCGTGCCTCGTAGGATTTACGCCTCCCGTTTTGCAATGTTTCCGTCGCCGCTCGCGCCGTTATAGTTCTTGGCTACGCTCCGTCGCGGGCGCCGACAGTGATTAATGGTCCGAACCCGGCACGGACATGGCTCGATGGCTACCGGGGAAAGGCGGGATATTGCAAGCTAGGCCGGAGAGAAACAGGCAAGGGCTCGTGTCTCTTCTCGCGACGCCGCGTCGAGTGAGCGTGGGTTCGTCTCGTGCAAAGTGTGCCGTGCCCCTCCTTGAGGGGCCGGCCGCGTCTAGTCCGAAGGCGACGTGGTGACTCCCGAAGCGGCATGACGGCCAAGACTACGATACCGGCCCCCACGAGGGACGGGGAGATGGTGTGCGTATGTACTTAGGTAAGTAAATAGAACCCTAGGTCGGGGCCCCGACGGCTCAGGGCCAAGTACGGACAGGATCCAGACCGCATCTCGAATTGTTGCCCGGTCCTTCGCACAGGCCCATGTTACTATCGGCAGAAAGGGGAAACCCCCTTGCCGAACGAACGGAGGAGGTTTTCTCCCCTACGTGAGTACTTGCCCGAGTAAGCGAAAGTGTTTATAGTCGACATAGGCAGGACGGAATCAGGGGCGAATGACCCCCCCTCGAGCGATCCCCCCCGCGGTTGCGAGCCGTACGTAGGCCCTTCCCGAATGCCGGCAGGACAGCACTCGGCCGGAGCCATTGACCGGGCCACTTCCTTTCCCCCCCCCTCTCTCTCTTTCTCGCTGGTCTAATTGCCGTCGCGTAAGAGCAAACATAATATCGAAGAAAATAAAACCAAGGGCACGCCTAATCCGCATCGTCGCCTCACCCCCATCATCGCACGACGCCGAAAGGGGGGCGGGTAGACCGGGATAAGCCCACCGGGCGCGCGCCCTGCCGTCGCGCCACGCACCTTTCCCGTGGCGAAGACGGCGGCGGAAAGAAAAGACTTGTGCAACGCGATGGAGTGTGTGCCGTCAGACTTACCTCCCCGTGATGCGGGGTGAGGGTGGCGGGTGGTGGGTGGCCCCCCTTTCCCCGGCCGTTCCGGAGGAATGTGGATATGCTTTTTTGATTTTCAATTCTTCTCTTTCGGACCTAGGTCCGGGCCGTAAGCTTGCATCCCCCCCCATGGCCGCCGTTGTCGGCGCCGCCGATGCTGCTGCTATTTACGGTGGCGCAAGGGTATCGCGCGTATGTATGTGAGTGTGTGTGTGTGTGTGCAACTACGAAAATGCTGTTCCTCCTCGCCCTCCCCCCCTTCCCGCGCAATTCCCGGGACGCAAGGAGAACGGAGGAAGGGGAGGATAACCGGATTCCCCGCGTTCGGCGTCGGGTCTCGCGGTCGGAAAGACGGGAAACTGCACATGGCCATTTCGCCCACGCCTACCCGGTCCGACCGGGAGGAGGGGGTTGGGATGTAACATATGCGGGATCCCCCCCTCCTTCTCACAATTCCCCTTCAAACTACGATTGATTGACCAGCCGGCTTTTTCTCGTCCACCTCTCCTTCTTCGCTTGACCTGCTCTCCATCTGGCTTCAGTCGGCCCTTTCATCCCCCCCGCATGCGTCCGCCGACCTCTCTCGCCGCATTGGAGCCCTCTTTTGGGATTTTCGCACGACCAAACGGCCCGCCCGTATGCATCGACACATGCCAAAAAGGCTTCGCTCGCGTTACACGCCTGACGATGCATTACGGAACACACTTGCATGCCTTTACCCCACACACACACTCTCTCTCTGTCTCTCTATTTCTCTCTCCCACACACACCCATACGCGCGGGCGTGCACATATATGCGCATATATCCACACGCACCCGTTGCAAGAGACCGGACGGCCGGATGGCCGGACTCGGCAAAAAAAAAAAAAAACGAAAAAAATCAAGGGCCTTCCCCCCTCTCACTGCCTCGGCCGAAAAGAAAAGAAGAATTAAAAAAGTGACGCGCATGATCTGCCGCCGGGATCCGAATTTTGGTGGGTGGGGTCGCCGGCCGGCCGGCCAGATATAGCCCTGGAATGTGAAATGGAGGGGTGAGAGGAAAGGAAAGAGAAGTTGCCATGACTTGCGCGTCTGCATGCAAGCAACCACCCTCCCTCTCACCCCGACACCCTTGCTGCCTTTCTATAGGACAAAACCCTTCATTTCGCTCTGATTGGGGGGAACGAGGAAGGTACCTCGGTCTGCACACGAGTGTACTTACAAGGCCACACACACACACACACACACACACACACATACACACACACACGCCGCGGTGCGCGTCGTCATTCGTCCAGTAACCGGGAGAACCGTTCACTTTTCGTCTTGGTACATGGCGTTCCTTCAGCTATGCATCCAGTATCTCGATGCCGCATCCACGCTCCGGGCAACGTAAGAGCGTCTCACAGGTGAACATGGCCCAGCGCGTTCCGTGTCCCCTCGCCGACACTCGTCAACCACATTGGAGCGCAAAACACAAATCCCGACACCCCTCACGTATACAATATCAACTGTGAGTTGCTTGTCGGCTGAGCCGCTCACTATCTCGACCAGTCTGCGCGCCGCTTCGCTCGCCTGTCTCTCTCGGTGCCGTTCCATAGAGATGGATATGCACGCAATCGCATCATGCAGCTTACTGCATACAGTAGTCGTCTAGAAACAAAGAAGAGCGAGAAAAGCAACGGGGGGACGGGAGAACGGGAGAAGCAAACAAGGACGGAAAACTTGAATCCTTGAGTGCATGCATGCCATGCAAGGAAGGCCAGCAATGCCTTGCCCATCTTGGTAATGGTAGCCATCCATGGCACACACACCTTTTCCAATCCCTCCCACCATCACAGGGCCCCCAGCTACCCCCTCCAGTTCCCGTTGGAGACAGTGAGCGACCTTGTCGCCATGGCACAGTGTTCCCGCCGCGCGCCATTGGTGGACAACACAACAGGGCAGAGGGGGGGAAAATTTTCGTAGATCCCGCGAAAGAGAGGGCCAAGGCGGCGAAAGCGGGAAGAAGGGAGAAAATTTCTGTCAAGGGACCGTTCGTTCCGCAACGCATATCGGAGGCGCGCGATACACGCCACATGTCACTGGTCGACACCAAGACACCCAAGCATCCAGTCAGCCCGTCAGTCAGCACTGGCACCTTTTCACATGTCGTGTAGGCAGTTCAGTATATTGCTGATGATGACTGATGACTGAGAGATGACGCTGGGGGGAGGGCCAACTTATCCACAGGTCGCCATTGTCCTTCCCCTCCACCCCAGTGATGATCCCCCCTTGTAGCCCCTTTCGGCCACCTGCAGGGCTTGCTTTCGATGAGAGCGACTGGTCTAGATGTCTGCAAAACAGCCTCTCTCGGCGGCATTCATCATGCCCACCAACCAGCGAAATGTCCACGGCGGATTCCCGTGGCCCCTGGTTTCGATACCCGCGGACTTCGACCCTGCTACGTCCGCTTTTCGTAGCAAGAACGCCGCCGGAGAAGTCAAGCATGCAAAAAGGCGAGGCTGGGCGGTCATATCGTGGCCACTGTGCTGCCATGGCACGGGCGACCGGGCGATTCAATGCGGTGCGACACTCCCGATCCGGCGGGTATGCTCGTGGATGTGGGAGCGGACCGAACAAGCGAGGCCGCGGCCACGCCTGCGACAATACACCAACCCACGCTGCAGAAGGGGGCGTGCGCCGAGACCGCCCCGCGGTGAGGCTCGCGTTGGTGAGGCGCGGAGCGGTCGCCCAGAGCCCCGTCATGCCATACACGTCCCGAGGCAGGAGGGCGCGAGTCCCCCAACAGCGCTGGCGTGACGTGACAGGACGGCCGTAAAGGTGGCGTGCCGGACGGGAGGAGCAAAGCCCGTGGCGCGGAGTCATGAGAAAGGATTGCTGGCCCCTCAGTGGTGCTTGTCGGACAGTCGGAGGGCCTGCCGCATCGAATGGCGCGGTACGCCGATGGATCTGCGGACCCCGCCCCAAGGGGGCAGCAGCCGAGCTGCTGGCCCTTCCCGGGGGGGCCATCGGGATGGTATCCGGTCGTGAATGAGCTGACGGCCAAGGGTAGTACGTAGCAGGTGGCCGCGCATCATGCCCACCACCACTGCCACCACCACGTATGCGCACGTATGCGCACCCCCTTCCCCCAATCCAATTGCCATCCTATTCTATCTTGCAGTCTGGCCATGCAAGATCCGGAATGCCCAGGACTCTAGTATAGAGCCTAGAACCTTCGGGTCCCAAACGAAGTCAGCCAGGTCGTCCGTGTTTCCTCCGGTCGCGGCTCTTGCTGTAGGGCAAGTGCCGGAGGGGGATCCCTTTTGACTTTTGGTTTCCCAGGCTCACTTCCACGCTTTTTGGGAGAGGTCCAGGGGGGAAGGGGGATGCGAGGAGCAGCCGCCTGTTGCGCCGGGCCCCCAAGGCTCGGCAAGGGACTGGCGTTGGCACGGACGTTGAGTAGGCGTGTGGCGTGCGGCATGGCGTACCGACACCTCGCAGTCCGCTGGCCCCTCCCCCCCCCCGAAACAGAGAGCACAGTGCCACCACGCGCCGCGGCATCATACTCGGTCCCGCATGGATGTCTCACAGGCTCGTCTCGCCTATGGAGTATGCGTTGGCGAATGTACGGCTGTGGGGGATAGGGAGAGGCACCCGAAGGCCCGCGGCTCGAGAACAGGCCAGTCATAGGCAGTGAAGCTGGCCATAAGCCGCTTTTCCTATCCCAGAGCCTGGCGCGGAAAACCAACAGCGGAAGGAGCAGGGCAGATGTTGATCAACGAGACAGCCGACAGGCACCACATCCGCGTTGGGGAGTTGCCGGATGGGGCAACTGCGTTGGGCGGAGAGCCATGGGTCTGTCGGCCATTGGATCAGCTGTACTTCGGACCAGTGCAGCCGGGGCCATGGCTATTCCCACCTTGTTTGCGGCTCTCGTCCTCAACCTCGCTGTTCGGCTTTCCCGTCTGGGTTCCGTAGGTCAGGTACGTGACAATGGCCGCCGCTCCATAAGTTGCTTCCTGTCGTCGTCCTTGGTAGCTGCACGGCACGATTCAGAGGCGCGCAGGGTAACAGGACGTGTGGAAAACCCACCCCGCATCGCATCCCGGGTCCCGCCGCACCGCGGTGTCCGCTCACAGGCAGGCCTTTAGACAGGTGCCGCGTGCTTCCTAGCGAACGGGGCAACCAGCTCGCGTTCTCGCAGAGCAGTCTCGAGGCTTGGCCACGGTAGGTCGCGCCATGGCACGGCACGGCATGGCTGACATTAAGTCATTTGTTGCCCGTGCCGCGTGTCGATCCACCAGCTCGCCAACGGCCTACCAGGCCGACAGCAAGTGTGGTCGTGTTGCGTAGCAGTCGTCGTATTGGCGATTGTGATGGGTGCCGGTGCACGAATACTGGAATGCGTATCCCACAGCATCGGATCCCCCATGCGTGCCTAGCGGCCACCAGGTGGAGGAAGGTACTCGCAGGTACTGCTCCCCCAGTGCCCAGTCAGCTAGCTGTCAGCGGCGCGCAACCCTGGAACCGTAATAGACGATGCATTGCTCCGCATTCGGCACCGTTTCGTCTCCACCCGTGTGCACACAGACTGGAGCCCGCTAGCAGAGGCGTCGTAACGAGCAGCGCTAGCGGTAGCCTGAGGATCCAGCCATCACACCCATGATCCTAGGACCCCACTGTTCGGTACGCATCGTGCATGGTGCAGACGCAGGTCCGAGTAGATGAGGAAAAGCGTTGTTCGTCTGTCGGGTGTCTGCTGTCTGCTGCGTGATGCGTATGATTCGTCCTCATGGCGAAGAGCTGTCCAGGAATGGAAAAGCATATGCCGCTTAGTATCTTTCTCCCCCCTTCCCCCTTCGGCCTTCAGTCTTTTCTTGCTCAGCAGGGCCCTTCCCGTCCTCCGCCGTCCTCCGCTGGCAGCCGCGACCCGACGGGGGAACTACGGATGGCATCGCAAAGGCGATGTTGGCGATGCCTGCCCCGATCACGAAGCCATGCCCCTCTCACCCTCCCCGCTCCCCCACCGCCAGTGCGGCAGGGCTCGCAAGCGCAAGAGACGGGGCCGCTGCGGCGTTTGGACTTTTTGTTCGGTCCCTGTTGGTGCCGACGCGGAGACGCACGACTGGGCATGGTATTGTGTGCCATTGCCCATGGCTGCATAGCTCCCGCCGGCGTATCCATGGTATGTGAAGGTAGGGATTTTCCGTGCTTGTAACAGAGGGCTGGCGGGCCGTTGGTGTGCGACGCCGAGGGATCCATACAGGCTGGCAAAACCAGTAACGCCACCATCAGTGCTATGCGCCGTGGTGCCATCACGATAGCGTTCTGCTAGGTGTTACTCTGTATGCTTCCATATCAAGTAGGTAGGGTCGCCAGCCGTGCACAATGGCACCGGGCCAGCAGGGGTCGGCGCGTGGTCGTGCTCGCTTCCGTGAGGTGCCGGGGCTGCAAGAGGGTGTGCTGCTGCCATCTTGCTTGCCAGTTACCTCAGCCTTGGCGAGGGGCCCTGGCAAACCCGCAAGTGTCAGGACAGATCCATCCGTGCCCTCCCCAAGCGGCCAGGTGTGGGATCTTCATTTAGCGTCCAAGCAGCAGCACATCATGCATCATGGGTTCGTCTGGTTTCTTGTATCGTCGGGGGGCCTGGCTTGTCCTCCTGCCGGCCACGGCTGCGCAGGGCTGTTGCGCTGGGGGCCGGCGGGATACGTACTCAGCGGACGATGATGGATGGTGCTGGCGGCGCGAGTTGCGGGTACTCCAAATATCCAGGCCGTGTGCTTTACAGTGAACCCATTATCCAGTGCCAGGCTGGGCGGCGGGAACTGATTCGTGGTGGTGATGATGCCGGCGATGATGTGACTTGATGAACTTGGTGGGATACCTGTTTGGGACGCATGCAGCGGCAGCCCTCGCAGCGGCTACCCACCACCACCCAAATCAGCTTTGTCGGCAAGCTAGCTCGAACTGCCGCTTCGGACGCACTACACAGGCGTCGCGACAGGAGCCCCCGACGACCCTTGGCTTGATCCGCCAGCGCTGACTACTCATGTCAGTATATAGTACGTCCGACACCACACGAGGCCAGACGACGGACAAGGGGGTAGGGGGGTTTCGATCCTGCCGCTGCGCATGTGGCCCGTCTCCAACCCAGGCGCCGCCGGGGCCGGCGCTTGATGCCATGGCGAGTCACAGGGTGGGCCGAAGGTGCCGAACTGGGAACTTGCTTGGTGGTCTGAGGAAGCGGCGTGCCCTCTCCAAGTGTCTCAATTGCAAACTCGTAAGCCTGGTTGGTATGGATGGGTGGATGGATGGGGCTGGTGGTAAAGGTGGTGCGACGGTGACATGCTGGGTGGGTGTAGGCGAAAAGACGTGCATACACGCGCGACACACGCATATGCAGAGCCGGAGGCGGAAGGAAGGAAGGAACGAGGCAAGGCAGGCAAGCACGCAAGGCCGGCCTAGGCCAAGGGCAAGGCAGGAAAGGACCCTTTTGGCATGTGAGCGAAGTGACGATGACGAAAGGAGTAGCAGCAGCAGCAATAATAGTAGCAGCAGCAACCATGAAAGTCAACAGCCGCCGCCGCCGCCGCCGCCGCGCCAGCCTCGCGACTGACGGGTGGCTTCATGGTTAGATGTATGTGATGCGCCGCCAGCCCCCCCTCGAGCCGCACACCCCTCCATCCAGCCCTGCAGACTCCAGATGGGTTCCCAGCGCCCGGCCCCCCGAGACCGAATGGCCCTGGGTCTCCCGCCCCGGACGGCCGGCCCCAAGCTGCCGCCGGCGTATCACCCACAAATCCTGCCTGGCTCCGCGTCAGAGGGACCCGTCGCCCGCCCGGACACCGTGGGCGGATGGGGGGGGAAAGGGGGAAGGGGGAAGGAGTCCTGAGTACAGCATGACGAACTCTCCCTCTCTCCAATACACAGGGCTCTCCGCCGGGCGTAGCGCGATAGACCCGTGCCCTGTACAACAGCAGTACCGCCGTGGTTCCAACCACGGCGCTCGAAGTATACGGATATGTACCCCCCTTCTCATCCGTCGCCCTCGTTCAACGGTTAACCATGGAAATGGGCCGGGCGCGAACAAGCTGTGCCATCATGGGCGTCTTGGCGGAATGCCCCTCCCAGCCGTTAGCCAATCTGACGATACTTTCCCCTTGCTTTGTCTATAGCTGTCATCGTAGGAACTGGGGGTACTTGGCTTGCTCCTCCACCCTCTGCGCTGGGGCTTAGGTGTCCTATCTACAACCCATATTTTATGCCCCTCCTGGCTTCGGTTGCGATATTTGTTTTGGGTCTTCGTTAAGTCCTCGCTCCTGCTATCCAGGGGTGTTGTATCACGAAATTCCACCTCTCTCCATTTCCACTCCACGCCTCTCGCGCGACGGCGGTTGGGGGATCCTGGGCCTCTTTGCCCTCCTCCTCCTCCTCTTGCTCTCTTTTTTTCCCCACGTGCCCTCGTCCTCGTCCCAGTGCCCGCCCCGTTGATAACCCGCCCACTCCCAGTCGGCCCTGAGCCGGATTTATCCCACCCAAGGACCGTCTAACCTAGTCCTCGCTAGCCTGGGTTCGCTCTTTGTCTCTCCCGGAACTGGGTATATCCCACGTATGACGGACAACCCGCATTCCTAACAGGCCCCATCCCGGTATCCATGTCCGTGGCAGGCAAGTACCTTCTCAACCGAGTGTGTACTCCGTACATGGCACACGCGCGCCTTGCAGAGCGCATTTTCGCCGGCCGGGGGGGGGAAGAGATAGTGGAGGTTCAGCACCCATGCTTTGCTGGCCTGCCCATGCTGCTCATCGTCGGCCCAGGCGCACGCACCATACGCTTACAACGAGCCAAAGATGACTTACATGAGAGCTACGCGCACTAGTCTAGCCCTAGATAAGTACTCAAAGTACAGAGCTGGGGGAGCCTTGGGAAGTAGTTCATGTCGGCGCTGTAGGTATCTCGTGCCTAGGGACACGCGCCTAGCCCAAACGGCGCAAGCCACGGCGCCGGTTCCTCATCCCATCTGCATGCAGAACCCGGGCGGCCGTTTTGACGGTAGCGCCCACAACCAACAGCATCCGACAAAGATTTTTTTTTTCTCTCTCGATATAGAATGGAAACCAACAGACCCAGGACCACTGGGGAGACGTGATGATCGTCGCGGATGACGCTATAAGCGGCGGTCCAGGGGTTCCCCTGCACTGAGCTAGGAAAAAAGGACAACACATGATCGGGGTAACGAGAAGGACCAAGTGGGATCGCTCTCGTTGCTCCTTTCGGGCCCTGCCCGTGTCTTGCCTGTCAACGGCTTGTTCCCCCCAAGAGCAGACAAGCTTGGGGGGGGGCGGGTGGAGGTTGCTTGAGCTTGGTTGGGGTGTCACCAGCCTGCCCGCCTAAAAGACGCGAACCCCGAGATGCCAGCAACCCTGTCACGTTTTTATGTCTCCCATCTCTTTGTCTCTCTCCCCCCCCGCAGCATCATCCGACAATCCGCCGTCGGCGCGTCTCCCGGTTTGACGATGTACGCCGCATGTGCCCCCCCTCCAACCTCGTCGCCGGGATGGGGTAAAGGGGGGACGTTGTTCTCGTTCGGACCGAGGGTAGCAAGGTCCAGGGAGAATCGAAAGACGGGGCCGGGGGGGGGGGGGGGGGGGCAAGACAGAGAGAGCCTGGGCAGCACCGGAACGAGATGAAGAGAGCGGAGCTTTTGAGGAAGGGGGGCCGAAAGGCGTGCCCACGCCCAAGCTTGGTCCGTAGTAGGAAGTCCCAGTAAGCACTGCCCACAAACGGCTTCATTCTCACCATTTTTCCTCCTCACTTTGTGTTACCTTCCCCCTCCCCCCCCCCCCTTCCTTTCCATGATCGACCAATGGGACGGGCGGCGCAGAGCCGCCGACAAGGATCAAGCCTGAAGCCGGGGGTGGGTTGGCGGTGGATTGGGGAGGGGCGGACGCGGGCGTGGAGGATCGGACGGCCGGGCTACACAAGGGAGATAAAGATTGATGTGTAAGGCCAAGTCGTAGGCCTCCGAGACAAACACACTGACACGCGCGAGAGCGCGCGCGCGCGCTTACACCCAAGCCAGCAAGGCAAGGGCGGCGGAGGGGGGTTAAAGACAGGGCGAGACCAGCTAAAGGACGCAGGCCGCGCACAGGGGGGTAAACCGGCTCAACTGATGCTGCGGCTGCTCGTCATCGCCCCTCCCCGCCCGCCGTCGTGTTTGCTCCCCCCCCCCCCCCTCTTCCTCGCAAACCGGCTGGCAGCCAGCGGCGGGAAATGCGAAAAGGCCAAGGCACAAACACTTAACCCCCAGCCTCGGCCAGGTTTCCCTCGCTCCAAAGCAGTCAGGCGGCCGGCGGTGGTCGCCGTCCCCGCCAGGACGATGGCAGCAGTAAAATCCAGCAGCAGTGGTGGCTTTCTCGGCATCTTCCAGACGCAGTTGGCCCAGAAGGGAAGCGCGAAAAAAGTGATCGACGGCGCGAACAAACGCTTCTCTCCACCCCACCGTCCAGCCCCCCGGCTGTCCGGGGCGGGCTTGTCAAGTAGTGTGGCGTATGTAAGTGCGGATGTTGTACATGCGACGACAGGAAGTTGTACGAACCATACGGACGGAGACTCCCTGCCGGGATTCCCATCACACACGCCCATCATTGTACATGACGTTGGTCTTTGTTAGTGTGTGTCTATGTGTGTGTGAGTGAAACGCCAGCCACGCACGCCCTCGTGTTCGGCGGGCGACGGGCAGCTGGGCTTATGTAATACCCGGGAGGGGGGGTGGTGAGGACGCGGCTGTGTGGTGGGTAGGTCGGGGACTCTCGTGACGAGCGAACCGGAAAAAAAAAGGCAGGGGCCACTGCTTATCCTGACCTCGTACAGTCGTTTTCCCCAACGTAAGCGGGTATTGTGATCTCGATGCTGTGCTCGGATCCATCGGGGCATGTCCCGGTTGCCTGTCGTAGCGTTCGTTGATCCGGCTGGAATGGGACCCATGGGATTGTCGTGCCCCCGTGCCTCGTTTTCGGACTTCCCACGAGACCACCCGCGGTTGGCTGGCGCGGGACCTGCGTTGTGCGCTCCCAACGACGCCACGATGCCAAAGCGCAGCCTTGATTCGTCGTCACGAACTGCGCGGGTCAGCTGTCAACGGAACCCGGGGGAGAGGGGGGGGGGCCTAAGGCTCCAAAATTGCTTTCAGATCTGTTTCATCTATTAATCGCCATTATGTGTAGTAGGTAAGCCAGGCAGCGGCGCATTCTATGCCCTCTTGGTCGCTCTCTCCGTAGAGTCGACTTTCTAAGACCTCGGCCTCCGTCCCCCCCTCCCCTGCTCCCCAACGATTTTTTCGTGTCCAGAAAGGAACCCGTACCACCGTGTGCCGTCGGAAAAGAGGCGACCCGTGTCGTACCCAGCCAGCACCCCCAGAAGGACTTCGAACATGTCTGCCCAAGTTCCGAGAGGGGAGAGGGGGGGGGGGACGCATGACCTATTATGCTCCGGTTCCGTGGTATCCTTTCGCAAAGTAGATGAGCCCCCTAACCGAATTTTTGTTGAATTTTTCCCCCATGTAACGCTGCCTCGTTTTTACCATCGAGAAGTTTGTCAGGGAAAACTTTTCCACACCGTACTGCCATAACCCCCAAGGCAGCAGAGGACCATCTGGAGTGATGGCCAGCACCGAGCGACGCCAGCGGGCGAGTCCCGTGTACCTCTGCCCACTAGCTCTATGCCAGGATAGACGGAGAATGAAGAAGGCGAAAAACGTCATTAATCGTAAACACATGTTCGTCAGGCCATCAGCCGAAAGGAATGGCGATTAATCCTGGCTCTCCTTTGCTTGTTCCGGTAATGATTCGGGTACGTCGGCAGCAGTTGTCGGCACTGCCGGCACAGGCTCCTCGTCGCCATATTGCAGGGCCAGCGCCCCCTTTTCTGAGATGGCTGCGCCCTGCTGCTGGAGTCGTCGTTTCGCGAGCACGGCATCCAAATCGTCGGGTCGCTTACGTGGCGTCAAGGTGGCCTCGTGCGGGCCCGGGCGAGGCGACATACGCAGGCCGTCGTCTGCATCACCATCGGGTCGGCTGCCCCAAGAAGTCTGCCCCGCCGTGTTAGTAGATGGCCCGAGGACAAGCGCAGTGGATTCCGAAAACATACCATGTTGAGCGTGATCAGCGCATAAAGCTTGATGAGACCGTGGAAATAGCCGAAGACGATGGAGACGGGCCAGTAGATGATATCCTCGGGGTGCTTGCGCCAGAGACCCACGAGCTTGACCACCTTGGTAAAAGCGAATATCCAGACGAGTTCGGCAATCAGGGCGTTTCGGCGGGTCTCTGCGTCCCAACCCGACGTGCCCCACCAAAGCGACAGCAGAATCAAGGGGTCACCAATGAAAGCCAGCGAAGTAAAAGTGGCCATGTGCAATGCGTAGGTGCACCAGGGCTGTTGACTGTGGGCACTCTGTCAGCGGATCGTGCGAGGGAAAAAAAAAAAAAAAAAGAAACCAGCATTACTCGCGCGCAGTGATGCAGCGCATGGGTAAGTGGCGGGAATCGGCAGGGGAACTCACGCGAGAACATAACGCTCCTTGACTAGGCTGGTCCAATTGCTGCGCCAGTTGCTGCGAGCCCAGCGTGAGCACTGGTAGAGGAACTTCATGCCGTACTCCAGCGTCGTCTCGATCTCGCACTCCTTCTCGTACTGGATCCACGTCTTCCACTGGTGGTTGACGAGCCAGCGCGTCACGAAGTTGTCGTCATCGGCGTTCAGGATGTACTTGCCCCAGCGCTCCGTCTTGAAGCCCTCGAGGAAATCGCCGCTGGAGAGGATGGCTGACCGGTAGGCGCCGGTGCGTCCCGACATGCACGAGGTGCCGCCGTCCATGTTGTGCGTAGCCGAGATCTCAAAGTTGCGTCGCTCGATGTAGGCGGCGCCGAGCCAGTTCCAAATGTTGTTGTTCAGGCCCTGGCCGCGCTCGCGGCGCACGCGCTGGCAGGTGCCCACACCGCCGATCTGGGGATCCTCGAAAGGCGCCAGGATCCAGGGCAGCAGCGTCGAGGGCCACCACACGTCGTCGTCGGCCATGATGGTGATGGACGTCTTGACATGGGGGAGCGCCTCGCAGACCTGCAGTCGCTTGTTGGCAATCTCGGTCTCGAGGACCAGAATGGAGTCGGGCATTGACAGCGTGGCGGCCAGCTCCTGCAGCGCCTCGTACTTATCCCGGGTGGTGATCATGATCAGTTGGCGAGGCCGCGTAGCCAGGATGCTCTCCAGCGACGGACGCAGCTCCTCGAAAACATTGTGGATGGTGGGGATCACGACTGTTACGTCGTCGGGTGTGTACTGGGGCTTTTCCGGGATGGGCTTGGACTTGTACGACCAATGGCTGATTGAGTGTACAATTGTGCGAGTATAGCGCCACAACCTGCGTGCACGTGTTAGAGCCAAGGCGCGAAACCAATCAAAGTCGCACCCGGAAACGGGCTCGGTCGGGACTCACCAGAGGGTAATGTGAAATTTGAGCCACGAAGGCGTCAAGAGCACCACAAGAACGGCCCAGACGGGGGCGAGCACGTCCAGCATCTTGGCTATGTCGATGAGGGGGGTTGGTGGCGGTGGGGTGATGCAGGACGGCCGTATCCGTATAAGACGCGTCTGGCTGGGAGAGGCAATGGGTAAGTGCCGGTAGCGACAGAACGGCCCGGGAATTTTCCAAAGATTCCAACTCTTAAGAGTTAAGAAGGAAGGATGAAAGCCCCAATTGTCAGAAGGTTTCCCCTCTGCAACAGATGCGGTTGCGTGCAAAAGTCCAACTCGGCAAGCGTGGGCGTGGACGTGCAGACGGAAACGGAGACGGATGCGTGGGACGTAAGCCGAAGGGCCGGGGCGCGCGCGTTTGCCAGGTCAGATTGGTTGGAGGGGATAGACCGGGTCGTGGGGCGTGTGGGCTGAGAACCAGCGCCTGGGAAATTCGACTGTGGGATTGTTGGGTGGGCGGGAGGAGGAGGGCCGATAAGCCAGGGGGTTTCTCTCTCGTGCGTCTCCTCGTTCGATCGTATCCAGCAGACGCGGCGGGTGCGGCTGTTCGACGATCAACAAGCGCAACGCAAATCCCGTCCTGTGTGAAGCCGGGGCTGGTGGCGGGGTGGCTTTTCTTTGGTAGGAGGAACTGTTTGGCGGCGGCGGCGGCGGCAAGACGAGATGTCAGCCAGGGGGCTTCGCGGCGATGGCGGGGGCCAATTGGTCGTTTCCTTGCACACGCTGGGTGGCAGCAGACGTCTCCAGACAAGGGACGAGGTATCCACGGGGTGAAGACGGGCGAGAAGAACGATCGACGCTGGAATGCCGAGACGGTGTCCAGAAAAGCTGACGAGGGCCTCCCACGCTGAAAAAAGCAGACCTCGAGATACCCGGGGGCCAAGTATTATACAGGAGAGGAGAGCAAAGGAAATCACCACGAGAAAGAAAAGAAGCCGTTGGGACAAGCAACGAACCTCAGAAGATATCAATGTGTCCAGACTAGACCGCGAGAGGGCCAGGACTCCGGAGACGGGCTTGGATATATACTTGAGAGAGAGCAGCCGAGCCATCGTCTGGTTCGGACCCCATTTGGCCAACGGTAGATAACGTAAAAGGTCGACGAGGGCTTTCTGCGACAGAGACGGTTAGATTGCTGCATATGCAGGTAGTGCTTGGATCAAACGTCCTAATGAATGACGAAGTCGACTAACAACAGAGTCCACCCGGGCACTCCATCTTTGTTCCATGGTAGCCCGTACGGATGGATGTGTACATGGAGAGAGCGCGAGCGCGCGGGAGAGGAAGAGTGAGCCCTGACTGAGTATGGATGTATGGATGTGTGGATAGGGTGTTAGGCACGTTGTGTAGGGATGGGGTACTTGTCGACAGACGGCCCGGTACATCCATACTTGCACACGTACGAGTACACCACACGCGCAGCTACGGGATGTGGGTGTGGGTGGTCCAATGTGTGTGTGTCTGTGCCGCGCGCGCATGTGTGTGTGTGTGTGTGAAGGAAAGCCAGAGAGACTATTAGTGTGTGTGTGTGTGTGCGCCCAGAAACTGCATCTGAAAGACGGCCGACCAGGGTTCTCCAGGCCTTGCAGGGGATGGGCGGGCGATGTGTAGATAGCGCGGTCCTTACGAGTGACGAGAGGTACCCAGCGTACCTCCCACCACCGTCTTCTCCCCACCCCCCGGTCTTCTTCAACCCATTCCATAGGCCCGTGGACAGAGCGCTCCGTCTATTATTGAAAACCCGCCCATCTGCGCGCCTTTGGCTCCCCCGTTATGTACCCGTGTACGCGGTAAACCCATACTATACTCTGCCGTTTTTTGCTGTCCCACCTTCACTTACGCGGGCCGCTCTCCTTGTCTCTTTCGATTCCCCCCCCTCTATGTCTCTCCCTCTCTTGTGTGTGTGTGTGTGTGTGGTTCTCGTTCCACCCGTAGCCTATAGATACATTCCTCTTTCAGCTCCATTCCCCATCTTTGACCATGCCTACCTTCCTTATGTATGGACGTGTACTGCTTCGGTTCCTTACGGTTTTCCCTCTTCGCTTCCCCTCACCCATCTCTCTAATCCGCCCTCTTCTTTCTCTTCCGATACGTACCCTTACCCCCGGTCCTTGGACTGGACGATGGGGTAGCGAAGTGGGTGCCACGAGAAGGGCAGGCTGGCAAGCCGGGGGCGTCCTGGACCAGGTCGTATGCACAAGTGTCCATCGTTGAGGGTCCTGCTCCCCTTCCCTCGTCCCCTCTTTCTCCAAAATAATCGTGGTAGCGCGCCAGGGAGGGGTGGTGGGCTCCGCTGGGCCAGGCTCAGGCCTGTCGCTGCATGGCCGGGGTGCCCAGCAAATGAAGCGGCGCAATAGTTAGACGAAAACGCCTGCGGGCAGTGTGCCCTGCTGCTCTGCCCTGCCCTGCTCCAGTCACCAGTCCGTCCCGTCGAGCCCAGTCGAGTCCAGTCCGCCGCGTAGGCGCATCATGCCCATCCCGCATGCGCACTTTAACGGCCGCCCAGCCGAGTACATTGGGGGTACATGCCGCGATACGATATAATACGTAGATACTGGGCCGCCCCTTGAGACTAACCCCTCCCGCCGGCTGACTGCTGGCTGGATTAACGGATACACAGCAACCGGGAATGGGACCTCTGGAGTGAGATACAACTAGTCGCGAGATCACGCCAGAAGTGGCCCATCTAAACCGACTGACGTACGATCCGAGCGGCTCCGTTAGGCTAAGATGCACCGAGCATCAGCGACCACTTGTTGCTGATCCGCCGCCGGGCCCCTTCGAGGTCGGTTGATATCGCGAGGCCCCAATCACGCCCCCAACCGTCGCCCTGCTACCTCGCCTAGTAGTGTCAGATGCGCGCCCCGACCTCAGCCTCTGGACCGCGCCCGCCAGCTACCGCGCCAAGCACTCTCGCGCGCGCAGGCGGCCAGCAGGGGCCAGTCAGGCCCTCGGGCTTTGGAGGACCGCTCTGGGGGCGACGGAGGCACGAATGCCAGGGTACCGTTTACCCAGCGTCCAGTGGTAGGCACAGGTAGGTACTTGTGTGCCGGGGGCACGGATCTACGAGGGAAATGCATATGGCTCCGTACCTGAGAGCGGATCCTCGTGAAATGCAGATAGTGACCACATAGCTGTACGTTGCATACCACTTGGGCCCCTGCCCGCCTACCAAGGGAGGAGTACGTTGTCAACGTCCCCCAAAGTCATGGGCTGTGGCTATTGGACGTGCGGCTGGCTTGCGGGTAGGCAGTAGGATGTACGCCCACATACTGCCTTATACGTAGGGAATTGTTGCCCAGAACCTGAATAACCTACATTAGGGCCCGCTCGACGTGCAGGATATTGACCTGACTTGCCTACTTGCCTTCAACACCCGCGAGTGCCTTTTTCCGCTTATTTCACCTAAGGCCGAGCCCGTCGCGGGGATTGGAATGCTGAAGGGAGAAAGCAGCGCGTAATCCGTCATGGGCTGGGCCCTATCGCAACCCAGCCCCTTCGCGGCCAAGTATTCAGCAGCGGCGTCGTGTACACGAAGGAGGAGGCAACAAGGCAATAGTGCCGAGTAGCCACCTGGTCCGCAGCGACAGCAAATCACTAGGGCCCAAGACGGTGGGGACGCGATGTAGGGTATCGACGCCAGACCCCCTACGTTGTAGGCGGACCGGCGCTTGGCTGGGACTCCAGCGCAAGGCCGGAGAGGAGAGGAAGAAGAGGAGAGAGGGGGCGGAGGGGGTGCTCGCGTCACCGGCTGGCCATGGCTGGTCGAATAGCGCCGATCTAGAGCCTCATGATGCCGCCCGTCCCCATAATCTTGAGATGGCCTCGGCGCGCGGTGCGGTCCAAGTTGTGCGGGATCGCCCCCCTCGCGCTTAAGCTCCCCCCTTCCCGCGAGAGGACCAACGATCCAAAGCGCCGTAGGTCGGCCGACGTTGCAGGCGACGGTGTTTGCCCTTGTTTTTTGCGTCCTCGCGCCGCAGCAAACAGACGATGCCGAGCGCGGTGGCCCCATATTCACCCGCCGGAGTTCCTCATCGCGGCGACAGGCCCGGTGCAATGGCAGGGCAGGGCGAGCAAGGGCAGGCAGGGCAGGGCCACAGGGCCAAAGATGATGATGGGGCGCGTTCTTTCTCGACAAGGCGGCCAGGCCAGGCCAGACCAGGGCACTGCCCGTCTTGTCTGGCCCTCGGCTTGCTTGGCCTGTGTTGCGCTCCGTACGGAGCAGACAGACAAGCGCGCCTCCATATCCGACGGGGCCCAGGGGACCCGACCGACCGGGGTGGTTTGGTCGCTCGGAGGTCTCTCTCTCCCTCTCTCTCTCCCCCCTTCCTCCCTACCTCTCCCGTAGCCGCCTCTGGCAAACGGGGGGGTGAAATGGGACGGCCAGACAGCCAGCCAGACAGCCGAGCCAAGCCAAGCCTGTACTGTCTATCACCTGTCGGCGACCGGGGGCGGGATGGATGCGTTTAGCATGGGGGAGGCAGTTTGGCCGAAGCGGCGGTTGGCCTGGAGGCTATGCCCCTCTCGTACGGAACGGTCTTAACGGGTTCCAATCATAGGCACATGTACGATGTGGTTGTATGTAGGTACATGGGCCGTGGCCGTGGGGATTCGGTCATCCATATCCATACTTCTCCATGGCGAGGTCCGGCCGGTTGAACTGACTTCCCTGGACCAACGCTCGTGGGGAGTTAAGATTGCTCCCAGCTTGGCGTCCACACACAGCGGCGGATGACAGCGCAGCAACGTGCGATGGATGTAAAAGCGGTGCTGAAGGGGGCAAAGGAGAATCGACGAGGACGGACTGGAGCAGACAAAGAGGGCACGGCTGCCCAAACGGGCAATTGCCGGTAGCGGCAAGTACGGGGGGTGACTCCATCGCCGACTCAGCCCATTTCCGTTCTCGCAGAGCCTGGGACCCCCCTCCCCGGGAATCGTAGCGAAAAACAGTTGATACCTCGGGTATGGAGCTTCTACCCTCGTTCGCGGGCGAGAGACACGCACGCCGCATGGAGCAATAGACCAACGACTAACTAACCAACCAGCCAACCAACCGTAATTGATGGAGCTGACTTTCCTGTCTGCCAATGCTTGTCTGTCAGCCTGTCCTTTTTCTATGGGCTTGTGCGTGCGTGGGTGCGTGGGTTGCGTGGGAGCGAGAGCGCGGGCGCAAATGCACGCCCCGCCGGGGTCACGAAGAGATTTCTCCGACGAGGGCGTGTCGTGTTAAGCTGGGAGGAGCCTGGCGTGACTGGGTACCTAGTTGCATGCATCCGGTTCCAGATTTCGACTATCGCAGGCACCCTCGCGGACGACTGGAAAAGGGCAAGCCCGAGGCGATCCAGGGTAGCGAGAGAGCGATATGCCCAGCACCTCCATACCCGACAACCACATCCTGTATACTCAGTACTGTTCCGTTGTCCACTACCCAGCACTGGATCACTGGATCCCTACCAGCCGTCATTACCTGCCCCGCGCTCGCCGTGGGCGGCGAACGTCGGTTCCGCTTCCACTGCTTCTCCTAGCCCGGTTCTGCTGCCAACCAGCCTATGGAAGCCGCCTGTCTGGCCCGTTGCCCGCCGATCCTGATGGAAGGGGTCTTCCGGGTTGGTGCAGGGCTGGAGCAACCTTATGAGTCGCTCGTCGGTGGCCACGGACCGAGGTCTACCACGACCAGCATTCCGGACGGCAAGGTAGGCCATGCTCCGTACCTACAGCTACCAACCTACCTTGCATTTGCTACCGTAGTATAATTTAATCACGCGTGTGCTTACTTGGGCACCTACCAGTTTCTGTAGGTGCGTGAAGTACCCAATAGTTTCGAAGAGGTAGATAGAGACGCTCGTGCCAGCAGCCCACGTCTGCACATGCGAGAACAGCAGCGCAACCTGCCCGTCGGGGCCACCGACCCCTTGAGCGAGCGTCTTCCCAGGTCGCCAGGCACTGCGTTTCCCGCCCGCCGGCCCTACGTACTACTTTACCAAGCACTCCATTGCTGGGGGACCACGCACACACTAACCCTCGCACCATTCCGGCCCTGACCTCGGCGGCGTCAACGGGCCCGACTGCTGAAGTGGGTACTATGTGACAGGTCACTCCGTCCGGGTCGAGGGACAACGTACGTGTGTGCTTGTAGACTCGCAGAGCGGGCCACGTCCGTATGTAGGTAGGTACGGTACCTCTCTATGTAGGAGTAGAGCTCGGTGATGTGCCGGGCGTCCCTGCTCCTCCTTGCGCCCACTTAAAGTCCACGTACACGAAAGGACATTGAACGGGAATTGCGCAGTGCTTCTCGGTGCTTGTGTGCCTGAACCGGGGGAAGCCAATGCAGGATGATGATACCGATGATGATGGTGATGTTGATGATGATGCTACTGCTGCCGCTGCCGCTGCTACTCCTGCCGCCGCCACTGAATGATGCTGGTTGGTGGTGGACGTTTGGGGAAAGGGCAACGCAAGCCATTGGCCAATGACTCAAGATGCCGTGACAGCGACAAAATCTCGGGAATTTCGGGGTCTGCCAAGTTCTTAGTTGGCGAATCTACTTTTTTCACTGGGCAAGCCGCTGCAGGATGCCAACTGAACTGTGGACATGTCCACAGCTCCATATCTTTTGCAGGGGAATACCAAAAAAACTCGACACGACAGGCCCGGCTGTTCAAGGCTTTCCTGGGCCGGCCTTTGGGTAAGGATGTTGGATAGGTCGGTACTGCAGGAGATGGGCAATGTACATACACGTACGCCGGCCTGGGTACTTTGCCTACGCCCGCCCGATACATGGATTGCTATAGGTAAGAGACGTACGAATCGGATGTAGGTATGGATGGGCCCCAGAACTCGTTGTCGTTGTGTATGGCGTGTCGGCGGCGTTGGCGTGGCTCCAGTTTCGTTCAATTCCGGCCAGGATACGATAGGGAGCTACATCTCTCCCTCCCCCTCCCGCCCGGCGGAAGCCAATCCGGAGTCGACATTCGTACGCAGAGATCGACAGCCGCAGCTGCTCGGAGCATCTTCCTCCAAATTGCGCGCCGTGACCTGCCACCAGGATGAGCAGCAGGTAATAGGACGATCCCGTTTCTTCCCGTGTCGCCATCCCCCAGGTTTGGCTATGCCGCATCCGCACACACACGCTATTTACCACTAGACCAAGGGCCACTTGCAAGGCGACGGTAACGACAATCTTGAAGAGAATGAGACGGGGCGAGAGGGACGGAGGTGAGAGAGAACATGGGTACTGGCCGGCAGGGTCCGAAAAAGCAACACCACCCGGTGCCGTGGTAGCAGTGCTAAAATGGAGAGACATGGGGTGTCGTAGGTGTAAAGACGTCCGACCTACCCTTGCATGCGAGCCGTTGGTGAAGATGGTTCCATCTTTTGGCAAAGCCAAGCGGGCAGGCCACGGACAATTCCCTGCCATGTCATGTATGCCACGGCCTGCGTTGGCCGGGCAGGGGGTGCCCCCCCCCCCCCCCCTCCCATCTCCATCGCGGCCGCCGCGTAAGAGGTATGTATGGATGTACGAAGAATGCCTGTCGACGGGACCGAACATTCGCCTGTTCGGGTACGGAAACGCCAGGACGCGTATTCCATCAATTCCCCTTCGATATCCCTCCGGCCAGAGGGAGGAACGGGCATGTGAGACCGGACGGTCGCGACCGTCGGGGGCCTGTGTTCCCACGCCATGCCATCCCATGTGCCTGCGCCTGCGCCTGCACCGCGCGGGGTGACCACTCCGCCGGCTCTGCCGCGGCGTGGAGGGGGATCATCCGGAGGTGAGAGGGAGGGAGGGAGGGGAGGGGGCAAGGGAGAGGCCAGGGCTTAGGATGAGGCCCGTCCAATGCCATCCCGTGGGACCTGAACTCCATACGGACGGCCGGGGATGATAGACGTGTACGGAGGTGAAAGCCACCGCCGCCCGCCGCCCTGTGCCATCCTATCCATCCCATCTCGTTTCGTGGATCGCCGAGCGAGGTTCAACAGCCTGCCCGTGCCTGCCTGGCTGCCCGTCCTGACATCCATAGTCGTTCCTTCCTTTTCATTCCCATCTCCTCTACCACTCTCCTTTCCACTGCTACTCCCATCGTTCCTCCCACCCACACATCAACACCCACACACGCTCTCTTCCTCACACACACAATATCTCACACGCATTTCACTCACCCCCGCGGCGTTCCTTTTGGCCCATCGCCAATGCAATGCCGTATGGCACGGCAAGTGCTATCTGCCGAGAAACGACGTCCCTCCCCTCAAATTCCCAGTTGTGCACCTTTGCCATGTCGCTTGTCCTCGTTGGGCATGGGGTCTAGCGCCTCGCCTACCCCCTGTCCATAATTCAGATCAGCATCCAACCCGTCGACACGGCTGGCCGTCCGGCCTCGGCTCCATACGTAACCTGTGAAGTCGAAGATATCGAGATGTCCGCTCCGGGACGCAGGCTCCGGGTCTGACTCGGCAGTCTTCGAGATACATCGCAGTCGAAAGCACTTGCCTGTGCAGGCTGATTGCGGCAGGCTTCCCATGCACCCTGCTACTTTGGGATCCCACCGTTCCAAGATCCTAGTACATTGCACATCGTCTGCCTACTTACCTACATGGTCCTGCCGAGCCTGCGTTTACCTACCAGAAAGAACATCCTCGTCACTCCGGCAGCAAGTCTCACATTTTGCATCACCCACTCGAGCGACTTGGTAGCCCGTGTGTACACTCTCCATACATGCCTACATACTTACGAATACCTGCATGGGCGTAGATGGGGAGCAATATCCCAATGTGGACTAGCATTTGTGCCCCTCCCCCCCTACCACGCATCCTGGGTCTCTCGCACTCGGACTAGCCTGTACTGGTCGGCTTTTCATGGCCGACAACCAAGGCCCTGACATCACGCAGCAGTAGCTGGCGAGCATCGGCCGACTTACAGACACCTATACATCGACATCACCACCGTTGACGCGGTCGAAAATCCACTTCTATCGCCCTGACACAAAGGAAGGCATTGGCGATCGAAAGCAGGAGCTTGCCTTCGTAGCAGCCAAGTGGCCCAAGAAGGACGCCATGACTCAGCCTCCGGACTCCGTTATGAGCTCACTTCGACAGCCGCGCACACGCATATATCCCATTTCTCGTCCTTGGTCGACGGACTGAGCTCGTTGGAGACAGGTATCCCCGTGGTTCGGGCTGAATATCACCCCCCCGCTTTTCCCACCACAACTGGCAAGGGAAACTTATACGAGGATACATACGTTGCATCGCTCCTCAGCCAACGCGGGTTCACGACCCATTCCAACAGAGGTGGGCGTCCGCCTAGACCTGGGTGACGAGGGTCAGCGAGTGAGCGGCAGAAGACTCTTCTCGGCCCCAACCACCGGCCTCCCGTCTCCCTCGGGTTCCCAGCATGGCGATCCCCATAAGTAGTGCGGGCGTCACAGGGAGAAGGGCTGTGGAGAAGCCAAGGCTGCCGTCCAGTGCTCCATCCACGACCCCCGGCCCGGCAGGACGAACCCACACCCTCCTCTTAGACGACTGGGATTGGGACTGGACTGCATGGCCAGTTGCCCACGAAATGTTGTTCCGATGTCAAGAGCCCGCCAAGCTCCTGCCGCTCTGCTCCTGCTCACTCTCCCCTCTTTCCCCCCCCGGCTTGACATAGTGGCAGGGGGCGTGGCCAGAGACGGGTCGGCCGATTATGGTGTCTCCCATGCAGGGCCAACGGACATGGGTTGCAAGTCTCCGGCGCCGTAATTTCGCCCATCCCAGTCGCGCGCACCGAGATGGAGGTCAGATCCGGCTACAATCCCTTCACAGGTATGGGGAGCCGGGGCAGGGTTGCCTGCCGACCCTTAGTCGTCCGCATGGGAGGGAGGGCCGAAGTGCCACACAGTAAGTGTCGCAACGGCCTCTTATCTCCGTATGATGGGTGGTAAAGCAAGTCGGGATGGCAAGGCCACCACCACCCTGCATCACCGACGCAGGCGCGCTGGTTGCCGAAAGCAACTCGCATCGTCTCATGTCTTGTCCTCTGGAGGGACGAACCCCCGCGGGATGGGCTGAACAGGGCCCTCCGCCGATTCCCGGGCCGTTGTACCACGACATAAGGGGCTCAATGCGAAGGGGGCAGCCTCGTGGCACCTTGTGATTGTGTCGTGCAGCGACGACACCCCCCGCGAGTCGCTAAGGCTGCCGGGTCTTGGAGAGTTCGTCTGCTGGCATGCAGCTTTCCGGAACCGCCAGGGCTCGAACTTAGCCTCAAGTGCCAGCTTTCTTCCGGCCAGCCCTCGGTCTCTCCTGTTCCATCATGTGTCGCGGATGGCGGGACGTCCGACCAATGGGAGCCCCCGTGGCCAGAGAGCGACCGCTTCCTAGCGACCCGTGGCCATGATATACCACCCTTTCAACCCAGGATTCCCAGCCACGTGGAAATAGGCCTATACAGCAGCCTCTTATAACCAGCATTCACTTATTGTTGTTTTTCCTGCCGCGCCAATGGGACCTGTTCCGTCTTTTGACAGCCAGCCGTCCCACCGCGGATGGCAGTTAACGCCGGGTGGTAACGATGCAGCGGAGTTGGACCGACGGTACGTCTAGGCGTTGTCCTCTGTTCACGGCACACCCATGTGCGCATCTCTCCATGTGCGTCTGCATCTTTTGCTGCGTCTGCGTCTGCATCTGGCAGCTCGCAACCAAGATGGAATGAAAACGTCGACTGCGATCCACTACGGGAGACGGGGCTCGGAATGGTAGCCCTGGTTCCCCGGACTGGCGCGAGCGGCGATCTGGTTGATGCGGATCTCGCGCCAAAATGTGAACTCATTCGGATGAAGCCACATACAGGCCCTTCGGGCTATTGTGAATATCGCCCTGTATCTCGACCCAGCCGGGACCAATCAGACACTCACCTCCTTTCGCTTGTCTGTTGGCTCAACGGCTTCGTCGCTACTTTCTGCAGGCCCTGCATATGGTTCAGTAATGCGGAACTGGTTGCCCTGGAGGGGGGGGGAGGGGGTTCTGATGCAATTGCGGTGCCTATCGCCAGGTCTGGACAATGGGCGCCCAATGACCCTACCAACCTCGGTGCCGGTCCCGCGGCGCTTGTGCTGTACCTGGGAAGAGACCCGAGTGCTCTCCCCTCGTCGAACCTGGCCTCATCCTTGTGCAACTCTCGGCTCAGCCCAAGCAGAAGCTGCTTTTCGGGGCGGCAGGATGATGCGGAGACGCGTAAAGGGCCGATGCAAAGACGTGCCAAGGGCCGATACAATAACTCGCATTGGATTCATTTCTCCATCCATCCTCCAGCCGTACTCCGTACCTACCACTGTGACGTCTTTCTGCACCCCTCTGCAGCGTTCCTAGCGTCGTGCCCAATGCGAAGATGCAGTTTGGGGGGTTTAATATACATTGGGCTGACGCATGGCCCATGGAAAGGGGACCGTAATATCTTTCCTCATTGGAAAAGGCCGTACCAGAGCCGTGGCACCGCGGCACACGGGGTGACTATTGTCCACTTTCCTTCGTTTTCCCTTCCGCCTCGCGCATTGCCTGATCAGTACACTCCGTTTCAGGATATGCTGCTCTTGAGGAACCACGATACTGTTTCAATATGGCTCCGTCGGCCCGTGGAAGAGGTCTCCCCGAGTCGACGAAACGGCTACATGGGGCATCTCCCCCGCGTTTTCATGGCAGCCCAGGGTAAAAAGCAGCAAGTCCATGATGATCTAAAAAACGAAACGTCAGACTGTGAGACAAGATCATCCCTCCTCTTCGGCGGGCCCATGAAAGCGAATACCGATCCTTTCCCCCAAGGTCGTAGGGAGGGACCATTCTGATGACAGTGGGGACTCGTGACGCCAGCAATCCCTCCTCACATCAGCCCAAGCGGCGACGGCGGCAGTCATGGGCCTCCGAAACAACCTTTGAACCGGACTTGATCAGCCATCTAGGTTGTTAAAGTACCCCGCCCGTCCTCCTGCCCTGGTCTGGAACCCTGGGCTTCATCGTGATTTGCCTCCTTTTCGTCTTCTTCCTCGCCACCTTATCTGTGGGGGCTAAGGCGTCGTTGGTCATGTGTTGCTGCGAGGCCAGGTGACGGCCAGAGAGGGGCGAGGGGGCCTGCAAAAAAAAAAAAAGCGACTCAGTCACCTTGATAGCCTCTCGCATTCCCTTTTATATGTCCGTAGCTATCCCACATAGGACATCAGTACGTTAACAGCAACGCGCTTAAGCAACTGGGTGTCTTTCTCCCTAGATACTTGTTAATGAGATAAGTTGGTAATTCTAGGTTGATATAGAAAAATCTTAAAGATTGGGTGACTGGGTGTTAGTTGACTGCACACTGAGCATATGGTGTTTTAAGTGGAGTAAGTCACTTTTTTTTTTGCAGGTCGCCTGAGGGGGCGATCCTCCCTCCTCGGCTGTTGATATCCTACCACTCTTATTAGTGGGGACTTGACAACATCACTCCCGGGGAGGGGGGGGAGAACTTATACCAAGCGAAAACATGAAGCGCCTCGGGCGGGGTGTATGTGCGTGCGTGTGTGTGTGTCATTCTTAGGAAGAGGGTGGGGTTCCCCGTTCGAACGCCGGGAGATGGGAGACGACACACTTCCACACAACTGAGCCCGAGAGCCCCTGCGTTTGGGGTTGGATGGGCTTGCGCAGAGTATGGCGCATTATCTAAATCGTATTACTCGCAGAGGCTCGAGGCGGCGCGAGATGGGAAAAGGGGGGAGGGCTGGGCAATAGCACCGGGATGGATACCAATACGAAGGAACGGCCTTTTTACCTTGTTGCTACCGGGGGCAGTGAAGCAATGAGGGTGGGGTGGGAAATTTACATGAAGGGGAGGAGAGGGAGGAGGCGGGAGTTTTAGACTTGATTTGCATATCGTCAGCGCCAACACCACGACAAAAATCGCTTGATAATTTTGGAAATCCCATTCAGCTGTTCAGATTTCGGTAGCTCTTGTATACGTTGCTTTCCTTAATCAGGGGCGGGTGATGGGGGAAGCGGAGAGGGAAAAGGGGTGAGGAGAGATGATGTAGCAGTTTTATTTCCTGTGTTTTCCGAGGCGGGCTGCCATGTTATATGGCAGCCCTGGCCTGGGGCCGGATGGCGTGATCATGGATTTTCAGGACATTGTTCTCGACGCGTATATTTCCGTTTCTCGTTACATGGTAATAATGGTGATAAAAGATGGTGATGGGGCGCCCTTCGGGACCCGGCGGTTGGGGGGCCTCTCCGCCCCTTCCCCTGCACGAGATTTCCTCTTACTCTCTGTCGTTGTGGGCGTGGGCAGCGCTGTGCGAGATTGAGGAGAAGGAGGATCTCAGGCGTCGCACGGGCGCGTCACCTTTCACGCTCCCGAGTTCCGTCATGCAGAGAGACCAGACACCCCGATAGTGATACTCTCGGATAGGAGACGCGCCTACGATTTTGCATGGAGGGGGGTCTCGTTGACGCGCTGCCGCAGACTCCCCTCGCCTATCTCTCTTGCGCGCACGCACGCTCCCCCTTCTCTCCCCCTGTTCCGTGCTACTGTGCCGTTGGTGCAACGACTCCCCAGGCCGAGCGCCTCCGCCTCTTAAATTTCGTTCTACACCTCCTGTCATGACGGGCCCATGGGCGGATACGGGTAGGGGTTGTTGACCACGGACCATGAGGCCCAGCCGGACGGCGTGAAGCCGGCCATATCAGTCAGGAGGTCTTCGTTTTGGTCCCACTGCTCGGGTGGGAGCACCATGTCCCATTGGATTTCGGGGGCCTGCGTGACCGAAGGCATATCGGCCGCGCCCGCCGTCGTGTTGTAGACGCCCGAGTAGACATTCTCGGCGCCGTTGGTGTAGGGCAGGCCCGAGTCCGACTGGTGGAATGGCGGCGGCGCCGCCAGCGGCTGCGACGACCAGCCCGTCGAGGTGCCGGCACCAAAGTCCGGGGGGTGCGACGCCGGCGGCGCGTTGCCGCCGTTGCCCGTGTGGTGGTTCTGGACCATCCCAGCCGACGGTCCCGCCTGGGCCGGCGCCGGCTGCTGGCCCATCGGCTGCATGGCCGCGTGGTTCTCGTTGGCGCGGATCGTGTCAAGGCCGAAGCCCATGCGGCCGCCGAATAGCGTCGACGTGGGCTTGCCGTCGACCAAGCCCATGGCTTTGGCAAACTCGGCGGCGATTTTGGCGAAGCGCGCGTTGGTACCACTCATCTCCACCGTCTTGAGGATGTCGTGCACCTTGCGCACCGCATCCGTCATCTCGGCAATGCTGTGACGCTCGATCAGTCGGCTCTGCGCCAACAGTGTCTCAAGCTCGTGGTCCAGCTCCGACTGCGGCGGCTGCATGTGCGCCTGCTGCTGTGTCTCGTGAGGCTCGAACTTCCAGGCCTGGTGCGCGCCGCGTGGCGAGTCTCCTCGCGGCGGCACCGAGTTGGGAGACACGAGCCGCAGCGTGATCTCCATGCTCGCCAGGTACGCCCAGTAGACGTCGAGCCACGAGACGCCGTTGAAGCATTGGCCGCGCCACAGCTCCACGAGGAGCGAGACGCAGCGAAGCGATGATGTGACGCACACCTTGCCGAGTTGCGTAATGATATAGGCGTCGGACCCGAGCTCTTGTCCCTGTTCAGTGGCCTCGACCTCCTTTAGGAGGAAACGTCGCGTCAGCAGGCCCAGGGCGCATTGATACGTGACGTGCATCATCATCACGCCGCGCCAGGTCCCGTTGGTGCGGCGCTGGGCCGCCGTCGTCGGCATCATGTCAGGCGGTAAATTGGCGCGCCAGCTGATGAGGCGGCGAAGGTACTGGATGGCTTGGCTGTACCGGCTGGCAGGGCAGTAGGCCGGGTCGTAGACGTCCCGGCGGATGCTGCCTACGAGGTGCCAGAGCCGCGATGACTGCTCAACCAGCCGCGAGGGCTGGCCGTAGGCGCACGCCAATACGTTCTCATCCGGGTAGTCAACATCGACTTCGCGGTCGTCGATGGCCGTCGGGCGGCCGAGGGCGCAACACAGGGTCTGTTCGTACGCGTACAAGGTCCACCAGACGCGCTTGCGGAGCTCACGTGTAATAGGGTGAAAGGCTGCCGAGACATCCTGGCGGTGCATGCCGAGAGCCACGGCCAGCCGACACGCAATGCCGTGGAATATCCACGCGCTCGTCCGGTCGTTGGTGTGATTGGAGTACAGGGATAACAGCATCAGGGCGCAGACATTCGGCAGACTCATATTGATGAGCAGCGGCGGCAGCTCGTTCGCCTCGGCGAAATAGCTCCGCTGGAATTCCAGCGACTGTTGGTTCTGCGGCATCGACCGGGACCCAAGCACGTAGATCATGTACAGGCAGCATAGCCAGCCCACCGACACGTGGGTTCCGTGTTTGTCACTCGGCGTCCCCGCCGTGCGCCAAATCTCCTCGTAGACGCTCTGGAAGGTCGGCCTGTGGAAGATGAGAAAGTCGGGATGGACCTGACAAAAGAAGGCCTCGATGTAGCTGTCCGACTCTTCCCGTGAAGGCAGCTTCACCTTGTGCGCAGGGATACAATGTCGCAGCTGGTCTGGCGAGCTGTTATGCCAGTCGCCCACGTCCATCATCTTGGCCGTGGGAGAATCGCCCCTGAAAGGGGCTTGTTGGGCGGCGGCACTTGGTATGACGAATGTAGATCTCTCCGTATCCATATGCCCGTACATTGAGCCCATGATGGGCTCGCCGAGGAAGTCGGAGACTATGGTTTGCGACTGCCCGCTATCCTTGGCGCCATTCGCCTTGGCCCGGTTCGCCACCAGGCTCCGAAGTTTGGAGAAGAAGGCCAAGCTGCCTGATGGGCCGATGTAGTGCGGCCTGCCGCTTGTGTCCCGTACAAGGCTTGCACTATCGTCGCTGGGCTCCGACCTGCTAGTCCTATGTTCGGGGGATATTGGAGAGATGAGCGTAGAGGCGCTGATGGACCGGGGCCGCGCATTGTCGAAACTTTGCTTGCTGTCATGCGGTTCTGGGGTGACATCGGGCATTTCGATACCCATATCGCGTCCAAAGGCAACCAATTCTTCGGCCGTCGCTTCGGATCCCAGCTGGGGGTGAAGTCCGTGAACGAGGGCGTCAAGCGCGCGGTACCTCCGGTCCAGGCTCTCCACACTTCCATATATGCGGTGCTTCCGCGGCATCGTCGTCACGCACGGGATGCCGGCTTCCACGCAGAGCTTGCAGGGGGCCAGCCCTTCCTCCCCCCCGCCGGACTGACCACTGTCGTCGGTGGTTGTGGCATGATCAAGACGCTGGCACTTGCACCGGCGCGTCTTACAGTAGTCGCAACTGAGCTTCGTTCGCTTTCTCTGGGCCGCCGGAACACGCCGCTTCGCTTTCAACATCTCGCGGCGCTGTGCCGCTTGGTGGTGACTAGGCCCGGCCGTGGTAGGACTGGTTTCTTGGCCCTCGATCTTGGGTAGGGGCCTCCGGGTGTCGATCGGCGGCGGCGGGCCCGACAGCTGAGCAACTGGACCCATGGGGTTCCGGCCGAGCCCGAAATCGGCCTTGGGTTGAGACATTAATCGTCCGGGCGTAGCGGGCAACCAAGGGTTGACAGTAAGGACCCTGTGGCAGGGAGGGAGGTTTTTTTTTTTTTCCTTGGTCAGGTCCGTTTCCCCTCAAGCAGAGCTTACGCAAACCAATCGCGGCCAGTCTCGGTCACAGTAGGGGCAGATCTCTTCTACATCGGTCGACGGGAAGCTCGACCAAGGGCTGACTCTCGAATGCGGCGCAGGGTGATCAGATCGGATCACAAAGACGCGTCGTATGGACAGGCGTAGGCGAGCATAGGCAGGCGTGAACAGGTTGGATCCAGTGATGAATGGAGTTTCGTATGCAGGGGCAGGTAGTAAGACCGGAAGCAGGTGTCCTTGAGCGATGGAGGAATTGGGGAATTGCATAGACACCCATGGGGAAGAGCGGGAGTCTCCTCATAATCATTAGGGTATGGAAATCCTCGTCATACTGACAGCGCCGGGGCGAAGTCGCCGGCCGACACAAAGCCCCAGATCCTGTCCCTAGAGGAAACGCATGCCCGGTGCTGCAAGGGCCGGTCACAGAACTGAGAGCCTAGATGTGTGGACTTTTGGCGTACCCCGGAGGGCTCCACCGAAAATGACGATGGAAAAGAGGTGTTGGAGGCCAGTCTTGATGTCATGGTCACATCAGGCACGCAGCCAATCAGCTTGGAGACAGTGCCCCCTTTGGGGACAGAAGTCGTCAGTATGCGACGGGATACAGCACGCCTAGCTGGTTATTTGGGGCCCGAGGCGGTAGATCGTGACGATCAACGCCCTCAATGGTGATGGTGATTCTTATGCCATGTTTGCGGGCCTGTATCGTCCTGTGCAAAGTCGTGCGTTGTCACAGCAAACTTGAGCACCAACAGCCGTGGGCGATCCCGAGAAAGAGCAGGCCGGCAACCCCACCCGAAGGCTGGCTGGACATAGGCCGGAAGCAAGCAGCCGGGCAGTCGATATCCGCCACCCGTGGGCTGGCAAAGGACCCCGGCCAGGCGGCTGGTTAGTAGAGGTAGTTGGCAAATAAGGAGTAGCCTGTCATTTTCAGCGATGGCCTCAGGCGCCCACCTCTTGCTTCTTCGCGTCTTGCCCGGGGCAGCGCCGGAGCAGAGCTGGAGCCTGGTGTGCCCCATGCTTCCGTATCGTAGCATTTTACCATGCGGCGCCTCGCCTTTTGGTGTTGCCCACGCTTGCAGGGATGGGCGGGGCCGTTGGTGACCACTATTGGATTTGTTGAGCCCATGCAGATCGGCACCTAACGGCAGCCTAACCGAGCCCGCTGGACTAGCAGGGCGTGGGCCTGGCGCCGGGACCGGGAGGCCAGAGACTCGGACTTTGGGGGCTATTTGGGGCACGCGACAGCGGTGACCAGGGCGGCTGTATAGCGGGGTCTCACCCGTACCGAACGCCGGCGGACGGAGAGCTCTCGCAACGGATCTGGATATAGACCTGGGACTGCTCTCCGTCTCGTCTTGGGGCGGTTGGCGCTTCACGGCCCACGGCAGCAAGCATGAGGCCCTGGTATCGGCGAAGCAAGATGCTGCGGGGAATACCGACGCTGAGGCTGGCGCGGGAAACAGGTCCCCATGCTGAGAATGCACTGCCGAAGTAAACCGAGATCGGAGACTCCGTTCCGACATCCGGGCTTTTGGGAAACACGCGGGAGGCACGCAAGCCGAGTGCATCGGATTCCTGGGTAGAGGGTGGCGGAAAACGAGAGCCTAGGCCCATGAAGGGCAGGTCCCGAGAGAGAGCCGGGGAGAAACGCGGAGATGCCTCGTGCGCGCCGTCCCAACGAACCCAGCATGGCAACGGCAGAAGAGATAGGGGACAGAGGGAGAGACATCCAACCTTCTCGCCGCCGATGGGGCAGGGGGGGGGAAAGCAAGATGTTGGATGAAAATCATCAGATCGATCTACACGACTGACTGCCTGCGCTTCTTGTGGATGCCTGATGGACAGTGCGGCAACGTGCGAAAGGGATAGTACACACACAGTACGCACAGAGGTTCGAGTCCGCTCATTCGCCTGGGAGGTCGATGAAGAAAAGCGACCACCCTGGCGTATGGATGGGAATGCAGAGCCGATGCCCGTGTCCCCTGATGACCGGCTGCAGTTAACTTTCCTCTAGTTTGTATGGAGCACCACACCCGTGCCCCCAATTGCTCACCTCTCCTCAACGCCTCGCAGACATGAGGGCATCGCTGCCCGTCGCCGTCGAGGGCCACCATGGTCTACAATTGGAGCGAACATGAGGCCACCTGCTACCGGCTGTACATCGACGAGAAGAAGTCGTTGGAGGAGATCATGCTGTACATGCGGGAGAAGCACGCCTTTACTCCGAGGTAAGAGCGATATGATGCATTCATGACATCCGCACCCGCCCGCTGGCTTTTGCCCGCTCGCATTACCCGCTCGCATTGCCTGCCCGCACCGCCTGCATTTGCCCCGTTGCCGGCTTTGCCCCGTTGCCGGCTTGCAAGCGGCTGTAGGGACACGGTGCATCGTTTTGCCATCCGGGGAGGGAGCGCTTGTCGCGTCGCCGTCGGCATTGCGCTACGCTGCTGTTGCTGACCTGACTGCCGTCGCCCCAGCAAACGAGCCTACCAGACGCGCTTCCGTCTCTGGGACTTCCCGTCCAAGCAGAACCCCGCCCACAAGAACGACCGCCTTGTGGCACGCATCCGGGAGCTATGGGAGCGCAACTTGTCGCAGCGCGAGATTTTGCGCATCCTCAACGAGGAGGACGGCTTTGATATCAGCCATCGCGAGCTGATGCGCGTGCGCGCCAAGAACCGCTGGTTGCTACGCATGCCGAACCCGCCCTCGGTCGCCGGCGACCCCCCCGATCTTGGTCAGGGGCCGACCGGCCTGGGCGTCTCTGCCCTTGAATCCACTGACCAGCCTGTTCTGTCGCCATCACCGGCCGATGATGGCAGGGCGTCCGAAACCGCCCTAAGTCCCCAGGTCGTGGCCAAGCGGCGTGATCACCTGCACCGATTGGAGGCCCAGTCGGCTGAGCGCTGGGAGACGCGCAAGCGGAGGAGGAGGACCCGGGCCTGGGCAGGCATCCCAGCCGACCCGCCGGGACCTCCACGCTTCCCCTCGGAGACCACCATCGAGGAGGGCCGCGTGATCCTTAGTCTCGATAATGCACTGTACCGTGAGATGAGATCCCGGTTCGCCGACATCTGTGACGAGGCCGGCGTGGCCAAGAAGACCATTGCCGGGCCCAAGAGATGGGATGCAGTCAAGCAGGCGCTGATCCAGGCCATGCCTCACCTTCAATCGGTCCTTTGGACCTCCAAGGACAACGCTGACAGCAAAAAGCTGGCGCTAGATGTCATCTGCACCGACGTCACCAAGCGTATGCGTACGGCAGAGCGCAAGATGACCATCGCCGAGGCCAAGAGCGCGCTGCAGATCAACCCGGAGGAGTCCAGGGGCATTCGCCACGAGTTTCTGGCCATACTTCAACGCGACCACTTTACCAACAAGGTCGAGGCCGGACAGGAGCATTGGGATGAGCTGAAGGGAACGTGGGTCTCGGCGTCCCCCATACTGCAGAGACTGTTGGCCGCAGGGCCCGACGACCCGGCCCACGGCGAGAAACTCCGCGCTGTCGAAGTCATGGCGAAAGACGTGATGAAACGCCTACGAGACGAGCAAACAAGGCGGGATGCGAGCCGGCAAAAGTCTACACCCACTGCGCCGTCAGGTTCAGGGGCCGATCTGGGGCAGGAAACCGATAGAACAGCCTCCCAGCCTCCCAAATTGGCGAGCCCTGGCAGTGGTCAAGTCTGCCACGGCGATTACCACCAACCGGAGCAGATGCAATTGGACGGCATGGTGGCGGCCCTGGTCCCTGACACCTCGGGTGGCCCGCCCAGCATCCACATGAACCATTGCTCGTCACCTCTCCAAATCCAGGCGCACCCGCAAGTACAAAGTCCCGGCACCGTGCGAACCCCCGGGGCGTACCCGGCCGGCTTCTCGGGGAGCTCCTCGTTCTCGGAGGCTTCGGGTCAGGGATCGCTCATTCCTAGCAACGGTGTGAACACCGGCCTGACAATGGACGGCGCAATGGACGGGCAGCTCAATGCATCCCTCTCGGTACTCATGGACGACCCGGGCGTCCTGGGCGCGCACACGCACGGCTCGCACGCCGAGGCCTTCATGAGCCACGGCCTCTCGCCGGGGGGGCCGTCGCATCATACCTACGTGCAGCCGCACTTCCCCCCGCCGCCCAATCCGCCGCGGGTGGCGCCCATCGCCGTCTTCTTCCGGCTGGACCACAGCTCGTCCTTCACGCTGGAGCGGCCCGTCTGGATCGGCACGCTCGAGTCGCGCACCTTTGACGAACTGCGCCACGTGGCCGCCCTGAACTCGTCGGTCCCCAATGCCGTGTGCGGCCGCGTCAAGGGCATCCTGGCCGCCGAGGTGGACATCGAGATCAACCGCGACGACGAGCTGACGGCCTACCTTACGGTCGTCGAGAGCCGCGGCGGTGCCGGGGCTGCGTCCTTTTGGGTCCAGCTCATGCCTGCCTGGAAGCCATAGGCAAGGGGCGGGTGCAGTAAACCCCCTGCTGCCGCGTGTACTTGACATGATTGCTTTGTGCTTCTAAACAGCGCTCGGGAGGATTTGCCACTCATCTCATGGCGTACAGAGGCATCAGGCTCGCGTTGGGGATGCATCGGCCCAGGCTATGGGACGGACGGCTGTCCGTGTAGAAAGCGTGGACGGGCCTTTTGTATATAATGGTTTAGACATGCATTCAGGAGGAACCTTGTTGAATCTCCTCCGGTATACAATAGGTACAGCTCTGTTTCTGGGCAACCAACCATTGAGTTTCCCTTGCCAACACGCAACAGCCAGGACTTTGTGCCCAACGGAAAGGAAAGTAGGACCTTATGTCATGTGCCAACATGTCTAACTTCATGTGCATAGGACGCCCAGGCTGATTGAACGGGCGCAACCCCACATTGTCCCACATCTGCCGCGTATGGATGGATAGATCGCCCGCCCTGTCGTGTGCTGCCCCACCAAAATTTCGAGCTCCCGACCTCCATCCATCTTCCCATTGCGCAGCTCGACTCGCATCGCCCCTCCGACATTGACAACACTGCGCCGTCGTCATCGTCGTCGTCGTCGCTGTCGTCTTGTTCTCACCCACGAATTCTGACCCGTCCCGCGAACGGCACGCGGCGAAGCCAAGCGACAAGAACGAGAAGGAACACCACGGCCACACGCGCATTACTCGGACAACCCGTTCCTCTCCGTATCTAACCCTCCCTTTGCCCTTGCCGCACCCATCCACCCGACCAACCCCCGCGGCGAAAAGAGGAAACGAGCAACCATGCCCCTCGACACGTCGACGTACAACCTCGCGCTGCTGCGCGTCGACGGGCGGCGCTGGAACGAGCTGCGGCGGCTGCAGGCGCAGATCCGCACGCAGGCGGCGGCGGACGGGTCGGCGTACCTCGAGATGGGCAACACCAAGATCCTGTGCATCGTGACGGGGCCGACGGAGGGCGGCGGCCGCGGCGGCGGTGGCGGCGGCGGCGGGGCGGCGGGAGGGCCGGCGACGTCGACGGCCAACGCGGCGACGGCGACGACGCCCAACGGGGCCGAGGTGGCCGTCAGCATCGCCGTGGCGGGCTTCAGCTCGGTGGACCGCAAGCGGCTGGGGCGCGGCGACAAGCGCGTGGCGGAGCTGGCGGCGACGCTGGCCAAGGCGCTGGCGGCGGCGCTCTGCGCCGGCCTGTTCCCGCGCAGCAGCATCCACGTGGCGCTGCACGTGCTGGCCCAGGACGGCTCGCTGCTCGCCGCCCTCGTCAACGCCGCCTCGCTCGCCCTCGTCGACGCCGGCGTGCCCATGACCGACTACCTCGCCGCCTGCACCGCCGGCTCCACCTCGGCCTACGCCGCCGGCGACGACGCCGCCGACCCCCTGCTCGACCTCAACCTCCAGGAGGAGCAGGAGCTGCCCTTCCTCACCCTCGCCACCCTCGGCCGCGACCAGGTCGCCGCCCTCGTCTGCGAGAGCCGCGTCCAGGTCGGCCGTCTTGAGGGCATGATGGCCACCGCCGCCGACGGCTGCCTCGGCGTCCGTGCCTTCCTCGACAGCGTCGTCCGCGCCAAGGGTGCCGAGATGATCCGCGAGGGCGCCATCGGCCAGGGCGAGTCCATGGGCCTCGAGCTGGACGAGTAAAGGCCGTGTCCTCGGCAAGAAGGCGAACTGTAAAGAAAAGACAGGACGGAGGGGGAAGGGGAAACCTTGCGTGCCGGGCTACGACGCGAACCCGGACAAAATCACAACACACGAATGACATGGCATTTGCACGGCGTTGGTAGGATAAACGTACCTAGACTTCACATACTCCGAAATGAAGGGCTGGGGTCACCCGTGTCAGGGACGATGACAGTGCGCTGTGCGCTGAATTACATACATTACTCCAAGCCGCTCTCCTCGTGCTGAAATCATGTTCCGTTGCTACCTGCCTACCATCGGGGCCGACTAGATGGGAAGTGAAGATAAAGACAGCGCGGCTAAGAAGCCCGCCTTCCCCTGGCTTACAGCTCGTCACGCTCGTGCTCCGGGGCCTCGGTGGCCTCGGGCGTGGGCTCGGCTCCCTGCCACGAGGTGGACTCGGGCTTCTTGCCGATCTCGACCTTGACCTCGTCCTCGACCTTAACCTCGACCGTCTCGGCGGCGGCGGGGGCCTCGGCGGGCACGTCGGAGAGAACGCCGGCGGGCAGCTTCTGCTTGACGCCCTCACTCATGCGGATGGCGTCGAGCCAGGCCTCGACGGCCTCGCCGTTCGCCTCGCCCTCGTAGCGGCGCCACCAACCGCGCTTGCCGTTGATGGCGACGACCTCCGTCTCGCCCGTCAGCTCGAGGCTCTTGAGCAGAGCCGCCACGTTCGCGTCCTCCGCGTGAATCTCGTACGCCGGGAACATGACCCGGCCCGCGTGCTTGTACTTGTACACCAGATCCGAGAGTCCGCCTAGCACCTTCTCGGCCGCCTCGCCGTGCGCCGCAGGGACCACGGCCAGGATGCACGTGCCGGCCTTGGGGTTAAGGCACTCCTTGATGAGGGCGGCCGGGTCGGTGATGGCGGGAATCGGTGGCGCGACGTCAGCCACCTTGGTCTCGGCCACGGGCTCGTCGACGGGCTCGGTCGCCGTCTCCTCCTTCTCCTTCTTAGCCTCGGCGGCCTTCTCCTTCTTCTTCTCCTTCTTGTCCTTCTTCGCCTTGGGCTTCTCCGGGGCCGGGTCGGAGTTGGGGGCACCAGCCTGGGACAGGAACTTGACCATGGCCTCCTTCTTCATCTCGCCGTCGTACAGCACGCCGGGGGCATCGCCGCCGGGCAGTAGAACCAGGGACGGGAAGGACTGGATGCTGAACAGCTCGACCGTCTTGGTATCCTTGTTCCGGACCTGGGCTACCTGGATGACATCGAGGAAGTCGATGGCGATGCTCTTCAGCAGGGCGCTGGTGGTGCCCTTCTCAGTGAACAGGATGGCCTTGGCCGTTTCATTTTTGGTGGAGAGGAAGCTATCAATCTCCTTATCGCCAACGCGCTTCACGTGGTTGTTAATCTTGTCCACGACAGCGTCGACGATGCCCTTGGCGCTGCGCGGGCCATTGTAGTCCTCGACGAGGGGCCGGCCGACCTTCTTGCCCGGGCGGATAATCTTGATGGTGGGGAAGCCCTGGATGCCAAACTGGCCGCACAGGGGCTTGTTGGCATCCTCGTCACAGTTGACGGCGGCAATGCGCGCCAGCCCGTCCAGGTTCTTGGCCGCCTTTTCCCAGGCCGGCTTGAGGTTCTGGCAGTGGCCGCACCAAGGGGCATAGAACTCGAGGGCCTATAGGAGCGAGTCAGGATCCAAAGTCACGCTAACTAGGCCGCAGCGGGAAGGCATTCATCACGTCCGGCACGAGACGTGTGTCTACACCCAAGGTACGTACGGTGGTGTAATTGGACTTGGCCACGAGCCGATCGTAGTTCTTAGCATCGACCTGGACAACAGGCGAGCTCTTGAGGTAAAGACTGGCGCTGGCGGTGGGAAGCGCCGAGAGGAGCGCGGCAGCCGCAGCAGCGAAGGTGGGGTTGGAGACCAGCATGGCTCAAGGTCTAAACACCCGGGGTTGGAGCTCGTGAGGGACGGAGCGACGGGCTGGGACTGTGGGGTGAGGAAGAGAGGGATTGGTGTTGGTGGTTGATGAGGTTTAGATTCGCATCAACTATTGGCAGGAAGAAGGATCCTTGTTTTATGAGAACCCGAACGTCGCCGTCGTCGTCGCTGGGAGAAGCAAAAAGGCCAGCGTGGAATCTATTCATAGGAATGAGAGCTGGCGGAACGATCTGGCATGATTTCCCTTGAAGTTCGCGCCGTCGTCCCCTGCAGAATCCGGGGTTGGGGCGTGGCTGTGGCCTTTGCTCTTTCCTCCTGTTAGAACTTCTGCTACCATGTACATATGTACATCGAGTATTGTGGTACTGCCAAAGTAAAGTACCCAAAAGTACCAAAGCATCGCGCCACATGGGGCGTGAGCTCTGGCTATCGGCTTAATTCCGCTCAGCTTCAAGGAGGGTGGGGTTGCCCTGGGGGGGGCTGGATTACGTCGCTTGCGATTGACATCCATTCCCGTCCATCCCAATGCCGTCCTCCGCTCGCATGCGCATCCCAGGATCGCGTCCGTTATCTTGGTGCCTACGGTTTTCGTTGTCGCCTTGTTACCCTTCACTGACCGGGACTTGCCCAGCCGTGTCGATCAGTTTTCCCCCATAATCTCTCAGCGCATACGCTGCTTGGCCATTCACTTGTTGTCCTGATCGTCCATCCACGCGGTGCTCATCCTGTCCGGAAACCATGGCCGCCAATATCCCCGCAGGCCTAAAGCGCGCCGCCATCACGCCCTTCCTGGTGCGCGCGGCGCAGCTCGAAAAGGCCAAGCCTATCATATCATACTGGTGTACGGCACTCGTCCCGCCGCTCGTTGCCGTGGGCAATGCTGATCCTTTTCGTCAGGCAACTATTATGTCGTCAACCGAATCCTCGCCGAGAAGCTCCACCACACGGACGAAGAATGTCTGAATTTCACCATGGCTCTGATGGACAAACTGGAACAGGTCAAGACCGAAGAGGCCACGAACGATGCGATTCATGACGATCTCGCGGGCCAGACCTACGTGGAGCAATTCGCCGACGAGACCATGGAGCGTGCGATGCGGCCGTTAAAGGCCAACAAAGTGACACAGTAGGGTCTTCCTCACCAACGTCGGAACCGGTTGGCTCTAACGACTCCATAGACAGACGGCCATCACTTTCGAGGCAGCAGCCACCTTCCTCAATCTTCTCAGCATCTGGGGCCCCCTCCGCCCTGAAATAGAAAAGAAAGTCCAGTTCGCCAAGTGGAACGCCGTTCGCATATTGAAGGCCATCAAAGCGGGCGAGGACCCCAACGAGTCCAATCCCAAGCCCCAGGAAGACGAGCTGGAGGAACTCGATCCCAATGATCCAGAGGCGCGAGCCATGGGTCTGGTTCCAGCGCCGACAGTTGAGAATGCCCCCGACCAAGGGGAGCCCAGTCGCGCGGACCCCCGAGCATCGGCTGTATCGCCTTCCACCGTCTCTGCCCCCACGTCGCCTCCGCAGGGAATGGCACCAACCCACGAGCCGGTCTCGCCCATTGCGCCGCCCGATGAGCCTGCGACAGAGGGCTACTTTCCGTCGGCGCCAGCACCCGCAGCTGACGATGACCCTCTACAACTACCCTCGGCCCCCGGAGCCGCCCCCGGCGCCCCGCCTTCAGTAGGCGATCCTGATCTCAGTATCCCGAGCCCGCCTACGGTTGTACCCGACCTGGAAAGACAGAGCCCGACTCTGCCTCCACAGGGTCCTGCATCACCGCCCACGCTGCCCGACACCCCCAACAGCTTTTACCGAGCGCCTCCCCCCGCTCAACAGCCCCCGGCGCCCACATCTCTTCCGCACAACTACCTGCCGTCTCAACCCACAGCACCGCCGCCCAACAACGCACACAACCCGCCGCCTCCACAAGGACTGCCTCTACCTTCGAAGCCGCCCATCGCGTCCGCGCCGCAGCCGGCAGCACCGAGCGTCCAGCCGACCTCGAGCTACAGCGGCGGCCCCCCCACTAACTCAGTCTATAACGCCGATGATATGGCTATGGCCCAAGCGCAAAAACACGCCAAATGGGCCATCTCGGCGCTCAACTTTGAGGATGTGCCAACAGCCGTGCGAGAGCTCAAGGCGGCGCTGGCCCAGCTGGGGGCGAACTAGATATGGCAACCTGCAAAGCAAGGGCCTTGAGTTGGTGTATTGGTCATCGATACGAGTGCCATGGCCGCCTTTTGGGTGCCAACTTACACCGGAAGGGTCGTCTCCGCCTTAGGGCCCGAAGCAAAGTGGATTGTCAGGCATTGGTAATCCACTGGAAGGTGTAAACGTACCCAAATACGATGATCCGGCACATGTCACGGATATTATGAGTCAGCCGAGTCAGATGATGGGCATAGCCGAGAGCGTGTACGGTCCAGCGGATGGTTGCATTGTGTTCAGCGACAGCGAATGGATCCATTTGTAGTTGGTCCACTCGATGCTAGAGATTGGCCGGCTGTGAATATAACGTGGGAAACACCGTCACCGCGTCAAAATCTTCTCTATAACTGCCGTATCCGGCTATGTCGTCCTGAATTTGTGAAGGTAATGGTGAAATATTCGCATGCTCCAAAATAGACGTGAACGGTCCCGAACCGGCCCCCTTTCCTACCGGAGACTATCTGTCCAGCTCGTGATCGTCTCTTCGTGCAGTCTTTCCGCGGCGAGAGCCGTAACGTTCTGGGAGCAGAGTTCCACCACAAAGTCGATGGAAACCGCCCGCGGCCCCGATAAAAGCAGACAAGAACACCGCGGCGCCCCGAAGCACCGCCAAGTGGCAGGGGCGCACCCAGTCCCCCTTCCCTGGACCGACGTCGGAAAAGATTAGGCCCCCCCTGCCTCGCCAGACCTCCAGGACGGCGATACTCCTCCAGCCCGGGGCTTTCCCGCGTTGGTTGATCCACCGGGCGATTTAGGTACCCGCGGGCCTTTCTGTCTCCCTTTGTTGGGTAGGCAGGGGGGAAAAGGAAAAGAAAAAGGAGCCTCCCGAACTAAGGGGGGGCTCTCTCCGTCTCCTGCCAAAGCCCCCCAACTCATTCCCCCGGAATCGGCTGACGGTGGCCCCGGGACGGCAAAAAGTCCTCTTCCCTCAATTGGGGCGTCGGAGATCGAGTAAATCGACAGAAAGACCCGCTCACGGTACTATGACTCCACAAGACTAGACTGATCATTCAAGTAGATGTGTAAAGAGCTCTTTATCAATAAGCAATTCTCTGGTAGTATAGTGGTCAGTATGCGAGCTTGTCACGCTCGAGACCGGGGTTCAATTCCCCGCCAGAGAGGGATTTTATTTTTAACATCTTTTGTTCTGGCCCTTTGCCATGTTCACGAAACCCTTAATGTGTAGGTGCAGGGTGGTCGCGATCCCTCTTTTTTTCCTACCTTTAATTCTGCTACTACACTTTCGGAGCTAAGGTGCAAAACACCTTTTGATCCATTCGTGGACCCAAGAAGGCATGGTGCCTTCAGTCACGTCTTTGTTGCGGGTTCCCTTTTGGGCATATGGAACGAGTTGCTTCTCTTCAGGAATGTATCACGCGAATAGATTAACACCCAAATGGACATGTCCGCACTGACGACATGTTACAACGCCGGGCACCATAATATTCAAAACGCGAGCTTTACAAACGAACGCATAGGCCGCCCATCGGCAGACCTGGAAAGCGCGGGTATTCTCTTCCTCTAATTAAACGCAGAAGAGGCCTAAAACTGCCCCCTCGTCTTTTCCCATAACTGCCAACCCCTTCCGTCCTGGACCGGGCACTCTACTCGATGCCGTCGGTGCTCATCCAGGCAAAGGCGCCCAGGCATCCGGCAATCATCAGGGCCGTAAGGATGCCGGCGCCGGCGCGGTCGCCGCCCGTAATGGGCGGCCGGGGCTTGATCAGGGGCTCCTTGCTGCCGGCGTTGACGTCGCCCGTACTGGTACCACCGGTGCCGTTGGTCAGGGGCGGCGGCGTCTGGTCAATCAGGAGCGTGGTAAGGGCGGCGAGTGTGTTCATCTGTTGGCCGGCGCCCATGATACCGTCGAAGGCGCCCTTCTTCCAGCTAAAACCACAGAAGCGGCCGTTGGCGCCGCCCGTGCACGTCTTGACGGCCGCAGCCGCCGACGTCTTGAGTACGGGCATGATCTTCTCGCGTGTCCACGGGGCCACCTGCATCGTCGAGGCCAGCCAGCGGAAGAAGTAGCCCTTGTACGATCGCATATCCGAGTTGCAACCCGTCTTGCTGTCCTCGCACGAGGGTTCAAAGCCGATGCCGTCCTGGAAAAAGATCTCAAGGGAGCGGCCCAGAAGTCCGTCAACAGCGTCCTTCCACTTCTGGTTCTGGGTCTGTCGGGTAAGGCGTGCGTTAGCCAGGTTCGCTCATCTTGGCGACTCGAGTGCACCATAAAGGAACCTACCATATTGTACAGGAAAGCAGAGCCCTGGATAAGCATGGCGGCGTTGTACGAGAATTGGGCCTTGTTGATGTCGGCGCAGGTGGGCAGGTGGGCGCCGTCGTATACGTTGAAATCGTCGTCGACATACTTGACGCGGCGGACAAAGTCCCACGTCTTCTCGGCCGTCTCCGCGTACGTCTCGTTGCCCGTGTAGCGGGCCAAGCGGGCGCCCATGTTAAAGTAGCAAGCGTTTGCGATGGCTAGTGGTGTCTGTCAGCCTTCCATCATCCACCCCCCGGCTCGTGTCGCGGTAAACCTACTGTTCACATAGTCCCATCCGTTGTTGGATGGGTAAACCTGCCAGCGCAGGCCACCCTCGCAATTGCCACCGGTTTGCGGCGACACGCGGCGGTCCACCGATGATTGCTCGTTAAAGACAGCCTGGACCAGCGAAAGCCACTGGGGATCCTCCTTGGGGGGGTCCGTGTAGCCGTTCTCGGCAGCAATCATGGCGGAAATGGCCCAGAAGGCCTGGTCGTCGTTACCCATGGAGGCGGACCAGTTGCGCGGGTTGTAGTCGCGGTCGTCGCCCACCTGGAAGAGCATGGCCTGGGTGATGATATCGTCAAAGTCTTTGTCGCCCGTGTAGTGGCGGTAGTCGATCAAGGCTCCCCACATGGCGCCGCCCTGCCACCAGTAGTAATCGCCGTCGGGGGGAGGACCGGGCAGGATACCGGGTACCCAGCCAGGCTCGTCGCCGCGATAGAAGGTGAGGAGGTCGGTCGCGACATTCTTGGCGGCCGCCTTGATGGATGCTGCGCCGGGAGATCAGTATGCGGCGGTAACGGCGCGGTTGCGCGACGACGGAGAAGAAGACCAAACTGAATGAAGGGGAAAGAAAAGAGGTGGGACAGCGGTATTGGTTGGGAGGGTTAGGCGACAGCGAGGCAGACGGGAAGGATTGGGGGCGTTGTCTGTGTGTATGTGCACATACATGCAGTGCCACTCTACACGTCACACACATCACACACACACACCCACACACATCAAGACAGGGAGGCCAAGGCCAGTAAGGACATACCCGGATCGTCGAGGTTGACCTCAAGAGCTGCGTAAGCATGGGAAGCGAGCAGGGGCAGGCCCGCCAGCAATGAGGCCAACAGCCTCATGGTGGTCTTTATGTCGCGGACGTCGGGCTTGTCGGAGGGGGGTTGTGGGCTACTGTCTGGCCGAGAAAAAAGATGGAGCGAGCGACGCGATCAACGTGGTGGGTGGTTTGAAAGGGCCGAGAAAGGAGCGAATGTCAGATCGATCAGGCAACGGGAACGATGGGACGGCCGAGGACGGTCGAGATGCTACGACGGGCGCGGTTTCAATCGATCAATACCGAGCTGACCGGTACGGATAATTTGCGGAGGAGTTGTTGATGCGCTGCGCTGCACTTGGGATAGCGACTCCGCCAAGCGGTTAACCAAGAGGCAAAACGAGGGGAAAGAAAAAAAAAAAGGGTCGAAAGGGGAGGATACCGAGAGGCGGGAAACACAGGCGATGGGCTCTCGAATTAGTTGGAATGGGGAGGAGTAAGTGGTATGGGAAGGGAAGGGGAGGCTCGAAGGATGGGCGGGCAGGGACGGTCCCTGACTAAGGGAATTGATCTGTAAGGTACCGCGTACTGACCCCCCAGACCCAAACCGGCAGATCCAACCTACCTATCCAGTTCATTCCCCCGCCCATCCCAGTTTCCCAAACCCGTTCGAGTCTCAATAGAGCGCCTCCAACGCTCGCTCTCCCTCTCCCTCTCTTTCTACAGTTGTACGATGGCTACCTGTCAAGCCCGTGCTGCGTTCCGACGATCCGACGACATTTGGCGCAATCTCGCGTCAATGTCGTTGTAGCCCGCCAGCCAAGGAGACAATCAAGCACCACCAAGCACCATCAAGCAATTGCCCAGGCGGCAGCTGGGAGGAGCGAACCACGCTGGGACCGACTTGGCGCGAGCGAGAAGAGCGACCAACGCGAGACGCCCCGTGCGGCCTGTTGCCAATCACCGCCGTGGGGAAAGGGACGGTCCAATGGGAGGCCCGTCATGATGGCCAGGGGCCCATATCGCTTTTGCCCAGGCCGCTCGCCCCTTCTTGGCTCGACGGGAAGGGCGGTTCCCTGAACGCGTCATGTTCATGTTTGAGACGGGGAGGGGCATTCCTTTGGCAGGTAACCGTCTTCACAGATGGACAACCTGCCTTGGCGCGCACCTCGGGGCCGTCGACGTCGTCGTCTCTAGGTTTGCCAACGTTACTGGTCCTGGCCCGTGGCGCGACCCGTGAAAGCATCCATCGCCAGATGCACGTCGGTACGTACCACCGACCGGGTTAGACGTTCAACCCTACTTGAGACAATCCAGGGCTCCTCGTAATGGGTATCCATCCATCTATATTAGTAACGATGGAGCCCTCCCCCCCGCTAGCCGCGTCCCTACAAGCCCTACTGTGAGAAGAGGAACGTAGTGCTTCTGACACAGGCCAACACGGATGGACGGCACTAAGAATTGCTGGCAGCTTCGACCGAGCCCAGCTTGCTGGGAAATGGACTTCTATACGGGGTGCCGCTCTCGCTGGAGAGTCCCGTGTCGTGGGAGGGGGCCAATTCCAGGCCCGGGTAGGCTTGTGTGGCGGAGCAGTTCAGGCAGAACCAAACTGCATGGATCTTCTCGTGTCTCTGAGGTCCCTTTCTCTCTCCCGAATTGGCCGGGATATGGCATGAAGATTGCCCGCCGTTCGTTGCCTCACCTGTTCTCAGCTCCAACTCTTTCCCACCCGCAGCAAATGATTGGGCCCTTCCCCTCCTCTGGGCCGACTGTCTGTTCGCCCCAGGTACAACTTCTACCTCCTCCTCCACACACATCCCTCCCATCGATCAAGTGACCATCGTGGGCCGTCCATTTTGACGGCTGGAGGGCGAGATTGCTAGGCCCCTGGCGATCCCCAGCATCCATCCCCGGTCCATTGGTGCCCACCCCGTCAGCCCGCGCCGCGCACCCAAACACAAGCGACAGCCTCCGTTCAAGCGCCAAGACCCCTTCTCCCTCTTTCCCTCCCTCTCTTACTCTCTCTGTCGCTTTCTCTCTCCCCTCGCTGCGCTGCCCACCTCTGATGGCAATTAGCCTTCCCCACCCGCCGCCGTGCTTGCAGCTGCTCCCCTTCCCCACTGCCTCATTGGGAAACAATGCCACTCATCCTCTGGCCATCATTCATCACGAGAGTAGCCCGCACTAATGCACCGGCCGCTCTCCCTAGTGGACAGGCGGCAGTCACAGTAGAGGGTCGTATTCGCAGACGCACCAAAGTGGTTCCACCCTCCCCCCTTCGTTCTTCTGGAAGTTTTCCATGCACGTGTGAAGTCGGCAAGCATAGCTGCAACCTGCCAAACCGCATCGCGTACGCAGCGGCCGGGGCCCCAATTCCCCCGTCCCCCGATGTGAGGGATGGCGTAGAAACCCGGCCCCGACTTTCCCGTCACGCCCTCCGCCCAAACCTAGACGAGTGGAAGAGCATCGCCAACACGACGCACAGCGCGTAGTTGTCCGTCATCCTCGGGCCTGCCCCTTCACGCACGCTTTCGTTCGGCGACGAAACCACCATCGCCAGTGTTCGTCAAGTACATACATCCCCATGTAAACAGGCGGGCACCTTGGTTGTTAGACTCGTAGACGCGCCGCCGCGCCCCCTTCGAGCCCGTCGTTTCACCAGCGCCCGGCGCGGCGCGGAAAACCCGAGACCCTCGCCGGCGAGCGACGGCGCGCCACAGGCACGTAGGCGCCGCTCGGACGCGTGGTCCGGTCCGTTCGTAGCTTCCTGGGGCCCAACCGGTTTCAGCTCCCGCGACTTTCGTAGAAGGGGTCTGCCGGGCCTTGGGGGGTTTATTAGGGGGCGGCGCCTCCTCGTTCCCTTTTCGTCTTCCTCTTCCTCTCTCCTCGAGAGCCCCCGACGAAAGGACGGCGAGCGAGGCGCTGTGCGGATGGACGGGGCGGGTCGAACGTGAGCGACCCCCCCCAAAGGGATCTTTCCCTGTCCACCCAGGCACAGAAGAAGACTACCTACCCCTCTGCGGCCCCGGGTTTCCTCGGTCTTCTCGTCGCCCCTGCGCGCCCCGACGCGGGCCCATTCATCACACACACGCCACACATGGATTTCACGCGAGGGAAAAGGAGGGAACATCATCCCGAGTATTGTTTGAACTTTGTTTTTGTGGCATTGATGCTGCTACTTCCGGCTCGCGGCCGTTTGGGAAAGGGGGTGTTTTCCTAGGCAAGGCTGCTCGCCTTCCCCCTTCTTCCTTTTTTTTTCCTCCTTTTCCTGTATTTTTGCTCGTTGGCGGGTTCGGCTCGCCCCCGCTCCTCCTGAACGGGCTCCTCTGGGGGCGCGCAGACATGGGCCGCATCCCGGGCCGGTCAGGTCGACGGGGAGGGCTGATCGAAACCAGAAGAGAGGCCGGAACCCTCGCCATGCTGCTGCTACTGCGTGCGGTAGCTGATGATGGGGTGACGGTTGCCTCCTTTCCCCTTTCAGAAAGCGGCGGCCAAAAAAAAAACCAAAAACAAAGACCTTGGGTGCCCCCCACCATGTTGTGGTTTGTTGGTTTCCTCAAACCCCCCTTTGCCCTGTATATCCTGTATGTACCAAACGCGCGCGCGGGGGGATAACAACAACAGTCGCAAATCAACCCGGCCGCCCGAGGAAGAGGGACCCGAAGGACCCCGACCCCGGGGGCGCATAAAAAGACAACGGTGGTAAACGCCTTGTACTCCGTGGGGAAATCCCAAATTTCCCCTTCCCTTGTGGAAAATCAAACGCCGGTTTGTGTAAAAAACAGTGTGCCCAATGTCGGGGGGAAAAACAACGACGACCAGGCTTTTTTGTCGCAGGAATGAGGCTCGTCAAGTCCAGGCCGTGATCGCATCATCATCTCGGAAAAAAGCCGGGTAGGCTCATCCGGACGTGGTGGTGTGTTTGTCGCAGGCCGTGCGGGAGAAGTAATGGCCGAGAATAGCAGGCGGAAGCGCAACCGCCGGAAATGCTACAATAAAAACCATGGGGAGCGTGTAAAAAAAAACAACCATAACGCCTTGCCGGAACGCATCGAGACCCCTGGTGTCGCTAGTTACCAGGGAAGGAAGGGAGGGTATGTTTGCTGCCCGAGGATGTCGTCATAATCATGTTTTGTTCTTCTTTTGCCAACTCCTGTGCCGGATTTCGCGGCATGCCGTCACGGCATCACGACGGCCGTTGGTTTTCGCGCGGGCGTATGTGGTGGGGGGGTGTGTACGGGCGCGGTCAAAGTGCGGTATTGTGTACGCGTGTGTGCGGGCGGGTTTCATCTCGCGGGCCACGAGGCTTTCGAAAGAAGCACGTAGGCCTGACGTCATTTCCCGTGTGTTTGATGAATGATGGGTAGGGTGGATGTGGGACGTGGGCTGCGGGTGGAGGATGGATAGATGGTTGGCGTGGCAGACGGAGCCCCGACAGAAGAGACAAGCGAGGACGATCCCCGCGGCGCGGGTTTCAGTGATCGCGGCTCAACTTCAGCAGGCGCGTGCGCAGCCAGAGGATAAAGGCCTGCCAGGCGCCGTGGGTCCGGCGCTTGGCGGCCGTGTGGGCGCGGCGCGGGGCATCGAAGGAGGCGCCCTTGGAGCCGGCGCGGCCGGTACCGCCGCCGGCCTGCTGGCCAAAGTCGGGCGGGGTGCTCGTCTCCATGCTCTCGTAGTTGCCGCTGGCGAACTTCTCGGGGTCGTAGGCGCCGCTGGCGAACTTTTCGGGGTCGAGCGAGGCGCGGCCGAGGTGGCTCGAGGGGCTGCGCTGCAGGCTCGGGCGGCCCGCCGCGTTGCCGCTAATCTTGCGGCTGTGCTTGCTGTTGAGCGGCATGGCCTCGGCCAGGGCCAGGGCCTCGGCGCGCTGGCGGGCCAGGTCGCGCTGCTTGCGGCTGGCGATGGCCTCCTTCTCGAGGGCCTGGGCGCGCTTGTTCTCGGCGCGCTCGCGCCGCTTGATCTCCTCGCGCGCGTACTTTTCCTCCTTGAGCCGCTCGCGGGCCTCGAACTTGCGCCGGGCCTCGCTCACGTGCTCGGCGCGCGTCGCCGTGTCGAGCTCCGACTTGGCGCGCAGGCGGAAGTTGACGGCCTCGAACGAGGCGCGCGATATGGGCGACATGGGGGCGCCGGCGCGCGGGCTCGTGGGCGAGCCGAGAACGTTGTGCTGCGAGGCGGTGGGCGAGGCGGCCGAGCCGGGCAGGTCCTGCGAGCTCGACATGTGCAGCTCGGGGCGGCTGGCGACATTGGCGAGACGCGACGACGGCGAGGGCGCGGTGGCGGTCGAGGCGGTCCTCGTGAGGGTGGTGATGCGCAGGGCGGGCTGACGGGGCGAGTGGTCGCTGTAGGACGAGGTGCGTTGGCTGCCCAGCGAGGGCCGGTTGGGGTTGGGACTGGCCAGAATGGGTTGTGAGCGCGCGTTGGGGCTAACGGGCTTGTTGCCGAGGTGGTGCACGCTGGTGCTGCTGGCGGCGGGGTCGGCGTCGCTGGGCGCCGCTGTCGCCGGGTCCGTCGGCTGGGCCGAGTTGTAGTTGTAGTTGCAGTCCTCGTCCTCGGCGATGGTGGGCGAGTAGTCGCGGCTGCCGTCCAGCAACGACGACGAGGCCAGGCTGTTCTGGTACGACAGCGTCGGCGTCGCGGTGCGAGGCGTCTGTTGGAAAGGGTGGGCAAAGGTGCCGGCACCGCTGCCGCTGCCGCCGGGGCTGCGCGGGTTCGATGTCGGCGCTGCCATGGCGCTGCAGCTGCCGCTGCCCGAGGACGAGACCGAGATGTGGCTGGTGCCGCTGACGGTGCGCGTGTGGTGGTAACGCAGCCCGCTGATGCTGTTGCGCCCCTCGTCCACCTCGATGGCCACGCCCGAGCCGATATAGCCGCTGCTGCCCATCATGCCCATGCCCATGCCCGCACTCGTGCCCGACGTCGGCGCCGCCTTGGTCGGTGCCCACGTGCTGTTCCACGTCGGGCTGCTCCGGTACTGAAACTGCTCTTCCTGCTCGTCCCAGCCGCGGTCCAGGTCCAGCGAGTTCTTCTCCGAGTGGGATAGCCTTTTGAGGATCGGCTTCACTATTTTGCCCCGCGGTTTGCCGCTCATGACTCTGTCGTTGGACCGAATCGTACGCAGCCCGCCAAAGGGCTGGAAGGACGCCATGCTTGCTTTTTGGGGGTGGGGAGGGGGAGCGTGGCGCTGGTCGAGTCGTTCGTGCGGGTGCTCTCAAGTACGCTCAGCGCCAAGGGACCGTCTAGCTCCTCGGCGTCGTTGTCTCGGGGAGGGGTCGTTGTCGTCACCGGTCGTCCCGACTCTCTCGTACAAACACACACACACAGAGCGGCGCTCGCACAACTGGACGACCAGTACGGCCGGGATAAGTGAAAGGGAGGGGGGGAAAGAGAGTGAGAGAAAAGAAACCCGGGGCGGGTTGGGCTGGTGAAGTCGTCGCTGGTCGTGTGTCACCGTCTCAGTATATCCGCACGTTTTCGAGCGGAAGCAACGAGAGGCGGGGTGCTCGCAAACGGCGGAGAGCGAATTATCACCGGCGCGAAGACATTGGAAGAGACAAAATATGGTGGGGGGAAAGGGTAGGTAGGTTCGGTTATGGGACTCTCTGGTCTGGAAGAGGAGACGATGCGCGGACGCGGGCACGGGTCGAGAGAGGAACGAACCGAACGAACGGACGGGCAGCGTTGATCGACAGGGCTGCTGGGCTGGGAGTGGGACTCAATCGCGAGGGTTGCAATCCAGCTGGACCAGAGCCGGCGGTGCGGAAGCGGGCTCGAGAGACACGGAAGACGAGAGGCGGGCCTTCTAGAAGGTATTGCTATCGACAGCACGCAATGCAATAAACAGGAAAGTGGTCCCCCTTAATGGCCCCGGAGCAAATAGTAGCCAATACTCGGGCTCCTCGCGCTGATGATGGCATGGAAATTAGTTTCCAAGGTTTGATTGCGGCGGGCGGGTGCGAGATATTAAAGGAGTCGGGTATAGCGGCAGGGCCAAGATGTGGAGGTGGGGAGCCGCCGTAGGTGGGCAGCGCTGCCGGTGATAAGAGGATTACGCAGCGCTATGTAAGAGAGAGGGAGAGGGAGAGGCGACGGGGACGGGATGCAACGGTACAGGGACGGCTTATACGCTGACCAGCCGGGAAAAGCACGACTAAGAGAACAAAAACCACGGGGGGGGGGGGGGCGCGCAGAGGGAGAAGAGGCTTTCAACACATGAGACGAACAGACGGACAGACTGACAGACAGACAGACAGACACGACGAGAAACAGTCCTTTCCCGGCCCAACGACCAGCCCGCTTCACATACGTACTTACGCCGCCGTAACGCGACGCAGGCAAGAAAGCAGGCCGGGACGCAGACAGCACACACACGTACACGCGCACACATACACATACACTCGCACACTCACACGCGGCATACGCACCCGCGCATCAACGTACACGACGCAAGCACACCTAGACTTACACGTACACGCGTTGACACGGTCATACATACATGAGTACACGGCGCACACTTGCACTGGCAGGCTAGCCCGGCTCTTTTCCCAGCCCAGCCCAGGGCGAGGCGAGAGCCCGCCCAGGAGAGAACCAAGCAGGAATCCGAACGTACCCGTTGGTTGGTGGTCGGTGGTCGGTGTCGGCCTGGTCCTTTCTGGTCTGGTCTCGGGGTCTGTGGTGGTTCATTGGCTCCGGCTCCTGCTCCAACGGCCGACTCCTGCTGCTTGGTGCTGCTGCTACCGCTGCTCCTCCTCGTCGCCTCCTGCTTTTCTGCCCGTGTTTCGTTTCGCCCGGGCGGGCACCTGGAGCCCGGGGTACCTAAGTACATACACCGTCATGGTTCTGGGATGGCTGCACGGCGGCCGGGGGGGGTGGTGGGAGCAAAGAGGGGAGTGGTGGGAAAGAGTCGGCCTTCCCCCCCCCCATCCTCGGTACGACGCAACACTACTGGACGCGACGGGAACAGGACCACGAACCCGGGCGGGCCAATACGCAACCACCGCCACTACGGCACAGGGCAAGAGATGGGATGGGACATGTGCGCGAAGCGAGCCCGTCCGTCCGGAGAAGGGTTTGGGGCTTGGGGAGGGTCCCCAGAGGGACAGAGGGAGAGGGAGAGAGGCAGACAGACGGAGAGGGGCCTTGGGTTGCGTGGATTGAGCAGGTGAGACAGGCTGTGGGCAAAAGGCGCACTAGGAAGCCCACACCGCTAGCTCTTCGCGAAAGTCAGACGGTGACTGGCATGTGTGGGTTTGAGGGTCGTCGTCGCCGTGTGCGTGCTTCTCTCCCTCTTTCTCTTTCTCGCTTCTCCCTCTGTCTCCAGCGCCCGCCGCCGAGCCAGAAGCGGGCGATGACCCCACGGCCCAGAGCGAGTTGCACCGCCCGTTACCTGGGGGCCGGCGCTGGCTGACATGCCTGGGGCTGGGCCCCTTCCTTCCCACCCCCCCTTCTCCCGCGGCCCTCTCTCGGCCCTCTGCCTACGTACTCGCATCCCGGCTCCCTGTTGCATCTGCAGTTTACCCCCTCCTCCATGCAACCCGGAGACGACTACGGGCGCGAAGGGAAGGAGAGGGAAAAGAAGGCTGTGGGGACCAGGGGCCTCAGAGTCGTGCTGCTTGGCTGCTTCGCTGCTTGGCTGCTTGGCTGCTTGCTTGCGGCTGTTGGATGTTGCTGCTGTGCATAATGGCACGCATGCACATAAAAGTCAGATCCGCCCCTACGATTCTCCGCCGGGTCCTCCTTGGAAATAGGAGAACCCAGTCGGCGGGCGGGCGGTCAGCGGTTTTGTTCGTGGCCACCACGGCGCTATTGGTGACGAACGGGCCACAAGGACCACTGGAGGGGAAAGACCGGGGGGGCAGCGCGTTAGAGGGCCGACCGCTGGGAAAACGGCTGGGACCTGGAAATGGCTCCCGGTGAGCCGGCGACCACTACCGCAACTCTACTGCGCCGCGGCGAGCCAAGTGAGGGGAAAAGGCGGCGCGGATGCCGAGTTCTGGTTGGCCAAGCGGCGGGCGGGCTGGGTCCCCTGGGGACGAAAGAAGAGGGTCCCTTTCTCCCTGGTCGGCCGTCTTCTGCCCCGGCCGTCCGTCCTGAAAGCCCCGTCTCTTTCCCCCAAAACTGCGACGCGGGACCACCCAGGGCAACGCGAACCCAGAGGAGCGGTGCTGCGCTGGCCCTGACCGGCCTCGCTCTCTCCGGGCCTGGCTATGCTACAGAGCCCCCCCATCCCCTCCCCCCGGGCGGTGCCACCAATGGGAACGGGCGGGCCGGTCAGATGCGCCCCCTTCTCTCCCCTGTGCCGGCCATGGCGTCCCCAGCGGGGGGGGAGCGCCCGTGTCTCGACTCGGGCCAGCCACGGCGGCCACTCGCGGCGGAGCAGAGCGAGAAAAGGTCAGGACCTCGACCCTATGCGGCCGGGCGGTGGCGCTGCATGGCATTTTTGGCATGGCACGCGGCATCCATGGCAGCCGCCGGCGCTGAGGTGGAGACCCAAGCACTTACAGAGATACCGCGATCTCCTCCTATGCACACATGCATACGAAGCATACATCGTACATCGATATATGTAGGTTCTCATGGCACTTACCCAAGTAGGTAGGTAGGTCTACCATTAGGCGGCTCCTCTGCCTAAGAGATAGGGACGGCTACGGATAGCCAGGGACCGGGTAGGGGACCGGTTCGAGCCACCCGCCAGCCGAGAATTGTTTGCTTGCCCCCCCCCCCCGCCACGCCTGAACACGGCATCGCGTCCGCGCGCCACGGGCGACGCGAGCTTTCCTCGGACGAAGGCGCAATACGGAGGGGGGGGAGGGGGACAGCCGGGTGCATACACGCCAACCGGCTTACCGGGGCTTTGATGGGCTGGGCAAATGTAATAGTGGCAGTGGCCGAGAGTTGTTCGCAGAGCGCCAGAGGGGAGAATTGACTAAAACCCCTAGCTCTAGGCTGACCGGACTGACTACCTCACTAATCATGGCGATCGATAGCCCGTAGAGAGAGAGAGCGTTGTGCTTGGGGGCGGGGGCGGGGGGGGGGGAAAAAGGCGCACACCACGAATAAGCCAGGCTGGGCCAGTTACAACTCGGGCGGCCGCCTCACTGGTGCCCTCCGACTTCTTGCATTTCCCTCTTTTCCGAGACATGGGAAACCGGGACCAAGGGATACCGACTCCAAGAAGTCTTGGGGCCGGCGTCGGCCGAGGGATAAACGGGCAGTAGGGCGAATGGGGGTGTAGGGGGAATCAACACCCTCGTCGGCCTCTTCCACCTCACTTTATCGGAAACACGCCGCCCTACGAAGTGCATACCTCGGGAGCAGGCGGTAAGTATGTAGATGGGCGGACGCCCAGAGCAGACACAATACCGTTTACACACATAAAACCTATGGGCACATGCATGCATACACAACATACCACACAAATCGTACGGGGGGCCTGGTCGGCTCTCTCGCTCTCGCCCGCCTCGCCAAACCCGTCGGGCAAACCGGTTCGAGCGGTTCGGTTCCCCGCCCGGGCTAAACAGCGTCCCCCCCCTCATCCCAGCCCCCCCGCTCCGGCATGTCATCAGTACCAGACGAGAGAAAGACCGAAAACCCTGGCTACGGGCCTGTCTCAAGGTGGATGAAACGCCGGTATCACGATAGACGGGACTTAAGGGCTGGTCGGGGTCGGTATGATAGGATCGGAACTCACTCACTGCTTAGCCCCGGGGCTAGTGGTGGGGGGAGGGCGATAGAGGAAAAGTCCGCCAAAGTGGGAGGGAAGGGGACGCGGGAAAGAGGGAGAGCAGAAAACGGTGGCGGTAAGCTAGCTCGCGCAGGCAGGAAAATGGCGAGGCGACGAGGCAAGGCGACGAACGGTCAGGAACAGGGACAAGCCGGAATCGGTATTTCTTGGTGGTGGCATGTTGTAGCTCCGACAAGTCCGTCTTTTTCTTGGCCCTTGCCCGCCCTGGCCCTTGTCTGGGGGGGTAAAGAGAGGGGCCGGGTCCTGCGCGTGATACATATGTAAGTGCTCGCGTATTGGCTATGTAAAGTACGTAGGGTACGTAGACGATCCTGGAGGAAGGTGCCGAGGCAAGACATGTGCCCACGGCTGATCAGGATTTTGGGGGGTTTCTTTTCAGTGGTGTTTTCTCTCTTTGAACAGGCAGGGCTGCTTGGGTTTAGGTGGCTGCGTCGCTTGGCGACAAGACGTCAGTCAGCCGGCTTGCAGCCAAGGGCCGATGGCTGACGGATTGGGAAAACGCCAGATCGGATTGGAATCGCACGCGCCAGGCGAGAGGGCGCGTCCAAGAAAAAGACAGGGCCGGGAACAGAGTGCCATCATCGGGGCGGGCGCGGGCGTATCGAAAGACGCGTAGCCTCGCTTCTCTGCAAGCCGCCCGCCTGTTGATCGGATCGGGCTTCTTTTCTTGACATGACCGGATCGGCGTGCTTCTTTTCGTGGCCCCCCCATATGCCATTGGGGGTCATTTTCATTTTGTTCGTCTTTCGTTCGCTCGGCTTGCTTGCCCGGCGCCCGGCCGCCCCTCCTCGTCGGTTGTCCTTCTTTGGGCAGTCTTCCACGCTCTCCCAACTCCATCTTTCTGCACGCGGGTGGGGGTGGGAAGCGAGAGGAAGGAAGCGAAGAAGCGCGAGAAGGGGGAAAACGCACCGCCTGCAGCCAGAACCCCAGCCCGCCCGTCGATCGCTGTTGCGTCTTTCACCGTCATCCCGTATGTGCGTGTGATGTTTAGTGGGTTCTACGGGTAGATAGCCAGAAAGAAGAAAGGAAATGTGTTCTAGTAGATACTCACGAAGCGGTCACGATCGCGTCAAACATCCACCCAACCAACCCCCAAGTCCCCATGTAGGTATGCACCTGTCGTCAATTTCTAGACCTACCCACTCGCCTTCCCCCGCGGGCGCGCGTGTTGGGCCCCTCCCCCTTGCCTTGACGCCTGAAAACCGACACCGACTACCGACACCGCCGACACCGACGGCGATGTCGACATCGAACGCCGACGACGTGTCAATGGGGCCCCCTGCGTTTCGCGTGTACGCGCGGTGAAGGGCCTCACCGGCAATTCGGTTCACTCCGCCTCTTCGTCCTCCTCCCCTCCATGGCTCCGCCTTGCTGGCCTCAACCCACGCGTCCGGCCCGGCGACGCCCCGACAAAGCCCTGCCAGCCCGCCCGTCCGTGAAGGGTTTTCCCGTCGCCCGCGCCCGCGGGACGCCAAACGGCCGGCGGCGGTCCCGAAGCCGGACTGCCAGGCTGACGGTGACGATGACGGGAGGAGGGGCAAGGAGCCCCTTGTCCGGGCGGGCAGGCGGCAAACCGATTCTCACTCTGTCTTGCCCCCGTCGCCGACCTTCCCGCCCAAGAGGATCTTCCTAAGAATAGCCCAAGGTCAATTTGTAAGTCGGCATGAGGATCTGGCGAGGGGGGAGAGGGGGCAGGGACTTTGACGCGCGGGAAATCGAAACGGACAGATAGCTTGAAGCGAAAAGGTTTAGCAAAGTCAAATGTCCGCGATCCCGCGATCCTCCTGCCCCCCGGGGAGGGGTGATCCTCGAAGAAGGGCCCGCCGTTTCAGAGTTCGAATCGCCAACATAAACCTTGCGTCGATTCATTGCATGGCAGATGTTTATCTGTTGGCTTCCCCCTCCCGCCTATTCCGCCGCGGGAGGACGTCGTCGTCGTCATACTTCTTCTCGCCCCTAAATGGACAACTGAAAGAAAGTCCGTCCTCTCCCGCCCCGCCAGATGCGGTACGCGAAGAGAGCAGAGCAGGAGGGAAACTCAAGACAGAGGGAAGACTAAGACAAAGAACAAGTCAGTCACGAAACTTTGGGGGACGGCGACAACGGCCGACACATCACCCCTCGCCGTTTTTCGTCCGTCTGGCCGATCCGACCACGGTAAAAAGGGGGCAAAACGCCATCGCATGGCGGGGGCGGGGGAGGATACGATGGGGGCGCGTCTGGCAGGGCCCCTCGCGGCTCCCCATGGCCCGGCCTCCCGTAGGACTCGTCCCAAGGGCGACCACCACCCCCACGGATCGGTAGAGCACGCCGCCGCCGCGGTGCCCACGCGCTGAACGTTGATGGGCATCCGGGGTCGCAGGCCATGCGGCGGTGGGAAAGGCGACACAGGCAAGAGGCCTGCCGCCGCCGCCGCTTCTTCGGGGCCGGCCTCTTCGCCGTCCTCGACCAAACGACGCCGAGGGCGATAGGGGGTGGTCTGTCCGTCGTTGTTTCCCCCCTGGCCTCGCGGCCGCACCCTCACGGGAGTCTCTCTTTCTCCCTCTCCCCTTTCGCTCCCTTGTCCTGACGGACCCGTCCGCTGGCCTTCTTCTCGCCTGCGCGACTCGCGCTCTCCCTTTCGGGCGTCGACGCCGGGGGAAAAAAAACGCATGGCCCTGCTGGCCTTTACGTACGGTTTGGGGGCATTGCATGGCCGCTCCTGCGCGGTCGTGCGGCCGTCAGGGGCCTGCAGATGAAACCGAGGGCCATGAAACACTTGTGTTTAGCCACGTAGCTATGTTCAGTAGGGAGAGAAGTAGGTTTTAATTTGGGGGACGGCCAGTCCCGGGACGAAGGAAGAATGCATGTCGGGGGGAGGGAGGGGGGGCAGAATCGCTCCCACCTCCCGTGCATGCGCGCGCGCGTCTCCGCGCGGCGGTCTCATGCTGTGTACGACGACATAGGCATCTCTTCTTTGTGTCCTTGGTATTTTCTGCGTTGTGAAAGTCAGGCCGAGGCGGCAAGGGAGTGGGCGGAGTGAACGAAACCTTCGCCTTTTTGCAGGTGCATGTAGGGCCGTCGGTCGGCAGGTCGTGAGCAAAAGCTTATTCCTCCGGCTAGGCTTGCACGTAGTCAATGGTGTTCGGGGACGTCGTAGATGACGTAGGTCTTGAGATTGACTGACTTGCCGGCTCGCGAGAGCCGCCAGCCAAGGGCAGTCCCGCAACCTGTTTCGTCGTCACGTTTTCCTTCTCCCCCCTTCGTGCTGTTGCAGCTGATGAGCTACATAGGCGCAACTGCAAACCTGGGTGGGTCAGATGTTTTCCATCCCGAATCATGTCCGGGGGATCACGTTTCCTCTGTCTTGTCGTGGCTCTGCCGTGACATTGCTGGCGAGAATACTGGCCGCACGTCATGGCACCTGGGATCCGCGTCGCCCGTCATGCCTTCAGCCCAATCCTTTGGAGCAGGTCATGGCTGGCGTCAAAGACTTGGCCCGGGGCAAACTGGGGATGAGACGCTAACCCTCTACCTACAGCGAACCCGGCCACGCCGTATAGGAAAGTCTTTGTTATGGTGGAAACCAGCGGCGAGACGGACTATAGACGGAGGGCAGTCGGCGGCGGCCGGGCAGAGAAGGAGAAGAAATACCTTCGGCAAACCCAGCCAAGCTGCTGGACTGGCGCAAGCGCTGCCGCTGATGAAACGCCCCGGGTAATGGAAAGCCAGGTGATGTGAGTCCGGCCTCAAACCGGGGCCGGGTCGCGTGTACTCGGCCTTGGGGTGGAGGACGACGTTTCATCAGGGCTCGACGGATCGAGGCCTCACAGCCGCAACGGCCAAGCGCAGATGAGAGTGGCCATGGGCTCTCTGCCCTGGCATTGATAGCAGGCTTCATCTATCTTACAGACAAGATGCGGCTGACTTGATGGAGGCACAGAGCTGCGTCGTGACTGTCAACTTCACCACAGCTAGAAGTGAATCCGGTGTGCTGTCTAATTCAGCATCGAACAGTGCATGTTACCTGCATTACCCTTCTGTCTTTGCGTGCCTATAACACCCACCGCCTTATACAATAGCTGACTACGCTGCAGCTACTTCCTCGTTCGGTGGCAACATTGTCAAGTCGTCCCATTGGGCTGGAACCATTTGCCTTCTGGCGAGCTACCCTAACCCGCCGATTGCTTCAAATACAAGTGTGACGGGTATTGGGTGTTACGGTCCCTTCTTTGAGGCAAGACACCGCATTTCTGGTGAATAAAGGCAATGCCTAACTGGTCAGCTTCGGGGTAAGTCAAGAACAACTATATACATATACCGCCATTACAAGGGCGTCGGTATTTAAAAAGCTACTGGAGTTATTGCTTCAGGCTTCAACACGACCAATTTTCCTCACATCGTGTTTATTTCATCTGGAATACCCACAGTAAAGACAAATACGGTGGGAAAGACTCTGGATAGTTGCTAGAACATGGCCTTGTACATAATCGCTCCAAATCCCGACATCTTAGGTGTAGGAGCATGTCCCCCCCCATCCCCTCTCTAGAAACAACTGGCATTGTGTTTGTACTTGACGAGCGAATTCATGTCATTGTGGGTCTCTCTGGTACTGGAATTCTCACAACTTTACTTACAGTCTTGTACCATCTTGCTGGGCTCGACCGGAATTCGGCACATCGTTCACAAGCTGCAATCGTGGGCATTAACGTCCCCATGTATCCCGATGCTTGAGCCGGGAATCACAGTACGGCGCCCAGCAAGGAAGAATGAAGAAATGGTGCGATACGTCGTGTCTCCAATATGATTGGTGATAGGGTCACATCACCCGCTCGAGAAATAAGCAATTGGTGATTGTTACGTTACGTCTTAAGGATCACGTCCCCCCTTGGTCGAGCTCGTCGGGTTTGGGCAACGGCAACAAACCACGTCCTGAAACAAGAAAGTAAGGCTTTCGAACAAAAACATGCCAAAATAGAGTATTCTGGCCGTTTGTGCCATCCAGACCGCCGGCGCTCTTCGTATTATGATTGCTGGTTTCGTTCTCCTGTACCGAGAAACGTCCATCACAGCCGATGGATACTTCGTCCAAACTGCTCAAAGTGAGATAGGGGCAAATTGGGGGCCTATATCGGCCGGCGACGGGCAACCAACTGTCTCTTTTGTTCACCTCGAATGGGTTTCCAACCTTACGAATCAAGCTGCCCTTGTTTTCCGCCGTGAACGCTTCCGAGACAAGCCCAGGGACAGGACTTTATGGCTTATCTCCGTGTTTCCCTTACTGGTCGTGCTTCTCGTGGCCATATTCCCGACAGAACACCTTGATTGGAAATCAGTCTCTTACCGTCTTTCGTACCGAAGCTCACGTGTCTTTCGTTTCTTCCACGACACCACTGCGACACAATCTCACTCAGCCGGGTACCCATGGCACAACTCTCACGCCTTTCAGTCCATGATGCTTTCATTTTTTGGTCACAATAATCTCGTTTTCGCGGGTCGTCAAGGTGTTCGAAACCACGGCGCCAAGCTTGCAGTTCAAAGCTGCCGCTCTGAGGCATCAGCTAAAGAACTAAACCATATCGTGGTTGAACCGGTCCTTCGCCTGGCCGGATTTCGGACCTCGTTCTCTGGGGCACATTCGTGGTGAGCCCCGCCGTCGGCTTCTTTTATCTCGCCGAGATCTCAACCTGCATTCCAGCGTCCCTGTTCTTCCCTGTGAGTCGTCCTTTGTCACTCGAAAGCCCTAATGCCATGCCATGACTGCTAACCGAGGCAAATGGTCCATCTTGTTTTCTTAGCCGCCATAGGCTCGAAGAGTTGTGTTGGGTACTTGAACCAGCCGAGGGGAATTGGATTTTGGCCAGATATTCCCAATTTTTCTTCTGATCGGGCTTCCCATGAAGACTGCGCACGTGGTAACGACTCAAACGCAGTCAACCACACCACACGTCCGTGAAGTTGCCGACAACCGCCGAGGCGACGTGCCAAAGCACGCACTCTTTGCCTCTCACAGAAAGCGAGGAGTCGTCCCCATCTCTAAATCATGGCAAGGACATGACTGCTGCCGCGGGCTTACTGCCGAGTGGAGAACCGCGATGAAGCCGAACGTCTCATGGGCCCGTTTTCGTTGCTCATGCCAGTCGACATTTTATGTCTACTTCTCAGTGTTCAAGCCTTAATTGAAGGATCTGGCTGCTCGAGTATTGGCCTTGTTTTCCCGTTTATGGTGCGGTCTTTCTGGCGTTGTGGCCGTCGAGCTTCAGTTTTGCCCCATGCAAGTCATAAGGGGGGGTTATCTTTGGCGCAAAACTTGCGCTCCTGCTACTTACCTTGCCTCCCGTGTTGAAATAATTCATAGTAGTCGCCATTATGTCGAGTCCATGGAGGGATGGCTATCACCGAGAATGCATGACATGAATGTTTTCTATCTGTAGTTGGAGGGTCACATGGTTTCCTGCATTTTATACTTAGCTCTTTGAGAATAATGATCTGAAGGCATCGCTGAAAGGGCTCATAAGGGTGGAGGAATAAAAGCCCGGGTTGTATAGAAATTCATAGCTAAGAATAGAGACTTATTTTTGTTTTTATACATATTGAGTTATCTGGCTGATGCGCTCAGCAGAAGGCCTCTAGCTTCATGCGTCGTGAAAGTCCATACAAGGGTTCCATCAACCGCCTCTGCACCGTAAACTAGGTAGACTGCCGAACAGCCGTCCATTTCAAGGTGTATATATGTCGCCTAGGCCATTACCTGTTTCTGATGGGACCTCCTTGGCGGCGTGGTTTTGTTGCTCTAAAACGGCTCGCGTTCATATGCCCGTCCTGGGATGGTCAGGGTTTAGATCTCGCCACCGGCGCGTGCGGCCGGATGACGGCGAACACGGAGGGACCCGGCCATCAGGACCAGGAGCTATTGGGAAACTGCCCGGAGATTTGCCTGGTAAGGCGGCGTCAAACAGGTAACCCGGCAACTGTATGCATACCTAGGTAGCACATAGCAGATAGAGCATCAGTTGGAAGAAAAGCCAGATAAAAGATTGAAGAAGTGGTCGTATAAGTAGTCATTACCCGTTCGACACCAGTCATGACGGATCAAAATGCTACTCACTAAAAACGTATCCTGGACTATCGAGCACCGAGGGGAAGGAATTGATGTTGGCCCGATCCCATTATCTCAAGGGAGCGAGCACCAGACACTCTTCCCCAAGCAGAACCTAGGGGCCCCATCCAGAAACCGAGGCAATGGGATTTCCTAAGCACCATGTTGCTCAATCCACACTTGCCACAAAACTCGCAGTTTCAACAGACAGGTACTCCGGCGAAGAAGCATAGCAATATCGACTCTATCGACAGCCAGCAGTGCGTCAGCATTCATCATTTCTTGGTGAACTACAACCACCGCCGATGTATGAGCGTAGGATGTGCTTCCATCATTAGCACTCAAGCTTTTCAAAGAGCGTATTTCCTCCGCTGGTCAGTCTTCCGCGTCCTCTAGGTGTTGCCTCTCCCGTGCAGGATCCGAAGCCGTCAGGCTTTCGAAACTGCGATGGCCCATGTTACTCCTAAGCAGACACCATGATGCTCGGTCCATGTTCGCCATGCGCGTTTCCCGTATTCGCGACTACGTGGGGACCACCCACCATGGCTTCACCGAAATCGCCGTGACGCAACGGCTTGAGGGGCTGCTCCGCCTTCTCCGGGCCGTCATCCCAGCCCTTTTCAGGGCCCCAAGCGATGCGGAGATTGAATTCAGATATGGCGCCGAGGAGACTGCGCATCATGGCACCGGTCTTGCGGACCGATGGATTGGCGTCGAACTCTACCGTTTCGCAATGGGGGAGCTCGGCCAAAACGCCGGTCAAGAGATTCCGCGAGAAGTTCTCGTAGAAGCCGTCCGAGTGTCGAAAACCCCTGAACATATCGTTCGAGGGGTCGCACTCTACAAAGACTTTGACACGGCGGACACTAACACATTCCTTCAGTCCGAGGGCGTCATTGACCACCCAGCCGCGCGGTGGCTTGTTCCAGCCCGGCCCCAAGCGCAGTTCGAGTGTGCTCAGCCACGAGCGCTGTTTAGGGGTCATGCGAGCCAACAGCGGCTTCTTGGCCCGAAAGTACTTGCCGTAGATGGGGAAGAGGCGCACGGCATGGGTATGGTAGAAGCAGTAACTGGCCTCTTGGTAGACCAGGCGGCTGGTTCGGAGGATCCGGAGCTTGCTGCGGTAGCGAATGTGGTTGTCATGCTCGAGGTCCAGTACCTCGTCGAATTCGCCGAAATAATATTCATAGACTTTGAGGCGCAACTCCGAAGGCATGTCGAAAAAGCGGAAGGGCACAATTTCCTTGCGTCGCGGCTTGGGCGCATTGGAGATGGGCACGTCTAATGTGAGAGCGCCGATATTGGCGGCAAGATCGGCGTAGGGATCGGCATCGGCCGTGGTATTGGATGGGGCATTGGACGCGGCCGCGGACGAACCGCGCATCGGCCCTGACTTGGAGCTCTTGGCTCCCGTAGAGCGACGGCGCATCGTCATTGTGCTGGCACACGATAGGAACAGGTAGGTGTCGGATCGGTGACTGGGTGACGGGAGCGTCGAGAGTAGAAGATGGGTGCGACAGGGGTGGCGAGTAACAATGAATTTGGATGCGTATCGGAGGGTGGCGAAAGCGAGTCGAAGGTACGGAAGATGGGTTTGCGGTGGGGACACTTAGTCGGTGTCAAATTCGGCCGTCTTTGACGTCGTCGATGCCGGACGATGGATGTGGTTCAGTAGTTGTGTCGCAGAGACGGGAATAGGACGAGGCGTACCGAGGGTGGTGCCATCGCGATATTCCTCAGCGAGTGACGACCACCCTCTAGAAAGCATCGGCCCTGGGGGCCATGGTGAAGAGAAATAGGGTGTACTGATTGGTGGGCAGGTGGAGAATACGCCAGTGGTGCTGGAGCAAGCAGATGCAGGACTCACACGGACGCAACTCGAGGGGCAGACAGACGAATGCACCCGCGAGACACACGATGAGCAAAGAAGGAACTTATCAGGCGCGAGTCGGATGGGTGGAAGGAATGGAGATTGACCGGAGGGAAGTTGAGTTACGTTGAGTTCGCGCGCCCCTCCAAGTACCGGTAACGCCTCCTATGGCCACTATCGATACCGTAAAGTCCGGGGTACGGCGATGGATGGATAAGCGGGTCATATGATGGTCCAGAAGCGGGGCGCTTTCGACGTTTCCCGTCCCTTCCATCACGGATGCGCGGATGGACCCGAGACGACGAATGCTGTGTGAGCCGACGCGCCTGCCAAACCAACGTACGATCTGCTGCGAACGCCACAGGCCTGGCTCCATGTGTCAGGAGAGAACATGGCCTGTCCATCAAGCAATGTCTTACTGAGGTCCGGGCTCCTGTGTATTTGTGTGATTCTTGAGCAGGCTGGGCTGCAAGACTACCAGGCGACCCCCACCGTACCTGACAAGTCCACGCAAAGTACCGATGCGTGACGCCAGCGGCTGCGGGCTGGAGTCAATGCATGTCACTCAGTTGCCTGCACGTCAAGTATGAGGTAGGCAATATGGCGTGGCATTCGAGGGACTTGCTCCTCTCGCCTATCTATATCTCACACCCGGCCAAGTGCTGGCTGCAGCGGAGCCGGTCCAAGAGTGACGTCTCATGTGTGGAGCGGGTCTGCACATACTATAGAAGCTGGACATGAATGCAAACCTTCACATACCTATGTACCTGCACGATCCCGCCCAAGCGAGGTAATGGGCTGATGGACGACTGTACCAATGGAAGTACTGTATCTTTGGTAACGCTTACGGCTACCTATCGTGAGCATGCATGGGCATACGCGGATGAATGTACTTTTTTACATGGGACGGTTCCGACCGAGAAATATAGCGCTGGGTGGAAAAAAACAGCACCGACGAAAAATTGGAGCTCCCTGGCTCAACTGATTGACGGTCCAGGCCCACATTCAGAGCTCTGCCTTTCCCACTCCCCCGTCATCGCTGGCCGTGCACGTCAGCCCGCCTTTGCTAATAATTTTCCTCACTTCACACAGTTCGACCTGGCCAAGCGAACGACCACTCGACCCTCTCTAGGACTCCGGACGGCGCAAGGCTCATTCTGCGTGATACCCCGGGTCTGAAGGTGCCCCTGCCTCCAAACCAGATTTCTTCATCCTCCCATTATGTGGTCTAGAGCTTTGCTGCGCTCGGCGCAGCTGCCCGCGCTTGCGAGGGCGTCGGCCGCCGCTACACCCGTCGCCTCGCGAGTCTCGATCCCCGCCTCGAGCATGTGGGCGCGAGGCATGGCCAAGAACCGGAAGAGCCCGAAGCAGCCCGCGCCATCAGATCCCACGGCCGACTCACAAAAACCACTGACCGATGGCCCCGATCCCTTGGACACGGAGTCGGCGCCCAAGGTCAGCGATGCCTCCGCCTCCGAGACCCCCGAGGGCGCGCCCCAAAAACCCTTCAAGCTGCCGGACCTGACCCAGGGCATCCCGTCGACGCTCGAGTTCGAGAGGGAGGGCGCCACCAACCGTTCGGCCCTGCAAGAGATGGAGGAAGAGGCGGCCGAGGGTGGCGGCAAGCACCACAAGGGCGAGCTGCCTGCCTCAGCCTACGTCTCATCCACTGACAAACGCCGTCTTCGCATGGCAAACTACATGTACGCCATGGCCGCCATTCTCGGCCTCTCTAGTGTGGCGTACCTGGGCCGCGACTGGGAAGACTTCGAAGCCAAACAACATCAGGACATCCCCAACGGCTGGATGCCCAACCTGTGGTGGCAGCGCGCCAAGGCCCGCATGAGCGACATGCTGGGATACTACCAAGAACCCGCCTTCGAGAAGCTCTTGCCTGACCCCGACCCCATGTTCGAGCGCCCCTACACCCTGTGCATAAGTTTGGAGGACATGCTGGTCCACAGCGAGTGGACGCGAGAGCACGGCTGGAGAATCGCCAAGAGGCCCGGCGCCGACTACTTCCTGCACTACCTCAGCCAGTACTATGAGCTGGTTCTCTTCACGACGGTGCCTTTTGCGATGGGCGAGCCGCTGGTGCGCAAGCTGGACCCGTTCCGCTTCATTGTATGGCCTCTGTTCCGCGAGGCGACCAAGTACCAGGACGGCGAGATCGTCAAGGACTTGTCCTACCTCAACCGCGATCTGTCCAAGGTCATCATTGTAGACACCGACCCCAAGCACGTGCGCAACCAACCCGAGAACGCCATCATTCTCCCCAAGTGGAAGGGCGACCCCAAGGACACCGAGCTCGTCTCGTTGATTCCCTTCCTCGAGTACGTCCACACTATGCAGTACAAGGACACCCGGGAGGTCCTCAAGTCCTTCAAGGGTAAGCACATCCCGTCCGAGTTTGCCCGTCGCGAAGCCATTGCCCGCGCCCAGTTCGAAAAGGAATTCAATGCCCGCAAGCCCAAGGCCCCGTCAGGCATGGGTCTGCTGGGTTCCATGCTGGGCCTGAAGCCGAGCAACATGAGCATGATGGTGGTGCCCGAAGGCGAGCCCAACCCCAGCGAGGCGTTCGCCCAGGGCAAGATGCTCCAGGACATCGCCCGGGAGCGCGGCCAGCGCAACTACGAGATGATGGAGAAGGAGATTCGCGAAAACGGAGAGAAGTGGCTCAAGGAAGAGCAGCAGCAGATGGAGAAGGCCCAGGCCGAGGCCATGGGGGCGATGAAGAGCTCCTTCTCCGGCTGGTTCCTGCCCGACTCGAAGAAGGAGGGCGAGAAGAAAAATTAAGTCCACGCCTGAGGATTCCGTCACGACTTTGCTGTGCCACCCGCAACGCCCGGCGGGGCAGCGTCTGGCTCTGTACCAACATAACACGAAACCCGCCTCTACGTGGTGATAGGGTCTGGCCTCGCGGCAGCAACACATTCATCCAAGAAGGCCAAGGCGGGCAGTTCAAAAACCCGGGAGGTCGAACAATAGGCCTCGATCTCAACTCATCACTGTCATCGTCCGGGGAAGGGTAACTATTTACAAACAAGGCCCATCCGGGCTCGTTTTCGGGCAACGGGGAGGAGGAGGAGGAGGAGAAGGGGGGCCCTTGCAAACTTCCCAAGGGGCAGCCGCCTTCGGCCCCCGAAATCCTGTATGCCGTCCTGTCGGTTTCGGCACGCGAGCGGCAGCAGAAACAAAGCACGCGGGTGTGAGATTAATGTCATGTATACTAGCTGTACGAATGCAAAAGGAAACCGGTGTACACCGGCATCTTTCAAGGCTCTGCTGCGTTTCGTAACGTCCACCTCGTGGTGCATCTCGAACGCCCTTGCCTTCACAAGCCTCCTCGCCCTGTCTAGGCGGACGGCAAGAAGACCACCGGCTGGCTGGCGTACGGGTGACGGCGCGCTCCGAGGGTAAACCCGGCCCTCTCGGGGCACGGGGTCCGAATCGAAATGCGTACACGTCTCGAGCACCCGGGGTTGGGGGGGGGGCGTGTCCTCCCCAAGGAGAATATTCAGACGGTTGGTGAAACCGGCGACCCCAGCCAACCACACCCCAGAAACGGCTCGTCGGCCCCATTCCCTGAAGCCCCGGGCGGGCCAGCCTCGAGGACGACAGACGCCCGGAGCGGCTGCCGACCGAGCCCCGAGCCGCGACCCCGCCGATTAACCCACGGCCCGGGGCGCCGAAGGAGAAACGCTCATCACCGGGTCACGCACGGGAGACGACTACCAATTGGAGAAGGGAGGCGATACTTTGGGGGGAGAGGCCCCCGGGCCCGAACCAAACATGGGCTCCGACATCACGTCACGCCGGCCCGAAGGGACAGGCAGCACCCCCCCCCCGGGGGTGGTCCATCGCCGGCGACCCCGACGGCGGGCCCGTTTTCTCCGTTCCTAGCCGTCAAGCGCGTTCCCCGTTCGGGCCTTGGCCCAAGAGCCCTGCAGGGCGGCCGAGCCAGTCAGGACGATCCGGCCCCTTCCCCCCCGTTTTGGTCAAGCGGGGTTCTGTTTCCCCATCTGAATTGGTCGTCGTCGTGGGCTCCGAGGAGAGGAGACGGCCCTTTTCATATTTGGGTATGCCGCGGCGACTCGAAAAACCCCCTCGTAGCGAGCCGGGCCAATCAACCACGAGGGACGATGGACGCTGGGGAGGGCGGGGGAGGACGCGGGCCCGGCAGCTCTTTTTTGGGGGGGGTGTATGTCGTGTCCGTCGCGTAGCCCCTTCCCCACGCCGAGGGGGAACAAAAAAGCACGAGTCCCAGAGCTCTGGAACGAAAACACCGTTATGCGCGGCTCCGCGCGCGCCCCCCCGGTCGAACCGCCCGCTCGGGTTGCTACCGACCTACCTACCTACTTTTACGCTTACACTTTGGCTCGGCTCCATGGGCTGTGCTACTGAACCCGGCTATCCATCGAGCTGGGACAGAGGAGAGGGGGGCTGGCCGTTCCCCCTCCCCCGCCTTCCTCCCCCCCCCGGTTCCCGAAAAATCCCGTCCACCCTAGCTACTTGGTTGCTTACCTAGCCAAGCCCATAGTACCCTCTGGAATCCGGCTACGGAGGAGGAGGCGACGACGAATGACGCACAAAAGAGAAAGAGAAGGGGTATGGCGAGGAAGGGAGAGAAAGGGGAAAGGGTATCCGGGGTGCGAGCTGGCCGAGGAGGCCGGACCGCCCGGACGGATTCTCTATGTTTACACACAGAGAAGAGAATGCCTCCAGAGAGGCCTGCGTGGGCATGGACGAGGGAGGATAGGAAGACAAGCTCTGAGAGACGCTTGGAAAGACCGGGGGGGACAGGGGAGGGATGGGCACGTCGCCCCCGATACCCGTCGGTTCCGTCGTGCTGGGACGCGCGCGCGCTTGGCGCTTGGCGCTTGGCGCTTGGCGCCTCCGTCATTGGCCCTGTCTGCCAGACGTGAGTGAACGAGAAAGGGAGAAAGAGAGAAAGAGAGGGAGAAAGAGAGGGAGAGAAGAAGAGAGGAAGAGAGGGAGAGAGGGAGAGAGGAAGAGAGGAAGAGAGGGAGAGAGGAAGAGAGGGAGAGAAGACGAGAGGCAGAGAGGGAGAGAGGGAGAGAGATAGAGACAGAGAGGGAGAAAGGGAGACACGGAGAGGGAGACACGGAGAGGGAGAGAGGGAGAGGGGGAGAGAGAGAAATCTCTCGAAAGGCTCGGTGTAGAACCTGGTCAAGCTTCCCGGCCGTGCTTCCCAGGGCGACCTCTGTAGCCATTCCCGTAGGACGTCGAGCAAAAAGTCCGAATCTGCCACTCCCTACCCCCGGGAACCAAAAAAGGTCCCGAGAACCCTGCACATCGTATTATAGAAATGAACAAGACAGAAATAGAAAAAAAAAGAAAAAAAACAAACAACAACGCCAGGAGAGCCCTCCTTCCCTCCCGTTCCCCGCGTCGCGGCCCAAAGCTGCCCGTGACCTCTCCGAGCAACTACAACAAACGGTAGCCAAGCTCGGACCCCGTGGCTGTGAACCCTCCCCCCCAGTCATGAGCAACATAACATAGCTCTGTACCTACGGGCTAAGGTAGGGAGCGCGGAATGACATTGGAACCCGTGGCTATGAATCATGGGTCCCCCCTCGGCCGACCGGTTGGCCTCACGGGGTACCCAATGCAGCTATTTCCGAGCAGTAGCCGCGAGGAGGGGCGGTTCTCGCGTGTTCTCGAATCAGATCGGGGAAACGGAAGAGGGGACCGTGGGGAGTTTCCGGTGAGCGCGGGAGAAGGAAAGATGCGGGTGTATACAATTACTGTGTATTTCGGCTTAATATTTATTTGTCCAGGGTAGTCGGCCCTCTTTTGGGGGGGGGGGGGGGGGGGCAACCCAAGTGGGAACATGTTTAAACCGTTTCCCCGAGGAGGGGGCAGGTGGCTGATCCTTGTGGGTTATTGGGACATTTTTGCCTAGTTGGCTGCTCCCGGGGGGAAATGGGGGCGGATACTGAAACGAAGACTAGGCAGGGGTTCCGGGTCTCGCGACTTTCACCTGCTCTCGCGATATCCGTCTCTGGGGTGACGCTGAGAGCGGGGCGGCGGGAGATGGGTTTTTCTCATCTTGGTTGCGCCCTAGAGGCTTCCCCCCCGGGACACTGTATGGTGTGGCGGTGGCGGTGGTTGGTGGTGTTGTTGTTGTTCGTGCCTTCGCGGCCTCACGCCTCGCCTGGAATTGCCTCATTCTCTCTCGCCCGAGCAAAGAATCGACGGCCGAGCGCGATGATCGAACGGGGGGGACGCGGGCAGAGAAGGGAATTTCGGTTTCATGACCAGGTTGAGCGGCAAGCGCCTCGATGACCCGACTCCCCGGGATCGATCCTTTCCCTCCATTCCCTCTGGCGCAAGGGCGTAGTGGTGTTTCCGCGTGGCCGGCCTAGAATGGTCCGTATCGCGATGGTGGGACACACGCACAAACACACACACACACATACATACGCTCTATCACGCGCTCACGCACAAGCAATCAGTGGGTTATGAACAACAAGACACGCACGCACGCATCCCGTACGGGAACGTAGAGCTAACCCCCGTTAAGGCAAGGCACGCGTTACCTAGGAAGGAAGAAGGTTTCTTCTCCTGGGCCACGCGGGCGCCAAAAACAAACTGACTGCAGAGCCTGACTGGCAATTAAGGTTGATGGAGGCGTATCCAATGGGAAGCGAAACTTTGACCTTGGCCTCATCCGTCCTGCCCGAGCTGCCGGGCTTGGGGGGGGAGGGGGTGGTAGGGTACATGTACTGAGGGGGAGGGGGAAGGAAGCGGAAAAGCGTACCCCAGAATGAAACGACGACCTGAATGAGAAACCTGAAGACTCTGGTTGGCATCCCGCATGAAAGAAGCTTTTCTTTCCCTCCCTGCCTAGGCGTGCAGCGAAGCTGTCGTCGTCGAACCCCGGCATCACATTATTCAGGCGCTCTGTCTTCGCTCTTCCCCCCTTCGCTGTCTCTTCTACGACGCGTTTCGCGGTTGGAGGCTAGGAAACCGCCCATCACATGGGGACGTCGGCGGTCAGACCGCCCACCCGTCCCTCTGCGGGAAGCAACGTCGCCATCCGGGGGGGTTTGCTGGTATTCCGTGAGCACGAAGGAACCGGTGAAAAGTGATGTGTTTCGTGGATTGATGTCTGCTTTCAAGGGGGAGGCGGGTGGCCCTACTCGCGGCCGTCGGTCGCCTGTCAGGAAAGGGAGGGGGGAATCGAGGAAGAAGAGGCTGGGAACAGGCGGCGTGGACGGACTGTAAGGCACGCCAGATCCAAAGGCTCGATACCCGGGCCGCTCTCGCACTAGGGCGCGCATGAGGAACAGAGGTAACCACCGACAGGCTTACATTTGTCCCGTTCTTTCCCTCCCGTCGCTGCGTTACGCTTTCCCCTCTTTGCCCGCCTTCTCGCAGGCGCCTCCCGCTGCGCTTGGGGTCCCGATAAGGTTGGCGGCGGGCCTATTGCTAAATCCAGTCTTCACCCGCGGTCATCAAGTCAAGTCAGCCACTCGGCCGAGAGCTTCCCTGAAAAGGACGGAACCGAGGCCTGGCCCTAACCATGAGACCGGGGCCGCTGGGAGCCAGGAATGGGGGGCCGAAGTGGAGGGAATCCACTCTGGACTCGGCCTCCTTTTTTGTTGTACTGTTTATTTTCTTCTTCAGCTGATTCTTTTCTTCTAGCCCGGCGTGGAGTGGAGGGGAGGGGAGGGGCGCAGGGTGTACTACTGTCATTAGGCCCTCCACGCGTGCCCGCATAGTCCGCCCTTTCTCTTCCCTCGCCCCCGCCTCACCCAGCAGCAGGATACGGTTGTGCAGACGGATTTCGGAGCTGGACTCGCTCAAGTTGTTGACAACACACGCAACTCTACTTTTGTCACCAGGCCCCCGGGTGGACTACGTCACGACAATCTAACGCAAGGCGCTGGGATTCCAAGGGGGAGCCACCCTGGTCGTCGTCCATCATGGCCTCACAGCCAAAGTTTAATAAACGATACGACTTACCCAAAGTCGGCCATGATCGGCGCTCTCTCTCTCTCTCTCTCTGTGTGTGTGTGTGTGGCCCGCCGTGGTCTGGGGCTTGGCGCGCTCGCTAGGGACCGACTCTGGGCCGCACAAACTAGGGGCTCGTCCTGCGTACGAACTTGAGGTCCGTCGTTACCCAAAGCATTTTCCGCGTGCAAGGCTCGCAAGGATGAACGAGGCTCTCGTCGTGGTCTGGTCTCTCCCCCTCTTTCTCACACACACTGACACTCACACACACACTCTCTCTCTCTTTTTTTCTCCCTCCCTGCGTTATCGTTCCGTCGCCCGCGCCGTCCCATCTGATAAGCGCGTGCGCGCAAGCGTGTTTTTGCCCATGTGTGCGTCAGTACTGTTGGCCCTCCCCTCCTTCGCCCGCCGGCGGGTGTGCTTGGCTTCCCCCTTCCAACCACCGTGCGCGCCCACGGCAGATTGGATAGAGTAAGAAAGAGACTCGTGTGGCGTCGTCTCCTTGTCGGCTCCACGAGGCGCGGCCGGGCCTTCGTATACTGCCTACACTTGGCTCGACCCAGGACGAGGCCGGCCCTGCACGTCCTTCTTCGGTCGAACACCAGAGACCGACGGGCTCTGGAACATGGCAGCGCGGACGCCGCTGCCCACACCGTGTCGTCATGCGCGGGGAGGCTTCAGGGGCCCAGAACTCAACGACAGATGGCGGCGCCGTACGTGCTAGGTTACGCCGGGGCAGGCAGGCAGCGAGAGGCGGCATGAAAGGCCAGGAGTCATGCACCGCTGGCCCGGCCGGCGGCCATGTTGCCCTTTCCGGCCACCGGCGCCGTTTCTTTGATTGGCCCAGTCAGGAGCCAGGCAGGTATGCAGGCGTCTTTTGCTTGTCCTTTCCCCGAACACGTCCACTTGCTAAGTCATCGGCGGGGTTTCCGGCTCCGGCGCCTCCCAATGTAACCAAGTACATATGTACTTACCTACCCATGGCCTGATCGCCGGGGCCATCTGACGGTGAATGGGCTATTAGCGGGTAGAAGAGCCCCCCCCCACAGATCTTACATTCGGGCCGCAGTATCTAGAGTGGGCGCACGAAATTACGTGAGTTGTATAGTTTTGTGAAGCAGCGGCCCCGATGGACGATCGTCGGGATAGTCATGCTGTGGATCTCCTGATTCGTGGTTGGGTGACGAGGCGGCAAGGTCAGCACCTTACCATCGTCGTGCAGGCGAGCGGGCCAGGGCGGTCATCGATGGCCTGGATGGGCCACGGCATCTGGCGCCCACCAGGGCTGCAACGACACCGCCTGGTAGCATCACGATGCCAAAAAGAAACCCCGACGGGAACTGCTTATGCGGCCCAATGTGGTAGAGTCTAGAGACGCCTGGTCGGCTGGACTGGTCTGGTCATCGCTGCTCTGGGCCATGGTTCCGAGCCGTTTCAAGGGAGACGGAAACTTTGCGCGATGGAGTCGTCGCGCACGCCAGCGTACGAGGGTACTCCGCCGTTGTACTTGGGACGAGATAAGTAACGTGAAAGGAAGGGGAAGGGGGTGGAGGGGAAAAGGTGGTGGGGAGAGGGGACGACACAACGCATGTTCACGGTTGACTACCTGAGAGAGAAAATGAGGGAGAATGAGAGCGACAAAGTGTGTCTTGTGCGGAGGGAAGGAGAAGGGCGGGAGGTGGGCATGGGACAGAAGCTGGAAGCTGCAATTCGTGCTTCTGGCCATCAGAGCACGAGAGGATTTGTGACAATAGCAGCAAGGGGATCTGCAAGCCGCGAGTCGGCTCCATCGACGAGGTGCTGGCACTGGCGCTGGCGATGGTAACAAGCATTTTTGAGTTTGCGTCTAGCTGGGTGTCGAGGGGAAAAGACTGGACGAGCACATTGCCAGAGTGCCAGAGTGGAAACGCCCGGTCGCGATCGGAATGGGGACGCGTCGCCGGTATAGGCTTAGGGGGGCAACGGAAAGAGAAGGTCAAGGCTGATGGAGGCCGCTGCTAACCCATCTTCTATTTGTGGTAAATGACGAGTAGATGGGGCAGAGGCAGAGCGGGCGCAGAGATGGAAAGGGATGGCGAGCGAGCGAGGGTAGGGGGATTTGACGGAGGCCGTTATAGAGCGAGCGGTAGAGGAGCGGTTAGTTGGTGGTGGGGGTTAGTACGAAGTAGTTGGTTGGCAGGCAGCCCGGCAGGCATGCAGGCAGCTCACGAGGGGTAAGAGACCTCAGCTCAGTAATGTAAAGTACCTAACATAGTGGTGGCTCGTAGAGTACTAGCAGCTAAACTCAAGGCTAGTCAGACTGCTAATGATACCCAATATAAAGATTACCCATGCCTACCCTGTCCACTAGCTTGTCTTGAGGCGACCAGCGCGCGCCGTGAGGCGACGATGGCCTGATGAAGCGTGAGCAGTACGAGGCGAGGCGTTGCGACGGGTAGATTGGCAGATGGGGAGGGATGCTTTTTGCCAAGTACAGCGTAAGCTGAAGCCACGACGCAAGTGTACATGTCCCCGGCTCATACGAACCTAGCTACACGCGTCCCGTAGATTTGGATTCGGGTCTCGCTTTTCTCTCGAGCCCTTCGGTCACTTCAGCCAGGGAAGGGAGAGAAGAGCCAAGGCCAGCCAAGGCCAGCCAAGGCCAGCCAAGACCATGGGCCGCTGCCAGCCTGCCCGCCCCTCGTGCGCACGCATCCATCTGGCTGGGACTTCGGGTGCCGCTGGATTTGACCACGGCTATGTGAAGCGAGACCCGAGGCCCGAATCGGTACCTACACCATCCTCGTACCCATGCTTCACCCTCCCACGCCCCTCCCCCCCATCCATAGCATACCTTCAGTACCATACCTGGCCTTTCTAGACTGCGCGAAATGGGGGCATGTGCAAGGGGAGCGCGCGGAATGGTATGGGAAGAAACTCTTTTCTCTCCATCCCTGGCCTTCCGTCCGTCCATCAATTTACGCGTCCCACGACGACGGCCAGCCCATGCCCAGGCCCTGCTGACAAGGTACTTCCTGGCCCATCCATCAAACCTTAGTCCAAATTGCCAATGGAGAGAAGAGGAAGGCATCATGGACTCTGCGTCCCCTCCCCGGGAGGGTAGGAGACGCGATACGTGTTGCCTCGGCCAGCACGCGCTAGTAGCTTCTTGTCCCTTGCCATCTTCTCCTTGCCTGTTCCATCCGACCTTGTTGGGGGCGCGACTACTCATTCAGGCCCCCCTCGTCGCCGGCGCACGGGGATTGGCGGAGAATGGGCTGGGACGACGGGGGGGTGGAAGGACCACGGGTTACCGAGCAGGGAGAATCTATCCGCAGAGGGCTGGTCGCGGCCGAGGTGTCACTTGCATGGACCGGGGAGCGTCGGGGGAGGGACGGGGGAGGGGGAAGGGGGTATATCATTCGTATGTGCGTTTGTATAATCACAGACTTCAATGGCAGCGATACCCGCCTGGCCCGCCGTGTAAGTGAGTACATACGTGCATACAAACGTAGGTGCTTCTCGGATGCGTGCTTGCATGCGCACTCAGTCACTTGCCCGTCCGCCTCTACTATACCGAGGGTTGAGAGGCAGTCTCGGGGATGGACGAGCGGACGGGCGGACGGGCGGATGCACATGTACACAACAGGGGTGTATGTGTATCCCCATCGTGCGCGGACGCACGCGCGCGTACGCCGAGATGCCCTTCTGGCTTGCTCTGGGGCTTTTTTGCTCTGCCCGTCAGGTCGCTACCCTGCATTGCATCACAGCAGCAACAGAACCACCACCGCCATCAGCACTACTATTCGTTGCCGGCGACTAGCTTGACCGTCGCGGGTATCCCGTTCGTGGCTGCGTCTAGATCGCGGGCGTCGCGTCTTTTCTTTGGCTTTCCGTCGTCTCGTTTAGTCTGGTCTCTGGGCCGGCGCTGATCTGGGGTCGGGTTTGCTTTTGCTTTTGCGCCTGCTTTTTTCTTCCCTGCCACGGGTTCGACGCATGCACGGCTTGAGACAGAACAGAGTAGCAGCAGCACCGTATATCCCGGCAGGGAAGGGCATGGCATGTAGTAGCCCAGTTACCCGGACGGCGGTTCTGACGGGCTGTACGGGCCTATATCCTGGCAGGGTGTCGGTAGGAAACGCCGGTGACGAGAAAGCGTCACTCGCTCGCGCATTCTTCCCGTCCCCTGTACTTGATGGAGCCATGTCGTCCCATAGCGGTTCCAGTACCCCGTACCTACGTCCCATCCCGTACACGCAGACTTGAGGCCCAATCCTCGTCACAAGTCCCAGCCCCGACATCAACCCTCCCCCCCCCCTCCAGGGTCCAGGGTTCCAAAACGGTTTCCCCAGTACTTCCATGGCTGACTCGCGTGGCCTTCAATTTTGATAGGACCCCCCAGGGCGAGTCTGTTTGGGTCTGCATCTCGCCCGTTTGGGGGCCCATGGTAGTTCTGGTCCATATGTTTGTCGGCTTCCCCCCGTAGCTAAGGACCCTTTGGTCTTCTTCAGGGTCTGCCTCGTCGAGCGTCTGTATCTGACGTCTTGTCTCTGTCTCTACCCGGCCCTGCTATCCATCCCGCGGTGCTGCTTGCCCGCGACGACCTCCCCACGAGCGAAACGACCCATCGTCCAGGGCCCTGATGCTTGCCCTGCCCGACACGACGCGGCATCTTCGTGCTCCCAGTCCATTGTTAGCCTCTGGTCAAGTGGAACTTCTTTCCTTTGATTCCGCCCGTCTTCGCTGTCTCGAGAGCCCACCGTGTCCGCGGCGGCATTTGCCATCTCCCCTCGGCTCCCTTTCCACACGCCAGCTCGCCCGCAGCAAACGACAACGCTTGTCTGCTGCCGCCGCCGTCACCGTCGTCCCCGGCAGCAGCAGCAGTAGTAGCCGTAGCCGTAGCAGCCGCACCAGCAACAGCGGCAGCGCGGGACGGCAAACCCCGTCGTGCATCAAATCCCACCTCCCCCCACGTTCGCCCGCTCCTCCAGCTCCCACTCCCCGGATCCGGTCGTCCGCCCCTACTACCAGCCCGTACCCGTACCTAGACACGCACCATCTGTGCGTGTGCGTCGTCGTGTCCGTGTGCCCGCGTGTCGTCCCGCTCCCATCACGACGCGCCACCAAAAAAAAGAAGGAAAGCCAAGCTACCGCGCGCCCGCCCGGAACCACCAGCGCCGCGTCACGTCGCATTCGACACGCTTTCGGGGCGCAGCTTCGCGACGGGACCCAGCCCGCCGGATTGCGCTTCCGTGGCCCCGGCATTGCCTGTCTTCGGTTCCCAAAGGTGACGGCGTAGGCACGCCTCGCGTTCCCGCGCTTCCCGTCCCGCCTACCGCGCGTAGGCGGCCATCCGTCCCGGGCCTCCCAACACACCCCTCGCTAATAGGGGTCGCCCGCTCCCGCTCCCCGACGGCCGATCGCCGCCCCTCCCACCCCGACGATCCTTCCGCCTCCCGCCATGGCTCCGGGTCGTCCGCCCAAGCGGCCTGGTGAGCCCGACATGGAGTCGCCCGACGGCGCGGTCAAGTGCAAGCTGCCGCGGCTCAACAGCGGCGGTGCACCCAATGATTTCTCGAGCGTCGTAAAAAGCAAGCTGCAGTCGTACACGAGGACGGGCCAGGCGTGCGACCGCTGCAAGGTGCGCAAGATCAGGTGCGACGCCCTGCCCGAGGGCTGTTCGCACTGCATTAACCAGAACCTCGAATGTTACGTGACGGATCGCGTGACGGGCCGGACCGAGCGCCGGGGGTACATGCAGGAGCTCGAGCGCGAGAAGAACGACATGGTGAACCACATCCGTGACCTGGAGCGCCTGCTGGGCGCTAACGGCATCGAGGTCAAGCCGTGGTCGCCCGGCTCGTCGCCCGTGCAGCCCCCGCACGATGGCCTCCACGGCGGCTACGACGCCATGTGCGGCGGTGGTGGAGGAGGCGCAGGAGAAGAAGACGGAGGAGGCGGCGGCGGCGGCGGCGGAGGGAGCAAGGAAAACTGGACGCAGATCAATTCGGTCTGGGTGAAGAGTGGCAGGGACCTGCCCAAAACTCAAACCAACGCCCCCATCTCGAGGCAAATGCTCGATCCGCTGCCGGCCGACGTGCATCTCGGCGTCGGCGTCGACCAAGGCCGCTCCAGCTCAATCAAGGGCACTACGCTGTCCATCCTGGGCAGCACCATAGATGTCAGCTCCTTCGACGGGCCCGACATGGACGAGCCGGCCGCCGGCGCCCAGGACCGGTCGCCCCTGTACAACAAGTCGGTTCGGGCCATGATGCAGTCGGCTTGTGGCGTCAACCCTCCCGTGCAGGTCGAATACCCGCCCCGGGCCGATGCTTTCACCTATGTGGAATGGTACTTTCTCATATCGTACCCCTTCCACCCCGTCCTCCACAAGCCGTCCTTCATGGACCTGGTAAGCGGCCCCTCCCCGTCCCCTCTCCTTTTCCCCCTTGGCCCCGTATCGGCAGTGGCACGCTAAACTAACCTGGCGCCCGCAGCTGTCCCGGCTCTACGACGATCCTTCCTTCAAGCCCACCGTGGCCGAGTCTGTCATGGTGCACATGGTTTTTGCCTCCATCTACCTCCAGTACAGTCTGCGGAACCAGGAAACCCCCCAGCAGCGGGCCAGGCTCAACGACCTCTCCAACAAACACTACCACTATGCCCTCGCCAAGTTCAGCGACCTGACGACATCGCGCACCCTTTCCGACCTGCAGGCCCTCACCATGATTGCTATCCACACGCGGGCCTTCCCCAAGCCGGCCTGCAGCGGCATGCTGACGCACTACTGCCTGGGCTTCGCCACCGAGCTGGGCCTGCACCGTGCGTCCAAGAAGCCCAACGAGGGCACCGATCTCGGCACCGAGATGCGCAAGCGGGTGTGGTGGATCATTGTCTCCATGGTCGTCTCGCTCAACGGGCGCATGGGACGACCCATGGGCATCCAACTGGCCGACTGTGACGTGCCCTTCCCCGAGATGATCCCCGACGAGATGCTCAAGCCCGACGGGGTGGATTCGTCGCGCGGGGGTAAGTGCCTTTACGAGATCGGCGTCATGACCTTCAAGATCGCCGCCATCTTCCTCGAGATGTACTCGACGCTGTACTGCGCCCGCCGGGACCCGAGGAGCTACCTGCACATAGTGGAGGAGCTCGAGGCCAAGGCGGATGCTTGGAGGAACGACCTGCCCGAGTCGCTGCGGAGGGTCGAGGGCAACGAGAACCAAATGTACGCGCTCTGGGCCAAGAATGTCGAGGCCGAGTTCCGCCTGCTGGTGCGCCACCCATCGGTAGCCATGACGCATGACCCCAAGGTCCTGGCCGAGAACACGAGGATATGCGAGCAGGCGTCCAAGGACATGCTTCACTGCGTGTACGAGCTCTACAAGCTCAAATCGGTCGACACCACGTGGTACGCCTTGGCCGTCTACATCGCCGCCATCTTCTCTGCCCTGGCGGCCGTATGGGAGAGGAGGAACGAAGTCTCCACGGCTGAGGTCGAGGCCTTGCGGCACGATATGAACCTGTGGCTGATGATCCTAAGCGACTCGGCCAACATCATCGGTATGTTTGCCACGTCCGCAGCACGTCTGGAGATGGGCCCAAGACACTAACCCTGGATGATTGCAGGAACTGACACGACGCTCCACGACTCCGTAAGTTCCATCATCGACCGGACCATCTCCTGGATCGAACGCGACAGGCAACGGCGGGTCAACGAAACCGGCCCCTTGCAAGTGACGCAGGACATGATCAAGCATTCACCGCAGTCTACACCCTACGTGAGTAACCTGCCCAGCGTGAGTGCTGCCGCGGGCCATGGCGGCGGCAACGATGCAGGGGCCGGCAACGCAGCCTCGGTCCCGGGCCTGGCAAGTTCGCGCAATGGCTACTATGCAGCACCGGGACACGAGCCCAACACCTACTCGCACCTGCCGTACAGCGAATCGGCGCATGGCACCAGCAGCCTGGGCTACGAGGCGGACCACCACCAGTTCCTCTACGCCCAGGCCGCGGCAGGCGTGAACGCCCACCACGTGCCATCGCAGGGGCAGGGGCAGCCGCCGGCGCAGTCGTCTGGCCACGCCGCGCAAACGTCGCACGCGCAGACGCCCGTGGGCGAGCATCACAACCCCCTGTCGTCGTTCGGGGCGCAGGCGCCGCAGATGGCGCAGCCCACCTCGGACATGATGTGGCGGCAGACGCCGGGGTCGGCGGGCGGCAACACGTGGCAGGACTGGACGGCGGCGGTGGTGGACAACCAGGACCGGTACAGCGCCAACGCGCTCATGTCGCTGGGCCACGCGGTACCGCGGTCGGGCAGCAACATCGTCAACGACGGCAGCGGCACGGCCCACGACCTCGTGGGCATGAATGCGCCCGGCATCCCTGCCACCGCTGGGCCATTGCAGTGGCCGCTGCTGCTGTTCCACGACGGCACCAACGTCGGCGGGGCTTGACAATTACCGCCGGGCTGCAGTGGCGCCTACCCCGAGGACCACCGCCCCTCGAAGGGGGCAACCAATCCCTAGCAGTGGCCGTGGCAAGCGAGATGGCATCCATAGCAGTGGCAACGGAGGGCAGCCTGGGAATCTGCCTTGGATGCCCTCCCTGCTGGATGACGGGGCCCTGCTCTTGAGTCGCGAGGCGCAGTGACGGGACGTACACGCCCTGCGTCCCCCATCTTGTTCTCCTGCCCCTTTCTTACATCTCACCGCATCGTTGCACCATTGCAATTGTAATATCACCATCCCTAGAGGCTACCTGTCAGGGACCAGTCAGGCACCGCATACTTCCCCACCACCACCTCGTTTGCCAGCATGGCTGAAATTGTTGTCTCTGCAGCCATGTTGGTACTGGCCGCCGTGATCGCCGGCTCAGCAATGTACCAGCACAAGCGTGACCGTGTCCGCGTCCGTCGGTCCAAGGAGCGAAACGCCTCCGCTACGGACAATGGCGGCGGGGCTCGGAGACGTGTGTCTTCACCTCGTCAACCAGTACCAGTGTGGGATTGGTCGGGACCCGTACCTGTGGTGCGCTACGTGTGATTCTAATCACTTCCCGTACCGCCCAGGAGCCCCTCACTCCTCTTGAATACGTTTGCCCCTAGACACCTCATGTTTGCCTCTCGTGGCTACGTTGGTCTCGGCTCGCGTTTGTCCTGGCGGTTGCACTCGGCCCCTCTCCTGCTCCCGTTCCTGTTCCCGTTCCTGGCATCCGGCCGTCATAGCTCTTCGGGCCCGGCGACGTCGCCGCAACAAGCAATGGGAGTGCAAAGGAGAAGAACAGGCGCACCTAGCGGGGCGGCATACAGGCGATACACATGGACGGCACAGGGCTGCACAGGGTGACCACAGAAGAAGAGGGGCGAGTCAATACACTACCTACCTAACCACAACGCCTCTTGGAGCGCACTTTCTGAGTTTTGGTTTTGGCCGTCAACACGCAGCATCCTCGCCTGTCCTATCCCCTCAAGATCATTGCGGCCCCCTCGTTGCCCATATCTCTCGGCTTGGCTCTTCACCACTTTGGCCGCCAATCACACTCCAGGGTGGCGCGCTGGCAAGAGGCGTTTCGATTGCCCAGGCGCGGGTCAAGTACTAGGGCACTCGTTGGGGGTCCTGCGAGGGAACCTCTGTTTCGGCTCTACGACGTCTGTCCCTACCGCCATGTTCAGGTCACTTTTGCCCACGGCTTCCATCTTTATCGCCGGCATCATGGCGGCAGTCGCGAACGAGTTACGCCCCTGCACGAGTCACCGGGAATGCCAAGGAAGGCCCCGATTCATGTGCAAGCGGAAGGCACGGTCGGCTCGGTCCAGACGGAACACGTCCAACTCGCTGTGGGCGATGCACGTCCAGGCCAACCAACCCATCTACCGACAGGCCCTACAAAAGATATAGAGCGAGCAGCCCCCTCCTTGCATAACGTCACGCATCCCCTTTCTGATACGAACCTACGGCCTTCCCCTCGTCCCTGCCAGCGTCGTCTATCATTGCCGACCCCAGCATTATTCTTCTACCACCCGTCATGGCCGTGGTACTCGTGTTCCCCATATACCTTCCCGTCGCTCTCGGCGTCGGCGCCGCCATTGGCTTCGCTGTCCATAAATACAAACAGTACCGGGAACGCAAGAAGCAGGGCAAAGAAAACCCGGTACCACGTCAGACCAAATTCGCTCCCACGGCGGCTGGCATGACAGAGGCAGATCAAGACCAGCCCGAGAGCCCAGTGAACCCAGACTTGGCCCCCACGGCGGCTGGTATAGCAGAGGCAAAATGATACCCACCGTGAAGGGAATTTCAGCTTTCTCTGGGTCTCTACAATATCTCCTCTTTCTCACCGTCATCATCCCCCCCATCGTCTGCGCCATTAGCTACGCCACCTACAAACAAGAAAAGCGTCGGGAGAAGCGGACCGGAATCATGGAGTGCCGAGGCTTTGTTTATACGGTGCCTGGTACGGAAGAGGCAGAACGAACCGAGCCCGGGAGTGTAGCCGACCGAGACTCGGCTCCCGCGGCGGCTGGCAGACAATTATAAACGGTACAGCCCTCTCATCTTCGACATCACCGTGGGGTGTCAGCCTCCAGACAAGCATGGCGACCCCTCGACTCCTCACGTTGCCGGCCTCTGCCAAGTCATAGCCCATCAGCTTCATCGTCCCTGTCATCATGGGTCACGCACTTTATAATGCCTTTGCAGCATGTCATGGCCACACATTCTCTCGTCTCGATACCTATGGCTGCTCTATTGTATCTGGACTGAGGTGGCAAGTCGATGGAGACCCCCGGCGGTGTGGTATATGGATGGACTTGGTTAGATCGGTTGATCAAGGCCACACACAAGAAGATTGATAGGTGGTGACGCGATAGAAGTACAGTTTTACAGTATCGATAGGAATTATACCCTATGGAGCCAAAGGCTCCATCAGCCTCGTTTGCTTTCTTTGCGTGGCCTGCCTTCTGTGAAACGTTGACCATGTTGTACACGTGGCTGGTTGGGTTCTGGTGGTACCGCAAATGTGCGGGTCTCTCTCTGTTGTTTGCTTCCAGTCCTCTGCACGGGCTTTCCATCGATGTCCCGCCCAGGCTGTCGCGCATGCCTACCGGGGGAGAGGGAGAGAGAAAGAGAGGCATACACACAAGAACCGACCTTGTGACACCGTTGATGGCAGGAGGGGACGAGGGCCCCGACGAGGGGAGCACAAAGAAAAAGAGGGCGCGCGGCTGGCTACACGGGCATCCTGCGCCCGAGGGCGAGAAGTCGCTGTGGCACCGCAGGCCTCGTTGCCTTGTCCCACGAGGAAGGCCAAGGAGACCAGCACGGGGCCGGGGGAGGAGGTCCATCTTCTATAAGAAGAGAGAGGAAGAAGGGGAGGGCCCGGAGTCGTTTGGGTCGCCACGGGAGGGGAGGAGGAAGGAAAACCAGAACTTGTCCCTCCGTTTCCCTTTATCCCCTTTTCATTCGGACCCGCATTCCAGGCCCCTAGGGGCTGTTTTAGTCGACGACGCCCAAGGGTTCCAGGACCTCGAGAGACTATCCTGCTTGAGGACGGGGGAGAAAGCGTCCCGGTTCCGGTCTTGGAGAGGAGCAACGCCCCGTTTACGACACTATCCGGGACGCGGAAAGAGACCCTCATCATACCCGACGAAGAGATACATGGTGAGCCCAAAACGAAAAGAAAGAGGAAGACAGAGAGGGAAGCACCGCCCCGAAACCGATATGTTCGCTCCTTGGTTCGGGATCCTGAGCGGCCTCCTCGCGGGGGCCGTCGTGGTGGCGGCCGGCGGCGGCCTGGTCCGGGTCGACCGCTCCGATTGTACGAACGGGTTGGATCGGCGGTGTTTCGGCTGCGGAGAGTGAGTCCTTGTCCCCTTTTCCGCCTCCATTTTCCCATTCCCTCCCTTTTTGCCTTCTTCCCCTTTCCCCCAGTCTATCCTCTCGTCTTCTTTTTGCTCCGCGGGAAAGGGGTGGCGGTTGTGTGATGGGGCCCAAGATATAGATTGGGGCGTGGGATTTCCGGGAAGAAGGGGGTTGGAAGGAATGGGGAACCTGTTCATCTCCGCGAGGAAGAGAAAAGAAGAAGAAAAAGAAGAAATGGCTAACGGCGTGGTGAACAGCGACATTAGCTGCTGGAGCCCGCTGTGCCAGTGGTGCGACGATTGCGTCTGGAACGCCGACACGGGCACGACCTCGAGTAGCGAGTGCGGGGGCGCCTAGGCCGTGTGCGTACGACGGGGCGGAGTACGGAGGAGGAGGAGGAGAAGGGGATAGACAGGGTACTATGTTTATGGGGGGAGGGATGTGAAGGGGGATGGGCAGGCCTGGCGGGAAGATGGGTTCGAGGAGGGCATGGAGAGGAGGGCTGCCGCGAGAGACGGATTAAAGGGGTGCGAGGAAAGCTAGGAGGTCGAAGGGGGTGCCTAAGTGGTGAGAAATTGGGCGCTTGTATCCCAGAGGGAAACGGCCCCGCGCTTCTTCCTTTCCTCTCTTTTTTTGGGCACTCGACTTCTTTTTCCTCCCTCGAGAAAGACTGGAATGAAAACGCAAATATTTTCCCCAGGCACGCTTGGGGTAGTGGTGTGAGTCTCCACCCCTAGCCCGCGCCGACAAAACGGCGTCTTCAACAGGCGAGAGGATCAACGAAAATGCCTCCAGGACCGCGCTCGTCATCGACCCTCCTTCCTCTTTTGGGCAGGCCACACCGTGGTCGACACCCGGGAACACACTTTTCCCCCACGCTGGCAAAGATGCCTGTGGACGTCCCTCTCCGCTGCCACGCGTCTCTCGGCCGTTGTGAAGGGGAGAGACGTGGAAAGGACGAAGGCGATCCTTGGACACACGGGGAGTCCCCGCCTACGATATGAGGGGAGAGGCTCTGTCCGGGCAGCATCTTCCCTACTGCCCCCTCTTCAGACATCTATACAAAAGGCAGATAAATGGTGGCTCAACCGCTGAGGACTATAGTGCTTCGTATGGAAGAGGGGCGGCCATCGAGGTAAATGGCTGGAACGACTTACACGCAGGCCGGGTATCGAGGGCGTACGGGCTTTCCAGCTGCCGGACGCCAGAGCGCCAGCTGACGGGAGCTACCCCACCATCGGGCGAAGGCGACCCCTCCATTCCCAGGGCGCGCGATGCTTGCAAGCAACTTTGCGACGGCGGGGCTTCGGTATCGCATCCCCCCCCCGGGCATCGTCAGTCCTGCGCACTTTCACCGACTTCGCTTTCTTCCTTTTCTCTCCCCCGCCATGCTGCTGGAGACGGTCGCGGTCGAGCACGTGCCGGCGTCGCACACGGTGCACCTGGCGCTGTTCCGCAACGTGGCCAACGCGGCGTTCCTGCAGGCGCAGCTGCTGGCGCGCAACGCCGACTTCGAGTACGCCTTCATCGACGCCGCCACCATTGCCTCGCGCTTCCACCTGCTGAGCGCCGTCTACAAGGCCGTCGCCGCCGAGTTGGCCGGCGCCATGAAGACCCCCAACGTCCACTCCGAGATTGTCACGTCGCTGAGCTCCAACAACAACGTGAGTTTTTTCCTTGACCCCCCCATTCTCTTCATCCCGGGTGTGATACGTGGTTTGTTGTGCTGAACCTTCTCCCTCCGCGCACAGATAGCAGAGGCGTACCGTCGGTTCGGCGTCCAGCCCGGCACCCGGGACGTCGTGGTGGTCAAGGTGCTGATGGCGCGCGACGGCGACGACACGGGCCCGGCGCCGCGCCCAACGGCCGCCGACGTCGAGGCGCACCTGCGCGCGCACGTCGAGGGCGAGCCGGCGCCCTGCAGCGACGCCGAGCTGGGCCGCGCCACCGACTGGCCCCGCCTGCGCAAGTACCACAAGCTCAACGGCCTGCCCTGGCTCGACGCCCTGCCCGACGAGGCCGCCCGCCGCCGCGAGCTCGAGCTGCTCGTCGTCGCCGGCATGGCCATGCGGGGTACCTGACGGGGAGGGACGCGGGGGAAACCGAAAGGGGAGAAAAAGAACGAAGGACGTGGGATGAGAGATGAGAGAAGAGGAAGAGGAAGAAGGAGAAGAAGAAGAGAGGACAGTCTAAGTGTCGCCCCCTTCTCTAGCTAAACCGACCTGCCTCCCCCGACCTATACCTACCGGCTCGGTAGGCTCCGTGGGAAAAGATAAACACACACACACACACGCCCCAAGAGAGAGAGGGAGAGGGGGGCAGACGATCGGTACCCGGTGTTCACAATGCCTTTGGTTTTGGCTTTCCACCTTTTGCCGACAAACAGACAGCAGACTGGCAGTTTACGGGACACCGTGACTATCGATCGAGACTAGTGAATCGGTACCTATGCGTGTAGGTAGACACGATATCACATCGGCCCGCTTGCCCTCGGCCTCACTGGCGTTGGTTCGGCGGGGAGACTCGGAACCGGCCCACGGACAGCGGAACGGGAGGAGAGGGGGCCATCACACGATAGGGCTACAGGAGGACCGCAGGTCGGGTTCCAAACACCCACCCGGCCCACACTCGCACCCGGTGGACGGCGCGGTTTGTGGCCGGCCACTGCAAGTACCTGTTCCGGCGTTGGGCGCCGAGAAAGGAAGCGCGGGACCCGAGGTGTCCCATTCCACCCCCGACGCCGGGCCGGGCGGCATCATGGAGCCGGACACCCCAAGAGTAGTTTAGTTGCGTTACCCTGTAAGCCCTCGTTGATACCATGATAACCCCCACCCTATGATGAACATTGCCGTGATACCGGAGGTCCTTTTCGCCCACGGCAGCTGCGAGTGAGTGCCCGGCTGGCCGGGAGTCCCGAGGGGCGGTTGAAACCCGGGAAGGGGAGGCAGCGTGCCCGAGGGACGTCAAATGAGATGCTGGCGGGGCTGGGGAAAAGGGAGAAGGGGCATGGAATAGTTGTTGCCGTTGTTGCTTTCCCCTAGAACACCTTTTGATGAGAGGAGGGGGGATGCTGGGAAAAGCTACGGATAAACAAATCTCTTACCACGTTCACTGGTACGGCGATTCACGGGGCGCGACGAGGAACTGCGGAAATGGATTATGGAATGTTGGACTGCTTGTTCAATTGCGCTGCGCTGCGCTGTGCTGTGCTGCTGCCTCGTTCGCGGCCACGCGACGGATAGCAGAAGATTGTCTCACGTATGGAGACGGTGCAAAAAACATCCGTGATATGAAGAAAGCAAAAACGAAATGCAAACCGCATGCTGATCCGCCCCCATGGGATATAATGCCTTTGACGAGATGAAAAAGAAATATCATCAGAAAACCCCCACCCCCGAATCCACCACCGGGAGAGAGCAAACAAAACCGAGGAGACCCAGTTCATCAAGTTTCGTTACACCGTGGCGCGGGTGTACCTTGCGTGGCGTGCTACGGATGATGGCAAGGTACCACGCATGCAGACTTCGCGCCCCGTCTTCTTTCACCCCTCGTGTTGTCGTGGTATCTTATACACGCTTGGCGTGCGTGCTGTCGCCCCAGACACGGGCCCAGAAGCGACGCTAGAGCTCCGCCCACATGGCGTCGCGGCCGGCGCGGGTGCGCTGGACGGCGTCGCGGTTCTCGTGGGCGCGGCGCAGGAGGTACTTCATGCACTCGCCCGTGGAACCCCAGACGATGTACTTGTAGGCCCGCGTCTTCTCGATGCCATCGCGCAAAAGGTCGGCCTTCTTGATGGCGACGAGCTCGCACGACACCTCATCCGCCATGCCCATGAGCTGCGCGATGGCCAGTTCGCGCACGCCCTCCGACGCCGGCAGCGAGTCCCGCAGCGCTCGCGCCTTGCGCACCGATTCCATATTGTGGGATCCCAGTACCAGCGACACGAGCGGGAAGGTCGTGTCCGGAGCCGACGCCGCCGGCTTCAGCGTCGAGTTCCATGTGCGTCGGATCACGGCGTCGGCCACGCCGTCGTAGCACGCGTCCGTCTGCTCCTTGGTGTCGTGGATGATCTCGCGCGGGTCCGAGCCCAGGTACGCGCCGCGCACGAGCTTGACGCCGAGAGTGAAGTTGTCACGCGCCGCCGCCGCCAGGTGCGTGGCGAGCGTCGCCGGTGTCGACTTCAGATAAGCCTGGTAGGTGCCGTAGACGATGGCGTGGTTGGGCGTCGTGTTGTAGCGGCGCTGGTAGTCGAGCGTCCAGTCGTCGATGCCGGCCTGGATGGCGTCCTGCTCGGCGTCGAAGAGCAGGGGCACGTCGCGGGCCTTGGCGAGATCACAGATTCGGTCAATTTCGGCGCGCAGTTCCTTGGGCGGCGGAAGCCGCTCGCGCAGCGCGTACAGGGCCTGCCGCCCGGCGCCACTGAACTTGACCGACACGAAGTCGCCCGGCTGCGCGATGCGCAACGTCTCCATGGTGCCCTCGGCCCAGGGTTTTACTTCGTTGGCCACGACCGCCTCGTCCGATGCCGAGAGCCCGTCCGTCTCCGACTCGTTCATGACCACCTCGCGCGCATAGCCCAGTAACACTCCGGTGAAGCCGACCTTCTTGAGGCCATCGACCGTCTGCCGCACCTCGGCCGCGTTCTCCCCCGCGCAGAACTGCGCGTAGAACGTCTTCTTCATCACAAAGCGCAGCAGCGGGTTCTTGTCCGGGTTGAGCAGCGGATTGCTGGTGTGCGCCAGCACGTTCATGATGGCCAGCGACGGGCCCAGAAGCATAGGCGACGATGAGATGGTCGTAGTGCCAAGTGTGCGGAGCACCGTTGTGAGGGGGAGGATGGATAAAGGGGCTTTCCGGGCCATGTTGGTGGCCTCGGCGAGCGTCTCGGTTGTCACCGCGGGCGGGTGGTTGGCGTGCAGCGACGCTGTCCTTGATGAGGCCTCGCTGGGAGGTTGTGGCCGTTTGGACGAGGAGTGAATGTGCCTGCTGCGCATGGCCGAGGTACCCATGGCTCGCGGCGCCAGGCCGCCGCTTCTGGCGATGGGGAAAAGACTACATGATGCCCGGTTGACCGCAGCCATGGTGGAAGGTAGAGCCAACTGCCGACTCGAAACGAAAGCTTGGACCATATCCGCGACTCCCGGCCTGTGGTATAGACCGGCGATAAGAGAAGAGGGGGAGGTAGATACGGAAAGATGCGCTTGGAATGCGAAGGACGAAGGGAGGGGTGGCGATAGAATGAGCAGCAAGGAGTGTCGCGTGTGCAGCGGATGAAGAGAGAGACGGCTATGACAGAGACAGTAGACCCCGACACATCAAGAGGGGGAGGAGGGCAGCATACTTCTATTCATCCCCGAGAGGGAACCCCTCGATGAGAAGGTATGGTTATCTCCGTTCTCGCAACGGCTCAAGCTTCCCGCATGGTTCGGCAACTCGAGATGAGCAGCTCTGCGGCTGGCTTGGCTGGCTCGGCCCTCCAAGCCCGGCCGGGGCGCGTACCAGCAACTCCAACTATCCACCCCGGACGACTAGTACTTCGTAGTAACCCGCCGCATCGCGGACGCAATGACACTTCGATGCTGGGTGCTTATCAGGGAGCGTCACGTGGGTGGGGAAGGGATGAGGGAGAAATGCCGCCTATAGCCGTGCGATACGTGGGTGTTGCAGAGCGCCAGACTCGAAACCATTGGCGAATTAGATTGGCACGCCGTGTTTTGCCGGGGGACATCGAGCAACAGGCGAGGCGCCAGAGCACACGCCAGACCACGGGCTGCATGGCTGGGCCGGATTAAGCCACGGCACTGCTAATCGACGTCCGACTCAGGCTCTGGTGGTCGAGCAGCCGCAGTCGGACCTTTCCAAGCTTGGCGCGGTGTGGGTGCCAAGGTGCTGACAGGCGGGCGTCTGGAAGCTCCGGCTAGCCAGTCAGTGCCAGGCAATCAACCATAGCGCCGTCCCTTGGCCTTCTGGGGACCATCTCGGCTCTCGTAGTCGACCTTCGGCTCAGGGTGGATCTCCATCTCGTAGGCGGCCCCATATGCTTGTTTCTAGTGGGCACGCGGTGGCCACCATCGCCTGCGACGGCCAGCCAACCTCGACCGAACATGCTGGAATAGGCAACTTGTCGCGCATTGTGACCACACTCGGCGCCGTGGCAAACGTAATCAACGTAATGGACCTGGCGAGTTGGAGACGGAAAAGGCCACGAGCAGTTATCAGCCACTCACGCGGTAACCCGGCCGCTGCCGCCGTCTAGTTTGAACGTTGTAGCGGCAGGGAGCAGCCGGCCAACCCGTGGCCCGCCCTGGTGCCTGGCGGCAATAGTCTGTCGCCCGCCGGAGTTCTTCTGGTACTAGCGGTGGTGGTGGTAGTGGTGGTAGTGGTGGTGGTGCAGGGGTTAAAGGGATCCCAATTGTCCCACACGGCTCGGCTGCAGCCATGGATCTGGGTTGCTGGGCTGCGCCCTCGCACAGACAGCGTCGCGACTTGAGTCGTGTGGGTATAGGGACGGGCGGCTTTGACGTAGCTGGGTCGGAAGGGCTGGTTGGGAGGGCCCGGAGAGGGCCTGGAGAGGCCTGGAGAGGGCCCGGAGAGGGCTTGGAGAGGGCCAAGAGGACCATAGGGTCTCTGACCGGCCGCAATGACCCCGGCCACCACTGCACGCGCCATGGGTGTGCAGACCCAGAAATGGAGAAATGGAGGCATGGCCAGGATCAGCGGCTCGGCCAGCGACGGCAAGACAAACGAGCGACCCCGTGGCCAGGCATCGAGACAGCTCCGAACCAGGAGCAAGTGGCGCGGTGTCCCCGTCGATTCATCATTTTTGTCAAGGGAGCAAGCCATCGGCTGATCAGGCCATGTTTTGTTCTTCTGTCTTATTCCCTGCCATTCCAACATGTCTTCGTATAAACTCGATGTAGCCGACCGGTCGACCCTGGATCAAACTGAGAAGGTCTTGCACGCCGCCGTACGCGAGGCCGAATAACAGCCCTTTGCGCGCCGTTCTGGCCGTCTCGGGCACTGAAAACTTGTCTATGGAGATGGCCATGATCAGCACGTGGGGGGGGGGGGAACAGGAGGATGCATGCAAGCAAGCAAAAGCACAGCAAAAGCATGGTAGGGCACAAGCACATCGGCGGGACCTACTGATCAAGCTGAAGCCACCAGCGACGGCCAGACTGGCGCCCACGGTGTTGAACATGTCTTTGGACCCTCTGTAGACATCAAACAGGTTCTCGGCGCAAAACATGGCCGCGGTAAGGATGCTGAGGCGCGTGCCCGTCCGCAGTCCCTCCTTTAGACCGCCAAACGCCAGATGGTAGTTTTTGCTCTTGTGATATAAATACCAGCCGGCCGTCGTGGTGGGCAGCTTGTGGGCGTGCTCCGCTCGGAATCGCAAACCGGCCATTTTGCTGCCCATGGACAGGCCCAGCGACATGCCGATGCCGAAGCCCGCGACGGCGGCGCCGGGGATACGTATGAAGGACGGCATGGAGAGTCGGGAGCTGCGACACATTTCGTCGTAGTCTTCACGTGTCAAGGCGGGTCGCCCGAGAGCTTGGTTGTTGTGTGTCACCTCGGTGATACGCTCCTCGAGGAGGCCCATGGCGGCGACGATGATCTGGCGGCGGTCCGCCGGCGGGGGGTGATCGAGGGGGGGTCGAGGACAGGGAGCACCGGTATTCGGTGTCGGAAACGGAGCCGGCGAGGCTGTTCGTGAAGTTGTAGACGGAGACTGTCGAGAAGGCGAGCAGAAACGTAGATTTACCCCAGCAGCAGTGTCTCACCAGCTTCTCAATTTCATTGGGTGTCGAGGAGCCTCGGCCCTTGGTTTTGCGATTCTCCTGCCTGTCCCTTTTCCTGCGGACTACCGCTCACTTTTGGCAGGTGGGAGCTCGGGCCATTCCAGAACCCGACAGGCAGGCGTCCACTAAACTGGCAGAACGGAACGGGTATAATGAATCCAGATGACATAGTACATCGTACACGACCGTGTACATTTCGTCCTTTGTTCTACGGGACCCGAGCCTATTGCAACTAGTTCAACCGATTGAGTGTCTGGGCTTTTTGTGCTTTACGCGAAAACACGTGCCAACGCGTTTGAGGCTGGTTAGAAGGGACGTCGTCATCGTCGTCCAACGTACCTCTATTTCGATATCGATCGCCTAAGGCACGGTGGTACTTACTTTACTGCCGCCCCAAGTCGCGCCTTCCGCCTTTCCAACTTCGCTTCCCAGCGCTGCAGCAGGCGGACAAATCAACATCACAGCCTCATCTCACTCGGCACCATCAGGCCTGCAGCCTGTACCAGCAAAATGGTAGCTCCAACCCCCTTCGCCGCTACTACCATATGTATACGCGTACCAGGAAACTGACAGTCCTCCTTGCAGGGGCAAGGAAACATTCCCAAGGACACTGATCTCACGATGCGCTTCAAGCACGGCATCCACACTATCTTTCTTTTTGTGGACCCTATGTCCAGTTTTGATGAGGTCGCCAGCGACCTGCTTGTTGTTCTCCAGGAGCGTTACCCGGACGGGCTCATGACCGGCGCCACACTACCAGACGATGCCTCGCGCATAGACTTCGCCGTGCCCAAGAACGCTCTTGACCCGACGCAGGGCTGGAAGCCGCTGAACGCCGCCGGCAGTGACACGCTCACCTCCAAAGGCCTCAAGGATAACATGATGGTCGCCTTTGCGTTCCGGGACGAGGATGCAGACGCCGGCGACGTGGAATTCCCGGTCGACTTCCCTACCTACGACGACGAGGGCGAAGAGGAGGAGGAGGAGGAGGAGGAGGCCTGAGAGAGGGGGGAAAGCAACCTGGGTGATTCCCTTGGAAGGTTGGAACTGCTCCCAGGATCCGAACGAGCTACAACCTCATGGGTGCCTTCCTGGATTCTTGCACCAAACCGAGCTGGCAACGGGGCTTGTGTGACAAGGGCTGACGGGCCACCGCCGATGTGGTTCTTACGTCTGCCCGCCTCTACGTTTCCAGGACTATACGATTTGTGTTCCGTACAGGCAAGCATATGGAGTGCGCGCGCGTGCTTGCGTCCCGTAGCGAGTTGTCACCAACCTTGGTGACGGGAAAAGGAATACGTCGAGTCAGCTGACAGGGGGGAAATGGCTGTGAGAAGAGTCTGAAACCCAGAAATGCAGAAAAGTACATTCCCCGGCTACTCGAGCTCGGACCGGGGAAGCACCTACGAATTACCATGGTACAGCCATGTCAGTAACTCCAAGTACCCCGTACTCTCTCCATCTGCCGACTATAAATATGAATGTCCAACCACGCCAGGATGGTCCCCTAGTACGTACGACGCCTACATAGTTTCACGTGCAGATTAATCAGGTTCGGTGCAACCTCCAGCAACATGGGAGATGAAAGCCTGATACATCGTACACACAGGGCGGGCTAGGGGCCAGACGGGGTAGGCAAAAGATGACGCCCGATTGGCTAGAGCAGTGCCAAGGCCAAAGCCAGGGGCCATCATCGTTCCTAGGCCACCACCGCATCGCGACCACTGGGTTTTTCGCCGGTCCCCTGTCCCCTATCCACCCCCCCAAAATCCGTCGCTGATCTCGAGGAAGGCGGCTGCTGACCCATCTTCCCCCGAAGCGCCGTCAACACCAACTGAATGGCCCGGCACTTAATGTTTTCTTTGTGTATTGTTCGCCGCTTCGCTCTGTTCTGAACCGCTGGACAGACAGACAAGCGCTTCTTTGCTCCCCTTCCCTACTTCTCCCTCTTCCTCTCCTTCTTACGTAACCTTCCGGTGGCTCCCCTGATTTGTTTTTGGCTTCGGCCGCACATGCCACCATCTACATGACCCCCGCGGCGCTTCTTCGCATTCTTTTGCGAATCCTTCTTCCCTTGTCCCTGGGCACGACCGTCTACCTGTACCTGTATCCCGTCTTCTTGGGCTGCGCCTTTCCCCTGCCCGACACGCCCTCGGCGGCCGCGACCACCGCCTTCGGGTCGACGCTCCGCCAACATGCCGGCGGCGATGCAAGCACCATTGCGCCCTTCCGCCTGCTGGCCCTCGGCGACCCCCAGCTCGAGGGCGACACGTCCATCCCGAACGCCTACCGCGCCTCCTTCCCCCACCTGACCAAAGCCCTCACGAACCTTCGGAACAAGCACCTCAAGCTGCGCCCGCGCGTCCAGCAGGCCATGCACGATCTGGTGGATTTCTGGTTCGACGACATCCCCAACACGGCCGAGTCGGTCCGCAAGCGCATCGACCTGTTCGGCAACGACTACTACCTCGCCCACATCTACCGCACGCTGCGCTGGTGGACCAAGCCGTCGCACGTCACGGTGCTGGGCGACCTGCTCGGGAGCCAGTGGATCAGCGACACCGAGTTCGACAAGCGCAGCTGGCGCTTCTGGAACCGCGCCTTCGCCGGTGCCGAGCGCGTGCCCGACGATGTGGCCGCCTACCCGGGCGAGGAGTACACCGTGACCGACTTCCTGGGCCCCCACGGCAGCAACCAGACGGCCTGGCGGCGGCGCCTTATCAACATCGCCGGCAACCACGACGTGGGCTACGCGGGGGACCTGACGGTGGCGCGCCTCGAGCGGTTCGAGCGCGCCTTCGGCAAGGCGGCGTACGAGCTGCGCTTCGAGCTGCCGCTCGACGCCGCGGCGGCGGCGGCGGCCAACGGCACCGTGTTTGACGCCGAGGCCAACCCGGGCTCGGACCGGCTGCCGCCGGAGCTGCGCGTCATCGTCGTCAACGACATGAACCTCGACACGCCGGTGCAGGTGACGGAGCTGCAGGACCAGACGTACGCCTTCGTCAACGACGTCATCAACACGGCGGCGGCCGTCGAGTTCCGGGGCCACTTCACCGTGGTGCTGACGCACATACCGCTGTACAAGGACGAGGGCGTCTGCGTCGACGCGCCCTTCTTCGACTTCCACGCCAGCGACAAGACGCTCAAGGAGCAGAACCAGCTCTCGCTCGACGCCTCGCGCGGCTTCCTCGAGGGCATGTTCGGGCTCAACGGCGACCCGCACGCGCCCAACGGCGGGCGCGGCCGGCGCGGCGTCATCCTCAACGGCCACGACCACGAGGGCTGCGACGTCTACCACTTCGTCAACCAGACGCACGGCGCGGGGCCCGAGGACCGGCGCTGGGAGACGGCGCGCTGGGAGGCCGCGCGCGCCGGCGGCCTCCCCGGCCGTCCCGGCCACCCCGGCCTGCGCGAGGTCACGGTCCGCAGCATGATGGGCGAGTTCGGCGGCAACGCCGGCCTGCTGAGCGCCTGGTTCGACCCCGCCGCCTGGGAGTGGCGCTACGAGTACGTCGACTGCGCCCTCGGCAAGCAGTACTTTTGGTGGTTCGTCCACGTCGTCGACCTCATCACCCTCGTCGTCGCCCTGCTGCTCGGCCTCGTGTCCGGCCTCGACGCCCTCGGCCTCGACGTCGACCGCTGGCCCGGGTGCGCCGCCGCCGCCTCAACGCCCTCGTCTTCGTCGTCGTCGTTGTCGTCGCCGCGCAAGTCCCCAGGCCACAGCGAGAGGCGGACCAGCGTGGGGACCATCACGAGGGCACTGCCGGCTAACGGAACGGTGAACGGGTCTTTGAATGGGGTAGTCGCAAAACCCTAAGTCTGGTTGTTTTCTTGCCTGTTTTGAGGGGTGTCTACAAAAAAGTAAAAACTTGTCTTGATTCATTGCATAGCGTCGACGGGATATTTGTACAAGCATCCCACCCCATATATACAAGGAAGGAGGGTTGGAAATACAATAATTACCCACAACCCGGTTCTGCTTGCGACCAGCCTCTGAGGCCCAAACCTAATCTTCCCTGCATTGCCTGTGTGTTAACAAACAGCCGTCAACCCTGCGACATAGGCCAACACCAAGAATAAACCGATGACGGCGGGTCACGCTCCTCGTCCGCCCGTCCAAATGTTTTCGGTTCCTTGCCTTCACAACTGGAAATCCAGCACGACGACATCGACGCCCTCGGCGCCGTCGGCGCGGGTGAAGACGGATAGGACGCCGTCGTGGTCGAGGCGGTAGGCGTCGACAAGGGGCTCGGCGCCCGGGAAGCCGCGACCGCCCCAGACGAGCTCGTACTCGGCGAAACCGGCGGCGCGGGCGGCGCGCCAGACGGACAGCTCGGGCGCGTCGGGCGCCGGCAGCACGAAGTAGAGGTGCGCGCCGCCCGGGCCAAGGGCGAGGCGACCGCGCCGGCCGGTGCCGACGGCGGGCACGAGGGGCAGCGCGCGCGCCGTCCAGACACCGTCGGGCCCCGGCGTCCGGTGGTAGTGCTTCCCTAATACGCTCGACGATCAGTACGTTTTCTCCCCGTTCGTGGGGCGCCTTTCGGAGTGTCCTGGGGCCGGCACGACGGAAATAAAGAACAGCGGGAGTGCAATTGGGGGGGTTGCGTGTTGGAAAGGGATGTGCGTAGGCAACACGAGAGGTTTGCTTACAGCGCGCGGGCCCTCCGTCGAGGTTGTCGCGGTTCAGGACGTGCACGCCGCCGGCGGCGTCGACGACCTGGGCCTCCTGGTTGGTGAGGCCCGAGGCGCGGGGGATGCGGAAGGCGACGATGCCGGGGGCGTCGGGGCGGACGGATTCGCCGCGGGCGAGGGTGGCGAGCGGGGCGCCGGCGCCGTTGCGCCAGGTGCGGCCTTCGTCGGGGCTCCAGGCGAAGCAGAGGTCGTGGTTCTCGGCGGCCGAGTTGGGCCCCGCCTGCTGCTTGTGCTGCGTGTCGGCCGGATCGTCCCAGCCCGGGTAGGGCACGAAGCCGCGGTACACCCACGTCGCGTACAGGCCGCCGTCGCGCGTCGGCGTCAGCCCGTGCACATACGGGTTGTTGTCCACCCCGCGCAGCGGCGTGCCGAGCAGCCGCCACCGTCGCCGCCCCCCGAGCCCCGGACCCCCCGCCGCCGTCGCCGCCGCGTCGTCCACCCCGTACACGCACAGGTGGTCGTCGCCCAGCCCCGCCTTTCCTGTCCGGAACGAGAGCCAGAGATCGCCCGATGCCGGGAACGGCCCCAGACGCGGGTACGTGATGTAGCCGAGCAGTTCGTTGGCTATGGCGTCGGTTTCGAGCCCGGGGAGGTGGTGAAGCGTACTTGTGAAGTGCGACGCGGACCACTCGAAGGCGGCCGGCGTCGTCGCGAGGTCGGGGATCGAGTGTCGGTAGTTGATCCTGGAGGGCCGCCATGACCGATTAGAGGTACCCGCCCGGAGAGATGTGTTCGTTGTCCCTACTGACACTCTGGGACACTAACCTATCGCAGTGATGATCGTAAGACAGGTGGATGGTGCCGTCGCCGGGACAGACGCCGAGCTTCACACGTTCCCATCAGCTCGCCAGCCCTCGTCGGACCAGGACAGCGCCTCTTCGCAGATCCGGCACGGTCACGTTATTTTTCGTTTCAGTCCGTCACGGACCAAGACTGCTTTCTCTTACCTGGACTGTGTTATGCCCGTCATCGGTCGTTTGCTGGTAGTCATCGAACACGAGCGTCTCCCAAGGCCCGTCTGGGAGCTGCCGCCGCGCCAAATGAACGTATAGAGGCTCGCTCGGCGGTCCCAGCGAGGCATAGAAACATGCGTACTGCCATCCGTTACACGTCGCGATGGCGTCCTGCTGATAGGCACAGCCGTTCAGGACGTTTTTGCGGTGCGCGGGGTCCCGGCCCAGAATGGTGCGGGCTGGCTCCGGCAGCATGATGGGGATCGGGGGGGGGGGGGGGGGACCGGGGGCTTCAAGACGCCCTGCCTCGGAGACAGGAGACGATATGAGAGAGGGGCAGTGGGCAAGATGGGCCCGAGTGGAAACTTGTAATGCTTCACCTGGTCATCAACCCATGGGATATGGAACTACTCGACGTCATTCCTCTCCCATATCGCGACCGGCGATATTTTGCTTGTCGCGTTGCAACGGGCCCCACGGCACCGAACGCCGACGCGATGCATCGTCTTTGCAGCTGCCCCTGGCTTCTTGGCAAGCGGACACAAGATCGGCATATCTTCCAGTGTTCAGGTAGCAGAGTGGCATGCTACCCCTCACGGCGTCGGCACCACCGCATTCGAACGGTGTCATGACTTACAGGGACGCGGCGGTTGGCGGCTGCTCGAACCCACTGAGCGGCCGCCGCAGCTTGGATGGTAAGGGGTTGAGGGGTTGCATCAGCTGGTCTTCTCCGACCTTTGCGAATGGCAGAGAGGGGTGTGGCACTCCATCTTTTTGTATCTGTACGGAATGTGCCCGACGTGCAGATAAAATACACCCCGCGCTGCTGTCTCTGCGTGATGGAGACGTTGACGCAATTGATGCGGAGCTCTCCGTTTCCCTATTTCTCTGTCCGGCGTGCCAGGCTTCTTGGTGTCGGGAAACGGAACGAGTCCATCACGGGCGCCGCCGGCCTACGTTGGGGCGAGCCCTTGGGGGACTCGATGCAGGGCGTCGTTGATTGGGCGGGTATGATGTCCTCGTCCCGATCGATGCGCCGCTGCCCGTTCAGCTGGGCGGAAAGCTTCGTTACACAGTAGACGCAGCATTATGCAAGCGATTGGGAAGTAGCCGAACTAGAGCCCCTCTCCAACATGGATGCTCTGGGCATGGGGTCCGTGAAATGTTGTTCAGCCGCCTCGTCGTCTGACTACCTACCACCTCCTCTTGCCGTCCCTTCGCCTAAAACTCTCTGCTCGTGATTGCCCGTCGTGCCAGGCCAAGCACCTGCCAAGTTGGCGAATCTACTAAGTACTCCGTATCTCCGTATTACAGGCACGTCCCACGGCTTCCCCAACCTGACCCCACTCTTTCCCCAAATCCCCCCCGCATAAAGGCTAAAAGGCCGGATGAGGGTACGATGTGGCACAGATCCACCGAACCCATGCTCATCTCGTTCAGTGTTGGCGGGAAACTGGACGATGCAGCTGCAGCCATTGCAGTCCAGCGTCGCGCGGTGGAGGGAACAGTGGGTGAGCGGTGGGTGAGCGGTGGGTGCTACGCGGCCAACCCTATCAGCTTGTCAGCCCGTCGCGAACCTGTGCCCTCTCGCTTACAGCATCCCCGTGCGCCAGATCCGAACCGCGCGACCTGGAGACGCGAGGCCCGCCGCCTTTTATTCAGCGCAGGAAATGATACGCGGTCGGCCCATAGAGAAGCAGGAGAATACCGTGGTAATTTCTCCCGCATCGGGGTTCCACGGGTCGGTTGGGCCCGCCGACGGTATTTCGCTGCCCAGCACACCCTCGAGGCGTCCCCCCGCGACTGAGCCAAGTGGCTGGATGCGCCCTTCTCTCTCGTGGCCTGAGTTTCGCCGTCTTGGTTGCTCAGGTAGACAAGCTGGAATCTTTCCGGTCTGCCGGGCCTGCTGAGATGCCAGGGCCCAGGACTGCCCAGGATTCTCGCCAGCCTCGCCCATTGGTCGTGGTGAGTCGGCGTGGCTGGCTAACCCCGAATCCTCCCAGTTGCCCATGGGGAAGCCCAGGATCCAAGTGGGGGGGAGCCGACAGGGAGGGAGATCTCTGCCGGTCTGGATAATCAGGTTGCCACCCTGCCTCGGTTTCAGCACAGCTGCCATGGAGAGGAGCATGGGAGATGTCCTGTTCTCTTGTTGGTGGAATTGGCGTCGGCACCAACTTCCACCGCTCACAGGCCCGTATGCTGCCAAGATGCTCACCACCCATTCCCGTTGTTTTTGGACCACCACGACGAACTAGGTGCGAGCACATCCGCAATTGGGGGTTTGCGGTGACAGGGTGTGGTGCAGGCGTAGTGCCTCGCGGTCGCGACCCTGTCATAACCGCTGCGTCGACCGGTATTTCTCGCGACGTCTATTTCTCTCCGCTCCTTTCTCCCTATCTCTTTCCTTGTCTGCACCTCGCCTGGCAGTTTGGTTTCTGCGAGCCCATTTCCCTGAAACCCCACCCCGTCTAGACAGAGCCCGAGGCGTACGCCTCTTTGTCCAGCGAGATGGCGGCCCTACTCCGCAAGATCGTCAAGAACGATGCCATGAAGACGGATCCCGACGAGATCTACGGATGGCGCGTCTATGTGCTGGCCGGCTCGGTGAGTCCGCGCCGCTCCTACCGGCGAACGACCGGCTTGACTAACACCCAGGGCTTATAGGCCTGCTTCGGCGCCATGTCGTTTGGTTGGGACAGTGGTGTGATTGGAGGTGTCATTAACCTGCCCACCTTTATCGAGTAAGCCACGACTGCGGTTGCTCCTCGGATCCTCCGGCTGACGGGTGTACCCAACATAGTGCATATGGCTTGACGGGCAACGACATTGCCAAGGCCAATCTCGAGGGAAACATTGTATCCGTCCTCCAGGCCGGTTGTTTCGTGGGAGCACTGGCGGCTTTTTGGCTCTGCGATGCTCTCGGTCGCAAATGGAGTCTGGTGGGATCGGCTGCCTTTACCTTGGCGGGCGTCGTGATGCAAGCCGCTGCCTCGGGCCACCTTGAACCTATGTACATTGGTCGTTTCATTTCCGGTACGTTATGGGTTCTGCTCGCCTTCGCTTCGTAGGCTGCCGCCTGCTAACGTGCTTCTCTTCTTTAGGTCTGGGCGTCGGTGCCGCAAGTGTTGTCAACCCCATCTACGTATCCGAAAACGCACCCCGAGCCATCCGTGGACTCTTAACCGGTCTATACCAACTCTTCATCGTCACTGGTGGTATGATTGCCTTTTGGGGCAACTATGCCGTCAGCGTACACCAGTCAGGACACAGCCAGTACATCACGCCTTTGGCCGTGCAAGGAATCCCCGCCGTGCTTCTCTTCTGCCTCATGATCATCAGCAACGAGTCGCCTCGCTACCTCGCGCGGAAAGACCGCTGGGAGGAAGCCAGGATGGTTTTGCGAAGGGTCCGCAACCTGCCCGAAGACCACCCTTACCTAGTGGAAGAGTTCCGCGAGATCTGCGATATGCTCGAGTATGAGAAGCGCGTGATGGGCGACGCGACGTTCATGACGCTCCAGAAGGAGATGTGGACGGTGGCGACGAACCGCAAGCGCGCCATTCTCAGCATCGTGCTCATGATTTGCCAACAGATGACGGGCACCAACGCCATCAACACGTATGCGCCCACCATCTTCAGGAACCTGGGCATCACGGGTGTCAGGACTTCGCTCCTGAGCACGGGTGTGTACGGTATCGTCAAGGTGATGGCGTGCTCGGCCTTCCTGCTATTCATGGCCGACTCGCTGGGCCGACGAAAGTCTCTTCTGGTGTCGTCGGTGGGCCAGGCATTCTGCATGTTCTATATTGGCCTCTACGTCCGCATCTCACCGCCGCTCAAGGATGTGCCCATTAACGGTGCCGGCTACTTTGCTCTGGTCTGCATCTTTGTTTTTGCCATGTTCTTCCAGTTCGGATGGGGCCCTGCGTGCTGGATTCTGGTGTCCGAAATCCCCACGGCTCGGCTGCGACCTTTGGTAAGTCGTTTCCCCCCCTTGTTCGCCCGGTGCAGGACTCGGCGAGGGGTGACGGCAAAATGAACAATTGTACTGATGGGCACTAGAACGTCGCCCTTGCCGCCGCCACCCAATGGCTGTTCAACTTTGTCGTTGCGCGCGCCGTGCCCAACATGTTGGCCACTGTCGGTTCTCACGGTTACGGCACGTACCTTATCTTTGGCAGCTTCTGCTTGTCCATGTTCTTCTTTGTATGGTTCTTTATCCCCGAGACGAAGGGTATGTCGACCGTATTTTCTCTCCATCCCTCCCCCCCTCCCTCCTCCCTCCAACACCACCGCACTGGGTACCCCGCTAACTGTCATACTCTGCTAGGTGTGTCCCTTGAGCACATGGACGAGCTGTTCGGAGGGCAAACCCATGAACAGAAGACGGCCATGATGGCGGACTCGAAGCTCCAGGCCGAGGTGGAAATCAGCGAGGACCGAGGCTCGCTGCGGGACCGCAAGCGTTCTACGGAGGTTTGAGGTTCTTGTGCACAAGTAGTGACGTCGGTATGAATCGGCACTGGTTTCATCCGGGCCGAGACGTGCGTTTTAGCGAAAGACACGGACTGTGTCGTCGGGTTATACCAGACGGGCGCACCGAGGGACCCGTGGCGGGTTACCTATGCTTTCCTTGTCACGAATAGCACAATCAACGATGGAACAAATATCAGCATAAGACCTTGCCAAGCCCCATTGGTGAAATAATGTGTCTCCGTCGCACCCACCGCTCGTCGGATTCGAGGACTTGCGGGCCGGCGTCAAGCGTGACCTGCTCACGGGCTCGAAAGGAGTGGCGGACGGAGGAAAGCACACGCACGCTAGCCATGTTAGATACTTCTCTACACACGCGCCATGCCACTTAAAACCGCCCGATCCCGACCCCCATTATCCATCACCGGGTCGTATTTCTCATTTACTACCCGCCCTTTATGGCAGCATCACGCCCACGACGGATGTTGCTTGAAGGCGGCATCGCCCAGGCCGTCGACAACGGAAGCTGATGAGATGACCGGTTCGTCCGTCGGGGCCCACGGCGCCCTCAGTCCCCGTTCTCCCTCGACACCGCCCCTTCGTCGTTCACGGCGTCTCGGTCCCACGGCTGGACCGGGCGGGCTGGCCCACGCCTTCGAAATGCGGGGAGGCCGTCCGCTTTCGTCCGTGGATCCACGGCCTCGAGTGCCTCGCTGTCGAGTTCGCGCCCTGTCCGATGCCCCAGCGCGCCCTCGAGCCACTGCGGGAAGCGGTCGACGTACGATTCCGCGGTGTGCCGGGTGCCGTGAGGGTGACGAAACCCGCGGTTGGACGGTCAGGTTCGTATTTGCTTTCGCGCCGTCAGCCCATCGCGAGGGTCGGGGGACGGGCCTTGTTTGTTGGCCGTCGCCATTCTCAACCCGCTGGTCCCATAAACCGACAGGCGGATCCATGGGCGGGCTAAGGGGTGTGGGAAGTACGGAAGAGACCAAAATCGTGCCTGCCCGTCGTGCTGTTTACCCATGCCATTCCCGTCCACGCTACTTCCGTCGCAACTCCGTGCCTCTTTGTCCTTATTCGCCGTGACCCTGGACCGCCGTCTCCGCGCGATGCCCATGTACGCCCAGCTCGTTACTTGGTCAGTGGTTACCTCGACCGGCCTTCAGTCCCCATCCCACGAAGCCAGCACCGCCGCGGCGTCGAGAAAGGGCACACGGCTAATGTCGTCATGGCGTCCCTAATCTCGGCGCATCGGGGGCCGGCAGCGGCCAGGGACGACCCAAGGAAAAAAAAGAAGCCGGGCGCGCACCGGACCCTGCGACTTGGTGTCATGGGTGGGGGTGGGCGGGACGGGAGCGGAGGGGTTAATGACTAGCCAAGGGAACAACGGCGCCAGGGGTTCCCGCCCGCCCCTGCCCACCTGCACAAACCGGCGCCGCGCCTACACTGTAAGACGAGGAAAACCACGGCACCAAAATCAAGATGGCCCGTCGGCGAGGACGAGGGTTGGGAAGGACACGGTCAGGAACCGGGCAGAAGAGCAAGTTCGAAACAACAGGTCACGATCCCTGCAATCGGGGGCGCGTCCCTCCGTTCCCACCCCCGATCAAACCAATCGTCGTCCCTTTCCGTTTCCTTGGCCCGGCGCCTACGTCATTGCAGGGGGTCTCCCCGTAGGGGTTCGTTTTGGTTGGCGTCCGTTTGCGCGGGTCCCGTTGGACGGGCGGCTGGCGCGACGCTTTTGCGCGGGTAGGGTGAATGGGAGAGACAATATAGCACGGCCGGGCGCAGGTAGGTAGGCACGTACGTGGGTAGGCCGTCGCTATAATAAGACGAGGACGGGGTCCCGTTTCTGGGTTCCCGTTGCATCCCGTCCCGTGAAACCAGAGAAGGAAACGAAAGAAAAAGACCCGACGAATGCAACGCTGTACCTGAGCGGCCCGGGCCACTGCATCGCATCGCATCGTATTACCCACGTGGTTCTCTTGGTTGTTGACCTCTTATCCACTTGGGGAACATTACTGTGATAGCCTCTTACACGGACGGCCCCATCGACTTATACCTCTATCTCTATCTCTCTCTCTCTCTCTTTTTGGCACTCGCGGCAGTTTCACCACTCAACCCCCTCCCCTTCTCTCACTTGCATCATGCCGCGCCTCACCTCCTCCCTCGGCGCCCTCGCCCTTCACCTTCTCCTCCTCCTCCTGGCCGGCACCGCCGTCGCGCAGACGGTGACGATAACGCAGGCGCCGACGATACCGTCGGACGAGCCGACGCTGGCGACGCCGCCGCTGCTGGCGGGGGCGGTGCTGGAGCGGACCAACGCGTACCGGGCCGAGCACAACGCGACGGCGGTGCGGTGGAACCAGACGCTCGCGCGCTACGCGCACGACTACCTGGGCGGCAGCGACTGCGTCTTCGAGCACTCGGGCGGGCCGTACGGCGAGAACCTGGCGCTCGGCTGCGGCGACGCGGCGAGCTGCGTCGACGCCTGGGGCAGCGAGCGCAAGGACTACGACTTCGCCGAGGGCGAGTTCGGCGAGACGACGGGCCACTTCACCCAGCTCGTCTGGAAGGCCACGACGGCCACGGGCTGCGCCGCCCGCCTCTGCGGCGACCGCGGCTGGTTCCTCGCCTGCGAGTACTGGCCCCGCGGCAACATCGTCGGCGCCTTCAAGGCCGAGGTCCAGCCCCGCCTCGACGGCGCCGACGGCAGCGGCGGCGGCCGCGCCCGCCCCGCCGCGCCCGTCCGGACCCTCGCCCTCGTGCTCGCCGCCGCCGCCGCCTGCGTCGCCGTCTAGCCGCCTCTGCGCCGTCGTTGTCTCCGGTCCCGGGCCGTGTGGCTGCGGCCGCCGACCCCGGGTCCGGCACCGTCCCGGTCCCCCCACTTCCTCACAAGGCGCCGGGGCGGAAGCCGCCGAGGAACCCTCATCGCGATGCAACCGCTACGCCTCCTCGTCTCACCCCTGGGAGTAGTGAAAAGAAGGAGGCCAAACTGGGCCCTCTCCCTTCCTCCCCCTATTCCAATAAAAGACACGCGCACCCAAAAACGCCCCGTGTGCAGGGCTGGCGCCGCCGAGGCCTCAACCCCCAGGTTTCGCCCGCCTTCGAGGCGCAGCGGCCGAGTCCCGAGCGGTCCCGAGCGTACTCGCGATGGAGCGAAGCCGGGGACGCCCCGGACGATTCCTCCTTCCTCCCCTTTTCCGAGGGGCCGCCGCGCCGGGCGGTCGGCGACGGGGGTGGTCGCGCGGAGAGAGTCTTCGGCCTCGGCCTCGCCCTCTTAGAGATGGGAGAGGGAGATAAGTGAGGCAGGTCAGGTGGCTCGGGAAGGGATCCAGAGAAGGCCCCGAGCCGGAAATGTAGTAGTTAGGGGCGTTATACAGGACGCCCGTCCTCCCTCTGTCTCTCTCCGTCAGCAGGGAGGAAGAACTATCATGGGGAAAGGAGTGAAAGAATCAGAAGATGGTGAAGTGAGGGTGCGTGCATCGCGCGCGTTTTCGCCGAGCAAGTTTAGGCTACGGCCTTGGGACCGGCGGGCCAACTTATCCTGGCTTCCGATGTAGGACCTCCTACCGAGCATTGCATAGAAGATAGAAATGCATCTTGATCATGTCGCATATAACACATTAAGTCTATGGATGGCAGTACCGAGTCTACCTAGGGTATATAGACGAGCAGCGGCCCTTGCCCCCTCTCCCGTCCAAGGGTCCTTGGGTCGTGACGAGGAGCCGGCGGGGAGGGTAGGGAGGAGGGCTCCGTTTCGCTTCGCTTTTTGTTGGTGGTATATTACACGGAAAAGCGGCCCTCGTACAGCACGTTGCGCTTGGCCGGCGGCACGACCGAGTAGGCGGCAGCGGCGGGGGCGGCAGCGGTGGTGGCGTTGCCGTGCACGAGGCCGTCGGCGCCGGCCTGGGGCGCCCAGGTGCTGGAAAGGGCCCAGACGGCGACCGAGACCTCGGCGCCGGCCGGCAGGTTGGCCGTGGACAGCGTCAGGTTGGTGAGGGGCTGCTCGGGGAAGGCGAGGACGGTGCCGGCGTGCTTGCCGCCGTCGACGAGGAACTCGAGGATCGAGCGATCGAGCACGGCCGTCAGGCGCCACGAGGCCGCCTCCTCGGCGTCGCCCTCCCAGTACACATCGGCGATGCTGAACTTGTCGGTGAAGAAGGGGTTGTCGAAGCCGCGCGTCCGGCCCCGGTCCACCCAGAAGGGCGTGTCGCCGCCGAAGTAGAAGCCGGACCGCACCGTCTCGCCCGAGGTCGCCGAGGCGAACGTGAGGTTGAGCGTCGTGTACGACGTTACCAGCTTCGTGTTGATGTTGGTCACGTTGGCCTCCACCATGACGGCGTTGGACGCGACGTCGGCAAAGTCGACGACGACGCTGCCGTTGCCCATGGTCGCCTGCTTGAGCGGCGTCGGGTCCACGACGGGCGACGGGTCGTAGATCTCGTCCATCATAACCCAGCCGATGCGCTCGGCCTTGGTCAGGTAGTTGGCGCGCGGCAGCGTCGCGGAGCTGCGCCAGCCCTCGAGGTTGCCCGTCGGCACCGTCTGCGCGTACTGCCAGTTGGAGGCCCAGCCGAGGTTGACGGCGTTCTGCCCGTCGGGCACGCCGTAAAAGTACTGCGCCGCGTAGTTGTCCTTGGCGAAGTCGGTGAGACGCGTGGCCCCGTCCTCGGGCACAAAGTGCGTGCCGTTGAAGTCGCCCAGGAAGTACTGCGTGATGGAGCCGCCGAGAGGCGCGCCCGGCTGCACCGAGAGCGCCATGACGAACTTGTCGCCCACGTGCTCGCCCGTCTTGGCGTCGCGCACCGGCATCTTGACCATGTTGGGGCACTCGTACTGCGTGCCGAGCAGGCCGTGGTACGAGAAGTTGGACGTGTGCGTCCACTCCTTCAAGTCGGGGCTCGAGAAGATGCCGACGGCGAACTCCTGCGCGTACGCCAGCACCATGACCCACTGGTCGCCGTAGCGGATCACCTTGGGGTCGCGGAACTGCGAACTGTTGCTGTTGATGACGGGGTTGCCGTCGTAGTACTCGAAGGTGTAGCCGCCGTCGCGCGAGTATGCGAGCGCCTGCGTCTGCGGGCCGCCCGAACCGTCCTCGTTGTACTTGGCCAACGTGAACATGGCAACCACGCCGTTATCCTGGTCCGGGAAGAAGCCGCTCGTGTTGTTCACATCGACCACGGCGCTGCCCGAGAAGACGTACTGGCGCTCCTCGGGCGGGTACAGCGCGATCGCCTGGTTCTCCCAGTGGTACAGGTCGCGGCTCGTCGCGTGGCCCCAGTGCTTTGGACACGGTCAGTCTTGCGCCAGCCACGGCGAGGGGTACGACGGGGCAAGCGAGGGAAGAGAAAAGCCAGCAAAACTCACCTGGTTGCCGGCACCCACGCCCGTTGGGTTGTATTGGTAGTACAGGTGCCAGGTGCCATTGGCGTCGACGAACATGCCGTTGGGGTCGTTCATGAAGTGTTGCGGCGGCGAGAAGTGCACCTGGGGGCGCAGGGAGCCCGTGTAGTTGCCGGCGATGGGGACTCCCGTCGGGACCGCAGGGTTGACGTAGGTAGGAACATTTTGGGCCACGGCCGGGGCGACAAGGGCCGCGGCCGCCGCCACTGCGAGACTGGGTGACACCATGGCGACGATGTGCTGGGGGGGAAGGGGGATGCACGGGAACTCGGCAACGGGCGGGCGAGTTCGGTTCAGTTCGAAGCTCCGTGAGGGAGAGGCATGAACAAACCACGGATGGCCCCGGGAGGAACGGGCAACACAAGGCCGTCTTATATATCCTTTTGTTCCCCCGCCCAGACTACGGAAGAGCCCAGGAGCTCCCCTCCCGGGGGCCCTGGGTGCTCCAAATGGTACCCTGCCCACTTACACAGGGTAGCCGCTGGTCGGGCTCGTCAGGGCATCGGGAGTCTCGGCGCGCCGGAAGCAATGCAACAAGGGGAGCCGCCGTTGGGCGCAGACGTCAAGGCTGGGAACTGAGTTCGCCAAGGATGGGGAAAGGACCCGACCAAATGCCCGAGCGAGGGCGCGATTCAAGGGAAACAGGGTGCCCCAAGCTGCCGGTGTCGCCGGGGATGGGAGGCTCAAAAACGACTGACGGGGTCACGAGGTGTGACAGGCGCGCCGGCCTCTTCTCGGCCGTGCTCGAGGCGCCGTGGGCTGGGCGGGTGGTCACAGCTCACTGGGCATTGTCGCTCGGATAGGGAATACTACCCTCACTGACTGGGTGTGTAGGGGAGAATGGACGGTCTAGCCGGTAGAGCATAGACAGTACCTGCTAGGAGGTCCGTGGCGGGGGCTGGGGGGCGAGGGATCGAGTCGGAGCCAACCCGCACGGGGATATAGTCCGCCATAGGAAAAAGAAAAACACTCGATCAACGGCCCATGTCGTGACAGGTGGGGGAGCAGACGCTAACCCAATGGGTGGACGGCTGGGCCTGGACGACATGGGGAGGCAGGCGTGCCATGCGTGCCTACCCATGCTTTCTGCGGGGAGGGCAATTATCGGTGCGGAGTAAAGACGGGGGGGACGAGCAGGGAAGCATGACGATACCGAGAGCCATTCTCCAAAGCCGCTGGGGGGTGAGAGGAGGGACCAGTGCTTGTTGACCGCTATGAGGCGTTTTGGTATGTAGTTCCGACCAACCTTCCAGCGGGGTGGACGGTCAGGGTTGCCACCTCGCCGGGTATCGTGGCCAAGAATCAACAATGGGCCTGAGGGAATTTCCAATGACCTGGTTTGCCTGGCAGCACCAGCTAGCAACCTGGGTACTTTGCCTACATGGCCACCCAGCTTACCTGACGTTACAGTGATGCCGTCATGGAGTATTGGCTTCTTAGTACGACTTTTCGTCCGCGGAAATGGGGAGGAGGAATAATATGCCCCAGCTGACAAGTCATTGCGCAAGCCCGCCATCGAACGACCACCGGAGGGGTAAGTAAATGAATTTTTAAAAAAACACCAGCGACAACTGGTTGCGGGCCTCGCTTGGCAACCGACTAACACATAACCTCCACCCTCAGCTTCTCCCAAGCCCCCGAGACCAAGGCCGCCGCACCAATCACCGCCTACCCGACATCCGGTATTGGTTCCATCAGCCGCGACCTCAGGGCCTTCTACGTAGCACCTCCTCCTCCTCCTCTGCTGCTCTCCCGTGAAGTCCCGTACGCGACACCTTGTCGTCAGTGTCTGCCTGGCATATCGTAAAAGCTCACCTGCTGAGCTCCGGGGGGTTGGCCCGTCCGTCCCCCGCGCATTTCCGCCCCGTTCAACTGACTCGCGCGCCCCGGAACCAGAATAAAAGCCAGGGGGCCATCTATGCGTACTGTGTACAATACCCGCGGAGCCTGCGATGCGACTGCGCCACCCAGGCCGGTTAGGCTGGACTGTTGAAGCCATGATGGCGGAAAACCCACCGCGGCGAGCGCGGCCGCTTAGGAGAAAAACTTTGCGTCCAAAGCACCACCGCAACGCGCTGTACGCTACGTGGGACTGGGTAACGCGCCGGCCTCGACCCGGGCATAACTCCGCTTTGGTACTAAGGGAGTCGCTCCGTCTGAACCTTCAGACCAGAAGCGGGCATCGGGCCATGGAAGGAAAAGAGTCGGTCGGAAGGCATCCATTAGTCTATTCGCCAAGCAATGACGCCGGCCGTGCCGCCGCCGCCCGCTCTACCCAGTATCTGGCCCCTGTTACTAAAAGTGCCCGTCCAGTCTCCCCTGGTGGAAAGGCGGATTTTTCGGGGCTTTTGTTTAGTATTGGGACCCAGCCGGTACTATAGTCACGCGTCAGTCCGGAATCCTGCCAACAATGACGCACGCAGAGGGGCCCATGAGATATACGGCCGAGCGGCGTCGGAAAATATTCGACATACCTGGAAACGGCCCGTTTTCGGCCAGAGGGAACTTGGGGGTGCCGTCATCGTTCCAGCCAAACTTTTGAATGCGGGTGGTGCGGTACAGGTCGGCCTTGGGGTTGGGCGTGATCTGGGCGTGGTAGACGACGTAATCCTCGGCGCCGTCGGGCGACTTGACAAAACTTGCGTGACCCGTTCCGTAGATGCCGGCGCGCGTGTTCTGGTGGAAGACACACCCGTCCTTGTGCTTGCGCCACGATTGGTACTCCATCGGGTCGTTTCCCACGAGCTCCAGCAGGCCCAGGCAGTAAAAGGGAGTGTTGACGCGCGCCGCCGAGTAGACGACAAAGTTCTGGCCCGTCTTCGGGTTCACCAGTTGCTGCGGCCCCTCGTTCGACGACAGCCGTCCGTAATGCCCGTACGGCACTTGCTCCCACGCCTGATCCGGCCGCGAGATCTGTAACGCCGATTGGGTTAACATGGGGCGGAAATGTCATCGGTTGCGTGGGAGAGCCCGACTTACAATGCGACGGTCGCTGAAGTTGCTCGATACGGTCCACGGGTCCGACATGGTGGTAATGCACAGGTTGGCCGGCCACGCCGAGTACGCATTCTCCCAGCAGCTGTAAATGTGGTACAGCTTGTCCTCGTAGGAGAAGTAGGTGCCGTCGATGGCGAACTGGTCGTACGTATCGAGCATGGGCTTGAGCTCGTACTTGGACGTCCAGGGATCGGGTCCGTCCGACTCCAGAACGAACATGCGGTGGTTGACGGCAGGGCAGTTCCACTCGCACATGGCGTCCTGCAGCGGGGGCGGGTTGTCGTTGTCCGGGGTGGCCGTGAAGATGACATACCACTTGCCCGAGATGTTGTGGATCTCGGGCGCCCTGCCTTCGGCTCAGTATGGGGGTCCGGGAGCGTGGGGGTTAACGGACGGGGGCGATCTCTTACCAAATGTCGGTACTCCACGGCTGGCCGGCATCCTTACCCTCGGGCTCGGGCTTAAAGATGACGACCTCCTCGGCGTTGTCCCAATTGTCCGTCATATACTTGGACCGCCGGAGGGTGATGTTCCTGTTGGTCGAATAGGTAAAGAGATACCAGTCCTCGCCATCCGACGAGTACCTGATCATCCACGGATCGCCCACGTTGGTGGTCATGACGGGATTGGAATACGTCGCATTGGTTGTCTGTAGGGAGCATCAACACAAAGGGTCGGTGCGCCCACGGCTTACACGAATTATACTACCCACCTTGTTAGTTCCCACCTTGGCGGGATCCCATTGCACTGTGCCCTGGCCTTGATCGGGGTCAAAGACCTGGGCATACGTGACCCCGAAGAAGGGGACCAGAACGGCCAGAGAACTCGCGAGCGTCGAGAGCTTCATCTTGGACCCGGGACAATGCGGACGGGGAGGCGAGGTGGCGAGCGAGCGGTGAAAGGCAAGCTTAACCAGCAGGGGCCGGCTAGGACGGCGACAGCGACCGTGGGCCTCATTATGTAGACGTCGAGGACCGCCGGCGGTGTCATCCGGGCACTGGCGCTCAGAGACAGTATGACGATGCACCCGCTTCCCCTCCCTCCCCTCACCCCAGCTTCTCGGCAGGCTTCCCCGCAGACATACTGCGGCCTTGCATATGCCCACTACCGATACCCACCTGCGAGGCAACATGCCAACCTCTCGTCGCCTGCGAGAGTTGGGCCATGCGCAGATGGTGATGGACAACGGCAGGCCGACATATGCTGCCGCCGAGGTAATTCGACACTGGTCCTGCAAAACGCACCCCGTGTGATGCGCCTCGGAATCACCAAGCCGACCGAGGATGGCGGATATCCGGGCTGCACGTTCGGCCCGCTTTGCTCTGGAAGCATGCCAGGTCGGGAAAAGGGACGAGCGGCAGACGGCAGGCACATGGCCATGCGCCGTCAGAGTGACTCCCTACGTGACGCCTGCAGCAGCTTCGGCACGGGAAGCTGGCTATACGGCTGCACACGGTAGCGAGATGAGATAGACTTGCTGCCATGCGCATGCGCATGTCTTGGCCGGTAGGTCATGGCAGGATGGCGGTGTGGGCGGCACAGTAAGATCTGACTGGATCAATGGAAATCGGTTGCAGGGGCGGTCGGTTGCTGTTGGAAGCGTGAAGCATGGGGGGGATTTGGGGAATCTGCGGGGAGGGAAGGTGTCCAAATCTGCTTGCCCTCACTGACAGGTGCTCGATTGCACCCTTCGCGCGCAGGCAAAGACCAATAATGGCTGCTTCGTGTATTATGCATCGACCTTCATCAGACAGACAATTGCATTACGAATCATGGCGCCCTCTTGTCTGGAAGACGCAATGGCGTGGCTTCCATGAAGCGGCTGACCATTCCGTGGTCTGGGGTTCCCAGCTTAATCGGTTCGGCTCCGGGTACCCCGAACCCCGTCCATCATAAGCACTTCCTGATCCCGTTCCGTCCAAGCCCAGCGACCTACATCTTGGCTGAGCACCATCGTCCAGCCACCGTACCCACAGAGCTCTCACTACACCTACCATCCAGGAACCCCCGGATCCACTGACGACATGTCGGCTGCCGGGGAATCTTCGTCCGAGCCCACCCCCGTCCGCCACCGAGAGGACTGCGAGAGGACGGCCGAGATCATCAAGGACAAGGCGACAACGGGCAGCTGGTACGTAGCCTTTCCCAAGGAGCAACTGGGGAACTGGGGCGCGAGATTCGCCTCGAGTACGACACGGGCCTCGCGCTGGTCTGCATGTCGGGCAAGCGTCCCACGCGCGGCATCGATCTGGCCGCGCGGCCTGCCCGAGGCGCTCGCCGACATGGCCGCCCACGGGGATGCCGCGGGAGAAGCCGCGCGCCCGGACCCCCAAGCCGCACCGGGAGGCACGGGGCCGCCAGCGTGGGGACGCCCATGCCGCGCCCTCGGGCCACGGCACAGAGCAACCGGCGCGGGGGAGGGCCCAACATCGAAGACTTCAACCACTTCCGGCGAGAACGGAGCCATGGCGCCCGGCAGCCATGCCGTGATGATGCCTATTACCACTAGGAGGGATGGGGAACCGGGCCGAAGGGGACAACCGCGTCGAGGAACCGAGTGTGGAGGAGATGGCCGGGGGCATGAATGACCTTACGCGACGCATCGGTGACATACTGCGACACGACGAGCTCCCGAGGAACCCGCGGGACCTCGACAGGCTGTCGCAAAATGCCTCAGTACGGAACCCCAACGGACATGGCCGAAGGCCACGCCAGTCGTGGCGACGACGGGACGATCCCTTATCGCCCGACTTTTACTAGATGAGCGGCACAACACAGGTAGGTCGACCAGCCGCTTGGTTGTTGGTGAGTAGCGAAGCTAGTCATCATGGCTTCGGATTTGTGTCGTGATTTTAGCGAACTGCTTCTTATAACGGGTGCTCTTGCAGCAGCATTAGGAAATCAACGCAAGTAGGAAGATTGAGCATTCATCGATGCCATGTCCGCTAAAGTCCGCTGACCAACAGTGACGGCGGTGGGTGGTAGCAGAATCATTAATAATAAGCTTGAGGATCTGCGCGATACTAATACACGGAATCGAAGCGAGGAACAGCTTGCAACCGCTCCCCAAGTGCGGAGAAGACGGCGATAAACCGTAGATAACCCGTAAGTCCCTCTTCGCTAGTGAGGCGGGCGGAAATTCGGACGGCGCAGGGCGTAAGTTTCTTACAGCAACGGCGATGGAGCGGGCCCGGTCGCCACGGCGGATGGCATGCCCGATCGTCCCATTCGGCTTTAGGGGATAACTAAGCTACGAATGCCGACGGCTGCAACGTTCCCCCCTTGAGCTGGGTGTTGACGACATGATATAAAGACGCGAAGCAAGTGGGTATGTATGTACGCTGGAAGGTTAGCCGGGGTTGAACTACGAGAACAAAAGCGCCTCGAGAAGAACCAAGACTCGACACGCTTGCACATCTCTTCACGGCCACTCACACACACACACTCACACACACACTCACACACACGCGCATCGCTTTTACTTCTCCCCGGGAAAAGCAGCAATGGCCTCGAAATACCCGCAGCGCAAGATCGGCGACGACGCCGTGTCGGCGCAGGGGCTGGGGTGCATGGGCATGTCGTTCGGGTACACGTCGGGGGGCGGCAAGGACGACGACGAGGCGTCGCTGCGGGTGCTGACGCGGGCGGCGGACCTGGGCATCACGTTCTGGGACACGTCGGACATCTACGGGCCCTTTACCAACGAGCGGCTGCTGGGCCGCTGGTTCCGCGAGACGGGGCGGCGCGACGAGATCTTCCTGGCGACCAAGTTCGGTGCCAAGCTCCACGACGGCCGGCTCAGCGTCGACGGCCGGCCCGAGTACGTGCGCGCGGCCTGCGAGGCCAGCCTCGAGCGCCTCGGGACGGACCGCATCGACCTCTACTACCAGCACCGCGTCGACGCCGCCACGCCCATCGAGCGCACCGTCGAGGCCATGGTGGCGCTCCAGCGCGAGGGCAAGGTCCGCCACCTCGGCCTGTCCGAGTGCTCGGCCCGCACGCTGCGCCGCGCCGCCGCCGTCGCCCCCATCGCCGCCGTCCAGCTCGAGTACTCGCCCTTCGCCCTCGAGATCGAGTCGCTCGAGACCGGCCTCCTCGCCGCCGCCCGCGAGCTCGGCGTCAAGATCATCGCCTACTCGCCCCTCGGCCGCGGCTTCCTCACCGGCGCCATCAAGAGCCGCGCCGACCTCGACCCGACCGACTCGCGCTTCGGCCACCCCCGCTTCACCGAGGAGAACTTCGGCGGCAACCTGAAGCTCGTTGAGACCCTCGCCGCCATCGCCAAGGAGAAGGACTGCACGCCGGGCCAGCTTGTCCTGGCCTGGGTCTTGGCGCAAGGCGAAGGTAAGCCCAAGCGCAACCCGCTTTGTCCCGTTGTCGGATCGCGACTGATGAACCCCTCCCAGATTTCATTCCCATTCCCGGAACCAAGCGCGTCAAGTATCTGGAGGAGAACGCGGACGCGGTGAATGTCAAGCTCAGCACCGAGGATGAAAAGAGGATCCGCCAGGCCATTGAGAGCGTCGGTGGTACAAAGGGGGAGAGATACCCTCCGGCTATGATGGCTCAGTGTTTTGGTGACACCCCGGAGCTGTAGCTCTTGCAGCAGGTGTTACGGATCGGTGGCAGACCCCTACAGCGAGAGAAAGTATGGACTTTCTTTCGAAAACTTATTTCTGAGCAGTACCTGGGACACATGAATCAAGACAATTGTTACCATGGTTCTTTCTCGCAGTACCCGACATCGAGACCTCTTCTGTATGTGACCAAAAAACAACAAAAAGATATCCAGATCGTTGGTCGTGAGGGATAAAAATATCTCTCTGGCGGGGAATTGAACCCCGGTCTCGAGCGTGACAAGCTCGCATACTGACCACTATACTACCAGAGAAACAACTGTTGTTCCTGTTGCGGATGGAAATAGATGAGCTTATTCAGACTCATAATCAGTTATCGTCATGATGGGGAAAGTCGATGGTGGGCAACGGGAGACTTTTTTTGCTCACTCGCTCCTCTTGGCTCCGAACGGCTTACACTGGGCTGCCATGCACCACGAAAGCTTTGTTGGAAGCTCTTGATCTCTCGCCAGGCAAGTCCGTTAACCCATTTTCGCCTTTGCGTGTCGCGCGGCTTTTGATTACGATCAATGCCGGTCGGGCTTAGCTTCATTGACTCCAGACTGGTGGACTGAAATGGAAGTTAAATCGCCCCTCTTATCGCCAACCCTGCCACCAGGTCAACGAGTGTGGGAGCAAGGTTTCCACATTGGAACCAGGCACAGTCTTCATCTCCATGTGGTAGGAATGATTAGGTACGTAAAGCAACACTGAGGATCAATCGATGCGGATTGGCACGGCAAAGGAACGATTGGTGCTGCCTTGAAAACACGAAGAACTATGGAAGTCCCACGGCGACGAGGTCTAGTGGTCTTGGTTCAGATATATCGGAGTGCATCCACATTTGATACATAGGAATGGGGTGAAAAATTGATAATTCTTTTTGCATCCAGCTTTAAGGTATTGCAGAAGACCTTTGCACGGGGCAACCCATGAAATGGGCGATTAGAAAGGGGCACGTTGACATAGTACGGCTTCTCCCCGACGCAAACGCTGCAGTCGACCCCGAAGACAAAGGGAGCCGGACACCTCTATCGAATACCGCAGAGAATGGGCATGAGGCCGTGGTGTAGCTGTTCCTTGAAGAGAAGGCCAGGTCGATTCGAAAGAAGGAGTGAAGTGGCGGACACCACGATCATATGCTGCCGAAAACGGACACGAATCCGTGGTGCTAGTGCTCCTCGAAAAGAAGGGTCCCATCAACTTGGAGAATTACATCGACTTTGCATCACCGTAAGGGCAAGAAGGGAAGCCAACGCAAGAGTGGCTATGCATCCAAGACAGGCGCACGACGTCAAAAACCTGTCGATACGATGCTTGTCGCTACTATCAAGTCCGGTCTTCGTAATGTGGACTAGAGGCAAACAACAGTCGCTTGAAGCGAACGGCAACCTGCGGCTTTCCAATGAGCCAACCACACTAGGCTAAAACACCGGATCCAGATAGAGATGAGAGACAAGAGGCAAAAAAAAAAGGCACTAAGAGGGAACAGAAAAAGAACCCCGACACTCAGTACCTGGAACCAAAACAAAAACTTCGCCATGCATGGGACTCGAACCCATAACTTTCAGATTAAAAGTCTGACACGCTGACCATTGCGTCAGCACGGCGCAACTTGAGTTGATTGGTTACTTTTTCTCTGGCTTATTCTTTCTGATATAGAGTTGGCAAAAATGCGGAGAGCGGTTGGACGCGCTCCAGCTCCCTTAGGGCGAAGGTAAACAAGGGGATACGACCCGAGGGTAACTGGGAATGGAGCCGGTGGCCCAGGTATCGCGATCGGGGTCAGCAATCGCTGTCGCCATCCTGCCGCAAACGCTTGGCACGGCTAGGAACGGGGGGATGTTGCAGCTCCAATGCTGCTACATGGCTTACCTAAGGGTATTCGTTCTCGGGGAAGGGGTGTACGGGATTTTCTACAATTGGTGGCGGGCGGTGTTGTATTTGGACCCCGGACTCAACGGTCGTTTCGCCCCCGTACTCGTCCGGGCCGGCCTGTTTGGTAACCTTAATGGCCGATTACAGAAGATGCACGCGAGCAAGACCCCGGGACTTTCTTCTGCATAGTAAAAGCGCAGCATGCTTACTCATTCGTAACACGTTCTCTCATTCAGGGTATCTTACAACTTTCGTCTCGACAAACAGCCTTACTCCCTTCGCGGCACCGCGCCCTCCCTTACTCGATGTTGATGGCGATTTTGCCAAAGTGGCCCTGCTTCCACATGTGCTCGTAGGCGTCGCGGGCCTGGTCGAGGGAGAACTGCGTCTTGTCGAGGACGGGGTGGATGTCGTTGGCCTCGATGGCGGCCACCATGTCCTCCATGAGCTCCTTGGAGCCGACGTACACGCCGCGGGCGGTGCAGATGTGCGTCAGCGTCTCGAGCACGTTGACGTCGGGCTTGGCGCCGCCGAGGAAGCCGATGATGCTGATGACGCCCTCGAACTTGATGGCGTCCATGGCGTGCGCCAGCGTGTTGGCGCCGCCCACCTCGACGATGTGGTCCACGCCCGCGCCGCCGGGGGTCAGGCTCTTGGCCGTCTTGCCCCAGTTCGTGTCCTCCTTGTAGTTGATGACGTGGTCAGCCCCCAGCTTCTTCAGCATCTCGCCCTTCTCCTTGGACGACGTCGTCGAGATGACGGTGGCGCCGGCCGCCTTGGCGAACTGGAAAGAGAGGGGGTTGGGTTAGCAGGCCGGGCTATGCGGAAGCAGTCGGAAGCATCATGGATAGCTTACCTGGAGAGCAAAGATGCTCACACCACCGGTGCCCTCGGTGAGGACGGTCTGGCCGGGCTTCAGGGGCTTCAGGCCGAACAGGGCGTTCCAGGCCGTCAGACCGGCGCACGTGAGGGTACTGGCCTCGGCGTAGCTCAGGTTCTTGGGGGCCCGGACAACGCCGTTCTCGTTGAAGGTGCCGTACTGGCGGAGGGTGCCGTCCACGACACCGCCGAGGCCGGTCTGGGCGATGGCGTTGGTCATGGGGCCGAACTGGTGGCCCTGGTTGAAGAGGGTCACAACCTTGTCGCCCTTCTTCCACTGGGTGACCTTGGAGCCAACCTCAACAATCTCACCGGCGCCGTCGGAACCAGCGACGACGGGGAAGTTGGTGGGGAAGGGGTACATTCCCTAGCGGTGACATGTCAGCTGGAATCCGGGTGCTCTCGCGGAGCCAAGAACCGTACCTTGGGGATGATGAGGTCGCGGTAGTTCAGGGAGGCTCCGCGCATCTTGACGAGCACCTCATTCTCGCCGCACTTGGGGATCTCGGCATCGACGAACTGGAGGCCGTCGAAGTCCTTGTCGGTGCCCGCGACGGACCACTGCTTCTGAGTCGTGGGAGCCATTATGTATATGGGGAGGTCGGAGCGAGCTGTGTTTAAGCACGTCGGGATGGATGTCTTGTCCTTTTTTTCTTGTTTGCTGGATCGAGACGGGATTCACTAGCCGGCCGGGGGAGGGGGCGTGGGAAGCAATATGTACCCGTCGCTCTCTCTACACCGGCCAGACCGGTGCCAGCGGCTCCATTGCGATCGCTTGTCAATCTGTCCCATCACCCCGTCGGATTACGTATCCTGGCCGGGTCTGCCAGGCTGTTGTGCTCCATTTTGGCCCACGGAAGCTTCTCGGCGGGAGGGCCAGATGCCGTCATGAAAAGATGGTATCCGGCATTGGTGCGGCAATTGGGCCCTTTTCGGCAGTGCGCCTTCGTGTGGAGCTGAGATGCGGACGATATGCCGAAACCAGTCGCCGCGTCCTGGACGCAGGGCTAGACAGCTCACCACCGACGCTGGACCGGCTACTTCCTGCCCAGCCCCCCAGCCATACCATTATAGGTACAGCCCGCCTGTCTCTTCGCCGGGCTGTCGAACATACCTGCTCACCCTGCTGTACATACATACGCAAAAGGGAACCGAGCTGCCCGCGAACCTGACGGTTGCACTATCCGCACACCCGGCAAATCAAGGTTGGTGGGGAGCAGAATTATCAACGTCACCAGGACGCAAAAAAAGTGCGGAACCCGCGTCTTTCTTGACGACCCGCCCGAGCTATCCGATTCTGGGACCGTAGGAACGCCAATTGGGAGGCTCGCGATTCAGTCGATAGACGAATTGCTTGGAATAGCTGAAGCAATAGGCAGGCAATACCGATCGACATCCATGGATCCCTGGGATCCAGTCAGCGGGCTGCAGTTGAGTTGGATGGAGCCTGCAGGAACATCGGCGTCACCCCGTCTGAGGTAAGCAGAGGGGGAAAGAAGTCCCGCCGGGTCCTCAGGGTCCAAAACCGCGAACATTGCCCCTCGGAACCGCAATTTTTCTGCATGGTATGGCGGGGGCGGAGGGGGGAGAGGGAAACATAGGCTCATACTCATGGGTCCAGGGCCGCCAGTGCCAGCTAATAAAACCGGAGCTCACCTGGCGTCCGGTGTGCGGAAATGGTTCGGGATATCGTCGCTGGAAGGCTTCCAGAAACAGGGCGAAGGAGCGGTTTCTACCACTAGTACAATACGCCGTCCCAGCCTCCAATACAGGGGCCGTCGGCGCCGCCCGCCCGTCCGCACGCGCTACTTCTTTCTTATTCGATTCGTCCTCCGCACTGGTCCGTACGTACGAAAGCGTGCTGCGGTGCGTCGAGCGCTTGCCGCCTTCCGCAGGGACCTCGGTCATGCGCGATCGATGGATGAATAGCTTCTATCCAGTCCGCTGGCAACGGAGCAGCCGCCTGTTGTCGCCCCACCGTCCCGCGTTGTAGGTGTCGGTCTTGTAGCCAACGGCGGCGGCATCTTTTCCGCCCTCTTGGCCCTCGCCAAGCCTGCACCTCCTCCTCCTGCTCTTCTTCCTGCTCCTCCTCCTACTCCTCCTCCTCCTCCTCCTCGCGCGACTGTGCAGTAGCGAGATTATCCCCGAACCCCCCAGCGTATGCCGCGCCTTTTTTTACGCATCGCCGCATCGTCTCTTGCCCGTGGCCAGGGCGAGGCAAGTCCAGCCTCTCGGCTGAGGTCCTGTCTCGTGCATCATCGTCCCATACGATGGAGCTATGTTATGAACTCCACCAACGCCGTCATTTCCCCCCCTCGCGCTCGTGCATACCCTGGCGCATCAACGGGTCATGATTCCTCCACCAGAAGTTCCGGCCGTTTCGGCTTCCCCTTACCAAATATTTGCCGACGTCCCGACCCTACCAAAAGCATGTGACAGGCTGTCTTGCACTGGCAGGATGCCGCGAGACTATCACCGAGGTCGATATTGGGCTGGAAACTCCCACAGCCATGTCTTCATCACCCAAGGTTGCTAATTCAGCTCATATCCATATTCCTCCGCTCTAAATCCTCATCCCGGAGCATGCATTGGTAAGTAATGCCGTTGGCCGCGAACGGCGCCCAATAGCGGGCGAAGCCCTTCTCAGGCCGCTCTACCTTCTCGCCATTTAGTGGCACCTTCTCGCCATAACGGTTCGTGGTTCGGCCACCTTTCTTCCCCGGTGGATGGGTTGTTTGTCATGATATTGGCGAATGCCGTTCCTTTGAGCCAGTCATGGGGCCCATTCTTCGTCTTGCCGTAAAGGTGCAGAAGGGGGCGCAGGGCGGACATCCAGCGGCAGACTGGGGGGGAATCCCAGATGTCGTCGTTGAAGGAAGACTACCTTCAGCGAAGTCAGACGTAGGAGGGCCGTCTGTTGCTCGCCAAGTCTTTGAAGAGGTGCTGCGCCTTTCGGCCGGATCCCGGTTTCAGCTTACTGTTTGGCTTATGAAGGCCTCAAACGAGATCAACACGTTCTGTACGACGACGACACCCCTGAGCCTCGTTCGCCCGTGAACCCTACAGGACTTGCGTCGCTTGTACGTGCTGCACTATTTTACCAGGAGAAGCACTGGGGAGAGGCTGCCCGGCATGACGAAGATGTCCTTGGCCGGGTCGACCCAAAGGATCTCGCACTGGCAGCCGACCGCTCGCTCGAACAGCCACTCCCGTTCGATGCATCGGTTGTAACGCATCGGGCACCTACGACCCCCTTCGCCGTTTGAAAAAACGCTGTGGGTGCATTTCCACGGAGATCCGGCAAGAATGGGCCGGAAGCGACGGTGTACGGTGTGCTAGACGGCGGCGTCGATCCTCAGTATCGTGTTGATGGGGGCGCGGCGCTGCCTGCTTACTTGCCAGAGGTGTGACGGGTGATTCTGGCCTTCGAGAGACCAACTCAAGATCTCGAGGCGGAGATCGAACGGGAGGTCGTGATACGCAGCCGGCTCGCCAACGGACGTTTCGTAGTGGCGACACGGCGGGGGGCCACGATCTCTCTTGCTCTCTCCCGAGGCATCGACGTTGGCGAAACGATGAGTGGTGATTGTGGTGGCTTTGAGGATATTGTTTCCTGCTATGGTATCTTTCATGACGTCGGTTGGGTTAAGGGCAGGCGCCCAGATCAGCAGGCCTGGCCATGGCCATTGCTAGACCTCCATGTCGGGTGCCGATGGCGTCTTAGGGTCTGGAGCATGGGAGCAGCATCGAGTGTAGCAAACAGATCCATGCCGTCCAAGTGCTGCGGTGTATAGTCGCATCCGCTTGCCGACTTTTCAATGCATACCTAGGTAGGCAAAAGAGACAGGGGCCCAGAGGTGCTCATAAGACTTATGGTGAATGTCAACCCCAGCTTCTTTGGTCTCCAAGGCGGCTTGCAAGGAGGCTGGAGCGGGGAAGCATGAAGGAGGCGTGGCAAAGAGTACTAGTCAGCACCTCTAGCTCAAATCAATTTTATGATCCGCAGGTTTGATCAAGACAACTTGAAGTTACGAGGAAGCATAATTGGCGAAGGCTCAACAACGCAAGCGCCATCATACAAGGCAGCTTCCTTCGTGTTGGTCCCTCAGCCGTCTCGCCAGCCAAGCCGGGCCTCCTGATATGCGCGTGAAGGCACCCTGTGGCGGAATGGCAGCTTCTATTAACCTGTTCTTGGGTCTTTGCGAGCATGCATCTGCGACATATGGAAGCTCCTCGCGCAAAAGAGGTGACTGTTGGGAAGCTCGAGTTTCATTGAGGAGCCACGAGCCGCACCATTACAGTCATCATGGACATGATAGCAGTTATAGAGGTCAGCGTATCACTACACAACGGATCGCCGTGGAAATTTGGTGCTAACCAATACAACCCTGAAAACCCGCTCGCACCATGCAACCGCAAGTTGCAATGCCCAGCAGCCAGGAGGTCACCTCGTGAACGATCTTGGTAGACGTCTTCTACGTCGGGAAGAATGAGAACGGCGTGCCGTGACCATCAGGCTCGGGGGACGGGCCTTGCTATTCGGCTCGGTCGAGTGGCTGGAAGCCAAATTGAGTGGTGACATCTCTTTTTCACTTTGGCCGCTGGACGAATAACAGAAGTGGGCGTGGTATGCGAACACCAAGGATGCAACGGCGCTTCTCTGTGAATGTTGATGCCCCTGTTAGGGCACTCGATATCCAACCTCGGTGGGGGCTGACTTGGTTGATACAGGTTAGTTTTCTGGTCATTACGCGCTGAAAGAACGTCAAAACAAGGGGGTGCTTTTGTCGAGCATGTTGGTAGCTCTGCCGCAGGGAGGAGGTATGCTCTTGGGTGGACTTGGTACCATTTCTCATCGCGGTCTTGGTAATCGTGCCTTCAAAAAGGCAGCATCCAGAAACGAACTGTGACTTTCTTCCCACTCACCTTCAAAATTAATCGCGTATGTGAGGCTGAAGGTGCTTTTCAACCTGCGGGTGTTTAGTTGTAATGTCCCGGACCCGAAAGCGCCCGGTTCCGCTGGCTTCTCTCGGCCAATTTCAGCAAGGGCCTTTGGGGAAATCCACGTTATGTTTTCCCAATCCGGGAGGAAGATGATTTCGAGAAGCCAGGATTGAATGGCGATTGGCTTTGGGTCGGCTTGTTTGGGGGGGCTGCGCTACCACCCTTCACCGGACCCCCGGCCCAGGTTCTTGGGCGGCACGGCATGTAAGCTCGCACCAGATCTCTGGGCTGCAGGGCACAGGGCTGCTTACTGGCCACCCGGGTTTCAAGGGCCGTCAAAATAGCGGCGGGGGGTTTGTATGACAGAGAAGGATTGGTACGGGCGGCTGGCTCGGCGTAGTTGGGGGAGTCCGGATTCTTAGCGCGGACGGAGAGTACGAGCGCGGCGCTCTCGGGTGTGCGACGGGTGGCACATTCCGGACCCTCGACGGGGATCCATGAAACAACCGCTAAACGATGCGTCTGTCAGTTGTTTAAGTCAGGCCGCATATAAAGACCGTCAAGGGTCGCCATTGGGGGGTTTGTAGAATGTTGTACTATCAGCAATTAGCCCTTGTTCCACCATAAGCAATCAAGATGGCCAACGGAAACATTACCTTTGAAGGTTGGTAGATAGACTGATAATACGGGAGAGGCGAGAGGCTGATTCGTGACAGATTACCTCGGTCTGACGACCTGCCTCGTCGACTGGGCCGACAGCTACGACAGCAAGGACTGGGACAGGCTGCGGACTTGCATTGCACCAACTCTGCGTGTAAGCCTTGCCTTAGCCATGAAAAAGTAGCATTGGGAAGCACCACTGACGCAGACGGCAGATCGACTACCGGTCGTTCCTCGACAAGCTGTGGGAGGCTATGCCGGCCGAGGAGTTCATCGGCATGATCTCGAGCAAGGACGTGCTGGGCGACCCGCTGCTGATGACGCAGCACTTCATCGGCGGAACCAAGTGGGAGAAGGTCAGCGATGACGAGGTCATCGGCACGCACCAGTTGCGCGTGCCGCACCAGCGCTTCACCGACGAGACGCGCACCAAGGTCGCCGTCAAGGGCCACGCCCACAGCACCAACGTCCATTGGTACAAGAAGGTCAACGGCGTCTGGAAGTTCGCCGGCCTCAACCCCGAGATTCGCTGGGGCGAGTACGACTTCGACAAGGTCTTCGAGAGTGGCCGTGACGCCTTTGGCGAGGAGACCCAGACCGGCGACAGCAAAGTCAAGGCGCGCGCCTCCGTTGCGGCTGTTTAAGTGCCGGGTCAGGAGCTGTACGAAAGGGCAATTAGCAGGGAAGAAACATGAATAAACCGGATGATTTTCAGCTAGGCCACCCATCCGAAGTACTCGGTGACAATATCTCTTGGCCTGGAGCAGCAAGACTTGCTTCTTTAGCCAAGTGCGGTAAGACGAACCAATGGACGTTTATTAGATGGAGATCTATCTATACTGCCGAATTCAAAGTGCCTAACCACTGAAAACATCCGACAACGGCTGTGAAATCTTCGATGCGAACATAGATATGTAGAGAAACCATGCGACGTGCCGATACGTCATACCACTTCCGTGGTATTGCATTCCCCCCAAGACTTGCCCAAGAGTGGTCTTCTCTCTTTGCCTTTCCTCTCGATTATTCAGGCAAGGACAAAACTACCGCCAAAGTCGAATTCTCAACCCAATCCTCCCTGGTTATTGGTATGCCATGAATGTATTTAACATTCTCAAGGACTTAAACCATGCCCGAAATGCAACATTCAGCTAAAATCGAAATTTCTACCCAGACACCTCCGTCGCCATCATCGCCATTGCCAGTGATGGTTTTCCAGTTGTAGATGGCAGGCACCACCCTAAACACCAATTCAGGCACTATCTCCTCCCCTCTTTCCTGTCCCTTCTTTCCTGTTCCCTCTTTCCTCCTTTGCCGTTCCATCGACGTTCCTTACATTTCAGGCATTCTAAAAAAAGGCTGCCCTTTCTAAACCAGCTTAACCAAGATTTTCTTCTACTCCGCCAGTCGTCACAGAGTAGGCTGCTTTTCTCCCACCTTCTCCTCTGCCATCTCCTCCTTGTGCCCTCCTTTTCTGTACGCACCAGTTCCTCTTCCTCGCAGCCCGTCCTTGAAATCAAACTGTTGCATCTGTTGGTGCCATCGTCTCGCCCCGGCCAAGATGGCAATTCTCCCGGCTGTGCCCGGTCTCGAAGTGACCGTGCAAGTAGATGACTTCAACCTCAGGGAGTACGAGGACCCCCACGAGTCCAGGCGTCGCCAAACGGTAGTCCACGACCCAGCTCGTCGCCACTTCATGGGCAGACCTATCCATGGGCCTTTCGGAAACGACGACAACACACCACGTGTAACGAAGTACATCGAATCACAGACGGGTCGGTATTTCTCGGTGTGCCTCTTGAAGGAAGATTACTTCCACCATTTCACCCACCACATCGCATTTCGGATACACATTGACGGTATTAAGCGCGCGTTCGTTCATGAGCCGATCTCGATGCTGGGTGGCGAATGGGGACAACGTGTCGAATACGCCACCCAGCGAACGGAGGAGGGCAGAATCACGTACCGCTTCCGGTTCTCGGATCTTCAAATCCGTATTGTGGCCCCTCATTGCATGAACCTCGTCGCTATTGCTAATCCCCTCGCAGTTCCGACGGACGAATTCAGCATGGAAGAGGTGGAAGAACACAAAATACGCGCGGCTGAGCTCGGGACCATCAAAGTCTCGGTTTACGACATGGATGAGCCTATATATGCCATGCCTGGCCGGAGTCCTCCTGCCAGAGACTTGGAATACGAAATCCAGCAAAACGAATTGGCGGAAAAGGCGCTCAAGGGACGGGCATTAACTCACTCCATGTGGTGCGTGTATGCTTTTGTTGTATTATAATGGCTCGGGAACTGCTAACGACTTGTCATTCAGCCTCTCGGATCCCGTTATGGTCAAGGATTGGAGCCAATTCAAAGAGAAGCGGAACCTGGTCAAGAAGAGCCTTTGGTCCGATCCCCGCAAGCGGCCTTTCGCCGTTTATGAGTTCCGTTACCGATCAATGGGTATGTCAGTTACGTTGGGACGGAAAGAAGCATGTGCCAAGATACTTGCTGACATGGAAACAGAGGGTCTGATACAGGAGGCCATAGTATCCCGCATCGACAACACGACGGCCACGGCAATTCGCAACTACGCCGTGGACCTCGAGCCCACACATGTAAGACAGACAAAGCTCCTATCTTCCACATTGGCATCACTGAAGGCGTCGTGACAGGCAAGAGATCGAAGGTGCGCACCGCAGAACAACAGAAGAAAGAGAGGAGCTTCCCCCGAAGCACGAGACGAGCCTCGAAAGCGACCGCGCCCCGAGCGCGTGATTGAGGTCATTGACCTTACCGCAGATGAGGAAGACGATGATATGATGATTTATTGAGCTCGAAGCCTTTGTAAATGATGTCGTAATCTCATGACGCGATGCCTGTCAGTTGACGGTTGCTGGTAATGTTTGCGGTGCGGCTTGCACATGGAACGGGGGATGGAGTATGGTATGCACCGAAGGATCCCTGCATGCTACTTTGCTGCACGACTAGCATATCGCTTTCGAAGATGTCGCTGGAACGATGAAAGTATTACGCATGCTATTTCCCTATCTATCACCAGCAGGCTGGAGGGGAAGATGACTTAGTGCAGGGTCAGCCCATGACTAATTGTAGCATCTGGGTACGGGGGCGCACTATTGGGAGAGCGATAAGGGTCGTCCAGCAGTACTAGTTCAACGCTGGCGGGCTCTCCCTGGTGGGGAAAGATTAGCCCCGAATACCCTGCCCCCCCCCCGTTTAACGGCTGTCAGGCCGGACGAAATCGATCCCATCACACTGGGGCGTGGAGTCGACGATGCTTTGAAGGGCATTTAGGAGATAAGGGTCGAACTGACTTTCCACATAGATCCTCACACGCCTCACAGGGGTGTCTCAACGTCCAGTTTTCCTCGGCCAACTCCGAAGCGAGACGGCGGCGGTTGGCGCCGGTGGCGTACATGGCACGCAACATAAAAGCCCACGACCTCGCTTTCACCAGCAGCGATATACTTACGAAGATCCAGTCCGAACAGCGGAACCGACCTCGCCAACGCCGCCCAACATGACGTCTTCCAAGATCACCGTGGAGCCATTTGTTGTTCCCGAGTCCTCGCAAGTTGACTTCGGGGCCACCGTCTCGAATGTGGACTTCGAACATCTCACTGGTAAGTATTTGGACGAGTGAAGTGACTCGCAACGTGAACAAGCCCAGGACGGCATGGCAAACAATGGGAGAATACCCGTCGAATCGGTAACCTCCTCGGTAAGCGACAGCCCGCACACACGTCAAGCCCCGTGGGGTTTCCCGGCCAACGGCTGACGGTGCCACCACAGACGCCGACTTCGAGGTGATCCGCAAGGCCTTCTACACGCACCAGGTGCTCGTGTTCCCGGGCCAGAGCGGGCTGTCGGCGCGGGCGCAGTACGAGCTTACACAGCGGTTCGACCCGGCGGCGACGGGGGCGTACGGGCACGGGACGACGCTCGACAGCAAGCGCAGCGTCCTGCACCCGGATCTCCGGACGATCCCGCACCAGCCGCAGGTGCAGGTCATCGGGCACGGGCAGATCGACGCGTACGAGGGCCTGCGCGACCTGCGGCTGCGACACCCGCACCACCGCACCTTTCACGCGACGGCGGTGCCGGCGGCCGAGGACCGTGACTTCACGCGCTTCTACCGCTGGCACATTGACGCGGCGCTCTACGACCTCGCGCCGCCCGTTGCCACGACGCTGCTCGCCGTCCGCGTGCCGGCCGGCCGCCGCCAGACGTGCCGCTACGACGACGGCTCGGGCGACACGCTCGACGTACCGCTGGGCACCACGGCCTTTGTCAGCGGCGAGGCCATGTACGCGGGCCTGTCGGCGGCGGACCAGGCTTGGGCGCGCACGACACGAGTCGAATACGCGCCGCACCCGTACGTCTGGATGTCGGGGGCGCGGGCGCGGCCCGACGGCCTTGGGCTCGTGTCGGAGGGCCGCGAGACGCCGCTCTCGGCGCTGCCGCCCTTTGACGCCGCCAAGGTGCAGGTGCTGCCGCTGTGCTGGCGCAACCCCACCACGGGCCGGCTGGCCCTGCAGGCGCACCCGGCGGCGGCGCGCCGCCTCCACCTTGCCGACGGCACCGTCGTCGACGACCTCGCCGAGGTGCGCGCCGCCCTCCACCGCCTGCAGCGGCCCGGCATCGCGCCCGCGCGCGTCTACGCCCACGACTGGCGCGAGGGCGACCTCGTCCTCTTCCACAACCGAGGCGTCCTGCACTCGGTCGTCGGCGCCTTTGCCGATGACGAGGTCCGCCTTTTTCGCCAGTGCAACCTCGCCGCGAGCCATCTGCCCGAGGGGCCCCTGGAGCAGGAGGTGGCCGATGCTGCGCCACCGCCGGCGGTGGCGGTGGCGGTGTCAGTGGCGGCGTGAGCGGGCGAGTGTTTATGGGTATGTTGTGCTTGATCTGATGAAGGAAGGGCGTGATGCTCTGATCGTGTATGGTGGCTCGGTTCTGGATGCAAACGAGAGCAGGCGAGGATGGAACTCGCCCGGTAGATGCTTCGTGGCCGGGACTAGTACCTTTTCTGACTCGCCGCGAAGATGAAGATGTGACAAATGAAAAAACAGGGGTTACGTCGGTAAAATGGATGGCTGCGAAGTGATGTCTATCCTTGGGGTAAATAAATGCCGGGAAAGGGGGCATGGTGGTGACATGAGTACCACGTGTGTATGCTGCTTTCCTTGCTTAACCCGAATAATCAGGGGCTCACGCACAGGCAAAGACGTGGATGCTTGAATGCCACATGTCGTCACACAACAGGGAATCCCGGCAGCAAATACAACCACACACAAACACACACACACACACATGAGGGTAGCAATGCAATCTAGACACCTACGCAGACAAGCCCGACCTCCCCCCAGCATACGCACCCGCGACAACCCGGCTATGCTGAACCATGAAACCCGGATCATCACCATGCCCTCCTCATTAGTATGAACCGAGCCTCCGCAAGACCGTGCTGTCGTCCAATTACAATGCTCCGTCGCATACGCCGGGAAGATGCCCAGAACGGTAGGAAAAAGGGGGCAAGGGGGACAGCCCATCACACCTTGAACGACTTGGACCCCTCCACCAGTCCGTCGCCATACTTGCTGACAGCGGACCAGCTAGGCGCAAACCGGCGGACCTCCTCGAGAGCGGGAATCGTGGTAAAGCCATCTTGCTCGTTCCACAAACAGACAACCCTACCATCCATGCCGCCCTCGCCGTTCCATGCGAACGACACCTTCCATACATTATCCCAGTTGCGACTCCAGAGCCTGAGCTCGGTGGTGCCGGCGTCGCCCACCTTGGTGAAGTGAGGGTCCACGTCCGAACCCTCGACATTGACGTCTGAGGCCACCCGGTCAAAGTAAATCCGACAGGACCGTGTGTTCTTGCCGCTGACCGTAATGGACGCCTCGTTGGCGTGCTTGCCTCGTGTGGCCTTGGAAGTGAGCCAGTGTGCATAGGACTTCTCGGGTGGCAGCGTTCCGTTCGTGGGGACCACGTGCGGAGCTATACCTTCCCATGAGTATTCAATGAGCCCCCCTCGCCCCGTGCTGGGCTTTTGGTCTATCACCTTACCGGTGGCGCTGGGAAGACTGCCCACGACATCGTCCATAAAGGATGACCCCACCCCCGTCAGCGCCACACGGTTGATGCCAGTGTCCAGGTCGACTCTTTGGACGAAAAAGACTTTCAATCTGCTGGTTTCGGAGAAGGGGAAAGCAACCAGGTTGTAGATAAGCGTTGCGACAAATACGAGGAGCAGTACCGTAGGGACATGGAACGTGTGGCGGTGTAGGAAGGGTGTGACGGGAGCAAAGGCCATGATCGTTAACGCAACCACAATTAGGTAGACGAGCAGCGGGGAGTTGCCATCTGCTAGCGTCTGGCTCATGGCCGCAGTACTAAGCAGGCCGATCTGTCCGAGGACGATCATGGTGATGGGGCCCAGGATGAGAAACTGGAATACCCACACCCAATCGGGGAGATGTTGGCTCCACGGCTGCTCTTCCCCAAAGACCGACTGCGATCCGATAGACCGCTCCGGAATGCCGAGGTTGCTTCCCGTGTCGGCCACGCTCGAGCGGTGGTACCGCGCAAATGTCGTTTTGTTGCTTCGCAGGAGGGACGTGGACTCGGTGGCCTCCTCATCCCCTTCGTTGTCTTCGTTATCCGTCCCCGTACCCCGCGATATGGCGCTGGAGACGGGCCGCGACGGCGCCGGGCTTGCCGTCGTCGTGGGCCGTTGCGCCGCAGCCGCCTCGAAACTTTGCTCCTCGGCGTAGTTCCTCTTGGTGGGCAGGCCGCATAACTCCATGAAGCCGAGGAACGTTGCGACGGATACGGCGAGGAAGTACCACACAATGGGGTAGCCAAACGCGTACTGGTAGCGCTCTTCGTATACAGTTTCGACCACGAGCAAAATCCAGACAACAAGAAAGAGCCACAGGAGAGCGTAGTGCCGGTTGAGAGCCGTGGGCCGAACAAAGTTGGTGGCGCGAGATAAGAACCACATGCAATAGAGCCAGGCGGCGCACATCATGGCCCATACCGTGTAGGGACTGCTGTAGACGATGAAAGGATTCAACTTCGTTAACATGTAGGCCAGGGCGACAAGGATGGCGCTGGAGACGGCGAAGATGGTGGGGTACCGCAGGATGCCCCGAAGGGAATGCAGCGAAATACTCTGGTCATAATCCGAGTCGGGGTGCGGCGGTAGGCAATGGCTAAAAAGGTAAAACTTGTCGCAGTGACTGAGGAGGGCGCCTGTGATGATCAGAGCGAGGGGGGCCACAACCAGCAGGGTGACGGACACGGCGAAGAGCGAGTGCAGCTCAAAACTGACAAAGGTGCTGCCGAACAGGTCGAACCATACGGCCGCGCTTCCATCGCCGCTGGGCGCCATATTCTTTCCCGCGGCAGCGCCCTCGAACGTCGAGCCTGTGTCGGACGTCAGGGACTCCATGGTACTCACGGCCGCCGAGAGCATGTGCCACACGGAATTGGGACTCGTGTGTCGCGCGTCATCGTCGTTGGTATGGTAGCGTGAACGAGGCTCCATAAACGCGACATCCAAGCCGCGCATGCCAAAGTTGTCGTTGAAGACCACATAGTCGGTTTGGCTGCGGATGGCGCCGGCTTTGAAGGCATCGCCACTGACGATGGTGCCAAAGGGGTGCGGAACATTCTTGTACGCGTTAGCCGCCTGGAGGTCAGTGGCGCGGAAGAGCGTCGCCCGGCCGCCGGCGCCGGCGCCCTCGAGGTTGAGAAATACACGAGGAAAGATGGAGGCGGGGTGGCGACCAAAGGCCCTCGCGCCGTTGAGGTAATCCTCTTCTCCATTGTTGAAAAGGGCGAGGAAGCCCTTGCTGGGCTGGTGGCCCTCGGAAGTGAAATGCTGGATGAGCTGCAGCAAGGTAATGACACCCACGCCGTCGTCGGTGGCACCATGGCCGGTTGATACACTGTCGTAGTGAGCATTGACCAGCACACCGCCCTCGGTGAGACGGGCGGGGGGGTTCCACCAAGCACCAGGCTGATCCGTCAAGCCGCGGACGTAAACAATGATGTTGGTGCCCTCAAAGTAAGTGCTGACGCTGGGGGCGGTCGAGACAACACCGCTGGCGGCAGAGAAGGTCAGGTTCGAGGTCATGTCATTGAAGACGACCACGGGGGCATCGGCAGGGGTCGCCTTGGTGTTTGCGGCTCCCGCCACGGCGTACGGGACGTCATTGGCCTTGAGGATCTCATCAATGCGCAGCAGCAACCAATCGCGGACGGCGTCGTTGTGGCGGCTGTTGTAGGGATGGAAACCGTTGCTGAGCTCCTTGAGGTCCAGCCAGGCTTCCGACATGTTGACGCCGGCATAGGGCGTCACCGACGGCGGCGGCGGTACCGTCGTCTGCACGACCAGGAGGGGCACCAGGACGGCCACATAGATTAGGGTGGTGATGATGGTGACCGGCAGCGGCCGAAAGGCGAGCGGGTTGGCCACCATGATGAGGAGAGAGGGAAAGCGGTGGCACAGCCAATGCGTGGTGCGCAGCGCGTCGAGTCCCAGTCCCGCGCTGTCGTGTACGCAGGCGACGGGGGCGGCAACTCAAAGCAAAGAGGTCGCCGGCAGTGGGAGAGGAGCGGTTAGATTTGGAGGATCGGCCCGCATACACGTTCAGCAAGCAGACATGGCTCCGCTGGCAGCAGTCGACGCGAGGCCACGAGCGGAAAAAGAAGAGGCGCCACGGTATTTAGGATGCAGTTCAAATCGTACGGGGAAGACAGAGGCAGGCGGGCGAGATGCAGGGCTGGAGAAAGTAGACGTGATGCAATGCACGCAAGTGTCGCACCTGCCCTGCTGATCGATGTGTCGAAGTGGACGAGTCGCCCGACCTAGTCTTGTTGGACCAGAGCCACTCAGAACCGCAGGTCCCACCCAAAGCCGTTGCTTTTCCCCACCTTCTCCTCATGCTCGACCACTCATCAGCCACAGGTCGAGTCGCTCCTGCACTCCCTCCAGAGATCCCATCCCACGCGCGCCGATCCAGTCTCCGGTTCACCGAGAACGATACCTCCAGGTCTCGCCCGATAACGATACGCCAGAGCACCACAGAAGCGCATCGATGGATGTCAGCACGATGGGTAGGCAAAGCCGCCACCGCCTCAACGCTTCTTCAACATTTTGACCTACGTCGACCCTCCCCGGCGACGGAGACCCAGGATCAAGGCCCGACCGGCCCGGCGTCCTTGTTGGATCGCCTCGGGCTGACTTGTGGTTGCGCGACCGAATAATGTCTGAGGGCCGAAGACCAGGAGACCCATGCTAGACGAAAGCCACAAATATAGCCCCCCCCCGTCCGGCAATCGCGCGAAAGCAATCAGGTCAAAAACAAACACACTGATAATTACGACCGGCTGATGAAAAGTAATCTGATTTCAGGAGTCATAAACATCGTTTTGACTATCCTACGAGCGGCTGTTGCGGCCCGTCATTATCCATGCGTCAAATATAGCTAAGTTAATCGTTGGACTGCTCCTACCCAGCCGTCATCGTCGTCAGGCGAGCCAAGTTGGCTGCACTCCCTGGCCGTCCACATTTACAAATCCGTATCGCCAAAGTGCAACTGCGTGCATGAAGGAAGAGAAAAACATACGCGTCGCTCATGGCTCTGGCTCCTTACCCCCACATTCGTAACAAGCCCAGCGCAACGTGTCCATCAACGACGTCACCAACTCCTGCCCCCTTTACCAATCGTTGCTGGCTTCGGCCCCGTCTGGATAGAAGTAGGCCACCAAGGCAATGATGATATACGTTGAACACAGCAACGCGCCCTCGAGGTAGTTGCTGCGGCCGTCGAGAACCAGAAAGTTGACGATGAAGGCCGATACGAAGAGACAGACCGTCTCAAACAGCGTAAAGTACAGCGTCATCTCGCGGTTCATGATCCAGCCCAGAATGACCACCAGCGGCGTGATGAAGATGGCAATCTGAATAGAACTGCCGACGGCCACACCGATTGCCAGATCCATCTTGTTCTTCATGGCGACAGTGAGGGCCGTGACGTGCTCGGCGGCGTTACCGACAATCGGCAGGATGATGAGACCAATGAAGATCTCTCCCACGGGACTCGTTTCCACGACGGCGTTGATCGAGTCCACCATGAACTCGGCACAAGTGGCAACGAGCGCCGTCGTGACAAGCAGCAGAACAATGGCCGCGACCCGGGAGAGATCGTCCTCGTGTTCGCCCGTTTCGGGGTTGGTCCCCTCCACGAGGGCTGCCTGGGGCACATGGGCGGGCATCATGGCGCCGGGGGCGCGGTACTGGTAATTCTGGCTCAATCGGTCAGGCAGTGAGTTGGTACGGCGAATTCCGTATCGGACACGAGGGATAGGATCAGCACGACCCCCAGCCCCATGGGTGCTGGGATCAGGCGTGGTGAAAACCGGGGGGGCCAGACGGGTGACGGGTTTGAACGACAGGCCACGGACTCGGTTGAAAGGACGGCGGCCGTTGGGACCAGCTGTCGGCTCCGTGGTACCATCCGTGTTGGTCACGTTGGCGGCAAAATCGACACGTCGAGGTTCTCCGTTGCTGGGATCGCCGCCGGCATCAGCCGATCGCGTAGCCGTAAGGCCGCCGCCCGTAGCGGCCGTGACATCCGAGACATTCTTCTCGGCGTCCACGGCAGCAGACGCCTTGCGTTCCTTCCGGTGCTTCCTCTTCTTGTGGTGGTGCTTGCGGCGGCTCTTGGGCGGCTCTTCCTCAATGGCTTCCTCGCTGGCGTCCGTGGGCAGGCGAGGAAACGCGGGCTTCACCGGGCCGTTCGAAGACTCGCCCGACTTGGAGGCGTTGTCAGGCAGAGGACTGGTAGCGCTGTTTCCAAACGACGAGGTGCGCGTCTGTCGATCAAGGGAGTCCACCGAGGTCACACTGGACTTCCTGCGGCGTCGGCGAATGGCGCGCTTGACCCGTTTGGAAACCGTGTGCTGGCTGGAACCGTCCGAGTCCGAGTCGGACGACGAGCTCGACTCCGAACTAGAGGTGTCGAGCCAGGCGGCCGCGGGACCTGGGGTCGACTCTTCGTCGATGATGTGCTGCGGCGTCGACTCGTACATGTACGCGTGGGACTTCAGCTGGAACAGCAGGTAGATGATGTAGACCAAGAGCAGAATGACACTGGTGCCCCGGCTGATCTTCAACGACTGCTCGTCGGCCTTGTCCGAGTTGCTGAAGGAGGCGTGGAAGGCCGTGGGCAGGACCAGACTAATGACGCTCAGACTGAGCAGACAAGCACTCATCTGGGTGACGGTGCTGTTGTAGATCTGCTCTCGGAAACGAAGTCCACCCAGGAGGAAGGCCATGCCCAGAATCAGCAGCAGATTGGCCAGGATGGAGCCCAAGAGCGAGGCTTGAACGATGCGGATTTCGTTCTTGGCCAGCGCGATGATGAAGATAATGAGCTCGACCGCGTTACCAAAGGTGACGTTGAGCAAGGCGCCCACGGCATCGCCCAGCTTGCGAGCGACCGATTCAGTGGCGTGGCTGAGCAGGCCGGCCAGGGGGATGATGGCGACGGCATTGATGGCAAAGACGGCGCCCGGGGGCATGCCGGGGATTTGTGCCACAGCGATGCCGGCGGGCACGAAGATCAACAGGACGTTGAACCAGCTGTGGCAGAGGATCTTCATTGTAGTTCTTTTGCATCGAACAAAAATGTTCGGCGGCGTTTCGGATTCTACGACAGCCCCCTCCCCCTCAGCTTGAGATGCCGTACCAGCTGCATGGCCGGCACCGGGGGTATTTGACGCGCCCACCGCGGCTGGCTGTGCGTTGTTGCTGCTCGGACCGCGGTCCGAGTTGCTTCGACTGATGCCATCCTTCTCGTCTGTTCGGCGTGCGCCGCTGTTGGTTACAGGAAGCGTCGAGGGTGGCTTCGGACCTCCATGCGCGGATGCTCTAGCCCATGAGCGTATGCGATCTGTGTTCGCAGGTGAGTCAGGATGGGAGCTTTTCTTCATCGATGGAGGGTAGCTGGGCGAGTGCGACGCCAGGGCAGTCGGAAGAGAGACGAGATGAAGGGTAACGGAGGAATGGGAAGGAAAGGGAAGCGGAGGAGACAGTGAGGCAAGCGAGAGCTGCCCATCGGCTTAATAGCTGTTCGGGGAGCACCGAGTCGACCTATGGAGACCAGCCTGCGATACGTATCACGACCAGGCCCTCCAGGGCTCCCTGACCACGGGGAGGCCAATCCGGGCGGTGCTAAGATAAGTGTGCAGCGCTAGGTAACTTGTACACCCGGCCAGGGAACGTCCGGTGGGAACGCGTGCCGAATGGGGGGCCCCTGACCGGGGTTTGCAGCCACTAGTTGCACGCAAACAGGCCATCACTCAATGTTGCCGTGGGAGGTCGCTGGGTGGTCCGAATACTGCGAGATGTACTGGTAGGCAGGTACCCCCGATCGTATAGGGCTCGCATCCATGGCACCATCCCCCGTTCAATACCACGCAGTTTGTCACACGCTAGCGGTGTGTGTGGGTGGCACATTGTGTCGTGGACAACCGTGAGCCGGGCCGCAAGACGGACGTCGCCTCCCATCCCGTCATCACACGGCAATGGGATCCCCGATGATCAATGGATGAAGAGTTGGGCATGGGCGCGCCATGTGGTTTGGGTTGAACGTGCCCGGACTGGGCCGCCGACGCCCGCCCGTCCAGGGCTGTCCGTCTGCCAGATATAGCTTTCCCCAGAAAAGGGATGGCGAATGTGGGCGCACGAGGATGCTGGCCCACGCTCGGAGCGCCGACCCAGGATGGCATAGGAGAAGGAAACAGACAGAAGGAAAGAAAAAAAAAACCAGACTTACGCATTGTTGACGGCGCGCGTGTGCGCAAAGGTTCGCCCGCGCAAGATGCCGTGGCCCGGCGGCGACCTTGACGGTGAGGTGACGGGGTGAAAGGCCAAGCAGCTCAAGCAACACAAGAGCTGCGTGCCCAGAAGCTTGTCACGGCTTGTCGCTGTTAGCCAGAGGCTTGGTCACGGACAAGCGTTGGATCTGCCAGCTATGTTCGTCCTTAACCGGTACCCTCCGCTGTTCTGGTTTTCGATTGTGGGCTGGTTGGCTGGGCGCGGGCTCGGCGTGGCTTGGCTGACTGAATCGGACTCTTGGCTGCCTCGTGACTCAGGATGCGCCGTTGTAGCGAAGGACCGAGGACGGCCAAGTGGTGCAGGAGACGTTGGAACAAACTGAACGGGTCTTTGGTGAAGCGGAACAACGCACAACAGCAGATGCGATACGAATGGGACGGATAGGAGATATTCGAGCGAGTTCCCAGCAGGACGTAGATGTTCGAACGACGGATGTTTGTTTTGCCTGGGGCCAGCCTGGAAATGAGTTCCAAGTCTTGGCGTTCTGTCGCTCCACCAGATTCTGTGCCAGCATTGCCATGTATGCGAGTGGATTGATGGAATTGGAACAATGGGTACGATGGTTCCCCATAATCCAAGGGCTTGCCGGGCTCAACTTTCAGGTACCGCCTCAAGGGCAACCAGCCATTCATCGGTGACGGGGAGCCACCAACAGCATCAGTAACAGCGACGGGGTTTGTATCCTGGAAAGGCAGCTCGCTTCCCATTCGATTTGTCGGCCCAGACCCGTCCCCTCAACCCTTCCAGCTTTCTCTCAACCTGGGGCTCCGGTGTCCAAATGACGTAGAAACGGGCATATGGAAACTCCGTGCCCGCCCATGCCACGTCACGGGGATGCGTCCGACCGTACAGAACAGATTGCAGGGCAGCACGGCAGAAAGATACGACGGAAAGAGCATCTAGGCCACGTCCTTGCTGGAGGCCGCTTCGGATGGCGGCTTGCGGCGGAAGCAACCCGACGCCCGTCCCCTTTCAAGCTCCCCGGAAACCCTCCATTCCGTTTGTTTGGATTTGTGGTTATTTGTGGTTCTGCCTAAGTAGTTAGCAGCTTGGGAGAATTGGACCGCCTGGTCTAGAGCTCTCCATCGGCCGTCCACCGACCCTTGATGCCCCATACAATGGCTCGATGCCACTTGGACACGAGCCGACTGTGTACATGTATGTAGTTGGTTGTGGACAACATGATGAGCGAGCGCGAATGCCCCAAGCGCATTGCACCAAACGCCCAAGGCCTAGTGCGGCGACGCGCAATCCTCCCGAAGGACGCCGTGTACCCCCAAGCCGCGTGCCATTGCGTCATCGGCCCGGCCTTGTCACTTTTATCAGGTTTGACTGCGTGCCTCCCAGCCTCCTAGCTACGTTTTTGCCTATTTCCCGGCTCCCCGACAGCGAAACGGATGGCGTCTAGTTATGTCCAGGGGACTTGGGGCGATAAAATCTGCCCGTAATGCGCCCATTTCTCCCTCTGCGCCGACAAGCAGCAGGACAGTCGTGTTGTGAATGGCGCCCTTGGTGATCGAGGGAGCCCTAAATGTTCTCACGGGGACCACTGGCGGGTCATTGGATACCGGTATATGTCCGTTGTCAGGGGAAGGTTTCCACAGCCTTGGATACTTGGTGGCTGGGTAGCCAGTCTAAAAGGCCATTTGTGGTGCACAACGATCTGCCCATGTTCCCCCGCCCGCCCCGTCCAACTGAGGCCAGGAACAAGATTCACGAAATCGCGATCGGGGCGGCGTTTGAAACGGGCATTAGCGTTCGGTACGATACAGCCATACCTCTGATGCAAGAGTCCAGTCATCCTAGGGAGTTTGGAGTTTGCCACCGCCTGAGTGCGTGGCTTCGCCTTCGTCATGCACTGCCACAGGAACCCGAGGCGGTGCAGCAAACGCTTTCGCCCGAATCGCTTGGAGCGGCTCCCAGGAGGCCCACGATCCGCCCACTCGACCATCGACCGTCGCCGCGCTCTCTCGGTTGGTCGCAGCCTTTTGGCGGCGGCCCCGAATGGAGGCTCTGTGCACTGCGTATCTTGCCCTCATCCGATCTGTCGGCCAGTCAGGGCAATGGCGGCGTTGCCACCATTGAAGGAGCGGAAGCCCAAGTTGCCCAATACGGCTTCGGAGCGGGCCCTGGGAGTGGTAAGGCGAAGTGGGCATCGTCAGCGCATCAGCCTCACTACACCCGCTAGCGCCGACAGCGCTGAACGGGCCTCGCCAGTCTCGCCAGTCTAGCCAGCTTTCCTGGCTCACATCCCGGGCGAGCTCGGCGAGCCAGGCATCTGACCCGGACCCTGACCTGCGACTAGTCTTTGAGTTCGCGTACCTGTCAGTCCCTGTGCCGCGCCCCGGCAGATGACTACTTAGCTAAGTAAGTAGCTAGGTAGCTGATTGGGACTGGCAGATGGTACTGTAGCTTTGACGTGGGCTCATGACTGCTCCTCTCATCACAGCTTCGGTCCATCCGCCCTGGCCAGTCGGGCAAGCATGTCGAAGCACAGGCGAGACATCTTCTGAACCCTGCCGTATGCAGTTCTGGTGCAAGCAAAAAGCGCCCCTAGCGCACGCACGTACGCATGTAGCTGGCAGGCAGCCTGCTGAGCCAGGTGACCAAGGAAGAAATCCAAAGTCAATCCCTTTCAGCACACAGGTGAAATTAACTCCAAGCGAAGCAGGCAAGGACTAACTACCTCCCCTGGAGGGTAGGGTCCCCCAGCAAGCCGCCGAGTCAATCCGGTACGAAGCTCCAAGACTGCCGGGACCCCAGGCCCTTTCCAGGGCTGACGGGACTCGGCACAGAGCCCAGCATCATCGGCAAGCACAAGCAGGCGCAAGCAAGTACCGAAAGCTTTCAGGGCCAACATTCAGGAGCGGCCGACCGTGCTCTAGAACGCCGGAGCCACCCCCGGCGGTCCCGATTAGATATCCGCGAGGTACGGTATTGGTAGATCAATATATCTTCACATGCCACCGTCCTGGGGCCAGGAGATGGAGTGTCCCAACGAACCTCGTCTGAGAAGGTTCACAGCATTTCCTTTGAAATCGAAATGGTTGGGCCAGACCCGACCGGGCAGCTCATGGAATCGGACGCTGTCGCTGGGTCGCCCACCCACTCTCACCTTCGTATGCCCGCCAATGTCTGCGACCGGCGTCGGTGCTCGGACCGAGCCCCGTACACCATCGACCGGCGCCATGTCAGTTGGCGAGCCGTTGTCTCAAAGCGAGAGTCCATGTTGTTCTACCGCCGACCCGAAGATGCCCCGGATCGGCTGGTGCCAAGCCCGGGCGCCGACTAGCTAGTCAGGCGGTTTCTGGCTGGCGCCGGTCACTGTCCGCCTGCCTAGCTGCTGTGCCGAAACCACAGAGGCGAATTGGTCGAGGGGGGGGACAAAATAAATGCCCCAGCAGCTCTACCAGAGCCACGCTCGAAGGGTATCCTACCTGAGGCGTTTCTTTGTTTACCCACTGGTCGGCTGACCTTCACGGTGGGCAGGGGCGGCGCGTTCACCCTATCGCGCCTTAGCTCGTCGCTCTCCTGCTACGCTACCCGTTCGTTTCGTGCCTCTTGGGGTCGTGGCGGAAACCGGCAGTTGATAGCCAACACGCGGTCGCGTGAGCGCGCAGTCTATTGGATGCCCCACCGATGACCAGCATCATCGTAGGTAGCGTATCTACTAGAGATCTGCAGACACAGGGCCGCAAAGACAGCCCACCATGAAACTATGCCGTCGCCTTGCATGAGCAGATATTGTATTGTTCTCGCACATCATGGAGGCCACTTTGCTTGCTCGAGCGGGGTTGAAATGGAAGGGGGAAACGGTCGACAGCAAAAAGCCCATGGTCTTGCCTTTCGACGCTAATGAAGGTGCCCGGCCGGGTTTGTAATGCGACAGGCGGAATGCTCTTTGTACCTATCCAGACCCCCTTGAAGTTGGCAATGTTTATAGCGCCTTCATTTGGACACTTCATCTCTCCCTCGTAGACAGCACTTATTTGGTAACCCTTATAGAGGACACCCCCCGGGGCTCAGAGTGTAGCACAGCTACGGTTCAAGCAAACCGTGCCGCCCGCTCGACAGGCGGGACGAACTCCTCACGTAAGGGGAAGCGCGAGGTTCGGTCCGCTCCACACACACTACCCCTCGTTACCCGCAGCAGGATCCCAGGTCGTTTTGGTGACGCGGGCGGCTACACAGACGAACGAATAGTCCCTGCCGGCCATTGGATCACCCAAGCCGTCGGCGAACCGTGAGGGGGGCCCGCCCAGATCCCCGACGACGGTATTGGCAGGGCCAGATGCAAGGCTCCATCCCTTGCCGCCCGGGAACCGTCACCGGAAAAGCCGGGAGCCGCACCGCACCACGGCTCGCCCAGGTGCCGCAAAAAAATTATGCAGGTGGCCCTTTTCACGCAACCCAAGACATGGGCACTTCGCCAAGGGGTGGTGGGGCGGCGACGACGACGAGGGCGGCTCTGGAGTACTTGTAGGAGACGTGCGGGGATGGATTGGAACGTGAGACGCTGGACGACGGGTTCGCTCTGTGTTTCGAAGCGTGCTTGAGAATGTTGAATTGAGTTTCTATTTCTGTATTTTCGCGATGGGCTCATTTTCGTTCAAGAGAGCCCGAGTTCGTGGGCTTTCCTTCCTAAGACGAAATGCCGGAGAGCCGAGCGATCCGCCCAAAACGCCAGCAGCCCTTGCGGCGTCTCGAAATGAGAAGGCATTCCGGCTCAACGCCAGTGTTAGTGGCATATATGGCTCCTCCGACCCTGAAGGCCACAAAAAGCCATCCGAGGCAACAGGAAGCCCCGAGCCGTTGCCGTTTCCCGTCCGTCGTGCCGGGGCCGATGAGCAGAGCCCCGAGCCTGCTGCGGCCCCGGTCCGCAGCCCCTACGAGCCGCTCGACCCGGCCCGGTCCGAGATACGCGTGCTCAACATCCAGGCGGGCCGAGAGCCTGCGCCGCTGTGTTGCGAGCTGCGCACCGTGTCCCTGGCCGCGGACCCGCGGCCCGAGTATGAGTCCATCTCGTACTGCTGGGCCGAAAAGTCGGGCAACGGCGTGATCCGGCTGAACGACATGGACACGCCGGTGCCCCTGAGCGCGCAGGCAGTGCTTACGCGCATGCGGCGTCCGGACCGCGACCGCGTGGTGTGGATCGATGCCGTCTGCATCAACCAGAAGGACATGGAAGAGCGCGGAAGCCAGGTCGGGCTGATGGCCGAGGTCTATTCGTACCCTACCATGAACTTGATCTGGCTAGGCCAGGACGAGGGCGATACGGACCAGGTGTTGGCCCTCGTTGCCCAGATCGTCAAGAATGCCGGCGAGGAGACGGATGGCTTCCGGACTTTCGAAACGACGGCCAATGGCCCGCCGCAGACCACTGGCCCGATCCTCGCTCTGCCGACCGACATCGACCCTCTGCTTCGGTTCTATCAGCGTCGATGGTTTGAGAGGGTGTGGGTGAGTATGATGTTTGCTCCGATGCCGTGGAAAACCAGCCGCAAACTTAATCTAACACGTAATAGTGTGTGCAGGAAGCCGCCTTGGCACCGGAGAGCACGTGTCACTGTGGAAGTTATGAGGTGCCCCTCCTGGACGTCATGCGCGCGGCGCAGTGGCTCTCGTACAAGAGGTTCCTCGTGACTTGTAATTTGAGCAACTCGAAGGGGTTACTCAACGTCATCTCGCTGTCGCCCGTGATGGACCTTGGCCGACAAGGTCCACGCACAACCCAGCGACGCAAGACGGCCATGTACTGGCTCCTGCGCCGTGTCCAGAATCACGAGGCCAAGAATGCCCGGGACCATGTCTTTGGCATTCTTGGGATGTATTTGAAGTTCAGGGGGGAGGAAACGATACCCAGTCTACTGACCCCGGACTATAGCAAAACTGTGGCCGAGGTGTTCCGTGATGCGACCCGGTTTGCCATCCAGATGGTGCCATCGGAACTTCCGGTGTTCTCATACATCAACCCGGACCCGCCCCCCGATCAAGGGTCCGAAGAGGTCGGCTGCTTCCCGTCGTGGGTGCCGCAATGGCATTTGTCTCCGCTCGAGACGCGGCATCCCCGGGACCTGCCCACTTTCTACAACTGTCACGACGACATTTGGGTGTACGAGATGAATGACGCAAACGTGGATCCCGATCTTTTGTCGCTGCGGGGAATAGCCGTGGACGGGGTGCTTGTGACGAGCGACGTGATTGAGAGCAGGAGGGAACTGCTTTCCGAGCCGCTCTATACGACAGGCGAGTACGGGGGTCTGAGAGCCGGGCGGACCCTGATGGCCGGGGCCAATGCCCAGGGCCAGCCGGCCAGCGAAAGCGAAGCGATGGACTACGGCGAGGCGTGGCTGGAGTACTTTCTCAGCCACGACAATCCGCAGAGCTCGCTCCTGCAGGATCTCCACGGGGCCACGGGGGGGCCAGGGGATAAAATATGGAGGGTGGCACGCTGGGACGAGGCCTCGCTGGTTTCCCTCGGGCGCCGGCTCTTCAAAACGCACACGGGCTTGCTTGGTATCGGACCGCGCTCCATGAAGAGGGGCGACATTGTTGCCATCATTTACGGGTGCCGCTGGCCCGTGGTCCTGCGCCCCCGTGTCGATGGATGGACCGAAAACGTGCCGGGCCACTCCGACTACCACCTTGATCCGCAGCCCGACGGGTACAGAATACTGGGGGTGGCCTACGTCGACGGCATCATGCGTGGGGAGTACGTCCGGGATTTTAGGGCGCAAAAGAGGAAGGACATGGTGTTCGACCTGAGGTAGCCCGTCTGAAGGGGGAAACGAAATACCGAGACCTCCATCGCACGCGGCGCGATCGCCGCGAACCCCCGATTTACCAAGGAGGGACTTATCAAGGAGGGATTTGCCAAGGAGGGACTTGCCAAGGAGGGACTTACCTTAGAGACCTCATAGTCAGCGGCTACGTAAACCCGCCACCTCAGCCACGGCGGGGGGTGACAGGTGATATACAGCGCCTCCCGATTGAACCAGCGGCTTTAACCTCGGGAGCGCTTGGCTCCCTTCTGGATGACGGCTGCGTGCGCGGCTGGGCCAGTTCTGACCTATGACGCGACCTCAGGTGAGAGGGTGCCAAGTGGCCGTCAACACTGCCTGTGTCTTGGCGTAGAGGCACCCCTCCACCGCATCGTGGGAGGATCACGATGGAAAGGGCGGGTGTGCTTGCAATCGTGCCGGGCATGTGCAGGTCGTACTTGGACGGGTGTCAGGGCCGGATGTACGCCAGCGGGAGTCCTATCAATCATGGGGTCAAAAAGACAACCGATGGGAACTGGATAGTTTCAGTGTCCCTCGGCTGGCGTAGAGTCATTTACGCATAGTCTGTCGCCCTCGGCGGCTGCATCCGGGCCCTGCGGGCAAGCGTTGCCGCCAACCCACGCACTAGCTATTTCCAGCTACGCTCCCCAATGAGTCTGCGGCGCAGCCGGTCGGACCGGCTGGGAGACCTGAGTACCCCTGGCGGGGGGCCGAGATCAAGTCACCACTTATTAACGCGAGTGCGAGCCACCCGTCTACTTCCCCCTGTTGTCCCTTCCAACCCTTCCTGTAGATCCCCTCGCCCCCATGTGTTTCGGCAGCAAGGACGAGTCCAACGACGCGGGCCCCAAGCCGGCAGCGATTCCCCAGCAGCCGTCCACCAGCAGTGCGCCGCCCCCCTCCAAGGCCAGAATGAGCCAGGAATACGCCGCCCCCCAGGGTCCGCCGCCGTCCCACGGCGCCGGCTCGTCCAACCACTATGCGCCACCTCCGGGTCCTCCGCCGGGCCGTCGGCCAGGCAATGACTACGCGCCGCCCGTCGGCCCGCCTCCATCTCACCAAGCGCCCTCGGGCAATGATTTTGCCCCGCCCCCTGGTCCTCCCCCTGGCTCGCGCCCCGGAGATGACTACGCTCCTCCTCCCGGACCGCCTCCCGGATCGCGTCCCGGCGACGAGTACGCTCCTCCTCCCGGACCGCCCCCGGGAGCGCGTCCTGGGGATGACTATGCGCCTCCCGTGGGACCGCCTCCCCCGCGTCATGGTGGCGGCGGCGACGACTATGCTGCTCCACCGGGGCCGCCGCCACCTCGCCAGGACTACGGGCCTCCCCCGGGGCCGCCGCCGTCCAAGGGCCACAACGACGACTACGGCCCGCCGCCGGGTCCTCCTCCGTCTTCCCAAATGCCCAAGAAGCACAACTGGGAGGAGGCGGTGCCCGAAGCGCCATTGGCCCCCCCTCCCAACATTTGGGGCGGGCACGACTTCTCGTGGGCGAACAATGCGACGGAAGAGCAAGCCGAGGCCGGCGAGGAGTTCTGCCGCCGGAACCCCTTGCGGAACCAGCCCGAAGACTTGGACGGACCGACGCTGCAGGCAATGCAACAGAGTAATTTCAATCTCGTTTGCCAGTCCGCATCGGTCAGCCTGGCCCCCGTGGCCCTGGGCGTCTGGAAGGGGCACAGCCGGGCGGGGACGCCGGACACGAGCGTCATCGCGTGGCCGCCCATCTACAGCGTCAAGACGCACAGCCCCTTCGCGACGGGCCGGCCCAAGGTCATCTACTACGAGGTGCACTTCACGAGCGACTGCCCGCGCGAGATCGGCTTCGCCCTCGGCTTCACGGCCTTGCCCTACCCGCCATTCCGGCTGCCGGGCTGGCACCGCGGCAGCCTGGGCGTGCACGGCGACGACGGCCACAAGTACATAAACGACCTGTGGGGCGGCAAGGACTTCACCGAGCCCTTCCGGCGTGGCGAGACCGTCGGCCTCGGCATGGTGATCACGCCCGGCCAGGGCGGCGGCATCACGGCCCGCGTCTTCCTCACGCGCGACGGCCGCGAAACCGGCGGCTGGGACCTGCACGAGGAGACGGACCGCGAGCAGGACCGCCCCGTCACCGGCCTCGAGGGCTTCCACGACCTGCACGCTGTTGTTGGTATGTTCGAGAAGGTCAGCTTCGAGGTCGTCTTCGCGCCCTGGCGCTGGAAGTGGCAGGGATACCAAGGATAGTCTACCCTGAACAGGTTGGACTTCCGTCTTGTTCGTTTCGTTTTGTCCCGTCATGCCTGCTACACGGCTCGTTGGCTATCGTGCCTCAATTGAGACAGTGACGGTCAGGAGGCCTGTTTGTTCGCCGTTCACTCGAGTGGAGGAAAAGGCCTCGGTCGCTGTATACATACCAGCCTTATTGTAATTAGTCTGTTCCCTGTCGGTTATTTCAATGAGCAACTGGCCTAATATTCTTCGAGCCCTGGCCACAAACGGAGTCGGCGCGGCGTTCTAGCTGGCCTCATACGCGATGTGAACGGCCTCGTCCCCGTCCAACTTCCAGACCGTGACACCCTTGCTCGCGCTGACGATTGAAGTTGCCGGGAAAACGGCGCTACCGACCGCCCGGACACTTTTGCCATCGCCGGGCCCTTTACAATCGGTGAACCGCTTGCGTGAGCGGGTCCGGGAGACTTTTCGGAGACATTTTGGAAGCGCCGGGGACATGGCGGCGAGAAAGGTATGCGAAACGTTTTCTATAAAGAAATGAGGCCGAAGTATTAAAGAACATCGAATTTTATAGCATCAGTCCTTATGTCCTCAACTCATCTCAGCACCACGCCGCGTCTTTCAGCATCCTCTCTGCCTTTCTTGAACCCACCATACCACGATATCCACCTATCCACGCAACCATGCCATCCATTGTGGAAGACCCCCAAGCCTTCCGTGAGCGCAACCGCGCTTTCTTCGAGTAAGAGACTCTCTCTCTCTCTCTACGATCTCTTCGAGAAAGACCCCTCCCGCCAAAGACCCCGACTAACCCGCATCTCTCCCAGCTCGTCGGCCGTCTCCATGTACGCGCATGACTGGGCGGGCGCCCTGACGGCGCAGATCGCCGGTTTCATCGCGGCGGAGCGGGGCTGGCTCGGCGTGCGCGACGGCCCCGCCGCGGGCCGGCTGCTGGACTACGCCGGCGGCAACGGCGTGTGCGTGTCCCTGGTAGGTGGTCCCCCATTTCTCCCTTCCTGCGTGCGGCGGCGGGGAAACGAAGCGCTGAAAGGACGAAAACCCCCAGCCCCTCCTCGACCGCTTCGCCGAGGTCCGTAGCATCGACGCCTCGACATCTATGGTGGCCGAGTACAACCGCGCGGCGGCGCGGGCGGGCGTGCCGCCGGCGCGGATGCGCGCTGTCGCTGGGGACCTGCTGGGCGGTGGCGAGGCGACGGCGACGGCGCAGGACGGCGTCGCGGACGGCCAAGGCGACGAGGACCTCGCGGCGCCCGAGTGGACCGGCTTCGACCTCGTCGCCATGTCCATGGCGCTGCACCACGTGCACGACCCGGCGCGCATGGTGGCGGTGCTGGCGGCGCGCCTGGCGCCCGGCGGCACCCTCGCCATCGTCGACTTCCTTGCCGCCGAGGAGAGCGGCTGCCGGCCCCTCGGCGGCCACGGCCACGGCCACGGTCACGGCCACGGCCACGGTCACGGTCACGGCCACGGCCACGGTCACGGCCACAGCCACGGCCACGGCCACGGCGAAGAAGAGAAGCCTCAGCACCCGCCACGCGAACCCCACCCCTCCGACGGCACCATCAGCCGCCACGGCTTCCGCACCGCCGAGATCCGCGACTACTGCGCCGCCGCGGGCTTGGTCGACGTCGACTTCCGATTCCCGGCGCGCACGCCGCTGCCCGAGGCCATGGGCGGCGAACAGCAGCTCTTCGTGGTGCGGGCGCGGCGGGCGGCGTGAGGGGGGAACAAGGAATAACTCGTCCGGGAGGCAAGGTGCCTATATACTTGGGAAGTTTTAATGGACGTGGGTAGTGGTTCTGCATTGCTTTGGTATTAAAGTCCGTAATAGAGGAGGATGACCATGAGCGAGAGGAGAAGTTCAGTCAATAAACATTCCTTCCAAACCAGGTCCGTGGAACCCAAACCCTGAAAAGGACAAACGGTGACAGTTGTACTACCGCTGCGACGATGAGCCAGAAGTGCTCGCGATATCACTTGGTGTCGGGTTGTTCCACGTGTTGCGTCTCTCCTCTTGCTATTGCCGTATAGCCTCTTCTGTGGAGTTACCCGAAGAGAATGGACACGCACAAATACTAGAGCGTTCAGTAGCTGCGGGATGCATATGAAGCGATGTCTTAAGCCGACATGGTCTGGATCTCTACCAGATAGTCGCACCCGAGGACTGTCGTAGACCGAGTCACCCAGGACGTGGAGAGCGTCACTTGCCCGACCAACAACCTTGGATCCTGAGCAAACGCCCAGGCCATCTTATCGCTACCGATGCTGGCGTCCGGTCTCTGATTAGCTATACGCAGCTGTTTGGGCTCTTCTCCGGTGCGTGTGGGCTTTAGGTCAAGATGTTGTGCATGTTAGAGCGCCACCAAGTCGTGTCTTGCATGCTTCTCGGGAATTGCGTGAGTAGGTACCGTGTAACAGCTCATGAACAAAGCGACCCTGGAGCAACAGGTGGCGGTTGGTTTCGTTCCACCTGTGGTGAAGCTGCTAGGGCCTCACTGCCTTCTTCTTCGTCCAGGGATTTTAGATCAGCTCCAGGCGTCACTAGCTCGAAGGCTAACACACGTCATCACATCTTTCACACTTCCGGGCTTCCAGATTAGGTCCTTCTGTTTCTTCGCCCCCAGGCCCTGAAGCGAGTATTTCACATATTGCACCATTATCCAGAGACCGACCAGCCTCTCGTGAGGTGCGAGGGACAGGATATGGTACTACTCACAGCGGCTTGCGTGCTTGTTCCCGTAACCTGATGTTGCAGGAACAGATCCATCCTGTATTTCGGTCCCACAGATGGTATATCGCACACGAGGCTGAAAGATCCATACCTACCTACATACATCGGACATCAAGCGGAGGCAGAGACTCAGGGTCATAAATGACGGGCCCTACGTCTAAGCCCCATCAACTCTCAGACTCCAACATCAACAGGCCACAAGAATGCAAACTGGCGAGCCTTACTTCAAACCGGCCCGGGAAACGGCAGCGCCAGGATTCTCTCGGCCGCGTGTTCGGCCGTGATGACCATGGGCCCCATAAGCGCCTCCCCGTGTCCGGAAAACGTACCGAGTCGACATACTGCGCCGTCCTCTCGCTGGGCCCCGGCTGGATCCACGTCAGGTCCGGGATCGCTCGGAAGTAGCTCTGCACCCGCTCGAGACCCGCCACCACGTCGCCTCCGTTGTCCCGTTCCATCTGCCTGTCGAAGCGGGGCCTTTCTCGATGAGAAGAACACTGTGGCCGGCCTCGGTGAGCCGGTCAGCAAGAGACAGCCCGCCAGCGCCCGACCCCACGATGATGTAGTCGCATGTCTCATTCGTGGCCGTGGTCGAGCACACTAAAGGTGGCGTTGCGAAAGAGGTTCTTCCTTCGGCTCGGCACGATCCCATCCCTGACGACAAGTCAGCGTCTGCGCCTCTATGGTTTTTACGAAGCAGGCAGACGGTACGTACATAGTGCGACGGCCACAACAGCCACTCCGAGGTATCGAATGGGAGGCATGGCGGACCGGGCGCTCTAGTCTGATCTGGCAGGATGACAGATATTAGTATGGGAATCAGTTCGTCCCGTGTTGAGCTGCCTCCTTGAATACTCTTCAAGATGCGGGGGGACTGCGGAGCAATCGCCATCGCGGGCACATTCACACCTCGAACGGGACAACGAATCCACGTAGAGGCCTTGCGTACGGTTACACTACTACGAGCTTGGCTCAGAGCGCATGATCACACCCCCCCCCCCCCCCCCCCCCGCGAAGCAATATCCGCGTGCGCGCGCCTCGGATTGCCGTTCAGGCCTCTTGGGCTGGATAGGAAGCAGAGCGGATGACGATGTGCATGCCGTTCATGTGGCACGACGGTAATGGTGCCCTATCGGCGCCGTCAACGGGCTGGGGACCCTTTGTTTTCCATCTATCTGGGTAAATGCGGTTGCATCCGCAGCCGCGGACGCAGAGGTTTTCTTACTTTAGCCGAGCGTATGAATCTGGGGTGCATATCGGCACGACGCGGCCTGGTCCACCTTGTTGGTCCCGCCAAAGCGAGGCGAAAGTGCCGAAGGGCCATCTGGGGCTGCTTGGCATTCGGACGACTCATCAGCCCGAAATGTCCTGGCCCGAAGCAATTCCGACCATTTCGAAGCAGGCGAGCCGCCGATGCTGGCGCGTCGGCACGTTGCATTGGTTGTTGAGAGCCCCGCGTCGCGGAAGGGACGGTCAAGCAGGTGGTTAAGACGTTACCAAGAAAAGACGGCCAGGCTAGCAGACAGGCAGACAGGCAAACAGGCAGGTAGGCATGTGTTTGCGAAGTCATATGGGGAGAATCATGCATCCGACAATTGACGGGATGCCTGCAGGGCCTGCTCGACAGCCCTTCCTGGACCCTTCGGCTTGATTCAGGGAGAAGGTGTTTGTGTATGTTGGGACGGGAGCTGATGAGCACAAAGGGCGGACGGGTTGCGCGTCACCACAGGAGGCCAATTGACGAACGAGGGTGTGATAAGACGGCTGTCAACCGTGTTCCTTATTTGAGAGGTACCCACTTCTCCTGGCCAAACGGGGCCCTCTCTGAGACTTGCCCTCTCGCCCTGACTGCAGGTACCCGGCGGTCTAGGACTGTTAGCGCAGCGGGCAAAGGATAGGCGGTGATGACGAGGTGCAAGGACCCCTTTAGGTAATCTTCTGGAGGGTCGGCTGGGCTGTTCGCATCCGTTTCTAGATGCCCAGATGGATGGAACCTGCGCGTGAATGGATTTCACCCAAGTCCAAGGATCCACCACCACGGATGCACGCATCGAGAGATGGATCCCTTGCGTCGGGAAGGGGTCGCCAAGAGGAACATGCTAAGAGGCACATGGTCGTTCTGTGCAGCTGCGGCACTCCATGCATCTCTCCGACTGTTAAACCGCTCTCCCTCTCTTTTTCTTCACTCGCTGGCCATCCCGTCTTGGCGAGTTTCCCGTCGCAATGATGGCGATCAGCCCCGAGTCCCTGCCGAACCGCAGTGGCTTGCCTCTGGCCCGTGTACCTAGGGTGTCGATAGACTGGGTGTTGGGGACAAGCAGCAGCCCTTTTTTTTTTCCTTAGTCGCTGCGCTGGCAGTGAAATGAAACTAGTGACCCACCCTTTGTGCCTCACCGATGCTCGATCTCCATGTCCATCTTTCCATGCCGTTCAGCCTCAAAACCAGCAGACTTTTCGTTTAATAATACACCCACCGCCCTAGCGACTCCATCGTCTGTTTTTAGTGTATCGGAAAAGCTCGCATTTGACCGCAACTGGGAGCCCCGCCGCTGTCGACTCGCTCGACCATGAACGTAAACTTGAGCGAAAAGGAGATCCTTGCCGAGTTCGACCGCCGGCACGCCCAGGGCGTCATCTTCTACGACGACAAGCCGCGGCTCCAGGTGAAAAAGGTCGGCGGTTTCACGGTACGTCGCTGGCGGAGCCCGCGCACCAAGATGGAGGGGCCGCGCTAACCGTCGCCGCAGTTTGAATTTGCCGTCACAGCCGCCATCAGCAAGAAGCCCTACATCAAGGACAATGGCGACGAGCCCGCGGCCGTAGAGGCCACGCGGCCGCGGCCGCCCGGCTTCGCGCCGGGGTCGGACATTGACGTCTCGGGCTACGAGATTGCCGACGTGAGCGCGACGCACCTGGTCGCGTTCAACAAGTTCTGCATGTACCGGGCGCACCTCCTGCTGCTCACCAAGGACGGGCACCGGCGGCAGTACCTCCCGCTGGACCTGCAGGACATGCAGGCGTCGTGGACGATGCTCGAGGCGCTCGGCTGGCGCTACTTCATGTTCTTCAACTGCGGCAAGGACGGCGGCTGCAGCCGGCTGCACAAGCACATGCAGCTGGCGCCGCTGTCGGGCACGCGCCTCGCGCCCTGGCCCGCCACCACCCCCGAGGCCCCCGACGCGCCCTACCGCTACCTCCTGCGCCGCTTCGACGCCGACCTTGGCCCCAAGCAGATCACGGACCTGTACGAGCAGATGATGGCGCAGGCCCGCGCCATGCTGGGCATCGCCGACGCCCTGGACACCCACGTCCCCCACAACGTCGCCCTCGGCCGCAACTGGATCCTGGTGATCCCGCGCCGCAAGGCCGGCGTCGGCGGCGCCTACGCCAACACCCTGGGCATGCTGGGCATGGTCTCGGTGGCCAACGACGAAGAGCTACACTGCTGGCTCGAGCAGGGCCCCATGGAGGTCCTGTCGCAGCTGGGCGTGCCCAAAACCAGCGGCGGGCAGTGGAGTGAAGGGCCAGAGGCACGCACGAATGGGTCGGCTTGCAATTAACTGCATGACGGGGGTCTGCCGTCCGGTGCGTATCTTGATAGATTCCGTGTTTGCGAGCCACAGGTTTTAGAAGCGCGTTCATCGATGTTATAGATTACTCTTATAATGGCATACACGGGCAACGAATTGGTCGGGTACTATGTAAAGTAGCTACAATCTGCCTGGGTGCGGCCCGGGGCGGCGGCGAGAGTGGCCGGCGAGAGGACAAGCAACGGTCGGGGTCGTGGTGGGCGGCGAGGAGCGTCGAGAGAGGGCCCATCGCTGCAGGCGTTCTGGGTAGGTACTTAGGTAACGCGATGGCATGCCATGGGAGAAACTAATCAATACTGTATCAATATCCTTCATGTCCCATCTGTTGTACCACAGCCACAGACAAGGCCGACGCGAGTTGGCGACATCTCCCATGCAGCCTGTCCCGTGGATGGGGGTAAATGGAGGCGACAGCCCTGCCCAGATCCAGACCCAGATGATCGCCGCAGGGAACTTTACCTCAAGAGGTGACGCTACCCCACATGCACACTAATTTTGCGGCCGCGTCTCCAGCGGCTAATAACCGAACCGTGGATGCATGCGGCTCCTCCCGCCACGCCAGGCTTTTTAACGACATGCCATCACATCTAGGGAGGCTGAAGGAATGGAAACTGGGGTTGGCTACCTCCTTAGGCACACATGTACAAATTCCAAGGGCGGCCAGCAGCGTACTGTGAGAACACGATCTGGAGCAATGGGTGTTACGGTACACGGTACATTTTGGTTTTTCTTCTTCGCACCCCCAGACAAGCTGGACGATGAGATGAAAAAAATAAGAATCAAGCCAGGCTTGAGTAGATACCCTTGTAGGTTCTAAAAAAACAACCTGGGTACTTAGGCGCTTGGGCCAGTTGGTACAGGGACCAGTCTTCTGTAAAGTATGTGGCAATGCCGGCCACGTCGACCATGCGGCGCCGAGCCTGCCAGCCATGGCAATTGCTGACCCCGGTTTTTTGAGGCCTTCGTTCCTCATCCCATTGGTCATTCCACCCGAGCTTCTAAATGCCTCCTCTTGCAAGCTCCCTGTCGAAGTGTCGAGGCCAGTTGTCGAGGTTGTCGGTCAGGTGGCGACGAGCTGAGGACGAGGCAGCGACGATGTGACGGCGAGATGGCTGACCCCGATTTCTGGAGACCTGCTTTCCTCATCCCATGTGTTATTCCACCCGAGCTTCTAAATGCCTCCTCTTGCAAGCTCCCTGTCAAAGTGTCGAGACCAGTTGTCGAGCTTGTCGGTTGGGTGGCGACGAGCTGAGGACGAGGCAGCGACGATGTGGCGGCAAGACGGCGGTGAGGTGGACGGCGAGGTGGACGGCGAGGTTTTGGGCGAGGTGGACGGCGAGGTTTTGGGCGATGTGGTTGTTGTGAAGTCGGTTCGATTTCGGTGTGTGTAAAGAGGTACTTATGGAGCGAAAAGAGCAGCTGAATGAGGGAGGGAAGTGACATATTTATATATTTTCCAAGACCACTGACTGCTTCACTGAGTGCGCAGACGACAGCATCTTATGCCAGGCAACCGCAAAATGACTCCAGACTAGAAAACTTATAGGGAGACTCACCTAGCCAATCCGAGGCTCGGATTAGACGAAATGATATGAACTTGCCCATTAAACACACGCCAATTCCCCTAGTGAAGTTCTGTTTACTCTATCATATTGGCCGGCAGTTTAGGCCAACTAGGCTGTTGTATACTTTACAATAGTCGATAGGCTTGAGCCTAAACTGCAAAATTCTCGCAAACTGGCTCTCTGGTCCCCTTTTTAGCGTGTGTGACGCTTTGTTGCGCCGGTAACGCTGGGCACATGGGGGGACTTGACTTCTCTATGGGTCATCGCCATGGGCTAGCATATGTGACTCACACGTCTGGAGCTTTCACTGGGATTGAGAAAATTGGGAACGAAAACACTTGAGTGAAATAAGTCGCGTGGCACCAATTCTCCAGCCCCATGGGGAAGCAGCGATATACACCGATCAGCCTTGGCTGACCAAGTACCTAGCGGATCATACTGGCCTGTGTATCTTCGCATGACTAGACGGACCAGAGGAACTATTGGAGGGCTGGGCGTGGAAGCAGCAGCGATCCTTGACTGGGATTGGAGGCTTTGTCTTTGAACCATCCATACCACTCGGGAAAGCGAGCCTTTGCGCAGCTTTCCTCGTCCCAACTGCGTCATGGGAGGAATACTAGATGGGCTGTCATGCGGCTCATACTTGGGAAGTCTTCAGGGCATACGTAAGGTTCTTTCACTCTGAGCACCCAAAAATAAGAGGGCACACCACGTTTGGAGTTGTTGGCTCCCCAACAGAAGGAAGTGAGAGTGGCGAGACTACGCTGGGCCACGTCACAAGTACGAAAAGAGATGCACGTAGGCAGTATACCAGTGCCAACATTTGGGCTTCTGAAAACATATATGGCAGTTTTTCGAATCACGTTAGTGATGATTTCTTGTAAGCATGCAGCGCGATCCAAATCTGGAGCCGGAGGCAATTCAAAGCTGTCGCCGTTTGCACGTCAACTAGGCAGTTAAGGTATCTGGGTAATTAGCTGTGCAAATTGCGAGGGATACCACATCACAACTCCTGCTGCCATTTCAAGGGGTTCTAGTAATGCTCCGTGTAAGACCGAGGTAGTGAAAACTACGGATATAATGGTTACGCGCCATGGGGTAAGATGATTACATAGTCACGAACGGCTCGCTGGACGAGTGCGCAAACTGCCCTCATAGATAGCGACCAGGCCACGGGTATATAAATCGCTTGTCATTTCATCTATGCAAGGATACTGCTACTTATTTCATTACGTACTTAATTAGGGGAGACGTAAGCCTGCGTGATGGCAGAGGTCGCTCCTTCCTTGCGCAACTGCCCCTAGTGGGAGGTACTGGGTAACGGAAGTCATGAGAATCAAGAGAATGACCAAACGGATGTTGTTTTATAATGTAATTGGGTGACCTGAGAGAATTAAAATCCGTTTCAGAGTTATTCGACATCTCGCTGATTGCCACCATCTGTTGCGAAGACCTGGCTTCCCAAGAATTGCGGAAATTGTTCGAGGTGTTATAGTGAGGCTATAGATAGGCATCGGATTATAGGCACGTTTGTAGTCCCCGTCTATCCCAAAAGTAATCGAGGGAAAATGGCCAAGAGGACCTCTAACTTTGTTTTTGGCAAGTACTGTGCTGAAAACTCCATGGTTAAGTAAGCTGATATGGGCGGACGAGAGATGCCGCACTTACAGTACGCCACCTCATCATAGGTACCCGGTGGCATTCCCAGGTCTCGTCATACTTCAGAAGATTAATGCTCGCTATGGAGCCTCAACGGCTCCTACGGCCTGCAGGGAAACGATTCCTTTGCCAACGGCCACTGCAGTTTCTGGCCGGCGCGAAAGCCTCCAACTAAGCCGTGCGATATGCGGGTACATGTGCTCCCGCCTCTCCACGTTTGGTCGGGATTACCCATAGGGATCTGCAATTTGAAAATCTAAGATTCTCTGTTGCCCAGGTTTCCCGCGTCCCACGGGGCCGAAGCGGGTCGAGGGCGCATATTTTGACCAACTTTCGACCCCACAAGCCCCAACTCAACTGAGACATCGCATGTGCATGAGACCGCGGCACCGGTTCGTGAGTTCGTCCCTAACGATTCAAATGGGAGGTGCTAGAGAAAGCACGTCATGAACCTCAGCACAGAAGGTACGGAAACTTTGCCATGTGGCGGTGTTGTCTTTATTGATTCTATGGTTTGAGAAACTCGAACCATTTCTCAACCGCCGCCCGTATATAGAGGTCATTGCTTCTTGAACACAATCATTTTCCTCCCATCATCTTAAAAAGCAGCTCCAGATCTCTTCAATCACTGCACACTCTTTTAGAAGCCGCTTTCAACTGAATTTGCAGTCCTCCCATACACCTGTTCGTCACCCTCTAATTAGCGCCATCATGCGTGCCACTACCACTGCTCTCACCCTGATCTCGGCCACCCTCGGTGCTGCCGCCGGGCCGAAGCCTGATAGCTATGAGGCCATTCTCCAGGCTCAGTACCTGCTCTCGGACCTGATCGACAGCAAGCAGTATGACCGCCTTAACGAGGCGGTGACGGACGACTTCGTCCACGACAGCCGTCCCCTGGGTGATCGCGGTAGTCTCTCCGAGGGTGTAGAGGAGTTCGCCAACGACGTCCGCGAGGCCATTGGAGATGCCCTCACGCAACACAGCGACTCCAACACCCTGATTCACTTCAACAACGACGAGGGCACCTCGGCCAACATGACTAGCTAGTTCGTTCTTCCTTGCATCGTATCCTGCCAAGATCTCACCACTCACCAAATTTGACAGTGTTACTTTCTCTCAGTGGGATCCTGCCGCTCTGTACGACATCTCCCGCACGTTCCGTATTTACGAACGCACGGATAACACCTACGTTCTGGACTCGAATGGCAATTGGAAGATGAGCTACAGCCTGGTTACCAACATGGCCCCCAGGCCCGAGGGGATCTACTGGAACGACGGCAACGACAGGTGCAAGCAGGTCAGGTGCGCCACGGAGCCATCCCAGGGCAACGGTGCCAACTACGACGACGTGGACTGGACCAAGGTCAACTACGACAATGTTGACTGGACCAAGGTCAACTATGACGGTGTCAAGTATGATGGTGTCAAGTACCAGACCGAGCCGCAGCCCGCTGAGGCTGAGGGCCACCACTACGAGACCCAGCCCAAGGGTGACGGGTACGCGACGCAGTCCAAGGACGACGGATACGAGACGCAGTACGAGGGCCACGGGTATGAGACCCAGCCGATGGGCGACCACTACGAGACCGAGCCCCAGGCCGAGCAGCCCAAGGACAACCAATCTTGGGAGTACAAGACCGAGGCCATTCCTGAGCAGCACAAGGATAACAGCCACTCTGACGAGTACGAGACTGAGTCCATCCCCGAGAAGTACAAGGACAACAACCACTCTGGCGAGTACCAGACTGAGTCCATCCCCGAGCAGTACAAGGACAACAACCAGTCTGGCGAGTACAAGACTGAGTCCATTCCCGAGCAGCACAAGCAGGAGTCGTCGAAGCACAACTCGGGCACCTACGAGACGGAGCACATGCACTAAGCGCTGCCAAGTAATGGCTGCCTTTGCTGAAATATGATGTACTGACTGTCTCCGTCCCGCGGAGGTATATACTTAGAGGGGAGACGCGGGATTTCTTCTTGCTCCTTGGAGTAGCTTGACAGCGCCGTCTGTCAGCATAATATTTAATTACACAAGTGTATTCTTAGATATATGAGTACTTTGATCTATAATCCATGAAAACCTCCAGGATCTGTTGAAAGACAGTGCTCGGTGATGTGGGCTTGTAATGAACTGTGAAAATGATTGGCTCTGGCGCATGTACACTGCCTGCGAATTTTAACTCATGGAGATGGGCTGACGAAAAGTATTGGATGCCAGTTTTATGATCTGGGAAGAAGGCATGGGCAGTCAATTGGATTCCCATGCGTGAGGGCCCTGCTCGGGCGCCTCATAGTGTAGGTGCGGTGGTCCCAACCCACATCGTTTCGGCAATGGTGAAGTTACATGGATGTGGGAACCGTTTAGAGCAATTAGAAACAAACACGTTCTCTAATGAGGTAGATAGGCAATGTTCTCATGGTCAATATTGGAAGCCGCACAGCTACTGTTATCTAGGTTCGGACGCTTGTAGACGTGCATGCATAACGGGTGCAATGGGATGACGCTACTCCATATCCCAGTGCCTATGGCTGTCTATTAGGCACTGCCGCAGACTGGGCCTTAGCGTCTTTGCGCACCGTCCATACTGAACTCGCTGCCGGAGCCGAAAATGACAAGAAAGTAAACAATTATAATCTGCTGGGCATTTCCTGCCAGAAGAATGTTACATATTCCGTCTGACGGAGAAAAGCGGCAATGCTGTGGGTGGGCCTGGTGGAATGGATGGACCTGAGGGAGCAGGTCCGCGCACCGGCCAATTGTGGGGCCAGCTTTCGATGATCTCTCGATTTTCCAGGATAGAATTTCCCGATCATCGTGGTAGATGTACAACCGGATATCGCGACGTCGCTACACGATGCCCGAAGCGTCCCCCGTGAAATAATCATTGACGACCACCACTATGAAATAAGAAATCCGGTCCACGCCCAGAACACAAGTCGTGACCATGAGGTATGCCGACATCCTCATAGATTTGGCCGCTGTCGTCAAAGCTTCCAGGGGCGTCGCGTCGAAGCACCTGGAGCTGCGGGCCCGGCAGTGGGATCGCTATGGCCAGTCCTCGAGCATTGCCCGGTCCTGGACTGCCCAGAGGCAGCCAAAAAAGCCATCGCAGCAGCCGGAACAGCAGCCCGCCGCAGACGCCCTGTCTACCGCGCCTGCACCCAAGCCGCATGCTGAGCCCTCACTGGCTTCCAGCTCGGACCTGAAGCAGAACGTGGGCGCCTCTCTCGCCGACCAGTTTGGACGGTACAGCAATGCCGCACGCGGCTCGCCAGTGCCCGAGGCGGAGAAAACGTCGAGGCAGACCGAGAACCCTGGGATCCAATCTTCACCGAGTGTGTTATCTTCCTCTCCCAATGCGGACCCAGCCGCAGCCGTCCCCGAAACACAATCTCAAGACGATGTGCCTCCGGAAGTGGATCTGGGCGGCTTGTTCCACACGAGCCGAGCAGCGCAAATGCTGGAGGGAAAGAAGGATTCCGGGAGCATAAAGCGACCCAGCGTGCCTCCAACTAAGCCAAGCTGGTTCAAGGACTTTGGCCACGGGCAGGGTAGTCCTAAACCTCCGACGGAGGCGGCGAGAACGAAAGCCCCTACTGCCGATGCTGCTACGGAAGCGGCGGGCGTCAAGGCAAAGACAGCCGAAGAGGAGCTTGCACCCGTGAGAGAAGCAACTACAGTTGGGCCATCTTCGACCTCCCCAACGCCACCAGAGGGCGGCGCGGAATCCCGCACAGAATCCAATCAAAGTACAGTCAAGGAGCACACGCAGATGGTCGAGGAGATATTGGCACAGGCCGATACCAAGTCTTCATCGACCGGCAGCACACCCCCGACAGCGCCTGCAGGGCAACCTCCAACGCCCACACATGTCCTCCGGGAATCCCGGGTGCCTTCCTCGCGTATCGGTAGACTGTGGAACTACGGCGGCCTCGCAGCTGGTATGCTTGGTGGAGCTATCACCGAAGGGATCAGCAGGGGCTTCGGCGGCGGCGGCCAAGGCTCGGTCCTGCTCAGTTCGGGCAACATGGAGAGGCTCGTGGCCAAACTCTCCCGCATGCGAGGCGCCGCCTTGAAGCTCGGGCAGATGATGAGCTTCCAGGACTCCAAAATGCTGCCCCCGCAAATCCAAGAGGTCCTCCAAAGGGTCCAGGACAGAGCCGACTACATGCCCGCTTGGCAGCGAGACAAGGTTCTGAAGGCGAGCCTGGGGTCCGAGTGGCGCGAGCTGTTCGGCGAGTTCGAGGAAACGCCCATTGCAGCCGCCTCGATCGGCCAGGTGCACAAGGCGACCCTCAAGTCAACCGGCGAGAGGGTCGCGGTCAAGATCCAGTTCCCCGGCGTGGCGGACTCGATCAACTCGGACCTGGACAACCTGTCCATGATCCTGACCGCCTCGGCCGTTCTTCCCAAGGGCCTGTACCTCAACAAGACCATCGACAACGCGCGGACGGAGCTCGGCTGGGAGTGCGACTACGAGCGCGAGGCGGCGTGCGGCGAGCGGTACCGGGCGCTCCTCGCGAGCGAGCCCGACGTGTTCGTGGTGCCCAAGATCTACGGCGAGGCGTCGGGCAAGCACGTGCTGACGATGCAGTTCATGGACGGCGTGGGCGTGACGCGGGTGCAGTCGTTCACGCAGGCGCAGCGCGACTGGATCGGCACGCAGATCCTGCGCCTGTGCCTGCGCGAGATCACCGAGTTCCGCTTTATGCAGACGGACCCCAACTGGACCAACTTCCTGTACAACGCGGCCACGCAAAAGCTCGAGCTGCTCGACTTTGGCGCCTCGCGCGAGTTCCCCGACGCCTTCGTCACCCAGTACGTCGCCCTGCTGGCCGCCGCCGCCCGCTCCGACCGCGACGCCGTCAAGGCCCTGTCCGAGAGCCTCGGCTACCTGACGGGCCACGAGAGCAAGACCATGCTCGACGCCCACATCGCGAGCGTCCTCACCCTCGCCGAGCCCTTCCTCGACTCGGCCCCCGAGGTGTACGACTTCCACGACCAGACCATCACCGAGCGCGTCAAGGCCCTGATCCCCGTTATGATCCACGAGCGCCTGGCGCCCCCGCCCGAGGAGACGTACAGCCTGCACCGCAAGCTCAGCGGCGCGTTCCTGCTGTGCGCGAAGCTGGGCAGCAAGGTGAGATGCCGGGAGTTGTTCCAGGCGGCCGTGGCGAAGACGGACCTGGATGTCCCGAAATGATCTACACATGTACAACAACGAAGAAATCACGCCGTATATAGAGGGGCAGGGAGGATCACTCGTCTTCGGAGCAATGTATAGTAGAGGGCAATGACCGGCCCAACTTGATGGTATCATAATTGTACGACTACCCACTCCCGCGTCCTCGCTCCCTCACCTCTGTCGGCGCTCCATGGGCAGCTCGCGGCGCTCCTTGGAGGCGAGCTTCTTGCGCTTCTTCTCGATGGTCTTGTCGACGTCCTTCTTCTTCATGGAGGCGAAGCGGTCGACGAGCAGCTGCTTCTTCTGCTCGCTCTTCTTGAGGTAGAAGGGCGTCTTGCCCTCCTTGACGCGCTCCTTCTCGCGGCGTCGGTGCTCCTCGACGACGGCGCGCTCGGCGTCCTTGCGCTTCTGCGCCTCGCGGCGGCTCTGCATCGACATGAGGCTGCGCTGCAGCCTCTCCTTGGCGGCCGGGTTCTTGGCCTTCTTGATCTCGGCCCGCAGCGCCGCCATCTCGTCGTCGCGGTACTGCTCCAGGAACGCGTAGTTCTCGCGCTGCGCCTTCTCCAGCAGCGCCGCGTTGCCGCCGCCCGCGCCGCCCCCGAGCGGCCCGAACCGCGGGTCCCGCGCCTGCACCTTGTGCACCGGCACCACCTCGCGCTTGCGCGTCACCGCCCGCCGCGCCGTCACCTCGGTCGGCGCGTGCTTGCTGCTGCGCTTCGCGAGATTCTCGTGCTTGCCGACAAACTTGGGCCGCCCTGCGTGGTCCTCCTCCGACGGCGCTTCCGAGCCCGAGTCCTCGTCCGACTCGTCGCCCTGGCCGCGTTTCCGCCGCGCCGAGCCCAGAGAGGCCTGGGCTTTGGCTAGTTCGCCGAAGGAGATCTTGGAGGGGTCCAGGTCGTCGTCTTCGGCCTCGTCTTCGGAAGAGCCCGATTCGGCGTTCTCGTCGTCGTCTTCGGCCTCGCTGGTGTCGTCGTCATCTTCGCCTTCATCGTCGCTGCTGTGGTTTGCCGCCGACTCGCTGTCCATCTCGTCCAGGTCCGGCTCCTCCTTTCTGGGGCGCACTCGCCTCTGCAGACCGCCGAACGGCAGTTTGCGCTTTGCTGATTGGGAGCGGTTCATGGTGGTGTGTGATGTGAATTTGATGATCTGCCGAAGAGCCGGATGCTACTAGCGATCCACGGGTGTGGATGCGGGATGCTCTTGACTTTTTGGTGGGGCGATGGAAGGTGGGCCATCGACTCCCCTTATCGATTACGAGAAAGTATCGGAATTCGAGATGTCTGCGCTGCGGCTTCATCGGCGGCAGAATGTCAGGGTCCCTTTGCCTCCTTGCGGCTTCGCCCGTAATATCGTTTAGTTTCTTATTGGCTTCATCTCGAATGGTGAAAGCGAGCGACCCCTTACCACCAACCAATTCGCCGTGACCTGCGACGTGCCGCAAGTCGCCCATATGCAGCGCACATTCTCTGCGTCGTCTGCCTTCCTTTCGTTTGCGGCGCGCGCCCCTCGATCGCGTGCGACAGGTCTCGCTCGTCCTCCCCTCTTCCTGTGCAGATATTCCACTGCCATCTCGTCCGCCCATACTGCTCCAGCACCGCCGGCGACAGACAATGGTACAGTAGTGGCGCAACTGGATATACAGAGTCCGCACGGCTTCTACCAAGCCTACCAAGCACGCCTTTCTTCGCCTCCCTCTGGTCATACTAAGAAACCGGTCGCCATGTCCGCAGCCGATCTGCCCGTCCGTACGGATGGGCCTACGCTTGCCAACAAGCAGGCTGGTGCGTCAGAGCCCCAAGCCATCACGGCCGAGGACAGCCAGGTCCTCAACGACGGCCCTTCCACCAACCCTCCTACTGGCCCGACGACCAAGAAGAAGGGCAAGCGAGCTCCCGCACACATCCGTCGCGCAGAAGCTGGTGCCCAAGCGGCGCTCCCTCCGAAGCCCCAGACGGCCCATCCCCGAGCCGCGCATGTTCCGAAGCACCAGGTGGCTTCCGCCTCACGCAAATACGACGTGCCCTCGAAGGCATCCGGCGGTGTGCCGGAGCCGACGGCGGCGTACCTGGCGCAGGCCGCCGTGCCGCCCTCGCGGCTGGACAAGCCGCGCAACATCCTCGTCATCATCGATCTGAACGGCACGCTCCTGCACCGGCCCAACCACAGGAACCCGTCGCGCTTCGTCGAGCGGCCGCACACGCGGGCCTTTCTCGACTACTGCATCCGGACCTTCACCGTGGCCATCTGGTCGTCGGCGCGGCCCGACAACGTTCACAAGATGCTCAACCAGATCCTGAGCGCCGAGGACCGCGGCCGGCTCGCGGCCGTCTGGGGCCGCGACACGCTCGGCCTCTCCCCCGACGACTACAACCGCCGCGTGCAGTGCTACAAGCGCCTCACCGTCATGTGGCGCGACCTCGAGAAGCGCCTCGGCCAGCGCTGGGACCAGTCCAACACCCTCCTCGTCGACGACTCGCGGGAGAAGAGCCGCTCCGAGCCCTTCAACCTCATCCAGCTCCCCGAGTTCAAGGGCAACGCCGACGAGCCCGGCTATGTCCTGCCCCAGGTGCACGACTACATCAATACGTGTGCCCAGCAGCGGGATATTTCCTCATTCGTTCGCCTCAACCCCTTCAACTTCCAACCCAGTTTCAACCTGAATGAGCCACTTTGAACATTCTCAGAGCTACGACTCAAAAACTTGGTATCATTGGAGCCGACCTCGGTCGCTGGCTACTTGAATGCATGTTCACCACGTGGTATGTTGCCCGGCACCAGTGAGTGCTATTGGGTCATTGAGATGATCCTCGCTGCTGGCGTGGTTTCTCTACAGCACTCAACATTGGCCATAGCCAATGCCGCTGTGGTTTATTGTTCAGGCGTCTCGCCGAAATGCAGAGTCCAGCGAAAGGCCCCAGGGTCTTCGTTCACCCATAAAGTGGAGAACGGACGTCTTAACGATATGCTCACTTGTATGAGTTGAAAGTACCGGAGCAGCATGGACATCGGCGGCAGGTTACAGCGTCATTGAGATACCCCTATTTGCTTTAGAATCGCGACTGTACTTTTGATGCATGAGGCGCAGAATACAACTAGGTATGGGGTGGAAGAAGTACTTGCTAGTAGACATGGATAGCAGACTAACAATAGACAAAAGGTGGATTATACGACTCTCTTCATACGCAGTCTCTCTATCATGGCAGCAACACGGGGAAGCCGCAATGGTTATATCCGACGTACCACATTGCTCACTGGTGGGCTCACGGAAGCGATTACCTCCATACCAAGCAGGCTGGCTGGCTCTTATCAGCCGCATCTGTGCCAAGGGTGTTTAGCCGCCATGAGCACGGATTCGGGCGCAGGCGAGCCCAGCAAAGCCTGGTAGGGATCTCATTGGCGGCAGTGCAGCATCACGTGGGACGGGAATCTCATGCACACCCAGGGCTGAAGATACCAATGCCCCCGCAGGCCTCCAGGCAGACGTGAAGGGCTGATCGGAGACCCTTCGAACCCTCTGATGCTTCATCTTTTCGCGGTTCATTTGCACGGATCTATCAGGCGCTACATTTGAATCACCGCGGCCCGCGCCGTCCGGTAGATCATGCCTACCGGGAATACTAGGGACCTGGGCCGCCCGCCCCGGATCCTTTCGCTGGGTATGTTGCTAGCAAACAACCGGGATCATTGCGACCCATCATGCACGGATGCAACAGCGGCTAACCTGACCATCGATATCGCGTTATAGACGGCGGGGGCATCCGTGGCAAGTCCAGTCTCCTCATCTTGGAGGATATCATGGAACGCGTACGCAAACTTGAGGGGTTGGACGAGGTGCCTCGGCCATGCGAGTACTTTGACCTGATCGGGGGTACAAGCACTGGAGGGTGAGTGCAGTCTACTTCCCTGGTGGCAGAGCCGTTGCCTGCCTGTTTTCGTTTCCCCGAGCGGTGTTATCCCGGGATGGAGGCACCAATTATGCCAGCCGTGCTAGCTACTTGCTTGTGTTACCCCATGCTAACACACATGGAAGCATCATTGCAACAATGCTAGGGAGACTAGGCATGTCGGTCAATGAGTGCATAAAAGCGTACGATAAAGTAGGCCAGGCCGCATTCACGCCGAAACGAAGGCTTGTTTCCCTGCCAGGTCCCCCGAGAGGCGCCTTTTCCGCTACAGCCCTCGAGGAAGCGATCAAACAAATCGTTAGGGAGTATTGCCCTGAATGCTCTGGAAGAGGGGCGGCGTGCCACCATGTTGATTTGCCATTTCGCGATGGGACTTGCACCAAGACGTAAGTATCGAGACCGGGCCAGCGTACAGAGGATCACATCGCTCATAACACCACACAGCGTCGTTCTGGCCATCACGAAGGCTAACGTGGATGCCCGCCCCACCCTCTTCACAACGTATGATACGTCAACAGGCCTCCAAGACTGCAGCATATGGCAGATTGCCAGGGCAACGTCGGCGGCAACGACCTTCTTCAAGTCTATCCAGCTCGGTCGCGACAAGATTGAGTTCATCGACGCGGGTTTTGGATACAACAACCCGACAGAGGTTTTGATCGAAGAGGCCGAGAAACAGTTTCCTGGGCAGCAACTGCGTGTCCTCAGTATCGGCACCGGACTGGGTAGCGTTGTCACCATCGAGGACTCGCGGCGTTCCATCATAGAGGCATTAACGAAAATGGCCTCGGAGTCAAAAAAAGTGGCTGACAGACTTGACGTCAAAGACAATGACCGAGGCCACTATCACAGATTCAACGTGGAGCGTGGTCTGGACGACGTCACGCTGTCGGACTACGAGAAAACGAGCACGATAGCCAGCCACACGAGAAACTACGTGGCGGACAAAGACAGGGCAATCCAGAAGTTCGTGGGAAACTTCTTTGGCAATGTTGGAGATCGCACAGAAGAAGTCGTGCATGAACTTGGAGATCGCACAAAAGCCGTGCCTGAACTGGAAGGGCCTCGCAGTTAGTAATTCATGTCACCCTTTACGGAATAGTGTAGTAACAGCCATAGCGCCCGTCTACTACACATTGCCTCCCGTTCGCAACCAATACTTCACCGGCCGGGACACTGTGTTGCAAACTATAAAGGAAAAGTTCTTCCCCCGGAAACAGTGCCTGCGGCTCGCCATTGTCGGCTTGGGTGGAGTCGGAAAGACGCAGGTGGCTCTCCAGTTCGCCTTCTGGGTCAAGGCCAACCATCCAGAGTACTCCGTGTTCTGGGTTTCGGCCCTGAGCGACGCGAGCTTCGACCAAGGCTACCAAGATATAGGCAGGAATGTTCACCTTCCGATCGGCGTTGGTGAAAGCCCAAAGACGGCAGTCAAAAACTATCTCATGTCACGGGTCTCGAGGAAGTGGCTGCTCATCGTCGATAATTTGGACGATGGGACCAAATGGGCCGAGATCAACGAATACCTTCCACAGAGCGAAGATGGCATTGTGTTATTCACGACGCGTTCTTTGGACGTCGCTGTATCCGCGACACGCAGGGACATCATCAATCTCGACCAAATGCATCCCGACGAGGCAAAGACATTGCTGAGGACATCCCTGACCCGTGTGGCACTGTTTCAAAAAGAAGAAGCTAGTGCAGTGGAACTGCTAAAGAAACTCACATACCTCCCCTTGGCCATCGTGCAAGCTATCGCCTACCTCAACCGCAATCCGCACCTATCGATTCGAGGCTACCTCGAGCTGTTACATGGAACAGACCAAGACGTCGTGGACTTGCTGAGCCGCGAATTCTCCGATGACACGCGATATCCGGAATCGCGCAATGCCGTGGCAACCACGTGGCTCGTGTCCTTCGAGCAAATCCAACGGACCGATAAGGGCGCCGCACAGCTGCTTTCCTTTCTGTCCTGTATCGAGCCTAAGGCTATACCGCAGTCCCTGCTCCCGCAGGTGGGTTCAAAGGAGAACCATATATATTCGCTCGGTATACTCCTTGGTTTTGCTTTTTTGGCCAAGCGTGGGGATGACGATATGACCGCCGATGCTCACGACGCCTCCCACGACAGCTTTTACGATATGCACAGCCTAGTGCACTTATCGACGCGGGTCTGGATTGAAAAAAGTTCACTACCAGAAGTAGCGCTGACCAGCGCCATACACCATGTGGAAACAATATTTGCCCACGACAACATCGCGAGCCAACACGTATGGCGAAGCTACTTCCCACATTCAATTCGGTTATTAGAACGGAGCAAGGCCCTTCATATCGATACGCGACTTCCTCTCTCCACTCTAGTGGGCCATCATTTGTATGTTGACAGGCAGTTCAAAGAGGCTGTAAAATGGTGGGAAGACGTTTATGAATGGTTACAGAAGACACTCGACAAAGAACATCCCGTACGGTTGATTATTGAGTACAACCTCGCTGGCGCTTACAACGAAGACGGGCGGTTCAAGGATGCGATCCCGCTCTTAGAGCATGTGGTTCATTGCGATAAAACACTGCGAAAGGAAGATCCTGAACGACAGAAATCAGAGCTAAGACTTGCCATCGCTTATATCAACGACCCACGGCTTGAAGATGCGATCCCGATCTTAGAGAATGTGGTCAATATTCAGAAAGCACTGCCAGAGGGCGATCAACGGCGACTCGCCTCGGAGTACTGGCTTGCAAGCGCGTACCTTAACGACGGGCGGGTAAAGGATGCGATTCGGATCCTCGAGCGCGTAGTGAAGGTCAATGAGAAAATGCTCCGAGAAGAAGATCTGTCGAGACTTATCTCGGAGCACGAGCTCGCAAGGGCTTACCTTAACGACGGGCGGGTAAAGGATGCGATCCGGATCCTTGAGCGCGTAGTGAAGGTCAAAGAGAAGATTCTCCGAGAAGAAGATCTGTCGAGACTTATCTCGGAGCACGAGCTCGCAAGCGCTTACCTTAACGTCCGGCGGGTAAAGGATGCGATCCGGATCCTCGAGCGCGTAGTGAAGATCCAAGAGAAGACGCTCCGAGAAGAAGATGGGTCGAGACTCGGCTCAAAGCACGAGCTCGCAAGGGCTTACCTTAAGGACGGGCGCGTAAAGGATGCGGTCGGGCTACTGGAGAATGTCGTTGACAGAAAGAAGGGCCTAGTCGCAGAGGGTGACAGGGGCCTCTTGGCCTCGCAGCAGGTACTCGGATGCGCCTACATCAAAGATGGGCGGATCGAGGACGGGACTCGGTTGCTGGAGCACGTCATAGAGAAGGGCCCGCCAGCAGAAGATGATAGTGTCCGCTTGGCCACGCAGAAATGGCTGGAAAGGGCGTATCGCGCGCGATGAAAGGATGAAGGGCAGCTTTTCCCTCAGCGCTACTCCATGCGTTGCTTGAAATGCATAAGGCGCCCAGGGTCCGCGATGGTATATCTTCTGGTGCCTTCATCCTGGGAGTTGAAGGGAAAGTGCTTCGATGGCCGTGGGATCTGGCTATGGATTTTTACGGTGTTCTTGGTGTTGATTAGGTCGAGCAGTCCAACTTACTTCATTTGTTCTACTGCTGCCACCCCCCTCATAAACTGTTCGTGGCGAAAGCTTCAAGTACTTGTTAAAATTGTGTCTTCAGTTGTTCTAAAATGCCTCTCGCCCTGATCAGCAGGGCTCTGGCCTCGTTGTACGGCTTCTCGACCTCCCCCAACTTTTCCTTTGACACTGCCTCCTCGGTGGCCCTGATCCATCGGATTGCAGCTTGGCGCCTTACGCCCTCTGTTTCCTGATGAACTCCTTCTCCGTGGTATCTAGCGCCTCTCTGACACGGGAGTTCTACCGTATCGTAGACATCGAGTTATATGCAGGATGTGCGTTCGAACTCATCGCGCTTCTTAGTAATGACCCGGCCCATAAAGGGGTAATCCTCCGGGGGTGCCACAGCGCGAGAAAAAAAAGGCCTGGTGATGCTCGTCGAGGACCGGCGCGTGGAAGTCCCGCTGGATACCTGGGGTTTGCCCCGGATAGGCGACATTGGCCACGAACATGGCCGGGAAACTCGCTCCGGTTCAAGGCCGTATTACGGTAGCCGTCCTTGTCAAGCTCCAAGAGGCTCCGGAGGTCAGTCTAGAACAGCACGCCGTTAGCCCGGATAAAGCCAAGCGCCCGAAACGGACGACCGGGCCGTTTCACAAGTAGAGCTCTGGGGCCTCGCACTGCAGGTCAAGATTGGCAAGGCCTTACGGGAACTGGACCCAGCACCAGAAGATAAGAGGAAGTTTAGCATGCGAGGGCCACCCCCTTGCGCGACACGGAACGCTCTCCTACGAGAGTGACGGTGTGTGCACATGCGGACCCGGTTGCCCGAACACCATCCGGACACAGTGCCATCCCGGGGTACATCGACACCTCAAAGACCGGTAGAAAACCGTACGATATCGAACAAAGCAGAATAAACCAATCCGAACGCCCCAGAACTCCCCCATCCCCGCCGAAAACGCCTAAAAGAACGCTCCCCATCCCAGTCGACCCCACGAATCATGACTTCCGCGGACCCGTCCGCGCAGCCCGCGCGATATGGCTCCTGGCCTCACGCACTGCAGGAAAGGGGGAATCGGTTAGCTCCGGTGTTGCTTCCTCGGCGCGCACCCCGCAGGGAAGGGAGGGGTGTAGGATGCCACGTACGCTGGACCGCCATCTTCTCCCCCCGGCCGCCGCCGCCGCGCCACCTCGAACCCGCCGGCCCGCAGCAGGAACAGAAGGCGGCGCAGCCTGCCTCGGGGCCGTCGTCGTCGTCGAGGTCGTCGGGCGTGCGCAGGCGCGGGATCATGGGCGCGCGGGGCGGGGGCCACACGAGCGCGGTGACGTCATCCTCGTCGTCGCCCCGTGGCCGTCCGGGGAACAACACCGCATCCCCGGGGCCGAGGGGGGACAGAAGGAAAAAGGGAGGCGGCGGAGAAGGAGAAGCCCGAAACGGCGGCGACGGCGGCGGCTTCGCGGCCGCGCCCCACGGCGAGCCGGGCGGCGTGGGGGGCTCGGGGCGGCGACGATGGTGACGGCTCCGCCTCTCGTCCTCGGCGTCGCGGCCGGGGTGCACCACGCCCCACCGCGAAGACCCGGCATCTCCGCACGCCTCGCCCACCCCCGCCAGGCGCCGCCGGGGGCTCAAGTCCGGCGAGAGGGCGCCTTCGCCCCACGTGTGCCGGGTGCCGGAGACGTCTCGCCGCGGCGGCGACGGCGGCGGTAGGAGGCCGGCATGGTAACGAGACCCGCTCGTTGCCACGGGCATGGCGGCGTAATCTAAGGGGCGATCCCGGTCAGCTTCTTCGACGACCTCGCACCGGTCCCGTGGGGGCAGGGGGCCGTAATACTTACACAGAGCCCGGCGAGTGTCGACCGGGAAGGGAGGCTCAGGGGTCAGGGGATGTCGATACATGGGGAAGGTGGTGGTGGTGGGGGGTGGTGCTTTCATGGCACCGGGGACGGGGGTCAGGGGGGAATAGGAGGTGGGAGAGGGAGGAAGCAGGGAAAAAGGGGGGACCAAGGAAAGGGGGGGGGGGAAGGGGTTTTTATACCGGCTGTGGTATGCAGGTGCCTTGAGCCGCAAGACGGTTTATGGGAAGGGCGTGGACGCGGAACCAATCACAGGCCGCCAACCCCCCCAAAAAGGGCCAAGGGGGCCCGCAAAATGCGGTGCGCCAGCGAAACCCGGCAACGTCAGCCTAAAAGTCCTACGTACCTGCCACTGGTCAATGGCCGGGTACGTAGGTAGGCATGCGTAGCACCGCGGGAAGGATGTCCTGGCCAAATGGGAGGGTCCTATGGCTTGGCAGGGGGTCGATGAGAGCACGCCGGAGGACGGGAGGTGATGATGCGTCGGTTTGTTCCGCGTATATTGAGGCGGGGACGAGTTCATCCACGAATGTCGTCGCCCCCTCTGTGCTCCGGATACCCTGAATCGTCTAATGCCGTACATCTCGTCCTTGATCAACTCAGTCTGGTGAACCTCCATGGCGGCTCTTGTTCAGCCCTGGATATCATACTCACACCAAGTGAGCCACAACACGTAGCCCCCAGGCTGCCGACACGGCCATGGCCAGCCGACACCTCATAGCTTGGCCTCGTCCGCCTTCTCCTTCTTCCGCATCTTGTCGAACACCTCGGCCCGGTCCCGAACTTCAACCTCAAGAGCCGTGCCCTTGGCGAACCGGACCAGGACGACGCGGTCGAAGTCGCCGCCCCGCCCCGTGTCCTTCAGCTCGGGCCCGGGCTTGTCAAGGCTCAGCACGGCCCGTCCGTCGTCCAGCATGGCGGCCGTCGCCGGGCTGATGACCTTGTCGGCCCAGGGGATGTCCGCCGTCTGGCTGCGGCCGGGGGCCCCCGGCGCCGTCGTGGGGACGCGGCCGAGGAAGTCCAACAGCGCCCTCCGCTGGGCTGCGTAATGCTCGCCGGCCGCCGCCGCCGCCGAGCCCGAGGGCGGCGGGCCGGTGCAGAAGTGCGAGACGAGCGTCAGCAGGAAGGCCTGCGGCGGGAAGAGAATGACGTCGCCACGGCGCTGGCGCTCGAGCCAGTGGGCGGCGTCGTCGAAGGCGGACGACAGGACCTCGGCGCCGTCGGGGGTGGGCACCAGGGCTTCGCGCTCGGCGGCGCGTACCGCGGGGTCCTCCTCGGCCGCCGCCGACAGGGGCAGCATGTAGAGGTACATTTGGGTGGTGAAGCGTTTAGGGGTGGCGGCCGGCGTAATCCAACGCGTGAAGGGGTGCAGACCGGCCGTATCGGCGACACCCCCCACGCCGTCCAGCCAGTCGGTGAAGGGGACCTCGTTGTTGTAGATGGCCTTACGCGCCGCGTCGCGCTCGGCCACTGGCAGATTGAGCAACCCTCCGTCGTTTCCACCTGTCTTGCTGCGCGCCAATAGGATCCCGCTCTCCTCAAACGTCTCCCGGATCGCTCCCAGCCTGTAGGCGGGGCCATCCTCGTGCCGCGTGACATCACCGGGCGGCGGCACCGGCCCGTCGTGGTTCTCGGACAGATTGCCGCCGGGAAAGACGTACGCCGACGCAAAGGACGAGGAAGTCTTCACCCGACGTAGAAGTAGGACCTGGTTCGATGGCGACAACAGGATAATGCTGGCGCTGGGCCGAGGTTCCATGGGTGCCTTCCGGTCCTTCGGCTTGGCCGCCGAGGAGTAATGCGAGGCATTGGTCATCCTGGCAGGAGGAGAAAGAAAGTATGCGGGAGCGACCAATGGCCGACTCTGGGTGATACTATGCAACGGTTGCGGACGACGGCCGGGCAGAGACCCTAGGCGTGACGACGACCTCGTTGAGATTGACCGGTGCTGGCGCTGCTGGGATGTGACGTGAGCCAATGACGATGCAGTCGAAGAAGCGCGGCGGCCAGCGTGAGTGGCGTGAAGATTGCAGCGGTGCGGGAATGTTAGCGTGCGAGTAGAGAGGAAAAGAGACATATCCCGTCGGTTGCTGGCCCGAACTGCGGCCGGCAATAAATGGGCAGGTATACTTTGGATAGATGTCTTCGAGGGGCAGGCAGTACAAACGGGTCACTCCTTGATCCAACCTGGGCCGAGGTCCACGGAAAGTGGATTAGTGGAACTTGTGCCGCCGATCCCCACGTCCACCCGCTTATCCTTGGCGCTGAAATCCGGGGTATAGGATCGATGTCTGTTACCGGACCACCGCGAGATTGGAGTCCCCATCTGTCGAGTGGCGCTGAGAGTCGACCTCGTGGACGTGCAGCCGGTCTACTAGGATATGCATTGCAAAATAGACCCGGGCCTTTCCTGTAGTCTTCGCATTGGGCTGTTCGTATCGTCGCGTCGTGTCTTTTTGCTCAAACTTCCCGTGAGCACCCTGCCACCGCCATCTCTCAACTCGCCACCTCCTTACCTAGAAGTTCCTTGAGTACGCAATGAACCGATCTCATCATTTGCCTCCAATTTAAACTTGCCGGCCGCCTGAAAATAACCAAGTAATTAAAGTACTTTGCGTTCCTTGCCTTGCCTAGTAGCTCTCCATATACTGAGCACGCTCTTCGACTCGCACCACTGCTTCACCTTGTTAGGTGTGACCTCACCATCAAAACCCACCTTCGTCAACTCTCCCCCGTTGAGCCACTCCGTTAAGTCCTCGAGAATAACTGGATCGTACATCAATATTTTCTCATTCCATGAAGGCTTGGCCAGGTCGGTCGACCGTGGCGAAGTCGTGATCGCTTTGGTGATGAGCGAGAATAGTTTCGCAACCTCGTCCGTCGGCGAAACGTTCAGCGACATATCCGCGTCGTCGGTAAGTGACAGATCCATTGGTGGGGGGGAGGAGAAGACAAGCTCCGGCGATGACGGCGATGACAATGACAGCGCATCGTCATCATCGGAATCGGGAATCTCGATGACGGTCGACTTGTTTTCCGCCTTCCCTCGCCGCCGTGGAGCAACCGGTTTCGCAGTGACCACGGGCTGTCTGTCAGCGACATCAGCGTCCTTCGATGTGCTTGCTGATGAGACAGACGCCTGCGTCGGTCTTCCTCGTGGTTTCTTAGGAGACGGGGCCGCTTCTGGAGCTGCTGTTGGCTGTGCTTTAGGTGACGCCACCGTCGAGTCTTTCTTGGGTCGACCCCGCGCTTTTTTCACGGGCTCTGGGGACATTGCGGCCTTGCTCTTTGCCGGTTTCTTCTTTGAGGCGGCACTGGCCTTGGCAGAGGACTCCGCAGTCGTGGAAAAGTTTCGCATCGTGGAGGGTGGATGATGCTCGTTGGCCTGGCGCTGTTCGAGAAGGGGGCGCGAAGCGGAACCCAGCGCTTGCACGGGCAAGGAAGACGCCAATGCTGTATGTCCAGTCGTCCCAGCCGCCCGGGAAGGGCCGAGGCAGAGGTCGTGGACATCGACAATATCCTCAATATCAACGAACACATCGACGTGGGGAGACGCCAACGATGCCTTCTCGGCAGATTGGCCGCGGGCTAATGCGAGCGGCGTTGTGGCATCAGCGAGGTCAACCATGTCCAGCTCCAGTAGGTCGCCATCTTTATCCCGGGCCCCAGCATGCCACAGACCCCTCTTTACCGTCGCCTTGTGGGTTGGCGAGCTCGCGAAAGGATCATCATCCGCCCGATTGGACGCTTGGATGGCCGCGTGCATCTCACGAAGGAACGTTGGCGACTCCTCCAGCATCAATTGGCTCGACGTACCAAACACAAAGTCCTGGTTCGAAGACTGCTTTATAGCGGTGTTTGGCGAGAGGAGGATGGGGTCCTCGAGGGTCCCCGCTTTCTTCTTTCTCGGCCTGGCGGCAGGCTTCTTTGCCTTTTCTTTCCCTTTCGCCTTCGACTTGTTGAAGTCCATGACCGCTGCCTGGTGCTCGACGAGGGCCTTCACGGCCCCATCGCTACCTTCGAAATAGTTAAGGAGCGAGTCCGTATTGCCAGGTGCCAGTAAATCCGGGTTGACTTGTTGATAAGGAGCCATTGCCAATTCAGTGAGAGTGCGAGTTTTCTTCTTAGCGGCTGCTGGCCTCGTAGGAGAAGCCTCCTGAAGTGGAAGCCCCTGCTCATCTGTTGCCGCCACTTCGATATGTTTCCGCTTCTTCAGAAGCTCAGCTAACGACTCCGTTGGGGGAGGCGGGGGTTGACCCGGCTCCGTTGGGTGGGCAAATTCCTGACATAGTTTCTGAAACACATCCTTAGACGTGATCGGATCGACGAAAGACGACGCGGGGTTTGCAATGTCAGGCCCGTCAACAGGCGCGCTGTCCGTCGGGGGAGTCCAGTCCTTTCGCCTGGCCATGGCAACCTCCCGAGGCGTCGAGTCCACCGGCGTTGCGGGAGGAGCTACACTCGGAATGTCTACAGGTTTGTTTTCTGTGAGGCCGTTCGATTTCGCATTCGATTTCCCTTTTGACTTCTCCGCGGGAAAGTGACGTGATGCAGTTTCTGCTTTCTTCTTGGTCTTGCTGGGTACAGTGGGCTTTGTCACACGCCCGGGGGAAATAGTCGACTGAACGGGATCAGCCGATGGCTGCGCAGACTTGTCTTGCAGTGGGGTCTGGGGTTTGGGTTTCTGCCACACTTTGTCCATGTCTTCGGACGGAGAAGAGGCGATTACGATGCACGCCTTTTGGCCTGCCGGGGGCTCTGGCGCGGTGATGGTTTTGGACTCTGCCTCGGGCTTGGCCCCAGTTTTTCTTCGAGGTTTCGGCGGCTTGGGAGGCGGCGCACGTGTGATTTCCTCGCTGTCGATGTCTATCTCAGGGGCCTGACGAAGAAGTTCTTTGGCCGAAGTGAAAGCGCTACACGCCGTTGCCGGGACGGGGACTGCACGACTAACGCTGCGCAGGAGCGGTTGCCTAGGCGCTCTCTGGGCCAGTTCGCCCAGTGATGGAAGCTCAGGCGATGAAGAAATGACGGTGGCATTGGCGTATCTCTCCTTCCTTGCCGGCGACGACAAGAAAGCATTGGGAGATGACATCTTGCCAATGAAGTATCGGACGCGTTGGAACAGGAACGAGCCGTGGATGCGACTGGCGCACTGGCGAAGGGGGTGGTGCTTTAAAGCGAGGTTGCAAACCGCCAGCCAACGGGCTGAAGCGCGTGACCGTGCCTGGGGACTGGGCCGGGGTAACACAAGGTGCCGGCTATGCATGAATTGCCATACTCCTAGTGCGATCTCAATCAACTGACGCGCTCATGGTATGTGGCCAAGGCAGCGGGGGCAAAGCAACATGGAAAGTCCGGTTTACAGATCAACGCAACCCACACGCGGGGCGTACGGAGTGGGAGGTTGTTGAAGCCCGGGCGACAATGGGCGGACCTGACACGGTGGGTAACGGGGCATCGCTCCGTCCATAGATCTTCGCCACCAACCCGACGCGGTCTCACGTGTGGCCTGTGTACGGTTTAGCCACATTGCGTGCCCACTGTAAATTGTGGTTTTGTCACCAGCCACCGGTACGTACCGTTGATTTAGCGCTGCAGCGGCCGGCTGTCCCTCTCGGAATCAGCCCTTTCCCCACCACCCGCCAAACTCGCCGAGCGACACAATTTGATTTTCGAATTTTACTCGAAACTCTCCCCCGCGACCGTCACCACCGAACCGCCAGCCGACTTCACCGCACCACCTCGCGCAACACTCTCCCCAGGACATTTCCCCGTGCAAATTCACAACAGCCGTCAAAATGGAGAACGACAAGGGCCAGCTCGTCGACCTGTACGTCTGAGTACCGAACCTGGCCACCCGGTCGGCCAGCCTCGCGTGTGCGCCCCGGGGGTTGCATGCGGGTGCAGGGCCGGCCACGGAGCGGTGGATGGACTGGGAACTCGGAATGCTAACCACATGGCGCTGCAGTTACGTCCCCCGCAAGTGCTCTGCCACCAACCGCCTGATCAAGGCCAAGGACCACGCCTCGGTCCAGATCTCGATCGCCAAGGTTGACGAGAACGGCCGTGCCATCACGGGCGAGAACCACGTCTACGCCCTCTGCGGCTTCGTGCGGGCGATGGGCGAGAGCGACGACGCCATGAACCGCCTCACCCAGCGCGACGGTCTCGTCAAGAACGTCTGGAGCGCCCAGCGATAGGCGATGGACTTCTTGTTTCTGCGGTACGTCGGACCGTTGCCGCCCGCTCCCAACATGCCGGAGGCCTCGCCCCGCTCTCACGCGCGTTCGTTCTGACAGGCCTCGCGCGCACAGGTTTTAGGTTCGGTGTTGATTTGGCATTGGGACGGACGGAATGACACGACTGGACTGGAACATGGCTCTCATCTGCATTGATTCGCATCTAGCCCCCCGTCTAGAGAACGTCGCACCTGCATTCGGAACGGAAATAAAACTAAGACTTCCCTGACCAAAAAAAACCAATCCAAGTCAAAGAACACAACGACCAATGGGCGATGGCCGACCTATACTCGGATATCGGACGTGACCATGCGACGGCTGGCAAAGTCTCCTCATCCCACCTCGAGTGGCTCTATGGACGGGGATTCTGGGGCTACTTGGATAGCCTCCGCGCCGCAGAATGAACTTGGCCTTGAAAAAGCCGTAATGCTCGAGAGATACATTGCGGTACAGATACGGGTCACACATAACAACGGCTTCTTTTGGCCTCAGTACCAAACTTCACCTCGCGGAGCTTGTGCAATCTTTCGGATACTTGTGGATACTGCCGCGTAGCAGCTTTCCATACGGGTCAGACCGTGAAAGAGCTATCAGCGAGCAATACTTTGGCAAGGCCCTCCCAGAATGATTCAACCCTGGGAACGGATGATCGAAGCATGCTCAGACTTCTCGTAGATGTACCGGTGCTCCGGATGACGCGAATGTCACGGATACTGCGGTCATCTATCAATTCCTTTGTAGCTGTTGGCTTGCGAGCTATGTGATTTGTAGTAGTAAGAAAGGGTTACGTACAATACAGCTTCCAATGTCGCGAGTGTTTCGTGACTCGGGGGCACGGAAGCGTAGTTTTGATTGGCCGCGCTGGACAAAAGCAGAACCTGCGACTAATCCTCTCCTGGTTAGCGCGCCAAGCCCCAGATCTCACAAAGAGACCCTTCTTCTAGATCTGATTCTGTAAGTCGATCTCAGGCACCCCATGACGCAGTCGACATCGCGCAAAACGACGCCCTGGGCGTCGCGGGGGCGCGTGGGGGAAAAGCTAAAGGCGGAGGAGGACTATTCATTACCGAGCTCATGTCCGAGACCGGCTGACCCCGTTCACTCCGTCATCCATGAACCGCGTTCTGGGCTGTAGCACATCGCGAGCGCGGCAGCCGCCACGACCAGTCCATCTTTCACGTCTCTGGGACACGCTCCAGCCGTTCCGTCCACATTACGGTCCCGGGCCTCCTGAGGCTATCGTCTACCAGCCCGCCCCAATCTTCGTGACCCCTTTTCGCCCGCTTACCAGCATGCCGCCCAAACGCAAGGCGCCGTCCACGCCCGCCGCCAGTGCCGCCGCCGGGGCCAAGAAGCCGAAGCGGGAAGCGAGTCCTCGCGGCGGCGGCGGCGGCGGCGAGGACGTGGGCCCGGACGGCGATCTGCGGGCGTCGCACCCGCTGGCACCCGTGGCCGAGGAGCACGGCATCGTGCTGCGGCAGTACTACCCGGCCGAGATGTCCAACGCGCGGGCGGCAGCGTACAACGCCGGGGTGCTGGCGCGGCCGGCCGAGGAGCTGGCGCGGGCGCTCGAGGAGACGGCGGCGGTGCGGCGGGCCGTGGACGGCGCCGGCGCCGCCGTCGTGCACTGGTTCAAGATGGACCTGCGGACGCGCGACAACCGCGGGCTCTGGCTGGCGAGCCAAAAGGCGCGCGCCGCCGGCGTGCCGCTCGTCGGCCTCTACGTGCTCAGCCCGCAGGACCTCGAGGCGCACCTGGCGGCGCCGGTGCGCGTCGACTTCGCTCTGCGCTCGCTGCGCGCCCTTCGCACCGACCTGGCCGCGCTCAACATCCCCCTCGTCGTCGAGACGGTGGCGGAGCGCCGCCGCGTGCCGGCCCGCATCGTCGAGCTGCTTGAGGGCTGGGGCGCGCGCCACCTCTTCGCCAATGCCGAGTACGAGGTCGACGAGCTGCGGCGCGACGCCCGGCTCGTTCGCCTCGCCGCCGCGCGCGGCCTCGCCGTCGACGTCGTCCACGACACGTGCGTGGTGCCGCCGGGGGCGCTCCGCACGGGCGCCGGCCGCCAGTACGCCGTCTACACGCCCTGGTTCCGCTCCTGGGTCGCGCACCTGCACGCGAACCCGGAGCTGCTGGAGCCCTTCGATCCGCCGCCGGCCAACTCGGCCGCCGCGCGCGCCCACGTCGAGCACCTCTTCGCCGTCGAGGACGGGGACGACGACGGCATCCCTGCCGCGCCCGCGGGCAAGCGGCTGACGGACGAGGAGGCGGTGCGCTACGGCGCCCTGTGGCCGGCGGGCGAGCGCGCCGCCCTCGACCGCCTCGCCAAGTTCGCCGAGGAGCGCATCAGCCGCTACCACGAGCACCGCAACTTCCCCGCCGAGGCCGGCACCTCGAGCCTCTCGGTCCACCTCGCCGCCGGCACGCTGAGCGCCCGTACTGCCGTCCGCTACGCCCGGGACCGGAACAAGACGACGAAGCTCGACGCCGGCATTGAGGGCATCCGCGTGTGGATCAGCGAGCTGGCGTGGCGCGACTTTTACCGGCACGTCTTGGTGCACTGGCCGTACATTTGGTTCGTTCACTTCCTCCTGGCCTCCTTCCCTCCCTGCTGCCTCCTCCTTGCCCTGTCCTTCCCCTTCCCCCCCCCCCCCCCCCCCCGGGGACTTCACTCGGCATGTATAATGGACACCACGCGGCCCCCTAAACTAACCCGCTCCCCTGGCGCGGCGCGCGCACAGCATGAACAAGCCCTTCAAGCCCGAGTACTCCAACATCGCGTGGTCGTACGACGCCGCGCACTTTGCGGCGTGGCAGGAGGGCCGGACGGGGTACCCGCTGGTGGACGCGGCGATGCGGCAGGTGCTGGCGACGGGCTGGATGCATAACCGGCTGCGCATGGTGTGCGCTTCCTTTCTCGTCAAGGACCTGCTGCTCGACTGGCGGCTGGGCGAGCGCTGGTTCATGGAGCACCTCGTCGACGGCGACTTTGCCTCCAACAGCGGCGGCTGGGGCTTCAGCGCGTAAGTCCCTCCTTTTTTCGTATTGCCTCCTCCCCTCCTGCCCCCTGTCATCTCTAGACACTGCTCTCCCCACCCCCCCTGCGCTACTCTTCCCATTTCTCCTGTTCGGGGAGTTAAAACAAAGCCCCTCAAACCTCCCCCTCCCCACGAACCCTCCCTGCGGCCCCCGAAGAAAGATGTTCCCTCACTGACGCCCCGCCCCCGTTTGTCGGGGGGGAACGCAGCTCCGTCGGCGTGGACCCGCAGCCCTACTTCCGCGTCTTCAACCCGGTGCTTCAGAGTGAGAAGTTCGACCCCGACGGCGCCTTCATCCGCAAGTGGCTGCCGGAGCTGCGCGCCGTGCCCGGCCGCGCCGTGCACGACCCCTACGGCCGCGGCGCCGCCCGCGCCGCCGCCGCCGCCGGCTACCCCCGCATGGTGGTCGACCACAAGGCGAGCCGCGACCGCACCCTCCGCGCCTACAAGGAGGGCCTCGGCCGCGCCGGCGCCGCCTCCGCCTGAGGGGCCCCACCCGACGACCCGCCGGTGCCGAGGGCGGAGGCGGGGCAAGGGGCGTCGGCGGCAACCGCGGGACGCCCGCGCCCCGTGGCGAGGAAGAGGGGGGACGCCGGGGACTGCGAACGAAGTGCGCACCGCGGGACGTGGCTCGTCCGGCGGCGTACGCGTGCCGTGCCGGGAAAGGGGGACCGTCGGGGCTGTCCCTACGTCGGTTCGCACATCACGCCGTCGTCCTCGGTATCTTGTTGGCGGAGCAAGGACGTATCGAGGAACGATAGCGGACACGCTCATATTTCAGAGGCAGTGACGCAAGTTACGTCAAGTAGGAAGTAGCCCGTATTGAATATATCATGCCGTTCCCGCGGCCGCCTTGGTTTCCATTACTAGAACCACAGAGATTATGCACTCCTCAAACAGTCGCCAGTCGCCTACTTATATTCCATGATCCTGAGACGGGTCATGGTCAGACATAGAGCAAGCTTGCAAGGCAGTAATACCACAACGGCCCTTAGAAACTGGCATACGCAACTCGTTGATCACACGGCGCGTTTAGCAAATTTAGAGCAGTATGTCATGTCCAAATCCATGTCCAATTAGATGCGCCCAGCATAAACATGTTTGCCGGCGGCTTTCTTTCTATCTTTAGAGGACCGCAAAAAAAGAACACCGGCAAGTAGGCTGGGAGGGGGGGTGAATTTTTTTTCTCTCGGTTTTGGTTGTGCCGTGGCGTCGTTACATCTATTTCCCCTGCCCCGGCCTGATTTTTTGGAAAAAAGTAAAAGAGACACCCGTTAATTTCCCTGCCGTCATCCGCCAGTCCTTTGTATACAACCGTGTCCATTCGGTCATTCCATTGACATATCAACGAAGAAAAGGAGGCGGAGGAAGAAGCAGGTCGCGCCGGAAGGGTGGAAAAAAGAGGAGCGGCCTCTGGTGGCTCTTCCCTTCCCGCAGAAACGTCTCCCTCCCCCCGCATATATACCAAGTACCAACGCATACAGCGGAAACATCCAGCCTGCTTGCTCCCCGTCTACAGAACAGAACAATAAAAGACTTATCAACAATCAAAAGGAAGCCCTCCCCCTGCGGGGTCATCCGAGCCAGGGCATCGGCTTCTCGTGGACGAGGGGGAAGAATGAGAGACGATCGGCAACATTAACACTAAGCGTACATGTATGTAATCGGCGAAGAGGGAGTGGGCGCAAGAACAGCCTGGCCGACGCCCCTCCCCCGAGAAAAGCGCGCCGGGCAGAAGCATCTGGTACGGGAGGGGTATCAAGAGCTCGGCGCGAGGAAACAACGCGCGAACGAGATGCGGAAATCAGAAAGCCGTGAGCATCGTAAGGGAGAGGGTAAGAGGTACGGCAGAAGAGGCGTCTTCCGCGAAAGAGGACTGGCCTCTTCACGAGAAGTCGTCGGCCGCCGGCGCGGTGCCCGGGCGATCGATGCGCTGCACCACCACCTTGGTTTCCCGGACAACCTCAAAGGCAATGGGCGGGAGCGTCTGCGTCCACATGCGCCACTCTCTGTCATCCGTACCCAGTCCGCGGGAGGCCAGGTCTTGACCTGACCCGCCAGCCTCGAGCAGCCGCTCGCGGCAAGCAATCAGCTCGTCGATCGACGGGTCCGTAATACCCGTCCGCTGCGTCTCGGACAGGATGCGATCGACAACATCGACAATGGCATAGATTTCCTCGCTGATCTGTTGGATGTTGGCGTCGTTCCGGACGGCGCCAACCAGACCCTGAACGGTCTGCACCAAGATCGCCGTCTGGTCATCGAGGTAGATCTTCAAGTCGTCAGGCCGCTGGTTGGGGAATCCATTCGCCGCCTTGTTGGGGTTCGCATCGGCCATTCCGTTCGGGCCGCCGGGGACGTTGCGCATCTGGTTGTTGAACTGGCTGCTTGACTCGCGAGGGGAGCTGACCGGGCTGTAGGCCGAGGACTGCGTGCTGTCACGAGCACCACCCAGCCCGTTGAACCGGGGAGGGGGCACCAGGGGGGAGATGGCGTCTTGCGGGGGGCCGGGGGCATAGGCGTCTTGCTGGACTGTCCGCTGAGGGAAGAAGGCTGTCGTATCTACCGGGGTGATGCTGCCATCGTCATCGTCCTCCAGCTCGCCAGGCGAGGTTGCGCGGATCTTGACGGCTCGGAGGAGCTCGACAACGGCGGCGACGAGGTGGGAGGCAGCAGCGTCCAGGAGCGAGACGGGCGACATGCCGGCGGACGCCGCGAAGTTCTTGGATGCCGTGATCAGGTTGTTGGCGGTGGCCGAGACGCGGCTCTTGAGCTTTTGATGTTGGCGCACGAGGTCGTCATCGTTCGAAGCCATCTCGTCCATGTCCCGGGTGATACGACGAACGCTCACGACCACGGCTTTCATAGATTCCATGGCCTTCTCTGGTTCCTCCGTCCGGGCCTTCATCAGCAACTCGTCGATGGAGATCTGGAACCTGGTGACGTGAACATCCTTAATCATGCCCTTTTCGTGGGTAAAGCCCTTCTCCTGCATATATTTGCTGGCATCCTCAATGGTCAATCCCATGGACGAGGCCCGCAGGCTGCGCAGCTGCGTCTTGGTACGGGCGTAACGATTCCGCCACTCGCGTACCTCGCTCTCCAGCGTCTCGACCCTCTTCTCCAGCTCGGCTTGTTTCTCCCAGCCGGGGTTGTGCTGCTCCGAAAGCATCTTCATCTCCTGGAGGAACTGCTGCGCCTCACGGCGAACGTCCTCGGTCACGTGTTCCTGTTCTTCGAGTGCTGCGCGGAGCTCCTGGTTCTCTCGCTGCAATTCGGCATCTCCGGCGCCATCCTGGGCGCCCATGCCGCGGCCCTGCTTCTGCAGCGCGTCGTCCAGAGCGGCGCGCAGCTTGTTTACCTCGGCGTCTTGCATTGCCCGTAGTCGGTCGATTTCACCGCGTAGGTCGTCGTTCATGGCTTGCGCCTCGTTGATCCTTTTCTCCATGTTGGACCGCGTCTCTTCCCATTCCTGTCGCTCGACGTCTTCGTTCGAGGACTTGGATCGTTCCTCATCAAGTAATCGGTTCAGTTCGTCGTCCTTCCTCTTCAGCTGGTCCTCAAGACCGTCCAATTTCGCCTGAAGATCGCGCACTTGAGCCTGAGACTCTTCGAGTAGTCTCTTGTCAGCCTGGCAGCCTGGTTAGTAATCGTACTCTCGCGACAGGAACCTGTACCGACCTCTGACATGACACCACTGATGCCAGTGTCGGCGCTTCTTTTGCTGGCCCGGTTCATGGCGCTCTCCATTCCGAATCCAGCGTTGTCCTCGCTGTCGAGACCGTCGTCATCCTCCTCGACCATGGTGCTCTTGTTGGGGACGATGGTGTTGCTCTGGAATTGCTTCTGCTGAAGGCCGTTGGGGCCCATGCCGGGCGAGGGCGGCGCGGGGTAGTCGCTTAGACGAGGTGCGCCGGACCGGACGGAGCTGGCATCCGACGGACGCCGCATGCCCCGGGGGGGCATGCCGGGCATCCCGCTCATGCTACCGCTGGGGGTGCCTGTGCGGCTGGGAGGCCCCCTTGAGGATATTGGGCTAGTGGACCCCGGAACATCGCCCGTGGGGAAACCGGGAAAACGGCGTTCCAACTCGCAGAAAACGTCGGTGGCCAAATCGCGGAAGCGCGGGGGTCCCAGCGTCGACAGTTTTTGACGGGCCTGGTTCCGCTTCGGGTGGAAGTTGTCCTCGGGCTGCAAAAACGGTGGCGGGGGCGGGCCCGGAACCCGCCGGCCGAGGGCTTGCCGTCTGAGCAACTCATCGTAGACGTCGGTGGAGAGTTCGAGAAACTGCACAGGGGAGAGACGCAGCAGCTTATCGCGGGCGCGGTTGGGGGCCGGGTTGGCGCGGCCGTCCTTGGAGGTGGATTGCAAGTACTTCTTCAGAGCGATGTAGTGACCGCCGAGGACCACCTCATTGTTCTCGTCGCGCATACTCCGGCCGCTCTCGCTCCGCGCGTACATGCCGCCGCTGGAACGGGCGATCGAGGGTGGGGGCGACGGCCCACCGACGCTCCTGGGGCCCCCAGGTCCGGGACCGGGAAAGCCATTCATGGCTCCGAGGACTCCGCCCGAGTCGGGCGGGGAGGCGAGGCCGCGGCTGTTGCTGTTGTAACCTGCGTCGGGATTCTGGTACTTTGTGATGCCGGACCACTCGCTACCACCTACTGAGACAGGGGACAGCGGCGCATTGCGGGTGTTCATTGTGGGAATGGGGGTTGACTATATCGAGGCGGAAGCGGTGTGCGTCGTCGCTGTCGTCGTCGACTTGTGCCGTGGGGACTAGGGAAGACGCAGAGGGCAAGCAGAGCCACGTGCGGGGAGGGAACGAGGCGTCGCCCACTTGGCCACCGTGGAGAGCGATGGCGATGGAAACGGGTGACCCTGAGCGGCAGGGAGTGAGTTTGACGGCGCCTTCCTCGGGATGGCGGGTTTCAGTAGCGGCGAGGGTTATTGCAGTGCCGCGCGGGCTGGTTCCATTGACGGGCGTTCTGATGCCGGACAGCAGCCCACGTTGCAAGTGGAGAAGGAGAGATGAAAAAAGGTCGTCGTCGGTGACACCAGCAGCAAGCTGTTGCTCGCACGCGGCAGGGCGACGAGGGCCGAGTGGCGGGATGGCTGGTCGGGACAGCGGTTGGTTCGATGGGTGACGGGGCTTGATCGTCTTTTGCCAACACGGGGCTATTCGGCTCGCTCGAGACACATGAGTATGAACCGGACAATTTCAGGTACCGGCACAGCTGTCACGGCGGCTCGGGCTCAAGGCAGGGTCGGGAAAGGGTCTCTGACACCAACGGTCCGAGTCAATTGAGTTTAATGTCGTCTCAGGCGTGGTGCCAATGCGGGAAACACTGGCTGGGCTGACGGGGGCGCGGAGGGCCGAGTATGTATGTAGTAAGGCAGGTAGTGCAGTTCCCTCGGGTCCGTACGGAGCAATGGGATGGAGTCGAGGGCGGCGGGTGCAGGGCTGGCAATGCAGGTACTGGAGCCGTCTTAGACACACCACTTTTGCGCTGGACCTGGGTGGTGCGCACGCACGCACGCCAAAAGACAAAGCGAGAGATGGCGCGAAGGGAACTGGATATCGTCCAGGGCTGACGTTGAGGCTCTCGGACGACCCGTGCCTACAATCTTCCCGATGTCTGTTGCGACTGGACAACCGGATGAAGGGAAAAGAAAAAAAGAGCAGCGCGTCGGCGGATGTGTTTGCACCCTGACGAGCTGGACTTGGATTGCCTGCTGGGCTGGGGTTTGCCGGAATTGCGGTATGTATGGACCCAAGCTGGTGTGCAGGTACCAACTGGGAGGTCGTTGGGTCTTGTAAGAGGGGAACGGGGGGGGGGGGGTTGGAAAAGGATAAACGGGACCGGGGGAAATGCCCGCCCTGCCACTGGAACGAAAGCTGGAGCTGAAGCTGGGATTGTACCCAAACTTGCAACTGGAGGCAGCACACACACTCACACACACACACACGATCGCCTACACGCATATACACGCATATACACGTACACAGGACACTGGAAACCGGGAAAAACCAACCCCCAAAGCAAGGATCGAGCAGCGACAGGTTGCGCTGTTGGCAGGTCTCGGATCGAGCAGGCTGGATCAAACCCTGAGGGTCATGTATACGGGGGCGGATGACTGGTGTGACGGGTGCGTGCGAGAAGGGTGTGTGGAACAAGAAAGGTGTGTGCGTGCGGCTTCTTTTGCAAGATCCTCTCCCTCTCTCGCCCTCTCTCGCCCTCTCCCCCTCGGCCTACCACCATCCGTCTGCTTTGCTAGTTTCCTCTAGACAGCCAGAAAGAGACGGGACTGGTAGCAGGAGGCGGCGACAAGCGATGAAACCCATCCCATCACAGAGACACACTGGGGGCGCTCCTAACCGATTATGGAGGATAGGGGGTGGGGAACAACGGGCCTCCCCAATAACCATGGTTAGTATCCGTCTTGATTCGCCAGGGCCCTGGCCCGATTCCCGTTGCCTGAACGAAAAGCGTCTAGATAGGCCGACCTGGTGCCCGAGTAGGCAGCCCGTTCCCCTTCGCTCCCTTCTCGCTAGGCGGCCGTCATCTCGCTCCTGCGATGGCCCAAGGCATTTTCTACAGATTCGCCCGGGTACAAGCGCCACCTCTAGCCCGCCGGCCGGTACCTAGCCGGCCGCCCAGTCCTCCCTAGCAACTGGTAGCAACCGGTAGTCTTTGCGCCAGTCGCGTGCTGATCGGGTCCAGTTGCTTGACGGTGGAGGTCAGTAACATTGCGATGATCCATATGCACGAGACCGGCCGTCTCCCTCAGCCCGTCCCGTTGCTTGCTGCGACATGCAGGTACCGACTCAGTTTTCTCTGGGAATTCTTCACCAAGGCCGCATGCAGCTTCGCCCCCCCCCCATCTACCCCATTGGGCAGGGTACCTTTGGGCGTCTGCCGTCACCCACGGGAGGGCCACGCCGCCAGGGGAGCTGCTGGGCGGCTGGGTACACAGTTCAGGGGGGGTTTCCTCCCCCAGTCTCCGACTCTGTCGCATCACGTCCAGTTCCCAGCCCTAGCTGCTGAATGAGTGGGTACTTGTCTTGTTCTTTTCTTTTTCCGCCGCGATTCGTCATGAGTGAGGCTGGTGGTTGGCTAGAACCTCGCCGTCTCTGGGTAAGGGCCGACCAACCCGCCGATCCTCCGCTGTCCATGATCGTCCGCCTTTGTTTTGCTTTTTTGCGATGCAGCCTGAGAGATGCTGGTCGGCGCGTCGGGCAGTATGTCTGCCGCCCGCAGCGGCCGTGGTAACTGCAGACTTACTGGAATAAGCATTTGAGGGTGGTTCCAATGCTTTGCGAGGGCCCTTGCCGGCCCAGGTTCACGGCTCCGCCTTGCCCGTGGCCTGGCTTCTGGTAGCATCGACAATCTGCCTCCCCCAGTCGCGACCAGGAAGTCCCGACAAACTCCGGCAGGGCTCGTCGCGAGGCGCGCGCTGCATCCGGCTGCCCCTGAGGCGCAGCCGCTCGGTTTAACTGGTCGCAGGCTAGCCAGGGACGTAGGACATAGTACATGCCCATGGGTGCGGCGCCCACCCACTTCGCAAGTCGGCGGTTCTAGTAATCCGCCATCTCGCGCGCGCCAACCCAGTCGCATGCCTACGTACACGTACGCATACGCACACACACACTTTTACTCACATATACCCACGCCCTGCTAGCAGAGACACCGAAGCTGGCTTGGGTCCAATCAAGGGTCGAATACGGGTGCTGGCGTCTGAGAGCCGCCCTTCATTCCTCCGTCCTTTCTTGCCCGGCTCCTTACGTCGGGGATCCCTGGACGGACTTTTGCTGACGTCTACGTTAAGGTGTGGTCGCCGAGCCACATAGCAGGCTGTCAACTGTCAAGCGGAGGTGAAGGTAAAGCATGGCGGATACGATAGCTTCGTTGATGGGAATCGGCACGGTGGCAACCCGCAGCACAGACGAGGTTTTGAAGCTCTCAGCACCCGGTGCCGTAGGCACCGAACCACGCACTTTCGTCCCCATGACAGCATTCCTCCGCACAATCTTGATCTACTTCCGTCATTGGGGACAGGCTACGCACGCGAGGTAATAGACCAGAGGCGTCTACCTGTATGCAATTTCTCCCACCGTTACTAACTCGCACTTGGATCCCTCGTGCCAACAAAAAGGCTGGTCTCGAACGCCCATAGCAAATACTTGTTTCCCAATTGGACCATTATCGGTGTCCCGATCTAGCCAGGGCGTGCCCACGAGAGGGAGCTTTCATTGCCCGTGCTTCCCTGTCCCCCTCTCTCCATCCCCCCCCCGTTTCTCCGTCTTGCCGTGCTGCCCTCTAGCCCTTTCCGGCTCCCCTGTGCCTTGATGTCGGTCCTGGCCGGCGCTCTGGACAAGGGCAGCATTGGTCCACCCACAGTCCGGCCTCCGTATTGGGGACCCATTTCCGCGTACCCCCTGCTGCACTTCTCGACTCGAACTTATTAGCCCTAGCTGCATTGAGTAGTAATGCAGAAGCAGCCAAGGCATTTCATCTTGTGTTCGAATTGAAGCACGCCAGAGCCCACCGCGTTCCAATATCAAGGTACTGTTTACCGTACCCACCAAGAGCCTCGCAGTGGCATTCTAGCCGAGTTCCTGCAGCCCGTGGAACAACGTTCTGGCCCGCGAGGGAGCTTTCCGGGCCGACCGGGGTTGGGGGACCAGTCATGGGCATCGAACGACTCTTGACTTTTCCATCCATCTTTTTTTGAGGCGCGCGTGCCACGAGTCTGCTCCTGCAGTGTCTGAGCGCTGTGTTGGCTGACGTCCATCTGGTTTTTTCCTGTGTTTTCGTGTTTCGAGATGTCATCGGATGGGTTGGGTACAAGTATCTCAGCGTACACCATGCGCATGCGAGCAGCCTTGGTGGCCTATTGGATACTTGGGCTGCTCGGCCGTCTGGTCGGGCGTGTAATGGCAATCGCCTTGCGTAGGCAGAGGGACGTGAGCTGGTGATAAAACCACCGCAGTGCCCGGTCCAGACTCCCTCGTGCTTGATGACGAATTTGTCATCGTGGTATTCGGATCCAGTACAGACGACGTAGGGCAGGTCGACAAGGGTGTCTGGCCACATTGTAGCAATGCTTCACGTCCGTAACCGTATGAGGCCACGCGCAGCTGCGTAACATCATGAGTTGCTCGTCGTCATGGGGTATCATATGCGGGACTCTTGTGGTGCCCGGTAAGAAAGTGTGCAACTACCACCTCGCTCCGTTTGGGAGGCCGTTGCTTCGCAGATCGCGTCCCGGATTAAAACCATGCCAACGTCCAGGTAGCGGGCAGGTTGGGCCATCTCTCTTGCCAGTCCCCGATGATCTCGGGAACTCTCTCGTCAAACGAGGCCCTGGCCGTAGCACTTGCACTGTCGAATGCTACAACCCCCTTGGCCGCGCGCTCTTCTTGGGCGGCCCTATTGAGGGAGTGCGCAAGGTCCAGGATGCCCTGCCCGCCAATCGAGGCCTCCTCGTGGTTATCTCTTATGTCCACGTTAATGACATGCACTGGTCGATTCAGAGGGGAACCGCGGTTGTGCAGATCATCTACAACGGCGTCCCAGCAGCGCTCTTCGCAAGTGAAGACGACGTCGGCGACCCCTCCTTCGATACCTTCGCTGCCTCGGTCCTTGGCATGCTCGAGCCGGGGCACGCCGACTTGCCAATCCTGCCATCGTTCGGGGCCCCATTTTACACCTCTGTTTCTGTTGAGCATGTTCAGCAGACCGTTACGCGTGTAAAGGTCTTCATCCTTCTCCTTCAGCTCCTTGAACATGCTATCGTAGGACGTTTTGTTGAACTGATATACGTTGGGCTGGGTGATGCTAGGGCCCGGGAGGCGAACTAATGATCCCGTGCCGAACGAGATCACAGGGTAGTTCGCCTTGGAGAGCTGCAGGTGCGCCTCCATCGATCTTACCAGATGCTGTCAGCACAAGGCACCCCCTCGGGAGCGTGAGGGCGCGGTGACATACCGGTTCTGGTTGCTCGCACAGACGGTGCAGAACTTCAACTTGTATTCGTCTACGCCTCCACTCTCGCCGTCTTGGGCCGGCGTGGGTGCGGCTGGCACGGCGGCGACGGTAGCCGCTGCGTTGGCGGCCTCCATCTTCTCAAACAAAATACAAGGCCTTGTCTATGTTCACCGAGATGAAATCAAGTCGTATTGTCCGGAAGGATCCGCACATGCCCAAATGGTGGAAGCCGAGCAGATGTCTGTTCACCTAAACAGTAACAGTCTGGGTCAGTAACCACGTGGTTGGACAGCAAGACAAATGGGTATGAATAGGTGTTAAGGTGTCAGGAAGTTGCGTAATATAGGGTTGTCAACATGGGGATTTAGACAGCTCCAATAAATAATCTCATCACATAAAAAAGGCGCGTCGGCGGAGCATGGAATGCTAGGCTCGAATTGATGGACAGCGGACATACCTTTGTGTTTCCGGAGATGGAGGGGTAACAGACGGGCGCGCCGGTAATGCTCTGACGAGCACGCAAAGACCCTCTACTAATGGACACCAGGCTGGAATGCGCCGGGGGTTGATGCTTCACATGGGAGCGACAAAAAAGGCCGACGTCGATGGTGGCGGCAACAGGCGCTCTCACAGCTGGTTGTCGGGAGACATCCGTGGGCGACCGACGAGAAGCTGAAGTTCGGAGCGGCCAGGTTTTCGTGTCGTTTATGGTGTTGGGTGGTGGGATTTTCTCTGGGGCGGCCGGAAAAGCACTGACCCCCAGGGCAGCTTAGCCTCATGGAATTTTGCTTCCAATCAGAGAGCGCCGACGACGGTGGGGCTGAATCTAAACCACCCGAGCTGCGATTCCGCTTTCACCCATGAATCGTTTCCTGCGCCAGTTAGCCACGCTGTTGATCGGTCGTGGAAAAGCAAGCAAAAAACAGAAGCGTTAGAACGCCGTGCCCACTGACCTTGAAGATGTTCTGTTCAGTCACTGCCGCAAGCGGGGCAGAAGGACCCCAGGGCACACTGGCCCCTGGGTCTTCTTTTGCCGCATTGCTGGCACATGGGATGTGGCTGTCAGCCGAGCCGCACGTGTCATGAGCAAACAACAGCCTCAATCCCCGCGAGACGGGGAGCATAGCAGACCCAACGTCAGTATACTACGTATGAGGTCTTTCAACCCCGGAGTTGCCTGGAGAAATAAACAAGTAGCTAGCTAGCTACCTGGCTCCGTGCTGTTGGTTGTGAGCATGACCTCCGTCAACCACGAGTCGTCCAGGGAAGACCCGGTCAGCATCGTCGGCGTTGCCAGACCGCTTTTTAATCGGCTGTGAGGAGTGGTTATGTACCCCCTTCCCGCCGCCGGTCGTGTGCAGTATGGGTATCGCAAGGGGGGAGGCCCCTTCTTCCTCTATACTTCTTCTTACGTATCTACGCCCACATCCATCTCCCCAGTTTCCAGGTATCATATGTTATACACGAAGCGGCGTGTTGGCAGCTGCGAACGGCACGGCATGGCCCCCTCCACGGGCTCCGCCGAGCAGTTGACAACTCGTCCACAATATGGGTCCATACTTAGGTTAGGGTAGGCCGTCGGCTCGTTTCACCACCACGACCCAGGAGCTGCCAGGCGGCTTGAAGAGGCTGTCGCGGGAGCCGGTCAGCGCTAGGCAGCGGGAACAGCGGATGACACGGGCTGGCTGCATCACGAACACTGCACTAACAGATAGTACGTACGTTGGGTGGCCGGCACCCGTCACCAATCACGTATTTGAATCGAGGCCAGGGGATCGGCAAAACAGAAGGGATAGCTATTCCGATTGCTGGACGGTGACTGTAAGCATCAAGTTTAATAGGTTGGAGGCGGAGGCAAGGGATTCGTCCCGTCCATTTGCCCGCCCTGCCGAGGGGTTGGTACGAGACTCTGTCGACCACGTTCCTCCGTGACTGCACTTGCATCTTTAGTGCGAGGAGATGCAGCTGTTCTGCGTGTAGCGCCCGACAGGATGGGGTCACGTACACTTGTTCTCCGTTTCAGAAGCATGTCGGTTTTTTGTGGGGAGCAGCACTGGTCACCAACCGACCCGGAGTTCAACGGGGACTCACCCACCATCCAACGGCCTTTGTCTGGGTACATCCTACCCACGCCCTTGGGCAGGCAGTCACTTTGAACGTATCCGCTACAGGGCTTTTACAATGAATCTTGTTTGTCTACTTACCTAGGCTCCTACCTCTCCTTACCTCTCTAAGTACTTTCTTCCTCAGGTTTAAACTATTCGATGCCCAATTGCGCGTGAAAACAGTGAGAGGGATGGATCTCAGCGTTGGCTGTTGAACCGTCAGCCCTGTTCTGACTGAGCAGTATAACCCGGCGATACCCTAGCGAGTATAGAGGAGTTAGTTGGTGGACAGATGCTCGCTCGTCAGGCCGCGGCATGCCTACTGACCTACGGTGTAGTACTTACAGTAACTAGTCCACGCCTGTTTAGTGGGCAGCCTAACACGAGAGATGTGGACGGCACACCCAGAACTCCGTCACCACCCGTGACGATCAGTCGCGTGCCACAGGGCGCAACTGTTCCACTGCCTTCCGAACGAGGTTGCATTGGCACAATCAGAAATACCCCACTGCTGCTTTACTCGCCGTGTTCCTTCAATCTAATGTCGGGTGTGTATTCGCAAGATTTGGTCGGGTCGGGAAACCAGATCGCATATCGCCCCATCGCGTGCTTTCCGTCTTGGAGATCTCGTCCTCCAGCTCGGCCAGGGTCAGCCATTAACAGCGAGGCCAATGTCGCCGTGATATCTATGGCAATCTGAGTGATCCCGCTCAGCGGCTTAGTTGTGTTCGTATAGCTTGCCTGCCCGCTATGGCCGTGCCAGCTGCACATGGGAGCGAACGAACCCTTGGAGCAGCTAGGTAGGCAATTTCGGGGCTAATCCAGTTGTCCGGGTTTCGCCAGTCGCGCTGATCCGGGCACCCTTGTCAAAGTAGGTCGGTTTTGGATGTAGCTGTATACTGTGGTATCGGGGCCCAGTGGCAGGGCGAGAAGAAAGAAGGAAGCGAAGGCAAAAACCGAAGAAAGAAAAAACCCATCACAACGCTGTACCATGGATGCCAAGATCCTACGCCGCCGGGGCTTCCCTATACAGGTATAGAGGAGAAACAAGAAAACCGGGCTGCCTGGTGCGGCATGCACGCGTATGCGCAGAGCCGCCCGTCTGTTGTCAGTGCTCTTCGCTTGACTCGCAGACGGCTACACCCTCGGGGCAAAGACCAGTCGGTCGACCCGGATCCCATCTCATGTTACGGCCTTGGAATCAATGCCAGGCCTGGGCAGGCCAGCTGGCCAGCCAGACCGGGCTGGGCAGCAGGAGGAAAAGAGACTGTCAACGGCCCCAGGGTCCCAGGAAAACCTAATAGCTGACGTCCCATCTCTGTGGGAAGTACGGAGTACGGAGCAGTGTACTACCTATCACCAGGGCTGGAGACGGCGAGCCGGGCCAGGCCTTTTTGGTGCATGGGATGGGTACGGTATGGGTCTCGCGCTTGTTCCTCCGCTGCTAACTCACTTCTTGCTCCCCATGGCCCTGCCGCGGCCGGCAGGGTGGAGGGACCCGACGACATGCCCGCCTCGCTTCTTTTAGACGCCCAGCGCGACCTCTCGTCCTCCCACGGGACTGGACAGGTCCGCACATGTATCCCAGTCCTCGATCGCTTCCAGCTCGGCTGGTTGGCTTTTTATTTTTATTTTTGAATATTAGATTAGCATTCTCGCACCCCTCGCCTGCCCGCACCCTTACCCTCATACGCACGTAATCAGGGCTCCTCTCGTCACCTGCAGCCCCTCCTTTCTCTCTCTCCCTCTCCGCCTGGGATTCGTCGGCATGCAAGCGAGCGAGCAGCAGTAGCAGCAAGCAATAGCAGCAAGCAATAGCGGCAGCAATAGCAGCAGCGGCCACAGCAAGCAAACCGACCTTCACCAGGCACTTCCCGGATCGTGGTCTCGGTCGTCCGCCTCCCACAACGTCTACAGCCGCGGCCGTGAGCAGGTGGTCGCATTCGCCCGCCGCCCGCCCGCCAAGCCCTGTCTTTTCCACAACCCTCCGGACCAGTCGATTCCAGTCTCTCCCTTGTCAGCCCCTCGTGATAGCGACACAACTCGGCCCTCTCGCAATCCCCACCCAGGCAGGCTGAACTTTGCCTGCAGCTCCTCATTTCGCACCACACTGCCCTGTACTCCGTACACCGTGACCCCAACCCGCCGCCCATTCCTTTCGCGACTATCCTTCAGCCACCGACGACTTACTCACTTACATTTCACCTGCCTCCCACCCATACTGACTGCCCTCCCGCCCCCGACTCGGAAGGCAAGGCTTTCTTTCTCCCTCGCTTGGCTGCGACGAACTAACAGCAACCCTGTCGCTCCCCCGTCCACCCTGTCCACCGCACCCGTTCTGGCGCGCGCCTCGTCCCAGCTGTTTCCATTCGCCAGGGCTTTGCGACGAACCGCACCACGGCCAGCACCAGCCGCAGCCGCAGCCGCGAGCACCAGAACGACGGCGAGAAATAAGCGCACCACGGCCGCCTCGCTCCCCGCCCCGGCCCAGTCTCGATAGGCCCGCCTGGGACCTGTCGGCTGTAACGATCGACTTAATAACCCGGGCCAACCTGCCCTTCGCTTCCTTCGCTTCGGCCATTGCCGTCGTCGCATAACGCCCAACAGCTTGCCGGCCGAGTCTGTCCAGGGCGGTAACGGCGCGCGTTCGGCCGTCACACGAGTCCGAGGGTGACACAGCCTCCCAAGACACATACTACACGCAATTCTCAGGGTACGCCCGGGCTGACGATGGCCGTCATGTCGCCCCGCTCGTCTCCCGCCCAGTCGCCTCCAGCCGTGACCTCGCCCAACCCCGAGGATGCCAACCACCCCGCGCTTCCTCCGCTGATCACGTCACCTACAAGCAGTCCAACAAGCGCAGTTCCGCCCTCCATGGCGCACGCGGCAAAAAACCGCCTGTCACAGTACTCGACGGGCTCTATACCGTCACGCTCTCGCCCCGCCTCGTACCTCTTTCCCATTTTCCACTCCAGCCTGACCTATACCATCGTACGGGATTTCGCCTATCCACCCCTCAACCCCATGCATTACGGGCCCCCGCCGGAGAGCTCGCGCCCGGCGTCGGGCATGACGACGCCGATGAGCGAGACGCGGCGCCTGTCCGATCCGCCGGCAACATGGGACGGCAGGCTGGCATGGGAATGGGCGACTGATGGTGGCCTGGGCAAGGGCAGCGAGCTGGCGCCCATCCACTTTGGCGACGGGCCGCCGTGGAGCGAAGATGAAGACCTGCAGAGCCCCGTTGTCAGCTCCCGTCACCGCAAGCACAAGTCCTCCTCGGCGGCCCTGGGGCACCAAAAGGCGCGCTCCGGAAGCCACGGAGCGTCCTCGGTCCTGAACCCGGACAACTACGACGGCGAGAGGGGCTACTACGTCGGGACGACGGGCAACGGAGGCGAACGGTACTATGTTAACCAGGGCGGAGAGGCCAATGGCCCTGGGGGCGAGTTTGTCACGTACCCCTCGGACCAAGGACAGCCCTTCCCCGAGGCAACCTATGAAGCCCACGACCAACACGCAGGCCAGTACCTCGACCAGGACGCCGGCTACCGGTCCGAGTCTGATGCCTCCAGCATGGCCTCCTCACCGGGTCTTCGCGCGTACGACGAATCCCGCTACTCCCGCGACTACCAATTCACCATTACCTCCCCCGACGAGGAGATGCACGGCAAGGCAGTGGCCCTGTTTGACTTTGAGCGCGAGAACGAGAACGAGTTGCCGCTAGTGGAGGGTCAGGTCATATGGGTATCGTACAGGCACGGCCAAGGGTGGCTTGTCGCGGAAGATCCCAAGACGCAGGAGAGCGGCTTGGTGCCTGAGGAATACGTTCGCTTGCTGCGAGACATTGAGGGCGGAATGAACAGTCTAACGGGTAGCCTGGCGGATGCGCTAGGCACCCCGAATGACGCGGGTACGCCCACCCAGGCCGACCCTGGGGCTCAGTTCGGCCACACGCCGTCGCTGAGCGTTGCCAGCAACACGAGTACCGGGACTAACGCGACCACCACGTCGACCAATGGCTATCATCAACCGGTTGTATCCACCTTCTCCACGTCTAGCAAAGATCTGGACCCCTATCCGCCACATTTGCTCGGTTCCCAGACCGGCCAGCCTCCCCCGCAAGTCGTGCATTACCACGGCCAGCGTGGGGGCAGCCAAGCCAACACACCCACAGGACAAGCTTCGTTCGAAGGGGGCATCGGACGGCGGGGCAGCCAAGACACCATCCGGCGCAGTGATTCAATGAGAAAGTCGCAAACGCTGGAGACCCTTCCCGATAAGAGGCTGACGTCGCCCATGGAGGAACCGGGTTCGGAAAACGGCGAGGAAAAGGAGAAGGACAAGGACAAGGGGGGGGCGAAGGATAAAGAAAAGACAACGGCTGACGAGCAGCCAATCGCTGACCGATGAGGCCTGCGCGTTCCAAAACGGGCCATATCAGCACTCGTTGGAGCACGCCGCACCCTCGGCCTCCCCTAGTGGTACACGTCACGAATCAGCACGCCGCTCGGCGGAGCATCTAATGCCGATGACACACAAGACCACCTGGGTCGAAGAGCACTTGCGAGGCTGTGCAGAACCCTTCAAGAGCCAGCCGGCTCTTCCGGAGAACACCGATCGACTGCAGCCGGGTGCAGTCGGGCCTGCCGTGCATCTCTGTCCTCTGTCACCCATGAGGGATGGGCATAGGCGGCTTTGCAAGTTGGGGGGGCTGTGTTGGCTATTGAACGTTGGAGTAAAGGGCGGGACTGCCGTTGCCAGTTTGTTGTGATAAAACTTAGCGATGTTTTTGAAGCTCGGCGTTGGGAAGACGATACCTCCTCCCAAGCAACGAAGACGAGACGAATCTACGTGGCGACGCGAGAGCCGGGAGTAGCTAGAAGAAATATGCCATGCCGTTGTCGGGCCCCTTTACTACCTATGCTGGGCTCTCGCAACGTACAGGGATGGTCTCTGTCTAGATGCAAAATGCAAAGAATGGGCCTCGGTCCTCACGTGCACCCGTTTGTGACGAATGCTGACCCAGTATGAACCGCGCCCCCTCCCTCCCCCATTTCAACAGACACCGAGCAGGAGTTGCTCGACTGCGGTTACACATTATCAGTTCATTTTCTTCATACCACGTGTAAAACCACGTGACAAATTACCTCCGAACGCCGATCCCAACAGTAGAGCTTTCTAACCGTTCGCCCAGCCCACCTCTCGTCTATAAACGGGACAGCGGCACTTGGGCCACAGCGTCTTCGCCCTTGCTGCCGAGGCGAGCGATGGCGTTGCAGAGCTGTTTAATCGTGTGGAGATCGCGGGGGACCGTGTGGCCCTTGCCGTGGTCGAAAAGTTCGGCCGTGTCTTCATCACAGATGTTGAAGAGGGCCATGGCGCCCAGGATGTATGGGTCATTGCACCCGACCACATGCAGGCTCGGCACGTCAACCACGTCCTCGCACTCGTCCGCTAGCACCGGCAGCACCGTTTCGTTCTCGTCGATCCGCAGCGGCGGCCAGCCCGCGAAGAAGATGGCACGCTGCAAGAAAAAAGAATCGACTGGTTAGCCACGAGAGGGGACTCGGAGGGCAAGGAGGGGGGTCGGGAGGTGGAGCAGGGAGCTTACCTTGATCCTCCGCGGCCGCCCGGACAGCTCATGCCGGCGGCGCTCTTCGAGAATCAGGCTGGCCGCCGTCGTGGCCCCTTCGGAGTATCCCAGTATGCCCTACAAGCCGGCATTAAGACAGGCGCGCGCTTCCAAGACAGGCGGCTCGACTTACATCGATTTCGGGGTCGGCATCAATCTGCGCCAAGAGGCTTTCCATGGCATCGACGACGTTGCTGGCAAGATACTTCATGTCCTTGTCGGCCAGGAGGCGTATGGTGTCCTCGGCGGTGGCACCCACGGGAAAGTCCCGCAGTTTGGTAACGATGTCGGTGCCGCTGGTGACGCCAACGTTAATGAAGCGGAACAGAGGCCCGGCACCAAAGTACTCCTCGAAGCCTGGCGGCGGTATGGCCTCGTGGTCTCCCTGGGTGAACGCGAACTTGACCCCATTCGTCTCCTGCGCCTGCGTGACAAAAGAGCCCAGCTGGACCTGGAAGTTCTACCCCGAAATAGAAGTGTAAGCGGCTAGTTGGTCGTTGGCTTGCCATCCCCCGGTTCCCTGGGCTTTTCAACATACCTTGGCGCTGCCATATGTTCCCGGTAGGCACAGAAACTTCATGGTGGAGTTTGGAGGAGGTAGGCTGATCGAGCAAGTGATTCGGTGAAAAGAAGGAAGGGTAGCGGTTGTTATAGACTGCCCCTGCAGTTAGCGAGGAATGATGACAGGGCAAGACAGATGACATGAAGGGCCAAAAGACGGAAGGCTTCTCAGCACCTGTGCGATCCCGTAAGGATTAATCCGAGAGGAGGTACCTGTTTTGTCGGTGCTGAAGCGGATTGTTCCTAAAGAAACAATGGAATCGAACGGGTTGCCGGGGGAACCCTTAGGATAATAGGGAAGGAAGCTTTTCAGGCGAAACACTGTCAACGACGGATGATCATGTCTCTTTAACACGCGTCACAGTTGATGGAACGTCGTACTTATAGATTCTGGCAGTCCCATGTTTTAACAGGGGCGTAGTGTGGCCCCTGGCGGCTACGCCCGTGAACGCTGCTTATGGCTGGAGAGCCAATTTCCCAGCCGGTTCTAATCATCTCGAAGTCTTTCTCGTCAGCCAGCTGGCTTGGAATTGCCGGGGGCTGTAAGCATCACGTAGAGAAGGCGGCACGCGGCATGCTACAGACTCGATGGGATGTGGCAATTATCCTTGCGAGCTCGTAAATCGAGGCCACGGTCCAAATGCCACTGACATGACATCAGCAGCCTTGCACTCCTGACAGACACAAAGACCACCAAAACAGGTTTCTTGTGGATTCAAGCCACCTCACTAGGGGTCCATTACGTGGGCAAAGGGACAGGATTTTATCTCTTATGCTGCGCATAGCGGAATCGTATCCTCGTTCTGGCGTTCGGATGGGGTTATCACCCCGCCGAGCAGGGGGTAAGACAAAGGCAGGCTCCGATACCTTCCCTCAACAGCAGTGCAAGATGTGAGATGCCAAAAATGAAAACAAAAATAACGATGTAACTTCAACGTGCCCCACAGGCATGTGTCATTGGACTTGAGACGAGGCAAGCCGGGCGTCGGATGCGCAACTTCGTAACTACCGGTGGACGGATGCTCCCTCATTGCAGCGGCTCATGGGCAGGAGAGGTTGAAATTATTTCCCTGACGGAGACCGCATCCTCCGGTATGAGCCATCGCAAGCAGACTTGGCCGAAGCTACTTGAGTGTCCGATTTGTCTCACCAGGGCTCAGCCCAGGTCTAAGATGGATATCTTAGCTCCCCATAGGTTCGTTCACTCTCGCGGCCCCAGTACAGCATGTGAGGACCAACTCCCTTACCAACGAGTGACTGCCTTGAAATACCACGTCAAGCGTAGCGGCTTCAGTTCCAAGGCGTGCTTCCGTCCGGCAGGGCTGCCTTTCCAGAGATTTTCACTAGTATCGGGTCCTGGACAAAGAGGATGTACCTGGTCCCACTGCCCTCCATAACTACCTGTTTTGCACTGGGCGCAGGTATTCTGATCTCGATGTGCCTACATGCGATACGAATACCAGCCATAAACGCCAGCCATGCGGCACGATGCGCAACTTCTACACATGGCGTGCTGGAGAGTGAACCTGCTTTCCGGATCGGTGGATGGTTCAAAAAGCCATTCACTCGGGAGCATGGAGGCAAGCCCGTAAATTAAGATGTAGGTACTTAAAGCAACAAATCACCCAACGGGAGGCAAGTGGCAAGACTTGCAAGCGGGACATGCACGAAATGGAATCCCCCTGGAAAGGCGCCTATTCTCGTCTCTGGGGCAAGAGCTATGCGGGCAGTATAACTAACCCCCAGCATGCTTCCTTTTTTCGCTCCTACAAGACCCCGCGATCGTTGCACTTATCGCCAACGGTGTTGGCACCGCCTGCGACCGGTCCCGTTCTGTCGGGACTTGGTCGTCTCCAAGGTTTCGCGAACGAACAACCGCCAGTCCGGTTTTGCTTTCGTCTGTTTTCGGCCGCTTCGTTCTGATTTCCCGCCCGCCGAAGCCCAATGTCCAACCGTTGCCATCGGAAAAGGGACTTGGCACCACGCACGGTTGTGCGCCGACTTCGCAATAAGACACATTGGATGCTTGTGTGCTCGCCGAGGCAATCACCATTACGGTGAGAAGCGCCAATCGCGTGCTTGGAGCCCCAAAATGCACCTGCAGATCATCGCGCCCTCGGCTTCGATGTCACAAGTGTGCAAGAGCGGCTCGTCCGCATGGGACAGCAGCCGCAATGCTTTAGGTATCCAGGAAGGGCCGAAACAATGGATCCAAACCAACTGCAGCCCGTCACAGCCATGAAATGCTGGCTGCATACCGTCACATGCGCATACAATTCTACCCCACGACAGGTGCCAACAAGGGCATACGGAGAGAAGCCAATGGCAGGCCGGGCCAGGCCGATGGTGTACCGGAGCTCGCGGTCGCTATGCGTCGCTTATGGTGAGCAGCGCCGTGGCGTGTTTAGCCTTTCACCACCAGGCCGGGCCGCGAGATTATCAGAGACATCAGCACTCGGCCTCCTGACCTGTAATCATTGACCGGGCCTTCCGCACGGAGAGGGCCAAAACCGTGGCCGTGCCTTTCTGTGCTATCATAGGCAATCGACGGGCATGTCTGAGAAACCTGCGATCGGCATTGTAACCGGCAACAAGGCCAGCACGACATCGTTGGCTGCCAGACACGATGTGGGCCAAGGAAGGAGGCCATCCTCCCAAGGCTATCGCAAATCGCGTAGGCACGATGTTCATGTGCTTCACCTGTGGCCTGTACATGTGCCTGAATGACGAGGCCCCGGCAAACCGCGTGGCCGCCGCCGGCACTACCGGAATCTGACAAGGACACAACCATCCCTAGGCCTAGCCACGCGCTATAGCATCCGGCCCGAGCAATTTGCCGTATAGCCAGCAAACTGAAAGAGCCGAAACTAAGCTGTTGCCGACGAGACACTCGGCTATCAGGCTATGGGGCCTCTCCCGAGCGTGAAGGGCCCCTGCCGCACTGCCCCTACATATACCCACATGCGCTGCATGTATCTCGACCAAGAATACCTCTCTTTCACCGACTGGCCTTTACACTCGTTTATTTTCTTGCTCTCATTACATATGACTGCTGGGGCCTCGTTACGATCCGGATAGGTAACTTAGATACCCGCCCAATCACTTCAAACCCAGAAACCATGAAATTTTCCAACAATGGTGAAAAAAACCCCAGCCGGTAAGCGCCCTCGTCCCATCCATTATCGTGATAACCCCCCGACGGGCATCAATGGCTGACATGAGAACAGGAACCCGGTGGGGCTGGAGACGGACGAGGAGCGAAAGCTCATGCCCGTGGCCATCGTGGGCATGTCGTGCCGCCTTCCTGGCAATGTCTCGTCGTGTGAGGAATTCTGGTCCATGATGTCTTTGTCCCGCCATGGATGGGGCGAGATACCCGAGGATCGGTTCAGCAAAGATGCCTACTGGCACCCCAACCCAGGCAAGAAAGGTTGCATCAATACGCGACACGGATACTTCTTGGCACAGGACCTGTCCATGTTCGATGCGCCTTTCTTTAACATGACACAACAGGAGGCGCAATCCTTGGGTACGTGTTCTGAGGAACCTAGGAGTAAACCGAGGCTCTGACTGACAATGATCCAGACCCCCAGCAGCGCATGCTGCTCGAATGCGCTTACGAAGCCTTGGAGAATGCTGGTATGCCCAAGGAACGTGTTGCCGGCCAGCGGGTCGGCGTGTTCGTGGGCGGCGCAGCATCCGACTTCCGTCTAGGCACTTTGCGCGACCTGGAACACACTCCCATGTTCGAGGCGACCGGCAACCACCAGGCCATCCTGGCTGGCCGAATTTCGCACGCTTTTGACCTTCGTGGACCGAGCTCCTCGATTGACACGGCATGCTCTTCTAGCATCTACGCTGTGCACCAAGCAGTTCAGAGTATCCGTGCTGGCGAGTCGGACGTGGCCCTAGTCACCGCGGCTCACATTAACCTGCAGCCCGGAGATTGGGTTTCCATGTCGCTATCCCGGTACGGTCTCATCTATACTGCAGATGCACGGCAGTTGGCGCTGACTTGTAATCAGGCTCTTTTCGGACGAGGGCATGACGTACGCCTTCGACAATCGTGCTAAATCGGGGTTTGCTCGCGGAGAGGGTGTTTGCACCCTCATCTTAAAGCCCCTGGATAAAGCATTGGCCGACAATGACAAGATCAGATCCATCATCGTCAACACGGGCGCAAACCAGGATGGAAGAACGGTCGGTACGTGCTCAGCCTCCCAACGTCTTCGTATCATGAGCAGCCCGTGACTAATCAAGGACCCAGGAATCACGTCCCCAAATGGCGATGCGCAGGAGCAATTGATGCGTGAGGTCTACGAAAAGGCTGATATTAGCCCCCAAGATACTGCCTTTGTGGAGGCACATGGAACGGGAACCAAGGTAAACTTCTAAAGTCGGCTGTTGCCAGGATGCGTGCTTACGCCAGTCGCAGGTCGGAGACCCCATCGAAGCTGCGGCTATCCATAAGGTTTTCGGGGAGGGCCGCACAGCAAGAGCGCCCCTCTATATGGGCTCAGTCAAGAGCAACCTCGGGCATCTAGAAAACGTCAGTGGCTTAGCTTCAGTCATCAAGGGCACCATGATGCTGGAGAAGGGTTTCATTTTGCCCAACGTCAACTTCAAGACGCCCAACGAGAACATTCCTCTGGCGGAGTGGAATATCAAGGTAGGGACGGCTTTGAGCGCGACATATGAGAGTCAACATAACACTAATATCATATCAGGTCCCGGTGAGCCAAAGGCCCTGGCCTGGAAACAAGCGCTTTTTGAGTGTCAACAACTTCGGCTTCGGCGGAGCCAATGCTCACTGTGTCTTGGAGAGGCCCCCCATACAGTCTCGCGCAGGCGTCAACCCTTTGCAACTCACCTTTCAGAAACGCCTGTTTGTCGTTTCAGGCGCAGACGAGGTTTCTGCCAAGAAGTCCATGGATAACCTGTCCGTGTACTTGGAGCAGCACCCGGAAGTTTTCCAGGGGGCTCTCATGAGGAACCTGGCCTACACACTTTGCGAGCGCCGGTCTCACTTGTCCTGGAGATTTGCCATGTCGGCTGCAAACTCCAGTGATCTGAACGTCGCCCTCAGCAATCCAGACCTCGTACCTGTCAGAGCACCTAAAAGCACGCCGGAGATCGCCTTCGTGTACACTGGTCAAGGTGCTCAATGGTTTGCCATGGGCCGTGAGCTGATGGAGGCTTATCCCATTTTCGCCCAGACAATGCACGCAGTAGACAGTTACCTCAAGGACCTCGGTGCTGACTACTCGTTGATCGAAGAGCTGTCAAAGGACAAGAAATCTTCGCGGGTAGGAGAAGCCTATCTCAGCCAGCCTGCTTGTACGGCAGTCCAACTGGCCCTGACAGATCTTGTCAAACACTGGGGCATTGAACCGTCCTCCGTGACGGGTCACTCCAGCGGAGAAATTGGAGCAGCTTACGCCGCCGGCGCTATATCGCTGAAGGATGCCATGGCCGTTGCATACCACAGAGGTCAGGCGACCATACAATTGAAGGCGGAGAACCCAGGCCTTCGTGGGTCTATGCTGGCTGTCGGCGCCGGCCCTGACGAAGTGCGACAAATCTGCGAGAAACTGCATCATGGCGTTGCCGTCGTGGCGTGTGAGAACTCGCCCAGTTCCGTCACGGTATCCGGAGACGAGACTGCCATCAATGAGCTTGCTGCCGAAATGGAGTCAAGGCAGGTGTTCAACAGGAAGCTCCAGGTCGATGTTGCCTATCATTCGGCCCACATGCAACTGGTTTCAGAGAGCTATCGTTGTGCTATCCAGGACACCAGTAGCCAGAAGGTGAACAAAGTGTCTTTCTACTCGTCTCTTCGGGGCGCTAAGATCTCTACCGACAACTTGGACGCTACATACTGGACCGAAAACCTGACCTGCCCCGTACGGTTCTCAACAGCCCTGCGAGAGCTATACACCGAGAAAATGCCAGACGTTGTCATCGAGATTGGTCCGCACTCGGCGCTCGAAGGCCCGATCAAGCAGACTTTGAAGGCCGTCGGCCAAAAAGCCAGCAAGACGAGTTACCTCTCTGTTCTGTCTCGCGGACAGGATGCCGTAACAACCGCTCTGGATATGGCGGGAAATTTGTTTCAGAAAGGACATCAGAATTTGGACTTTGCCCGTATCAACCGGGAGGAAGAAACAAACATGTCAAACCCACCGGCCGCAATTCGGGGGGCTCAGGAGCGGCCGGTTTTCCTCCACGACATGCGCCCCTATCCTTGGTCGCGTCAGAGGTACTGGTACGAGAGCCTCCAGTCCAAACAGCACAGGCTTAAGCCTTTCCCGCGACACGATCTGCTGGGAACTTTAGCCGACTTCTCCAACGAGTTGGCACCAACTTGGCGCAATGTCCTAAGAACCGACGATATTCCGTGGCTGAGAGACCACAAGATGCAGTCATTGACTACGTTTCCCTTTGCAGGTTTCGTTTCAATGGTCGTCGAGGCTGCTGCCCAACGTGCCAAGATGAGAGGCCATGCTCATGAGCGTATCAGCTTGCGGGAGATCCAGGTCAGCAAACCTCTGCTCATCAACGACGATGCCGAGTACGATCTATCACTGTCGATGTCACATTACGCAGAGGGCACCAAAGCCTACTCGGAGGAATGGGACAGCTTCTGCATCAGGTCCTGGGAAGAAAGCAAAGGTTGGACAGAGCATTGCCGTGGTCTTGTGACCTTAAGAAAGGGGGTCGAACCCAACCCCGTCAACTCATCCCATCTATCCATCGCTACTCGCAAACTTCAGGAAGCACAGCAAGCTTGCACCGAAGCTGTTTCGCCCAATCGCTTCTACTCTGAGCTTGACGTCAAGGGCGCTAACTATGGACCCTGCTTCCAGAAGCTGCAAAAGATTAGTTTTTCTAATCAACGTTCTGTTGCGGTCCTGGAGGTGGCAGACACTGCCGCCACCATGCCTCTCGAATACGAAACGGCTTATCTTGTGCACCCGTCCTTGCTTGATACGGTGCTGCAGCTGTCATTTTCCAATTTGGGAGCAGGAAAAGATGGAATGCATGGGCTTTACATGCCTTCTTTCATCAAGGAGCTTGACATCCAGCCGTCCAAGTTGCCCATCGCGCCTGGCGAGAAGGCCCATGTTGCTTGCTATGGAGGCCCGGATCTTCAGACCATCAAGCCTGTCGACTTTGCGATAGACGTATTGACCTGTTCCGAGCAGCCAGAAGCCATCATAAGCATGACTGGATTTCAGATGAGCCCTATCCAAGCCCACGATGGTGCCAACAATGCGCCTCGCGAGCTTTGTTACAAGATTCAGTGGGCGCTTGCTGACGAGCTCGTTGAGCCCGACTCACCGACCAGCCAGGTCTCAGCGGGTATGCATTACAGCCACGACGAAGGCTCCGACGCTCTTCCGACGCCTACGAACTCGCTGTTCAGTCCTTGGTCTGTTCGAAGCAACCCTTTGAGCGAATACGGGGACTTCAGCACCCAAGGCACCGAAACCGATAGCGATAGTGACCATGGACACAGCGAAGGGCAGGAAATTGATGTTGTCGAGAGGTATGGCTTGCCAATTGACTTTGGCAAGGGCTCAGGGAAAGCTGTCACGATCGTCTCCGAGACCCTCCACAGCAAGACTGTCATGAAGTACCTGACGGCTGCCACTTTGCAGCGGACAGGCAGAGCGCCTACTTTCTGCTCCTTTGATAACTTGAAAGACTTGGACGGCCAGCATGTCATCTTGAGCGAGCTCGAGAAGCCCATCTTGTCCGACATGACCGAGAAACAGTTTTCCCAGGTACAAAAGATCCTGACGCAAGCCCAGGGAGTCCTTTGGGTGACAAACGGCGGCTACTTGGACTCTACCAACCCTACCAAGGCCATGTCCCTCGGGCTGACGCGTACTGTGCGCTCGGAAACAGCGGCCAAGATTGCCACCCTGGACTTGGACCCGAGTTCTACTCTGAAGCCAGTTGGAAAGGCAGCTCTCATCTTGCAGACCTTCGACAAGGTCTTTGGGCAGGACGCCAATGGGAGCGCCGATATGGAGTACACGGAGAGAAACGGAACTCTCTACGTCCCTCGCATCGTCAACGACGAAGAGATGAATGCCTTTGTCCAGCGTGAGCTGTACGACTCGGCGCCGTATCTCCAAGACTTCGAGGAATCGAACCGGCGCCTGAAGATCGAGGTTGGCACATTTGGCGCCCTGGATTCCATTTATTTCAAAGACGACGAAGTTGAAGCGCCCCTGGGGGAGCTTGAAATTGAGATCGAAGTCAAGGCTACTGGCATGAACTTCAAAGACGTCATGGTTGCCATGGGTCTACTGCGGCAGCCGTACCTCGGTATCGAATGCGCCGGCGTTGTTTCAAGCATCGGGCCCAAGGTTACCACCCTGGCAGTTGGCGACAGGGTCTGCGCAATGACGCATGGCGCATACAGCACCTTTGCGAGGTGTCCAGTTACGAGTGCCGCCAAGATCCCAGAGGATATGGGATACGAAATCGCGGCGTCGATCCCGGTCGTCTACTGCACCGCATACTATAGCCTTATTCAGCAGGCGAGACTGGCGCGTGGCGAGCGCATCTTGATCCACGCCGCCGCTGGAGGCGTCGGGCAGGCAGCCATCCAGATCGCTCAGATGGTGGGCGCAGAGATATTCGCCACGGTTGGGAGCGCGGAGAAGAAGTGCTTCATCATGGAGCGCTACGGCATCCAAGAAGACCATATATTCTCCAGCCGAAACACGTCCTTCGCGGCCAGTATAAAGGATGCCACGCAAGGCGTCGGCGTTGATGTCGTCCTCAACTCGCTGGCGGGAGACATGATGCGCGAGACGTGGAACTGCGTTGCCCACTTCGGACGATTCATTGAAATCGGCAAACGCGACATCACGTCTAACACGCGGCTGGAGATGGCCCCGTTCAGCCACAATGCCACATTCAGCTCAGTGGATCTTTCCGTCATCGCGGTTGAGAGGCCGGCGCACATGGCGCAGGTGCTCGAAGCCATCATGAGCTTATTCGAGGTAAAGACCTTGGATGCCATCAGTCCCATCAAGACTTTTGGTATTTCCGAGGTGGGCTCTGCCTTCCGGCTGCTTCAGAGTGGCAAGTCGACAGGGAAGTTTGTGGTTGTACCACAGGGTAAGGAACAGGTCAAGGTAAGTGCTTGGTGGCGTCAAGCGAGGGTAACGGTACCTAGACTAACGACGGGACAATGGCAGGCATCGCACCGTAAATCTTCGCGGAAACTATTCGAAAAGGACGCTACCTATGCCATAGTCGGAGGCACCGGCGGCCTCGGCCGCTCCATGGCTCGCTGGATGGTCGGCCAGGGTGCTCACAACATCGTGCTCCTGTCACGAAGCGGAAAGATTGACGGGGCCGTTGGAGAGATGATCAGGGAAATCAACATGCTCTCAAATGCCAAGGTAGTGGTCAAGTCGTGCGATGTCGCCGACGCCGATAGTGTCTCGCGGGTATTCAGGGAATGCGACAGGGAGCTGCCGCCCATGCGCGGCATCATCCACGCCAGCATGGTCCTGAAGGTAAGACGACCCAGCTTTAACGTCCGACCCCGGGACGCGGAGATGTTGAGTTGCTGACCTGTGATATCCGTCTCGTAGGACATGCTGTTTGAGAAGATGACACTGGAAGACTACGACGCCGTTGTCCGGTCCAAGGTGGCGGGTGCGTGGAACATACATAGCGAGCTGCTTTCGGCACCGTTGGATTTCTTCCTCCTCATCTCGTCAACGGCTGGCATTGTCGGAAACCGCGGCCAGGCGGCTTATGCGGCCGCCAACACGTTCCTTGACGCACTTGCTCAATACCGGCTGCGGCACGGACTCCCGGGCGCCTCTATTGATCTGACGGCCGTCTCGGGCGTCGGTTACTTGGCTGAGAACGCCGAGCGCGAGGCCGAAGTCCTGCAGAACCTCGGGGCCGACCCCATCCACGAGGCAGAGGTGCTTGCCCTGATCGGGGCTGCCATCTCGGGATCCATGGAGGGATCGTGCAACAACCACTGCATCACGGGCCTCAAGCTGGGCGGTGGTGCTGCTCAGTTGCCGGCCTGGTCCGAGGATGGCAAGTTTAAGGTGCTCCGTGACGCCGTGCTGGCCGAATCGGGCGCGGCGACTTCATCGCCGCAAGCCGTCGCGGTCAGCACGCAGCTCGCGCGGGCGGCGTCGCCGGAACAGGCTTTGGAGATCATCGCAGGCAGCGTAGCCGAGAAGCTCGGGACCATCCTGGTCGTGCCATTGGCGGACATCGATATGACGCGGCACGTGACGGCGTACGGCCTCGACAGTCTCAACGCCATCGAGTTGCGCAACTGGATCACCAAGGAGCTAGGCGCCAACCTGCAAGTGCTTGAACTGCTGACGAGCGGCCCGCTGCCGGGCTTGGCCGCCCTTATCATGAAGAAAAGGGAGGCGGCCATCACCGCCAAATCTGGATAGAGACGGCTGTGAACAGGCCCATTTGAGGAAAGTTTTTTCTGATGACGAACGGTTTTCAAGAGGGCTAGATTTGGGGAGAGGCTGGCGTTATTGTTCGTTACCATACTTTGGCGTGGTAGACTGTAATTGACGCCGTAGTATAAAGATATCTCTTCCTCTGCTCTTTGGATGCTGTGAAAGAACCGAGGGGCGGGCTGGCCCACAATTGGACTGGGCCACTTATAAGCACCCAGGGGGGAGTGTCGGGCTTTGACTCAACGAAACTGATTGCCATGAGACTACAAAAGAAAATACAGTACAGGTAGGGGATTAACACATGTAGTCTTGCAGAGTGTTGCCCTGGGCAGGGATAGATATTGTCTTTTTATGAGCAGACAGAAGTTTGGCATCCGGAAAGATGGGTGAGGCACACAGTAGCAAAGTAGCAGGATCATGTACTTCTTGGGCGTCTGTGCGCGGAAAGGGTACCTCTGCAACGCTATCGATATTCTGGAGCGTAGCGATAAGCGATGCATGACTGATAGCCTAAAAAGTTTCCAGCCGACTAGCTCGGAGAGGACCCATCAAAAATCAAAAAAGTTCTAGAGGTTCGCAGCGCAGCGATTCCCATATTCTTTTGGTCAACACGACGCGCTGCACGACCCTGGCCGGGCCTCGACACCAGCACTCGCACGATACCGGGCCTTGACCAGAGCAGCAGCGGCAGTTGCAGCAGCAAAAGCCTCAAGAGCACCCGCCATCGCCAGAGTTGCCCGCCATGGACATCCACCGGTGTCGCTTCGTGCCCTACCCGACCGCGGCCATCAACGCCATCGCCTTCTCGTCCCACCAGACCACCAAGAAGAAGAGCAACTCGATAGCCCGTCTCGCCATTGGCCGCGCGAATGGCGATATCGAGATCTGGAACCCCCTCGGCGGCCAATGGCACCAGGAAACCATTCTCCACGGCGGCCGGGACCGAAGCATTGACGGCCTCGTCTGGGTGACGGAGCCCGACCAGACCCTCCCCGACGGTCGCGTTCTGGCCGGCAAGCTGCGATTGTTCAGCATCGGGTATACGAGCACCGTGACCGAGTGGGACCTCGAGAAGAGGAGGCCCAAGAAGCAGGCCACGGGCATGCACAAGGATATTTGGTGCCTCGGCGCCCAGCCCTTCTACGACAGCAAGACCAGCAAAAAGGCTAAGGCCGGCCCCGGCGCGACCCCCCCGACTGCGAAGCTGGTCGCCGGCACCATCGACGGCAGCCTCGCCCTGTACTCGATCGAAGACGGCGACCTGCGCTTCGACCGCCTCCTCGTCAAGGCCGCCTCCAAGAAGACCCGGATGGTGAGCATGTGCTTCCAGAGCCGCAACGTCGTCGTCGTCGGCTGCGCCGACAGCTCCATCCGGGCCTACGATATGCGCAACGGGAACCTAATCCGAAGGATGACGCTGGGCTCCGACCTGGCGGGCGGGGCTAAGGAGATCATTGTGTGGTCCGTCAAGTGCTTGGAGGACGGCGACATCGTGTCGGGCGACTCGACCGGCCAGGTGTGCATCTGGGACGGAAAGACCTACACCCAGGCCCAGCGCTTGAAGAGCCACAAGCAGGATGTTTTGTCCCTGGCTGTCAGCGCCGACGGCTCGACTATCGTCAGTGGCGGCATGGACCGGAGAACCGTCCTGTACCGGAAAACCACGGGGTCTAGTGTTCGCTGGGCCAGTGTGTGGCACAGGCGGTACCACAGCCACGACGTGAAGACGATGAGCTCTTTCGAGGGCGCTGGTATCAGTGTGGTCGTCTCAGGAGGTATGCGACTCTCTATAGGGATTTTTCGGGTTTTGCTAACCCCGCTTTAGGACCGGATGCCAACCCGGTGGTGTTGCCCCTTCGCGAAGCCGGCATGGAGAACCACAGATCACTTTCACATCTGCCGCAAACCCCGCCCCTGCAAAGTGCGCCTCGCGCGCGACTCGTCGTGGGCTGGTGGGATCGCGAGGTCCACATTTGGCGCCTGCAGAGGCCGTTAAAGGATATTGTGAATGCCTCGGGGGTTGACGCTGAGGTCAGCAAGAACCGGAAGCTTATCGCGCGGATCCTGGTCAAGGGAGAAGCGAACATCACCTCGGCCTCCATCAGCAGCGACGGCTCCCTCCTTGTCGTCGCTACAGCATCGGACGTTAAAGTCTTCCACCTGCAGCCCAAGAGCGAGGCCAAGAAGGACGAGCTCAAAATCACCAAGGTGGACGTCCCCGAGAAAGTCAGCGCACTCGGAGCGACAGGTGTCAAGATCTCCCCCGACGGACAGTGGCTGTGCCTTGTCCAGGAGGGCAGCCGCGTCACCCTCGTGAAGGTGGTTCCCGGCTCTGAGGAGACCGAAGGCCAGCCCACTATCCACGCCCAGGCCGTCAGGTTGAACCGCGTCAAGCGTGATATCCCCAAACACGCCGCGTTCAGCGGCCTGGGGCAGTACGACAGAAGCATTACGCAGATTGCCTTCTCCCCGGACAGCAAAATGCTGGCCGTGGCCGACATACAAGGCTTCGTTGACACCTGGATCCGCGGCTCCCACCCAGGCGTCGAAGCCGACGGACAAGCTGACGACGAGTCGGAGGACAGCGATTCGGATAGTGAAGAGGGAGCTTCCAAAGCCCCCAAGGAATGGATACGAAACCCCAATGCCGCGCTTCTCCCCAAGCTTCGCAACTCGCCCACCCTTCTTTCCTTCTCGGAGCACCTTCCCTCGGATGGCCAAACGCGACCCGAAAACAGCGACTTGGCACACGATTACCTGCTGCTTGCGGCAACCGCCAAGCCCCAAATACTACTTCTGCACCCCCTGAGCGGCCACATTGCTTCCTGGTCCCGACGGAACCCGACCGAGAGGCTGCCCACCGAATTCCGCAACATCCGCGATCTGGTCAAAGGAGCCCTGTGGTCAGGTGACCGCGTGTGGCTTTACGGGAACACGTTCGTGTTTATGTTCGACATATCACAGGATATCGCCGAGGAATCTTCGACGGCCCTCGTCTCACTGGACGAACAAGGCCGACCGAGGAAGAGGAAGCGAGGCAAGGACACGGGTGCCGGAAACAAGATGCAGATAGGTGCCCTTGGCCCCACCAAGGTCGAGCGCTACGCCGACGGACAGGCAGAGGAGCTCGACGTGGACAGGCGGGCAGCCGACGCCATGGACACGGACGAGCAGAGCCAGCCAGGAGACGACAGTGATGGCGACGAGTCCGACGCGGAGGCCCGCGGCGGCAACGAGCTGGCCATCCGCCGCAAGGCGGATCACCAGCAACCCAGTGACGCTCAGCAGACAAGCGCCCTCGGTTTCTGGCATACGCACAAATACCGACCGATCCTGGGCATCGTGCCGCTCGAGAGCCCGGTTGACGAGCCGGCGGCGGGCGGCGACGAGGATGACGGCAACGTGGCGCCCGTCGTGGCGGCCGGCCCGGCCCGCAAGACACTCGAGGTGGCTCTCGTCGAGCGCCCGCTCTGGGAAGCTGACACGCCCGAGCGCTACATGGGCGAGGGCGAGCTGGATCGATGAGTGTAGGAGCAAAAAAAGGCAAGAAATACCCGTTGAGCCTCCCGTTGGTACCCATATAGGCAGCAATCTAGCGTTGTTGAATCGGAGGAATACCCCAGACACGGCGAGGGCCCGCGACTGGCTTGCTTGTGCTGTCTAGTAATATCCGATATCCTTCCTCACTCTCCCGATTTCCCTGTGTGATGTGTATTCTTGACAAACCCTGCAGCCTTGCCAACCCGGCCCTGCCGCCCCCCTCGGTCCCCATCTTGCCGATTTCGTGGGTTGGTTGTTTGGGTTTGGCGTGAGCCTGTCCCCTCCCGGGGGGCTGTGCTTTCGTTACCTGGCAACATCTCGGCGAATAGGGCGCTTCTATCATTCAAGTTGATTACTTGCTAGACTCGTCAGAGGATTTCACAGATCTTGGTCGTCGCACCCTCGAGCTTCGCTTCCAATGGTTTCCGCCACTCCATTTGGACGGCATACGGCCTGCTGACTGGGAAGGGACTGATGGCCGTGATGCGACAAGGCCCATGGCGTCGCAAACCGCGCGGAAGATCAAGCAGGCGGATCGGCCGCACCACTCTGAAGCCTAATCCCTCGGCTTGAGGAGTTCGTTGCACCTTCCCACTCCCCCGCATTGGCACGCATACACCCCGCGCAGATCAATCCTACCGCGGCTTAGACTTCCATCTCCCTTGTACCATCTCTCTCTTCCACGCCAGCTTCGCACCGAAAACGAATAAGCTCTTCGTTGGCATAGTCCGTCATTGGCACTTTTCATAACCCATCACCAGTACCAACCCATCGCCATGGCCCCCGGACGTCGGCTCGAAGGCAAGGTGGCCATCATCACGGGCGGGGCCTCGGGGTTCGGCCGGGGCATCGCGGGCAAGTTCGTGGACGAGGGGGCGCGGGTCGTCATCGCGGACCTGACCGAGGAGGCGGGCGGGGCGGCGGCGGCGGAGCTGGGGTGCGTGTTCGTCCGGGCCGACGTGACGAAGCAGGCCGACTGGGCGGCGCTGCTGCAGGCGGCGCTCGACGCCTTCGGCCAGCTCGACGTCGTCGTCAACAACGCCGGCGCGGCCTACGTCAACAAGCCGACCGAGACGGTGACCGAGGCCGACTTCGACCTCGTCATGAACGTCAACGTCAAGGCCCTCTGGCTCTCGACCCACGTCCTGCTGCCCTACTTCCTCGGCCGCGGCCGCCCCGGCTGCTTCCTCGCCGTCGCCTCCACCGCCGGCGTGCGCCCCCGCCCCAACCTGACCTGGTACAACGCGTCCAAGGCCGCCGTCATCAACGCGACCAAGGTACGTAAGACCAGGCAACCCCCCCCCGCGAGGACGACAGGCCGCTGACGCGCTCCAGACCATGGCCGTCGAGTACGGCCCCAAACAGATCCGCTTCAACTCGGTGTCGCCGGTGGTGGGCAGTACGGGCATGTAAGTATTTGCTCTACACGGCTTCGGCCACGCGCCGTTTCCTCGCCCACCCCCCACGCTGATCGCACCCAGGACGCATCTCTTCCTCGGCAAACCCGACACGGAGGAGAACCGCAAGGCATTCGTGTCAACGGTTCCACTCGGACGCGGCTCTACTCCCCAGGACGTAGCCAATGCTTGCTGCTACCTGGCGAGTGACGAGGCTGTCTTCATCACGGGCGTTAATCTGGAGGTGGACGGTGGACGCTGCGTTTAAGCTTGCATGGTATTGGGTTATGCATATGTTCATTACGATCCATGTCCCTAAGTACCTAACATGTGGGCAGAGTGGTCCAGTGTTTCCCTTGTTGGGGCTTAACTGGCATTGATCGAGTATGCACTTACATGTACATGAGTAGCCAAGGCTTGTGCCTAGTAGTATTTCCTGATCCGGAAGGGCCGGCCTCGTAAATAAGCTCCGCTACTCCCAGGGGTTTGGCAAGCACCTGGGCTCAAGTGTAAATTTCCTTGCTCGTATTAAAACCCGATTTCTCTCTGTTTCGATTCGATTTCCCTGACGGAATCGTGTCGGGCAGGCATGGAACTTGCGATTTTAGTCATCCAAGCGGAGAAGGTAAACGATCTCTCTTGGGCCTTCTTTGACCACCTGTACAACTAACAAGGTGACCCTGCCCCGCATGTTTGGGGTGGCCAGTTGTGCCTTCCCCACGTTTGGGGCGTCAGCATGACGCGGAAGCTACCGCAGCCAAGCCCCATGGCATTGCATCAATATCTCGTCTCAATCCTTCGCCTGCGTAGACAACCCCCGAATACCTAAGGTTCTTTTAGGGACAACCATCCACCACAAGCTAAGGGTTTCCATCTCTTCTCCTGTAGCCGGTCCAACGCCCTCCCGCGTTACCCACCCTCGTCGCACAAACCAGACATGGTCCCATGATGACCGGCCACTCCGACGTCACCCAGGCCTTCAAGCTGCGCGATCCTAGCCTGCTGCAAAGCGGCTGCTACTCCCACGCCAAATGGAGCCCGGCCCGGCGCGGGGGTACCTTCTCGGTCATCGACCCCGGCACCGGCAAGCCCTGGGCCGAATGTGCTGACGGGACCGTCGACGATGTCGAGGGTGCCGTCCACTCGGCCGCCGTCGCCTTCGAGTCCTACTCAAAGACGCCCCCACGCCAGCGGGCCAAGCTGCTGCTGCGATGGCACCAGCTCATCGACGAGGCCCGCGACGACCTGGCCACCATTCTCGTTTACGAGACGGGGAAGCCCCGCGCCGAGGCCCAGGGCGAGATCGACTACGCCCTCAGCTTCGTGTGGTGGTTCATGGGCGAGGCCGATCGTATCCAGGGCTCGACTGTCACGGGCGCCATTGCCGGCCGCCGGTCTATCGTCATCAAGCAACCCATCGGCGTCGTTGCCGCGCTGGTTCCCTGGTAGGCAGCCTCGCAGCGCCCCTCCCACGTAGCCTCTACCCCGGCGCTGACTCGGGAGACAGGAATTTCCCCATCGCCTTGATGCTGCGGAAAGCGAGCGCGGCCCTGGCGGCTGGCTGCTGCATGGTGGTCAAGCCGTCCCCCGAAACGCCTTTTACCGCACTATCGCTGGCTCTGCTGGCCACCCGCGCCGGGTTCCCACCCGGCGCCCTCAATGTCATCCCTACGAGCCTCGAGCACACGCCTCTGCTCGCCGAGTCGCTATGCATGCACCCCGCCGTCAAGAAAGTGACCTTTACCGGCAGCACGCGAGTAGGCAAGATGATCTCGGGCTTTTGCGCGCGCAACCTGAAGAAGGCCACGTTCGAACTGGGCGGCAACTGTCCCTTCATCGTCTTTGATGACGCCAACCTGGACCAGGTTCTCGAACAGCTCATGGCCCTGAAGTGGAGACATGCAGGACAAGCTTGCGTCACGGCCAACCGCGTCTACGTGCAAAAGGGCGTGCACGATGCTCTGGTCAAGGCCCTCGTCGAGAGAGTATCGTCGATCACGGTCGGCCATGGAATGGCAGATGGTACCGCCATGGGGCCGCTTACGACTGCCCGCGGCCTGGAGAAGGCGGAGAAGCTGGCGGGCGACGCTCTGGAAATGGGGGCCAAACTCGTCCTGGGAACAGGCAAGCGAATGGTTTTGAGCGAGCACCCCGAGGGCTATTATATGGCCCCAACCATCCTGACGGATATGGACGACGAGATGGCCATGTGCCAGGAAGAGGTCTTCGCTCCACTTCTCGGCATTTACGAATTCGAGACGGAAGAAGAAGTCATTCGGCGCGCCAACAACACGGGCATGGGACTTACGAGCTACGTCTTCACCAAGAACTCGGACCGGCTCTGGAGGGCTTTTGAAAGGCTTGAGGCTGGCATGATTGGTCTGGTGAGTTGTCATGCGCCTTTCGATCTTCCCAAGGATCACGTAGCTGACATGGTGCGCAGAACACGGGCAATTGCTCGTCGGCCGAGGCGCCTTTCGGCGGCATCAAGCTGAGTGGACAGGGGAAGGAATCTGGTAAGGACGTCGCCATTAACGAATTTATGGTCACGAAGACGGGCACCTTGACCGTCGAAGGCCATTATTAAGGCGAAGCAGCGGACGTGAGCGTTCCCGCCTGAGTGAGCACTTTTTGCCCATGGGGTTATCGTCGGAGGAGCCCAGGTGAATAAATGTTGGACCTCGGCACATGGTCGTGTACCTTAGTTGGTATCATTGGCTGCAAGCCATACAACAAAAGCCCGAGCGGATACGTCGGCAAGAATCGATCACCAGCACATTGTCTTACCTAGGTCAATGCTGGCGAGCCGTACAGAGATGCGCCATCTTAGTTGCGCCCTTTTAAGCCCGGTCGGCCGCCCCGAAAGGACAGAAACGTACCGAATCGCGCGCCGACGTGGGTAAGCGAAAGCCTTGCTGGCTGACAAAGAAAGTCCAGCTGCTTGGTTCCGTGACCGACGCATAGCGGCGGAGACGAGCTCTGTCGCGTCCAACGGATCCATGCATCATCGTCCAGTTGGCTGACCTCATGTACTCAGCCAGCCAGCCAGCCAGCCAGTCAAACCCCCCGGCTGGCTCGGAACGGAGACCACCGATTAATCCTTCGGCTGGTCTTGGCATGCAGTTCGCAGCTTGCAAGTAATAATAAACAGGTAGCGGCATTTCGTGCCCCGAAACGAGCGAGTAAACAACCAAGGCAGTCAGTCTACTGTCTATATAAGCATTCACTTGGCCGTGACACCGCCGCCGCCGCCGCCACCGCCACCCGCCGAGGTCGATCATACGTGCCGATCCCGTCGCCGGGCCTTGTTCGCGCTTTTCCGCAAAAGAGGCCTGCCTCTCCTTAACTATACCGGGGCTGTACCTACCGATTCCGTCCAGCCTCCATCCGTTTTCGGGATTATCCTCGGCTTGGCGGAAATTGTGCCAACCCAAACCGACGCCTTCCCCCCGGCGCATCGCTCGGGTTAGCCCGCTCTCCTCTTTCTCTCTCTCCCTCCCCGGTCTTCGCCCGTGATGGCCTTGGCTGTGCCGCGCGCGGCCCCGTCCCGGTCCCGGTCGGATCCGGATGCCGTGCTGAAGGATCCCACCTTTCGGCAGTCGGTCGCTTTCATCCAAGACGTGCAGGTCCGTAGCCCGCGTCTTCTTCCCCGCCCTCGTCTTTCCTCTGCTTGTCACTGCCTTCTTCACAACACACACACACACACACACACACACACACACACACACACACCCATTCTCTCAACTCTCCCTTCTCCCTCTATCCCAGGCCCCCTTCCCGGTCCATCACCCGCACCAGAATAAACCCAATGCCGTCTTGTCTCACGCTTGTTCACTCACGCTTCCCGGAGGAGGGATAACAGAGGCGGTTTCGACCCACGCCGGCGCGTTTCCAAGAGTTCCTAGCGGCGTTTGAAATGCTGCACCAGCCAAGCGGCGGCAGCGGAGCCTCGGGCTACTACCCCAACGGCGGCGACGACGACGACGAAGACGACGCCACTCACTACCACACGGGCCTCCCCGCCGTCTACGACAAGATGGCGGCGCTGTTGGGCGACCAGCCCGACCTGCTGGCGCGCTTCGAGGCGTTTCTGCCGCACGGCTACGCACTCCGGCGCCGGCTCGAGCGCGAGGCCGCCGCCGCCGACGCCGCCGGGGGCCGAAGGCGGTGGCGGGCGCGGACGGACGACGTCGAGGACGAGGACGAGGTGTAGCGACGCCTCGGTACGCTGTCGCCGGTGTGTGCGGGCTGCGGCGCGCGCGCGGGGGCGTTTTTGCTTATGTTCTTCTTTTCTGCATCGGCCCGGGAGCGGGAAAACGGCAATTTGGGAGTTTGGGGTTGGGCAGGGTTCTTTTTTAAACAAGCAAGCCTGTTTTCTTGCTTACGCATACGGGACGGGGTCGAGACCAGACTTGCGTTGGGGAAGGGGGGCCCAGCCGTAGGCTAGGTTACGACGGCATCGCCGTTATCAACAATTGTGTTTCACGGTTGCGGGAGAATAAACCCCGTCCGGCGACGGGCGAGACTGTTACGAGAGGGTTTCCTGCTACGGGATACCCGGTCAATACAACACGGGGTTTCTGGTCTTGTTCGCGCGTAAGGGCGGGCGACCCGTGACAGGCCGGGAGCCGGGAGAACGGGACGACACTGGACGCACCGATGCCGCGCCAGGGGAACACCGCCCGATTCATTTCAGAAGGGCCACAAGGCCAGCCCGGCCGACAGTTTCCCCCAGAGCCGGGCCGCCGGGTAGGGAAAGGCGAGCAGCCCCGTGCCCCGAGGGGCCTCGTGGGCGTATTATCCCGTGGCCGCGAGCTGGTAGTCGCCATCGAGGGCGCAAAAGCCCCGGCGGCAGCACGGGCTCACGGGACGCCGACGAGCTGCCCTGGAGACGTGCCCAGGCCTGCGGTTCCCTCCGGCCCAGAACCGGGGCGCGCGCGCGGGGCGTGTGCGTGTGTCATCGAGCTGACAATTGCAAGACAAAGAGCTTTCGAATGCTTATCGAAATCGTCGGCGACGGGGAGAGGACGCGCGCTTTCGGGGGAGGGAAGGGAGCCGGCGGGCCGGGGGAGGGCCCCTCCCCGCCAAGGTCGCGCGCCCAAATGGCAGCAACAATTTTAAAAAAATCCCCATGAGACTTTTTTTATGGGCGGCCGTGCTAACGTTACAGCCCAGCCCACCCCCATCTCCCACCACCCTCGCTCGCTCCCCCGGCGGCGGGGGGGAGTCCGGAAGGGGATTCATTGTACGTAATTGCGCGAGGCCCCCTCCCCATGATGTCGGCGTAGGGGCTGGTATGTCTCGACGAATGCGGACGGTGCGGCCGGTGCGTGGGGGGTTGGGCGCACCGCAGGACATTGGTTATTACCGCTTAAGATCGGATGGGGAGCAGCCCGTCATCCTTTCCCCTTTAGCGAACAGTACGGACGTCGTCGCAGGCGGTCTAGACCGCGGGCGGACAAAAGATTGTAACAGCGGCGCCGGTAGGGCCACCCCGAGGGGACAGCTGAAGGCATTTTTCGGGTCGGGTCCCGTCATCCGGGCGATGGGGTTGACGTTTGGGCCGCGTGGGACGCTTTCTTTATACTGGACAGGCCTGCCGGGCTCGACGGGCAGAGGGGCGGCGACGCGACACGCCGTGGTGGCCCGGCCGCCGCAGGTACATCCCTTCCCCCCGACCGCAGACGCATGCAAAAGACGGATCAGGAACAAAACCTTCTGTCGACCATACTGTCGGGGGCGGCCCCCTTACCGGCCGTTCCTAGGCTGCCAGGGCGGCTGCCGAAGGGCGCAAGAGGCAACAAAACCCTTTTCCTTGCCTTCCCCACTGCTCCTCGCTAGTCGTGCCGTTCGGCGTCTTTCCAGACCCATGTGGCAAGGCGGGCTCCAGTTTAGCACCGGGAAGCTGGAATGGGCTCCCAGGGCTCCCAGGGCTCCCAGGGCTGGTATAACACTAGCTTCAATTGCGTGATTGGCCCCATCGATGATGACGGCGAAAACTCGGTTCTCTTATAGGGATACTCGTGCGCCGTTGAAGCAAGCCCCTGAGTAAGTCGGCCAGACCACAGAGTTTCGCGAGCTAGTCGACCACCAGAAAGCTTCCGAAGCAAACGCTTTCTGCTCCTTGTGCGCGCCCATCATGGTCACCACCACTACTGCGTCGGCGTCGGGCCCGGCCGTGGGCCCCGAGGCGACGACGCCGAAAAAGTCCTTCTTCCGCTCCGTGCCCTTCCAGATCGCCGTGGCCTGCGGCGTGTCCTTCACGGCGCCCGGCATGTGGGATGCGCTGGGCGGGCTGGGCGCCGGCGGCGCCGCCGAGCCCTACGCCGTGTCGGCGGCCAACGCGCTCGTGTACGGCCTCTTCGCCGTCATGTGCGTGGCCGCCGGCGCCATCAACAACCGCATCGGCCTCGCCTACGGCCTCGCCATCGGCGCCGTCGGCTACCCGCTGTACGGCGCCGGCCTGTACACCAACAACATCAACGCGACGACGTGGTTCATGCTCTTCGGCAGCGCCATCTGCGGCATCTCGGCCGGCTTCTTCTGGGCCGCCGAGGCGGCCATCATCATCGGCTACCCCTCGCCCAAGGACCGCGCCTTCTACCTGGCCGTCTGGCAGACGGCCAAGGCGGCGGGCCCCATCGTCGGCGGCGCCATCAACCTCGGGCTCAACGCGCAAAAGTCGACGCCGGGCTCCGTCGGCTCGGCCACCTACATCGTCTTCATCGTCATCATGTGCCTGGGCCTGCCCATCGCGCTGTGCCTCAGCCCGGCCGAGAAGGTGCACCGCGGCGACGGCACCAAGGTGGTGGTGAGCAAGGCGCCCAGCTGGGGCGCCGAGTTCAAGGCCGTCTGGGACCTGATGCGGTCGCGGCGCATCCTGCTGCTGCTGCCGGCCTTCTTCATCAGCTACTTCTACAACGGCTTCATGAGCACCTGGCTGACCACCTACTTCACCGTGCGGGCGCGCGCCTTCTCCTCCTTCTTCACCAACTTCGCCGGCATCTTCAGCTCCTTCATCATCGCGTCGCTGCTCGACCGCCAGTCCATCTTCATCAAGACGCGGGCCAAGATCGCCTTCTCCGCCATCGTGGCCATCCTCGTCGGCACGTGGATCTGGGCCATCATCCTGCAGAAGCAGTTTTACGACGCGCCGAAGCCGCCGTCGTGGGACTGGTTCACGCCCGGCTTCAACAAGTCGTACGCGCTCGTCTTCTTCTGGATGTTCGGCGGCCAGGCCTTCCAGCAGTTCCTGTACTGGCTCGTCGGCCAGTACGCGACCGACCTCTCGTCGCTCTCGCACCACACGGGCATCCTCCGCGGCTTCGAGGCCCTGGGCCAGACCGTGGCTTGGGCGTAAGCAGAACCCTCCCTCCCCTCATCGAAAAGCGTCTCCGCAGCGGGCTAACGTGACCTTCTTCTCCAGTATGCAAAGCCAGGGCAACGCCAACCACTTTGTGAGCATCGGTCTCAACTTCGGTGTTCTGCTCATCAGCATCTTCCCCACCTGGATCGTGCTCTCCGAACTCGAGCACAGCCACGAGATCGAAATTCGCGGGGACGACGTAAGTGAGCCCGAGGCGGCCGCCGTGCCGAGCGACCAGTCTTCAGTTCAAAAGCAGACAGCCGAAGTAAAATAGCCTCCACGTCGGCTGCCGCTGATTTAGTACGCGCTACTGTGCTTCAACAGCACTCTTAATGATAATGAGCATACCCCTTTGCGAACGTCGTAGTACCGCATGTCTCCCTCGGTGTGATGACGAGTCTACACGCTCTCGGCCACGTACGGTCGAAGCGCTTGGCTGTGGTGTTGTGATAGCGATCAGTCACGGGCATCGTGATACGGCGGGCAAATCCCCATCGATGGCGTGGGTCAAATGAGGGCGACGAGAGCGAAGCTTTGAATCGGCAACGACCTGTGCAGCACCCGCATGCTCCGTCCCCCGACGACGGACGCGAAGGAAACGCGCCTGGGCACCGTAGATGTAGACGAACGTGGACCTATGTTCAGCTCGCCTCCCATTGTAGACGGATGGATGCCAACGTGAATACGGAATGCCGGCTCATATCCCATGGGATTGAGGGAGTAAAAGAGGGAGGGAGCGAGGGAAGGTTCTTTTGGGGCTGGCGCTAGTGGCTCTGGATTGCGGTAAGTGGAGCAGATATAGAAGTACAGAAAGTATGGGAAGTACCTAAGGCGGGTACTTAGGTGAGAGGAAAGAGCATCCTTGCAGCCCCGGTCGCCCATGCCAGTCAGTGCAGGGCCCAGGCAAGGCTGTAGCTGCACGGTTGAGCTCTGCTTTCTGTCTTTCACATTTCGGCCATCGACTTCATCGTCGCCCTCACCTACGGCTGCCAATTTCCTCCATCCATCCTGGGAGCCCAGCACATCGACGACGACTAACCCCCCCCCGCGCCCCGTAGCAACCGCATTGCTTGGGATTCCATCCCAGTCGGATAGCAAGGCGCTCTTTTCGCCCAGCACCGCGCTTGCACGCGCATCCGTGACGACGCTCGACCCGCCTCGCGCGACGCGCCGCCCACCATGGGGAAGAAGAAGCGCGGTCACCCCGATGTTGAGGACATCCTGGCCCGGCCCTGGTGCTACTACTGCGAGCGCGACTTTGAGGACCTGAAGCTGCTCATCTCCCACCAGAAGGCCAAGCATTTCAAATGCGATCGCTGCGGCCGGCGGCTGAACACGGCCGGTGGCTTGTCGGTGCACATGAACCAGGTCCACAAGGAGTCCTTGTCGCATGTTGAGAACGCACTGCCTAACCGTCAGGGCCTCGACGTCGAGATCTTCGGCATTGAGGGCATCCCCGAGGACGTCGTCCAGCAGCACAACCAGCGCATCATCCAGAACTTCTACCAGGCCCAGGCCGACCGCTTCGCCGCCACCGGCAACCCCCCGCCCGGCCAGAGCAGCAAGAACCCGCCCAAGAAGATCCGCGTCGAGACCCCGGAAGAGATCAAGGCTCGTCTGGCGGAGCATCGCGCGCGCGTCGCTGCCCAGAAGGCCGCCGGTGGGGTGCCCACCCATACGCCGCCCGTTGGCCTGCCCGATGGCCAGAGTCCAGCCCAGAGCGCGTCGCCTGGCACCTTTGTACTTACCCCCAGGCCTCCCCCCGCTTTTTGGCCACGGAGTGCTGACTGTAGTGCCGCAGAACTCTCCCTTCCCACCTCCTGGTGGTCAGTATCCCGGCTTCCCCCCACAAGGCGCTCCTGGCTTCACTCCTCCCCCCCAATACCCGCAGGGCGGCTTCAACTACCCTCCTTCGAACCTCCCCACAAGGCCGGGAGCGACGGGCCCGGCAACTACGGGCCTTCCGCCCCGTCCTGGACAGCCCAGCTTCCCCGGCTACTTAAGCCAAGCGTCGACGGCGGACGAACTGGTGGCGGCCGGCCGGCAGCAGGGCGACGACATCGACCACATCATCCGGATGGCCGAGGCGGGCATCAAGCCCGGCGGCAACAAGGGCGACGAGGCGCCGGCCGAGGAGAAGAAGTCCAAGAAGGACAAGGACAAGAACGTGCGCATGGTGTACGACGACGAGCTAAGCCCGGAGGAGAGGATGGCCGCCATGCCGCGGTACGCCTTTGTCCCCGAGGCGGCGGCGGCGTAGGAGGAGGACCAAGGGCACGGCGGACGGGGATATGTCGCTGTACCATAAGACGGCGGACCGTCGCGCGCCGCCGTTTTCGGCTATCGGGACGCAACGGGCCCAAGATACTGCCACGGCCGGTGGGCTCCGGACACCCACATTTTACGGCCCAGGCGGGTGGGCGTGGAACCACGCTCTTAGATTGCAACAGGCTCTCGCCAAAGCTACCAGGTAGCCACACAATGGACGCGGCACTGCGACAAGGCTCTCGTCTGCTCTTGTTGGCCAAGAAATGCAAGGAGACGGGCAAAAGCTTCCCCCCGAAGCCATGCCCCCGTAGAGGCTGGAGCGGAGAAAGCCGACACCCAGTCCCGCACTCTCCCGTCTCTCGTACCCCGTCCCCACTGGGCTTCCCAGCCCACACAACCCGTGGCCGGCCCGGCCGCTCTGTCGGTGTTTTTCATGGTGTGGGCGGATGGATGGATGGACAGTCGCGCCTGGAAAACAGAAGGGAGGCTGCTTTATGTAAGACATGGGCTCGCTCGCACTGCAACTGGGGGAGGGGGTATGAACCATGTCCAGCCCCTGGACAAGACTACGGAGACCTCTGGGGGGCCGGGGAAGGTGTGTCTGCCATGCTTGTTCTTCTAACTACCTGTATCTTTGTCATATTATCAATGTTTCCTTGCCGGCAATGACGTATGCCATGTATGAAAAATGCCCGTCGTGAGATTCTCTATCCTAGCTGACGGAGGAGTCGCCCGCTCCGACACGACCCATCTTGTGGTGTGGGTTCCTTTTCTCCTTGGCATTTCATATTTCAAGAGTCCGAACGGAGACACCCAAAGGCAGACAGTCCGGATCGTTCCTCACTGCACCATGCCGCGGGCGTCGACGGTCCATATCTCCTCGAGGACGCCGCGGCGGTGGGCGTAGTAGCGGTCGTGCAGGTTGATGGTGGGGTCGATGTGGCTGGGGAGCATGTCGACGACGTCGCCGACGTTGAGGGGCGGGACGGCGTCGTCGTCGTCCCAGACGAGGGAGCCGTGCTCGTCGCCGAGCACGCCGTAGCGGTAGCGCGCGTCGGCGCAGGCGGCGAGCCCGCTGTCCGTCGTCAGCGACTTGAGGCCGGCGTCGATGGTGACGGCGCGCGGGCCCTGGCGGCTCAGCACGGTGGCGCGGACGGCGAGGGCGTGCCGGTACGGCGGCGGCGCGGCGTCGGGCCCCGCGCCGGCGTCCCGCAGCGCCGCCGCGTAGTCCGTGTCCATGAAGATGAAGGACCCCGGCTGCACCTCGGTCACGCCCGGCACCGTCGCGCAGAACTCGGCCGTGCCCGTGCCGCCCGTCGTCACGACGTCGACGGCGTGGCCCGCGGCGCGCAGCGCCGCCGCCGTGCCCGTCAGCGTGGCCATGGCCGCGAGGCAGGCGGCGCGCCGCTCGTCGCGGCCGGCCACGTGCTGCAGGTGGCCCTCGTAGCCCTGGACGCCGACGAGGCGGAGGCGCGGCAGGGCGGCGACGCGGGCGGCGAGGGCGAGGGCGGGCGCGCCAGGCGCGACGCCGGTGCGGTGGAGGCCGACGTCGAGGTCGAGCAGCACGTCGAGGGGCGGCGGCGCCCGCGCGTCGCCGGCCGCCGCCGCGGCGAGGGCGGCGTCGATGGCCCCGGCGCCCTCGGCGCTGTCGACGACGATGCGGAGCTGCCCCGGGTGGCGGCGCGCGAGGGCGACGAGGCGGGCGACCTTGGGCCCGCCGATGACCTCGCACGTGATGAGCAGGTCGGTGAAGCCGCGGGCGGCGAGGGCCTCGGCCTCGCTCAGCTTGGCGACGCAGCCGCCCGTGGCGCCGGCGGCGACGAGCCGCCGCGCCAGCGCCGCGCACTTGGTCGTCTTGAGGTGCGGCCGCACCCGCACGCCGAGCGGTAGCAGCGTCCCCATGAGCTGCGCGATGTTGGCCTCCATGACGTCCAGGTCCACCACCATGGACGGCGTGTCCAGGCTCGCCAGCGTGTCGCCCACGCGCGGCGCGTAGGCCGTATAGGGCGTGGCCGGCACGGCGTCGGCCGAGGGAGGCGAAGTCGTCATGGTTCTTTGGTGCCGAGGCGAGATGAGGGAAGCGGGCTGCTTTATTCTTACTCAACCGCCTTTCGCCGTACCTGCCCTTTCGGGCGATGGATTGGTAAAGAGGGGGGGACGGGGATTAAACAGGCGGCGAGGGTGACGATGTCGTGAGGGAGTCGGGTGGAAAAGATGCGAAGAGGAGGTGCTATGTGATCGTTGAGGGAGAAGAAGAAGATGGGAACGGGCCGACTTACATACCTATAGCTTCTCCCGCGACCTCTCGGCACGAGGGTTAGTTATAGCTCTCTACTTGAAGAACCAACGGAACTTAGAATTTCGATACCTCACCCCCTTCCGGCTCCAAAACTCAACAGGGCGCTCGCTTCACTCAGCGACAGGACGCGTTCCGGCGACGGTCCCTCCCGATGTCGCCGTGCGACGGGCCAGCTCCGATGCCCAGAAAAGCGCGAAAGCGGGGGAGCACCGGTTTATCAGTTGCTAGTGCCCACCACTCTCCTCCGCACTTTCGTTGTATCTCCATCGCACGTCGGGCAACATCCCGGGGGGGAAAGGCCTGGGGTTGCCATTATCACACCTTGATACGTAATCGGCGCACTATATATATCGGCGGCCCGGCACTTATTCGCCGTCCTTTCCCGGAACCCCAGGATGGACCTCTCTTGGATTGTCTCCCGTTTGTCCCAGGCATTTCCTCCCTCCTCGCGGGCCGTTCTCGCGTCTCCGACGGCAAGTTCGGCTAATAATGAAGAGATGTGCATGCGTCACCGCCTGCGCATCCGCCTGGCATCACCTGTCGACAGGATCCTACGCTCTCGATAGGGTCGCGCGGCGTCGTCAGACACGGGAAGTTGCACAAGGAGGCAATGCAGCGATGAAGGCGTTGTATATGTCTTTTATGCTTCTGCTTGGCGTGGGCTAAAACGCAACCTGGGTATTGGGTATGGGGGTATCCGATCATTTCTCATAAAATCATCTCGCGCTCGCCAAAGATCGTCATCGCCGTCGTCGTCGGCGCCGGCGTCCCTTTGGCCCGCCCCCGAGGGCCCCCGACCCTGACGCGCATCTTCTTCCAGCACGTGGGGGTGCCGCTTTCGGGCGCCCGACCCCAGCCCGCGCCGCAGCACGATGCGTCCTGGGCGCAGGCGTCGGCACACGCCTCGAACGAGGCCGTGGCCAGGCTGCCTTCCGGCACCACGCCGCCGGCGACGCCCGCCTCGTAGTCGCAGAGGATGCGGAACGCCGACCCGTCCGCCGCCGCGTACATGGTGCCGTTGCTCGCCGGGCACGCGACGCGGTTCGTGAGCGACGTCGTCGTGGACGAAGCTACTGTTGATGTCCGGTTGCCCAAGACGTCGGCGGGCGGTGCAATGAGCGGCGTCGCACTGTCCATGGTCAGCCAACATCCAAGACGGTTGGTTTACGGTGGCCTCTGCTACTGACCTCTGCGCTTGCTCTCCTGCCAATGGTCTGTTTGAGTGCACCGCTGCTCTTTGGACCGTGGCTTTCAGGATGAGGACGAGGGCAATGATCAAAAGCATGACGGCCAGCCCAACAGCCATCCATAATTTCCGGTTCCGAATTATCCTTTGCGTCCAGCTTCCGTTATTTGTTCTCGACATTGGCAAGCCCTCTTCCTCTAGTGGGGAGGCTGCATCCTCGTATGCCGCCATATCTTTGACGATAGCAACTTCCTCCTCCTCTTTCTCCACCTCCTCTTCTTCCTCCTTCAACGGCGGGTAAAGCTTCGGTTGTGGTCTGTACTGGGTGAAAGCCTGACGCTGCACAACTGCCGGTGGCTCCTGAATCCACCATGCTCTCGTATCGCCCGGTCGACTGGAGAGGGAAGACATGGAGCAGAACAGTACCTAAGGTCACGAACAGAGGCGATATGGAGCTTTGGAGTAATGGAAATGTCGGGGGTTTCAGGTATATTTGAAGCCGGAAATCTTGTCTAAACAAGGCTCTCGTGACTGTTGCGTGGCGTGCGCTCGGCAACGGAGAGAGAGACGCCACGTCGTGCCGCGGAACTCACAGAACGGCGGACGGTCCCGCCAAGATAAACATATCCGAGCATGGTCAGCAGGGCCCCGTGAGCCATGGCGCTGCAGCCAAATATGGCACCACGGGAGGGCAAAGTGCATGCAGCGTTTTGCACACCCGCCAGTCTCTAGTGTGGCGCTCGAGGCCTACACTGGACGGCAGTTTCGCCTGAAGGCCAACTGACGTAACAGAGGCGCTTTTGGGGGCGGCGTAGAAATGCGAGTCGCGGGGTCTGAAACTGGCCGTGTCATGGGAAAGCAGTCCAAGGGGCCGCTTTCCCTCCAAACTTTGCCCTGGGCGATTCGTCCAGTTGTGCGGCCGATCGTGGACGCCGCGTGCCGTTGTGCCGTCGGCCGCGCAAACAAGAGGGGAAGGAGAAAAGGGGGACAGCGGACGATACTTCGGCATCAAACTTGACATAGGAGCCCCCTCGTACGAGGCCGAGCTCCACCCATCGTCTTGAGTCCCCCCAGGCGACCTGAGGAGGCCCACGGGAGAAGCAAAGACGTCACCGGCGCCGTCCCAACCCGTTCCATCAGCCCGTATGACCTCGGCGTTCCTGGCGTGCGCACTTCTCGTGTGGCGTGCTGTCCGCCGGTCCGGTCGCCAGGGACGGGGGAAATGGGCAAGAGGTGTGGGTGGACGTTAGTTTGGATGTGTTTCCCAGTCTTGTTCCTGGCGCGTTTCTCGGAGGCCATGTCATCTGTCAGTCAGTCCGTCGGTCACGCACGACTCGTAGCACGGATACCGGCGTTCATGGAGGGGGCCAAGGAGTATTTGGCGTGTGCGTGTCTGCACAAATTGTCCAGAGGTACGAGGTAGCTGCTAGTTGGAGTGTTGAATACATGTACTTAGTAAGTACGTGTGCTTGTGGGTGCCCTATCCGGGTGCTGGTGTTGACTGGTGCCGGTACTGGTGCGGGGACCCATCAAGTTAGCGCTGCTGTCGTCCCGCAACCTGTTGCTGCTATGGGTCCCCCTGTTGGTGCTATGGGATCCCCCCACTGGAGAGGTGGGTGCCTGAGAGCTGTCACTTGTTGTGGGGTGGGGGAGCCTCCGTCACAGGCCCCAGGGGAGAACGAGATAGCAGATAGCGAGCGCCGATGCGCGTTGGTCAGTCGACCGACGCTTTTCGGCTTGGCGGTCGTGCCGGCTCAGATCCGAGGCGTCCAAGGCCCCCTCTCCAAAATAGACCGGAAGCGGCGGGCCGTTACCGAATGGCCTGATTTCTCTGTCGTGGTTGTTGCAAACAGCTCGGCGTGATGGGGACGGTCACAAAGACTGGACGGATCAGGGAGGGGGGAGGCTCAAGGGCTGCAAGCGGGCGAGTGCTTGCAAATATTAGAAGTTGCAGAACCACCGAGTGCATGCACGCTCTGTACTTGTTCGTTCTTACGTCTAACCACGTAAGGCCAGATATGGTCAGTTAGTTGCAGCATTGGCTGGCAAAGCTGGGCGTTGGCCCCGGAGCGACTGTTGCGTACGCTTGGTCCTCTCTCTGGGACGTTACGGATATCCCATAGTGGTGGTAGTAAAGCAGGCTCTCTGGGTCGTGAGTAATAATGTGTGGAGGCCACTAGGGACTGTTCGTATTGGATATATGTACCTACCCAAAAGCTACAAGTCCTTTGGGGGTGGGAAGCAGCCAGACGAACTGGAGCCAGTTCGAGAACGCGGCACTTGGGCAAGACGGCGGGGCCTGCGGCGCAGGGGTTCGCCTCTCGCAATGCCGACCCTTGCAAAGCTGCACCCGCCATATGACGGATCTATGCACAATGCGAACCGGCTCTCGCCTCTGCCATCTGGGTCCTTGGGCTTGAAAAAAGTTAAAGGACGAAAGGGAGGGAGGGGGAGAATGAGAGCTGGAAGGGTTAGTGGAACAACCTACACCTTCTCTTCCCATCCGACTGCTCACGCCCCCACAAGGCTGTTGCGGGAGATTGTCTCTCCAAACAAGCAGGGGTTGTCGGGACCACGATCACGGCGACCCTGGACCGGGGAAGCGCGGGAGGGAGACGCGTGGGAGGAAACGACCTCATGCCGAAGTGGACAAGGATTGTCGGTGGTCCGAACGAGACCAGTAAGCAAAGTATGCGCGGACGAACGGACGGCAGATCGTGGCGAAAAGAAGCAGAGAAAGGAACAGTCGGAAAAAAGAGACCCCAACGTGCTTTCCCACGAGCCTGCCACCTGAGCCTACACAGCAGGTAAGGTCCCTATGTAACTTACTACCCGTCCATGAGCTGGCAGCCCGGCTTTTCCTCGGTGTGCCTGTGCCAACAAGCCCGCCAACTACGGCTTTCCCACCGCTACGTAGATCCATTGTGCCCTTCTATCTACCCTCCGAGGGGGTCTCAGCAAGGATCGGTTTACTATGCGTACCAGCCAACGCCTGCCTTACCTGCCCTTCACGCACCCTGTATGCTACGGTGCATACATACAGCCCCTGCTGCTGCGACCCTCGCCGGCGGACAGACATCCATCCCTCGTGGGATCGATCGTCTCCTGTAGCCTCCTGGGCGGGCCGCCTAGACGCAGCTACTCACGGCCAACAGCCCCCAGGCGAGTGAGTGGCGACCACGGGCGGCCCCTCAATAGTCGCGGGATCTGCAGCTGATGCCGCGCCGGCCGCCCCACGCGGCTCTGCGAGTCAACATCTCGTGCGCCTTGACTATTGCCAATCGCATTTTATTCCTGAGGCGCCTACCGCTGCTACCGTTGCGGACTCGCGGTTTTCCACCATGCTTCCCGTCTTCCGGCCCGGACGTATTGCTAAGGCGAACAGACGATAACGGCCGGCGAAGGCGAACAGAAACACCGAACTTTGGGCTTGGCGAGTCAAAATGCCCCCACAACTGCCCCCTGTTTCCTCTTTCGGGTTCTGCAGACACTGACACACGCTCCCCAAGACGACGGTCTCTTCTAAGGATCCTTCTACGGACCTGCCGGCCTGCGAACCCACTCGGCAACCGAGGTGCGCGACGGGGAAACGGGCGAGAAGGCCAACACATGCGACAACCCACTTTACCGAGAACCCACCGCGGGCGTGGGACGCGTCAGATCCAGACTTCTCAGTGTGCGTGTGTCTGTGTGTTGTAATGGCGAGCAACCCCCGACTTGGCCCGTTTCGATGGCGGCACCGCCAGACCCTCCGTTGCCCGTGCTCGCTCCGCTTTGCTAGACCGCCTGCCTTCACTACTGTCACTGTGGTGGCCCCGTTATGGCACGAATATGGTGGAGGCCGATCTCCATTCGCGACCGACGGCCACACGGCCCGGCCTGCTCCTCGTGCTTGTGACTGACTATCGGCCCCCACGGGGGGCGCGATGGGAACAACGGTGGGTTGGCAGATGGGCGAGGTGAGTATAAAGCCGACGGTCGTCGGGCCCCAGGGATGTCGCTGTTTTCGGTATCTCAGTGGCCTTGATCGAGCCGTCCCCCCATTTTACCTCATTGCTTTGCGTATTCCTTCATCATGGCACGCTCATTACTTCATTTTGCTGTCTTGCTGTTCGTGGGCCTCTTTCTGACGGCCCATGGCCGAACAATACCCCCGAGGGCGGCGGCCGTCCCCGTGAAAAGCAATATCCTGTCCCAGAAAATGTCGACAAAGCCGGTAGAAATCCAGGCCAAAACGCGCGGCACATATCCCCGCGTGGCCGCCCTCTCGGACGGCACCATGCTCATGGGCTACACGTCGGTCGAGGGCCCGGAGCGCAGCCTCCGCGTGCTGCGGAGCACCGATAAGGGCCGGTCCTTCCAGCCCTTCAGCACCATCGCCTCGCGCGACGGTGACATGGACAACGTCTTCCTCCTCGAGGTGCCAGGCTCGCACCCGCCGCGCATCCTCGCCGCCTACCGTAACAACGACTGGGACGCCGACAAGATCTACACGGCCTTCCGCATCACCGTCGCTGCCTCCGAGGACGGTGGCGCGACGTGGCGGTTCCTGAGCGAGCCCGCGGCCTTCAGCGCGTCCAGCTCCCACGGCCTCGGCGTCTGGGAGCCCTTCCTCCGCGTCGGCGCCGACGGCGCCCTGCAGGTGACGTGGAGCCAGGAGCTGGCACGCGACAACCAGGACACCTTCCGCGCCGTCTCCCGCGACGGCGGCCAGACGTGGTCCGATCCCGTCAACCTGCGGGTGCACGCGCCCCGGGACCACTGGCGCGACGGCATGCAGGGCATCGTGCCCGTCCGGGACTCGGACGGCCGCGACGCCCTCGTCATGGTCTTCGAGTCGAACCCCCAACCCCCCTTTTTCCACATAGAGTACGCCGTGAGCTACGACGACGGCGCCACCTATGAGAAGCGGGGTGTCGTGTTCGAGCCCCCTAAGGGCCACAACGCCGGCGACCCCCAGGTCGGCACGATCCACGACAAGGGCGTCATCGTCGTTTTCTCGACCGACGAGGACTCGGACGTGGTCAACTGGCCGGGCAACGCCAAGGTGAAGGCCTGCGTGTCGCCGGGCCTGCGCGACGGCAAGCTCGAATTCGGCGCCGACGTGGAGCTGGCTGGCGAGAACAGCATCTGGGCCGGGTCCTTCGACATGAAGAACGGCGACGTCATGGTTACCTATGACCACAATGGCAACGTGGAGGGACAGATACTGAGCTGGTCATGAGTCGGCATCACGCGGTGCGGTGCGAGTGCGATGCGAGCCTCTTTGTTTTTCCTGTTTGGGGTTTTTTTTCTCAACGATACCAGGTCGGCGTTCGGGGAGAAGGCGTATCCGCATTCCCAGGCAACTACGCGATATTGCGTAGCACAGTCACGGGTGTTTCGGGGTAAAACGTGAGACCACGGAATCCGGGATCACGGAGCGGCATGAGAGATCCATTTTTAGAATTAGAAGGCACCTTAGACGATAGAACTATAATGCGCACCAGCAAGCGCCAAACAGCCATCGAGGCGGCGCCACCAGTCATTTCCTCGGGGCGACTCCTGGCAACAGCTTACCTTTCACAAACTTTAGAATCACTCACGTACCGGCTCACGTATATGGTGAATGCTAATCACTCATATTGGTGGGCCGGTCGTCTCTCTCGGTTCTCCTGCGTGAGCTCGACTTAGGAACTATCAGCCGGGTAGTATGGAATGAGCGCCCTCTTGATGGAGGAGACATCCGGTGCCTTTCGTGGCAAAACAGGGGACAGGAAATGATTGAATCCGGGGTCGTGTCATCCAGAATGACGGGGTAGATGGTGCCGCCTCTCGAGTTCGGATACGATGACATTGTGTGCCATGTCTAAGCAACCGGGTCGTCCAATCTGAGCACCTCGCTCTTCATGACCTATGCCCGCGTCAGAATATGGGACGACGTCAAAAAGTTTTGGGCGTGCGGAGAGACGGACAGACCGCTAGAAACAGCCATGAAACAAGCCTGCTCGGCCCTTGAACCCTAGATGCAAATGCTACCCCGGCCCCGCCGATTCGTCTGGGGTCGTGACGACCCGAGGAAGGACGCGCTCGTAGCCTTACTAGTAGACATATTCGTACCTGAGGCTCTCGCACCGAGGATGCCAGAGACACCAGCGCCGCGAGGCCGGCGGCAACGATATCAATGACCACGATAACTTTCACCAGAAACCGCAGGGATCAGGAAGACGAGCTGGCAAAGATGTGTTTCCAAGCCCCGGCCCCTTCTCTCTTTCCCTCGGCTCGGGCCGGCGCTCAACGATCGCCCGTTGCGGCGGCGCGCGTGCACCGAGCCCGCCCTCGAGTCAGTCTCGGCCGGACGTCAGGGCTCCCCTCGGCGGGCGAAACGGGCATCGTCGGTGTCGCCGTTTCGTTTCAGTTCTGTGCCTCATCGGTAAGAAACATTGCGGGCATCTCCCCCAGACGTGCCCGAGCACGTGAGAACGCTGGGGGAACGGGAGGGCGGCGGACCTTGGATACCTCTGCGTGTCTTCTCTGAAGGTCTGCTTGGGTCTATATAAGCGACAGTAGGCTTCTTTGACCACCGGGTATTCAGCAGCAAACTAACACCGGATACAATACAACTTTTCATTTGGGAGTAAACGACCATTTCTTACCCCCAGGAACCCCTTTTCATATTTCTTTTCCGAAAGCGACGCCGCCGCCATGGACAAGGTGCAGAAGAGCATCGACGCGCTGGAGCGCAAGCTGATCAAGGCCAACAAGATCGCGGCCAAGGGCGACAAGATGAAGCTCGGGGACGCCATCAAGCTGGGCCGCAAGAGTAGCTCCATGGCCGCCACCATCAACAAGGGCCTGAAGGAATACGATGCAAGTTTTGTTTTTTCCGCCCGCCTTACTCGGGGCCGCACCCCCGCCCCGCCTCGCCGCAACTTCCTCCTTCCCCTTCCGCTTCACCAAAAGCAACGGGTGATATCTCTTGTCATGACCAGGGGAGGGACAATACGCCCCCTCCAAAGCTGACAGTCCTTCCCCAGGGTACAGATCCCACGGCCGAGGAAAGCAAGAAGATGATGGTCCAGATGACGCGCATCGTCGAGTTGACCGAGGAGCAAGTCGATAGCCTTATCAGCTGCCAGGGGTACCTGAAGGACAAGCTTCACGTTGGCGGTACGGGAAAACCACGGAGCTCCCCGCTCTCCCTGCCCTCCCTCCCCCCTCCTTCTTCCTCCTCGTCCTCTTTTCCCTACCGTGCAGCATTCTCCCTCTCGGTCGCTGCCGTAGCTGTTCGCGCACCGGCCGGCCCCGTCCCAAGGAAAACGCCCGATGACTAACCCCGTCGACCCCCGCGTCGTCACAGGCCTCGTCAAGCGCAACCTGGTCAAGACGGCCGAGGCGAGCGACGAGCTGTCGAAGCTCATGGTGTCCAAGGCGCCGGCGGGGCTGCGGGCGCAGGGCGAGGCGCTGGCGCGGCGGCGCAACGTGGCCTTCGACCGGGCCCTCGCGGTGTATGCCCACGCGTCGGGCGGTGATGACCTCGCTGACGGCGGCGAAGATTCGGACTGACGGAGCGCATCCGCGCCGTGACCCGCAAGGGCCAGTGGTGACGCACGCGCGCGAGGCACGGGGGCCCGTTTTCCCCTGGCGCCGCCGTGCGAGGGTCCGATGAGAGAGAAAAAGAGGGTGGAGATGGAGCGTGGTGGTGGGAAGCGGACGGGGCTGGGCGAGCGGGGGCGTAAGGGTGAGAAGGGAGACGAGAGTGAGGGGACCGGACGCCGTCGAATAGTGCGAACGGAAGAGATCATCACAGATCGCGTGGGCGGTTCTGGCTATCGGAATAGAGGTGCGTAAACCGGGGTGGTCGCCGTGAGAGCTTTCCAAGTTATGTGTATGTCATGAATGTCCCGCGGCTTGTCTATCGGACTCCCGGCCACAACGTAGTTGCGACCATAGTGCTCAGCTATGGCGCAACATGTTGACCAGGCTGTCAAGAATCTAAATTGCTGTCAGGTAGAAAAGGGCTCGGGCCTCAGACCCAAGGGGGGCGAGCACACGGAAGAGCGAAGACCTACAACGGGGTATAGAAACCGACACAGGCTTGTGCATTTCAACCCCTATCCCTACCTACCACCTTTCTGCAGGCTTGCCAGTCGATCACCATCGCCCCCCCTTACCTATACTACTTACTATACACTCTGAAAATTGCCAAGAGGCACTCTACAATAGAGGCAGTACACCACCTGGAGCATTCTCAGCCAAATAGACAGATTGCTGATGGGGTTAGAGCATGGCTTGTCTTTCCCTCTATGCAATCGACATTCTTCGTGTCGTCTCCTCGCCGCCATGGCTTCCCGCCCAGCATTGCGGCAATCAACGCAGAACGATTGACGCAAGACCTTGAGCTGGGTACGTTATCGGGATACCTGGCGACAGCGACGTGTGGAACAACCACCTCTGGAAGCCACTTGCCTGCGATATATTCGCATGGCGTCCGCTGCCTTCAATACCGAGAATTTCTGCCACGGCATCTGTTCCTTCGCCAATTGGGTAGGCGATACGTGAGGAAGTGACCCCGGCGGATGCAGATTCGTCGGGCATCCATGCAGTCGGCGAATGAACACGACGCGGCCATTTAGTTAATGGCGTTACCACCGCTTATCGCTACAAGGTGGTCCATCCGGGCGGGCTTATTCACCCCGGCGGATTGCCTGCTGTGTTTCGACGAGTCGTCACTCCTGACGATAAATTCATCGCAGCTCTACCCCAGCACTGACAACGCCCCAGAGGCATTTGTCGCCAACCGCAATACCACAGACTCGAAGCGTGGCTTATAGTGAGGGCTAATCTGTGAGGCCCGATGAGGACATGCGGCGCACCATATAACGAAGACGGCGAGAGGTCCAAAACAAAGGCATCCCGCCATCGCACACCGAAGGCGAAATCGTGAGCAACCTCGCTCCCTTATGTCGAACAGTAACGCCGCGCGTTAAGACGGGAAGCGAACATGTGTATGCATGCACGAACAACAAAAAGAGAAGCTTGATGGTTATTGCCCACTACTGGAATCGAACCAGTGATCTCATCATTGCAAGTACTAGTGATGCGCTTTACCACTAAGCCAAGCGGGCTAAGGATCTTGTTGGGAGAATAGGATGTTAACAGCAAATGAGTCGCGTCAATGGCGGTACGACGATAGTGTGGTGGGTGTGGAGTGTCGTGAAGCCTTTTTTTATTTTTGCGTTGGCGGTGAGTGAAAAAAAAAAAAAAAAAAAAAAAAAAAAAAAGCACCGACGTGGGGGTCGCCCGCGGCCAGGGGGGCGGGAAAAGACCCTTGTTACCTTTCCCGGGGGTTGAAAAGAATCCCGCAAGTTACAGCAGGCTGGGAAGCGAAGATCTTTCCTAGCCGCCCAAGTCACGTTCAGATGCCATCATGGCTTTCTCTGGACATAAACGCATCTACTACAGTTGAAACCGGATTCAACGTCCGGCTTCATGTCAATTGGATCTTTCTGAACGGATACTTATCATGGGGGTTCTCAGCTTACACAGTGTAGCCCATTAACACGGTGTTCCTTAGAACATAGCCTGTCTGACACTGACAAGTGGGCCGTTTGCTAGGCGTTTGGCAACAACCAATCCGTACCTACGTATTCATTGGTTTCGACTAATTAATTCTGACGACCATCCCCTCACCAATAAAAAGTCGCGCTGACCTGCATAATGACACTTTATCTGATAGATGAGTAACATGCGCAGTTTGAGATGATTACAACTAGTATTAGTAAGGAGATGAATAGACTTACTAAATACGACTATCTACGTAGCCGGTAGCTGTAGAGATGCACGAGTTTGAGAATACTTACTTAGCTACGAGATTAGTCACTAAACTACTTCTTGATTAGCTTGGCTAGAGACTGGTATATGAAAGAGGATTTAAGCTAACATGGACCTGCTAGGTATTGATTCGCGACCACTGCTCCGCTATGCCCGTCAACGCCAGAGGCTTTCTGTTTACAAACCAGCCAGTCCCCATGGATACTCCTAGCTGCAGCTCAACCGCCGACTTGATACCCGAAGAACGCCAGATAACATCCAATGCGCACCCCAGGCGTCACGAGTTGTTACCCCGTATATGGTCTCTTGAAAATGGGAACTACTACCGTGCTTTCTTATCTTCACTACCCCTTATCTTATTGTTGCCACACTCCAGCCGCGTGCGGGCCAACCGTTGCCGCAATGGCCCTTCAAAGTTGGCATCGACTCTGTCATCTCTATACGGCCTCTCGTTGAAGTCATTGGCTGCTTCCCTGACCACTACTTGCACTGCTAGCTTCGAGGCGAAACAGTAATTGCCAAGCTCGGGAAGGCGAATTAAGTGCTATCTAGTCTCTGCTTTATCGAATATTCTCCATTACTAGGGGAAAGACGACTGATGTACTTCGACTCCGTAGATCTTAAGCAGGAAAGCTAGGCGGGTTAGTCTACATAAAGCCCTTTGAGTACTGATGATCAAAACTGCCTAGTCGCCTCATCTTCTTTAAGGGTGGAATGAGAACCTTTCAACTTTAATAGGGCTTTGCTTAATTGGCAAACAGTTATCACGAGGCGGTGGGAATTACAAGGTAGAGTAACTCAGATTCGTAATCAAAGCTAAGATATCACTTTACGTGATATCTATATAAATGGAAGGGTCTATTAAAGGCGCACGAAGTGTATTAAGAACCCCCCATACGTCTCTTACGTATCCTTATTAACCATCTCACTAAAACCACCCTTCGCCCATGTCTCGATTTAGCAGCCACCGTCGTTGGGGTCGGAGCTAGTATCGTTGGTCAGTAAGTAATTCAAGCACTCTGGAAGGTCAAGTATGCGTAGGCCTGGTAATCCACGCCGGAAACGGGGGGGGGGCCGTCGGCCAAAAGGGTAGGTAGGGGTACTTACGTGAACTCCCAGTCGGCGGTGTTGGTACGGCCGCCCTGGGAGCAGCCGTTGACCTCGTTGATGAAGCGGAGCTTGCAGTCGGCGTTGTTGAGGGCCAGGCCGCCGCGGCCGTACCAGACAATCTTGAAGTCGGCGCGCTTGTTGCCGGGCAGGTTGGCACAGGCCGTCTTGGCCTGGCGGGCGTTGAAGAAGCCGGACAGGACGCCGGCGTCGCAGAGGTCGTTGATGGTGTTTTGAATTTGGATGAGGTGGCTCACTTGCCCGTATATATACTCGTAACGTCTGTATATGTCGTTGTCTTCGGATACCGCGTCCGAAATGCCGGTGACTGCTTTCTCCGTTTACCTATACGCCCGACTATACACGCGTGGATCGTATATGCCTCCTCCGTATACGCCTGATCCTAAAAATATAGCTATATTGGATGCTCAGGATGTCTATAGGCACTAGCTAGGTATGAATCCTTCTTCTTCCCTTGGCTAATCTGGGGTACGTACGAAGCCGGTTCCGAAGGACCCGTCGACGGTGGAACGGGCCCTTCAGCCTTGGGATCCGCTTCTAATCCACCATGGTGAATATGAACAGCTTGTCGGGTATACTTGTACCGCTCTGAGCCCAGTGTAGATTGTTGGTATTGAAGAAACTGGACGCGCTTGCAGCTGTGTTCCTCTGAATGAACCACAATGCCAAAGCCCTGGCAATGCTGGGCGCCCAAGACAAGGCTTACTTCTGTTTATTGAAGTCCCCTATATCATACCGGCCAGTGCAGAAAGCCTCGCTTGCGGTGAAGAGTCTTCGTCCCCAACCGATGCGCAGTCCTTCCTTTCTTGCAGCGGCCAACTTCTTTTACTCGCTTTGGCCGTCGTGAGCGGCCCAATAAGCTCATGCCTGGTGTTCGCCATGAGAGCGGTCGTGCCCCTTTACGGGCCAGTGCACGGCTCGCCTGGAGATGTGAGCGTCTTGAAACCGGTGAACAGCGCGACGACGAGACCCTGTGCCAAATCCCCAGCAACAGCCTTGGCGCTCCCCCCACGCAGCACATCTTGTCTAGAACGCCACGTTAGGGACTTAGATCCCGGGAAGGTTACCGAAGTACCAAGCGGCAGCTGCCCCATATAATTCTTCCGCCATCGAAAAAGAAGTAGGCATGTTTTATGGGCCGGTTATACAATGTAGTAAGCACGAATGGCGCTAAACCCTGGGTAAAGGGGCACCAGTTTCCTTAACCCGATTGGCTCTTTGGATTATTATACACCTATTAGGAAGGAGTAAATCATAGAGCTAGCCCAAAGACAAGTAGAGGAAGGTTCGCATGGTACAGTTGGGGGGATCGAGCATAGTCTCTAGCTGCTCTACATGCTCTACCATACTTTTCCGCTTCATTCCGCTCCCTAAATGCTAGCTTACTGGCTCTACCAGCCCGCAATCGTATCCATAGCTGTCCGAAGCAGGGCCTTGATCCCGCGCCCCTCCTTATGGGCCGTACGCTGGCAGCCCACAAGCGTAGAGCACGTTGCCGAGTAGACGACTGTGCACGCGGCAGGGGGGCGCCGGAAGGCGCGGACGGGTGGACGGCCTAGACGCTGCCAAGGGCCCAGACGACCTCAACGGTCGCGTAGCGAATGAGGGCGTGGACCAGTCGCGCGCCCAGAGGGACCAGGGGCCCGTGCTGCCTCGCCCGGGCGTCGTCGTCGTCGTTGTTATCGTCGTCTTTGTTGTCATCGCCGAGCCACCGGCACGAGTCCGCTCGCCAGCAGCTTAGTTTACACGAGACGTGCAGGTCGACGCCGAGGATCGAGGCCACGTCGAAGCGACCCGGTCAATACAGGCCCTTGACGCCTCGTCGAAGACGATGGGGAGGCCGGCCCAGTTGTGGGGGTTGGTAGGATTGGCGGCTGCGGCGTCGCGGGACCCTCCGCGGAGCCCGGAGAGATTGCCCTAAACGCTGCGGCTCCGCCACCAGCGCCCGCTGTGGAACAGCGGGTCTACGAGCACCACGTCGCCGGCGTGAACGCAAAGCCCGTGGAATGTGGACGGGCAGCAATAGATGACGGCCCATCTCGAGGTGGTCGAGAATCTGCCAGCAGCGGATGCCGACTGGGAACGCAGATTTCGGAAAAAGAACAGCGCTACAGGCGGTAGCAGAAGGTGGCCTTCTCGAAATGGTAGATCGATTGAAGTGTGTAGGAGCTCGCTAAGGCGGTCGGTATTGTAAAGTGCTGCTTTGGGAATGCGCCGACATCTGATAACCCAAATAATATCTACAGTACATAGAGGTTGGTTGTTACCTGAGGCCAAACCCACAACCAACAGTCCACCAGCCAGTGAGTGTTAGATGTCACATCCGGAGAGATAACGTGCTAAAAATGCTGCATTATGTAAATGCAGAGCCGTATAGTAGCATCCATTCACAAAGATTCAATCCACAGGACGCCTGACATTGAATTCAGTCCCAACTGTAAGCACACTGCACATCAAATAAAGGAGCCGACCTCCCCCCTTCCCAAGGCCGGGTCAGTGCTCTTGGCTTGTTTGCTACGTGCTGGGCCCGACAGCGGGGTCAGATGTGCAATTGGGTCGCGCGGAGAAACACGCCGCACGCGGAGCAGGGCCCCAACCGTCTGGCTGGGCGGCCTGTTGTGGTTTTCCCCTGAAGCCGGAGCGGTTGCACGAACATCTGTTTCCTCGCGCGTGAGTCACATTCAGCCCCTACGGTAGTTTCTGCTGAATGGTTCCCGTGGCGCTAGACACCCGCGTAGTATAATTCGGCAAGTAACCACGGCTTTCCCGCCATGGGAGCCGGCTGGAACCTAGCGGCACCGGCCTGGATACAGCTCTTAGAGAGCTTCGAGAGGCCCGAGCGCAAGCCAACGGGGAAGTCGATCAACGATGCCGATTCCGTGCCGGGGAGGACGGGCGGACGTACCACGGCTACAAGGAAGGCAAGTGCTGGCTGCCGAACGACGAGGGCGAGTGGGTCTTCGGCAACCCTTTCGATTACATCCACCTGAAGCTGATGGTAAGGTGAGTGAGCGGAGTTTCCTTGGGGGGAGCGACAGCGTGTCCGTCCAAAGCAAAAGGGGTTTGGCTGACGCGGAATGCCACGGGGGCGGGCGGGGGCGCGTTGTAGCTGCTTCGAGGACCCGCGGACCGTCATGCGGCGGGCGTGGGAACACCCCCGGCCGGGCGGGTAGCTCGAGTACCAGGACACGAGCGGCGAGGCGCTGCGGTACGGGGGCACGGCCGAGGGCACGGCGTGGGCGCGCTTCCTGCGGCTCGCGGGCGAGGCCATGGCGCGGCAGGGCCGGGACTTCCTGGCGCCGCGCCGGTATACGGGCTGGATGGACGAGCTCAGCTTCGTCAACACGCGCAAGGAGCTGATCTCGGGCCCCGTAAACGGCTGGCCCGACCACTCGCGTCTGCGCCTCGCGGGCTGCTACTCCCTCATCAACTGGCGCGGCGCCGGCGGCATCCACGACACCATGCGCAAGCTGCTGCTCAGCGGCGGTCTCGACCCGCGCCAGTACGACGAACTGGCCGCCGAGGTGCGCGCCGAGATCTCCGACGCGCCTAATCGCCTGTTCATGCCGCTGGTCGTCGTGTATGGCCAGAAGCCGTCCGATGCGTGGCGCAGAGGATGATGTAGATAGAGGGACTGGAGGTGACCCCGCGACAGACCCCTCACCTGCACTGTAATAATTGGGCCCGGGTGACGACAGTACCCCTCCATTGGAAGGCGTGTGTACATAAGTACGTACAGGGTATCTACCATCCGTACCGGTTGCTGCCTTTTCAACCCAAAGACATGTGACGATAATAACAAAGCCATAGTTCTGATATGAATAGAGAGTATATCTTAAGATGCACCCTGTAGTCTTATAAATTTAGGAGGGTTACCAGGTTATCCATTGGATGGAATTCCCCAAAATTCATTCTCGGCTCCGAAACTCGGCCAGCGCCGGCGCCAACCTTGCCAGCGTCCGGCTCCACCCCTCACGTCCATCCGCAAGTCGCAGGTAGGAAGAAGGACACCACTCTCATCACTTATCCTCATCACTCATCACTCACCACTCACCAGATCGCCCACGTGCTCACTCACTCACCCGCTCCTCCCTTACCCAGCAAACAACCAATCGTCGTCCCGCCTTACCGCTACTCCAGCACCCGCCCGTCCACCATGGCAGCCAACCCTCTCAGCTCGAGCAAGCTCTGCTTCATCGGCGGCGGCAACATGGCGGGGGCCATCATCGGGGGCCTGCTGGCGCAGGGCGGCACGAGCCGGGACAAGGTGGTGGTGGCGGAGCCGTGGGAGGTGAACCGGGAGAAGATGGCGGCGCTGGGCGTGCGGACGACGACGGCGAACCCCGAGGCCGCCGCCGACGCCGACCTGCTGGTGCTGGCGGTCAAGCCGCAGGTGGCGCGGGGCGTGTGCCGCGAGCTGGCCGAGGCCTGGGCCGCCGCCGGCCGCGCCGACCTGCCCCTCGTCGTCTCCATCGCCGCCGGCATCACCCTCGGCAGCCTCGCCGCCTGGCTCGCCCTGCCCGACGGCCGCGCGCCCCCCGTCGTCCGCGTCATGCCCAACACCCCCGCCCTCCAGGGCGAGGGCGCCAGCGGCTGCTTCGCCGGCCCCGGCGTCGGCGACCACCAAAAGGCCCTCGTCAACGCCCTGCTCGCCAGCTTCAGCAAGGTCACCGAGTGGGTCGACAAGGAGGAGCTGATTGACGTCGTCACCGGTCTGTCGGGTGAGTCTCTCTTTTCCCTTCTCTCTCTTTCCCGTTTCACCAACCCCCCCCTCTCTCGGACTCCCATCCCCAACTCTTTCCCCTCTCCTCACCCCTCAAAGAAGAGAAAGGACCCCTTCAGAAGACTGACCTCACGGGGGGGTGTCAGGATCCGGCCCGGCCTACTTCTTCGCCATGGTGGAGCACCTGGTGGCGAGCGCGACGGCGCTGGGCCTGCCCGAGGAGCAGGCGCTGCGGCTGGCCAAGCAGACGTGCCTGGGCGCCGGCCGCATGCTGACGGTGGCGGCCGAGACGCCCGCCCAGCTGCGCGTCAACGTCACGAGCCCCAAGGGCACCACCGAGGCCGCCCTCAAGAGCTTCGAGGCCGCCGGCTTCGCCGCCGTCGTCGACGGCGCCGTCCGCGCCGCGACGGCCCGCGGCGCCGAGCTCGGCAAGAGCCTCGGCGAGCAGTCGTGAGGAAACGAAGGAGGAGACGAAAAGAAAAGAGAAAGGGATGGGGAATGTTTCTGGGGAAACGAGCGTCCGAGGCGAGAGAGAAAGGGCCGACCGTAGATGTACCACGGTCGCGCGCTAGATGCCGGATGGGCGTATCATAAAGGGCCTGCAAGGACGGCGAGGCACAACCGCCTCCTCACACCATCTCACCGGCCCGGGAACGATGAAAATGGTGTCATTTAGACTTTCACTGGTAAATCAGCACTAAGAAGAGCGCCAAGCTTTGCATTCACCCTTTTGCTTCATCAATCATGTACGCTTTCCATGCACACGCTATTGAAACCGCCTTGTTTGTAACATGTACTGCCAGCAGACGGCTACTGGCCGACCCACCGGCTGCCCCCTTTTCCCCAGATGCCGTCCTAGGCCCTCGACTCCTTGCCAACCAAACCGAGGCTTTCCTCTCGCCTGCCGGGGTTGCCTATTTCTCGGCGGCGGGGGGGGTGCTGGGACGGCTGCTGCCGTAACTCGCGCTCGAGCTTCTGGATCCACGCCGTCGTGGCCTCGCCCGGTTCCGCCAGCGTGCCGTCGGGCCCGACGCAGCACACCTCGACGTCGAGGGCCTCGCGGGCGTTGCGGAGGGCCTCCTCGAGGTCGCCCATGTCGTAGGCGAGTTTGGAGCAGCAGCGGTACCTGGCGGGGGAAGGCGGTCGTTAGTTTACAGGGGGACGGCGGGTCACAAAGGGGCAGAAAGCCGTAGTTATCGGCGGCCAGCGGGACCATGGAGGACCGGAAAAGACGAGGCCGGTGAGGGGGAGGGATGGGGGTGTACATACGCGTTGAACAGCGGCTCACCCAGCAGGCCCAGGCGCACAAGGGTGTCGACGAGGTCCTGGCCGGCGTGGAAGGCCTCGACGTCGTCGGCGAGGTCGGGGCGGCCGTCGAGCTCGGGCGGGCCGGCGGGGGGGTTGTCCTTGTACCAGAAGTACTCGCCGAGCATGTCGTCGAGGTCGACGGCGCTGTCGTTGAGGGCGTCGGCGGCGGGGCCAAGGGCGCAGGCGTCGCGGCAGCGGCAGTCGAAGCCCCACTGGCGCAGGCGGCGCTGGCGGCGGGCGCGCGGGGCCAGCAGGTCGATGTAGGCCGAGTGCAGCTCCTCGCCGGCGGCGACGGCGCGCAGCGTGCGCACGCGCAGCCGGCCCGCCGCCGCGTCGTAGTGCTCGTGGATCGTCGGCCGGCACGCGTGGTTCATGCGGCTGAAGAGCGGGAAGAGCCCGCGCCCCGTCGCGCGCCCCGTGTCCAGGTTGTTTGTGAAGAAGATGCCGTACGCCCGGCACACGGCCTCGACCGCCCGCCGGAACTCGGCCCGCGTCCGCCGCTGCCCGTCGCCCGCCCGCACCGCCCGGTGCGCCTCGCACCACTCCCAGATGTCCCGGAAGATGGCCCCCCGGCTCACCGCCTGCCACGCCACCGCATCGATGCTGTGCCGGTCGATGCGCGCCAGCTGCGTCTCCGAGCACCGGTCCAATGCCTCGCAAAACGCTCGCGTCGTTTCCTTCTCGGCCACCGTCGGGATCATGATTAGGGGCTCCTCGTCGATGATCAGCGTGCCCCTGGGGATGTCCCGGACCGCGAAGAGTCCGTAGCCCGACTCGGGCGTCTTCCGCACCTGCACCAGATCCGTGCCCTCGGACGCGTCAGACGGCAGCGAGATGGCGGATATGCCGTCGCATAGCTTCTCTATGATCTGGAGCTCCGGCGCCTTCGCCATGGCCGTGGCGGCGCGTGCGTCACCCCACAGAAAGGGTTCCCGGTGGAGAAAATGTTGCAAATACACCGCGAGTGCGTCCGCGAAAGGCGATGACCCTATTCATCGACTTTCGGCCAAAATCTCCATGATCGGCGCGGCCTGAAGGAAAAGAGAAATGGACGCATGCAGCGGTCGCCTACCCTCGCCAGTGGAGGCTTCAAGATTTTGATGGCTGAGTTGGCCAGCATGCAAGATGGATCGTGGCTGACCCACATAAACCCGGGGAAGCTCCTTTTCCTACCTTTCATGGATGCCTCCTTCCGTCGTAGCGACTCTGGACGGGGTCATGTGCCTTTTGGTTCCCTAGATCATGCCTCCACGCCCGCTCGTAAGGCTGAACTGGACATCTGGAGCACGGGTTGTCATGAATGGAAATGTCGAATCTCCGGGTAAGACCTCGTGGGCAAGACCGCAAGGGGAGGACGACTCGGCTTGCTAATCTCTGCAGCAGTCGCAGGCCTCCTTACTTCCCCCCTCCCAGCTTCTCTTGGATGTCTATGTTGAGTCAAGCCTGTTGTGCTTGTTCCCGAGCCACCCTCTTCAAGACATACCCATACATACATAGATATACATTTGCCTGGGAAGTTGGAACACCGAGGTGCTCTGATGCCTCCAGGATACGATTGATTCCGTTTACAGTAGCGTTCGCTTAGCCGAGGTCAGAACCGCACCCACGCAACTTCTCACAACCTACGAATGTGAGGGGGAAATGGGGCATCGAGTGTCACGATACTAGTTTCAGTCTGTTGCACGTCATTAAATCATAAATTACTCCACCGAATGCGGGTTAGCAACGCCAAGCCTACTAAAAACGAGAAACCCTGAAGTCAAAGAATACGCGTCTCAAATTCCTGCTTTTTCCCATGCACACGTAAAACCTCGTCAAGATCGTCAAGCGGCAGCGCTTATCGGCCCATGCGAATGACACCAGCGGCCATCAGCTTCTGGATGTTGGACCGTACTGACGGGTTCTTCATGTGTTCCTGCAGGGCCGCAGGATCCGACTGGGCCTGCTGCAGGATGGCCTGCATCACGGGGTCTTGCATGATGGACATGATCTAGGCAAGCATTAGCATCCCTTATTTCCTGGGCGGGGGGGGGGGGGGGAAACATACCTCGGGGTCCTTCTGCAGACGCTCGCGCGTCTGCTCCTCCGTCTCGTTGTCCCGTGCCGAGTACATGGCCTGGATGGCCTTCTCCTGCTGCTGGGCGATCTCGCGGGCATTGGCACCATTGTGGTGCTCGTTGTCGATGGCCGAGGCCTGGGCGCAAGCGTCCAGGCACTTGGAGTACTCGCGCATACCAAAGTAGACTTGGGCCTTGCGAATGTAGGCGCGGATGAACGTGGGATCCTTCTTGATGGCCATGTCACAGTCGCTCAGGGCGCTAGGGAACTCGAACAGCTTGACCATGGCGGCGGCGCGGTTGCTGTAGCCACGGGGATCCTCGGGAGCCCGCTTGATCATCTCGCTGTACGCCGCCACTGCGCCGGGGAAGTCCTGCTCCTTGAACTTCTTGTTTCCCTCCTCGCGGGCCTCATCGGCCTTCGCCGGGTCGATGTAGGCCTTCTTGGCCGCCTCGATCTTGTTACGCTCAGCGTTGCGGAGCTTGGTGTTGACGTCGGGGGTTCGGTGCTCCGTCAGCGACTTCTTGTAGTTGTCGATAGCGGCGTCCAGGTCACCCAACTTCTCGTATGCGGTGCCGATGCGAGCGTACGACTTGGCAATCAACTTGAAGTCGGCGTAGATCATGCGGCCTTCCTCGACCGCCTTGTTGCAGGCATCGATAGCGGCCTGGTAGTCACCCTTCTCGAAGTAGGCAGCGCCCAAGTTGTTGAGGTAGGTAATGTCCTTGTACAGCTCCCAGGCCTTGGTGTAGTGCTGGATAGCCTCATCAAAGTTGCGCTTCTTGTAGTTCTCGGTACCCAGGGCCTTCTCCTTGTCGGCCTCCTCCTTGGCCTTCTTCTTGGCCAGGGTCTCCTCGTCCTCAGCTTCCGGTTCGGGCTCAGGCTCCTTCTTGGGCTCGGGCTCTTTCGGGGGCTGGGCAGGCTTCGCGTCGGGCATCTCGACGTCCTCAGCGGCCGAGGACGCTTCGGCTCCGCCGGGCATATCACCGGGCATTCTCATGTCCATGTCCACACCCATAGCCACACCAAGCACCTGAATCATGCGGGGGTCGCTGAACAGATCCTGGGTGTTGGAGGGGTTCTGCTGCAGTTGCTGGACCTTGGCGATGAAGGAGGGGTCGGCAAAGTAGCCGCTAGTCTTGGGGTTCGACATCAGCTTCTGCAGCAGATTCGGGTCGCTGAACATCTTGCCCAGGCCGCCCATGGGGTCGGCGCCGCCAGCCTCCTGCTCCATGGCCCTCTGCACCGAGGCCAGAGAGCTCTTCAAGCTGGCATTGCTGGGATCATGCTTCAGGCCCTCTTCGTATGCGTCGTTGGCGCCCAGCAGGTCGCCCTTGCCGTGAAGAGCGGCGCCCTTGCGGCCCCATCCTCTCGGCCAGTCGGGCTTGAGCTCGGTTGTTTTCTCGGCGTCCTGCAGTGCGTGGTCCCAATCCTTCTTTGAGGCGTAGGCGGCCGATCGGTTGCTGTAGAGGACGTGGTTGCTGCCATCGAGCTCGATAGCCTTGGTGAAGGCGTCGCTGAACGAAGCTGGTTAGCTGGTGCACACGGACGTGCGGGCAGGCGGGCAGACGGGGAGACGAGCACATGGGTCGTTGCCCCGCGGGGTCACTTACATAGCCTCATCGAACTTCTTCTCGGCGATGGCCTTGTTGCCAAGAGCCTTGAACTCGTCGGCGGTAGACATGTTTGGGAGAATCGCGGGTTTGGCCTCGAATGCAGTGCGAATTACGAAGTGAAAGCAGTCTCGGGATCACAGGGCGTGTAGAAGGGAGGGGGGAATCAAAGTGTCTGCTTCAGAGGGGGACAAGGCAGACAGTCGGGCCAAAAATATCTACTGGCAGACTTGGGCGCTCCGGTTGCTAGTTGCGTTGCTGGGAGAGCTACGCTATTCCAGAGCTTTCCACGATTATTGCAGGGGTCTGGCAGACGAGCGGTTAGCGGGGTTAAGGAGCAAGCGGGCAAAAGGAAAGCTCCCCAAGAAAAGCCCGTAACGAAGAGGCTGAGGAACAACCTGGCTGCCTGGATACCTCCTTCCCTTGAGCAATAGGTACGCGAGTACCTTTTTGGCCCGGCCCTTTCTGACCGTATTGTGATCCCGACTCACAGCACGTGTGCCTTCCTGTCTGCATTTTGATTGTCTTGATGTTTTTCTCTTCACATGGGTTTCTGCCATAGGTTGTCTGGAGGGATGCATGCGGAGCCACGCGATGCCCATGTCGGAGACCCCCAGCCAGCTCGGCGAGCCAGCGATGGGAAGTATACCGAACGAGATAGATTTTGTTTGCCAAGGGACAATGGGGCCGAGCCGGTGTCCGATCGCCACCATGTGAAGGTGTTCTGTACCAACGTATCATGCACTGCGCATCAATAATGGCTTTTTTAAAGTTGCACTACTACGAATCTATGGTAGGCCTCAGACAGAATGCAAAATGGTTTCCGCGGCGATAAGCGCTTATCTCGCCATGAGGGGCTCCAATGGATTTTCTTAGGTTGGGTGCTAGAAACTTTATGGTCTATCTACGCATCCCATCATCTCTGTGACTCAACCACGTCGCAAAGCCCATCCGCCCGCCAGGCGGTAATACAACACGTCCCGGCCCCCTCGAGCGTCGACGTCGCTACGGTCGCGTATGGCCCTCGCCCATGTCGGACTCCTAGCCCAATCCTACCTGCTTCCGACCCTCGACCTGGCCCTGTTCCGGCTGCTTGCCTCGGCCGTCGCTGCCCTCTCCCGACGACCCGCGCCTGTACTCGCGCCCGCGACGCACCCCCCGCGGCCCCGGCCGCCCACTTCTCACCATGGATGAAAACAAGGAGGTCCTCAAGGACCAGCTGTACTATGCCTGCCAGGCTCAGCTGCAGGGCGACGACGATGCCGCCTACGAACAGGTCTTCACCCAGGAGGACCTGCAGGGGCTCGACGTCGTGCCGCCCAAGGACCTCAAGACGCTCATGGGGCTCGTCCAGGCCCTGACCAACGACATGCTCTTCATCCCCCTCAGCACCGCCCACGGCCCGGTATGGCGGTTACGACCCGAAAAGGAGGCCGCCAAGTACCGCGGCCTCACGGCCGACCAGAAGATGGTGTACGGCTGGATCGACAGCGCCGGCGCCGAGGGCATCTGGCAGCAAACGCTGCGCAATAAGAGCGGCATCAATCAGGACCAGACCTTCAAGACCATCCTCAAGCAGCTAGAGGCCAAGCGGCTCATCACCCACTTCATGTCGGTGCAGCACGTGTCGCACAAGTGCTGGATTAAGGCGAGCATCACGCCGAGTCTAAAGGCCACCGGCGGCCCCTGGTACACCGACGGCGACCTAGACGAGTCCTTCATTAACATTCTCCTCAACGTCGTCTTCAACGCCGTCAAGGAGCAGGGCAGCTACTACAGCTCGGGCGGGGCCGGCCGCGGCGGTAGCACGAGCCCCGTGCTGCCGAAAAAGGTGCTCAAGGGCAAGGAGAGCGAGGTGGCCCTGGCGGCGCGCGGCAAGAAACGCGACGCCGACGCCATGGCGGCTGACGACGCGACGCCGACGTCGCCGCACAAAGCACGCCGCACCGGGCACGCCGCCCACCCCCACCAGCCCGTGCGCCTGCCGCTGCCGGCCGGGTACCGCAAATACATCACGCTGACGGAGCTGACGGAGAAGATCGCGAGCACGGGCATCACCAAGGGCCAAAAGCTCAAGGAGTCAGACGTCAAACAGCTCCTCGACGTGCTCATCTTCGACGACCGCGTCGAGGAGATCGTCGTCGGCCGCCGCCGCGGCTACCGTGTCACCAGCGTCACCAAGCATGACCCTTCCTCCACCTTCACCCCCGGCGTCGAACAGTCCTACGAAATGCCTACCAACGGCTTGACCGAGGCCCCCTGCGGCCGCTGCCCCGTCTTCGACCTGTGCGAGGAGGGCGGTCCCGTCTGGGCCGGCGGCTGCGAGTACTTTGACCAGTGGCTCGCGTAATTAGGGGCGCGCGTGGGACTTCTACGTGGTGGCGTGGGGAGGCGCGTGTGAGCTGTCCATCCATTAGCGACTTTCTGATTCCGGTCCCATCTGCATGGCTAGGCGTTTTTCTTGCTTTTCTTGGGGGCTACACAAGGGAATTTCGGGGTGAGCCCAGGGCGAGATTTCCCACCCTTCTTTTGCCCGTCCGAGGATGTACTACAGACTGTACAACTGCGACTCGACTACTCACCTGCTCTGCTCGCGGTCTGACCTATCGTCGCCCAACGCGAGTGTGGCAACCTTGGCATTTACAACGGAAGGGAAAAAATACCCCCATTGCCCAGCGCAGGGGAGGCTAAATCCACTTGATATAATATATATACCCCTCGTCATTCACATGAGGAGCACACCTTGTGGCCATTTCCCGGCTTTTGTGCCGCCTGTAAAATGTGACCTGTGCCGACCTTGGGCTTCCACGAGGAGTGTTGGATGCGGCACGCAATAAAACAAGGCCACCGCTTACATGAAAGCCCGGGTGACCTAAATGGTCCGTCCTGTGCCACATTCTATAGTATGAACACCCACTACCGAGTGCCGAGCCGCCACTTAGTCCACGTTCTTGTAACCAGTGAACACAGTGAGGCAGTACGAGTGACCATCGTCACACAGCAGCATCAATTACATGAAAGCTGAATCTTGCACCTTGCCAAAGCCAGTCCCCAATGAACATGCCAAGAAGTACTCATGGGTCAAGTGCAACACGAGGCAGACACGCTTGCATCTAGGTTGAACAAGTCACAGTATTCAGAGTAGCAGTAAATAATACGTGCAAGCTTGTATGATTCGCAACTATCTTGGGCACGACATCATGCAACCCAGCTCAATCTCCATGTGGCATCTGGTCATCAGAGCCAACCCCCCTCGCCCTAGAGTCTTGTGTCTGGGCGAAGGGGTCAATCGCAACGTGGGATATTACACTTGACAAACGACGAGCTAAGCTTGACGCTTAGGCCTCACCGCAGTTGACGATGGTGGGGCGCTTGCCGTACTTGACGGCGCCGCTCTGGGAACCAGTGGCCTCGAGAGCCTTGACAACGTCCATGCCGGCCTGGTCAGCGACCTCGCCGAAGACGACGTGGCGGCCGTTGAGCCACGAGGTAACAACGGTGGTGACAAAGAACTGGGAGCCGTTGCTGTGCAGAGTTAGCTGTGGGCCCTCAAACGGTTCCCAATCAGCCTGGAAGCGCGCCGGCGTAAACTTACGTGTTGGGGCCGGCGTTGGCCATCGACAGCAGACCGGGCTTGTCGTGCGTCAACTTGAAGTTCTCGTCGGCGAACTTCTCACCGTAGATGGACTTGCCACCGGTGCCCTGGGAAATATGCCAAGTTAGATGTTGTCTTGATGAGGAGAGATCAGAAAGCACTTACGTTGCCGCGGGTGAAGTCACCACCCTGGAGCATGAACTCGGGGATGATACGGTGGAAGGAAGAGCCCTTGTAGCCGAAGCCCTTCTCACCGGTGCAGAGAGCGCGGAAGTTCTCGGCGGTCTTGGGGACGACGTCGTTGAAGAGGTTGAAGTTAATGCGTCCGCTCTGAGCTGTGGTCATGGCACACACGTTAGCGGCTTGGTTCCTAGTCGATGAGAGTAGGGCAAAGCGGGGTCAAGCTCCAGGGCGGATAAACCCAGGTGGATGGACGCGTCGGCAATGGGTGGAGGGACGGAGTGATGATGCCCGGAGGATTGTGAAGATGCTTACCCTTGACCTGGGCGGTAGGGCGGCCGTTCTCCATGACGGGGCCTGATGGTTGTCAGTACTACAGTTGGCGACGCCGCAGCCGGGCAAAAAGGTCATTTACCCTCCCACTCGATATCGAAGAAACTGTAGGCAGCACCGGTCAGTCGCGGATCGCGGGCACGGCCTAGGCGCACCCCATCGAGGGGCGGCACATCGAGAGCAGAACTTACACCTTGGTCATGTTGGCGGCGGTAGCAGAGAAGTATCTGATACGGTTGATGGATGAATAAGGGACAGAGGCCTTGGTTGCAACAAACTTGAAGGAAGTTGCTGATGGACGATGGAGTTGGGAAGAAAAGGTGGAAGAGAAGCCGGCCGTCTGGAAGGGACGAAGAATTGAGCGCGGGGTCGCCATTGCGGTTTCTGTCTGTTGCCCCGCCGTCAGCTGTGTGAAGCTCAAGTTCGGACCAATGGCTGAAGGAGAAGAGGTGAAGTGGGGCGAAAAGTACCCCGCCCCAGTCAATGCTGGCGCAGCCCATACGTGCTATGAGGCGGGTGCCACGGGCGCCCTGGGAGGACCCCTCGATTCGATCCCAGCTTCGCTCATTTCCATACCATGCCCTGTTTGCCTCTCGAGGGCGCGGCAAGGGATCGTCCCGGACAGGGCAGGGCAGCGTGGATGAGGTGATTGAGACAAGTTGACGGGCGTCGCGCAAGCTTTCCCGGCCACCGCATTGTGCGCCTTGGAGGAGATCGACCGAGGCCAGACACTGTCTGCGAACCCCTCTTTCGGGGGGGAGATGGCGTCACCTTCACCAATTCACGCTCCAGAGCTCCGATACGAGCTGGGCGGGCGTCGTGAGTGCAGGGAAGGCAGTTTGTGCGCACTAGCCGGCCAAGCTCCCGCTGCGAGCATCAAATCGTCATACGCAGTCCAGCCCATGCTTGCTCGGCTTTCCGACCTCCTGCGGCAATGCAAGCTTGTAAAGGGGGCTGCAGGCTGGAGGGAAGGATGCGAACAAGCTTGGCAAGGAGAAGGAAGGTGATCGGCGTGTACGTACAACTAGTCCGTATGCGCCGCACCCCCGTCCACCTCCTGCAAGGTCAGGTCAAGGAGGCCCGCCAACAGGCAGGAGAAAAGAGACCCGCCGGAGAGCTCCCTTCCCCATCGTGCATCGGCCCAGCCACCACGATGCTTGCTTGGCCTGCTTTGGACGCCCCGAGAGGTGACCCAGCCTTTGGCGCGGAACTCCCCAGCTGCCAGCGACCAGCGTGCCGGCAGGTCAGGAGCCACCCCACGCCGGATGCTTTCGCTTCGGCCTGCTTCGGCTGGGCATGACTTGGTGACAGAGCCTCGGCCAAAACCGCCGGGGAGCTATCCCGGCTGCGTCTCGTTCCCCGAGCTCAAAGCCGCCAGGTGCAGCATTGGCTGCGTCTGTGTCACCCTGCAGAATCGGTACGTCGACGGATATCAACAAATAACCGCTCCGGGGCTCTACAGGGCGGAGCAAGAAGGCTGGAGCCTGAGCATGCCATCATCGTGGCCACCGGCCTTGCCGTGGTGGCGAGCTGGACTGACGCGCCAGTCGAGTGATCCTGGCGCCCATAGACAAGACACCCAGCCGGCTTCTCCTCACCGCTGCTTCCAGGGGCACGACCGAAAACAACAGGATGTTATGGAACGTCGATGTAGCCTTGCTGCACTTGCCGCAATACTATATAGACCTGGCGGGAAAAGCTCCGAGGTTCAAGTAGGGTAAAGAGTACCGGTGATGGGAGCTCGGTCCTCGAGCTGGAAGACCATGACACAAGAAAATGGGTCCATACGTACCAAGTGGTAGCTGCTAGGAAAAAGAGTCGCGAGGTGAGTCACGGTGCGGGCCGCTTAAACTACAAAGAACATACAGGTCAGAAACGAGGCCAACGAGGTCTTCGAGGGGGGAAATGTAGTACAATTGGCAGTACGGCAAAGACAATTGGAGTGAGGAATCCCTTCGAAAGAGCTCATTGCGAGAGCTGTCGGCTCAAGACCGTCAAACTTTTGTTACCAGTCCGGAGAGTCCGTGCACGAGCCCAAGCTCCAATCAGCAGCCAGGAACCGAAGCTTCCTCATTGGTGATGCATACTTCAGTACTGAAGTACATAGCCTGTCTATACGTGCTCGGGTCCGGCTGTTATTTACCTCGGGCGAATGTTGTACGATATTGATCCAAGAACAACGGCTTTTCAGCTTATCCCTGGACTGTGGTCCGCGGTTGTCTTTTCATCCCTCCAACTTGGGGTACCGAAAAGTCAACGGCGTCCGTTATTACACGGCCAATAGCAGGTCCAATAAGTACATACATCATCGTCAGCCCCATTTAGGCCAGCGCGCCCTCCTTTCCGCTTTCCGTCAGCTTATCCGATAAGCGTAAGTCGCCCAGCTGGTATCAGCTGGCCAGGCTGAGCTGTCGCATTGGACTTGGACCGGGGACTGTTTCCAAAGCCCAAAGTGGCCTGAAGCCGCAGCGATTAGGAGTCGACATCTCGCCTCTCCTCACGTCGACTACATCGCCAGGCCGCGCATTCTTGGTCGCAATGGATTTCAACAGTTTGAAGGACCAGGTGTCCAACCTGACCTTGTACGACATCAAGGCTGGTGTCCGCAAGGTTCAGAATGGTGAGTTTTCCCGCCGCCCCCTTGCCATCCGTCCCGGGGCGCATTGGGTGCGATGCGCAATGGCTGCTGACGAGTTGCGCAACAGCCGTCATGAACTACACCGAGATGGAGGCCAAGGTGCGCGAGGCCACCAACAACGAGCCCTGGGGAGCCTCTTCCTCCCTGATGCAGGAGATCGCCAATGGCACCTTCAATTAGTGAGCACGCCCCCCCAGCCCGTAATCGCCAGGTGCCAGTCACCCCCCGACCAGCAGGGTGCACCACCAGCTTTACTAACACGGAATCCAACCTCCAGCCAGATTCTCAACGAGATCATGCCTATGATCTACCGGCGGTTCACCGAGAAAGCGGCCGAGGAGTGGCGACAGATTTACAAGGCCCTGCAATTGCTCGAGTACCTCATCAAGCACGGTTCCGAGAGAGTCATCGACGACGCCCGCGGCCACATCACGTTGCTGAAGATGCTGCGCCAATTCCACTACATCGATCAGAACGGCAAAGATCAGGGCATCAACGTGCGCAACCGAGCCAAGGAGCTGGCCGAGTTGCTGAGCGACGTGGACCGCATCCGCCAGGAGCGCAAGAAGGCCAGGGCCAACAAGGCCAAGTACACTGGCGTCGAAGGCGGCGGCGGTGGCGGCTTTTCGAGTGGCAGCAGTGGCCGCTACGGTGGCTTCGGCAGCGAATCCGGTGGGTACGGTGGAGGAAGCTCCTCGCGGGATTTCGGTGGCTACTCGGGCGGCGTGTACGGCGACGGCGGTGGTTTCGGTGGCCAGGAGGCCAACGATTACCGAGAGTCCTCGCGACGCGACGGGCAGTTTGAGGAGTACGACGAGTTCGACGAGGTCGAAACCGGCGCGTCGTCTCGTGCCAGCGCCAAGAAACCGGAGAGACCGGCCGAGAGGGTCGGAGTCAAGAAGACGACGCTCACCGGACCGGTCAAAAAGCCCAAGGAACCCGAGCCCGAAGTTGACCTCTTCTCCTTTGACGACCCTGAGCCCGCCCCGGCGGCAGCGGCGGCCCCCTCCAACGGTTCCTCGGCTCTGGCGTCGCTAACAAACAATGATGACGACGATTTTGACGACTTCCAGTCGGCGGTGCCGCCAACCGCGCCGGCTGCCCAGACCTCTTCTACGTCCGGCTTCGGCATCCCGCCCCCCATGGTTACTTCCAGCGCGCAGTCTACTGCTCAGTTCGCGGCTCCCCAGCCCGTTTCGGGCCCTCAGAACGCCAACATCAGCAACATGATGTCGGCCATCTCTCCACCGCCAAGCTCGAACTCGACTCCTGCCGCCAACTACTCGTCCTTCAGCATACCCGCCGGTAACGTCATGTCTCCGCAGGCCCAGAAGCCGGCGGGCTACCAGCCGTCCCAGCCCAACTACTTCCAGTCTGTCCAGGCGCCTCAAACGACCGGCTCGTCTGCATCGGGCATGGGGGCGATGTCGAGCATGTCGGGCATGTCGAGCATGACACCAACTGGCATGTCGGCTCACAACAAGCCTGCAGCTACGCCCTCTGCCAAGCCGGCCGCAGGGGGGGATCCATTCGCCAACCTCTGGGGAACCGCGGGTGGTCATGTCAAGAAGAACTCCACACCTGTAGCTGGCCCCAAATTGGGCCAGTTGGCCAAGGAAAAGACCAGCGCGTCGCTCTGGGGTGCTCCTGCTGCTCCCACGACCAAGCCGAACCAGTCAGCTGGCGGTGCGCAGAGTACGACGGGCAGCAGCGGGCTCGATGATTTGCTGGGCTGAGGGGTTGGCGGGAGCGAGCGCGAAGAACAGGTCGAGGCATACTTGTGTTTCTAGCGAGAGGACCGAGCCCTTCCTTGCACGGGCAAGATGACGGCATCGCGCCATCGAGCGGACAGCATATACACGAGTGAGCCAGGGAAATGGTCTGATTTCAGCTGATTCTTTAGATGGGCGTCAGGGCGTAGAAAACCATGTCTTTTATTGTGCATCTTGCGATGTGCCATGAAGTCCGGAGCAGTGATGCCAAGTAACGCCCGGACGGAATCTTGGGTCAGTGGTCTGTCTGTTTGGCCGCAACAGTAATCTAATCAATGATGCGTGTGCGGAAAGTCGGAAGAACACCAGAGGAACACCGAGTGAACACGCCCAGGCTGGTATGCCCCAATACAATGCTTCCAAGGGTCATCCCTCCAAAAAATAAAGGCCGCCAGTCAGTCTGGTAGTACACACACAGTATTGGGTTGGCCTGCGTCGACGTGATGATCGAGCCACCGCTGTGTCCCCTGCCTCTGTCATCCTGGTGATCGAGTACATAGTAGGAGATCGCTAGACGGAACAAGATTCGGGTGAGCAGGTTGCGGACCAAAGACCCACCTCGACAGGTGGGAAGCGAGCCCTATTACCGGATTCGGGACTCTCGTGGATCGGTATAAGTACGGTATTTGCGCGTCAGTCCAATAACATGCTCCGTTCGCTCCTGGTCGGTTCCTAATGCATGGGAGAACCGGGTTGCCCAGCCAGGCCGTACAATAGCAGCTACGGCATAGCCCCTGACGACGGGTGCCGCTCTGGGTGGGAGGTCGTTCTCCTTCCGGGCCGCCCAAGACACGCGCCCGAGTCTCCACCACAGCTCGACTGGCTCTCGTGGACCCGTTTGCATCTCCACACCCGGCGCGCATGAAGGCAGAGCCGCTTTGCTATCGCCCGGGAGCCGCTCCCTTTCCTTCCCAGCCGATGGGCAATCTCGCCTGCCCGTTTCACTTGCTGCAGGGTCGCCAGTCCGGCGGCCGCGCGGAAGGGACGTTGCGTGCAGCTCCTTAGCCGTCGGTCCCTGGTGTACACGTGGGTCTCGGGCGGGGACTTGGGATGTCCACCCTTGCCAATGGGGAGAAAAGCAGGGGAAAGAAAGAGGAAAGAGAAAGTGCCCTGGCTTCACCTCCCCCGGCCCGCGCTTACGGGTCTCTGGCGCGCGCACGCCAGGTTTGGTCTCACCGAGCGTCTCTCGATCTGACGTGCGAATCGGTTGGAGGGCCGAATACCTGGGCCAGAACCGTGGCCCCCAAAATCTTTTATGCGACCTGCGCCGTTCCTGAAAAAGAAAAACAAAAGGCTTCGGTGGTCGCTGGGTGCTCCTGGCATTTGCCCCGCCGGCGTACCCGAGGGCTTGGACTGGGAGCTTGATGGTTTCTGGTCTGCCTGTTCGTTTGGCCGAATTGGAGGGCAAACTACGTAGTTTATGCATGGTACCTAGGTAACGACGGGAAGCCTGCGCGCTGCTGTTTTGGGCGCATGGCACAAATCGAGTCCTTGGCTCGGCCGTCACGTCCGCCCGTCGCATCTCACGCCGGCAGATGTGCCTGCGTATTGACCGCGATTCTAGAAAATCAGTTTGCAGCTCCAGCGCCCTCTCCTGGCCGCAGGAGCTCCTCCTTCCAGACGACACCTCTTTCGCGGCTCAAAGCGACTCCGTCCCTTTGTTCCGTGCTGCCTTACCATCCGCAAAAGACTAATGGAACGCGCCATTTTCCTTGCTTGGCCTGTGCTGCCGCAAGGCCGGTCGCGAGAAGTTGGCAGGATTTCGTTTGGGTAAGATGGAAGAAACCGGTGCCCGTTCACCAATGTGGAGAAAGGTTCGCTAATGCATGGCCGAAGGATTATTTGTAGAAGGTGGGAGCAACTTTGGGTGAGCCAGGGTCCCATGTTGAAAACATAGGCACTCATGGATAGCTTCCATGCAATACGGCGCCTACCTAGAGGAGGCTTTGCAATCATAATGAATTCTCTTCAAGCAAAACTGCAGTACTATACCGCCCAGGAATGAGCCTCGGCCAGCAGGACATCACAGATTGCCATCCATTCTCGACTACCAAGACGTGGCTTGGTCGAAATAATGAATTCCTTTCATGCCGGGCTGCAAGGAAAAGTTGGCCCGGGACGTCCGCCCTCCTCGCAACCATGGCGAGCTGACAACATCCCCATCCAACCTCCCGGAGCAGTCGGAGACTTCGCGGATTAGTCGGGGACTCGCTGCCATGTCAAAAGCTAACGAAGTTTAAGAAAAGATCAGGTGCCGGTCTCCGGCTTTATTTGTAATTATGGTAGCATGAGATTTCCTTGGGCTCGTGAGTTGTTCCGGATCTTGACATGGCATGCAGAACAAGACAAGCATACCATCGGTGTGGACAGTCCAGCCGGGTTCGTGTCCGCCCGAAATTTATATAAGAACGCGCCGTCCGGCGGATGTTCTGAATGAAAACATTATAGCAACCATCTGAGCACCAGTACCCAGCTGATCTAATCACGGCATCATGGAGAACTACCTTCTCGTTTTCATCGCTTCCCTTTTCCTGGTCCCTTGGGGCCTCTGCCTGCCCCACGACCATGACAAGTTGGAAGTCAGACAAAACACGCCGCCGACGACAGTTTGCCCACGCACCCCAATTACCCCGGACAACCCTGTCTGGGTTTCGGGCGATGACGCCATCCTGAACATCCAGGTCAACGTCCAGTCCGAGACTCTCGTGGGCTACTTCTGGCTTGTGGTGGAGGTGGATTTGGGTGAAGCCTACCCGACTTCCTCGAGCTCCGGCCGTCTCCAGTCGGCCGGTGTCAACATCAGCCCGTACTACAACGCCGGCATTACGGTCCTCAACAAGACCAACACCACTAGCGACTACCAGATCTGGATCGACGTGGCCAATCAGACGACGCCCAACTACGGGAATCAAGGCGCCGATTACCTCTTCGACGGCCTCGCGCCCCGGGTCGAGATGCAGATCAACCACACCACAAACGGCCAGTGGTATCAAGTGGGTTGGACCAATGCCTTTCAAGGCGCCACAAACGTTACCCTGCCCGACTCTGAGCTGTACTATTGCGGCCCGGGGAAGTAGTTTAGCGCCTGCCCGTCCGACTCTGGGACGTTTATACCTCGTTCTACTGTCCGGCCCTTTGAACCGTTGCAAAGGGCCATCCGCCGGGCCTCGTTGCCGGCTCAAGACGTGGGAGGCGCGGGGGGACGAGAAGCCATCGAGCTTTGATGTCACCGTCTGTCAGAGCAGCTCTGCATCCAAATTGGAGCTTTGGGTTCCCACGGCTCGAGCGGCGAGCCGCCGCTGGCTCGTAGCTCAAGCTGTGGGAAGTTGATGGATCTTTATGGAGAGGTTCCGTGCTTTCTTTCGCAAGGGGTAGTGGTTACCGCGTGTGTTTTCTTGTTTTTCAACTGGTGTTCGCAACCGTAAGTATCGTGCTGTTTTTTGAACAGGGATTTCATTTCCCCCAAGTACAGTGCTTTTAGGCCCTCTTTGAATTAGACTTATATCATCCTAGCTCAACCACCACTCTCAAAGTAGACCAGACGACATGCGGCAACCGTGACAAATATGGAGACCGAACCTTGGCTCATGGAACCAGGACAACGAGTGCTGAAGTGTTCCTGAGATGAACCATACGGGATTCATGCTTGAAGCTTCTTAAGGGTTACAGAGTACTTAGGAATCGAAAGGCTAGTGTAAAAACTGCTGGTACTTGGATAGCCAGCATGAAGGTGTGTAACTTGAAGTACATAGCACCTACCTCGACCGGAAGAGTCGTCGGCAGTGTCAATACAGCCAGAGCACTTGCTTGATACATGTGTGCTATGCATATCTAAAAGGTACTAAGGTAAATAGCCGGTCGGATTGGGTGAATTGCGCTTCCCCGGCGACTCACCCGGCTTCTCTGCCGCGGCCGGGAAACGGGGCACAGGTGTCATCGTATCGTAGGGCTCCCATGAAAGCCGTGGCCATCCGGGATGAGGCTCCCCGCGGCTGTTCATACGACGCTAATAAGCGAAAAGCCAGCCCTCTGCACTGGGAAGGGTTCGCGGTATGCATGGATCGCGGGATCGTGGTTTGCGTGGGCTTGGCTTCGCACAGGTTTACCGGGGATCCTCCCCTGTACCCGGACCCGCATCCGGTACCTGCAGAGGGCCGCTGGAGCAGAAGCTAGGGTTGGGTCTCTTTCCTCCCCCGTTCTCCCCCATGATTGGATAGCTTTGTCCCCCGCTGCACCAATCCGGAGGCGCTTCCCTTAAGCGCAGCCGCGACGGCGGGTTGCTATTGGTCCGCCCCAGCGCGAACTGCAACATGGGCTTCTTTTTTACCCACTTCCCGCCCACTCCACCCCCAGCGGTCACTGCGATGAAAATAGCAGCGCGACAACCCAGGCCCCCTTCCCCGTCGAATCGGGAGCCGTCCTCTGTCGATGCCGCGCGATGCATGCCGATGCGGCCGTCCGTTAGCCGCGACGACGCGGTCTCGACAGACGCGGCGGCGCCAGACGACGGACCCATCTTCACCCTCGTCACCCTCGTCTGTCCATGTCTGTGCTTTGTTGACGCTGGGCCTGGGCCCGCCGACCGACTGTCGGTCGATATGGCCGCCCAGGATATCCCCATCCGGTGTTATAAGAAGACAGTCCGCCGTGTGGGATACCGGAAAGAAGAAGTCTTGTTCCTCATCACACCATCCTACCAAACCTCTTCACGACTTTTCCTTAGTCTTTCCTATCTCTTTCCTCTTTCCTCTATCTCTCGTTCTCGTTCCTGGTCTTGCTTGTCCTTCGAGGTCTCCTACGTCCCTTCCCTTTGATGGTCTTACGTCTTCAACGTCTTCTTTCCTGACTTCGACGAATTTCCTTATCGACGTCTTCCTGAAACGAGTTTCCCATCTTCCACTTTACGACATCTGTTTCGTTTCCTCACCGCAGTCGACCTGCTTTCCGGCCCCCTGAAGGACATCCACGAGTTGACCTCTTGAGACCGCGCCTCCTTCGTTCCCTTCCTCCCAGGCCCCCAGGACCTCCCCCCCTTTGAACGACCCATTCGCTTGAAACGGTCCAGTACCGTTCCACCATCTTTCAAAATTCCTTCACCACTGCTGCCCACCGCCGCCATTCCCTTCCCGCGGCCGCATTTTCCCCTGCGTACCGCCCTCAAGCTGAACCAGCCGCGTCCCCGTCTCTCTCTTATTACCGATCTCGAGAAGCCCATCCCGCTCAGAATGCGTTTCCAGGCTCCCCAGCTCGGCGCTTTGGGCGTGGCCTTCACCAGCTTGCGCGCGCTTCAGTTTTTTTCGCTTGTTGCCGTCATTGGCCTCACTGCCAACTTTATGAATGAGATTCTCGAGGCTCAGCGCGAGGCACCAGATGTGCTTATTGGCACTCTCACGGTGGTAAGTGAAACACGCGCCAAGAGTGCTCCTCCGAAACTAACGCCGCCGACAGGCCAGCACCGCTGCTCTCTACGTTGTCATCTCTTACATTCTCTACTACGACGGCCTGCTGCCGCTGTTGATCTCGGCGGCCATGGACCTCTGTCTGCTGGTCGCTACCATTGTCGTGGCCGCCACCATCGGCATGCCCATTTCGCTGCTGACGTGCAGGGCCCTTCCCGAGAAGTTGCCCTCGGTCATTACCTCCGGCGTCACCATGGTCTCCACGGCGCAGGGTGTCACCTACCGTAACGTTCTCGGCAAGGCCGTCAACTACCTTGCCTTTGTCGCCTCGGACCGGGCGCATTGCTACGAGATCAAGGCAATCTGGGGCCTCAGCATCGCCCTTTGCGTGCTCTTCGCCTTCAGCGGCATCGTCTGCGTCGGGCTCTGGCGCCGTGTCAAGACCACGGCCGGCGGCCCCAAGGATATTGAAGGCTAGGGGTGCGCGGGCGCGAGCGGGGCCTTTTGGTCGAGAAGCGAAGGAGCGGGTGCTGGAGTCGGTTCCAAGGAGAAGGGGGGTTCTTTCAATTTCGTGTCGCCGCCGCCGCGCCCCCAGCCCGGAGCGAGCGGCTTCACCTCGGCCCCCCCGGGCCTTTCCTATATCCAGCAGCAACAGCAGCACCCGCCCCTCTCGCGCACAAGTCTAGGCTCGGGCACCATCCACCGCACCAGCCCTGCCTTGCTGCCCGTCCTCGTCCAACCCGCCACGGCGCCCCAGTCGGCCCGCCACGCGCCCATTCTCCGCGCCTTCGACGACGGCGCCGACGTCATCAGCCCCGTGCCCGCGCCCCCCATCATGATCCACACGCGCGCGCGCCCCGGCGGCCGCTCCCTCACGGCCCGCCAGAGCGCCGTCGCCATGCCGCCCATCCCCGAGTCGCCGCGCGTCCCCAGCGCCGACGACGACGCCGACAACGACGCCATCCCCGCCGCGCACAAGCGGGTGCCCGAGCGGATCCGCACGCACGGCCTGGCGCCGCCGCCGCGCGACGACGTCGACGACGACGGCTTCACGCCCATGACCGCAGGCGGCAGCGCCTCGCCGCGCTCGCCGCTGCGCCGCTGGCTCAGCTTCGGCCGCCAGCAGCAGTCGCCGACGAGCCCGCGCGACGCCCTCGGCATCCCCGTCAGCAAGTGGTGGCTCGGCCGCAGCCCCTCGCGCCGCCTGGCCGGCGACGCTGACGACCTGGAACCCCTGAGCCCGCCAGCGGGCGCCGGCGCCAGCCTACCTGTCCCCGCCACGCAGCCAGCCGAAAAGAAACGCGGGACCGTGTGGGGCTTCATCGACGGCTGGTGGGATCTGAACCTGCTTGAGAGAGGCATGAGTTTGCGGCGGAAGTAGAGAAGAAAAGTAATGGGGTTAATGCGAAAAAGGAGAGGAAACCCCACCCTCCCCACGGGGAGATTCGGGATCGAGAAGAATCGGCGTTTTGTTTGTCCAATAGTCTCCACAGAAAATCAGGAGCTGGTAATGGCTTGGTTTGGGTTGCTCCTCGCGGGGTTTCCTAGGTAATTTGGGCAGTATGCCGTTGGGTAATAAAATTGGTTGCGAGGGTTCCCAAACTGATGTCTTGAGTGGCTGCTGTGACCGAGTCGTGTGTATCGGTTTCCCTGTCGTGCTCCTTTAAAGAGGTAATTGAAGGGCCGAGAAGTATAGGTTCATACAGAAAGGACCCAATAAACAAGAAAAGATGACTTCGGTCTCTGTGGGCATTCGCCTTAAACCTCTCTCAGGTGCTCGGAGTGTCGGTTCCACGGCCGAACTCCGTGGTGGCGACGCCGGATGTGACGCTATCTTCTCGTCCTGGCATTTCGCAGCTCCTCGGCGGCTTTCTCCCGCCACTGCCATGTCCTCAATCAACCCGCCGCCCAGCCAAAAGTCAGCATGGGTGGGAGGGGGTCCCGCCCGCACAGCATGGAACCCCGCTGAACGAAGTGCCCTCAATGTCGGGCGTTTGCGTGATTCCCACCTGTTGCTTAAAAGAACCTTACCGCTCTCGCGTCTATCGAGCCAGCCGGTATCGCCATCTTTACGCTTCCCAGGCCGCAGGGGTCGGCGTGATATTTATCTTCTTCTAGTCGAACCGCTCGGGCGTACCTTTGGCCTTTATTCTCCTCGTCCGAGTCAGAATCCACGGTGTCTGTCGGTGGTACATCCGCACCACTCGGAGTCTCCCTGCTTACCGGTGAACGAGCACCCCGGGCCTCCAAACGCGGTAGGGAACTAGAGGCTCTTAATCTGGTGAGCAGGCAGCATCCCGCTCGACGGCCCCGGGGTATCCGCCACCCTGCGGTCCGCAGTAATGCGCGGGCGATACGGCAGGGGGACCACCTCGTGGACGTAGCGCGGGAGCGGGGCCCTTCTCCCCCGGGGCGGACGGCGGAGGCGTCGGTACCCGTTTGCTTCTGGGAGCGCAGCCGCCGGGTCCGCGCCGGAGCGGATGGCCATGGCGGGGCCCCCGCCGCTCCGTCTCGGCGTCGGGCCGCGAGTGCTTGCCGAGCCGCAGGCGCGGGCGATCCCGCACACGGCCCTGGCCGCGTCGGCATCGCGACCAGCGTCTCCAAGGCGTTCAGGGTGTTTCCGCTATTTGATGGCGCTGGATGAACGTCGGCATTCTCGGGGTCGTACGCCGATGACTTTCACAACCTCCTGGGGGTCGTGTACCAACACGGCCATGGAGGTGACTTTGCCATAGCGACCGCGTTGGTGCCCCCCCAAGTCAAGGTAGGGCAAGCTTGCGGGCGGCGTCGGGGAGAGAAAGTCTGCCTGTTATCGAAATGGGAGTCGTAGACAACGCCTAGTGGCATCATTGTATTGGGCTGTTGTCTCGATGGTGAAAAGAGGTGCCGGACAGGCGGTTAAACACCGGGAAAAAGTGGAGGGTGGCAGAGGAGGGAAGAAGAAATCCAGGGAAACATCGAATGTTCTACGAGAGACCACGCCGACAAAGAGATTGAAGGACAGAAATGAACGTACCATTACCTCCCGGCAACGCACTCTTCTCGATGCATCCTTACTAAAGCTTTAGGCGACTGAACCTGCGAAAGACTACGCGCACGCATATAGGCTTGGGTCTTATAAACGCGGCTCTTTGGGTTAGGGCGGAAGCAAAAACGGCTGGAAACCGACGTGTCATATTATCTGACGCCGAGTATAGTCGCTCGTGCCAGGAGCGTATAGTCTTGGCCAGCTTTCGCCCGGATTGAATCATGTCCAATTGAATGAGTATACTATGACCAACTTCCCCAGAGTTCCCCAAAGTAAAGTATTCCAAGGCCTTGTGTCGTGTAGGTCGTTCACCTAGGTACCGAATCTTTAGGACGATGCGGGCGCTCGGTGCAAGTGTTTCACGTCGACGGCACAATTCCACACCCAAAAGAACACACCTAAAAAAAAGGTCGTTTTGAATAACATCCAATCGGTTGCTACTATACGCCCGCGACCGCTGAAATGGGCGTCGTCGCTGTCGATCGTCTCCCGCACGCGTCTGTCCGGCACGAAGCTCGGATTTGGCCCTTGGGCATGGAGGCTCAGCAGTTTCTCCCAACTCGCGACGACAGGCCGAGTTCCGATCAAGGTGACGTGCGTGTCACCTTACCCTCTCCGTTTGGCAGGCGGTTTCTATGCTTGACGCCGGGCGTGCTGGACGGGGGCCCGCCTTCCTGCAAAGTACGACTCGGTTCTCTCTCGGCGGCGGGTTATCTGAGAAGCCGGAGGAGTTCTTCACAATATGCCAGCGAAGAAACCGAAATACTGGATTCGCATACAAGCAGCCAATAATCTCGTGTTGCCATCCCCCCTGCTCACCGGAACGGACATGGGATTGGTGGAGGACTCATAGACTAAAGCAGCCGTGAATCAATCGGATTGCAGATGGACGCTTCCGAAGCAGCACCCTGTACTCGGTACAGGGACAAACAAGTTCATTCGCCATCTTCCGTTCTCGTCAGCTGCAGAGAGGTTGGCCGGCGGGTTCACTGTCGCTTCTGGCGGCAGTGGGGAAGAGGGGGACAGATGCCCATCATGTCCCGATACCCCTCGAAGTGCAAAGTTCCTCGTTCCCTTTCGTCCTATACACTAGAGTTGGCACAGACGCGGTGGCGAAGTGGCCAGATGAAGTAGGTGCCTTTCCCTTGAATCGTCCTCGCTTGTCGTCGCGGGAATGCACATGAGCTTGAGATATACCACGGCTACCGCTTTACCTTTGAGGGCCATACAAAGTATTCCGACGCGTCCTTTTTGCTGACGACCCTTCTCTTTCTCGCCCAGTCATGATCGGAAACCTATTCCTCCTATCGACCCGGCCCGGAGAAGAAAGTACGCAGCCCGAAAAGGCACGTGGGGGAAAGGAAATGGCCGACAATGAGCTCGCGGAAGCGATGCAGCTACTGTCTGTCATGTCGCCGAACGACATATTGCCCCTGCTGGAAGAGGCAGTCGAGCTCATGGCGCAGCCAATTCTGCCCGTCATTTTCGACAGTCCCGCTCCGCATTCGGGCGGGCGAGAAACTGGGGGAGCCAGTGGGAAGTGGAACTCGATTGGGGCGCGCGTCGATCGTTTGGTGGCAAAGGTGCAAAGTGCCGGGGCCAGCACGACAGCCCACCTGCCGCCCATAATCGGGATGGATCTGGTCGACTCCATCGCCGACCGGATCGAGACAGGAGGCGCCCACGAGGATGCACCCAAGCCCGAATACCACTGGTCCGCCCCGGGGCTCGGGAAGGGAGTGGAAACGTGGCTGGGCCACCTGCCGGGAAAAGTGACCGACGCTTTTAAGGGTGACGGGGCTCGCGGGCCCGCCGCCAGTGGCCCCGACGGCCCAGGTGGCGATGTGCCCCGAACCCACGGGGCCGCCGCGGCCATCGACGCTTGGCAGGGCGCCGCGCTCGCCGGCCTCTTGGACGCCCACGCGCTGCCCAAGGGCGACTACAAGCGGTTCGCGTCCGACATGGGCGGCCGGGCGCTGCGCAGCGGTACCCTCGGCGAGATCCAGGCCTCGCTCCGCGAGAAGCTCTGCGGCCACGGCACCGCCCTCGACCTCGCCGTCGGGTCCGGCCTCGACGCCGTCAACCTGGCCCGCACGGGCGACTGGGCCCGCTTCGGGAAGAACAGCGGCCTCAAGCTCGCCGCCGGCCTGGGCACTTGGGGCGGCTCCGCCGGCGCCACCTATCTCCTCGGCGGCGCCGGCGCCGCCCTGGGTCTGCCTGCCGTTCTGCCCGTCGTCGGCGCCTTGGCCGCCGGCTCGGCCGCTCGCTGGTTGGTAAGCCAGGTCCCTGGCATCAGCGGCGAGACCCGGCATGAGCACGGCATGAGGGAAGCGGCGTGTCCGATTGGTGCCGCGGCCGACAAGATGACGCAGCTCCGGGATGAACTCGGCAGCATGAAGAGCTCGTCGCCCGAGGCGTTTGGGAGGTTTTTGGAACTTTTACGCACCGCATCATAGAAGCCAGAATAACCCAGGCTGGCCTTTGATAGCAGTGGATGATGAGCAATGAGTACATGACTATTACGATTAGGTATCCCGCCCAAATTGACTACATCCTAACCACGAAGGGCTTCAGACTGCTTTATCTTCTATTACCTGCATAGCGATGTTACAGATCCCATATGGTTGTCGGAAGTGCCGTAGTACTGTCACTCCCACATGGATCCCCCGGATGGGCGGCTGTTCTTGCCTCATTGACCCAGCGACTGCCCTGAGCTCTAATGGCGACAGGACGCCTTTTGATGAGACGGCGGAACACAGTGATGAATTCTTCTTTAATCGGAATACCCTGAGGCCTCGATTTGTGTAGGACCTGGATGCTTACAGCGGCCTCCGTGGAAGAGAAAGACCAAGTTTCGGCCGCGCCAAAGCAGAATAACTGCGTGAGGCAAGGAAGCGGTTGAGCCGCCGCAACTAAACGTCACGAATTCCTCGAGCGCCTCCTGAACGAGACGTACATGCACAAGGCAGAAACTACACGCGAGTAACAATACGGTAAGTCTCGCCCCATACAGCCTGAAAGGCACGCGGGGCAGCCTGGGCGCTGTGACAGACAATGCCCTCGCACCAAATTAGGACGTACTGCCTTGAAGTACATTTCGGTCCATCCAGAAGGCGAACGAATACAGTCGGTGCAACATGGCTGAAGTCGGTTACAAACTGACTTTCCGTACGCATCGGATATCCATTCGTCCAATTATGTAGCAATCTTGTGCTCTCGGGAAGTCCCTGGCCATCGCCGTCGACTTACTAGCAGTGCTGTGATAGATCCTTAGTTTCTCCATAGATATCGAGCCAACTCCAACGTCCAAAGCGTGTAGAGCGGCTGGGAACTCAGATGCTCGCCTTAATATATGTTTTCGCCATCGCACTTTCCCGGTGAGACGGATACGTTTCTGGCTGAAAGCAGGCCCTAAGGGGATAATACTATGAAGAGGTCTGCGATAAGAAGACTGTTCAAGTGAAGAGTGACGAGGTTCACTTTGCTGGGCGGGCTTAAGTGGGTCTTCTTGCGATTGCGGGTGGTTGAAGCATTGTTATTCCAAGCGACAATTCAAATGCCTCAAAGATCTCGCGCGTGACCACACACTTCCAAAACAGCACCATAATGCTCGAAAACGCCATCGAAAAGAAGCTGGGGGCCATTCTCGCTGAGAAAACATGGATCGGTTTCGACTTTGACGATACCTTACACGAGTTTCGTCGGGCCTCTTCGGCGGCAGCGGACGCAGTTCTCGGGGCTATGCACAAGCGATAGGGCGTGCCCTTGATCCGTCTCCAAGCCCGCGACCGAGAAGTGCTGCGGGCAGCGACGGCCAATGCCTTCGCGGACGGGAAATCCTCTTCCGAGTACAGGCGAGAGCGTTTCCTCGCGGTGGCGCGCCACTTCGACGCGCCGCTGGAGGCGGAGGGGGCCTTCCTGGACGAACTCGTCGGCCGCTACGAGGCGACGCTCGAGGCGAACCTCGCGCTGAAGGACGGCGCCGAGGCCCTGCTGCAGGCCCTGCGGCGCCGCGGCCGGAAAATCGCCGTCGTCACCGAAGGGCCGCAGGACGCGCAGGACCGCACGCTCGAGAAGCTCGGGATCCGGCCTTACGTCGACTTCCTAGCCACGACCAACGGGTTCGGCGTGGCCAAGACCGAGGGCCTCTTGCGCAAAGTCCTCGAAGAGCTGGGAATCGACTCCCACCAGATGGCGTACGTGGGCGACAGCGAGGACCGCGATATGCGGCCGGCCATGCGCGAGAACATCTTCGCTTTCCACCTCGTGGCCCAGGGCGAGTGCGACCTGGAAGCACCCCAACCGCGAATCAATTCGCTGCGTAGACTTGAATCTATCCTGCTGTCCCATTCTCCGCAGAGTCCGAATCGCCACGACGGACCGGCCGTATAACCAGGGCCGGAGCTCTCGGCTCTTGCGCCGTAACCCCTCACGACGAGGGGCGGCAACAACGACTCCTAAAAGAACATACGTGCCGTGGATTCTGGTTCAAATGAATAACATCATAGCGCGGGACGGAATCCCCAAGATTTGGACTGACCACCGAGAGCTGGGTATCAACGAGGATTCAAATGCCGCGTCTAGTCGGACCTCGCGCTCATTTCTCACTTTCGTGTTTCATCTCCCTCTTACAGTTCGCACATGCCGTCGTGAGGCATACCCGACACTGCAGAGCGAAATTTTTGGTGAAGATCTGACAACGCGCACAACGATGCCGGCCGTCGATCTTTGGCCACCACGATCCTCCGTGTGGGCAACCCCGGGGCCCGGCTCTCGCGGCGCCGGTGTACGGGCGCGCGCCTGGGCCCGGATTACGGGGACCGGCCTGTTTCTCCGTTCCCTGGTCGGGGCGGGCCTCCGTCGGCTTGGGCTTGGGCATCTGGCACGGCTCGTTTTTGTGCTCGTTTTTTTCTCGAAGCTGTCGCCGCAGCTCTTCGGCCCGCCGCGCTTGCTCGGCTTCCTCCCGGCGTCGCTGGGCCGCGCGTTCGCCTTCTCTCTGCTCCCGCTCCCGTTGTTCTCGCTGATGCTGCTGGCGTTCCTGTTCTCGCCGTTCCCGTTCACGGCGTTCCCGTTCTTGGCGCTCTCGCTCGGCGCGTTCTCTTTCGGCCCGTTGTTTCTCTTCGCGCTCTTTCTCGGCACGCTGGCGTTCCCGAGCGTCTTGCCTGTGAAACACTGTGGTCGCAGCTTTTAGTTCGGCTTCGGCAGTTAATATCCGTCTCTCGATCTCCTTGAAATCTTTGATTAGTTCGTTCAGTTGTGCTAGAAGCGATGCTCGCTTGGCCTCGAGAACCAGAAGTCCCGTCTTCCGGTCTGCCCGTTGCCTTTTCCTGCCTTCTTTGGCCTCGGCCGAATCGGAGGACGCAAGGAGCCACGCTAACCAGGAGTTTGCCGCCTTCTCCTTCTCATCGTCCCTCCGGTTCTCTTCGTTCGATTCCCAAATGGACTTTGCGACCTTGTGGATCTCTAGCTTCAGCTGTTCTTGGCCACGCTGGTTTTCATCCCGTGCTCGACGACGCTGATCGAGCTCCGTTGTCCTAAGGTTGATCTGATCCCTCCAAAAAGCCGCGGTGCGATTCAAATCCGGTCCCCAACCGCCTCCGTTTTCCTGATTTGTCCGTGGGTTGTAGCTTCCTCGGTTCTGGTTATCACCTGGACATCGGCTGGGTTGGTAATCGCGATCGTACGTTGCTCGCTTGGAAACATCGCTCAAGGTTTCGTATGCTTCAGAAAGCTACATTTTCTCGCCTTCAGTATATGGAAGAGGCATATGAGTCGCGCCAGTATATCACGCTCCCCGCCGATACGTACAATCTGGAATTTTCTGGTCGCATCTTTATCATGGAGATTCTTGTCTGGGTGAGTCTGCCGTGCCAATCGATGGTAGCTGCTTTGAATTCCCTGCAGTGTCGCAGTTTGCGGGATGCCAAGGACGGCATAGTAGTCTCTTGGGTTCGGTTCCATAATTGTGGCGGCCTGATACAGTAGAACGAGTTTAGGGTTGAGAATGATGATGGAGGGCCATGAAACGCTCAGGTTCAAATGATCGGTTATGAGGGGCAGGATCTATACTCTGTTCGCTCTTTGTTACACACAGGTTTCGAGGAGCGGGGTGATCCATCTCCGCAGCTTCTGATTAACCCGTCTCTTCCCATTGGACAGTAAGCGAGCCGTCATCACGGGAAACGCTCAGGAGACAACGAGTATTAGAAAATGGAAGTGAGATGTCCTAAATGGGTCGATTTGTCATGTGCAGTAGAGCTTAGGGCGCAGTCTTGAAACTAAACTACCACTAATGTGTGGCTTGAATATTCTGAAGTGGTGTTCCGGCCATCATTGACAGCCGGGTTCCGAGACGATGACACGGAGTATTTCTAGGAATGCCTTCATTATCCACGTGGGAACATCTACAGGTTCCTACAGGTATCAGGTAGAACAAGCGCTAGTGACGAACTGGGCGCTCTATATATTTCGTCGTTGTCATGGCTCAATGAAACCTCTGGGACATCACGTGCGAGTTACGAGATTTCCTGGTGATCTTATGCTTCTGAAAGGATTGGTCAAGCCCTTGGGACGTTCTAGGAGCCTCAGAATGCCGACGAGCTTCATTGTAGTCATGTAGTCTTATAATTTTGTGTCTCCGTCGTCTTGCTAATGAACCTCGACGACTGCGATGGTCGAACCCGCTTGCGCTTGAAAATCTGCTTTTCTCTGGTTCCTTTGTTGGATGAAAACAGCAGGGAGTGAGGGCGATGGGAAGGTGACTATCAGCATCTGAGAGGCTACCGTCGCGCTTCAGTCATAAGCGATGCCGCGATACAACCTTATCCCCCAGGCGGTACTAACCGCCACCCTACTCTTCATCGAGAGACAAAACTGCCCAGAAGGTATGCATACAGTGGGTTCGTGCACCACGGAGTGACAGTTCCTGCACCAAATCCTTCACATTGTCCGAGAGCCGCAGAATGTCAGCTTCGACGTCGGGATCGAGGCCCGCTTCCCTGACCTGGTCCCGAAAGCCGTCGGCCTTGACTATCAGGGCCTCCCAGTGGCCGTCCATGTGGGCTTCGGAGGCCTCGACGACGCCGGAACGGCGCACCCGCCAGCCCTCCTGCTCGGCGAGGCCGACGAGGCGGTCGGGGAGAAGGGCGGCGCGCACGTTGGGCATGTTGAGGGCCTCGGGCTGCTGGTGGGCGGCGTGGAGGCGGATCTGGGCCTCGGCGGCGAGCTGGTGCGCCTGCTGGTCAGGCGTGTCGGCAACGCCCGTGTACTCGGCCAGGTAGACGCGGCCGACGCGCGCGCGCGCCAGGCTAGCGAAGAGGGTGCGCACCATGGCCTCGCTGTCAAAGTACCAGAGGCTGTGCATGGCGACGGCGGCGTCGAAGCGCGGCGCCGACGGGTCCGCCAGGAGCGCCGGCGCCTCCGTCCTCCGGAACCGGATGCGCTGGCCCAGCGGCGCCGCCTCGATGAAGCGCCTCGAGTCGCCCGTCGTGATGGGCGCACCGTATTCCGGGGGCCCGTTGTCTATACCCGTCACCTGGCCGTCGGGTCCGTTCAGCAACGCCAGCACGAGGCTCGACTCGCCCTGTCCGCAGCCGATGTCCAAGACCTGCGAGCCCGGGGGGATCTCCCAGGCGCGGCATATCTTTAGTCGATGTTTGAATCCCTCCGCAACGTGTGGCCGGTCTTTCTCGTGATGGAGACATGAAGTAAGGAGCTCTTCGAGAATAGCCTGCTGATCGTCCGCCATCTTGAGAGGTCTGGAGTCTGGGCAATCTGGAGAGAGGTCAGAGTTGTCGCAACAGAGCTTCAATCCCGGGCGCGTCTTATAAGTACTTAATCTACATGACTTGGGCAACAACGCGTCAGATCGTTATGACTCAGGGCACTGAATGACTCATTTGTAGCGAGGAATATCTACTGATAACAAGAACGCGGGGTTGAGCAGAAGTAAGCACCATTAAAATGAGCGGTTGCCTCAAAAAGGCAGGTGAAAACGGTGCACTTGTTAAGTCCAGCCAATGGGGTATCAACGCAAGAAAGCGTTGCAGCACTAAATAAGTGAAAGAGTTGACGGGCCCTTACAAGCTTTGATCTGCATCTCGATCTTCCTAGGTTGGCTTCTTTGCGTTACTAGCCAGGCCAATCCATGCCCCTACCCATCTACACTTGACGAAAGTGGAGAAGCCGTATAAGCATGCCAGCGAAAGTGAGAAGTGTCATATTTTATATGCATAGCTTTAGTACCACCGTTTATATCGGCTCTGCTGTATGTAGCATGTTTTCAAGCGGCAAGAAGCGAATTGATACCATTCACCATTGAAGGACAGCTGTGACGCGACGGTTGTATGAGGTACGTAATCCGACCTCCAGCGCGGTTGTCCCTAGTCTCTAGCTACCGACTTATGATGAGTGAAACATCAACTAGCAGACGGTACCTTAATAAGAGCCATGTTTATCACTCAATCTGTTGGCACTCCGGCGGCACCTATCGGTCTCTGAATGAGGGTATTCATGGTTCCATGATCGTGTGAAGAGTCGGAGAACCAACTTACGAGCACATGGACTGTGGGCTGCGAAGAATCGCAAAGGTATCGCGTGCTAAGAATTCCATGAACCGAGATGACATTCTGCTCCCTGTTCATAAAGCCCCGTCACCGCCCCCGTAGCCAAATCCAATATTCCTTGCCGTTCTTTCTGTGTTCAAGCCCAATCAGATTGAACCTTTAGCACTGGTATGCTTACCTGTCACCCATTCCTGTGATTCGATGAGCAGGCAGGCTTATTACTAGCAGAGCTGTTCCATTAGTATCCATATACCGAGCTTTGTAAGTCTTGGCCTGGCGACCCCAGAGCGGGACCACTTGGCAGGAGAAACTTCATGACCCTAGGTGTTACCGACTACATAAGTAGATTGTAATTTGGGAAAACCGGCCTCTAATCGACACCCAGTGTCCCGTCCATATAAATCCGTCCCTCGTCCTCGGCCAGCTGCCGACTGAATGGGAAGGTGCGGCTCTTGCACCCTTTGAAGCCGCCATGGGATCAGTGTCTTTTTATCGACTAAGCGACTAAGCGACTATTGCACCGTTAAAGCTGCTGCGGGATCAATGTCTTCTCTCACAAGCGCTTCTATGCTTTATGGACTTAGTGGCCCTTTATCGCATCCCATTCCGCACGCATCACCTGGCGGTTTCGGACTTGAATGCATTTAATGGCCGCGGCGCCAGATCCCAGCACCTTCGAGCCTCGGCTCGATGGGTGCCCTAACTTGGCATTCTACTTTGAGCAGGCGGTGTTTTCAATTATACCATCGTCGCTGTTTCTGGCTCGCGCCGCGATTCGGCTGGCATGGCTCTTTCGCCAGCCTTGTCTCGTGCGTACTGGCTGGCTCCTTGTTACGAAGCCGGTAAGTCCTCCCAATAACTAATGTCTCTGCCGGTCTGCTCTCTGACCGTCGATACGAAAGACTCTCGCTGTTCTGCTTTTCTCCTTCGAGTTGACCTTGGTCGTTCGCTGGGCAAAGCCATTGACCGCCAAGAACTAGACGTCACTCCATGCCGCCGTTTCGGAGCTATTATGTGCCTCCGTCGCCGTCCTCGTTTTGTATACCGAGCAGAAACACTCAATCCGATCTTCGACGCATCTCAGTGTCTATCTATTCATCTCTGTTTTGGTGGGCCTCGCATAGCTAAGGTTATTATTCTTGCTACCGCCCTAAAACTTTGCCAACGTGGTGCACATCTAACAGCAAGTCTGACAATGAAATCCACTCTGTTGTTGCTAGAGGAATACTCTAGGTTACCATTCATGACGCAGGATTCCGAAAATACGCCTGCAGAATCCGCTAGCGGGCCGTTGGACCGGTTCGTCTTCTGGTGGCCGAACCCTTTGGTTGCTACCGGCGCTCGCCGGCTCCTCCAAGTCGAGGATCTTGGGTTTTGTGATGATTCTTCGCCCCGAGGCAAGGAGGAAGACTGCCGGGTTCCTCTTCCCCCAACCCTTAGACCAGGTGGCGCGGTAAGGCATCGGAGGTGTATTCGAAGCAGGGCTGCATATCGTTTCTCTACGCGAAGGTAGAAGTAGCACCGACGAGGGGTATCTAACCTACAAAGACCCAAACGGCATCGAAGGGTAAACGATGGTGGTAATTACATAAGCACGTATCTGCTTGAATTGGTTCGTTACCAACAGTATCCTGCGACTGCGGTTGATCTAAAGTCGCAAGGGGAGCTCATACCCTGTAAGCGTAGCTGTGTGTTACATGTGCTACTAACCTGCCTTACAGCCGGCTAGCCTTGCTACGTACACGGTACCTAGGCACCCACAGCTAACAACATGCACGCGCATGTATGGATACACGAGGCCGTCGCAGACCGCCAAATACCACACCAAGCAGAGATCTCCCATCCAATAGCGTGCATTATTTCGTCTGCCTCTATTACCATTGGCGGGCACTTGACGCGAGGATGGTAGCTCGGGCAGTCCGGCGATGGCAACGGGTTGCTTCCGTGACGAAGCGAGAAGCATGGCCTCAGTGAGCCAATGCAATGTTTTTCGCCTATCACCCTGCGCGAAGTGCATGGAGCCGTGCAGGGGACATATGACGTGCGGTGAGGCCAACCCACCAAGGTCATGTCCCAACAGGGGCGACGGGGTTCCTAATTGCAGCTTTCTCTTGATCATTGCATCTACTCCTGGTGCTACTCCCCAGCCCAGCCTGGTACTTCATCTACCGAGCAGCGACCAAAACACAGCCCACGATACCATGGGCACGAAAACGTCCAATGTAGCGATGACTCATCAGTACACAGCATAGCATGGGAGAAACCTCCTACTACATATGTCAGTTACCTTTCTCAAAGTACTTTTAGTGTGGTGTACATGCCCCTCAGCGCTCGTAGTCGAATGTGTAGCCCCTTTCGGGCCCGTTGGGACCTGCGTAAAACGGTCTGGCAAGGAACAGGCGCGGTCGGCCGATCCAGTGCACCTTCGCCGGCAAGAAGTAACTGGTAGGTACGCCAGTCTTCTAGAGAAAAAGGCAGTGCAGAGAGCATGAATGATAATGGGAGGGCAGTTAAGAGGGCCTGCAAGAGGGGTCTTCTAAAGCGCCCATTACCAGCTTTGCCGACGTAGCTACCTCTTTCATTAATCTCGTGTTGCTATAGTACCCCTTACCACTTATGTACATCTTATCAGTACGTGTATGGTGAACGGCACTCACGAGAAGGAGACCGTATAGGATAGATTACTTACCCAGATACTCCGGGTACAACTACCATAGGTACGAAAAACCTTCCCATCACACTAGCGTCGCTAACTTCGTCAGGGCCCACTATTACATAGCTCGTCGGTCAGGGTGCCCACTATTGCATAGCTCGTCGGTCAGGGTGCCCACTAGAACCAACCACTAGAGCAAACCACTTACATCCATCCCCCCCAATCTATACCCTCGCGAGCCCTTAAGTCTCCAATGCCGGGGTGTGTACAAAGCCCGGTCATTACGTCGCCCAGGTTGCTCCTGCCCGGATGGAGGCCCCGGTGCCATTAGGCAAAGGCCAGGCAAGGACCAAGTTAATTCTTAGTCGGCTGGTGACTATTTTTCTCTACTTCTACCCTTTCTCCCCAAGGGGTGGGCGAAGGGAAATCCCACTGGGCTCGCGCGATCCACTACCACCACGCAACCCTAGGCTTACAATCGTACCACATACCGGTATTTAGGAAAGAGGTGTTCAGAGTAGGGGACGTGCTACATCATCCATGACTGGTGGCCCACGCAAGAGGAATTGAGACATCCTGGACGGAGCAGGGAAGACGGCCTAGCGCCGACGCCTGGGCTGGCCCACGCAAGAGGAATTGAGACATCCTGGACGGAGCAGGGAAGACGGCCTAGCGCCGACGCCTGGGCTGGCCCACCGGTACGGGTGGGCTATATGTCCGATGCCACCATCCCTGGTATGCGTGGCTGAGAGGTCGCGCGCTTCCCATAGGTCAGTGGCCCGCCGACGGGTGTTGGTAACGACAGGGGCCTAGCTATGTTCATCAGGGAACGCACCTCATCCTATGGAGTGCGGGACGTACCCACGTACCAGCCGCCTGGCCAGGCCTGGAAAACAGGTGACTCTCCGACTGAACGCAGCCAAGCCCGCCCGGCAGCGCTTTCCTCTCTGCAACACCCCGTGATTGGCGGGATTAGCTACTACGATGGGTGGATAATGGATTTTGCAGGATTGGTTTAAGTGCCATCGACTGCTGGCAATCCCGATGCGGAAAGCCCTGGAACGACAACGCAGTTAGGTCTCCGTTTAACACCCCGAGAGGAACATAAGTCAGGTGTATGCACCGGCACAATTCCATCTACGACTTTTCCAATATCCAGGCTCGCAGCTGCTTCCTCGCAACTTCTTCTTTTTCCGCTTCTGCCTCTTCTGCTTCTGCTTCTTCTTCTGCTGCTTCTGCTGCTTCTTCTTCTTTTTCTTCTTCTTTCTCATCTATACGTCCACCAATAGCCAGTATCGCCCGGAGACTTGCATCCCAATTACCTCAGAGATGATGGAGTCCTTATACCAGGTTCGTCCCACAATGTCTTATAAATCATCCATGCTTGCTGAGCCGCGGACCCAGACGCCTGGTTACATTGAGGAAGGCCGACTCCCTGACAACGAGGATGGTCCTGACCCGCTTGCTGACCTGGGACCAGCACTCCTCGCCGAACATGACGCTCTCGGGGGAAAACAGTACGTTGAACCTTCGCCTTATTACGGCCTGCCGGTTTTTTATGCCACTTGGTCTTACATGAACATGGCTGGGAGTTAACACGAGACGCAGGCTCGTCGACGTCGGACTCTCGCAGTGCCTTCATCCTGGGCCTAGTCACGCTTCTGGCCACGGTCACGGTGGTGCCTCTTGTCGACAAACTCGTTTTACCGTGGCTCCTCGAACGCCGTCGTCTCCACAGCGCCCGCCGACGGCTGCGTACCCTGGGGGACCAGCTCGAAGCCGCGGCAGCCAACGAAGAAAACGCGTCCCGCGACTTTGCGCAGGCTACTCGACTGCCTACCTCAGGAGCACCTCCGGGAGCCCGCATCACCGACTACGAGTTGCCACAGATCCCCGCCTTGGCTCATCTCGACAGCATCCGGGAGGCGATGCCGCCGCAAGCCCTACCGGTGGCACACCTCCCCAGGGGGTCACCCTTGTCGACGATTGAGAAACTGCCTTCGCGGACCCGGCCTTCACCCTATTTCGTGCCCCGTCCGCCTCATCGGCCCACGCCCCGGACGGCGCCCCCGTAGGCCACGCCGGGAGTACACCTCCCCGGGCCGGTTATCCCTGTGGATGATGGAGAAGCCGCCTTCGCCCATTAGTGAGCAGACAAGCCATCCTCATGGATCAGTGATTGTTTTCTTTAGCAAGGTGTTTAGAATAGAGCATTTCCGGCGAGATTGGACAATCGCGCGGCGTTGAAGGGGGTGGTGTATATACATGGCAAAATCGGATGTGACATGAGCAACCCTTATTGCAGTCCCAGGAGTATTGACGAGAATCTCACTTTCTTAATTCATCTCAATCACCACTGCTCGTCACGTGTCGCCTTATTCGTCCCATGCAGAAGCGAACAGTCGTCACGGGTTATGTCCAAACTTACAATGGATCCCTGTCAGTCCCAAGTCCCAACTGCCGAATGCGGTAATCGGGCCCAACCTTGCACCACTTTCGGATGGCTACCGAGCGCAGACCATTAACCCCCGCAATTCCAGATCTCTAGCAAGATGCATGTCCTGCAGTAGCAGCGGCGGCGGGGCATCAGGGTCTCCTTTCCAGAAGCGCACATGTCTGCTGCGGCAGCAGCTCCTGCCGACCCATTCCCACAGACCTCAAGCCGTGCGACTCCATTGCCATCGAAATGACACGACAGAAGAAGATACTCGGCATCATACCGTAAGTTGTGAAGCCCGAGGGTAGGTGTGGTCAGGTACGCTTAGCGAACGGTCTTGTCTCTGCTAACGGTTCTAGGCGAAGCGCCGTGCCGGTGCCGATCAAACCCCTCGGATGCGATCCACCCGTTCGGAGATCCCATCACGTAAAATCTGCTCCATTTCCCGTCTAGGCAGCTGCGGCTGCCTTCAGGGCTGTCGGCTGTGGAGCCTCTTCTTTCCTCACGGCGGTTTACTACATATAGGCCAAAGGCACTGGTTGCAAAGGTTGGGCGCCGCTCTTATAAGAAAGGGAAACTCGGCTTCTGCTCACATTACACGCCTTTCCGCTCCAGGCACTTCCGTGTGCCTTTTACCCAGTGCCTCTATGCGACGAGAGTCCCGACTAGCATCCTCCAGTTTTGCCACACCCGACCACCTTCGTTTGTGTCCGATTGCCTTTTCCCGCTATTCGACATGGTCAGGGTTACGAAACCCCGTCTGCAGATCGACAATGTTGTCGACAATGAGATCGTCCACCAGAGATGCTTACTGGTGAAGGGCACCACCTGCGGCGGCCCCTCGGCCGCAGACGGCGGCTCCAACGCCGAGACTGTTCTGGTGGTGAAATCTCGAGACGCTTTCGCAGAATGGGCGTCGCAGGAAGAATGGCCCGTGATAAACGACGCGTTCCGTTGTCTCGTGACGCTTCAGCCGGGCCCTAACGAGCTCGAGCTCGAGATACACCACGGCGCCGAGCTCTTCAGTTCGGTGAAGTTTACTGTCCAGTACCACCCGCTTCTACAGCTGCCATCCCTAAATCTGGCCATCATTGTTGCCAAGGACTCAGCCGACGCGCCGACCCAGGAGGGCGCCGACTCCGGCGCCTGCAGTGCCTTGGACACGGCCATCGCCAAGCTGCGCACGACGGCTTACATGTGGCAGGCCTACATAGCCGAGACGATGCGGGCGGCGGGGCTGGGTCGACGCTCCTTCCGCCTGGACGAGGCGTGGACGGTTAATGTCGCGACGGCGCGCATGGATGCCCGGGCCCAAGTCCACGTGGTCCGCAGCGAGCGCACCGCCGCCGAGTTACGGAGCCTCGACTATGGCCCCGGGGAGCGCAGCAGCAGTGATCGGGACCCTTTGATGTCGCCCTTCGAGCGGGACCTGGCCGCGTACGGCGCGCCCTTCGTCGGCGACGCCCGGCCCGTGGCGGCCGTCATGGTCTTCGACGAGGCCTGGGAGTACGCAGCGGACCAGGATGGGACCCTGGCTGACGTGCCACTCGCTTGGTGCAAGCCAAACCGGCCCGAGATCTCGTTCTGCCTCTTCAGCAGCCGCCTGGCGTACGCTTGGCCGCGCTCCCGCCAAGAGGTGCCGGCCTGCTTGCTGGACACGCGGCCGCTCGGCCGCTCGGCCCCCGTAGCCGGCTACCGCGACCTGACGAGGGAGGAGGCCTGCGCCGATGGTCAAACCGAGGTTTTGTTCCGCTTAACAACCACCTGGGGTTGTGTCAATACGCTCCATTTCTCGGGCAACGCAAACTGGAAACACACCTTCGTGCCGACGGCGGAACCGCACGACACCCGTTGGCGTCTCCCCGAGGGCCTTCGGCTTCGCCTGCGCGGCCACTTCAGGCTGCCGGGTGATAGGCCGACAGAGGAACCCCCGAGCCACGGTCTGGCCCACGGGGAGAGTGACGCCGATGAGGAAAGTGACGTCGAATACGAAGACGTGTACGAAGACAGCGTCGACGAAGACGACATAATCACGCATTGTCTGATCGATGACGACGACCATAAAACCTTGGTCATCACCTACCGGCAGGGCCTGGCCCAGGTGTGTCTGATACGCAGCGGGAACACGGTCTGGGAGCATAACTACTACGTCGGCGCCCTGCCGCCGGCTGTGGTGCGCATCGACCAGGACGATGTGTCGGACGCGCTGGAGGGCTCCGACGCCAGGCGCGTCAGCCTGCGGATCACGGGCATGGACGGCCACTGGCGCGAGGACGACATCGCGGACCTCTTCGCCAGCCGGCGGGCGCCCCGGGCCGCCTAGTCGACCATCGCCGTGCCCGGCACCTCGCTGGCTCTCACGCGGCATACGGTCCGCATACCGGAGCTCGAAGACGACGACGGGGAAAATGCAGACGAAAATTAGAAGAAAATTTATTACCCCTAATATACCTCGTGGAGGGTGTAATCTGATGAACGCCACATGCTTGGACGACCACTCGGTTTCGGAACGGTGGCGCCGCAGCGGAACGGCGTGGGCCCCTAGACGGAAGCGCCGCACGGCTAGCAGAGCCATTGCCGCGCCGTGATTCTGAGGTGAGGAGGCCGGGGGCCGAGAGGAAGCGGGACAAGGCTACGAGGACCGGCCGGGTGTTGGACACCGCGCCGGGCACCATATGCAGCAAAGCATAGCCATGAGCCAACAATTCTCACTTGCTGGCTGTAGGTGGGGAGCATACCTAATTTCGGTTCCATCTGTCGAGTCCAGGTGGCCGATAAGGCGCTTTTCAGACCGGTATATAATTGGGTGATATGGTATACGTCCAACTTCAACACCATGCGAGAGTATCAGTGCATACGGGACGTAAATCGCAACGAGCCTATTCGGACGACCCAAGACCGTCCATGCGACGCAATACCTTTCATATAATCCGAGACCGTTCAGGGACGCCCTCTACGTGCACACCATGCCTATCGCTTGCAGTGATTAGCTAAACGACATGCGGGCTATTGGAGGTGGCCAACCACCCATCCTTGCGTGTACGGAGCCAGCGACAGCGGCGGCCGACTTGCATCTGTGCCGTGGCTTGTCCCTGAGACTATTTACGTGCAAGATGAAGTGGCTGTGAGTCTGGATAGGCAGCCTTGTATGTGTCTCGCGTGGCTACGGCGCCCCGCCGGGGTTTAAATAGGTAGGCATCCCTATAGAGTCTGAGGACTTCTTTGACTTCCATCCCCATTCTGTCCTCGGGCGGGGCATACAAGCATAAATTCACCTCCAATGTCCTAAAACCCATCTCCTCTTCCGCTTCCTCATCGTCCGTGGCTTCCTCCAGCTGGCTCCCTTCCTCCTGGATACCCCCCTGGCAGAGAATACGGCGAAGACGAGGATGCAACGTTCGCCAACCAGGCCGACGCTGCGCCTCACCGCAGCCAGGCAGACCCAGCTGTGGTCGCCGTAAGGTCCAGACATCTCTGCAAGAACCACGGCGACCGCTGCCCTCCGCGATGGAGCGAGTTCCCCATAGTTGAGCAGGAGAACAGCCATCTAGAACAGCAAGCCGAAAAGCTTCCCATCCTCCACCGGCTCTATGTTTCTAGCAAACATTGGGTCACTCAATGCTTCGCCGTCCATGATCCCAACATGCGGGAAGTACTCGCCGGCGTCCTGAAAGACTGCGAGGGCTTGGACACGGAGTATAAAGCCTGGGAGCTTCGCCCGCCCTTCGCACCCCTGGTGTACCGCTGGTCCGACCTCGTCAACTTTCCGCTCGAGGCGCCGGCGGGTCCGCTCAAAACTGCCGCCACGGCCCTCGTGAGCTTCTTGACGCCCATCGTGGCGCCTTACCGGGCAATTTATCTTCAGGCCATGGGGACGAGCAAGGTGTCATACGTATGGATGTTCTTCGCGCTACATACCCTGGTAGTCACCAAACTCTATGGCGTCGACGCCGTGTGCAGGGTCCTCGTTTGCGACCAGGTGGCTTCAAACCACTGGGATATTCACCTAGGATATGTCGATTGGAATGGAGAGCACACCTGATAGGCCGGTCATAGCGTCAGGATCCCGCACTTCCGCGGACGACAAAGGGTCACGGACCTGCCCCCATTTCCCATGTCATGCCTCGACGACGCGGAGAGTACCAGGGCTTACTTTTTGAAGCGGGGTCGCAAGTTCAAGAGGCTCCGTAGATACCACCTAATGTACTGCCACCAGGGATACAAGGTGGTACTTGGTAGGCAGCGGCAGACCCAGCCTTTCTCTGGCAGAGTCTGCATTGATACCTATGCTCACTACGAAATTTGCCCCGGCTATGAGAAGCCGGCCTTGATACCGTTCGACGCTCCTCGTGGCACTCACAGTCAAGTTGTTAATGATGCCCTTGGGAGTCACCCAATGCCCATTCCCGTCCGGGAGACTACCCACTCCCTAACGAGATCCAGGTTCCGAACGGGGCCCGGTTCCACAACTCCCAGTTGGAGTGACGACAAGGGTGGCCGACGTCCTGACTTTCGAGAACCATCCGAGCGCACAGAGAACCTCTCACCTCCGACCAATGAGTAGTGTCTGATGGCGACGCCCTGGATCGTGGGTTTTGACCTCAAGTCGAAGAAGTGGTACGATTTCCAAATCGACGACCTCGAGGATGTGGACTGGAACGACGACACCTTGGACCAGCTCGTCCTCCCCGGCGGCGAAAAGGACCTGGTCTGGGCTTTTGTAGAGAACAAGACCTCCTTGCGAAACCACTTTGACGACTTCATCCCCGACAAAGGCCGCGGGTTGGTCATACTCATGTTCGGTCATCCCGGGGTCGGCAAAACATTCACGGCCGAGGCCGTGTCGGAGAGGGCCCGGGTGGCGCTCTTTAGCATGACCGCGGGCGAGCCAGGCGCCAGGTCGTCAGATGTAGAGGAAAACTTGAAGTATGCCCTGGAACTCTACGGCAGGCGGAACGCCATATTGCTTCTCGACGAGGCCGAGGTCTTTCTGGGTACTCGCACGAGCCAGGGCATGGCGCGGAACGATCTTGTCTCTAGTAAGAATCCCCTTGTTTCACCTCCCTAGGTATCTTGATACCCGAGAACATTCGCCCAATGAGGCTTTGTCGGTACCTTAATCCTCCTGACCAAGCTAGAGTACTACCAGGGCATCACCTTCCTCACCACCAACCGAGTTTCCAGCATCGGCCATGCCTTCCGGTCGCGCGTAGACTTTCTTCTGCCTTACCCAGACCTCTCCAGCCATACGCGATGCCGTATTTGGGAGAACTTCATCGAGCATACTGGACGGGTCGGGTTTGACGTGGATAAGGAAGCGCTGGAGAGACTGTCGCAATTTCAACTAAACGGACGCGAAATTAAGAATCTCGTCAAAAGCTCCCAGCTTCTCACCCTCATGGACGGTGGTAAAATATCTTTGCATAGTTTGGAGATGTTGGCCAACAACCGCATCAAGGCATTGGGCATGTTCAAGGACGGCCTGTGAAGTCAAGCAGTTTAGCTATCATGAGCATCCTTCTCGTCCAGGGCTGAGGACCCATAGATGCTAGGGCCCTCCATTCATCACACGTATTGTTGGTATATTGGTGATAGTTTGCAATAGTGTAGGAGTAGCAGAAGTCAATGGGTGATAGATGTTGCGGCCAGCGTTAATACGGTCCGTGATGGAGTACAACCGTAATGTAGAGGAAGATAGACCATGCGTCGGCTCCAGCTCATCTCGAGCCTCATACGGTACCAGAGAGCGATAGGAGCACGCCTACTATACCATCTTTCCTGACTTATACACTGGTTCTAACAAGAATACTTCACCTCCCGGCGTCTTCGGAAATCATATTAAGGACACAACGAGCGGGGAACAGTACCTTTCGGGCTTCCCAGTTACAAAAGGAGCCCCGGCTTCCCAATAAATAATCCTTTCTTTCTTTTCTCATGAATATACTAGTAGCAAAGTATCGCATATCGACCCCCCGATAATACTTATCCGGGCGTCGCCCTTCTACAGAAAATCTTCCTCTTTACTTTTCCACGGACGACGACGACGACGACATGAATCTGTTGAGTCGTTTCATAAAGCGCATTTTCTCTTCTAAAAAAGCAGACAGTCGCGATAGCCATGAAAAGACGACCTCTACGAGCATAGCCAAGGCACGAGACGAGCCACCTCCGTATACAGACTCCCGCTATGACGGGGTTCCGCGCGAAGAAGCACACGCTCGCTGGAAGCAGTATCTTCATAGCGAGACCATCTACAACCTCGAAGGATTCTACGACACTCTCGTCGACAAACTAGGCAGTGCCACCGTCGCCAAGTACGCCTACGACGCGATTCGTCAGTTATATCTCACTTTCGTCAACTGTCTGTTGGAGGGCTACATTGTCTTCCATTACGACGGCTCAGCCGACCTGAAAGGGAAAAACCAGTATCTCCCCGAGGCACGGCGCAAGTGCACAGCACTACTGGTCGATCTGTCCAATGTCCTTGCCCGCCGCGAAGAGAACACGTTCTCTCTCGCCACCGTGGGCAAGGAGCAGACGCGCAAGACGGGAATCGTGGGGCTTGCCGTTCATACACTCTGGAGAGTCGGAATGGCATCGGCGGAAAAGTTGCTGACCGGTTCTCCGGCGCCCCTGGTTCTGGCCCACCGGCTGCTTGCCCATTGCAACAGAAGCGCCCAGCATATCTTCGTTTACCATACCTTGGAGCTGGAACCATCGGCCGAAGACATTGCGCGGCTTTCTCAGGGCGTCCGTCGGGATCGTCCGTCTCGGCGGCAAAAAGAGGTGACTAAACGGCGGAGCCCAGCCGCCGGAAGACTATTGCGGATAAGCAGCGGGAAGGAGACCTCGCCGCCGAGGCCTCGGCCATGATGGAAAAGGTGAGACAAATGTATGCAGATTACGAATCCCTGGCCGAGGCGTGTGACGACGAGTATGACGGTCAATACGACCTATTTGTCAACCAGTACGAGAAATTCCTCGAGGTGTCGAGGGAATGGCGGGTGGAAGACTTGAATGAAGATCAACTACGGAGCGTCGTTCGTCGGCTGGACAACACGCACCTAGCATTAACCGCCTCATGCATTTCGACAAGCAGTTTGACGTTGGCGTTGGAACAGGCCTACCGTGCAACGAGAGATACCACGGAATGGATGCAAGAAAGCTTGGTGGGATAATTCGGCAGAGGGTTTCCGAACTGGGCCGAACGCGCCCATGTACAGAATACTATGGCTACAGAGATCCCGTGTTGGAAGCTGGGTTCGCTGATACTCGAGCGATGCAGAGACGGGTTGAAAACGGCTTCCTGAGGCTAGGCAAGGCCGTACGAGCACACACGGGGGCCCCTGTTGGCAGGCGATGTAGATCCACATGATTCTAACCGTCACATCAATTACCCGGTAATCCGTTCGAGGCTCCCGTACTATCATGATGAGTAAGGCAACAGCATTGAGAACGCATCCCCCCATAACCAGCCTCATGACTCCGGGTTTCATTCCCATCGAGCGCATAAAGAAGATATGACGCTACATCATAAGATCATCCACCCCTCCGGTCCCATAGGTTGGATAGAAGCTGTTGTATCCAGAACCATACTACCATATGCAACTCCAAGTCTAACCACCATTCACAGCTGGCCAAACTTATCGGCGGCGTAATCCGAATAGATTCCTCTAGCCGCCCATTGAATTACGCCTCGTACGCCGCCGCCGGAGCCCACGCATGCGGTCCTGGGGTCAGTGGCGGCAATAATTACCCACTCTCGGCTGACCCCGAGACGGATCCATTTCCACGTCTCTTATGGGAAGTACGGCGACGGGGCTATAGCGTGGTTATGAGTGTATTTGATGCATTACCGACGATATCACAGTTGTCGCTCCTGGACGGCAAGGGGCAGGGTGGCGTCCTTGCGGCCACGATGGCCGAAGCAGGCTGTGCTGTAGTGCCTTGGACCAGCATCCTTGTCCGCAGCACCAGTCATCCCACAGATCCGCATGCCTTGCTGTGGTCCTATCGCATTTGCCTGTTCATTGTACCTTCTACTGTCCAGGGTTTCCTGTAGCACCCTGGCGCTACATACAGCTAAATTGTTCAACGCCAAGGGCGCTTAACCTGCTCTCCAAGCTGTCCCGCCATGCTGCGTTGAATCATGTGGTAGGACTTTTACTATCCAAGGCAGTTGCTGGTGCAGTTACTGAAAGATTAGCAGCCCAGTATGGCATCTTTATGCTTGGCGCACACAGTCTCGAGGCCCGTAGCGATCCGGCTCAAGTTGGGGCCAGAACGCCCCGCATAAGTGCCCGCGACTCGCCCCGCTGCTTGCAGCTTTCCCATCAGCTTTTCCGCAGTGGTGATTCGCCCATACCAATGGGAGGTCCCCAAAGGCCATCTGTTCGGGGGGGAAGGGGCGGACGCATCTCAGCATAGCCTACAGACCAACCTGCTTCTAGAGCGTGCCTGTGTCTCGGCTGCGCAATCATGGAGGAAGCCAGTGTAACTCACAAATCCCACGATCGTGTTTTCCAAGAGCCAACGTCGGGTCTTCCACAATGACCGCCGTGGAACTTTTCATCCATCTGTTTGGGGCGAGTGTCGTAGCCCTGCTAGCTGCGTACGTGTACCAGCTATTTTGGGGGGCGCATTCCTCACAGCAACAGAGACTGGGCCCTGGTAGCTGGTCACTTGGCCAGCGCCGTTTCCGCGAATTGACGCTACGCGTGGATGAGGTCCCGGCCGGAACATCTGCTGCGAAGCTAGAAAGCGAGCTACAGTCGATCGTAGCCACGAGTCCGGACTTACAAGGCCAGCTCGATGGTTTCGTCGTGCGCTCGCTTGCGCCGAGAGACAACACCTGCGCGCGCGCAACCTTGACCGTCGGGACGCTGCTTCCGGAAGACCAGCTGCTAGTCCGCCTTCAGCGTGCCAGCAAAGAGTTCCCGTACCGCTTCGACTACACATTCTATGGCGTCCCATCGCTCTGTGAAGTTGCAAGCGGTGTCGCCTGCGAATCTACGACGAACACTGGCCTAATAACGGTACCAGACAGAGATTTAGCTCCCCTACGAGCAAACAACTCGGGAACTGCGTCTTCGGCAGCGGATTGTAAGTGACCCTAGGTTTTTTACTACTAGATACATCACTATATGCTATTGATATTCTAACAACTCAAATAGCAAGATTGGATCCATCCATAAACCAAGGCGGATCGTACTACAACGGAAATGCTACCGTCCATGGAGGATCCTACCACCAAGGCAATATTATTAATATTCAGGAAACCGCCGACCGATGCCTCGCCGACCTGCGCGTCACCGACCCCCGCCACGACAAGGAGCGCATCCAGAGCACGAAAGGCGGCCTGCTCGCAGACGCGTACGTCTGGGTGCTCAGCAACCCCGACTTCTGCCAATGGCGCGACAACGAGGACCAACGGCTGCTCTGGGTCAATGGCGACCCGGGCAAGGGCAAGACTATGCTCCTCTGTGGCATCATCAACGAGCTGGAGGAATCACCGACGGAGGGAAGGCGCCTTGCCTACTTCTTCTGCCAAGCCACCGACGGACGCCTCAACACCGCGACAGCCGTCCTACGCGGTCTCCTCTTCATGCTTCTTTCCCAGGACGCCTCCCTCGTGTTACACATAAAGAAGAAATACGATACCGCCGGTAAGGAGCTCTTCGAGGATAAGAACGCGTGGCAAGCACTATCCGAGATCTTCACGAGCATCGTCCGAGACCCGAAGTTACGAGGCGCCTATTTCATCATCGACGCATTAGATGAGTGCAAAGAGGGACTCGAGCAGCTTCTTGACCTGATTAAACAAGCTTCAAGTTCCTTCGGCCCTAAATGGCTCATTTCAAGCCGTAACGAACCCCATATTGAAAAGCAAATGCGCTCTGTTACGAACCGACTTTCGCTCGAGCTTAACACCGATTCTATTTCAGCAGCGGTCGAAAGCTTCATCAATGTCAAGGTATCCCATATTGCAGAAGACCAATGCTATCAAGGGAATACACAAGACGAGGTGTGTCGATACCTCTCATGCAATGCTAACGGCACCTTCCTCTGGGTCGCCTTAGTCTGCGAGGAGTTAAGTAAGGCATATGAGTGGGAAGCTGTGCAAATAGCAAAATCATTCCCGCCAGGACTTAGTCCCCTCTACCAGCGAATGATGAAAAAGATCTCCGAGTCGCGGTATGCAGCGCTCTGCTATAGGATCCTGACTTTGATCGCAACCGCATACCGGCCACTTTCCTTCGCTGAGTCGACAGTCTTTATCGAGGAATGGCAAGGCATGTTAGGCAATATACAGCCCCTCCACGATATGATTCGCCTTTGCAGCTCGTTCCTTACGGTGCGCGAGGAGACGGTCTACTTCGTCCACCAGTCAGCGAAGGATTTCTTAATGAAGGAGCAATCGGCCATTCTCTTTCCAGAAGAACGAACAGCCGTCCATAGCCAGGTCTTCTCCAAGTCAATCGAGGCCATGTCTCGGACGCTGAAGCGCGATATCTATGGACTACAGGACCTAGGCATCCCTATTAAGGATGTCCCTCAACGGGTACCCAACCCGGACCCACTGGCGGCGATACGGTACGCCTGCATCCACTGGATTGACCACCTGATCGATGCCAGCAAGGCTCCGGACAGAGACAATAGCGTACGAGGCAACGAGGCAATAGACAGGTTCCTACGGGATAAAGGTCTCTACTGGATCGAGTCGTTGAGTTTACTCCGGGGCATATCAGAAGGGATGCTCGGACTAGAGAAGTTAGGACGACATTTACAGGTAAGCTTATACACATCTCTTACGAATTCCTACACAGCTAACAGGACGAAGGATCAATCGGGGGCGGCCAGGCTTCAAGCGCTCGTGAAAGATGCCTACCGTCTTCTGCAAACCTTCCGGCCGGCGATCGAGGGCCGGCCGCTTCAAGCGTATGCATCGGCACTCGTATTCAGCCCGAGGAGAAGCCTAATATGCGGGCTGTTCGTCCACGAGAGGCCGCAGTGGATCGAGTGTAAAACAGAGATGGCGGAGCAATGGAGCGCGTGCGAAGCGACGCTCGAAGGCCATACAGACTACGTCTGGTCGGCGGCCTTCTCGGCCGACGGCTGGCGCGTCGTCTCGGCGTCGGGCGACGAGACCGTTAAGCTCTGGGACGCGGCCACGGGCGCGTGCGAAGCAACGCTCGAAGGCCATACTTCCTCCGTCTACTCGGCCGCCTTCTCGGACGACGGCCGGCGCGTCGCCTCGGCGTCGTACGACCAGACCGTTAAGCTGTGGGACGTGGCCACGGGCGCGTGCGAAGCAACGCTCGAGGGCCATACTTCCTCCGTCTGGTCGGCGGCCTTCTCGGCCGACGGTCGGCGCGTCGTTTCGGCGTCGTACGACCAGACCGTCAAGCTCTGGGACGCGGTCACGGGTGCGTGCGAAGCGACGCTCGAAGGCCATACAGACTCCGTCTGGTCCGCGGCCTTCTCGGCCGACGGTCGGCGCGTCGTCTCGGCGTCGTTCGACCAGACCGTCAAGCTCTGGGACACGGCCACGGGCGCGTGCGAAGCGACGCTCGAAGGCCATACTTTCTCCGTCCGCTCGGCCGCCTTCTCGGCCGACGGCCGGCGCGTCGTCTCGGCGTCGGGCGACGAGACCGTTAAGCTCTGGGACGCGGTCACGGGCGCATGCCTTCGTACCTACCGCGTCTGCTACACCTTGACTGTTGCGTTTGATCCGACCGGCACCCGGATCCATACCGACGTGGGCGACATTGCCGTCGACGAAGCGATGCCAGTGGATGTTGATACACACCTCTCAAAGCTAGCGCCAACGCCACTGAAAGACTTCAGTCTAAGTGCCGATCGCGCTTGGATCCAGCAGCAATCGCATCCGGTTCTCTGGCTCCCTCCCGAGTACCGACCAACTAATTCCGCCGTGTTCGCGACTAAGCGGAGCACGAACCTCGTTCTCGGTTGCTCGTCCGGTCGGGTCTATCTCTTTCATTTGTCACGCTCCTGACTCTTTCTAGATAGCTTCTGAGCCTTAATCTTTTCTTATCTTTTTAGAAAGGAGGGTTCTAGGGGGCGGCCTAAATTATATACCTCGCACTGTTATAGCGGAATCTTCGAGAATAAGGGACATCAACAAATTGTAAAGAATAGGTAGCTCGTCTTGAATGTAAACGAATACGGCCGTAGTCCGTAGAAGACTCCTGTTGATTATGATAGACTTTCCGACAATGGTACACAGCCGAGGATACGCTACTTGCCGGCTTAGCTAGAACCTTCCGTTACACGGAGCGACGCCAGACGATCCGTTCAGGATTGATACGCATATTGACTAGCAACTGTGTAGGGTATCTATTGAGTATAGAAGAAGGATGCCCTTTTAACTCTGAGTAGGGAAAATAGGAGGACATTTATACCTGCTATCTAATTAAGAAGCGTCCTAATTAGATCATCAGATAATATCTGTCCTCCTCGACATTAGATAATATCACGCGGTCCGCTTTAGGATTTCACGTATTAAATGCCGGCGTCCAGAAAGAAAATCCACTGTCCTCAGCGGTGCCGTCCTCGACCCTTCAAACTCTACTGGGTCTCCTTCCGTTCTCAGTACTCCCGTACCAACTCCGCAGATCCTTTTAGGCTCTTCTCCGTCTGCTAGGCGTTGTGCTCGTGATCGTATCCTTTCCACTTTACTAGGTACTCCGTTCGGCCGCGACGCCCCTTTCGGTGCTTAACGAGCCATAGACGTCCAAGCCTCCCCTTCGATAGCCAGTTCCTCAAAGCCACCGCAAGCCGAGCCGCCCCAGCCACCCGCCGCGCCTTTCACCGTACCTCGGACCGTAGCTGACATCCCGACGCGAACCTCGCCCATGCTACAAGGCTTAGTATAGCAGAGGAACGAACTAGAGCAGGCGAGTGAAGCTTTCCCTCTGCTTAGGGCGCGGGACGGCTCATGGCTCCGCCTACCCTACTACGCATGGGCTCGGTCATCGTTGCGGAGCAGGCCCATATCGTAGCTGGTCGTATCGCTGGGTCCACGAAAATCAATCTACGAGTGCCAGTCCAAACCTGCCCCAGAGACTAGGCTTAAACCCACTATCCTACCGCTTCGGTCGTAGTTGCCCGTGTGAGCATAGCCGAACGCGATGGAAGGCACCGAAAGTACGGCCTGGATTCCATGTTCGCGTGCGCTGGCCTGTTCTGCCACGAGGGGCATCTCGTCCCGACAAGACAGGCCTTCCGGCGGACGAGGTGGGTTGCCCGCAGTCTTGAAGGGACAGCACAGTGTTGCACGGCTCTAACCATGAGTTCAGGCATCTTGCCCTCGCTTGAAGCAACCATGTGACGATACCCCGCTCACGTCCCGATAGTGATGGCGCCGCAACACCAAGAGCAGCTGGCACATGTGACTTAGTAGCTCCCATGAGAACTCTCTTAATAATAGAACATAGTAAAGAATCTGCATGTAATTTATAACTAAGTTGAGAAAGACTGGTATTCTTATTTTTACTTTCTTCTCCTAGCAGCCGTATGCGGTCCTAAACCGCAAACCTCTATTCTTTCACTACTTCATACACTAGTAAAAATGCCAGCAAGAGCAGAGCCTAGGAGCATACCATCATAGTAACACTAAATCTAAGTGCTAATCCGGACATAGCCTATCCATTTCCTCCAGACTAGTCCTCGATAGAGACGACCACTTACAGTCTACTAAAGACAACGGACACTATGCTAAGATAGAACAATATGGGGCCATAGAAGCGGGCAAAATAGTCTCCGTGTTGGTATTCAACTCGCTAGTAATAGGATTTACGAAGGAGGATAGGCGCGTATAAGTTGAGCCTCGTTAATCGGATCTCGCCGTAGCGGTAACGGGTCGAGACGTCACGGTCAGAGATCGAGGCCAGATCCGCCCGGAAGTAGCAGAACTGCTCCAATGTGACATCACTTAAGAGAAGCTGCTGGTTAGGTTCCTATATGATTTGAAAGTCGGACTCGTAATGGATAAAATTCCGGTATGTTCGGAGATAACCAAGGGTGGCTTAACGCACGCGACGGTCATGCTACGTGTCTCCGGTGTTATCGCAGGAGAGAAAGCGCTGCTAAAAGGAGTGGGATAGGATGTAGTAGGGTAGTGGCTTCACGAAGGCGCGGTCGTGGATCCATACCAGGTGCAGCTTAGGGTCCTCAGTTACCACAATCGTTCGCCGTTTGGCTCGTTGCCGATGGAGGGGGGATATGCTCGCGCTGTTCTGCTTGGCCATCCACCAGAGCCTGTCGGTCATCTTATCCAGATTGTCCGAGCAGAATTCCTCGTCAAGAAAACTCCGGATGCGGTGCCGGTTGTCGAGCGCGATGTGGGGATACCCAGGCAAATGGGGGGCGGGACGGGACGAGCCGAGGTCCCCGCGTAGGTCAAAGTTTAGCTGGTGTTCGACACGGGACGGTGGCGATAGCTACGAAGAAGCCATAGTGGCGGATGGAAAGGAGGACACATAGACATAGGTTCCAACTGGAAGCCGGGGGCCAGGAAGGCAATGAGAGGGTACATCACGCGGCTCTCCACAGGTTGCAGGGAGATGGTATCTTGGGTTCGGAGGCTCGCCATGCGCGGTTTTTTCCATCGACGACGTCGACAACAAGGCACTCAGGAACGAGTGCGACTTGAGGTCCAATCTACGGACGAAAGTAACAGGTGGAAGGCACGTAGAGCCGTTACTTATACTCGGAAGTGGCTCGCGACCGTTATTGTCATATCGTTGGCAAAGAGTTTACCCTGTTCTTTGCTTACAGGAACCGCCTTATCTACCTCTCCAGTCCGAATAACCTCGCTTTTACCTCCTGGGGCTTCCCTATTGCAGAACGATATGCCTAACCGTCTGGATTTCTCTGCTCCAAGTCCCGTCTTTCTGGAGCCTCCGCGGGCTTTCCCTGGATTTTCCTGCGTCTTCTCTAACATACGCCTCAAATTGGCGGTAACAGGCGGAAGTCGCGTGGCTGTCAACATTATACACGCGGCGGGCGCGTTCGGAGAACGCATCCAGGCCCCCAAGTGGCCACATGGAAGGAGCCAGGGTACCGAGACGTGCTTGAGCCCCTGAAGGTACTACCATGTTCCACACTCACTTTCCGACTGTTCTTCAGTAGTTGTTCCACAGCGAGTTTACCCTCAATCGAGGCAACCGATTGTCCAACATTACGACTGATGCCGTGGTATTGCCATGTCAGCTGCCTTTGAGCAGCAGGCCCTTGATTTCGCATTCGTTTCCCACGCGGCAACAGTCACCGCGAAAACCTTCATCGTGAGATGACTGCTTCTCAGCAAGCTATGGTTGGGTCGCCGTCTCAGACGTGGCTGCGGTCTGCCCCTCTGCAGGTGTCTCCTCCGGCAGCGGTTTCTGGAAACAGTAGGCCAACGTCTGGACCCAGCCGGGAGGCGTCAGCGGCACGGGGGCGTGGACCTGTTTCCAGTTGGTGCCCTCTACCTCGGTCAGGAGGTGGTGGACGTAGCGAGGCCCGTGGATACAGATAAGGCAAAGCACGCCCCCGGGCTTGAGGATCCGGAGCACCTGGAGTTTTGTTTCTTCCGTGTCAGCTTCGGGGTTCGGCTGGGCCAAGCGACGGCGACGTGAGGCCGCCCCACAAGGCTGCTGCTAGCATAGGCCGACTCACCTCGCGGCTGTAGGCGCTCGTGTCCTCGCGGATGGAGTCCGGAATGCTTTTGAGCAGGTGCGTCGGCCCCCACGCGCACAGGGCGTAGAAGGTGCCCTTGTCAAAGGCCAGGTCGAACGAGTCGGACGCGATCTGGGGCATGTCGCGCAGGTCGCACGGCAACCACCGCAGCGCCGGCTCCCGCGGCGCCATCTGCTCGATCACGGCCGTCGAGAACTCGAGGCACGTCTGGTCCGTGTAGCCCCGCGCCAGCATATCAAAGGGCACCGTCTTTCCGACGTTTTTCCAAGCGACGTCAGCCAGAGAGCCGCGTGCGTCAACCCCCGCCGGGTTCGCCCCCCACTCCCTACAAGGTACGTACACTGAGGCCCGAGCCGAGCTGGGCGATCCGGGGCATCACCTCTTTGGGCCAGCGTGAGTAGATGTTGGCTTCCAGGTACGACTCGAGCTCCCGGTACGAGAGGTGCCATTCCTTGTGCGCGGGGTCCACGGTGGAATTGTATCGGCCATCCCAGTATTCCGCGTTGCGCATCTGCTCCGCCTCGGAGCCCGTGCTGCTCGGATCTTGAATCATGGCGGTAGGCAAACACGCTGCAGTTTCGATAGACGTTGAGAAATCGGATGGCAGACGCAGGTTTAGGAGCCAAAGTAGAGATGTCATGAGCCATCTGCATTCATGCCTTCACAGTACTTAAACTTCGCTGTTACGCAGTGGACGCCTAATCCGTTTTTGGGGGGAGAGCGCTAGCCACTTACAGCCAAAAAGGCGCGCGCAGACATCCAACCCAACTACTTTTCCGCAGGTCAATCCATCTGTTTGAAAACTCGGCCTTTTGGCACAAGTACCACTGTCCACTGCCGTATAGGACGACAGTGGTACTTGTGCCAAAAGTCGGTTGTAGGTATATAGATACATCCCACCATAATATGAAGGACCCCCCAACAGCTGGTAAAGCTACCTTCTATTTTTGTAGGTAAGCGCGCGAAAAGTTTAAAGATGCGCACGAGAGGGACATGTAAAAGGATACTCGAGAGTATGCGAGGACACTAAAGTATGCGAAGACACTAAAGTATGCGAAGACACTTGAGTATGCGAGAACGCTTAGGAGTATACGAGGATGCGAGAGGCATGCGGCATGCGCTCGTGAAGGGGTAAAGTACCAACTGGAGCCAGCTGGAGAGAGGGGATGGCTATTTAGAGGGGTGGGAAGTACGGGTGTCACGTACAGAAAAACACTGGGCTTTGAGTGCTGTTTCCCGTTAGATAGATTCGACGTTGTTCTGGCGTGAAGGTGCCGGTGAGCACTTGGCGTACAAATCATCGCCAACATAGCCCGAATACCCCCTATGTATCAACTCCTTACGCTTCGTCTTCGGCTATCCAGTCGCCGAAGTTTCTTGGGTGGCACGTTCGGCGCGCTCGGTGCGTTCAGCCTCCTCTTCCATATGGATCTCCTTCCATTCTTCTTCAGTAACATGTAGCCACTGGGATATCACGGTCAACATGGACCAGACCTCGCCGCCGATCAGCATGCCCACGACCTGGATACCCAGGAAGTTTGCAATGCCCCGCCCGGACATGCTGTTTTGCAGGCGAATGTTGAACATTTCGTCGCATGATAAGCCGTGCCGCTGGGCAAAGGTACGTGCCAGGGTTCTCAGCATCAACGCCTCCATCGGCGCACAAACCACAATGGTGGCAAAAGCCCCCAAATTCGCCGCCGCCAGCATAGCAGGAAGCCTGGTGAGAGCGTTAACCACGTACTTCGGCTCGCTTTTTTGTGAACGGTTCTCGCCCCCGTGGCTGGGACGCAGCTCGGCAGACCATACGCCCGCAGGCGGTTCCGGCGAGTCGCTCGTGTCAACATCGAAGCTGATCAGCGTCGGATTGATCAGGTCGCCGTCTTCCTCGTCCGTCCCGTAATCCTGGTCCCCTCCACGACTGGAAAAGGTGCTCTGTCTTCGGATGGCGCCGAGGGGTATTCCAGGGTCTGCACTACTTCCCTGGCCTTCCAGTGCCTGTAGTGTCGCCATATCCTGATCCGGAGTCCTCGAGTGGCGTATCTCGCGGTCCGCTGCTCCTAGGGTGGGGGACTCGGGGGTTGCCTGTACGCTTTCGGTCATGGTAGGTGGTCGTTCCGGTGTCCGTAACCTGCCATTGTTATGCGGCGCCTTGGGTTGCGGAAGGCGTGCGAGAATTCTGGGCATAATGAAGTTGAACACATCTTGAGCCATGTATTTGAACGCGACATAACCAAGATAGGGCGCCAAGTTGCAGGTAATGCGCACCAGCCAACCCCCAAGGGCAGGCATGCTTAGATCGGAAATGGGCGGCGGCAGGACCAGGGGCGACGAGGATGAGAACGGAACGAAGAAGAGAGGGTGTGGTAAAAGCTGGGAGGCGGGCACCAAGCCAAGTCGTTGCAATGTAATGTATAGCTCGAGGTGGTATTGGCACCAGTTGAGAGCAGAGCGAAGCCTTGCAATAAGTCAGTACACCAACACTCTTCACAGGGGGGAGATAGGTAGAAAACGAACCACGGCCTTCTCCTCACGGCGTCAACATGGCGGCCCAGGAATGTAGTACCATGGACGGCAAGGAACGAAGGTATCCCGGCTAGGACAATGGTTGGGTATGAGCGTCTCGTAAGCTCAAATTGCAGCAGCCTCGAGAATTCGACGTGGGAATACGGCCGGTAAACCTGCACCCCAGTTAGCGGCGCCTCCTCTTCCGCTGCCCTCGACCACATACCAGGACGCGGGTGCGAAGCCCGTGAACCCCCCACGTGCTGAGCTGAGTCAGCACCTGACCGGCCGTGAAGAGGGTTTTTCCTGTTTCGGTCTCATAGTCACGGTGCTCTCGGATCAGGGCCGCCTCGTCTTGAGCAGCGTTCGAGTCCTCGGGTTCAGCAACGCCGATAACATGCATCACCTCATTGTGAGCGCGAATGGTGTTTTTGATAATGGCCTTGGTCTCGGGGTTGTAAATGCGACCTTTCTCATCATAGCGGCGCTCAGGCTCGCGTGGGTCTGCCTCCCCCTCGCCCTCGACGACATCGTCGTAGGGGGAGCGTCCCTGGGGGGGCGCAAGTCAGTGCACGAGTACACGGTGGGAAATATCGTCAATAGCCTACCAGCGCTTGCGACGTCAAAGGCCCGAGACGGCCCATGGTGTAATGGGGGCCCTTTGCGGTGCGTCGGTAGAACGTTGGATGCCTCTAGTTCGCGGGCTGCGTCATCTTATGAGCTACAAACGCGGAGCTTTCGCAGAGAAGTCGGCCTTCTCAAGAGATCATGGCGCGATGGAGTAGATTGGCGATCCGGGCCCGTGCAGCTCGGCAAAGACTAAGGTATGATGCACGAGATGAATACCGGCGTGACAGGCGATGAAGATGTTTTGAAATGGGCGTGGCTTGGGTGGATTAACATCGTTTCGCATCTCATTTCGTGAGAATAGGGCGTTCGGATTGCTTACCTTGTGTAGCTGGTGGAGGTGACTTGAGCCCATCCTCTCCCATACCAGCCTATGTTCCACGTTCTGGTAGGTGAACTGGGAGGCTCCATAGCTCCCCCCCCGTAAGGACTGAGGTACAGAAGGGAAGTGGGGCTAACTAGCCGATGTACAGGCCCAAACGATGGGTCCAGACGCGCTAAATGATCCATGTCCGCCGCCCGTCAGAGGGAAAGACAGCCGCTATCGATAGCCAAAAATTTCTTGAAGGTCGAACTGCTCTTGCACGCGCCCTCTTCTCGCGACATCTTGCAGTCGGCGCATAGCAAGGCATTGTCTCACCCAGGCGACATGGCAAGCAAAGCGCCTTTCAAGACCACCTTCGAGGCCGCCGAGGTCCTTCGGCCCATCTTCACCGGAGGCGCCGTTGCATTGGACAATGGCGCCCGTCTCCTTGCCACTACCCTGGGCGAGGATGTCATCCTGACCGACCTCGAGACGGGCAAGCACCTCGCTCGCGTCGAAGGCGACGGCGAGCTCATCTCGACCCTCACTCTGACGCCCTCCGGCTCGCACCTGATCGTCTGCTCCCGTTCCTTGTCCATGCGCATCTACACCCTGAAATTGTCGACCGACAACGACACCCTGGCGCCGCAGTTGATACGCTCCGTCAAGCCCCACGGCACCCCCGTCCTGGTTCTCGCCGTCGATCGAACGAGCACGTTGCTAGCAACCGGTGGTACCGACGGCTCTATCAAGGTCTGGGATATCAACGGAGGCTACGTAACGCACACCTTCCGCGGGCCCAGCGTCCTCGTCTCTGCCCTGCACTTCTTCGAGGTCGCCGCGGGGTCCAAGAAGGGGCCCGAAGGCGACGGAAAGAAGAAGCGGAGGAAGTCGCAGGCGAACGACGAAGCTGAAGAGGAGGACTCGCTGACGGCTCGTTTCCGCTTGGCCTCCGGAAGTCAAGACGGTAAAGTGCGCGTGTGGGACTTGCACAAACGGAACGTGGTCGCGAACCTCGAATCCCACGTATCCGACGTTCAGGGCCTCGATTATTCGCTGGAACAGAACGCCCTGGTCACGGCCGGCCGAGACAAGACCATCACTTGGTGGGATTCGAGGTCCTGGAAGGTCCGCAAGGTGGTGCCGTGCTTCGAACTGGTTGAGGCTGCCGGCTTCATTGGAGACGGCAGCCTGACTTACACTGCAGGCTCCAACGGCTGCCTACGGTTATGGGACACCGACACTGGTAGAGAGCTCACGGCAGAGCAGACGCCCAAGGCCGAGACCGAAGCGTTCGTGAGCGCTGTCTACAGACCGGGGCTGCCATTTGTGCTGGCACTCCAGGCGGACCACACACTGGCTCTCTTCGAGGTCCCTTCGAAAGAAGCGTACTCTAAAACGCCCGAGCCTTTCCGCAGGATATCCGGGACCCACGACGAAATCATCGATCTTCGCTACCTGCTGCCCGACTGCTCCATGCTCGCGCTCGCCACCAACTCCGAGGACATCCGTCTGGTCTCGGTGACAGAGCCGCAGGAGGGTGCCTCGACTCTGGTTTCGTCAAAGTATTTTGGGCAGGATATTGCGCTCCTAAAAGGTCATGAGGAGATTATCATCTCCCTGGACGTGGACTGGTCGGGCCACTGGGTGGCCACGGGCGCCAAAGACAATACGGCTCGTCTGTGGCGGATCGACCCGGCGAACAACTCGTACACCTGCCACGCAGTATTCTCGGGCCACGCTGAGTCGGTAGGCGCGGTAGCGCTGCCCCGTACAAGACCTGCCGAAGGGTCCAAAGCATACAACGACCCTCTCAGCCACCCTCCGGCCTTCCTGGTCACCGGATCGCAGGATCAGACCATCAAGAAGTGGGAAGTTCCCCGAGAGGCCCAAGAGGGCACGAAAGGCCTGCGAGCCGCTTACACACGCAAATCCCATGACAAAGATATCAACGCAATCGACGTGAACCCTACATCCCAACTGTTCGCCTCGGCATCGCAGGACCGGACCGTCAAAATCTGGTCAGTGACGGAGGGTGAGGTTCAGGGCATTCTTCGTGGACACCGCCGCGGCGTGTGGTCCGTCAGTTTTGCCCCGTCAAATACGCCCACTATCCAAGGCGAGCAGGGCTCGGTCTCAGGAAAGGGGGTCGTGCTCACGGGCAGCGGAGACAAGACGGTGAAATTATGGAGCTTGTCCGACTACACCTGCATACGGACTTTCGAGGGGCACACGAACAGCATCCTCAAGGTCGCGTGGCTCAGTATGCCTGCAAATGAGGACCGGGGCAAGAAGCCCATCTTGTTTGCCAGCGCAGGAGGCGACGGCCTGGTGAAGGTTTGGGATGCCAACAGTGGTGAGACTGAGTGCAATCTTGACAATCACGAAGACCGTGTCTGGGCCCTAGCCGTCCAGCCGCAGACGAACACGCTGGTCTCTGGAAGCGGCGACGCCACTGTCACTTTCTGGAAAGATACGTCGGTAGAAACACAAGTGGCTACCAACGAGGCCCAGCTGAAGTTGGTGGAGCAAGAGCAGGAGCTAGAAAACCACATCCACGCCGGCTCGTACCGCGAAGCCATCACCCTGGCACTGCAGCTCAACCACCCCGGCCGCTTGCTATCTCTGTTCTCCACCGTGGTCAAGACGAAGACGCCAGAGGCGGGCAGCCTGACGGGTTTGACGGCCGTCGACGATGTGCTCGCCAATCTCTCGGATGAGCAACTTTTCTTGCTGCTTCTGAGACTGCGTGACTGGAACACCAACGCCCGGACCGCGCCAGTGGCTCAACGCATTCTATGGGCATTGGTTAAGAGCTACCCTGCTGCGCATTTCTCGAACCTGTCGGTGAAGGGGGCGCGTGGCCAAAAGAGCTTAAAGGAGGTCCTGAACGCACTGAAGGTGTATACCGAGAGGCACTACAAGCGTACAGAAGAGTTGGTCGACGAAAGCTATCTGGTGGAATATACCCTACGGGAGATGGATGCCCTTGCGCCAAGCTTGGGCGGAGCGCAAGCTGTGGAGGAAGCGGATGGCGATATCACCATGACTTAGCGATATGGACCAAGACGGAAAATGATAAGTTGAATACCCACTGCCCGATAGGGTGTTTGATGGCCATTGCCTATCTTGACCGTGAAGCTCGTTTACTAGTGGCCGGTCCCTACAATGCAGTAAGACGCAGCGCGTACCACAGAGTCTGGAGTGCAGGCCTCTATACTTAGGTACATGTAGGCAACTATCCTCCCAGTGGTTATCGTCCAGTTGCCTTATGGTTCAAATATTTGAGAACCTCGCATGTACTTCAATGCAAGGGCGTTACCATGTCAGATCCCGAACTGCTATTGTGTGCCGGAGACATCCGTCAACTGAGGGCCGTTAAGGGTACTGGGTAAAGTACATCATTCACACGTACTTTAGGTACCGACCCAAATAGATGCCTGGGACTTATCGATACGAGGCGCTGGGAATACGGGATGACCTCAGACCCGCCAAACCGCGCCGGGGCAACTGCGTACTTCCTCTTCGCGACTTTCCATTTCCACCATCCTCAACGTACCTCGAGCGCACCGGGAAGGCATCGCTATGGAACCGTCACAAAGCGATCAGCCCTCAAATGCACTCATTCGCAAAAGGAGCGAGCTGGAGCTGATGCCTCCTCCGCCGCCTCCCAAACGAATAAAACGACCCAAGAGGATCCTCGACGAAGACACCTACACCGACGCGCTATCCCAGATCATCGCACGCGACTTCTTCCCCGGCTTGCTGGAGAGCGAAACACAACAGGAGTACCTCGATGCGCTGGACTCCAAAGATGCAGAATGGATATCCAGCGCCAGCCGGCGGCTACAGCAAGTCATGACTCCCGGGCGGCACCGATCGCGCAGGGGCACTTCCGTGGCGCCGGGCGCGCCAACCCCCCGCGGGTATGCCGGGGAGACGCCCGTGTCGCGAACGAGCTCGGCGACAACGTCCGCCCCCCCGCCGAAGCCCGCGGTGGATACGAACATGAGCCTCGGGGCTTTCCAGTCGAAATACACCAGCGAGGACAACGAAAGCTTCTACAAGCTCCTGGACAGGCAGAATTCGAAGCGGATGGAGAAGTACGCATGGCTATGGACGGGAAACAAGCTTCCATCGAAGATGCAACTCAAACAGAAGCAAATCGAAACCAACCTTGCGCAAACAAGAAGCTTGGTGGACGATGGGTACAAGAAAGACCGACTCGCTATCAAGGACCGAGATGACCGGCCCGCACAGGTGGAGACGTGGAAATCAGCGCCCCAGAACACCCTGATGTTCGCTCCGGACAGCATCGAGGATTCCATGGAGACTGTCATGCAAAAGGCCGAGTCAAGCTCTAAAGCGGAACCTAAAGCCGTCAGCTATCAGAATACGAGGCTTCCCCAACCGGAGATCAGCGACACAGTATCCGTAGCATCGGACCCGTCACTATCCGCTGTGCGCGCCGCCATCGCGGGGAAGCGTTCGACAAGCCAGCCGCCTTCCACAACGGCGGGCAACGCGACGCCGCGAGTCAACGGGTACGCGTTTGTGGACGACGAGGAGCCCCAATACGCCTCGTCGTCAGCGGTCCCCGTCATCAGCCTGGGCCCCGGCGATGCGACGCCGAACCCCTTTACCATCCGAGAGCAGAGCCAACGCGAGGCTCTCCACCACCGTATGGTGGACAAGATCTCTCAGTCCAAGAGGAACTCGGTCGCGCACGGCATGACGGGCAAAGTGGACAAAACGCCCGTGCCGAAGTTCCCCAACAGCCCTCGGCTGAGCGGTGGACTGACGCCCGCGGCACGGCGGCTTTGGAGCAAGATAGGCGCCCGGGGTAACACCCCGAAGACGCCGTTCGATGGCCGAACGGCGTCTACCCCAGCCAAAGGGTCTAAGTTACGACAAGTGGCCAAAAAATGACGGGGCTTGCTATGATTATGAGGAGTGCGAAATCCAATGATACCCAGTAGAGAAGGCTCAAAAAGTTCTTCCTTTACATGTTTTTTACTTTACGCAGGTACGGGATGGGTGCGCTGAAGAGGAGAGACGTATATGTTGCTGTTACCCCTGGGTATGATTTGTCCCTGGGCTGACACAGCTGACACCTGCACTCGGCTGTATTGGCTGGGTGGGAAACACCGAAAACAGAATGCGTTCTGGGTACTTAAGTACATGTAACTAGACTGAAAGGCTCGTGTGTTAAGATAAACCGATGTTCTATACATTGCCTCAAGCCTGTTACATTCAATCCCGCAGTCGTACAGGCTTCCTCGACCTCCTCCAAGCATTACGGTGGTATGGCGCATGCGGCGATAGCATTGTGTGGGGCATTACGATAGGCTGTCCTGGACTGCTGTGCAGGTACTACCTACAAATAAATAGCACCATCCTGGAAAGCATAGCACATCGCTCAGCCTTGCGCCATCTCGTGCACATACAGCGGGCGCCCAACAGCAGCCGCCATGTTGAAACGACCTGCCTCGGAAGCGCTGGAAGATGCATCGGGAGCCGCGTCACCGGCGTCGAAGAAGTCGCGCATGGACGACGGGCCGGCCGATTTCGAGGGCGAACTGAATGGCAACGGCGCCAAAGACGAGGGACGCGACGCGCCCGTGGAAGACGGCGAGGACGATCTCGACGACGATGCGCCCGGGAAGGCGCCGATCAGGCAGTCGGCACCCACCGAGGGCTACGACGACCTCTATCTCGACACGATCGACCGTCACGTGCTGGATTTCGACTTCGAGAAGCTCTGCTCCGTCAGCCTGTCCAACATCAACGTATACGCCTGTCTCGTGTGCGGTCGCTACTACCAGGGCCGCGGCCCCAAGTCGCACGCCTACTTCCACGCCCTGGATGAAGGCCACCATGTCTTCATCAATATGGAGACGCAGAAGGTGTACGTGCTGCCCGAGGGCTACGAGGTCAAGAGCAAGTCGCTTGACGACATCAAATACGTCTCGGACCCGCGATACACGAAGCAGGAGGTCATGGAGCTCGACCGCAAGCCCCGGAGGGCGTGGACCCTTGGTGGGAAGGAGTACACGCCGGGCTACGTCGGCATGAACAACATCAAAGAAAACGACTACCTAAACGTGGTCGTGCAGGCCCTGTCGCACATCCCCCCGCTACGCGACTACTTCCTCCTCGAGGACTTTTCGACAAGCCCCGAGCTGGTCAAGAGGTGTGCCATCCTGTTCCGGAAAATATGGAACCCGCGCGCATTCAAGAACCACGTGTCGCCCCACGAACTGCTGCAGGAGATCTCGCTCCGGTCCAACAAGCGCTTCACATTGACGACGCAGTCCGACCCGGTCGATTTCCTGTCCTGGTTCCTTAACAACTTGCACCTTGGTCTGGGTGGCAGCAAGACCAAGCCAGGCAGCAGCCGGGTACAGCGCATCTTCCAGGGGAAGCTCAAGGTGGAGTCGCAGACCATCACGGCCAAGGCCGACGCCGGTGATCGGTTGCGGTTCGAGGATTCGGCCGAGGTCAAGGTCGACGTCAGCCGGTTCCTGCTGCTCACGCTGGATCTGCCGGCCGCGCCGCTGTTCCAGGACGAGCTGGAGCGCAACATCATTCCCCAAGTCCCCCTCACTACGATCCTCGCCAAGTACGACGGCGTGAAGGCGCAGGAGCAGCAGGCGCAGCGGAAACGCTACCGGCTGATGCACCCGCTGCCGCCGTACCTCATTTTCCACATCAAGCGCTTCTCGACGAATAAGTTCATCTCGGAGCGCAACCCCACGATTGTCACGTTCGACGCAAGGAACCTCGACATGTCGCCGTTTGTGGAGCCCAACCCCGACAAGCACCCGCCGGGCGAACCCATCTGGTATGACCTCGTCGCCAACGTGGTACACGAAGCCGTGCGGGCGAAAGAGGACGTGGCCGACACGGCCGAGGAGAAGAAGACGTGGAAAGTGCAATTGAGGGACAAGGGCAGGGACGAGTGGGTGACGTGCCAGGACCTCTTCGTGGAGAAGACGCAAAGAGAGCTGTTGTACCTGGGAGAATCCTACCTACAGATATGGGAAAGACGGCCAGACTCGAAAGGAAAACGAAAAGCGTAGCGTGTTTGGGATCTACAGACTTGATGGGGTCTGCTCGGCCATGAACCAACAAGCCGGAGTGCGAGGGTACATCCATACAACTAACAGGTAGTTTGCCAGATACGTGGCTGTTCGGCGGGATGTGCACGCATCTGTGTATAGGATCCCGGTCCAGCGCCGGACCAGGGGGGCTCGGAGTGGCATAGCGCTATAAACACCGCTAGGTATGACGCCGATGACTCCTTGAAACTCGTGGTCACATGGGACTTCCACGGATCAACACCACAAAGCTTATATGTAATCCGAGGGCTGGCTTCTGTTTGTACGAAACTTACCATCGTGAATTGGCCAGACGTGTTGCGTTTCTCACCAACCAACCCACCGTAATACTTCAATCCCACCTCGGTCAAGATGAACATGGGTACGTGAAGCCTCCACCCCAACCCAACTTGCCCGAGCCATCCGGCCGCTCCGGGGGGGCTCATCGGGCGACCAGCTGGCTGACCGGCGAGGGGGGCGGAGGAAATAGACGCGATCCTCGACTCGGGCTATCTGCCACACGCGGTGCTGCGCGTGGGGATCCGGCGGCAGCTGGCGCAGCGGCTGGCCGAGATCGCGAGCGATTCGCGGACGGCGGCGTACGAGCGCAAGCAGGCCTTCCTCGCGCGGCTGCGGACGCAGCCCATCGCCGTCGAGACGCGCGCCGCCAACGCCCAGCACTACGAGGTCGGCACCGGCGTCCTGCGCGCCATGCTCGGCCCCCGCATGAAGTACTCGGCCTGCCTCTACGCCAAGGGCTCCGAGACGCTCGGCATGGCCGAGGTCGCCATGCTGCAGAGCTACAGTGAGTGTGTTCTGGCTTTTTTTGTCCCTTCGTCTTCTCGTCGCCGCGGGCGGGGCGCGGGGGGAAGGGGGAGACGGAGGTTGGTCATGTGCTAATGCGGTTTGGCTGCGCAGTCGACAAGGCCGGTCTCAAGGACGGAATGAGTATATTGGATCTCGGGTAAGTATACGCATGTTTGGCGCGCGCACGCCTACTCTGGATACAAAAGCACTGCGTAGATGGCGGCGACCTGACGACGAACCTGCACACAGTTGCGGCTGGGGCTCCGGCGCGCTTTACTATGCCGAGATGCTGCCCAACAGCAAGGTCACTGCCTTCTCAAACTCGCGGACCCAGAAGGAGTTCATCGACGCCCAGGCCAAGGAGAAGGGGCTGAACAACGTCCGAGTCATCACGGGCGATGTGGCCGAGTACGACTTTGAGAAGGAGAAGGAGAGCTTTGACCGTGTTGTCTCGATCGAGGCAAGTCCCGCTTTTACGAGGAACCGTCACCCTTCTTTGACCAGACATACTAACCGACGACCGCTAGATGTTCGAGCACATGAAGAACTACGAGCTGCTGATGGCCAAGGTCGCCAAGGTCCTGAAGCCGGGCGGCAAGCTCTTCGTCCACATCTTCGCGCACAAAGACACCCCCTACGACTACGAGGAGGGGTGGATGACGACGCACTTCTTCACCGGCGGCACCATGCCGTCGGCCGATCTGCTGCTGTACTTCCAGAAGGAACTCAACATCGAGAAGCAGTGGTGGGTGAACGGCATGCACTACTCCAAGACCTGCGAGGTAAGGCGGCCCCTCCCGCGCGTCCCCAGGCCCTTATCCCGCGCGGGCCGAGCCCCCGGCTGACCCGTTCTCAGGATTGGCTCACTACCATGTTGGCCAACAAGCAGAAGATGTGGCCGCATTTGGTGGAGACATACGGAGACCAGGCCAGCACGTGGTGGAACAGGTGGCAGATCTTCTATATGGCCTGTTCCGAGCTGTTCGCCTACGAGGGCGGCGATACCTGGGGCGTGTGCCATTACTTGTTCGAGAAGCCTGGCGCGTGAGCGGCACGGCCAGCTTGGTCAATGGACAGCGGGGCGTAGAATAGACACTGCTAGGCTACCACGCCGTGTCCGGCCATAGTTCCAACGGGGCACGCTTGCACTGCGGCATCGCGTTGGTCAAGTTGTAATGAATCGTTGCTCAATTGCTGGCTTTCTCAGTGCCATGTCCCCAATGCTCTTAATGCGCTCGACGGCTTGACCGGACGCCGTACGTCTGTGACCCATGATCTAGTGGTCCCAAGGGTGCTTCCAGCCCATCAACACGGGGCCTGCGTCTGGGTTAGCGCTCGGGAATTCCGTGGTTCGTCGTCGGCAGAAGGGGGAAGAGGCAATCGCGGGGAGCCGGTCGGGGACTACGTACCATCCTTCTTCGCCCGGTACATCAGCTGCGCAGACTATGTCAGTATCGCGGCCTCTCAAACACCGCCGCCGGGGGGCGCTCGTCTCGGGGCGCGGGGAGGAGAGCGCTTACGAAGAACCACATGCTCGCGCCCAGGGCGGTCGCTGTGAACCGGTAGATGCCGGGAACGTGAGGCTTGATGGGACCACCGGGACCGCCTGCCATGATGAAGGTATGTGCCGATACTGTCGCGCAGTTAGATCAGAGACCGGGTCGAGGGCGAGGCAGTGGAATTGGTTCATACAGTTGGAATTGTCTTACGGTGGGGGAAATGGGTGATGGAATGGCGTGTCGTCGTCAATTGAGGCTCGCTTGGAAGCTTCAGTGACTGGCGGGCTTGCTGGGCGGGTGTGATGACTAAGTGGACAAGCCAGAAGGAGAGCTCTGGCCTGCAGACTCGCTAAATACAGTGCAATGAACTGTACGCTCACACAGATGCGCTCAAATGTATCCGAATTTAACCCATACAGTGTCGATGGTGATTGACACGCAGGTGGACCGCTAGCATGCAAGGCTGGCATCGAACCTAAAAGTGCAATCGGCAGGGATATGATTTATTAAGTAGGATGGATGGCTTGTTATCAGACAAGGAATGACCTATGTAGTGACCTACTGACATGCAGTACTTCTTTCCTTGCGTGCTAAGCAGGCGCTTTCTTGCTTGTTAAACAACACGGAAACGACGGCACTGCAGAAATCACGTTTCGAGTCGCCTTCGCAAACATTCGTCTCCCATACTCCTCGTGATAGCCCCACCGGATTCGACTGCCCGCGGCTCTTCGTCCCTCTAACGCCAACCCCCCCGAATACATATCTATCGACCTGACTTGCCCGCCATCTACCTCGACATAGGACGCATCCAAAGCAACCATCCCCTCTGTCGCGTCTCGACTTCCTTCTCCCATAGCTGCGCCTGCCGCGACGCGCACGCCCGTGATGGCCGCTGCCGCTGCCACCGGTGCGCCGCCCTCGCCGCGGACTTTTGCCCTTCAGCACCAGCGGCCCAAGGACAGCTTCGTCGGCTGTTCGCGGATATCGGAATATGAACTCCTCTGCAAACTTGGCGAGGGTACATTCGGGTAGGTCTATTACTGCCGGCACGCAAGCCATTACTCTTCCCCGTATCTTGCGCCGTGGCTAACAGGTTGCCGCAACAGCGAGGTCCACAAGGCGCGCTCGAAAAAGACAGGCGCGCTCGTCGCCCTTAAGAAAATTATTATGCATAATGAAAAGGACGGCTTCCCCATCACGGCGCTCCGAGAGATCAAGCTTCTCAAGCTTCTTTCGCACGAGAATGTCCTGCGTCTGGAGGACATGTCCGTCGAGCATCACAGCAAGGCGACGGACAAAAGAAAGCGGCCCATTATGTACATGGTCACCCCCTACATGGACCACGATCTGTCGGGTCTGCTCGACAACCCTTCGGTGCAGTTTACTATACCCCAGATCAAGTGCTACCTGAAGCAGCTGTTGCAGGGCCTCGAGTATCTCCACGAGAATAAGATCCTTCACCGAGACATGAAAGCTGCCAACCTCCTCATCAACAACAAAGGCATCCTCCAGATTGGAGACTTTGGTCTCGCCCGCCATTACGACGGCCCCATCCCCACCCGCGGTGGCGGCGGCGGGACGACGACGAGGGAATACACTGCACTCGTTGTAACCCGGTGGTACAGACCGCCTGAACTGCTCATGCAGCTGCGGAGTTATACCAGTGCCATCGACATGTGGGGTGTTGGGTGAGTATTCGCCAAGGCTGTTGTACAGGGCGTCTATGCTAACCGTTGCGCCAACAGCTGCGTTTTTGGTGAGATGCTCACTGGCAAACCGATTCTCTGCGGTGAAAGTGACGGCCACCAATTGGAGATCATCTTCGACCTTGTCGGGACGCCGACGGAGGCGACGATGCCAGGCTGGAAAAAGCTGCCTGGAGGCGAGGCGCTCAGCCCTCGGCCACGTCAAGGTGGCCTTCAAACGCGGTTCCGTGATCATGGCCCGGTGGCAATTTCACTGCTTAAGGAGCTTTTGAAGCTGGACTGGCGTACCCGCATCAACGCCATGGATGCCCTTCAACATCCCTACTTTGCCACCTCGCCCCTGCCCGCAGCTCCAGGAGACATACCGACATTCGAGGACAGTCATGAGCTGGACCGCCGGAAGTTCCACGATCGCAGAGCCGCTCTGCCTCCAGCGCCCAAGGGGGGTACGGTCGGAGTGGGTGTCTACGATAATCCTCAGGGTTTTAGCAATGGTGATGGTTATGGTAGCAACAACCGGAACGGCGGACGCCACCCCCACCCGCCTCATGGTGGCCATCGCAACGTTCCAGGCGACAGCCGTAGACCGGCTTGGGCCAGGGACCGGGACCGGGACAGGGATCGAGATCGTGACCCGCCCCCGGATACTCGGCTGCCACCTAGACCGCCGCCACCTGAGAACGGGTGGAACGACGGGCCCAACGATCGTGATTATCGTGACCGAGGCCCAAGGCGTGGCCCTCCCGTGGCCCGACCCGACGTCGACACCTACATTCCGAGCCACAGAATAGGAGGCAGAGACGAGAGGCCGCCCAGGGACGACCGCCCGCCGAGAGATTACCGTCCGCCCCGAGACGATCGCCGACGTAGGGACGATTACGACGACCGACGGGCGGACTGGGATCGGGATCGTCCTGATCGAGTGAGGGACTATGACGATCGAAGTCGCGCCAGCAGGACGAGGAGCAGGAGTCGCTCTCCCCGCGATCGCGAGATGTATCGTCGATAGGACCACGGTGATTGGCGTCACGCCAGTAGGACAAGGAGCAGGCGTCGCTCTCGGCGTCGCGCTCGGAGGACAAGGAGTAGGAATTGCTCTTCCGGCTCTCACTACGTGACATCGCCGCCATGACGGTGGTCGTTGACAAAGTCCAAGCAGGTCATCTTGGAACCCCTCACCACCCCAACTCCGGCATAATACCCCAATACTAGAGTCCTGCCTGTGCAGGGAACATCAATTTTTGCGGACGTCGGCGTCCTGCAGTGGCTCGGAGAGAACGAGCTTTCTCAGTTCTGGCGTTTCCTCAACAACATTGTTGAGGGCAACCATGCTCATGCGAGCACGAACAGATGGGTTTTTACCTCGTCTTCTCTCTGCTGTCACGTTGTTCGGTCTATTCCTTACTTTATGGGTGGGGCCTCATCACTCTTGCGGTGCCCCCGGAAGGACAACACCCCGACCTGAGAAGACGTCAGACTCTTGGGCCAAGCGACTTCTATATCGCTATTATAAGTGTATAGCGAGTATAAGTGCTTAATGCAACAATGCTTCGACCTGAATGTCCACCCTGGTGTAGAAAGAGGTATAATAGTAAGCGTGACAGAGTGCTGCGCCTCAAGTAGCTGGGAGCACTAGACCAGTACTGTGTACATGGCCACGCCACCAATTGGCAGGGTATGCCACGTCAATCTCGCGTCATCTCTACCTACCCACGGCTGTATTCTACAACTATTCCCCAACCCTTGAGCCCCATCAGCGCGCGCACCTTTCAAGCATTCGATCCAACTGAGCCGATCGTCCGCGTCTATCCCGCTTTCCGTATGCGAAGCAGTACGTACCTACTTACCTTGCGCGCCCGGCACATTCCATATCCCCTAGTGCACATGCACGGGTGACGACGACCACAAACCTCGATCCCCTCCCCCCCAAAAGCGCGTCGACCCCGGCCGCCCGGGATGAACTACCTGGACCTCGTGCAGTCGGCCGTCGTCGGGACCTACTCGGCCGGCCTGGCCGTGGCCGCCGTTTGCGGAAAGCTGCTCTACTGGGCCACGGTGCCCTTCAGCTACCCGGCCTACTACCTGTGGGCCGTGCTGTCCTTCATCTTGTCGCCGCTCTGGTTCCTCGTCGACCTGGTCCGGTCCGCCACCCTGCTGGCCCTCCACCTCGCCGTGCGCTTTCGCGTGAGTTTCTGAACACGTTTGGAGGGGAAGGGACTTTGACTTTTCCTGGCCCGCCTTTCCCTTCCCATCGAGTTCATTCTATCCTGCCCCCCCGGGGGAAAGGCCGGCTTAGCTAACTCTTGCGCCTCCGATACAGTATATTTACGTCTATGTAAGCCCCCCTGGAAACCTGCGGTTCTAGCCCAGACACACATACATACACACACATATACACATACACATCTTGGTGAGTCAACGGAGAAAAACAAACTAACCCATAGCCCGGCTTGCCCTTTGTTCCCCTCAGTTCACTTGCGCCGCCATAATCGGTCTGCTGGCCGCCTGTGCGCTCCACGGCACCTCATCGCTCCTCTTCATGGTGCTGCGTGTGCACCCGTCCCAGCAACCGGCGCCGGCGCCGGCGCTGATCACGTCCAAGGGCCGCTCGCCGGAGCTGGGGCAGCGGATGTCCGGGGAGGACGATGAGAACGATTACAGCATTGATGCGGACGACGACTTTGACCTAGGGGGCAGCAGCACCCGCGAGACCGCGACGGCTACCAGCTCCGGCCTGACGTCGGCATCGACCAGCGACGCGCCCGTCCTCGTGCGGAACCGGCGGGGCCGCGAATCATCGGGCCTGGGCGACCTGTACGGGAACCACTGGCGCACGCTGAGCGACCACCGCAAGGCCCCGGTGAAGGCGCGTCACCGGGGGAAGCTCAAGGGCCTTTTGGCGCAGACGATCCACGAGGAGAGCAGCGAGAGCGAGTCGCTGTGAACCACCTGGATCCAGGCAGATGGAAGAGGCCCATCATGCGCAGAAAGGGAGGGGGGAAGTCTAAGGCTGCTGTTCGCTTTAGCTCTCTTCACTGAAGGGCCAATAAGGCGAGATAGCTCCCAGCCTAGTCCAAATACCGACGCAGGATATGTCTATTATAGGCCTATAATAGTGAAACCCCTGGCAAAGCCGACCAGTCTGCCATGTCGGTGCCGTCGCCTTAGTCTTTTTTGCGCATTCCTGCCTGAGTAACCGGCATTCGGTCTCTCCCCTCCCGGAAATCCATGCGGTTCTAGAACATCCTGCAGGTGCCCGGCACGGGCCCGGGCACGGCCAACGGGTACGACGTCAACCCCATTACGGGCCTGTGCTAAGGGAAGGCGGGCGGGTCGACAAGAACCTATGCGGGCGGCTGGGCCAAACGTCCCTGCCCACGGCCCAAGGACTGGTACAAGTCCGTTGTAGGGTTCACAGGCCATGGCTCTTCCATTCAGCCGGATGGGCAAAAAGGGACTCCGTAACTGTTTTGGAGTGGCGACGACCAAATAGGGTTGGTGCAGCGAACGAACTAGTTGAGGCAGCCGAGCGCCAGCAGGTGCTCATGTTGTACGGTTTCAGAGCGCTGTAAGCACGAAGTGTTGTGATATGAGAAGCCTGTAAGCCTATGCTAAAAGAACTTGTTGCCAAGTTCGGTCAAGTGAAGCCACTATTTTACCAGGCAATGATACCATCTTTTTATCATCCCACTAACATGATGGATCAAGGCCAGGGGGAGGGAGCGCTAGGAGGCCTGGTTAGGTAAGATGTGATGCCGCTCACGGGATCGAACCGACAAGCTTCTCCACTTTACAAGGTGTCCCAGTCCGCCAAGGTCTTTCCACTGGCGGTGGGGCATCGTGAATGGCCCTGTGAATGGACCATCGTACCTTTCGATCTACTTGTGGCTAATGGATGATACGGGCAGCTAGCATACTGCTTTACCTGCCAACCTCGATACAATGCCTTGCCTCCAGCTTGCTTACTTTACCCGCCTCCTTCTTAGGGTTTTTTTTTTCTATACCTACAGCCGAACTTATACTGGGGTTGCCGGTGTACCCCATCAGGCATACCCGACTGCTGACGGGCCGGGCGGAGAGCTTGTCGGCCCCCAGGCAAGACGAAATCATGCTGACGAATTGCACGGCGTTGGCCATACCAGCCGAGCGGTCGACCAACGCACAATTGAACCTTTTCTTTGTCGCATGCGGAGCTTTTTCTCCTGCCCGCCGCGGCGTTATCCCACGTAGTATCATCTGGCTGAGCATACCTGCTGGTGCACGAGGAACGGGCGTGATGAACGTCACCAACCACAGCGTACGCTTGCCTTTGGGGTAGCGGGATGGATGCGGGCGACCCAGGCCAGTCTAAATGGATGATGACGGACATGGGGGGATTCCCCTCGGTTGGTCCAAGCTCTCCTTGTCTTCCTGTCCCTCGCTGCCCGTCTTCATTGACCATCCCACTTGCCCACTTGCTGTTCCGGCGGCCGAAGGAGGGGCTCAAAAGTCGACAAGACCGTCCGTCAACCGGACCGGACAGAAAAGAAGGTTCCCTTGCCCGCGCCATCCCACTTCATTCGTTGCCTGCGCTCAATCAGCGCCAGCCAACTCTCTTCCCCCATCCCGCTCCCCATCCCGCGGCCCCTCGTCCGCTTCGTCTGATTAACCTCGGTGCCTCCCCCTTCTCTTCTGCATCCTTCCAAGTAAGGGAATTACCTAAGAGGGATTTCGTCCTTCCCAACCCGGACGTGTCGCTGCAATCTACGAGCCCTCGGCGCCCAATCATCGCCCGCCTTCCTCCGGCCGCGCGCCCGCTCACACCTGCTGAGCTGCTCTGAACCTGGACCTGGAACCGTTTTCTGGCTGGCTTTGTTCCCTCGCCCGCCCGACGTCTCGGTCGCGCGGCATCTCCTCTTCCACCCCCCTGGTCGTGGCACCAACTGTTGCAACGACAAGTCGACGCTCGAGCGTCCGTTCTGGCCCGTCTGCCCTCCCCCCGGTCGCTGTCTTGTCTACTTCCCGTTGGTCTGGGGCACCGGGCGATTTCCCTTTCCCTTCGTTCGCCGTCTCGCCCGCCGTCAGCGCCGCCTTCCTTTTTCATCCCTCCCATCCCATTCGCGCGACGGCCTTTGGGGGTCCCATGACCATTCTGGCTGCCGTATCGGCCAGGCTCCACCCCCGTCCGTCACTTGATGCACGCGCCATGAACCAGCACTGAGAGCCGAAAAAGCAACTCAAGGTCGCGACCACGTTTCCACCCCCCCGACCCGACCGCATCCCCGCCAATTTGGTTTTCACCCGACAGGGCAGATCCTCTTTTCCCACCGTCCCCTGGCGCTCAGCTGAGCTCAGCTCGATCACGCCGTCCGGAAAGCAGAGTGCCGAGGGCAGGGTCCATCCCGCCTCTCCCTTGCCCCCCCCTCCCCCTCCTCCCGCTCTCGACACGCCTGTGTCTCTTCCTCTTTCTCCCACAACCATGGGCAACAGTCCCTCGACCTCGAAGCCCGCGACCCCCACTCAGTATCACCAAAATAAACAGGGGGGCAACGCTCACGGGGTACAGGCCGGCCATGACTCCCCCCGCGCTAACAAGAAGGAGCCCAAGAACCTGATATCCGCCCATCAACGCCAGCACAGGTCCGCCGCCTCGTCCCCCGAGGCCAGCGTCATTCAGGCGCAGGGGTCCACGATTGGCCCAAAAGGCACCCACTCCAGACCGCTGTCGACTTTCAACTCGTCCTCGCCGTCGGGCAGCTCCCAGACCTCCACCGCACCCAGGACTCCGGCCACGCGCCAGAAGCAAGTTGACGCCGACGAGTGCCCCCCAAACCCTGCCCCCAAGAATGAGCCGTCCAAACCCGTAGCTGTGCCCACTGCGACCTCTACCCATACCGCATCCTCGTCCCTGCGCTCCTCCCAGTACGAAGATTCTTTTCTGAACTCTGGGCCGACCTCGAGCAGCGTCCAAGATATGTCTTACGTGATCGGCCGTCCGCCGCGGCTGCCCCTGCCCATCGAGGAAGAAGTCCACACCCCCGGATCGCCCATCATCGCGCCCGCCGACATTGGCGAGCCGCTGGAGGAACTAGAAAAGGAGGACGGTCTGGACGAACTACAGCGCAAAAGCTCCGGCATCAGTAATGCTACCGAAGAGGAGGATAGCGAGGAACTGCGAGTCGATAAAACAAGACCGACGGTGCCGACACGCATAGAATGGCTCGGAGGAGGACAGAAGGTCTATGTGACCGGCACGCCCTTTCAGTGGAGTCGGAAACAGAGGTTGCAGCCTGCGTGAGTCTTCCCTATGCGCCAAGCATGCGACACGGTCGTTGCCAGTACGGATCGCGAAGTGGGCTCGGCCGCCCGCTTTGCGACGATGCGGAATCTGCGTCGCTAACCATTCATCGTGTTTATAGGAAGGGCCGCGAGGGCGTCTTGGAAGCCATTATACCCGTCTTCCCAGGAACGCACCACATCAAGTTCCTGGTGGATGGTGTGATGGAAACCTCGCCACACCTGCCTACCACTGTGGATTTTGGAAACAACCTGGTGAACTACATTGAAGTGAGCGGGGATGATGCCGCCGTCCGCAACATTCCCGTCGGCGCGACCCCACCAAAGGACGGACGGGAAGCCCTGCGACTACCCTCCCGTTGCACCTCGGAGGAGTACATCAAGGAGGCCAAGCCCCAGCAGAAAAAGACGATCCCCATTCCGCCGCCCGAGAAGTTCTCCAGTCAACTGCCCCAGTACCTCGCCGATTTCGACCAGCCGGAGGATTCCCGGCCCTACCAGTTGTCTGTCGGAGCGCTCGATAAGCTGCCCATGCCGCCCGGTCTGCCCAGCTTCCTCACCAAGCCCATCATGAACAACACGACGTTGATCAAGGACGATAATAGCGTTCTGAACATGCCCAACCATACCGTGCTCAACCATCTGGCGACCAGTAGCATCAAGAATAATGTTCTTGCCGTATCGGCCACCACACGGTACATGAACAAGGTTCGTGACTGCTCCCAACCCCACATCTGCCATCGGGACTAACGTCGCCCCAGTACGTGACCACCATCATATATAAGCCGACGTCGGATGATAGTTAGGCGGATACTTAGCCCGGTATGGCTGTTCAAGCGACGTGAAGAGCCGTGCTAAGACGGGACTGAAGAGCCGCGGGCAGAGCGCACGATGTAACGACCGGAAATGCGGGGCTTCAGCGGCGGCCATTCTCGAGCACAGCGGTGTTGGCAAATATGAACTTTCGGGACGCCACCTCGGGGCGCAGGCACTCGCGATGGAGCGTGTGGCGTGTAGGAAAGCGACGAGACGCATTTCTCTCAGGGGACGAAAGCGGCCGCTACGGCGCCTTTCGATGCATGATTAATATGAAGATCAAGACATTGTCCAATGAACATACAGCGCTCGCCTTCCAAACTCGGTCGGGTCAATACGGCGGCGCACGTTACTGCGGTGCTCAATCATCTCTCCATTTGATGTGGACCTCGTCGGTCCGGAAACGCTGTGTACATGTGCTTTCCTCCAGGGGGGTTCGGAAGCCCGTCTCCCAGGCCAGCAGGCCAGCCAGCGCGATCATGATGCCGTTGTCGATGCAGAAGCGCTCGTCGGTGGCGTAGACGCTGCCGCCGCGCTCGCGGGCCATGGCGCCCATCATCTCCTGCAAGCGTTCGTTGCAGCCGACGCCGCCGACCACCAAGACCTGCTTGCTCCCGACGTGGGCCATGGCGCGCTCCGTGATCTCGACGAGCATGGCGTAGACGGTCTCCTGCAGGGTGAAGCACAGGTCCTCGGGGGTGATGCGCACCTCGCCGTCCTTGAGGGCGCCGCCCTTGTCCAGCACGGCCGTCTGGGCGCGCATCTGGGCGGCGAGCAGGTCGGCGGCGGCCAGGATACCGCTGAAGCTGCAGTCCATGCCCTTGACGGCGTATGGCAGGTCGAGCAGGACGGAGCCCTTCTTGGCGAGCTGCTCGACGTTGTAGCCGGGGAAGGGGTCGTTGGGGATGCCGAGGGTGCGGGCGAAGCGGTCGATGCAGTTGCCGACGGCGATGTCGAGGGTCTCGCCAAAGATGCGGTAGCGCTGCTCGGCATAGGCGATGACCTGGGTGTTGCCGCCGCTGACGTAGAGGACGACGGGGTTGGCGGCGCCCGTGATGACGCGGCCCATCTCGATGTGGCCGACGCAGTGGTTGACGCCGACGAGGGGCCGGCCCCAGAGCAGGCTCAGGGCGCGCGCGGCGACGGCGACGCTCTGCAGCGGCGCGCCCATGCCGGGGCCCTTGGTGTAGCAGACGCAGGCGAGGTCGGCGGGGCCGACGCCGGCCTCGCGCAGCGCCGCCCGCGCCACCGGCACAAAGTGCGCGCGGTGGTGCTGCGCCGTGTCCTTGGGCAGGAACCCCGTGCCCGGCGGCGACACAAACGTGTGCCGCACGTTGGAGAGGATGCGCGTCTCGCCCGTCGCCGGGTCGTGCGCCACCACCCCGATCCCCAGCTTGTTGGCGCTGCCCTCGCACCCGAGCGCATAGAGCAGCTTCGACGCCGCCGGCGCCGCCGGCGCCGCTGCGTCCGACGGGGCCGCCATGGTGCCGCGGGTCGGCAGTTCGGCCGTCCGCTCGGGTTTTACTTTTCCTCCCTCGGTACGGCGCGTCGGGGGGCCGCGTCGGATCGGAGCAACGAAGAGGGCGTCGCGGGGCGGGTTGGGCTTCGCAGGGGCCTGCACGGGGGGTGGTGAATGGGAAAGCAGAGCTTTGCTTCTCGGCACGACCGCCCCCGGGCCTTGGGGGAAGAAGACGAGCGGCGGATCGGACGCCTCGGCCGAGCTTGATTCGAAGAGTCCGGTGCCGGGGATTCGCTGACAAGAGGCCGGGCGAGAACACGATACGCAACTATGTTTGCACGTAGTGTTTTCGGGAGGAGGGGGGTATAAGGTGGGCGTGGAAGAAGACCTTGGTTTCTAGATTCGACCCCGCACTGGTGTCACGGTTACTAACCTTTAGTAGGTACATCAGGTACAACATACAGGCGCATACATCATGTACTTGAGCCGCCAAAATTTGCACCTTGGCCAACTTAGGTGGCGGAGCCACTATGGCGCAAAATTTACTTAGGCAGGTACCCCCAAGCTGTGGTGGGCAGTCCGCATTGGCCTCTACGAACGCTGTCGCAAGTGAGAGCCTACATGCACCGATCGGTGCGCGCCCATTTCTTCTTCTTGCCTTCCGGCTGATTGACAGGGGCACAGCGGACGTTCCGGCAGTAAGGCTGTTCGCGCGTCCGGCACCTGGCCACCCACATAGTATCCGAGGTAAAGGTCCTGGAGGTGACAAAGAAGTACACAGCGTCGTAGTGGTATGGAGAGCCCAGAAGTCCCTATGCTATCATCAGCGGGGTCGGTGCAATAATCGATAAGACCAAAAGACCCTGCAGAGCCAGGGCTCCCTCCAGCTGCTTGCTCATTCCCAAATGGATTTTTGTGCACCTGTTCCCAGCGGGCGGGTCCCGCTCGCTGACGGACGCCGTAGCGCCGCTGGCTGGCTCGCCGAAAGGCCCACAAGAATACCATTTGCCTACGGGCTAGGAACAACCACGAAAGTGAGAGGAACGTTCCAAGACACAGCTACCACCACCGCTGAGACAGAAGAAAGGAAGAGTGTCCGAACCACTCTCCCTCCCCGTCGTCCTCGTGGTCCTCGTCGTCCATCCCATTTCCCTTCATCCCGCACATCGGCAGACCTGCTCTTCAGCACCCGCCGCCCTCGCGGTCTGCCCTGGGAGGGGACTTGTCATCTGCGCAGAGGCGCCAAGCCCTGCCTGTCCTTTCCCGCGCAGACTCGCCGAGTTTCTCCCCGCCCATGCCCACCCGGGAGCACGCCTCTTCCTTTCTCTCCGTCTTCTCCTCTGCGCTTTGCCAACCCCCACGAAATTTTTCGGTCCCCTTCTCCGCCGGCCTCCCTCCCCCCGGACAGGCGACTATGGCCTCTTGTCTGACCTCGCCGGCCCCGGCCCCGTCCTGAAGGGGGCGGTGTTCCCGGCGCCTGCGTCTGCTGGCGACCAGCTTGCACCCTGTCAGCATCTACCCTCTTTCTCCTCCTCCTCCTCTCCTCCTTCCGAAGGGCCCCTTCCCCGCCGATCCCTCGACCTCCTTCCTCGTCGTCGTCCGGGCCGCGAACCCCGCGAGCCAAGGCACGGCTACGGCTATGCCAATGGAGACTCTCGCTACGATTCGGGAAGTGCGAGAGACCCCGGCCCGGAGCCGTGAATATCTTCCGGTTTCTCGGTTCTTCCGGTTTCCTGCTTGCGATACTTGGGGAGGGCTGCGGAGTCGCACACAGGCGCCCGCGAGCAGAACAACCCGGCCGCTCCTCAGCTACACGGCACACGATTCTGATCGGTAGCGCGTCTTGGGCGCCTGCTTCATCCAGCGTGCTGCGCCTTTTTTCCCACTCCCTCTGAGCGTGACGACGCTGTCGCTGCTGCCGCTTGCGTCGGTACATATCACCCGACTGCAGGGCCGACTTCCATCATTGGCCCGCCCATGCAAAAGCGGAGCACGGAAAGTTTAGTCATCCAAGCTTTGCTGACCACTCGGCAAAGAGTAAGGCGAACGGCCGCCTATATGCGAAACGACCCACCAAAGCCCGCTATCGCAATTTCCAACACTACATACTCCCCCTACATCACTGAGGATGGCCGAGAGCGCTTTTGTTGCAATGTTGGCACGAACTCTCAAGTCGCTGTTCCCCGGCGTGCCGACCGTCTCGAGTTGAAACCGACGCTTCCTGGCCGACGCTGTTGCACAGCCCGCTGATGTGATGACCCGTCATCACCAGCGTACAGCCCCGACCTCCGTTACGAACCGGCTCCCTTCATTCGATCCTGCACCTCGCCGCCCGCGTGTCCTCCCGCGAGGGATCCACGTCAGCAGCAAGAGACTCTCCCGTCGATCATCCGCTCACAATACGATGGTGTGGAAACACTAAATTTGATTGTTTTACATTTATCCTTCAGTGGCTTTCGCGCCATCAAATCAACCGCTGCCTGCCAACTACCCCAACTCCTGGCTATGCGTCTGCTTCATGGCAAAAGTACATATGTTACAACAGAAATCCCAACGTCAAACGCTACTCGCCTGGCATAACCGTCTCCGGCCGGCCACTGGCGTTGCAACGATGCATATGTACAGGTTGTTGGGGTTGTTGCTCGGTTTGCGAACCGGGTGTGAAAAGGGGAGAATGGGTATCAAAAGCAACTTGTCGACTCCAGGTCAGTCCCAGGAGCCAGGGCCCTGCGAACCACGGCCGCTCGTCGGCTTCTGCTAGGAAGCCATCTGCGCTACGGCGGCTGGAGGTGGCGGTGGCGGTTGGTGTGACGGCAGTTGGGCCGGCGGTTGGTGTGACAACGGCTTCGGCGGCGACTGCTGCAGCTGTTGGGCCTGCGATGGAGTTTGGGCTCCACCAGCATTCGATCCCGGCGTCTGAGACGGTTGAGGGAGAGCCGGCCGAGCCGCAGAAGCTATCTGCGAAACAGCACCTGCTTCGGGCCCGCTGCGATACTGCCTATATATGTGCAGTGGGATCGAGGCTCGGAACTTCATGGGCCGAGTATCATAAGGGTCAAGGTGGTAGACGGGCTGCTCGTCATCACTGTCATCCTGGTCATACTTGAAGCGGTCGCTCATCTGAGTGTCCGAGTCGCTCGGGGGGCTAGCCAGACCACTGACGTTGCGGCGATCGATCCAATAGCGGCCGTTTCTGCCAATGCGGCGGCGATACTCGGGCATGTGTTGTTCAGGCTCGGGCGACAGGCCGCGGAAGAAGTAGGGAGTGGTGGGGTTTTTGGAGACCAAAGCCCCCTCATTCGGCTCCTCATCCACTTCCATGGACTCTGCCGAAGCCGAGGCCGGAGGCGTAGGCAGGAACTGAGCCTTGGCTGGCCGGAAGCTGGATTCCACCACTACTCTCGCAGAAGACAGTGGCTTCTCGGTAAGATCAACATACTTGTGGTTCCAAGCACGGTGGGTTTCGGCCTTGGCGGCGATATCCCGCAAGAACTCCTCGTGCTTCTCGTCCATCTTATCGGAGAGCAGCACGAGCTCCTGTTCAGCGGGTCGGCCTTCGGGTCGCACCGCCAGACGAAGCTGGGTGTGCGGCGCGGCCTTGGCGGGCGCCGGTGCCTCGGCAGCCTTGCGCTTGACGGGCTTGGTGTTATACAAGTCCTCGTCGTTCTCCTTGATACCGAGGCGGACCTTCTTCTCCTTGAGCCGGGCTCGGCTTTCAAAGAGGAGGCGCTCGGTGTTCAGCATCTCACGCTTTGTCAGTTCGCGCTGGTGAGACATGACAATGAGCTGTCGGCCGTCCTCAAGTTCTCTACGGAGCTTCTTGAGCTTCTCGGCCACCTGGGCGTCCCGCTGCCGCGTCTTGCGGGTCTGGCGGACCTCACGGCGGCGAAAACAGACATAGGGGTCCATGTCGTCTTTCTCTTGCTGGCCGGGGGTCTCGAACTTGAGCGACGGGTGGAGGCCCTTGCTGCCCGTTTCCTGGCGGCGCGACTTCCAGTACTCATAGACTTGCTTGGCATGCCCCTGCAGTTTGCTGATGGGGGAGGTTACCAGGTGCTGGGCCATGACTTCCCACGAGACGATGGTGTTGTCGACGGCGGCGAAGGGTGCCTGCTCGGCGGCCGTGACCTCGAACAGCTCCATGATACGCTCAAAGTCATCCTCGGACAGCTGGCCGCTCGCGGGCTTCTTGGTGGAGTTGTACTTCTTGAGGTACTCATCATCCTCGGTCGTCATGTCATAGAGACAGCTCAGAGTCTCCTCGACCGTATCGGACGACTTGATGTAATTGCGAGGCTCTATGAAGGGGCGCGCATACAGGTGCTCATACTTGACCTCCTCGCTCACCTGGGGCGGCGGCACGGGGATTTCATTGTCGGCGCTGCTCTGGCCGCCAGCGCCCTTGAGGGCGGCCTGCAGGTGGTATTCCTAGAAGGCAGGACGACTGGTTTAGCGAGGCTCGGGACCCACATTTGGTGACGGGCCAATCAGAGGGCGCGCCGGATTTTGCGGCATGGTGAACTCACATCGCGCTCCCCTTGTTCGACGCCAGCAGCAATCTGTGTTTCGGTGGTGAGGGACTCGTATTCACTGGCATCAATCTGGTTCTCCAGGAGGACGGCCAGAGGCGTCTTGGGGGCCAATTTCTTGACCCTCACTTTCCTGGTCGAGCTCATGGTGCAAAGTGCCGCCCGAGGCGCCGGGAGCCCAGATTTTGGCCAAACGCGCCCGAGAAAAATCGGGGTGGGTATTTCAAGTCATGTATCGACGGAATATGGAGGTCTTCTTGATGAAACCGGGGGTTGTGGTGCTCGTTTTTGATGATCTTTTTGGCGATTGATGGACTGTCGTCTTCAGGAAAAACTCTGTCGCTTGGGTGGGGGTGTGTTGGCGGGCTAATTGCGCTGTCCCAAAGAAACAGGCGCATGCCGACGGGGCGTGTTTTGTTCCGTCGAGCGCGATAACCGCGCTAACAGCATAAAGCCAGATGGCTTGTCGCCCGCCCACCCCACTTTAGCACCTCCAGGCCTTGCTTGAAGCTTATGATAGCGACTCAGCGTAGTCCAGCCGCTCGCTGACTCGAGATGAGTAATTATTGAATGAGGTGTATAATGTTGTTCAGTACATAAAAGCGCCGGCGTTTCGGTAGGCAAGTATTTTCAAAAACGGCCCAGGGAACGCGTGAATATTGTACTGGTTGTTACCTATTTGCACAAGTGCAGGTACGCAGGTTCGGTAAAAGGAGTAAGTACCCAGGCAAGTACCTACCTATGGAAGGTGAGTATGCGAGTACTTACATGACCGACAGTCAGCTTAGGGGCTTGCCCAGCCCGTACATGAACCAACCGGAAGGACGTGCCTACTCACACAGGTCAATTCCCCAGGACTGGCATGTAAGTGCGTTCCGTTTAATGTAGCTTGAGTACAGTACCTCTTTACGCCCCTACCACAATGAAAGCGACCGTGGTGACGATGGCTGCCACGCCTGCAACCACAACATCATCACGAAATTCCTCTTCTTTGCCTAGAATGCTTTCACCAGCCGAAAACTTCGTCATTGGCACGTGCGTGCGAACAACACAGCTTCAAGCAATAAAAGCGCTACGCTATCATTCGGTTCGCGTCGAGGCTCTGCTCGGTACTGGGGAACCCACTGCGCATGGCGTCGGCTAGCGACCACGCGGCCCTCTACGGTTATATGGATAAATAATGTAGATCGACGACTCCCACTTATTTATGCGCTTTATGCGTGTATAGAATAGATTACGTGATTTCCAGCCGTAAGGTTAGGGAGTCAGACGGTTTCCCCCCTCTCCAAGAGCTGCGGCGCTGAAAGGGGGCCCAAATCAGGGACCAGAACGGAGCAGTTGCCAAGACCGTCTGGCCTCTGGAGGCCCCCGCCATCGAGTGGGAAGGAGCGCCACCTGCTTGCTGCTGCTGCTGCTGCTTCCTTGTGTGTGACCATAGAAGGTAAGTGTACGGGGAAAAGTACCTAAGAACGAACTATCACCAACGGGCCAGCTCAGAAGATCCCCTCCTTCAGCCTTATCCTTATCCATTCCCAAGTCTACCTACCACTCACCCTTGCGCCCACCCCCGACGACCTGCCGCCGTTTTCCGCCGTTGTATCTTATCATCTCGTTCTTCTTTGGTGAAGACGGCCAAAACACACCACCCCACGAACAGCACACGCTCGTTGCCCTCCCATCGCCCCCCCCCGGACCGACCGATCGACCGACCTGTCCCGACTGCACGCGCTCAGAACGATACCGCCGACCCGCCGCCATCGCCACCGCCGCCGCGTCCTTTCTCAGGCGCCTCAGGGGCTAGGGACCGGCCAAGACAGCACCGTACGGGCCCGAACTGCATAGTACAGCACAGCAAAAACACGGCACGGCACCGAGACTCAAAATGGGCAACACACCCAGCAGCGTTTTGGACAACATTGTCCAGGGGACCAACTGTATGCGCGCGCTGCCTCGGGGGACGTGAAGAGACCGAGCGAGTTCTTTTGCTGATGACGGGGGCCCTCTCGGGTTTTGTTTTTTGCAGTCGACCGCGACGAGGTGGACCGCTTGCGCAAGCGCTTCATGAAATTGGACAAGGACAACTCGGGCACCATCGAGCGCGACGAGTTCCTGTCGCTGCCGCAGATCAGCTCGAACCCGCTGGCGACGCGCATGATTGCCATCTTCGACGAGGACGGCGGCGGCGACGTCGACTTCCAGGAGTTCGTCCAGGGCCTCTCGGCCTTCAGCTCCAAGGGCAACAAGGAGCAGAAGCTGCGCTACGCCTTCAAGGTCTACGACATCGACCGCGACGGCTACATCAGCAACGGCGAGCTCTTCATCGTCCTCAAGATGATGGTCGGCTCCAACCTCAAAGACCAGCAGCTGCAGCAGATTGTCGACAAGACCATCATGGAGGCCGACCTCGACAACGACGGCAAGATCAGCTTTGACGAGTTTACCAAGATGGTCGACAACATGGACGTGAGCATGAGCATGACTTTGGGTACGTCCATCCCCTTTGGCTTTCTTCTTCTGTTCCTTCCTCTCCTCCGTCTCCTGCTTCTGCCTCTTCTTCCTCTTCCTCCTCTGCCTCGGCCTGTCCTGCCCCGGAAAACTAACGCCCGCCCGCCCCGCAGATCAGTTCTAGATACCTGCCTACCTGATAAGCTATACAAACACATGTACGGCGGGGTTCGCATCCGCAAACATAATGAATCACGACGTCCCCAGCGCTTTCACGAGCTCTGCTCGGTCCCCTATTGATGTGATCTAGCTCTTCAATATCGTGACTTTGTCCCTCGAACGATGGCTTTGTCGGTTTACCATGAAGCCGTCGTACTTCCGCAAGTGCTGGTCCCAAGCCCATCAAGGGCTCTCCGCTGCCTGCTCGGACTGCCTTCGCTGCCCTCCGGTGAAGGTGGTTGTTTCGAAATAAGGTTGGTATAGCACGTGACGTTAAGCCGACACTTCTATCGCCCGGTAGGCTCTCAGGGTCGGTCACATGCATGCCGAGCGCCCGTGGTCTGCGAGCTCGTGACCTCCGCACTGCCCCCAAACCCCCCATACCCCCTTTTTCCTCCACTAACTTAATCTCCTTCCCGCGGCAGGCAGGGGAGCACGAAAGCGAGGCCCGACCATGTCGTCCGTCGACTACGCAGGGGGCGAGACGCACCCCCCAGATAGGGGCTAGCCGGCCAACGACGGACGCATCAGACGCCCTCGATGCCACCCTTGCCAAAAGCCCTCGTCGGAACCCACGGGCCTCTGATCGTGCTCCGTGGGAGCATGAGGGGAAGCATGCACAGGTTTTTTCCACAGATATAACGGCCCACCGGAGGGCCCTCCCCCCCCTCCCCCCCCCTCTCTCCCCTTTCTCTCTCCTCACGCTGGTAGTTCGCCTGCCGGTGGCGCGGGGGAACAAACAAGCGAGCAGTCCTTCCCCTCCACCTCCTCCCTCGTGACGCCACCCTCGGGCGATGGGGGTCCTGGTGCGGGTCTGGACCGTAGAAGATGGTGGCTACTGCTGCTGCTGCATTGTGGGAAGGGAAAAAAAGGGAAAAGGTCCGCGGCACGCCCACGCCTCCGGCTCTCCCCCGAGGTAGATTGTGCGCCCCCCCCCCCCCCCTTGGTTTCCCCGGGTCGAGGATAAGACGGCGCTCCCGCCCGCCCATACCGACGAGGCCTGGAAACGGGTTCGAGGTTTGGGGGAGGGGATCATGCGGCGGCCTTGCCTCCGTCGGCCGGGGCGTCTTCCCGACAACTCGGACTCTTGGGCCCCGGGGCGTGAGCTTGTCGGGGGAGGAAGGTGTCCCCCCACGGCTTGTGTGCATGGTATGTGCCCTTCCCTCCATCCCCGGGGCTCGGTCGGTGGGGGCGGTTGGGTTTGCCGGGTATAGGGGCGTGTCTGGGAGCTGGCGGGCGGCTTGGATGGGAGGAACGGACGGAAAGGGCACCCGTGGGAGGGTTAGAGGGGCCACGCGAGGGTCGGGGGAGGCCAGGGGGTTCGTGGCGAGAGTACGGGGTGCCATGACGGGTGTGGTAGTAGAGGGTAAAGGGAGAGGGTACGGCGCACGTTGCCTTGCGGTAGACATCAAGAGATATGGGGGTACGACGAGGGGTTTTTGCCCTCCTCGCCCGGGGTGGGCACAAGTCTTTTCCACCGTGTTGCCGGTTCGTGTTCCTGGATCGAAACGGTCCTACGTGGTCTGCTTTATGGTATAGTTCTACGGCACTGTATTCAACGTAACCCCGGGTTTCGCGTCTGCACTACGGTCTAGTTCTATGCCTCTGGATGCACAATCGCCCCGGGCTTCGTGTCTTTGCATCGTCCTCATGGCTGCCGGCCGCTGCCGGCCTCGCTGTCCTGCTTTCGGAACCCGTTCCGGATGGGCGGGGGACCGGGCGCCGCTTGTCCCCTGAAACCACCTCCCCTCCCCTGCCAAGAGTACCCGTACGTTCTAACCTGATGCCGGGCGTATTTACAATCGTTAGGTCTTTCTCTCTGCACGGCCATGACGGTTCTCTCTCTCTATCTTCCCCCACCCCCCACGCGTCTATACATGTCTTTCCTCGGCCTGGTCGTCCCGCACGCCACCAAGGTGAAGGGGTGCTTGCCAACAAAAGTTGGCATAATATTCCTCTCCCCAAAGATTCTGCGAGGCATAAATTCGGAGGATAGGGCAGCACAGGTTTCGAAACGGCTTGCTTTTCGCATTTGCCACGGGGACTCGTGGAGGGAGTCTTCCGTGAGTAGTGACCCCGATATCCCGAGCCTGTACCTACGCAGGAGGGGACACGAGATGTGGCCGGAAACCTATGGGTTTCCCCGGGACATCTGCCCCGGGGACGGACCGAGAAAGGTAAATTTGACGGCAGCCCGGAACGGTTGGGGGATGGTGTATATCAACCACGTCCCGTAGCAAATATCCAAGTTCACACACATTTGACGAAAACATCCCCAGACTATCAGTTAAAGGGGGCTCCCGGTACTTACCAACATACGCCCCGAGACAGCGTTGCCGCCGATGCAAGCGGCACCTGGGGTCCGGGGGGAACATGTCGCGATCCGCGTAGACGCTGCCCCAGGATGCTACGTCAAACTACGGCGTACGAGGAGCAAAAGGGAGGTGCCAACGCCGCAATGGGCTGGTCACATATCGGAGGAGCGGAAAATGACATTTCCGAGACACCATGGAACGCTGGCCGCGCCCTCATGGGGGTCACGCGCAAGGTGGCGTTGGCCAAAGGAAGCGATGACGGGAGCAGAAGACCAGTCACGGAGGAAGGGGTCCTCGCGGTAATTGACAAGTCGAGTCGAGTTGTCGAATTTTGACAACCCCTCCCGGAAGATACCGCAACCGCCAAGAGTGCGGTGCTGCAGCAGTAGCACCCAGGGTGTCGTCTAAGGTACATGGTGGCATGTGGCCGTCGCCTGAGATCAAGGGTTGGTGGCGATAAGAGATGCGGACAACCATTCCCAGTAGTGGTTACATATAACCGCACCCACATGTCTGAGATGGCTTGCTGCAAGATCCGATGCGATCTTGAGGAGGGGGTGTCGGAGCCGACATGCAGGTAGGCGTCCCCTAGGGGAATGACGAAGAAGGGGGGCGCGAGCCGAGTGGCTGTAGAGCCATCGACGCGGCTTTGGCTATGCGTAGCCAACCCCCCCCTCCCGAGCACCTGTACAGCACAACAACAACTATTCTCAGGCATGTTGATCACAAGACGTGTCGTACCCGAGGCCGCCTTGGCAGCCTGGCCAGGTGGTGCGGAAAGCTGCAGGTAGTCGATTCGGGTTGGCTGGGTTGGCTGTCGTCGTAAATGAGCAAGCGGGCGGCCATAACTGGAGAGATGGCCCGCCTGGCCCGCCTGGCCCGCCTGCCCGCCTGCCCGCCTCATCAATGGAGGACCGGGGGTGTGGTCGGCGCAGCCCCGGCCGCCAAGCGCCAATTAATATACAGGTCTGGAAGGGACGGGGGTTCCGTTGGCGAGGCGGCCGGGACCGATGGCAGATCAGCCGCGCACCGCGTTGATGTCAATAGTCTGCACAGTGGTGGACGGCGGGCAGCGGGCGCTAGGCTGTGACAGGAGGAGGTGGCTGGCTGGGCTGGGGAACCTGACGGGCGCCGCGACAGCGATGTGCGTATTTCCCGGCCGTCTCTGCCATTGTGGAGAGCTGTCGTGATGCCCGGCCCATTCCAGACGACCAGGACTTGGCCGAGCTGGGTCACGGCCTGGCGCTGGGCATTGTACGCCCGCCAAGACTGCCAATACTGTTACCTGGTGGTTATAGTCGCACGATGGTGGCGGGAGGGATCGATATGGGCGTCATGTCATGTTGTGCAGCCTTGTATCCGGGACCATGTCTCGGGCGATCCAGCGACGACTGGGGGGGGGGGGGGTATGTCTCACCGGCCAGAACCCCAATGCGGACGGTTGTCAATCAGGCGTAGTCGGCGAACAGAGGGAATATCGATCCACTCTGGCCAAAGGGAGGGCTGTCGTGATGCCTGTCCTGTCCCGCCCTGCCCTGCTGTTGACCCATGTCGGACCTGATCTGCAGCCAACCTAGGGGGGTTTGTCTAAAATATGACTGTCGCACAACCCATGGCTCTGATCCCCCACGTCGCCAATAAGCCGGGCTAGGGAATACATGGACATGGCCCTCCTGGCTGAACCAAGAAGCAAGAGAGCCCGGGTCAAACTGTGCGTGAGTTCGTACCGCAAGCAGCCCTCGCACCGGCAGACATGACGGCAGACACGACGGCAGATGCGGCGGCTGAAGGACCGGCGGCGGTGGAACCGACAGCAGAAACATTGTTGCCCTGACCGGGGGAAGCAGACCGTAGCGAGAGGTGTCCCCGTCGGTGGATAGAACGGCAGTTGTCAATGTGGAGCACCCTGGTGAAGGGCGAAGGGGAGGGGGTTTCTGGCAATGGACCTGGGGCTGAGGCCGGAGCTGGAGACGCGGATGGCATGCCCTGGGAGAGAGGTAGGGGGGAGGAGAGGAGGAGAGAGGGGACCCTGCCAGCGGCGGGATGGCCGAGGAGGGTTGAACGAAGCCAAGGCGTCCACTGTGGGCTGAACACCCCCCCCTCTTCCCAGAGCGCCTTCGAATGCCACCCCTCCTCGACATGGGAGGAGTACGCAGGCGCCTCAGCTTTGGGGGGGGGGACTGGCCAATCACAGGCTGTCCCCGACCGTAAAGGGCAATGAGCCTGGGCTGGTTTGGCTGGCTGGGAACCGGCCCTGCGTGTGAGGAGTGTGCATGAGTGCGTGTGAGTGCGTGTATGTGTCTGTGAGTGTGTGTGTGTGTGTGTGCGACGCGGAGCGGAGGGGGGCGTTGATCGGATGTAGCATCTCGGCTGAGCGCCTCGCGGGCGGCAACAGCATGTATTGTCTTGGTCTACCGAACGACGCCGGCTTTCTCGGGCGAGTCAATTGGACGCCTCGCTATTCCCTCCCCCGGCCGGCCGGTAGGGACCGAACAGAAGCAGGCCTGCGCGTGTTTGTGTTTCGCTGGCACGACGGTGCAACGCGTGAGGGACCGAAACCTACGGGGGCCCCGTTGGTCCCTGGCCTGTCTGTACATGTCTGTCTGCAAGTGCCGGCCTTCGTCGTGCCTGCAGTGGGTGGGTGGATGCGCCTGCCTGGCCCTTGCAGGACGTGTGTGTCCAATGCCTGTGCCGGTGCCTGCGTGCCTCATCTACCCGCCAGGGCAACGACGGCAGTACAGCGTATCGTGGAAGATGACGAGCAAGGGCTTGCGCGTGCAGGGAGAAAAATACCACATCGCCGCATCAGTCCGTCCGACCCTGCATCTCTTCCCCTTTTTCTTGCTTATCGGGAAGTCTAAAAAAAAGCAACCACCATTCAGATCCCCGGTCCGGTAGGTGTGCGGGTAGGCGCGAGCGAGCTGGAGAGAGAATGAGAGAGGCAGAGCCTTTTCTCCGTGTCCCAGCCCATCGCATCGCGTCGAGAGGGAACCAAGGCCGTCCCAGATTTGGTTCGCTACGCCGACAGGTGGAGTGGGAGAGGGAGAGAGGTGGGGAGGGGAAAGAGTGAGAGAGTCGGGTCGGTGCCCGGCGGAATTCCACCAACATCCACCATCATTGCCTCCCGAACATCCATCCCTCGGTGGCCGATGGAGGGTCAAAAGCCGGTGGGGTGGTTGAAGGCCCCGGCGGGCGTAATTCCACAAGTGGGCATTGAATGGGGACCCTGGCAACAACAACAACAACAGCAACGACAACAACGACGGCGGAAAGCAAGAAGGCAAGCAAAATGCCAAACCGTCGCAACGTCATAAGTTACTTCATCACCGGGCGGGGAGAGAGAGATAGGGCGGCCGAAGCAGCCTCGTTTGGGAGACTGGATGCGAACCCATGCGGGCACAGACCGGAAGGCCATCATCAATTTCCATTGCCGATGGATGGCACCGCCCGCTCGGGTTCGTCTAGCCCGGGGTTGCTGCCCAACCGCCGCCGCGAAGGCGATGTGCTCTCCTGTGTATGCACGTACAGCCATCACGCATGCGTGCCCGGCCTACAAGGGGCGCGGTTAACTCTTAATTTTTCCTTCTTTCTCTCCGTTCTTTTTCTTTGCGGACCTGCTTTTCCAAGGTCTCGTAATGGGGCTACGATTCCTCGGGGTTGGGACGGCCTGACGTTTTCTGATTTGATCCCCGGTCGTTCCATTCGCTGTCAACCCACACCCACGCACATACGCTGCCTCTCACTTACATGCGCCCAAATCGGGGGAATGAGGCTGAGCCCGCAGGGCGTAGGTTTTAACCTCACCTTGCCATTCCGCGCTGTCGATCCCCTATCCTTCCCCGCGTCGCCTCGCCTTCCCATCCCGGTCATCTCGGTCTTTTTTGTCACCCCTCCCTACCGCTCTCCCCCTGCTTGGGCCTCCCGCTTTCTTCGATGCCCAAGGTTCCGCTGTGCCACCATTTGTACTCTTCACCTCTACATCAAGTACTTTCCGAACTAAGTTTGGAAGATCGCAGGTGCGACCCCAAAAACCAAACACTAGTTACGTCCCGGGATACACCGGGCGAGGGGAGTATCGCCTTCTTCATCCTTCCCAGCCCTTGGGCACGAATTCATGCCGTGTGCCCAATGACCAATCCTCGCCACACCCAACCCAGCTTCTAATGTAACCTACCTTTCTACGTGTGCAAATGTGTGTGTGTGTGTGTGTGTGTGCGTGTGTGTGCGAGTGTGTATGTGTGTAAGTGTGTGTGTGTGTGCGTGTGTATGTGTCTCTCGCGTCGGCCAATATATACCTACCTACCGAGTACAGCAATACGACTGGCGGTGGGTCACGGCCGGGGCCAAAAACAAAAGAAAAAAGCAACATGGTAGCGTAATCGCGTGCAGAAGCCGCAGTGCGAAATGGGATGCGCGTCCGTCGTACAAGTACAAGTACAAAAGTGCCACGGCTATTGCTCCCCAACCCCAAGCCGAGCTGCCAAACGACTACCTGGCCAATCTCCTATACCTCTACCCCCATGGCCATAGGTGTGGTGGCCGTGTGCCGTAAGGGACGGCGACTGCCGCCTCGTGCAAAAACCACCAAGCACCGCTGGCACCCCTGAGTGCCCGTCAGCTTGCTGTTCGTCATGGCGGCCGCAGCTGTGGGCAAAATTGGCTCGTGGGAGCAACCGTCTTCCTCTCTCTATTCCCTTTTCGGCTCCCTATGCCTCCTTCGACACGCGTTAAGGGTATCCATACTTCAAATCAGCATCCGCCCCGTCTAGCCGCCCCCCTGCCGCGTCGTGTATACCCTGTCATCTGCTTTCTTTCGCTTCCTGACACCTCCCCCAAATCGCCGAGCCAGGAGTAAGGGGGGAAGCCGCACCCAATATTCAAGCCAAACTACAACGACATCGCCACTCCCAAAACTCCGCGGCCATAGTCGCTGGCCAGCCCGGTAGGCCTAGGCACCGACACAGTCGTGGACGCGTACTGATACGTGCCCGGCCTGCGCCCAACCGGACCGCCCATTGCGGCCGGAAAATAGAACGCTGGCCCAACTGAAACCCATGGAGGCCGATGCGCGCAACGCCTCACTCTTCCCCCCCTTTCCCTTGCCTGGCCGGGCCTCGTCGTCCCCTCCCGCAACCTCCTTGCTGTGCCACTATCATACAAGTAAAATCGATCAAGTCATCCTGTCGTGTCCAAATCAACGTCGAGGGGGCGAATATGGCGCTCATCCCGCTCCCCGCCCCCTTCTCTCTCTCTCTCTCTCTCTCTCTACCGGGTGGCCTGGTGGCTGGTCCCGGCGGCGTTCGTGGCGGCGGCGCTGCCGCTGGTCCCTGCTTCGCTCGCATTTTCGTAAAGGTCAAGACAGACGCCGAGAACTGCAAGACATGTTAGACGAGGCACGCTATAGGCATGGAAGGGCGGGTTTGACCTCCAACACCCCATGTGATGGGGCGCCGGACGCCTACACCCCCCGGGGTGGATTGCCTACTCTCCACGATGGCCTCCTCCCAGACTCCGTACTCGTAGTCTACGAGACCATGTCGTTCGATCCCGTCGCAGAGTCGCACGAGCTCCTTGCCCATCTTCTTCAGCCCTTCCTCGCTGATCAGTGTCTGGCCTCGCTGTGGTCCCGTCCCGGACTCGGCCATGTCTTTTTGTTTCTGGAAGAGCGCCAGCCACGCGTGGTTGAAGTCGTGCCATAGTTTGATCCGGTCACTGTGAAGCTGCGGGTTGTCGGCCGCGAGACCTAATACATTTCAGCGCTTTAGTATTGCATCTACTGTGAAACCCTGGCAAAAGCCGAACCCCCCTTCCCCCCTCGCCCCCTTGTTGGGGGGCGTGTGGGTGGGAACGCGGGTGTGGGGAAGGGGAAACGCACCCAGCTCGGCCACCTTGGAAAGCAGCCAGTCGGAAACCGTCAGCAGGGACTCGCTCGCTGAAACCAGGACCCCGTTGCGTATATTGGTGAAAATCTCCTTGAGCGCCGTCTGGTACTGCTCGTAGGCCTCCCCCATCTCGGCCGAGGCCGAGTAGTCCTGCTCCTCCATGACCTGGTCGGGGGCGCTGGAGGTCTGGGACATGGCACTCATCGACGTCATGCCGCTGGGGTAGTTTTGGAGCATGGCCCGGTGCTGGTCCGCCGGACTCTGTTGATATACGGCCGACGTGCTCGACGAGGCGGCCGGCTGCTGCAGGGCTTGTGCCGCCGCCGCCGCGTTGGTCGGCTCGCTCGGGAAATAAGACGCGGCCACATCCGTGGGCATCATCTGCATACCTGCAGGCTGCCGCGACGGGAACTGCTGACTCGTATCGTAGACAGTGTTCTGCGTGCCCGTTTGCGACACGTTGTACATCATGTTCGGGTTGTAGGCGCCAAAGTTTTGTGTTTGTCGTGTATCCTGCCCGTATTCGGACTGGTAGGGCATTGTGTTCTGTGGAATCGCCGTCGAGAAGGCGGCGGCCGGCTCTTGATAGTAGCCACTGTAGGCAGCCGTGCCGCCCATGCCCCGAGCCGTTGAGGGGGATGTGTTGAGGGGCGCAGGTCGGTACCTGTCGGATGCGCCCGCGCCCGCGCCTGCGCCCGCGCCGTACGACCTCCGCTGCGCATTGGGATCTTGAACCGGGTATCTGGAACTCGAGGCGGCGCTGAGGGGCGGTTCGTTCTGCCTCCTGCGCCGTGCGTTGTCGTCCATGCCCCGGGCAAGCTGGTCGTCCGCCGACTGAAGCTGCGAGCCCAGCCGAGGCGCCTCGGGCACTGGCGCGTGTTGAGAGTATAGGAGGGCCAGCTTTGCTGCGTCCGCGAGTCAAGCCTGCGGCCGGTCTGGTAGAGAGGGGAGAGAAGGGGAAGAAGGGGAGATGATGAACGTGAGGTAGCACTCGCGCGCGCGCGCGCAACACTCTCACACACACACACCTACACCACTCACACACACTCGGACACTGAAGGCGTATACACGCGTCCACACCCTCTTTTTTTTTCTTCCTCTCTTCCTCTCTTCCTCTCAGCTGATGCTCAACCGACACCCAAACCCACACACACTCATATAACCACACGCTAGGACGCCCGTAAGGGTAGCGCTAGGACGGGAAAGAGAGGCAACCACGGGCAGACACACGATGGTAACCTGGTAGGCGGGTGGTAGGGCGACCAATGTATGACCGGCGGCGGGGCCCTCGAGTCGGCAAGGAGGGGAGGGGAAGGGAGCAAGCAGCGGGTAGCTCAGTGTTGCCTTTCGTCAGGGCCTCCCGGGATGGGCTGGGGGAGGACCGAGGTAGGGAAGGTTGGCCGGGTTGGGAAAACGTCAAGCGCAAAAATGACGAAAAATGCCTGGAGACTTTGAGGGGGGGAGGGGGCTGAAGGGCATATATGATGCGGGCACCCAAGTATACGTGCGTCCGCGCCAAATGTGCCCTGGTGTGAGCGGCAGGGAAGACGGAGGCAGAACGCGTCTTGTCGAGTCCACCCAGGACTGGGCCGACTACGTAAGTGAGTAGACCCGGAGAGTTTGGTCTGAAGCGTGCTTGGTGCAAACACCACAAGGCCGTTAGGAGGTCTGATTCATGCCTTGGTCATAGCATGTAGGGGTGACGATGCCTTTGCTGAGCTCCAATTTTGGCTTCGTCCCTAGATCTTCGGGCTGGCTTCGTGAAGAATGTCGAGTGGAGAGAGGTAGTGTATCCGGCTTGGTAACGGTTGTCACTCTGCCAACTGGGTAGATCCCGGTAGCGACGAGGAGGTACTTGTGAGCTACAAGCAGTGACCTTGCAACTTCTTCCACACAAGCAAGCCGCACCAGGGCCTCACGAACCAGCTTGACCCTTTGGCTAACCTGGTCGCGCAACGCAGCGCTGGGTTCGGTGGCCGATGCGCAGGAGGGCCCTTTTTTTCGAGACCCGCGATTTAGGCCCTTTCCCGAGTCAATGGCCGGCCGTTCGAGTAGCCCCAAGAGCCGAGATCTAGTCCGCTTGAGCCAGATCTGCCCAGGTCGTCCCGCGCAGGCGGAGGAGGAGGGAGGGGGCGGCGGCAGCGGCAGCGGCAGCGGCCAACGGGGCACCCACGCGCGGGTAGACAACAGACGGGGGACGCGCGGTTCGCTGCGGCGTCGAAACCCCGTAAGAAAGCCGAGGTGGTGAGAGGGACTAGAGGAGACAGAGAGGAAGAGAGCGAGAGAGAGTTGGAAGCCTAAAGCCAAGAGGGCCCGGTCGTCGTGGGAGTGCTTAGTATGCTTCGACCTTTTAGTTTCCGGCAACTTTTCTGGCATCCACTAGGCATACAGAGACGGCCTTGAGGGGACGTAGGAGAGTCGGGACTGTCTCTCTCTTGATATATTTGGGTATGAAGCACCGGCCAGTCCCAGGCATTCCCAGGTGCCATTGGCCAATGGGTGGATCGGCAGGCTGGATACGCAACGAGGACTATGCCTAATATCGAGACACTAGAGCAGGATCTCTTTTTTCGCGACCCCAGATGTCGGCACGAGCACGAGGGCGTTCAAGAAAGCAGTTTCCGACGGCCGCCAGAAGCAGCCCGATGCCTTGCACCCAAGCAGCCGGAGCGACGCTAGACAGGCTTGGGCAGTGGTGACGGGGTGAGCGAAATGGACGGGGTCTTTTGCGTGCACAGGCAGTGGATATGCTGCCGGGTTCAGATGTTGCTTGTACATACGAATACCGTACTCGACCAACAGACAGGGTTCCTTTTTGGGGGGGGGGGGGGGGTGTATTGCCCACACCACCGGGTGTCGCTAGTCTTGGGCTGTGGGTATCTACGTACAGGATGGTCAACCAGGCCGTAAGGCAGGGGGGGAGCTCCGACTACCTAGAGGTAGGGCAGGCATGTACCGTACTCATAGAGAGGTAGGGATGGGTGCAGAGGGACCGGGGGAAGGGAAGGAAAAGGACGAGGTCCCTCCCTTGGCAGGAGGCTTGCAGAGTACCCGGTATGGGATCCGTCAGGGAGGGCGGGCGGATGGATCGCCATGGACCGGAAGCAGCAAGTAAAGGCAAGGCGACGAACGAGAGGTGCCGGGGCAGATCACTAATGGGTGCGAAGGCGTCTGTGCCTGCGTGCCGTACGCAGGCAGGCAGAAGAAGCATTGGGACGCCACCCTCGACGACGTGCTTTTGCGGTCGTGCAGGGTTCGAGAGCGAAAAGAAAAAGCAGCAACCCAAGGGCTTGGGTTGGATGCGTCCCTGGTGCAAATCCGGGTCACAGGGCCAGCATCCAACAGCCAGCAGCCAGCAGCCAGCATTGAATGTCATGCGTCCGTCCATGGTCGAAACAGGGAAGAGGTTGCGAATACGCCCGGCCCCGGGTCCCTGAGACTTCGGCGCAGTAGCAACAAGATTGAATGCAGATGCTTTAGTCGAACAACAGACGGCGGATACAAGCGAGAGGCGCCGGGTATCCGTGGGCTCCCGCCGGGCTCTATCTAGGTCGACGACTCAGATTTGAGGTTCTTTTGTTTCTTCCACCCTCCTCCCTCTGTACTTGCGGGCTGCGGTAGTGGTGGTGGTGGTGGTGATGGTGGCGGTGGTGGTGTAAGAGGTGATGGGAGTTGCTGAGCTCAACGTCTATTCCTCGGTGCACTCTCTGTCGCCTACGGCTCGATTGGGCGAACAGGTCAGGCCAGAAGCAAAGCAGCGAGAGACCGAGACAGGGCCACCGCGCAGCCGCCGCGGTTGGGGCCGGGCCTTGTCGTGGTCTGCGATGGGGGAGCTGGGCTGGTCTGCGTCCATCCATGTGAGCGTATGTGCGCGCGCGTGCGTGCCTAACTCACAACTAACTAATTGATGGAGTGCGGATTCGCGGGTCAGCTTCTCGATTATCGGGACGACGTACAGGGATGTTTCCCGACCAGGGCCCGGGCGCCGTATGACGACGCTATTGGCTGCCCTGGGTCAATCCAGCCATGTAGCATCCACCATGGAGCAGTTGCTGGGCCCGGGCTGTGTTCATCGTAGTGTCGACACGATATCGCCGACTGCTTAACCCACTCCGTAGTGACCGAGCTAGTCGAGGCGCCGTCGGCGCAAGTGGGCGCCAGCACGTCGTACACGGTTGCACACGTTACCTGAGCTGCCTGAGCTACCGCTACCGCTATCCCGTCGCCCTCGAGCTGTCACTGTCACCTTCGAAGCCCGCCCAGGTCGAAGCGGTGGCAGCTGGAGGGCGAGCAGCCACCGGAGGGGGGTCGGCAGGGAAAAACTCTAAATACCAACGGTCTTCGGCTCGACCGCCAAAACGTTCCAGCATCCCATCCCCGGGCCCAGATTCCATCCCCGAAAAATGGAAGGCGCCATGTCGCGTCCTACCTACCTGGGTAGGTCACCGTGTTCTTCTGGCGCCTCTCATGCGTACCCGCCTGTCTTCTGTGCATAGGTTCGCTACCACCCATGTGGTAGTTACCACCTGCTCCTGCTCCTCCGCCCCCCGATGGAGGACCAAAAGTCTACTTGCCATGAGTTATGGCTAGGTACCTACCTACGTGCCTCTTCCTCTCCTACCTTCCATGTGTCCATCTGCTTCCATTCTCGAGTGCTGCTTTACCTGTACGTACAGAAGAAGGTACCTCCCGCGCTGACCTTGCTCTCTGTGCACCTTCTCGTCCGCCTCGTGGTGGGTATGAACTCACACAAGGTAGGTACCGCGGAGGAACCCAGAAAGCTGGAGGTCATAAGCTCGCATCGAGACCACACACAACTGACACAACACAACACACGCATGCACACACTCTCTCCATCTCCCCGGCTACTTACTTACCTCCTACTGATCTACCTTCCATGCCCGGCTACTGCGCATTTGCCCTTCATGGATATTTCCTTTACCCCCGGATCTATCTGTTACTTTAAATCAGAACAAGGTTTGCCGAAGGACCGTCTTTTGTTGACGGGCGCGGGAAGAGCTCGATCGGCCAGGGCTCGATTGTTGGGGGGGGGTCCCTCACCGGGCGGCCCAAGAAGCAATCCACACCATCCCATTCACCATGGAAGCCTCTATTCGATACTCGGTGTGCATACGATCCCCTCATCCTCGATTGGTGATAAACACCACTGCCGTCGGCCACTTCGGGCCCAGCGCCCCTCAAGTCGGCAGAGCCACGAAGGCCGAGTCATGATTCGCTCCAGGTGGAGGCGGTGATCTCGCATGGCATTCGGATCTAACACCGAAACGGCCTAAAATAAGCCCACAACTCCTCGTGGTCCCAGATGCTGCGTCGTCCAACCAGGCGACCCGTAGTCGTTGGTTGGCCAGCACGAGACCGTAGGGAAAGTGCTAAATAAACAACCGGAGAAAATCCTGTCGGGTCCTCAAGCTCGCACAGCCCAGCCATTCTGCAACCCGTTAGCTTTGGCACGCCAGCACGAGACAAGAGCGCGTGCAGGGGAAAAAAGACGACACTAACTGCAAACCTTGACCTCTAATTTCTCACGGCATCTTCCAGCTCTGCGAAGTAGCGGCTGGCCTCACTCCAGTCGTCCTGTCACACAGTGTCCAGCCCCCTCCCCTGTGGCTGCTTGCCTGCTTGCCTGCCTGCGTGGTCTCCTGCTGCTTTCAGAGACGCCGGAGTGCGGGTACCAGTGCCTGCCTCTCGGCGTTCGTGAAAACATCTAAGCGTTCGGAGAAATTTTTACACCCATATGCTGGGTTTTGGATGGAGCTCCAGAGCCACCTATCAGCAGGTGGTACGGAGAGGCAGTGAGGTACGCCTGATGCGCATCCGAGAGCCGGGAGAGGCTATGTACTGGATACTCACACGCGACGCGGCATTTGTTATGGATGAGTTTGCGAGGAGAATCCCGGACCCTGGTCGTTAAAGAAGACGCGTGCTAGCGTGGCGTCGCGAGGCATGCCAACAGGGCCTGGTCCAGCGTCAAGCAGCGAGATGTCGTCAAAATGTTCCGACAAGGGTGCGTCTGAGCCTTGTCCCGGGGCTGACCAGGGCCTCCGATCGACCTCTGGTTGTTGACCTGGTGCTCGGCTCCATTGCTGGGCTACCCACTCCTCCATGGGCCGCTCACTCCTCATCGGTTTCCCACCGTACCCATTGCCGACAGGCCACTGCCGATCGGCCAGGGCTACACCCAAGCTGTCTTCTGCTTTGGAGTCACGGACGGACACGGGCGGGGGACGCCACCGCCGGTCTGGCCGTGCTTGCGGTGTGTGGTACGGCTTGCCATATGGCACCGGAAAGGACAAGGACCTGACCATTATTGCCATGTCATCGTGGCCTCGAGTAAGCACATGGCACCGCCCATCAGTACGGAACAACGCCTGGCCCTCCTTGCGACCGATGCCACCCCTGGCCGGCATTCCAGACTTGCGATGCGATGCGCGGGGCCCTGCGTACACGCCAGGTTGTACCAAGAACACTCGGTGGGCGGCGTGCACGCTACATGCCTCTGCCTCTTTGCCCGCCTCGGCCAGCTTGCACCTACACCACCCTCTGGACTGGCTGTGACCCAGCTGGCCGACCTCACACACCCCGCAATAAATTGTGTTGGCACTAGGGATGCAAGGTGATGCAGGTCGTTGTCCTTCTTCATTTGAGCAGTGGGCTTCGACCATACTCTAATTTTTGGGGGGACCGCAACGATTGGCTCCGGATGCATCGACGATACAAGAGAACTATCAAACTTGAAATCAACCTCAGGTCAAGCAATGCCGCCTCCGCCGGCTTCGTCCGAGGTCTCATGCGGAATTCGCAGTCGGTTTAAACCGCGATATGTACGACCATGATGCAGCGTTGCCGCGAAGGCTCCCCACTCGCCCACTCGCCCACCAGGGCTCGCAGGGCAACCCATCCATCGCATCCACAGACAGCCTATTCTCGCCACTCCGCTGCCGTCGCGTGGGAGAGGGGCGCCTGCTATCATGCAAGTCATTGCCAACGGGCTGAGCAGGTCACGATCCCACCGACCCCGGTGGCGGCGTTAAAGCCGAAGCCTTGGTGTTTCCGGCAGACTTATGTCGGACCGGCTTCTATTCCGCCCTGAGACCAAGCAGCCCCCCCCCCCCTAAAAAAAACCAGCCAGTGCCATTCATGACGGCGGCTGCCCGGCAGCCGTGGAGATAAGTTGACACGTTCGAACCCCCGTGGTCCCTTCTTTGTACCGTGGTGTGAAGTGGAGAGGCATGGGAGCAAACCAGCTTGTAGCATGCAAGCTACACACAGGGACCAAGGCCGACGACTACGACATGCATGGGTGCCGTGAGCGTGATCGCCGGATCTTCCGTCTCCCAAATTCCATACTGACAGGGTCCGAAAATCGTCATCGCGTGGGCGAGGCTGGCCCTTTCGCCCCAACGCATGATTCTTCGTCGCCTCTGCGCGTGCCGCCGCTGACAAAGTACTCTAAGCTTTTACTCGCAACTGCCGAGGCGAAGGACTCTCAGCCTTGTTGGCGTGTTGGAGATGCGGCCCTGGCTGATCGGCCTGTGAGGCTGCACTCTCCACAACAGCGCTCTTATTTACCAACGCAACACTTGCGAACTTCCGACTTGCTCGGTACCAGTTGGGCAAGGTGGAAATGGCATGTGGCTGCCGGCGTGAAGTCAGGATCACCAACGCACACAACTGCTATGTACAGTACAGTCCAGTAACACGGCAAAGTCTTTTCCCCCTCGGTGCCCTCGGAAAGAGCCAGAACCCGTCGCGCCCAATCTGGCAGTGGGGGTGCCGCGGGCGACTCTTGCAGGCGCGTGTCGCGGCCGTGTACGAGTCCAATAAGCATCTCGGTGTCGATGGAGTATAAAGTATAACATATTGAAGCTGTGTGGCACATGCCGAACATGCGGCCTCGCGACCGTAGTTGGCAAGCTGGCCAGACGTCGCAATTAGCTCACTCGGCGCTACGACGAAGCATGGGAGACGTGGCTTCAGCTGGCATGGCAAACCATGTCAACGCCCCAGAGCGTTGGAACTGGCCTCGCCAGCTAAAGAGATCGTAATCGGGCCAGGAACCTACAGCGCCTCGCCAACTGACTTGACACTTCTGGCAGGCCGCCCGGGCAACGACTTTCTAGCGTGCAAGTCCCGCGCATCTGAAACGCCCCGATGCGCTTCTAGAAGCCTTGCGTCCGCCCCCGCTACTCCTTCCTCTTTCCGTTCCATCTACTGGGTTCGGGCTGCGAGGCAATCAAGCTACACCACTGTCTGTGTTGTTACATCAGGGGTTCGCAGCCCTCGCCAGATGCAGCTCTCGCTAGATGCAGCCGGGTAGCCATGAGCTGCATTCAAGTGCCATGCTGGGATGGAGATTAATCGACGGCCTCACGGTGGTGCTCGGCTACTATGCAGTAGCCAGCAGTATGTATCACTCTCCCTATCTCCCTCATGGCCGCATATCACTTCTACCATCCCGCCCTCCGCCCCTGCTCTCTCGGGTCCGTCTCCTCTCTGTCCACCCCCTTCCCTCTGCCCTCCCCGTACGGAGCACTAGGCTTTCCGTTCTAGTAGTGCAGGCAGTTAGTTGTGTATCAGCTAGGCGGCGCCGCGGTGCGTCATTGGTCTTTCGCTGTCTTCAGCCCTTCAACTCGTTTATAGTATGCACAGAAAGTACCTCCCTGGTCAGCATCCACTTGGCGGTGACAGCCGGGAAATGAAACTACCCTATACCCTGTAACACGTTATGATGTTGTGCAGCGTAGGAGAAGAGGGGAATGGTGGATAGACGCACATTTACACGCGCATACCACGTCGACCGCAATTAGAAGCAATCAGAACGTGGGCGGTAGAACACGCGCTTCCCATTTGGAATCCCGGGTACCTCACGCCACTTCGAAGACAGTCGTGCGGGATTCAGGCCGACTTGTACTGTCGAGTACCCGACGACGAAACGTCACTACCGGACGGGCCCGCCTAGCCTGCAGGAACACGGGGGTCGTTAATCGGGCATAGCCCATCGCTGGGATGGGGGCCACCACGACAGTCCTACGGCCGTGGGCGTTTGGGACCCGAAGAATGGGCGATCTACCCGGCAGGTCGTCGTCGCCGCCGTCGTCGCCGTCGCCCACAGTCACCTTTGTTTCCGCTTCTCGTCGGGGGTGCATGACGGAAGGAGGTAGATGCTGAGGGGAGCGGGCGCGAAGGGGGCGCGCGGGCGCGTGCCGGGGAGGAAGGGGAACTTGCGGAACGATCTGGTTTACCAACGAATGGACGCTATAGTTGGTTTAGTCTACTTCTCAGCTGGCCCCCGTTCACCAAGGGCGCGCGCGCGCGCGCGCATAGAACGGCTCGAGATTACGCAGGCTCGCACAGCCCGTCGTTTTTTCCTTTCTTTGGTGGTTTCCGGGGGGCCAACCACTACCACCCACCGGACACGCCGAAGGAAGAAACGCTCGAGAAGTCTATGCGGCCCCCGCCCCTTTTTTCTTTCTCTTTCACGCTGAGCACAGCATCGCGGGATTGGCCTGGGAATGGGACCGCGCGCGACGCGTCGTCCGTCTTACGCTGTCCCTCCCTCTGGCCATCGCCCTCTCTCAAGTAACGCCTGACTCAGGGGGGTGGCCGCTACGCTCCGCCCGGCCTCCACTTTCCCCCCGAGGCGGCTCGGTTTGTTGTTGGCACATTGTTGGGTACAAGATGCTACATAGTGCTACAAGTTGATACAAGTGGCCCGCGGAGGCCGGCACCGGCCGTGGTCGGCTTCCGTGGCCTTGATGCACGGGACAGCCGCAAGCATGCCCATCCCCGAGCCAGCCCGCGCTGGTATGAATGATGCTTGCTCCCTTCGCCAGGTTGCCCGGCCCATGACACCGGGCGCTCGCGGCGAGTCGACGGTCCGACGACGGTGACCGTTTATCGCTTGACCCAGGCAGGCATCTTGCGTGCCTTGACGTGGCCATGCTTCTTCCTCTCCACCCGTCTGGGATCGCGCGTGATGCATCCGGCTGCCATGACATGTCAGAATCCCGGCCCAGGCATGTTTGGCCGCCGGTTTGCTCGCGAGCAAGCGCACCGGCGGCAGGGGGGGGTTTACCTCGCCGCAGCGGGTTCTTGAGCGCGGGCTCGTGGACGATGAGGGCCTTGGCGATGGCCAGCGCGAGCGCCTCAGCCTGTCCCGTGGTGCCGCCGCCCTCGGCCACGGCCCAGACGTTGTACTTGTCCAGCCGGTCGGTCATCTTGAGTCCCCATACGGCGCTCTCGCGGTCGTGCACGCGGCCGAAGGCCTCGGTGAGCGGCTTGCCGTTGACGAGCACCTCGCCGGTGCCCTCGACCACGAAGGCGCGGGCCATGGACGACTTTCTCCGGCCCACGCCCTGCGCGCGGCCAAAACGGTCGATGGGCAGGACCTTGGTCACGTTGAGGTGGTAGTTGATTTCACGCTTGAAGGGCTGCAGGCCGGCCTTAACGTCGTCAGGCATGAGGTCGGGGTGGATTTGGTTCAGGCGCTTGGCCAGCTTCATGCACTCGGCGAAGTCGCGGCCCTTGACGTGCTCGCCCATGGCGAGCCGGTACTGCTCCTTGTTCTTCCAGGCCGTCGGCGCCACCTTGTCCTTGGGGAGGATGGGCAGGCGGCCGTACTTCCGGGCCAGGTCCTGGACCACGACGTACGAGTCGTTGAAGACAGGCGTCCGCGAGAAGTAAGAGGGCGAGGCCGGCACAGCGCGGTACCGCGCCGACTCGACCTCGCGCTCCACCGCCGTCAGTTGATTCCCCTTATCGTCCATCATGCCGGCTTCGTCTTCGAAGCGGGGCGATCTCGTGGCGACCCGAGTGGTGAAAGCGGCTGTGTCTCGCCGGGCCGCCGTCGTCGTGATGGACCGGGCGGGGGGCGTCGAGGAGGGCGCATGCCTTGGCCGGCAGACAAGGGCGCCCATGTGTGACGTGACCGTCCTCGGGCCGGCCGGGCCGAAGTCCTTGAGGCACCGAACGCCGGTTCTGATGGCGGACATGGCGGGCGCGGATAGTGCTCCGGGGATGGGGGGGTGCTTGATGGGGCTCGCTCAGGGCGTCGTCGGCATGCCCCAATTGGGGAGGGTCGTGGCGGGCGGCAGCGAGGGAACGAGAGCCGAGATCCAGCTGCTGGTTCCGGGGAGGCCCTCGATCTAGGCGTCGCGGGGTGGCGGTGTCTGCTGGTGATGGACGCCTGCAGGCTTCAGCTCCGTCGGTCGCAGGCGAGCAATCGATAATTTCGAGATTTCGACATGCAGGCCACCGCGGGCGGGTTGGGCCTAAAGTGGCTTGGCCGGCTTTTGCCCAATCGTGCGGCTGGGGCTGGTAAGGTACTAAGATAAGAGGGAAGCAGGTAGGTAGGTACTTGGTTACATAGTAATTACTGACATATTAACATAAGCGCTCGCATAATCCATGACTGGACGGGCCCGGATCAACTGGGACGGAGACGAAGCTGTTGCATAAGATGGATTTGACATCGCACAATTACTGGGCGACATGCAATTACTTGTGCTATACCAGCACATGCGCCCATTTGTACATGCATTGGCTGCCTTGGTTGCAGGTGCCACCGACCACAACCAACCGCACACAACACGGGCTCTCGGAATTGGGTCGCCCCCGCCCAACGCGGCCTAGCGAAACAAAAATCGGAAAAATGAGCAGGCAAGCTTGGGCTCCGTTGATGCCTTTTGGCGGGGTCGAGTCGGAGGGGTTCCCCCTCCTGCCATCTGATTTCTTGTGCCTTCTGATTTAAATTTTTCCCAGTTCAGATCTCGCCCATCACCAACCACACCCTCTCCCTTCCTTTCTCCTGTCAAGCCCGCACCACGGTAAACAGACATCATGGCGTTCGGAAAGATCTACACCAAGGAGGTTCGTTTCTCGCTCTGCTCTCTCCCGCGGCGCTGTCCGTCGCTGCCTCTTGGCCTCCGCCTGCTGACCTTTGCGCTCCTCCCGCCCTGCAGAAGAACCCCCGCACCACGGCCATCCTCGCTGTCGCGAAGGCCAACGGTCTGGACCTTGAGTCGGTCCTGGTTGACACGACCAACCCGACCCCCGAGTACCTCAAGCTCAACAAGCTCGGCAAGGTTCCTACCTTCGAGGGCGCCGATGGCTACGTCCTGAGCGAGTGCATGGCCATTGCCATCTACCGTAAGAAAACCCCGCCCCCTCTCTTTTGTATTGCGTGGCCGTCCACGGCCAGTCACGCCCGCGCCTCCCGCCGCGGAGGTTCGCAGGCCCCAGGTGTCCCCCATGACATGATGACCTAGACTTTATTCTAACAGTTATCCCTATCTGAACTACATTGTTGATTGTTCTACCTTCTGATCATGAAATCTCTTTTGACACCTTGTCATTGCCACGCTACATTCCGGACGCAGGTCACTGACAGACGCTGCTTTCTAGTCACCTCCCAGAACGAGAAGACCACTCTCCTTGGCAAGACCAAGCAGGAGTAAGTTGCCCGGCGGCACCAATTCGCCTCCCCCTCCAGTCGTGTTAAGGCGCACGGTACTGACAGGCTCGCAGTTACGCTTCCATCCTGAAGTGGATGTCCTTCTTCAACACCGAGGTCCTTCCCAAGCTCGGTGCCTGGTACCGCCCCCTGCTCGGCTGGGACCAGTACAACAAGAAGAGCGTCGAGGAGAGCCAGAAGGCCGCTGAGCTGGCCGTCAGCGCCGTCGAGGAGCACCTGCTCCACAACACCTTCCTCGTGGGCGAGCGCATCACCCTGGCCGACCTGTTCGCCACCAGCATCCTTGCCCGCGGCTTCGAGTTCTTCTACGACAAGGCCTGGAGAGCCGAGCACCCCAACGTCGCCCGTTGGTACTCGACCGTCTACAACCAGGACATCTACTCGGCCGTGGCCCCCACGTTTGAGCTCCTCGAGACGCCCAAGCTGACCAACGTCGCCCCCAAGAAGGCTGATGCCCCCAAGAAGGAGGCCAAGAAGGCCGAGGCCCCCAAGCCCAAGCCCGCGCCCGCCGCTAACGACGAGGAGGATGATGCCCCCGCGGAGCCCAAGGCCAAGCACCCCCTTGACCTCCTGCCCCGCTCTTCCTTCCCCCTGGACGACTGGAAGCGGTTCTACTCGAACAACGACGAGGCCGTGTCGATGAAGTGGTTCTGGGAGAACGTCCCCTTCGATGACTACTCGCTCTGGAAGGTTGACTACAAGTACAACGACGAGCTCACCATGACCTTCATGTCGAGCAACCTGATTGGTGGCTTCCACGCCCGCCTCGAGGGGTCGCGCAAGCACATCTTCGGCGCCGCCTCGGTCTACGGCGAGAGCAACGACTCGGTCATCCAGGGTGCCTACGTCATCCGCGGCCACGAGTACATCCAGGCCTTTGATGTTGCTCCCGACTACGAGTCGTACGAGTTCAAGAAGCTGGACCCCAACAACGCCGACGACCGCGCCATTGTCGAGTCGATGTGGTCGTGGGACAAGCCCGTCGTTGTCAACGGCAAGGAGTACCCCCACAAGTCCGGCAAGGTCTTCAAATAAGCCTATGCGAGTGGGCGTATGGAGAGGAAGGCGGTGATGATTATGTGCTGATGAGTTAATGGGAAAAATTCGGACGGTATGGAGAGCAAACAAACAACATGATTCCCTGAACTTATAACGGAACTGCTACGGCTCCGATAGAGCAGATAGAAATGAACGATGTCTGCGAACCTCATGGTAGTAGCTACACTTGTAAATCACTCGGGTATCTACGTATTTAGGCCTTCAGCGTCAAGTAACGCTCATCTTTCTAGGAGGGTAAATAGGGACGCGGGCTGCCCTACGGTGGTATACACATGTTTGTACGGGGACGCACGGGGACGCCACGCCGGCTATTCCTTAGCCAGAAAAATATAACTGACTGTACACTAGACGATTCTTGCAGGCGGACAACAGGTAGCAAGTGCGGGGTATCGACGCTTCGGCCCGTCTCTCATCTCGCTGCCTGTTCAAGTACTAGCGATGTGTACCTATATAAGACGGGTTCCAGCCGGCGCGGAATCTCTCTGACGGTACCGCAGTAGCTCTGCCGACGATTTACACCGAGAAGGAACCCGAGAGGAAGGAACCAGAGCAAGGATAAGCCCCGGGCGACAAAAAAGAAGCCGCGCCGGCCCCGATGACGACGTCGCCGCCGCCGTCGCCCGTCGGGCGCCCCAACAGCGAACACGAGCTGTTCGGCCGCGTCATGGACGGCGCCGCGGCCGACGGCGCCGCCGAGTGGGGGTTCCTCGTTGTCCGCACGGCCTACGCAGCCGACGACGACGCCCGGCAGTGGTCGCGCGCCCTCGCGCGCCTGCGCCGGCTCGCGGCCTCGGGGGGCGACGCCGCCGCCCTCGCCACCCCCGTAATGGACTGTCCCGCGACCCTCGGGGGCGCCCGCTACGGCGACGTGCGCCGCGCCTGGGCCGACTGGTGCGCCCGTTACCTCGGGGCCGGGGCCGGGGCCGGTCGGGAAAAGACGCCGGACGATGGCGATGACAGGGACGGGGACGGCTGGCCGGCGGCGGTGCGGCCCGACTGCTGCCTCGTGGTGGACGCCGAGGCGCTGGGGTCGCTCCTGGAGGGCGACGACGACGGCGACGACGCGTGGGCCGTCGTCGTCGACGCGCGCGACCCCCGCACCGCCCCCTACGGCGGGGGCGGCGGCCCCTTCGCCGGGTGGCTGCGGGTCGCGGCACGGGCGCTCGCCGCCCTCGACGGCGACCTCGCCGCCGGCCTCGACCTCGCCGAACACCTGTGCCCGCCGCGCGCCTACCTCGGCCAGGTCCCGCTCTACGCCGGCGGTCACCCCCCCGTCCGCCTCGTCGACCCCGCCCCCGCCCCCGCCGGGTCCGACGCCGGGGCCGGCCGCTACCGCTTCCCCGGCGGCCCCGGCGGTACCGCGCGCGGCGCCGCCCGGGCCGACGCCCTGCTCGCGCGCATCCTGCGTGATGTCGGCGACCGGGTTTACGAATAAAGGGGACGGGGGTGGGGGGTTAAAGAGGACGTGGCCGCTGTTCGGGTGAGGAAAAAGAAGATTCTCCCACGTCCTGTGCGCGGGAACCCCATTGTTACGCGGGTTGTGCGATAGGTCTGACGGTCTGGCTTCTCTTCTCGCACCTCTCTTCTCCTCCGAAACGGCCTCCCCTTCTTACCCAGCCCAGCACGTTCTCCCTGCCACCCCAACGTCCTCCCGGAACGCTAAGCCTATCCCGTCCCGCCGTCTTCCACCCCGGACGGAGGTATAGATACGTGGACGTCATACAACTACTTCCTCCCGGGGCCGACGTGATCTGGACGGGCCGCACGGGGCAGGCTCGTCTGCTCCACAGCGCGAGTCAGTTAGTATAGCGAGCGCGAGCGGGTCCGGCCTCCGATCCGTTTCTTTCCTATAAAGCTTCAACCGATTCGGGTGACCAGATGTATGCTTGGTTCATTTAAACGAAGGCCTCCCCTGTTTGTTCTTGTTCCTCTCTCCTTGCCGTTGTTGAGGGGGAAAAGGGGGGGTTGCTTGTACCACACCCTCCCCCTCCCTCCCCTCCCGGCCGCTTCTTCGCCTTGACCTTCTCCGCTCGGACGGGCCGCTTCTGTCTATCGTGGCCGGCTTGGCATCCAAGTAAGCCTCCACAAAGCCGGGGGGGCTGATCCCACCACCGCCCCCCCCCCTTTCCCCCTTTGGGGGGCGTGGTGTGTCTTGCGGAGTTGCCCGGTGTCCCCGGGGAGCTGAATACCCCCCATACGCACACATGGAATAAAAAAATAGTACCGTGATAAGCGGGTTTATCCTCCCCCCCCGTGGGGATGACCGCCGGGGTTTGGTTTTTTTTGCTCCCTTTTTTCCCTTTACTCCTCCTCCCCCTCTATCTCTTTACTCGTTGCCGGGAGGAACCAAACCTCGACCGAAGATCCCCCACCGCCCCCTTCTCGTAACAGACAACCACAAACCCCCCATACAAGATGCGCCCGCAGTACGCTTTCCTCCTCACGGCCCTCGCGAGCGGCGGCGGCGTGGCCGCGTTGGAGCCGTCGAGCAGCACGAGCGACTGCAACGAGGTGCAAATGTTCCTGTAAGCCGTAAACCCCTGGCGTTTTTGTCATTTTTCGTTTCCGCACGTAGGCCTGCCCGGCAACCGATCCCCCCCCCTCCAACCCCTCATCGAACACCCCCTCGCCGCCGTTTCGGGCTACCCGAGTAACTGACCGGGGGGGACGCCCAGGGTGCGCGGGCATGGCGAGGACATGCCGGGCAAGCTCGCGACGGTGGCGGCGGCCGTGTGTGGGCGGCTGGCGGCGGCGGATCGGGCGTGCGGCCGGCAGTCGGTGGCGTACGAGGCGCACAGCAGCGCGGCGACGCTCTGCGCCGACCAGGCGGCCGGCGTGGCGCTGCTGCGCGCCGACCTCGCCGCCTACGCCGCCCGCTGCCCCGCCGCCCGCCTCGCCGTCGCCGGCTGGTCCCGCGGCGGCGCCCTCGCCACCGACCTCCTCGCCGGCGGCGGCGGCCCCGACGTCCCCCTCGCCGGCGCCCTCTGCGTCCAGCCCCCCTCGGCCCCCCTCGACCCCGCCGCCGCCGCCGCCCGCCGCCTCGCCGCCGTCGTCACCTTCGGCGAGCTCCACCACAACGCCGGCAGGCCCTGGAACGTCGGCAACGGCTCGGCCGAGGACGGCGTAAGTCCCCCCTCGGCGCGAGATAGCCCTTGGGAAACTGACCCAAGGCCTCGCCCCCCGTGCTCCAGCAATACCCGCGTACCGAGGCCATGCTGCAGAACTTGGCCCTGTGGGGTGACAAATTCCGCGACTACTGCCACATAGACGACCCCGCGTGCGCCAAGGGCAACAACACCGCCGCCCACTCGAGCTACTTCGAGGGCACCTTTTGGTTGGACCAGGTCGCCGACTTTGTCTTGAGCAAGCTGTAGTTTTGTGCGACCCCGTCCCTTGTGTCCGTGTGAACGACACGCCCTAACCGGCGCGAGAGGTCGGTAGGGCCTAGTCAGGCGAGGGAAAGTAGCGGGCGGTTGCTCTCCCATATCGCCAACAGAATAAAATACGGTCACCATCACCGCGATCGATACTCATCCTTCCCGCTCCTTACTCACTTCGAAAGAGTCATTAGAATTGCTCGCTTTTCACGTGAACAGCTCCATCTAGATTCGTTTCCGTGCTGTGCAATGGTATAGTGTGTATGTGTCGTCCAGGCTGGCATGAGACGGGGGGTATTGATGAGGAAAAAAAAGCCAAGCCCGACGGCAACAAAACCCAACAGGGAAAACAGGACCCCAAAAAGGGCAAAAACAACATGACGCCAGGCGCGTGTGGGTGACCGTCTAATCCCACCGATTCCTTTTATGCGATCCATCCGTCCAAAGTCCGTCCCTCCTTCATGTTGGCCGTAAACCCCGATGCAAGTGATATCGCTGCGTTGGTCGTCATAACAAAACGCCGTTCCGGCACCCTTCAAATGCCTGTCCGGAACACCCTCTTTGTGCCTCCGACCTTGCCCAGTTCGCCGAATCTATCCTTCTTGTTACGATGCGCCGATTTCGGTCGCTGGTCGCCGCTAACGCAGCGAACCTTGTTCGTCACATCCTCCACCCACGCCCGGCTCTCTTCGCTAAGCATCTCCATCTTCTTTGGTTTGGGGCCCGACAGGCCCAACACGTTGCTCTCTGCGGCGTCATCCGATTTCACCGACGACGCCGAGCGCTCCGACGCGCCCGAGTCGGGCGTCGTGGCGTTGTGCCCGCCCGGCGTCTTGGGCGTCTTGGGCGGGTACTTGGTCGGCCCCTCGGAGCCTGAGATCTTTCTAGTTTTGCGGACGTCCAGGGGTGTCATGGGCACGCCTATCGAGGACCCCGGCCGGCTCGGCGGGCTCGAGCTGTACCTCGACAGCGACTGCGAATCCCGGACTTCCACCTTGCCCTCGCCCTTGGATCGCCGACCGTGGTGCATCGCGTACTCCTTCAGGTACTCGCCCAGGTCGGCCCAACCGCCGCCCACGCGCACCATGACGCGCTCTCCGTTCTCGCCGACGGTGCGGATGAGCAGCTTCATGGGTGCCTCGCCCGACGAACGCGAGAGGTAGTACATCTGCGCGTCCTTGCTGTTCCTCTGCCGGTGCCGAGAGCTCTTTGCAGGCGCAAGCAGAAACGAGGGCGTCGTCGAGCGTGAGGCCATTGACATGTTGGACATGGTCGACATGGCCGACCCCGGCCGCCGCACCGGCTCCCCGAGTCTCATGCGCGACCCCGGCAGGTTGAGCTCTGGTGGGTTGAGTTCGATCGAAGCCTCTCTCCTCGTCAGCCGGATTTGGCCCGGAAGGCCGCGGAGAATGCCGCGAATCTGCCGGTGCAGCGTGTCGTCCTTGCGCACGGGGCTGCGCGAGTGCCTGAGATTGCTGTAGTCAAAGGACGAATCGGCGTCAAACAGCTCGGGGGGGTCCAGAGGACTCCTCGGAGGCGTGAGGCCTGTCTCGGACAGCATCGGGATTTCGGGCAGCTCGTTGAATGATACAGAGGCGGATCGAGTTCTGTACCGCAGTGGGGGCGAGCCTGCCGGGCTGCCGTCGCTGGACAGGGGCTCATTGGGGTCCGGCAGGTGTGCGAAATCGGGGTCGAGGGAAATCTCCCGGTAGATGTCATTGTACGACCGGGACACTGGGCCATCGTGCACAACCGTCGACGCCAGCGAGTCCTGGCTCTCTTTTCTAGGCAAGTGCCGTCGGCTGGGCGGCAGTTCCGTTTGGCGTCCATCTTCATCCTCCTCCTCGACCGCTTCCAGATACGCCGTGCTGAGATCCGAAATGGACCGCCGGGCTATGAAGGGGGCCGGCGCAAGGGCAAGCGCCGGTTTCTTGGGCGACCCGCTGCCGCTGCTGAAATACCGGGTGTGCATGCCGGACGCGTCCGACGCCGGCGAAGCAGAAGCCTCCTCATCGCTGCTGCTGGTTTGATCATCGGCCAGCATGTCGGCTGCTGAGCGTTCGTCGTCGGCTCCATCATAGTCGAGATCAACAGAGCGACTGACATCTCCACTCGAATCGCTTTCCCCCTCCTCCGGTTCCTGCTGTCCGTCGATCGATGAGGGGTCATTGTCGTACAGCCGACGGCTCGTAAGCCCGCTGGCAACCGAGGACTGGTCAAATGGCGTAGGAGACTCAATGCTCGGGAGGATGTGTTCCGTGGTCGGGCTGGGCAGCTGTATCTGAATCTCGGGATGGGGCGCTTTGTGCTTTTGTGGCGTGATGCGCAACCCTTCGTTTTTGTAGTATTGTGACGACTCGCCTTCTTGGATGCGCCTCTCCGCCGTGAGAGCCCAGTCGGCATAGTCTCTCTCCAGGGCCTCCATACGGTCCAGCCATGCATCGGGCAAAGTATCCTCCATTCCCTCGAGGGCATCGAGCATAAAATCCAGATCGCGTCCCGGTTGGACGACTTTTTGCTGCAGCACCGGGTTCATGACGTCGAAGTCGGTTTTGGAGAGTTTGGAGCGGCCTTTTCCGGCCGTCTCAGGGGTGGTGGGGCTTTCGGTAGTTTCAATCGCGTCCCAACCGGACTTCATGGCCACTTCGGCCTCGGCCATGCAAGCCAACACGCGCGGGATCTTGCGCAAAACGGCCAATCGAACACTCCAGGTGTTTATGAGCCGGGTTAATTTGGAGAGGTACGGCAAGGTTTGCATGGTCACAGCAGTGACCACGGCCGTCAAATCCTCCATTCTGGTGTAGGCGAGGGACGAAGACACGTCGGTCAAGGGGGTGCCGGGCCGCGATAGGGGCAGAATGTGTGTGTGGAGGACATGACCCTTGATGTCCTCGAGGTCGAGTTTGTTCATCTCGGCCTGGATCTGATCCACGCGGGTTTCGTACTCGGCGACGCGGTGCGCCGTCAGGCTGCCCAGGTATTCCGTCTCGGTATCCTCTGCAAGTTTCCTCCTCTTGGCCGGGGGCGTCTCGAAGCCGGCGGAGCTGCCGCCAGCAGGCCACGGCCACTCGGAGAGCTCGTCGACCCAGCCGTGTATTTTCTTGGCGGCCAAGGCCGTCTTCAAAGCGAATGACTGTTCTGAGGCAGAGGCATGGTCGAGGCAGGCCTTGAGGGCGCCCACGGGAGCGCGCAGGGCGTCCCAGGCAGAGGCGGGCGAGAGGCGGGCGAGAAGATCATCGTGGAGACGGTTGTTTCGCGTGGGCGAGGGTGAAGAGCCGCGCAACGTCCGGCGCATGCTGGAGCGATGGCCAGACGGGGGAGTGGCAGTGGCGGCGCCAGCGGGGGCGCTGGTGGGATCCGCCATGGTTTAAAGCTGTAGGGTTAATCACTGGAGTGTGCCGCTCGGGTAGATGGTGTGCGACATTGGCAGGGCGATCGGACCGTGGGGAAAGCTGATGATGAGATGATCTCAACTGTAACCGTCCATCATCGAGGTGCGTCTGGGTAGGAGTAGATGGGAGTCGTTCGCATGGACGCTTCGCATCTCCCCGTCCCCCGCTTCCGTTCCGATTCTTTGGCAGGTTCCCCGTGGTGATCCCAGCGATGGTGATGTAACAAGACGGGAGTAAACGGTAGTAGTAGTGAGGGTGTCGAATAGCAGCAGGAGCAGCAAACGATCGTCCCTTCCCCACACGGCGTGCCGCGGTTCCCAGACGGGCGATCTGCACAGGTGCGTAACTGGGGCTCCTCCTAGGCGCGGGAGGCTGCAAGAGAGTGTAGGCCGGCGGGCGTGCGCTGGACTGCGCTGGCCGGGGGCAAGGCGGTGCACGATGCCCACGTAGGGAATGCAGTGCGTAATGCGTGTTGGTAGACTTCGCAGCGGCGGGGTGTAATTGGATATACCACCCGACCGGTCGGATTGACGTGGGACGACGTCAGACGGCGCGTATGGTCGCGCGCGCGCGGAGGTTTTAGGGGGACCGAGGGGAGCGGCGTCGACGTCTGGCCGCTTATATGTAGGCCAAGGCGGGTGGTGCCAGGGCCGGTACAAAGTATGATGTAGTAGGTGTGCTGGGAGGTGTCGTAGGGATTCCACGTACACGTCCACTTAGGCGCGGGCCGGCAGCGGCGGCGGCAGGTGCTGGGAAGGTCGGCGGGCGAAAAAGAAAAACGAGAGCAACGGCCCAACGGCGCAGGCGGGCGCTGGCGGGCGCAGGCGCAAGGGCAAGTTGGCAGAGCTGCAGGGCCGAGTGGATCGCGGCTGCAAACGACAAAGAGGCCTGTCCAGTCGCGTTGTCGCAAAGCCCGAGACACACGTCGGTGGTGAGAGGCTGGGCCGGGCTGGGCTTGTTCGCTGGCGGGTTCGCTATGCATGCGCTGCTGCGCTGTACGTTCCGGCAGCCCGAGGGCGCGACAAGTCGATCGATGACGGTTGGGTTGGGCAGAGTCGAACTGTAAGCAGGCACATGCGACCGACGTATAAGAGAGACGAGATGAACCGAGCGAAGGGAGGGTACCGAAGGGCGGCACAGAGCGAGCCCAAATGGGGTCGTAGGATGTATGTGTACTGGATGTTATGGATGGATGGGTGTATAGACCGCAGGTAGGTACTATGTATGGCGAATAGACGGAGGGTATCCACGACAAAGAGAGAGGCAACCACTACGCCACGGCCGAACCAGAAGAGAAGAAACGGAGGGGGGGGAAAGAGAGTGTGGGCTGGGAGAGGCGGATGTGACGGACGGGATCGAGGGAGCATGGACAAGAAAGGACGGACGCGGCAGCGCGTCACGGGCAATGGAACGGCAGTGGGAGGGAGGGAGGGAGGGAGAAGGAGAGCCACTCCCACGCAGCCGTCTCTCGCTCGCGGGCGCGCGCGTGGTGGATGGCAAGCTATCAAACCAGTCGCAGGGGTGGCAAGCTGGGCAACGCGCCCCCCACTGAACGGCGTCGTTCAATATGAAGCGAGCAGCTCGGCATCGCGTGGGGACAGACCCGGCCGTGATTTAATTACAGCGCCAGCAGCAAGGGCAAGCCTCCGGCCCGTCCACTCGTGTAACCCCGGCCAGGGTGGGATCCAGGCTCGGCCCAGGGACCTGCCAGATTTCGGATCGGCAGCTGAAACATGAGGGCTGTGACTCGGCTGCCCTCTGCGCAGCCTGCCTCGCCGTTTGCTTGTTTTTTGTCGTCTGTTTCGTTTCCTTAGCTGTACTACTACTTTATGCTGCTGTCTTATGCCAGGGCGCTAAGGTCTGTTCGTGCCGAAGAGGGGGGGAAGGGGGATCCTCTATTCCGAAAGCGCCGACACAACTACCGTCGCCGCCACCTCGGCCGCCGCCCGCCACTCTCTGTCTGAGTGCCGACCGCGTCCTGTCTCTCCCCCAGCGGATGTGCCAAGGGCGACTACGTCCCCATGTCCAGACGAAATGAGAGCCTCCCGGCACCCGCCAAAAGCTAATATCATGAAGCCACAGCACCGGATCCGCCAGCTGGAGCAATACGCATCCCTCCCCTCCCCCCCCTTCCTCTCTCCTCTTTCTCTCATTGTCTCTCTTTATCTCACACACATATACTCTCTCTCATACTCGCACCCACCCACTCTTTCAATCCCTCATACGCTCACTCACTCACACCCTCCCCCTCCCTCTCAATCTATTGGCCTCTCGCTAGATGGAGACCATAGGCACCTCGGCGGAATGTAATGTGCTATCGCAAAAGCCCCGGGGGCCAAATGACATGGACGGGTACCCCTCCATCGCAACGACCTCAGCTTATTCGTACGAGGGCGGGCTCGGCAGTCTAACCCCAAAACACGCTGGTCCCCAAGCGGGCCTTGCCTCGTTGGCTCTGGCTCGTGCTACCTCATGAAAGGGAACCTGCCCAAGCGCCCGGGGAAATTGGCTGCCGTGTGTGGAGCGACGCGCCGGTTCCCTTTTGGCGTCCCTCTACCCCCCGGGACTGACGGGTACCTGGTTTTTGCATGGAGCCTCTTGCGGATGGATGCAGGCCAGGCCAGGCACAAAAACTTGTGCACATGTTCGCCCGCACCCGCGTACGGGGGTTGGGCTGGTGATGCAACTTCGCCAACACCCGGCCACCGGCTGGGCGCGGCCTGAATTGTGTGTACGTGTGTGAAACATAATGCGCGATGCCCACGCCCGCACGGGCATACAACGCATTCATAACTCCCCCCTCCCCTCTTCTCAGCTCATTCTTTCCAAGCCAACAGAGAGACACTTACTCGTCCACCAAAACGCAGCCCGCGCCGCCCCTCGACGCGCTAGTCGCGTAACCCCCATGTCGAGATCCAAGGTGCTACTCTGCCCGTCCCGCGCCAAGCCTGCCTCGGCTGCCCTACCCAGCGCTCCCCGTTCCCAGACGATGGGATGGGACGGGATGGGACGAGCTAGAAGGCAAAGATCGTCCCTCGGCCCCTAAAATCGAAGAAGGGTAAGGTAGGGAGGAGATGGGGGGAAGGGGGGACGGATGACTCGCCTTTTCCCGCAAGCGGTGGCCACCGTCTGTGTATTCTTTTTCCCCCCTCCGTACGCGTCTCCCCCGACGTGAGAGACGCACTGCACGTACGCCTTTTTATTTGTTTCGTTGCGCTGTGGCCTTGTCCTGTTTTAATTCTGCGACCGTCCGACCACGTCTACCCTCCCCGGCCCAGGGAGCTGCATGACATTCATCGTGCGCGCATAATCGTGCGCAGCTGCAAAACACCAGGCCTCCGGGCGCCATAATGCATAGACTTGCTTGCTCGTCAGAAAGTCGCCGGGTGGTCGGCGACGGGGCGGGCGCCAGCGTGGTTGCTGACGAGCCCCTGCCGAAGAAGAAGGGGGGGGGGAAACAGCACGATGGGGCGGGTCGTTTTTCCTTGGAAGTGTTCCTGCTAAAGAACGCCAAACCCAGAATGGGTTTTTCTTCGCCAACCAACCCATCCGGGGCACCGGGTAACAGAAGCGGCCGTCCAGCCCCTTTTTCCCACCGCGCGACAAGAAACATCAACGAAGAAGAACCAACTGACGCATTTTTCCGCTCTTCCCCCTCGCCTCCCCTCACCGCGCGTGCGCCCGCCCGTCGGCGCCCCGTCCTGCCAGCCAATCCCGTGATCCGCGATGGAGAGCGCCCACTCCCGCGGGTCTCTGCGTTGGCAAGGCCGGCTATGGAGACAGCATGTGAAGATTGCTCCTGCGTGCCTGCGCGTATGCGGGGCCGTCCTCTGCGGCGAGAAGGAGCCTCCCCCTCCGGGCCTGCTCCTTAGAGGCACCAGAAGCAACTTCTCACGTGAGCGGTCAGTGGTAAGCGGGGGAGGGGGACAGGGAAACGTAAGAGGACAAGACAACGAGAGGAGAGGGGGGAGGGAGAGAGAAAGAGGGGAGAGAAAGAGAAAGAGAAAGAGTGCGAGAGCGGAGGAGAGGGGGGGATCCGCCGGGTACGACCGTCCCTTGTTCGCTCCCGCGTGCGCACGCGTGGAAAGGTCGAGAACGCTTCGAGAAGGTTTCCCCGTGCCTGCGTCACGCGACCTCGCCGACCGCCCACGCGTTTTGCGTGTCCTGCCTACCCATCCCCCCCCGACCACCGGACCTGCGCCATCTCTCTATACTCGGCCCATTGCTGACTCGATCGGCTCTCCTGGGATCGGTGGCCCCCCTTCCAGGCTCCGAGGCGGTAGCAACTTTGCTCACCCGCCTCCCCCCCCCCTTTACCCCGTACTATGCTAATTACGACCCCCCCGGTTAAGAGGCTTTCAGCGACGTTATCGAACCGCCGCTTTCCGACCATGGCGGCGGTCACGCTGTTCTCTCCCTCCCGCGCCCGTGACCGCTGCTTTCTGCCCTCGTTATCCTTCTGGCCGGGGTTGGAGGGCACGCACGCCGATAGCTCGACAGGGCCCCCAGCGCTCTTCTCTAAGAAGGCAGGCGGCGAAGCAGGCAAAGGTGCTCTCGGGCCACGGAAGCCGAGGTCGGAGAGGTCCTCTCTTTGCGCCGCCCGCGAAGAATCAGTCGGCTGGCGCCGACCAGACCCCCAGGTTCCCACCCACGAGGGGAGCCTACCCCCCAACCCCGGTGTTGCTCTCCTGTTCACCACCTCGAGGATCGGCACCGTGGTCAGCATGAGAGATCGCGACAGGGTCAAAAGGGCCCGCGTGGGTTCCGGGCCCGAAATCTCATGTATTGGGGGGTGGGCTCGAGGCTTCAATGCTGGCAGTAACCGAGTGCCGCACGCCCTGCCCCCCTTTTTCCTGCTTGTTCGCGCTGGCTGCGTCCACATGGGGAATCGCTGTGCCGGGTCCCCAAATGCGGCTTGGTTTTACTACGGCCCGGGGACCACAGTCACTCCGCCAGCGGCTTTGGGGAACAATGAAGCCGTAGATCCCCAAGTACAAGCTGCGCTTGGGGGTGGAACCGACGCTCGGGGCGCAAGTCTACGCAGCCTGGTGCTTGAGCCGACTTTGGGAAAACATGCCGGCAAGTGACGCCGGCCGGAACCAACGAATACTTAATGCAGGTATTCCGTGGCAGAGAGACAGAGGGGGTGGGGGAGCAGTCGTGCTATACGCAGGTGTCTCCCCCCGGGTGAGTCTTCCAAGCTGGACGGTGGGAACGGCGGCGATTGAAAAACCAAAGGTTCGCCGATGCGCTCACGGCTCTCGTGGATTCTTTTCCGAACAAAACCGTTAGGGGCACGCGAAAAGACTGCTGGGAGAATGCTGGCGAGGGAACCGGTGTGAGTAAACCTGCATCGTGTAGCCCAGCATCGCGGTATTAACCCCATCGCGATACCAACCCCCGCTCAATCCTGGAGTTTCGACTCTGGTATTGCGAGCGACCAGTTGCGGCCCTTCTGGGACCGACCTATTTCTGCAATAGCCTCTCTCTCCCATCTCGATTCGATTGGTCGCTTAATCGGAGCGTATATTGCGCCGAGGGTGTCGACCAGGACTTCGATGTTGGCGCAACCTTGATGATCCATCTACCTCTCGACACGCCAGATCAAGCGGAGGGCCGCCGTACCGGTGCCAATGGCCAAGAAAACAGTAGTACTTAAAACAGCACCATGCACACACATAGCGTAGACCATGACGAATATTCTTATTTTTATTCCGTCTACCCATCCCCGAATTCTACTCCACCTATCGTTCGACATCGCGTTTCCCCATGGGCATCCTTCCCAGGGTATTTGTCTTCGTGAGGCGTGGAAGTCGTATGCTAGCGGCCCCGGAGAACTTTTGAAAAAGAAAACCCCAACCCAAAACGCCTGGGCTCGCACCGTCGCGGCCTCTTGCCATGTAACGCCGTCGTTCCCGCCGCCCCGGTTGTCCCTATACCCTGAAAAGCGCAGAGAGAAAGTACGGTGAGTGAACCCGTGTCTACACCACGGCGTGGCCGACTTGCATCCCGCCATCGCCCATGACGCCCAGGAGGGCGTCGCCGCCCTCGGCCGTCTTCGTGTTTTTACCCTCCGCGGGAAACTGCAGCCACTGGTCGAAGTCTATGTTGGTCCCGGTGAGCGCGTTCCAGTCGAACTCATCCTGGTCGTTATCGTTGAAGTCCATCTCCACATCGAGCGGGTGCGCCCCGTCACTTGAACCGCTGGATCCGCTGGCACCGGGCGTGAACCCGTCCTTGTCGGTTTGGGGGGGCGAGTTGCCCGCCCCCAAGTCCGCCGGCGGCGCCAAGATGCTGCCGGGGTTGAACATGGCAGCCTCGGGCTGCGTCATGTACGGCGCATTCTCGGGCGGCGGTGTTGCCATCCTTTCCGGGGCGGGTGGGGGCGGCGCCGGGGCCGAGAAGTAACTAGGCGGAGGCTTGGTGACCTCGGCCGGCGCCATCGCTGTCGCCGCCGCCGCCGCCACCTGCGAAGCGCGGAAGTCGATGGCGGCCTTGCGGAGCGCAGCATCGAGAAAGGCGACGGCGTAATCGGCGGCCGCGTAGCTGTCGCGCAGCTTCTCCATGACTTTCATGCACTGGCGGAATCCCTGGAAAGCCTTCTCTCGCGCATGCGTCGCCGTGTTCTTCATCTCGAGGAGGTGGATGATCATGGCGGGGAGGATGACTGTCACGCCCGTGGTGGGCAGGTACCGCTCCAGTTTGTATTGGTGCAGTTCCGTCACCATGCGGGTGATCTGCGAGGCGGCGTCGCGGACCTTCATCCGCGACATCTCCTGGGCCTGTCGGGACGCCGTCGGGCCCTGCGTGGGGGGGGAATGCATGAACTGCGGCCGATGCAGGGCCGAGATGGTGGTGTAGTACACCATGTGTAACAGGTTGCGCTGCACGGCAATGGTCCTGTGGCCGTCGCGGACGTCTAGCTGCGTCAGGGGCCGGTACTGGCAGCAGGGGGGCAGCGCCTCCACCCACGCCATCAGCGAGATGTCGCACTCGTTGACGTTTTCTATGTTATCCAGCTGCTTTTTGGGGAACAGCATCATGGTGCTGTTGGTGGTGTTTTCCGGGCGCGACTTGTCGCGCACCAGTACCGAGTACTGTGCTTTCAGCATCTTGCTCACGCAGAGGCACAGCTTGGCCTTGGCGACACACATGGTCGCCAGCTCCTGCTGCATCAGCACGTCGCGGACGAGGGTGCAGTCGTGATTCACCACCTGGATGTCGTCGGCGAGGGGCCCGATTTCGAAGTCGCCCTCGTCCAGCATGGGCACGTCAAAGTCCTCGTCCTTTATCCGGGTCGGCCTCCGCATGCCCAGAGCGATCAGGCGGTCGCGCATGAAGCACGACCACCATATCCGCTTCCACAGTTTCTGCTTGCGCGGCGACATGTTGGTGTTGGCGGGGTTGCGGTGCAGGCCGATGGTATGGGCCAGCGAGATGGCCACGCCCATCCAGTGCCACGTGTCTTTCTGGTCATCGGGCGTTTCGTACCAATAGGTCATCAAGAGCAGGCCTTGGACGAGGATGAGACGGTCGCTCTCGAAATCAAAGTCGTACAGGAGCTGCGCAGCGAGTCAGCAGAAGGCCGGGCCAGGCTGGGGGCGGGGGCGGCCGGGGACTTACCCTAGTCTTCTGGAAGAAGGCCTTGCGGGCGGCCTTGCGGCTGGGGTAGCCGGCCTCCTTCAAACACCTGACGTCCACAAAGGCGGTGCTCGCAAACATGACGGCTTGGTACAGGAACAGGCTGACCTGGCCGTACAGGCCGTCGCGGGAGTTGATGGCGGCCAGGAAGTCGTGCAGCTCCAAGAGCGGCATGTACGGGTGCACATACTCGACGAATGCGCGCAACAGGGCGTTCTGGAGGGGCTGGTGAGGCAGGGTAAGGGCGCCCTTGAGCTGGAGGTAATTCACATCGTCGGCGGCGATCTTGGACGGCAGCGGGCGAATGAAGGCGGGCAACTGCGACAGGGCATCCGGGTCCTCCAGCGAGTTTAGGAACTGGGCCGTCTTGACGTCGCCGAAGCCACCGATGCCGGGGTCTGGATTGGGCCAGAGGCTTGGGAAGCTGGATCCGTCCGCCCCCGATTGTTGCTGCAACTGCGCCAGCAGCAGAATTGGGTCCGGTCGAGGGCCGGGCTGCTGGTCTGTTACACGTAACGCGTCCCGTGGTCAGCCGAGGGCCCAAAAAAGATGGTCTGATGCGTAGGGGGGGTGGAGTGAAGGGGGCGTGTGTATGAGTGAGTGTGTGGGTGTGGGTGCGCATACGCGCGTGGAGGGTTAGGTGTCGATTGGGGGAAGGAAGGGGAAACGCTGACGCCAACAACCCTGCGGCGGCGGCGCGAGCATGTGAAAGTGCGTGGGGTCTTCCTCTCCCTCTCCCTCTCGCTCGACTCCTGCGTCTCATCTGGCTGGCAGGCTCTCGTGCATGCAGGCGGCATGGACAGGGCGCCGAGGGAGCCGAGGGAGGGGGTGGGACGGGGCGTGGGTGGTGAATGGTGGATGGACGCCAAGGATGGACACTTACACATTAAATTAGGAACGTGACCATCTAAGCCGCTACCATCCGGGAATACAGACGGCGGCTGGTGGTGCGGGTGCGGGTGCGGGTGCTGGACGTGGCCGTGGCCGTGGGCTTGCGCGTGAGCGGCATGGACGTGGGCATTCGCTGCCGTCACCGCCTCCACGGAATTGAGCGAGGCCAACGATACTTCGCTCGGCCGCCGCAGGTCGGGTGCCGGACTGATGCTGACGGGGTTGCTGGCCGCGTTGGGCTTGGGGGCCTCGGCCAGCTTCTGCCCGGCTGCCTGTCCCGTGGCCGGATCGAAGATGTTCTTTCTGCAGTCGGAGCACGACAGGGATCAGCGCGTGCCCAGCTTCAAATGAGGAATTGGCGCGGGCCACGACTCCCGTGCCCCTGCATTTTCGAGCGGCGCGACGGAACAACAGAACCGTGACGCAATGCAGCGCACAGCCTGAGTTCGGGCGAGCGGAGGGCAGAGGAAAGGGGGCAGGCCTGTGGCCCGGGGCTCGGAAATGGGCCGGAACTTACTTTCGCCGACGGCTCTCCTGCACCACGCATTCCACATTGTCCCACCTGCAATTGCCGCATGGGGCGCCCTCGACCACGTCGCAGCGAACTTTGCGCGCGCGGCACGAAACACAGGCTCGCGCTGCCCGTCGTTTGGTGATCTTGGGCGGTCCACTGGGTTCCGACGTCGAGGCGCTGCGTTTCTTGCCCGTCGTGGGCGACAGGCCGGCTGCCTCGGGCTCGACGGGGGATTTTGTGGTCGCCGGCGTGTCGGCCCTGGCCGAGGCCGCGTCCGCCGAGGCCGTCGGTGAGTCCACCGCTGCCGACTCGGCCGTCGCCGTCATGATGGGAGCCAGGGCGGTCGGTGTCGGCATCTGTTCCGGCACCTGGTCCGGCGGTTGCTGCTGCTGCTGCTGCTGCTGCTGCGGCTCGGGTGAGAGAGGGCCGGTAGCGTCGGCCGGAGCTACGCTTTCTGTTTCGGCCATGTTGGTCTTTCTGGATGCAGTGATGCGATCACCTTTGGGAGTAACCGTATGCCAACGTAAAGGCAAAAAAGGGGCGTAGGGCAATATAGCTTTCCAAGCAACGTCGTCTCCCTTAGTGCCGGGGTATCTGGCTTTGGCGTGAACTGATAAGGGCGGCGCTTCGAGAACACATCTAGTCGGGCTTGTGTCTCACCCTCGTGCGGTACGGCGGCGGGACTCGCGTGTGTCAGAGGCGACCGATGGCGGCCAGAAACCTTCTCTAGCTGCACTCTGTGTTTGGCTGGCGAGCTTCTTGGCTCGGCTCGGGGCTGGCGGCGCACACTCGGGCTGCTCGATCTGGGGAGGGGAAGAGGAGGAGTAGCAGCAGAGGGGAGAGACGAGAGAGGGAGCGTGAACTTGGACGAGCCCAGGCCGAGAGTGGCAGCGGAGGACGGATGTACTTTTTCCTTTCTCAGGGAAACAGAGATCCAGCTTGCGGCAGGTCGGAGCACCCGGAGGCGGGTAGGTGGGGGACCCAGACCGTATTATAGTCCCGTCCCCATCCTGAGCCCCACGAGACAGGTGTGGAGGGGACCTGGGCCGGCGCCTCATGTTGTCTGTTTCTCTAGGTATCCATACCAGCTGGTTTCGTTGCTGCAATGTAATGGCTACGTACTCCAAGCGCGATCCCCCGAGTAGGCGGCTCCATTCGCTGCTCGAGTGCGGACCTCCCGCTTGGCATAGCCCGCTTAATAACGGAGTCGACAGGGAGGCTCCCCGTCGCGCGTCCAGGTCTCTCACATGCTCACACCCGCCAGCACCTCTGAAGCTACCGTAGCCCTGTGACCCGGGGGAGCTGGGCGGGCAATGGACGACTGACTGACTGGCCAGCCAGAGCCCTCGCCGGACGCCTTGTCAGAGCTGACGGCGTGCTCGTCGTGGCCCCTCGGCCTCGGCCTCGGCCTGTGCAACAGCGTGTTCGTAGTGCTAACTCAACCGCAGCCAGGGCCGCGTCCTACGGGGGAGAACATATCCCTACCCGGATAGTTCACGGCCAGGGCACACACAAGTGATGACAAGGTCACGCTCGAGAGCAGGGTCTGTACGAGCGAAAGATACACCCGCCATACGAATAGCTCCGCCTCCTGCTCCCGTCCCCATCTCGCCCAGAGCAGAGGTTGGGCCCTCCGCAGTGGAATTGTGTGGAGTAGCCAATCACGGCTCTGCACTAGCATGACGCTGTCGAACACCATGCAGGCTCGAAAGCGCTAGGCTGCTTCCGATGAGTCGAGTCAGGAGTGCCATCGCTGCTGGTGCTCCCCGAGGGGGGGACGGGAGGTGGGTGGGTTTTGAATCGAGGGCGCACATCCTGGATTTGTTACTGGCTGACTGCAAGTCGATCGCCGGGTGCGTCGTCTGGCTCCTTGCTGGGTTGGGGCAGAGAATGTGTCATCAGCAAGTCGGTAGTTCGGGTTGTGTATGTGTGCGCGCGTGGGTGTGCTGTCGTGTAGTTATGGGGGTGGTGTTAGTGTATTTGCTTGGTTCGCCATGTGTGTTCGTTCCAAATCCTTTAAAGACTACTTGGGTATCTATGGATGCCCCGAGTGAGTGATGGTGCATCGGACGTATTCCCAGCCAGGCCGACCAGGATATCCGGACTGGAGATTCCCCAGAGACACTGGAACCGAGACGTCTTGGCCTCTCTCTCTCCCCAGACGGATATGGATGGCTGACCCCCATTATCCGCCTGGCGTCCCCAAACTCATGAACCCACTCAGCACGGTGGGTGACAGGGAGACTACCTGCTCACCTTTCTCTCTCTCTCTCCCTCTCCCCCTCTCCCTGTCTACCATGGAACATGAATAGCTCATTGCAACTGCGAGACGGACAAGTGCCCCAAGTGAGAAAAAAAAATCCCCCTCGAAGCGACACAAGTCAGGCCCTGGCTAGGGTTTCTAGCCAGCAGGCCCCGGGAATCAAGAGGTGAGCTGGGAGCTAGCAGTATCCTTTTCAGGTAAAGTCTCCGGCCCACCGATGCTAAAAGCTCCAGATGTCCGTGGATGCGAGACGAGGCCCGTTGGTTCATCAAACAAACCGGACACAGGCTGCGCAATGTCGTCAAGGTTTTGGCCACATCCCTGCCGGTGGACGGCGAATGTCGGATAAGAAGACCACCTCCCCCCCCCAACGACCTCCACCATTGGCAACTAGGCCTAGCACGTCGCCCCCAGATTGGATCGCGATCCTATGAGAACCGGCATTTTACCAACCGTCCAGCGCCGTTTCTGCCGTTGTCGCCCGCGTAGGTGCCAGAACTAAGACGGACGGGGTTGACGATAGGTCCCTCGCGTGGGGTGGGAAGATCGCGGCCGTCCGTTCGTCCGCCCTTGCCGTGGACTGGAGGAGGGTCGCAGCGTCATCGGTTTCAAGGTAAAGAGAGAGGTACGAGTACTACTACCTACTGTGCAATCGTCCATGGTAGGTTGAGCGGCGGCTCGGCCTGCAGTCTCAGGGTCGACCACACGCGGCCAGCCCCGGCCAACCCACGCGGGCGTGCGGAAACATTTCCGGCCGTAGAAATAGGTGCGAGTGACGAAAAGCCATAGGAGCCGTCGGTGCTTTCCCAGCGAAGCGCTCCCCAAGATCGGCACCTCGAGCCATCGCTGGGGATCCAACCCCCCACCCCATGCTCGCCCATGTTGCCCGTGCTGCCTACGTCCGCAGGGTTCATGGCAATAACGGCCAGGGGCAACGAGCTGCCATCCGCCCCAAGATCCCCGTTCCTCTGCCCGTGACATGAACGAGATTGTCTCGGCCCCACCCTCTTACGTTGTATCTGGCCCATCTCGTGCGCACCCATGCCCGCGTCCAGACAGTCAGCTTGTCTCTTTTGCCAGCGAAGCCTGACCCAGAGCCCCGAGCCCAAGCCAGGAACCTGCCTAGGCCGCCGTAGGCCGACTCGGTGCAGTCCTCCGCTCCCGACCTGCCACTAATTGTCGTCGTGCTCGTCCAGACGGCTCCCTCGTCCGCCTGCCCCTCTTCCTCCCCTCCCCCTTCCCCCTTGTCCGGGGGCCACTTACCAGCCAAGGCCAAGCGCCAGTTTCTCCAACGGACGGCCCCTCATCATCCCTCATCCCGGCACCGCCGCAATTTTTTTTCTTCCCTCTTGCTCGCCTCCCGCCCTTGATCTCCTGTTTTCCCATGGGGATGGGGAAGCCCCCCGAGTGAGGGGATCCCGCATTTTACTTTCCTTGGCATGTGAGGGGACCGGACCAGTCCCTTGGCTTCTTCCACTCTTGGTATTGCCATTTGGGGATATCTGTCACTTACAAGACGGCGGAATCCAGCACCCACGCACTCACGCCCACGCAAACACAGGCACAGACGCTGTTCGTCCCACCACAGCATGCATGTCCCGGCGGGCGCAGGCGTGGGAGAAAAAAAAGCAGGCCAACCTTGGTGTGGCCTAGGTTTTACGTTTGGTATGGGTGCATGAAGTAGTTTTACGTACATGCACCAAGTTTTACGTACATCGGCGTAGAAATGGTCGTGTGCGGTTTCCATGGCCCTCCCTGCAGCAAAGGGGACCAACGACGCTGTGGGCTGTCACCGGTCACCCGCCACAGGGCGCGAAGAAAACTTTTCTTGGCGAGCACGGGAGCGTCTTCTGCCTCGCTCCCTCTCTCTCCCAATCACTGACGGAATCTGGCCGCCTTCTTGCATTTCGGGTGAGCGGCCGGCTTCGCTGCGACAGCCCAGGTGGTTGGATAACGACGGCCGCTCGCGGTGCGGCAAAAGTCCGAGTTTTCAAGCGCCTTCCTGATCCGTCTCGTGGTCTTGGCCCTCGGCAGCCTCTTGCATGATCGTTCGCTATCCCGAACGGGATGGGTGCATCGCGTCGTCCGTCACCTGCCGTGCGCGCGCGCAGTGCAAGCCACCAACCACACCTTCTCTGCTAGTTTCAGCTTATTCCCGGGGTTTTCCGACCCTACGTATCGTTAGTTATACATGGCGCCGACGCCCAACCAGAGGCCTCGTCTTTCTAGGCAGAGAGAGGCCCCCGTGGTGAAGCGTGGACTTTTTTGGTCGTGGCCGACTATCCCATCGTAGGCCCGTGCATGCGGGCTCGCTGGCTGGCTGGCCCGGGGTCGCACACGATGCTGACCTCGGAGATACGATGTATTTCCCCACGCTTTCCGACGTGCGGGGACGAAGCCGGGGAATAGTCGTCGAGGCCAGAGGCTGGCGCTGCTTTCTGGGGTCCGCCTATGACCGGTCCCCGCCGTGTTCGAGCTGACTACCTTCCAAGTCAGCTCACGCCACTCAGCCGCCGCGTGGCCCAGCATGGGCGTTCAGGCTGTGCGCTCTTCCTGGCAATTCTGGGGTCTTCCGGACGGGGCATTGCACGTCTCGCTCCTGGCCTAGACTTCCCCAGCCAACCCCTGCTTCGTTATAGGACCGGCGGCGACAGGGCCTCCTAGCGGGTCGGCTGCCCGACGGCGAGGGCGGCGTCTGTCGGTGAGGATCGGCAACCACAGCTCCGAATTGCCATGGTCGTGAGACCCGAGCTAATGTTATATTCCTAGCTTCAGTCCGTTGATGACGGTGTCTCCCACAGCATGGAAGGCCTGCTTCCTCGACATCGTGCTCTCAAACTCAATTCGCGTCTCGAGCCACGCAGGCTTGCGCGCGCTACGTGAGCTCTGCTTGCCCGCCTGTCATACCGCCCTGCCGCAGAACGAGACGCCACGCAACGAGCCATCACCTCTCCCGTCTAGCTGTGGCCGACTATCGTCATCCAACAGTTGACTCATCTGCTTCGGCAAGCAACCCCTCGCGGCGGAGAGCCTTGGCGGTTCCACGCTCAGGTCTACCCAAGGGTGGCTGATGGCTTCACCGCCGTCTTCCGTTCGTAGAGCTTGCATTATAGATCCCGGGCAGTTCGACCGGTCTTCCTGTTCATTGTGAGGCTGCACAAGCACAGGCTCGAGCAGATCGGGTGTCTCCGATTGGCCGAGAACGCACTGCATCGTGCCTGGTCCCGTTTCTGGGGGTCCAGGCGCCTTGGGCCATCATGTCAAAGGGACCAATACCCAACATGCAACATCCAGCTCCTGAACCATATAACAGCGATGCCTGGAGGTCCCGGTTTGTCGCCCGGGTGCTAGACTTGCGGTCTCCGACAAGATCGATGTGACTATTGACGGCTGTAGCCCGTCTTCCGCTGTGAGTACCGACATAGGTGGCCCGTCCGCATGTCTCCTGACGATAGTGCGTCCCCCTTTTTCGAAGCGCGGGCCACGCTCGACTTCGATATTATACGGCTTCAATAGCTGCGCTCCAGAAATTCGCGTGCTAACCTGATGAGTGCCCCGGAATCGGTGGCACTGAACAGCACCACTCCACAGGGATCCTATAACCACGGTGGCTTCAACTATGCGCGCAGCTGAATCGCTGCTAGGCGGCAGTGAAGCCTTCCATCCCTGTGCCTCCCCCGTGTCCCCTTCATGTTTCTGCTGGCCTCGCCGGTGCCTTGTACTGGCCGCCTGGAGGGAGGCCCGAAAACGGCGTCAAATTCGTGCGCGGAGACGACCAAGACGGCCTCGGTGATTTCTCGGTTTTGGTTGGCTCGGTCTCCAAACCCCATTCGCCCTAACTTGACCGACTCGCCGCTGGGAGCGAACCACGGCAGCAATGACGCGTCTCGGTCAGAATAGACGCGGGCGTCCGCGCCAGGCGGCAAGTGCACGCACGCCTGGGCCGGCCAGGGCGAGAAAGGGCTTCACGACGTCGGCCTCCCTCCCCTTGTGCCCTCACGTCAACGCGGTGCGTCGCGAGGGCGTCCGGTGCGTAGTCGGTCGGTTTCGCCCGATGAGCCCACCTCGGGCAGCGAAAAAAAAAGCCCGGCCTGACCGCATTCGCGCTCTCGCGCTAAGACGCAATGCCGATTGACATCCATATACCACGTGTGTGCCCCATCTGCCTCCCGCCCGCCGTCGGGGCCCCGTCCAGTCGCCCGCCCCCTCGGCCAACGGGACGCTGGGCCGTCAGCTCCCGGCGGGCCTGGCGGACTCGATCGCTCAGGGGGCCAACAAAGAGTGAGGCCCGCAATACTGCCGATCACAGTCTCGATGGCTGTTGTGGATAACTTTCGTCGTCTCCTGAGTTCGGGGGTTGTGTGTGCGGAATGTCCCGAGTCAGTTTCCGCGGCCAACCCCAGCACGCCGGGCCGTGGTTTGGTTTGGTGATCCGGCGAGGCCGAGCAGGCGCTTGATCATTTCCAGCCTTTCTCCCTTTGCGGAAGGATGATTTAACCTAGCTCAAGCAGCACATCAGGCCCGGGGGGGTTGAGAATTGACCACACGGCCCGAAGCCGCCATGCCATGCGGCTCCCATCCACTTGGCAGGCAAGGTAAACCTGAAGGAGGTTCGGCAGTGTTGGCGGATCGTCTCAATGCCCCTACCTTATGACGTGCGGACAGCAGTGCCTAAAGACGGTGCTTCCAACTTGCGCGGCCAGGAGTCTATGCAGGAATGAGCCACCAGCCAAGTTTAATAGTCCTGGGGTCTCAGGATCGCCGATCTGTCGCGGTCAACAGCACGAGTGTTGACGCTGCACAGCTCACTCCTCTAGACTCTCTGCTGCTTGAGCCTCTGCTGCCAGTTCCGCCACCAGCAGCCGCGATATTGGCGGGAATAGCCAGCTCGTCTCCTATCTTCAATCTGTAACCGTATAGCGTGCCCAGGGTTCGCGTCGCAATCACGTAATAGGGGTACCGTTCATGCCTCTAGTTTACTTCGAGGTCGTGACTTTTTTTAACTCATTTTTTATTGCGACTTCTGTATGGGAACGGAAGTCGCGATTTTCCCGGGGAAACCATATACGGTTATACGTCAAACTGTTTTAACAATATTAAAGTACTAAGATTTCTCACTAGTCAGAGCGTCTTAAAATCGTTCCAATAAAAGGTAGAACTCTATAGCAGAACTTAGATCTAACGGTCGGCCATTATCCAAATGTAGGCCAAGTAAGGTACGGAAGGATATAAGCGTATTACACTCTGTCTATGTTACCCTATATTGCATCCATAACTGTAACTTGGCGAATCGCGGATCTTCCAAGCACGAAGCCGCGGACGTGTCAGGAGCCGCCTTGTTCCTCCAGTGATAGGAGGCGCCAGGAAACCCGCAAGTCCGAGCTCCGCACAGCCACATTCCCGGGCCGGTAATCGCGCAGGGTAGTTAGATCTCGGGTGGACGGAAATACGTGCTCGGGGGATAGCCACGATGGGAAGTAGGAATGAACCGGGTGTACGCGCGGTCAGGGCAATGGCAGCGATGCCAGTCTTGACAGCCACGCTCAGGGCCCCTTCCCAACAACATAAATATCTCGTATGGTGCTGCTATACAGGGATGGAGGCACGATTTTGCCACGGTGCCACAAGCTGGCATCGGGCCATAAATGGCTTTGGACGTGTCACCGCACCAAAGCGGTTAACAGTATCAGTTATGCCAGCCGAGCCAGCTATGCTCCGAGCACCGAGTGCCTACAAGGACCATCCAAGGGGCTACTCGGTTACGATGAAGGCATATTTAATGGTCATGCTGCTCAAGTCCATGTGCTCATTGATCCTTTATGGCAGAGGTTATGTGCCGCCCATGTCCTCCACACCCAAGTGACCTTGGAAGTCCGGTGCCGTCATATGGCAGTCGGCCACCAGATCCATGACTGTGACCCGCGGCATATCCTTTTCAACCATGCCAAATCGTTCGGGGTATCGAGGAAAAACAAACGTGGGGGGATAAGAGGGGCTGGGTATCGGTTTAGGCGGCGTCCTCGCTCTCCTCCTTGACGTCCTCGCTCTCCTGCTTGATGACCTCGTCCTCCTCCTTGACGACGGCGGCCGACTTCTTGGGGCGGCGCTTGGCGGGCTTGGCGGGAGCGGCCTCATCGGTGCCCTCAGCCCCGGCCTTCTTGCGCTTGGTTGCTTTGCCCTTGGCGGAGCCGGGCACGGGCGGCTCTCCGTCGTCCTCGGCCTGGGCCTCGAGCTTCTTGCGGATGTTTCTGTTTTTTCACGCCGAGGCCCGTTAGTTGCTTTCCACAAGGTAGGTAGGTACGAAACGAGGTGCGGAATTCATGCCACGTACGCCATGGCGTTCCTTCCGCTCGTCGGGTTCGTGTACGCCCCGAGCCGCGCAAACTTGTCCCAGTCGATCTGGCCGTTGGTCAGTGGTCTGCTCATGGGATGAGGGCTCGGAAGCCGCTGTCGCGGAAAATACCTCGGGAGGCGCCTTCAGTGACTTCCAGGCATTCACAAGCAGCGCGTGGTCCTTCTCGGACAGCTCCTTGCTGGGGGCCATGATGTCGGACGATGGTAGTATGTTATAGGGGGTGAACGACGACGATGATTGCAGGAAGGGTGGAAGAGTATGTATGTTTCCAATAGAAGGCTCGGATGTGTACCAGTTCTCGGTGCTTCGTGTCAAGTGGGTAGTTGTTGAGATGCCGAAGAAGAAGGGCAGACGGTATTTATGAGTGTGTGGAAGAGGGCATGCAGGATGCAATCACCCTGCAGCAACCATATATGTACCTAAGGACGCCCAGCCTTACTGCTACGGGATTGGGTTGTTTTGTTTTCTGTCTATATTCAATGAGGGAAATTTTAGGCAACGATATAGGTAGGTATCCCTGGATGCACTGTGCCATTAATGGCAATCAGTAGTGTGGCTGCTGTGTGTCTTCTTCTGGTCTGTCACTACGACATCATCAGTGGTGATTTCAGGCACAATCAGGCCCCACACCAAATATGACGATATTAGCTCTCCAGGACAAGGAAACCCTCATATAAAGGCCTTAGTTGTATTTTAAGGTGTCAATTCAGGCGTAGGAGGTCAACAGCCTCGAGTGTCTAATGTGCATCTCGGAAGTACACCAATGCCCTTCCATATTGCCTCAATACCTTGACACCTTGAAATTCCCTGGTTACCACGCACCAGATTCCTGGGTGTTCAGGAGTAATTTCCTCGAACCGTTACCATTGGAGCAGCCGCGCCAACAACAATGAAACTGCATTATATCGCTTTGTTCGTTGCAAGTCGCCCCTGAGACTTTCCGCCTGGTTCGATGACACCCACGACCAAAGTTCGAGCCTTGGCTGTTCTTGAACTTGCCTCCAAAGCGGTCACCAAACAGCCTTACCAGTCAGCTGGGCCCAGATTTTATACCCCCTGTCATCTACGCGCTGTGTTATGCCAAAACCCCGAGAATGATACCCGTAACTGACGGGCTTGGGAGACGGGCTCGACGAGAACAACTCTATCCGGACCACCTGTGAGGCGTCTTGCCTCGCAAACGTGGAATTCACTCGAAAAAGAAGCTCGGCACCTGCGAGAAGCGAGAGAGGCAGGAGCCGTGTTACGCAAGAAACGGAGGAACCACCGGTCATCTTGAGTTATCAGAGGAGGGCCCCGGGAGCGGCGAAACCAGCCATCGCTACGGCCGGATGCACCACTATTGCCCGGAGTAGCTTGAAACCTCTCTTATGTAGAGAAGTACAACTTAGCAACAGATCCGGTACCTCATATCTTATACTGCCTAGACTAGGAGCAACGCCGGCAGTCATGAGGCCAGCTGCAACGAACCTGCCGGCAGTGGAAACGCTGGCAGAAGTAGTAATGCTCGCAGTAGTTAAGCCATACCATTAGCGACAGCGATGGCTTGCCTTGGGACTGGGAGCCCATAAGAAAAAGAAAATAAGGGAGAGAGGAACACCAAACGACAAACCAGTGCAATGCTTACGTCTTGGCTCGTGGGGGCTACATATGACGCCGTCGCTGTTGCCCGCGGGGGGGGGGGGGGGGACTCAGTCCAGGGGCCAGGATCACTGTCATTTTCAAGTGTCAACGAGTTCCCCGGGGCGGACAGCCGATCACCAACAACAAAGTGCACTGGGCGATGTCCTATGAAGCTGTGACTGTAGAGGGCGATCCCCGCAGCCCAGCGTACTTGTAGTCGATATGCAACGTTCCACCCTTACACAAGAGACTTGCACGGCTTGGCTGGGGTTCCGCGAGTAACATACCGGCCATGTGTCTAACAGAGGCCCGGTTGACAGCTTGTTGGCGTAGGGGAGTTGTGGTGTGCATGACATGCCCTTGCACAACCGCGTCCCCGGGCCACGGCTGTGGCGGCCGCGGCGGTAAGTTACGTACAGGTTATCATCAGCCCCTTACGATTCGAGTGCTGTGTCGGTTCGTACCACTGCGTCGTATCATCGGAAGGACCAGTCTTTCAAGTTGTCAAGGGAATATATGGCGCGAGCACGAGGTGATGCAGAAGAAATCATGCCCACCCCCCCTTTAGCGCCTGGTTTCCATGGAACCTTGGTAATGCTTTATTCCTGATGAACCTATTGACACAGCGTTGTGCTGGAAACCTCGGGTATCTGAGCGATACCATCGGCATCCTAAGCAGCATATTTAGCAGCGCGCCCCTTGTGGCCCGACCGCCCGTCGGTGATGCGGATCAGCATCTCTTACGCACAGTCGGTCGAGGGATCTGATCCGATCGGCTTGGCATGCGATGGGTACGGACGACATGAGCCATCCACCCGGCCAAGAATGTGGGAGATGCCCCCGTGGGCCAGCCGCACTGATCGGATGGCATGGTACGCAACGCCGTCTCAACTCGGGCGCGCGCTCCACGACGGGACGAGGACCACGGCTTCGGTCTGGAACCCCTGAAGCCGTTGGCTGGCGCCTTGATCGGCCGACCTACCCGCCGATTGCGAGCCTTTCCTTTCAGAAGCAGCGTTCATGGTGGTGCTTGGGGACGAGAGGTCCCGTCCAATGAGGCGATCGCATGGGCCGGTGGCCAAGCAAAGGCGTCAATGGGACGAAACCATGGCGGCCGTTGAGACAATGGGCGCGGACTTGGCCCTTGCGAGGCGGGAGCCGCGTACCGGCCGACTTCGCAACCGACCACGTACGTAAAGTAAGTTACACATTACTCATATGTTCGCCAGTCCCGGTTCTGTGGGACAAGGGCACGATCACACGACAGAAAGAGAAAAAAAGGAAATTAAACAAGGCCTGGTTCAGCCAGCTTGTCCCCCATGCCCCTCGTGGTCATCACTAGGGCTATTAACCTTAGTTTTGTCTAGAGCGGAGTGGTTATGAGCATCTTCGAAAGCCGCTTTACCGTGGACCAGGGTCGAAGTTTGAAGGGGACGGATACCCATCCTCCTGGCTGGGAATTCTTCCCGGATTTTTGCACTCGGTATACACTTTCAAACGTTTGGCGCCCGGGTAAGCAGCGAGGATTTGTTTCAAGGACGGTGATCAGTCCCCGGGGGCGCCTCGCTCAGGAATATTCAGTACGGTCGAGGACGACGAACCCATGGCATATGCGGCCCGCCATCGGTGGGCTGGGGAACGGGCGGCATGCCTGCTAAGCCAAAAGGGGGGTGAAGCCGGGAAGAATCGGAATGCAAGCATGTCGCGTGCTCCAAGCGGCCGGGGCTCTCGATGGATCCCCCTGGCATGGAGTCCCAGAGGCCCGCCTGGGATGGGGCCGAAATATTCCCCCCAAATCCTGTCCGTCTGAACAGGGAGAGGCCCAAGCCTGGCAGCCCGGAATTGCTTGTTTGCGTGAGGCGTTTCAGATGGGCCGAGTTCCGACTACGACCTGCTGCAATGCTACGGGAGGGAGGAGCTTGAAGTTGCGCCGGCCAGCGCCCGGATCCATCACCGTCAGCATCACCATCATCACCATCATCGGATTCTTGGGAGGCCTGTTACTCAACCGACTGACGGATGACATGTTCGGACGGTCGGTTTGCGGCATCGGGCGGTCGGGCAGCATGCGACCGATTAACCCTGCCAGACCGGCATCGGGGAGCTTCCTAAAGCCAAGCCGGGGCCTGTTGGAGAGCCATTTAGCAGGCGGATTTGGAGACGATAGTGCATTGCGGCGCTTGACGCCCACGCTGCGGGCAGGGATCAGTCCGATCGGGTCGCAAGTAACGAACTAAGGGGTGAGGCCCCCTGTCGAGTCCCACACCCGAGAAGCCTGAGGAACAAGAAGAAGCAAAGCGAAAAAAGGAAAAAAAAAAGGGATGAGGGGTTGAGGGGTAGGAGCTGCCGACGCGCCCAGCTCTACAGGGCTGAGAGAGGATGTGAAGCCGGGCGCAGACGGCATAAGCATGAACAGACGACGCCGGACATCGTACGGCAAGTACGACACTCGCGAGGAGCTAATGTACATGGATACTGTACAAGCAGCAGGCACTTTTAGTAGTCGTATTACATATACGCGGTAGGGATTGGGGGATGGGGACCGTTCTCCATTTAACCCCAGAGTACTGGTCAATTCGTCCGATGCAACGGACAACCGCCGGATCCCCTGGGTCGACCTGCAGGAAGAAAAAGACCCGCCAGAACGGCACGGCACCTCCCCACCCACTTGCTGGGTTGTTCGGAACAGGAGACAATGGCCCTGGGGGATGGGATCCCATGGGATTTCCCAATGAAAAACATCCCATGGGTTGGGGCTGTGGCTGCACCTTCCCAGCTTGCATTGGCGTGCCGCGCCCGCCGTCAGCCCGACCTGCCGCCCAGACCGACCCAACCACGACGCGCCTCCCCCACCCAAAAAAAGTGCCGACACGCCACCGGCGACATACGACCAACTCCTACAACACGCGATAGGCACCATCTTCGCCGTGCAAGACGTGCAATGCTGCTTGTCCTTCTCCATTGTATGCATACGGGCGACGGAAAGGCGGACCCGGCGGGTGGGTATGCACCACCGTTATCGGAACCGGCGGTCATCCCCAAGGTTGACGATGACGGGGTCCGTCGGAAGCCCGCCGCAGCGCCATTGTTGGGTGCGCGGTTGCGAGAAGAGCTGACGAGGTACTTTCCGCCGGCTCCAACCTTCGACTATACTACGCCCGTATCGTGTACCGACGGGTGGACTAGCAGCGACGGGCCACCCACGCCAGCTCTGCATGGCTGCTCAAACTTGCCGCTCCCGCAGCGAAGCAGGGCAGCCGAGTCGGGCGGGCAAGTCAACACTCAACTCAATGCTTTGCTTTTGAAGCTCCATCGCGGCCGGCAGGCAGGGACGTAGGGCAGGCGGACGGGCTGGTCCAATATAAAGAAAAGTTTCCGGAGATGAAGGACACCGTTAGGCCTGCCCGTCTTCCCTTCCTCCTGGCCCAGGATACGATTGTTGCCGTTCTTACGTACGCCCTCCCACATTTTGACCCATTATTGGGCCTCGATTGCCCATCTCCGCCACCGCGCCCGCTTGCTAGCTAGCCTTCCGAAAAAAAGCAAGCTGGGGGTTCCGTAACTTTCCCGTCCCCAGCCCCGGCCTCGCAACGGCTCTCGTCGGCCAGTTCGGCTTGTTCTTCCCCTACATGTAGCCGTGTCAGCAGACAGAGTCAAGTCAAGAACCAGCACAAGCAGCACACAAGTACAAAGTTGGACGGCACAGCAAAGCAAAACCAAGCGCACAACACAGCGCAACGTCCTTTGAACCGTGTTAGGTGTGCGTGTGTGCGTGTCCCCCGTGTCGCGACCTCCGAACGTTCTCCACCGCCACCTCCGAGGGAGGGAAGGACAAAGCACTCGGCGCTGCAACCCAAGGCCCGACGACTCTTGGTTCAGCACCTGCTCTTGGGCTTGGAGAGGGTGTTCGGTCGTCAGCTTTCGGAGCTGACCGGAAGGGGTAACAGCGACGGCAGATTTTTTATCCCCTTCGTCGCTTTCGCCGCGGCGTCCACATCCCACTTCCGGGCTCCCCACGGCCTGTCTTATGAAACCCCAACGAAACTACAGCACCCCCCTGTCGCAACTCGGGATGGCACCCCTAGCCCCTAGCCTTCAGGCCAGGCTTACCAGGGTGGGCGGCGCCGGGGTCGTCGGGGCGTCTGGCGGACTCCTAATAAGAGCGCGACGTCTTACGGCCGCCGGACGACGGGCTGGTTGTCGACGGACGATTTTGATTAGCAGCAACCGCAGTGCGAGTTCCGCCGCCAATAGTAATAATTTCCCGGTACCGTCGTCGAATCATCGTCAGCCCACCCCCGAGGAACCTTGTCCGCCCGTCCCTACTTCACCCGAAGCTTTGTTGAGCAAGCTGGAGTGGAAAGAAGCTTTCCCTAGACATTCTCGTCCGGGCCCCCCTCTCGTGCGCCCTCGCCCACTGCGTCCAATGGCGGCCTTCCACAGCAGCACCTACAGCACAGCCAGCTCCGACTTTGTCTCGACGCCGCGTGCCACCTCCCCTTCTTCGGTCGTGTCTGCTCGCTCCTCCCACACCTCTATTTCAAGCAACAAGCGCATGTCTCTGTCTTCCCGCAGGTCCCGGTCCCAGTTCAACCCAATGTCGTCGGTTGACATCACAGCAATTGAGGAGCAGATGAAGATGGCCTCGCTCGACGGCCTCCGGGGATACTCCCAGGACCACTACGGCGAGGTGCAGCAATACGTCAAGACGGAATACCTCCCCAAGTCGGCCGCCACGGGCTACCAGATCCTCCGGGAACCTTTGTGGAACAAGGGTGGGTGGAATCCCAACCTTATAGCGCCCGCCTGCCCGCCAGAGCTGGGCGCCTCGCTCGATAAAAAGATTGCTAACGCGACCCGATTCCGACAAACAGGCACCTCATTCACTCCCGAAGAACGAGTATCCAAGAACATGTCAGGCCTCATCCCCCACGCCATGGAGACGACCGAGACGCAGGTTGCGCGGTGCATGAAGGTCATCCAGTCAAGGACCACCAACATCGACAAGTATCTTTACCTGTCGGGCCTCAAGGACACAAACACCGACCTGTTCTACCGCCTGCTCATCGACAATGTGCGCGAGCTCATGCCCCTCGTCTACACGCCCACCATCGGCGATGTCTGCCTGCAGTACTCGACCCTGTACACGCGCCCCGAGGCCCTGTACATCTCCATCAAGCAGCGCAAGTCCATCCGCACCCTCCTGAGGAATTGGCCTCACCCCAACCCCGAGATTTGCGTCGTGACCGACGGATCTCGTATTCTGGGTCTGGGTGATTTGGGCATGAACGGTGTTGGCATCTCGGTACGTAATGGGTTTTTCCCCCCTTCCTCTTCTCATAGCCCCTTGGGGGAAAGGCGCCGGCAACACCCGGCAAGCCGCCCAATTTTTCTCGTCGCGTGGGGTCGTCCAGCCCCCCCGGAGCGCGGGGACGCGGGTGGCCAAGCGCTTGTTCTTGGCCAGTCCGGGGTTGGGCTATGGATTTCGGGTGCCAAGCCCGCCATGGTGCCTGAGAGCCGATGTCGGCTTGCCAACCCCTTCCCCCCTCTTCTAAGCCACCAAAGCCTATGCAAACCAACACTAACACATGATCCCAGATCGGCAAGCTGGCCTTGTACACGGGAGCTGCTGGTATCCACCCCCAGAGCACGCTGCCCATTGTCCTGGACTGCGGCACTGCCAATGAGACCAACCTGCGGGACCCCTTCTACCTCGGTCTGCGGGCCCGCCGGCCGTCGGTCGAGGTGCAGCAGGAGTTCATGGACGAGTTCATGGAGGCGGTGGCGGATGTCTACCCCAACATGGTGGTCCAGTTCGAGGACTTCGAGACTGAGAAGGCCTTCAACTACCTGGAGCGCTACCGCCACCAGTACAAGTGCTTCAACGATGACATCCAGGGCACGGGCGCCGTCGTCCTGTCGGGCTACATCAACGCCGTTAACCTGTCGGGCGTCCCCATCGAGGAGCAGCGCCTCGTCTTCATGGGCGCCGGCTCGGCCGGTGTCGGTGTCGCCAAGCAGCTGGTCGAGTACTACACGCGCCGCGGCCTGTCGGAGCAGGAGGCCAAGGACAAGTTCTGGCTCGTCGACACCAAGGGCCTTGTGTGCCAGGACCGCGGCGACCGCCTGCCGGAGCACAAGAAGTACTTTGCGCGCACCGACAACAACGGCCACCAGTTCCGCACTCTCGAGGAGGTCATCGAGTACGTGCGCCCGTCGGCCCTGGTGGGCCTGACGGCCACGTTTGGCGTCTTCACCGAGTCGGTCGTCCGGGCCCTCAAGGCGTCGGTCGAGTCGGGCGGCGTCGGCCGCCGGCCCATCCTGTTCCCGCTCAGCAACCCCCTGACCAAGGCCGAGTGCACCTTTGAGCAGGCGGTGCAGTGGACCGAGGGCACCGTCATCTTCGCCTCGGGCTCGCCCTTCTCCCCCTTCTCAGTTAAGGGCCCCGAGGGCGCCGTGACGTACCACCCCAACCAGGGCAACAACGTCTACGTCTTCCCCGGCATCGGCCTCGGCACCATCCTGTCCAAGGCGACCGAGGTCACGGACGAGATGGTTTACATCGCCGCCCAGTCGCTCGCCGAGTCGCTCAACGCCGATGAGATCCAGAAGGGCCTCATCTACCCCCGCATCGAGCGCGTCCGCGACGCCAGCCTTATCGTCGCCCGCGAGGTCATGAAGACCGCCCGCCGCAACGGCGTCAGCACCCTGCCCGAGGAGCAGTGGGTCGAGTGGGAGGAGTGGGGTGACGTTGCCCTCACCAAATGGATCAAGGAGCGCATCTACGATCCCATGGTCAAGGCCTAGACGACGATGACGACGCACGCCCGAGGGGGGAAACGCTTCTTCGGTTCCACCCTCGTTGCGTGTCGTGTGTTTTCTTTTCTCGTTTAGAATTGCGTGCGGGGTGAGAGGGGGGGGAGTGGGGAGGAGAACCTAGTCGATGGCGGCCCATCTTCCCCCCCTCCGCCACCCGCTTCGAAGATGTTGCTGTTTTTCTACGAGATATTCCAACTAGATATCGCATCAACCAAGATCTTGAGGATCTTGGGGGGCTCGTCCTTTTTTTTTATTTCGGGGGGAGGGAGCGGCGACGGGCATTCAAAAGTGCTGGGAAAGCACGGTATAATACAACACGGGCCTTGGGCAAGACGGGGAGCAATTAGATGACCAAGAAAATACAAGAGCGAGTAGAGTCGGCTCGACTTTAGTCACCACCGCCTTCTTTTTTTCCTACCCCCTCGTCCCATTGTGCGTGCCTCGTCCCGTGCGTCCTCCGTCTTGGGATATTGGGTCGTTATAGGGGACCGCCGCAAACGTCTGCAACGCCCAGCGAAAAAGAAACCCCATCCAACCACTGCGCGACCCTTCCTCGCCCGAAACGGCTTTTCCGTCCACCCCCTCCCCGTCTTTCCTCCGCAAAGATCCACACCCGTGGTACGGACCGGCTCGCCCGCCCACTGCCCCAGACGGCGGGTGTTTCGTCGACCCCACGGGGAAAGAAGAAGGCAAAGGGGGGGGGGGGTTAAACCCGGCCCCGGCCCCGGCCCAACCGACCCAGGATACCCGCCCAGCCTCGGGACCTTTTTTTCTTTTCCCTTGATGCCGCGCCCGGCTTTTTGGTAAAGGCGAGGCGCGGGGGGTCAAAGGCGCCTGCGCATGGAGGGGGGGGACCAAGCCGGGCGGATTGAGGTGAGGACGGGAGGGAGTTGTGTAGGGAGATGACGGGATGGGGGAGTCAAGGGGACGGAGGGGTGGGAGTTGGGGGGCACTCGGGCCGGGGACGGTGGTGATTAATCTCTGGCTTCCCCGGTCTTGGCGGGGCCGAGGATGAGACGGGGACACATCGAGGTCTTGTATAAAGGAAGCGGTGCTCATATCTCGTAGACGAGTTCGCGGCCACTTCCACGGCAGCTGTCGCGTTGTACATCGGCGGGTCTATCAAGCCATAGCCGAAAAGGGGGGGACGAGGATATGTATATTGAACAACGCCCGTAGGGCTATCCAAACACCACGTCCAACCCCCTGGTGTCAGGCCATTTTAGCAAGTTCGTTTCATTTCATCGTCCTTTCGTCATGTCCCCGTCTCATACAGTCGTGGGCTCATATGTACACGGGTATAAGCCGTTTCCGTCCCGTCTATTCCCACTTCGCCCACTCCCTCTGCAGGCGGCGCGTCTCGTCCTCGCACCACTCGGCGCCGAGGACGCGCCTGTCGAGCCCCGCCATGCGGGCCACGATCTCCCGCTCCTTAGCCTGGCGGTCCAGGACCTTGGCCTCAAAGTAGCGTAGGTCCTGCCGCCGCACCGCCTTCTGGAAGGCGGCGCGCATCCGCGGCGAGTACAGTTGACATGCCGCCACTGGCATCGTCGTGGGCTTGTGCGTAAAGTTGGCCTGGACCCCCGCGTCTTCGCGCTCGATCTCGGGCCACACCGCCTCCTCGTAACATTCTTCACAGACGGTAAACCGGGGTATCGACCGCATCGTATACCACTTCTGGTTGTTCACTGACTCGCCGTAGCGACACTCTCTGCGCGAGGCGAGCGTGCCCACCTTTTCGGCCAGCCACTTGATATCAGGCGCGCTGCCCGTCGCCAGCGCGCGGTCCGAAACCGTCTCCATGGCGTCAAAATAAAGCATGAAGCGCTTGCGTATTCCCAAGTACCCCTCCTGGTGCATGTCACAGATGCCCCGCGTGGGCTCGGCAGGCGAGTCCATGGGCACAAAAACGCCGTACAGGTTAGGAAGCAGGGCTTCGATCGTCTTTGCGCAGTTCTGGCACGCTTTGAAATTGGGTACTGGCCGCTGGCTCACTGGATCCTTGATCGTGTACCAAATCCGGTATTCGTCGCGGTGCCCAGGACAAGGCTGGCTGCTGGCCGACGCACTGGCGACGCCGTGGAACAAACGCAGGTCCGGCTGGTTGTACTTGTGCGTCAGAAGCCACGCGATATGGTACCATTCCGAGGACCCAAAGTCGCACCTAAGAGGCCGGTCGCGCGGCCGGAAAGGTGCTGGCACGAAACGGTGCTTAAACTCCGTGTTCGCGAACGCCGCCTGGTAGCACGAGGGGCAGATGTTGAAATTGTTGCAGCGGGGGAGCGTCAGCCAGTCCATATGGCCAGCCTCTTCCCTCGTCCGGGGACAGTCAGGGCGGTCGGGTAGCTCACCCCGCCGGACGTCTTGCGAATACCGCCTGTAAGATGGGACGGGCTGGTCAAGCGCAACACCCTGCTTCACCGGGTCGAAACTCGTGAAGGCTTGCCTGGACGAGGCAGAAGAAGGCGCGGGCGAGCCGCTGCGCGACGTGTTCCGGGTGTCCGATCCCGACTGCATCTTAGATGGGACAGCACTTGACTTCCGGCTTCTCTCGGACGGAGAACCAGGCCTGGATAAGGCACCTGCAGCCACGCCGGCGGCGAGGCTCGTGACGGAAGCTCCCATGCCCATACCAGACCTGACCGTCGAGGCACGCGATAGCGGTCGCTCGGGCGCGGGTTCATTCGTGGGGTACGTCGAGTCGTACTTGTTGCCCTCCCTGTTAATGGGGAAGGTCGAACTGCGGGGGCTGGGCATAGGCGAAGCGAGCTCGGCGCCACCGTAAGAAAAGTCACTTTGGGAGGCGAGCGGCGAGGCAAGCGGCGACGATACCTTCGACCCCCGCGCACTGATTGTCGATCGGACCTCGGACGGTGTTGCCAAGTACCCATTGCGCTCATCGTGGACCGTCGACTTGCGTCGGTGGCGGCGCTCGCCACGTCGGCGGTCCTCTTCAAGGGCGTAATCATCTTCACGGTACGCCGATGAGTAGCGCTCGTCGCGGTGAGGAGGGGACTCCCGCGTGCCCCGGAAGCTCCGTGACCGAGCGCGGGACTGGGAGGACCCCTGGAGATAGTCCCGGTCGTCATCATAGGCGCCCCTCGACTTTCTTCGGTCGAGTTTGGGCACATCGATAGCGGAGTGCCTTTGTGGCACGGTAGAGCTCACGTGCTCGCCGCGCGTCCGCACGGGAACGCTGCGCGGGTCCTCGAGCTGGTCTGCCTTGTGCCGGTCCACGGTACTCGACGTCGAGCCCCCACTGTAATCCCAGTAGGCGCGGTCCCGGCCTTTGGTGGAGTGTTTGATGACGTCGGGGTTCAACATCGCGTCGTCCGGGATCTTGCGCGAGCTGCGCCGGGGGCTAAAGTAATCATCGGGGCCCCTCTCGTCGCGAACACTTGATCTGGCCCTCGGCGTATCGCGCGGCGTGCCCTCGGCCCTCCTCTCGGGGCCTTCGTCCGATCTCCTGCCGTCGTCCAAATCCGTAACTATGGCCGGCAAGTCCCCGAGTCGGCTCCGTCGCCTCTCGCGAGTTGTTGACTTGTCGTCCCGGTCGTCACGTTCGGGCTTCCGACTGGTGTACCCCTCGCGTTCGGGCTTTCGGCCGGCCTGTGTGTCCTCCGGCGCGAGCGAGTCATATTTGCGCCGCATGTTTGCCTCATATGACGATGGCCTCGGCTCGGCGCGGCGGCCTCTTTCCGACTCTTCTTCGGCGGGTCGGTACTCCCTCCTGTCGACGGGGCGTTGCTCCTTCTTTTCCTTGGGTCGTTGCTCTTTCTCCTCGACGGGCTGCTTCTCCTTCCTCTCGGCGGGCTGCTTCTCCTTTTTCTCGACGGGCTGCTTCTCCTTCTTCTCGACGGGCGGCTGCTCCTTCTCGACGGGCCGTTGGCGGGGCTTCCGCTCGGTGTCAGCCGCGTCGGCGGTAGAGCCGGCATCTGAGGAGTTCGGGACGATGACGAAGCGCCGTTCTGGGTTGTGGTCGTGGACGAGCTCCAGGATGGGGTATTGGTCGGCATCGCCGGGGTGTTGCGGCTGCTCGTCAGCGGCTTCAGTGACGACGGACCCGTGCTCCTTGGCCAGAGCTTCTACCTCGTCCTCGACCGTGGGGGCGGGCGGCAAGTCGCGAACTGTCCGCCGCGTGTAGACGCCATTCTGCTGGTCCAGGCCCGAGTATGACGTTCTGGGCACTATGCGCGGGTTGTAGGAATACGGGGACGTGGGTGATCCCTCGGCGCTGCCACGGCCTCGTTTAGCACAATGTTCCCTCCCCTCCTTTTCTGCCACGCGGGGACACTAAGCGAGCAGCGGGACGACTCGAGACTTACAACCTGGGCTCGGGGGTTTTGGCGCGGGCGCTTGACCAAAAGCCATTGTTCAGCAGGGACTGGATGTCGACGCCGTCGGGCATGTTCGCGGGCGTGGCCTCGAGAAACCGTGGTGCTGCGTGCGAGAAATGTCGTCACGCGGGGGTGGGCGCGAGAATGAGGGGGCGGGTTCAGCTGGAGCGTCCAGGCGTTGGCTCTGGCTCACAGGCGAACCGTGTCGACCCCAGATTGTGTGCAAGCAACTTGGCAAGTGGACACCAAGCGGGCAAGCAGGCGGGAATGTCGTATACGGCACGCCCGTGCCGTCCAGAGAAGAGCAAGCCAAAAGAACAATCCAAATCTAACCGAGTGGGTGAGACAAAACGGCCGAAAGGTTGGTATGCAGGAACAGAAGTCAAAGCAGAGGATCGGCGGGACAATTATTTGTATACGGAGCTGCTGAGGAGGACGGGTGGCTATGTTTTCTTGCGGCGCTGGAGCTCTGCCAGGCTGCGTTAGGTACCGGTCGGGTGGGGTCGCGCACCCAAGATTCAACGATGGGTGTTGGACGAAGGTAGGTAGTTGGGAGCCCTAAGTATGAGGTAGGTTGACGACGGGAGGTGGAGCATGGAATAGATGTAGCTGAGCGGCAGCAACCAGTTTATGTATACCCTCCCCGGCGACCCGCCACTCACCTGCACTTGATGGGGGGGCAGTGCTCCCCTTTGGGTAATGGGCTAGTCGTCCAGTGTGTCACTCCAAGTTTTACCCACGCTCGATCCTTCTAGCCCTGCGGCTGGCGCTGTGGGCAGCGTGATCTGGTCGTCCTTCTGCTGGTGGTGGTCTGGCTCTTCTTTTGTCTGACCCTGCCTGTCCTCGCCGTATGCGTCTCACACACACACATTCTATCACACACACTCTCTCCTTCTATCCCTCTCTTCCTCTCTACACGCCGTCGTCAGCCTCCTCCGGCTAACGTGGCGGCGCCTGAGCGCTAGTGCCCTGCCGATGGGACAACCACCCTAGTTTCAAGATGCGTCTTCCACATGCCGTGCGAGGTGGGCGGCGGGGTATGACCGAATGGGCCAAAAACGGCCTGACTGGATAGAGTACATAGACGGGCGGAGGGGAGGGGGGACGTTGACCCCGGGGCCTGGCGGGCCATTCACCCCCTCGGATCGGCTGAGCGGCGGCGTTTGGAGGGGTAATGCAACCAGAGTACGGACGTATGCGGCATCGCCTAGTCGGTATTGTGTGTATGCATCATCCTGGATGGGTAAGCTACACGTTAGCAGATGCTAGCCACATAGGCGTAAAAGTGAAAAGAGAGACGGTTCACATTACGCCTGTGTAGGAAAGGTATAGGGTGTACTACCACCGCAACGGCCCTCCATGTAGGTACACACTCGCTAGCCCGGGCGTCTCGATCTGGTGCATACAACTTGCATATGGCCTGCGTCCGACTAGTACCTACCCCACCCACTCTTTGGCTTTCTCTCTCTCTCCCTCTCTCTTGCGCGCGCGCGCGCGCACTCTTTCTTTCTCCCCCTCCCGAGGGCATCTGTCATGAAGATGGGCCGACATGCTCCCCGGACACATGAAGGGCAGGCTGAAATCGCCTGACGCGGCGCTGCTTCGCTGGCTGGCGGTCTGGCTAACCACCACCACGTCTGTGTTGCGCCAGTAGCAGCCTCCACATACTAACCGGGCGTTGGATGAAAGAGGTCGGGGCCATCCCACGCTGCGGCGGCGGCGGCTGCATCCCCTTGTTTGCGCGCGCCCCGTAGCCTATGCAGTCGGCCACTGCGTCTGTGAGAAGCGGAATGGAACGAGTGAAGTTGTACGAGGCGACTATGTATCTCGGTGAGGTAACAGGAAAGGCGGGTGAGAAGTCAGTTTGTAAGCATACAAGTATAGGACTACCTACCGGGTTGGCTACGGTTACTTGATGTGTGCACTGCCTCAGAAGCGATTTTTACCCGTGGCAGACATCCGTTTCCGATATGACCTCGCCAGCGTGCGTATTACCAAGTAGTTATGACTTCTCATCGCTAGAGAGCCAGGCGTTCCTCAATGTGTCGGTCGGTATCGTAAATACCCTACTTACACATGTAGGTGGGAGGTAGTCGTTGGTTGGTAGATAGGACTGCTGGCCACACACCTGCCAATTCTCAAAGTCATCGTCATCCAACCGAGGGCCACCGCAGACCATCTTTGCTCTACGGGCAAGGTGGGATCGATCGCTTCCCCCGTCGAGGCGTGATCAACCACACTGAAAGAGCGGTAAGTCCCATCCGCTGCGAGACATCTTCTCGATACGGCCCCGCCTGTCTGGGCCTACGCTCCGCCCAGCGCCGCAGGCGACGACCATTGGTGATGGGCTGCAGACGGGACGCCGGTACAGCTCCTACCATGCGCGTCATCCCCACTCTCTCTGCAGTTGGCACGTAGGGGCTGCCGCAAGACCGCGTCTCGACCCTCGGCCCATCGATATACCATGAATCGTCCAGCTCGGAACCCTTCCTGCTTGCCTGCGGTTGCCTGCCAGCAACGCTGTGGAACGCGCCGTCTCCCTCCCCTTGGCGCCGCCGGAGCGCCGCCGTGCAAGCCGCCGTATCCGTCGGCTGCCCATTACGAGCCTTTGACCGCGGTCCATCCACCGCCGCCGTCCTCAATCGCCCGCTAGTCTTGGCTTGGTGGATCGGCTCGACCCCGTGCTACCGAAAGAACTGCCTGTGTGCAGCCCGGCTCGCATGGGCGGCCGCCCCTACGCGTGTATTCACTGTGTTGATACCCAACCTGTCGTGACACATGCATTTGCGTCTATGCAGCAGCACAGCGGCCTCGGGCGCAGGGCCGCCGCGCAAGGCGCCTCTGGACCGCTGCATCGAACAAACTTTAATGAGGCGATGGGGTTGCCGCCGCCATGCAGCGCATGCCAACTGTAAACCACCGCTTGGCGTCCCCGGGCCGCCCCGGCTAACTGGGACCGGCACCGGGACTGTCTTGGGCAGGGACGCGCAACTCTCGCCAGGGTGGCACGCGCGGTCCACGTCCAGCGGCGTGGCACGGCATCGCTGCCTTTAGAGAGGGAAAGAGAGAGGACACGGTATTGGGCAAGCAGTCACCAGACGGAGTCGGTCGGTACATCGAAGGCAGGATAGGCAAACTTGGGGCCATGGCTGCTAATCCCAGCCACTCTCCCGTCTACATGCTGTGACCAAACCAGTAAATAGAGGCGAGAAGTCCGGTCCTGGGAGACCCCTGAGCACCGAGACCAGTGGCTCGCTGCCTGCTGTACGCTGCTCGTTGCCCCATGCCACGGGAGTGCAGGCGTTCAGTGCTGCGCGGAACTGCGGAGGGATTCAGTTCGGTATACCCCCCAGCTTCGCCAGACACCTTTGCCGTCCGTGGCGCGAAGGCTCCAAGAGCGGCAGGGCGTAGGGACAAGGCACATCGCTCTGTCTGTCGCTGAGAAGTAACCCGCGAGGCAGCCAGGAGGCAGCCAGCGAGGTTTCACCAACCCGCATCACGAGCTCGTGGTAATCAATAGCCTTCCCGTAGAACCACGTGAGAGTCTCCCTCATGCCGTCTCCTTCTTGAGCGAGGGGAATCAGCACTCGACATTGGCCGGGGCTGACAGGTCATAAAAAGGGGCGATGACGGAAAGCCCCTGCGTTCGAAGTAGGGTTTGCGCTCATGAAAATCCAGTTGACCCTTGCCGACTCGTGTGGGCGGCGCAGCGGAATATGCACGGGAGGGTTTGTTTGATCCAAGGAAAGACGACCTCTGTGGCATGACCACGACCATTGGTGTTAAAGAGTTCGGACCGGGGGGAGACATGCGGGATGCCGCCAGTCTGGTGCCAGCAAACACATTCACAGTGCCGTCCGTGATCGCGTGGCCATGGCCATCCGGAAGACGGGCCGGTCATGTCCGGCAAACGGCTTTTCTGCGGCACTGCTGCAAATACGCGTCAGCCAATAGTTTCCAGCCTTTGTGGCCGAAAGCTGTGATTCACCGCTGCTCCTATTGTGGCCCTCTCCGGCCAACTCAATCAGTTGTAAAGTCGATTTGCACAGCGCGCGCACATGGAGTGATAGGCGCTGTATCACGGACGAACGGCCACGGGACGTCGGATCGAAGACCAGCTGTCAGACTTCCCGCCCGTGTTTCCTACCTTCAACTCGGCCGGCTCCGACCCTGCGAAGCGGGACACAAGGGGCCAAGCCGTACTGGTGGGTCAACGTCGGATCGATCACAGCCCCAATACCCGCCTTTTGATGCGGGATCCCCGGCCCCATAGCCGAACAAGCACAAGCATAGCCATTCGTCCGCAGAATTCGGCGGTACTTTGTCGTCGATCAGAAAACCCTGGGACGGCAGCACCGAGTACTCCAAGCTCAAGCCGAACAACGGGTCGAGGGGGGCCGCCTTGGCGCCGGTGGTGGCACTGGGGTGGTGGTGATCTTGGTAGCTGACTGTGATGAGCGTGGCTACGCAGCCACAGCCCCAACCCATCGTCGGTAGATGTGTGCTGAAGGAGGCGACCGCCAGTACAAACGCCTGTCTGCCCCGTATCGTCGTCGTTCGACCTTGGCGACGGCGACCCGGAACCACGTGAGGCAGGCCATCCCCACGCAAGCGCTCGGGCATTCCGCGAAGACTAAAGTTCTTTCGGTTGTTGCCACCACTGGAGAGACAGAGGCCCTACCGTCCCGTAACCCGGCCAGGCCATGTACGGTGGAATGACCATGGCAAATACTCCACCTCGGGTAGGAAATCCTCTGCATGCAGCGCCTTAAGCCAGCTCCACGGGCAAAGAAAGCGCTGCGAGACTCAGCCGGCCGCGCGCGTCAACGCCCGGTGACAATCGAGATGGTATCCACACCAGTAAGTCGCGCTGCCGCCAAAGATGGCCGTATCAATGGGACACGGGCGATCCCTCGCTGCCTCTCCGCCAGTCACACTGGTGTTGGAATGGGTGTTCGGGACAAAAACGGTCGAAGCGAGACGCCGAGGCCGGGGAAGATTCAGCCTCACCAAAGCGACCCGCTCCTGCCAGCTCCCCGCTGCTGACGTCCCACGGCTACCGAGTGCTCGATTCGAACTCTGAGTCAGCAAGGCGTCCTGCTTGCTTTCTTGCGGCCCGAGACATGCCTACACACAGCTCGTGTGGGCGCCTAGAAGCCCGTCGGCAGCCACGCTCAAGCAAATTGGGGTCCGCCAAAGGAAAACGTGTCGGCCACTCCTGCGTCCAATCTCGCAGGATCACACAAGCCCTGGGGGCGTTGCGGCGAACGGGGCAACCAGTACGACGACGCAGGCGCTGCCGTTGCCGTTGCTGATGCTACCGTGTTATTTTTCTGGACCGACCCCGACATCCCTAGGCTTGGGTCTTGCTGTGATACGCTGGCCCGAGGTTCCCCTCGAGGGGCATCGTTGGGACATGCCTGGAAGGGCGCAGGGTCTCACGGATCTGTGGCACCGAATAGTCTTGCATGCGCTCCTATACCTGCCCACGGGTGCTTGGCAGCTGCCTATCATGACCTAGTCGGGGAGGCAGGTCGGCACTAGCCACCAGGATATGTCAGACGGACGTCCTCGCTTGTTCCGGTTAACAACAGCAGGACGGAATATACTTGCGTACGTTCTCTCTGCTTTGTTTCCACGTGCTTTACATATTCTACATATTTGCGCACTTTGCACGGAGCGACGACATGTCGATGCACTTGGGCGTGTGACGTACGCTTCATCGCAGGTCGTACTGCTGCTTGTCGGTGTTTGGACTGGTTTCTGTACACACAAGCAACCCCCGAGCAGGAAGGGTGCCTTGACGCATGGGACTAAGGCCGATTGTTGTCTGCTGGACAACCCCCGCTCGCCCCCTTCACATGATGCCGTGCTATGCGCAGCCCGGTTACGGCGGCAGAATCCCATGGCAAACTGGCCGTGACAGCGTCCCTTGCCATGGGAAAGTACCCAGCTAAGTCATGCTTGGGCGACGTACAGGTGGATGCCCGCAAGCCGCCGCGCGACCAAACCCGGGTGCCGAGCCGCAACGGCTCCCTTGTGGAACGGTCAGAGCCTTAACCAACCAGGTACTGCTCGATGTCCTTGTCCTCGTCATCTTCTTGGAGCTCCTGCAGCCGCTGCTCCTCGGCCGCGATCATCTTCTTGAGCATCACCCGCTGCCGCTTGCGTGCCTTCTTGCCCCATTCGGTGGTGGTCTGGGTGGCGGCGGTGCCCTCGTCGTCGTCGTCGCTGGCATCGGGGATCTCCTTCTTGACCCCACGAAGGTCGTTGGGCGACATCTTGCCGTCCTCGTGTTCCTTCTCGAACTGCTTGCCTTGCGCCTTCTCGCTCGACTTCAAAAGATGCGGGCGCAGCAGGAGGTAGGCCCCCACGATCATGATAACGCGGATCCATTTAGTGGCGTCCATCTGGGCTGGAGATGCGCAAAGAAAGTCAGAACAGCTGGTCTTCGTAGCGGCCGAATAGACCGGGCCCATCTTCAGGGGTACATATGCCTACCGAACGACTCCTTTGTGTTGTTCGCCAGGCGCTCGCCAGCCACGAAGAAAATGCCGAAGATCTTTCGAAGAGCATCCTCCAGGTGCGCCGTGAGACCCGCGAGTTCATCCATTGTGTTGGCTGTTGCGCCTAGGGGTAAGGATGTCGGATATGGTAGGGACGAATGGGCGAGATCGGTAGCCAGCGAGTGCGACGCTATGGGTCGCGTTCGCTTCGAGCGGGGGGAGGGAGGGAGAAGTGAGAGAGGCACGGACGGAAGCCAAGTCGAGAGGCGAGAGTAAGTATATAGGTGGCCTCCTTGGGCGCTTGACGAAGATGCGACAATTTAAATTTTGTCCCGTCGGCGAGAGCGAATTCTGGGAGCGACCGCAATTGAGGGTTTACTGACGGTCAATCCGGCCAGCGTTTCCCCCACGCCCCACCTGCAGAACTGGCGCTAGCGGCATGTAGTAGCCCGCTTGCTCTTTAACGCGATCAAGACGCGCCCCGGCAAGCCCGTCTCCCCGTTTGCACACCGATGTGACCGGTCCCCCCGCCCCATCCGACATGGCGGACGATAACGACGAAGCAGTTCGCGAAGTGAGTTGGTCGAGCGAAAGCGCGCCGGGAGACAGTCGCTAAAACTAGTTGGTCACCCAGCGCCTGAAGGCCGCCCTGTGGTTCGCGGTGGGCAAGATCGTCGACGAGGAATCGCTCAGGAGAAACAGAAATGTTACTCCGCAGTTTATCGGCGCGCTGATGGAGATGGTCTGGACGCAGATAGGTACGGCTCCCATCTACCCCAGTCCGTTCGCGAGGCTGACTTCCTGCCAGAGAGTGTGGCCATGGATCTCGAGAGCTTCAGCCGGCACGCTGGACGGGCCACCATCACCACGGATGATGTCTTGTTGCTGGCGCGCCGCAACCAGGACCTCCACGGCATCATCCAGGATTTCGTGGATCGGAAAAAAGCGACCAAAGCCAAGGGCAAAGCAGAGAGGTGAAGGAGGCCGGCCGGCCGGCCCATGGCTGGCATCTAGGTCGGGGCAGTCAAAGTACGGTTACGATTTACTACTTCTCCACCTCGTTGGTGACAACAGCGCCAGACGTCAGGCACTCGCCAGTCATGAGAAAACTTGCCGCCTGATCTTTGTCACGGTATGATCTTGTCTGGCATCGGAGACTCTTGGTGCGTGGCACCTGCCGTTGACAATATCGCAACGCAGCTACTATTGTTGCGGCACCCGACTGCTGGGTACTTAAGTATACAAGGCGAGCAACTCAATAGCAATTCAGCTGCGACTACGTACAGCAACATTACGAGCGAGTGTTGCTCAGCAGCATGCCTTGCCATTATGAGCTAAAGCAGATGCAGCACAACGACACCCGCACACTTGACGCCGCCCTGATTCTTCATAACGCCCTCAATGATCCCATGGGTGTGGGGGCGATATCGACAGGGGCTGTCTCCGCAGCAAACTTGGGGTCATCGACTTACATGGTTCAATAATGTAGCTGGCATTCGAGCCATCTAGGTCTTGCAAAGTTGACGGTACGGTGTCCAAGCCCCAGACCTATCGAAAAATTGTCTTCAAGGGCCGGCAGGCATCCGTTGCCTTCCGGTATAGAGGATCGAGGCCCCAAGTATACGGCTAGTTGTGTGGATGAGGATCCGTATTGGATTGGCCCACGTGCGGCCTGCCTGAAGGTCTCGCAGTATAGCCGCCGCGAATACTACTGACTGGCTGAAGCCTGGAGATGCAAAGCCATTGTGTGATTTCAAAGAGATTGATTATGGGAGTGGCTCATGCCGCAAGACCTGGGTCTACACGCTCCTAAGTTGACAGTACGTCAAGCTTGGAATGCCATAGAACCCCCGTATCACTGCCAGCAACAGAACCGTAGTGTAGGAGGGATCCTATGACGATGTACAAAGCAATAGTAGAGCACCCGACGGCTTGGCTTCGGAATCCGAACATTGCGGCCGGTAACTGCCAGGAATGTCTTATGGGGGCTCATCGCGTTGACGGTAGCGGGTTGATGACGTAGATGAGAAGAAGTGTTTTGCCCCCGAAAGAAGCCCCCCCCCCCGGGATTCATGGTTACCTCGGCCCCTCCTCTCCAGATCTTCAATCCGTGATCTAACTTTAGTTTCAACAAGCGAAGCACTTTGCAGACCCCGGACCCGCTTGGGATTGTGAGAGCCTCTTCCAAGGCGGAACGGCGACTGCAGATATGCAGTTTTACGGCCCGGGTCCAGAGAGGGGAGCTCCAGAGCTTGTACCCACCATCTTTACATATACCTTCCCAGCGCGTGCAGAGGGGGCGGCGGCGAGCGAGAGAGGCACACAGAGGCGCAGGCATATCTCCTAGATGATCTCCCCGGGGAGGGTGTCTGTCCTAAGCACCACGCTGCCACATTTGGCAACTTTTCAAGCTATGGAGTGTTGCAGTGCGCCGGTGAAGTTACAGACCCACATCAATCCTCATCACCGTCGGCGGGTAGGGCGTGCGTAGAACGGTGTTATCATCTCAACGGCCAGTTCGCGAGGAAGCAACACGCATTCTATGGAGAATCCCGTGTCGCAAAAGAGGTAAGCAGCCCTAACCGATGCATGCTTAAAAGGAGCGCGTGAAGCCCAGCGCCACTTGACAAGCCTAGCAATCGGCGGTCAAAAACGGGCAAATTTGTGCGAGCGACGATGCCCGTTTGCTGACCCATACGCCCACATATGGTACCGGGTCCCCAGCAACTTTAATGTGCCGAAGGAGGAGGTTGGCGAGAGGTTGGCAGGAACCACTAGCGGTTTGGGCGACGAAGAAGAGCACGATCACAAGAAGCTAACTGGCCGCATGGGGAACTCTGTCGGCAGACCAGAGTGTTCCTGTCTGTACTGCGTATCGTGCTCGAAGGGGAGAGATCAGACCGAAACGGGCGGGCGTTGAACGGGACATCCTCGCCCACAAGCCGGTGCCGTGCAGGCACCGCCTCGAAGCGGCAGTGGCTCATGCGTGAGCGCCACAGCTCGCGTACGAAAGCGTGCGTCGTGAGTCGTCGGCCCCTGGATGACCCCGGTCAAGACCCTGCCGATCGGGCATTCCAGCCTGTCACAGATTGAGGTCATCGGGCGGCGTACGTCAAGCGGCGGGGCCGTTTTCATCATCGATATGTAACCGCACAGGGATGGGCAGAGCGGCGACACGCAAGACGGCGGCCGCGCGGGAGGTTGCCAAGGTCTCCGCCCTGCGAAGCTGTGAAGCTGGCCGTCCGACCATCCCAATACAGCGGTACTGCGTAGCCCAATCTGGTTCTCGAAGAGGGCGGCAAAGCTGGTGGCCCGTTTGGTTGGCCGGTGCTCGTCATGGGGCGTCTCCTCCATCCGCCGGTTTTTTCACTATTGACCCTGCTTGAGCAGCTCCAGCACGGCACTCTATTCGGAAACGCACTAGAACCCGGCACCCGACGTAAAACTGTACCCATGATCGGCTACCGACGTTGGCCGTGAGTCTACCGGTGAGCTACAAAGAGTCGCTGCCGCCCTCCTTGGTCTTCGCCCTCTTGATTTTCTTCGCTTGCCCCCCCGCCCGTTTCCGCCCAACAGCAGTAACTATACCAGCCTAACAACCATAACCCCGTCTTGGGAACCTCCTGGAACAGATCCAGAAGTCCGTCCCCGTTTCCTTTCACGACAACCTGCATCGCCGGGCACGCCTGTGCCACGACCCACACAGCCGGTTCCTTGCACCAAGTCCAAGCTTCGGCACACAGACGACACACCATGGGTGCACGCAGTGGCTTCGCGCTGAAGTTCCTGCAATGGTTCATCCGCGGCATTCAGTTCTGTTGCTCGGCCCTGGTCCTGTCGCTTTTCAGCTACTTCCTGGCCGCGTTGAACAACCACAACATCGTCATACCGACATGGGCCCGGGCCGTTGAGGGCATCTCCGGCGTCGGTGTCCTGTACACGCTGGTGGCCCTCCTGTTGCTATGCTGTCTCGCCGGCCACCCGGCCACGTCCCTCATTGCCATGGTTCTCGACGTTGCCTTCATCGGCGCGTACATCTACGTGGCCGTCTCCAACCGCGGCGGCGCCGAGGACTGCAGCGGCACTCCGAACACCGTCTTTGGCCGGGGCCCGTCGGCTGACTACCCCAAGAGCAACAAGGACGGTTTCACCAACCTGCCCACCTTCTATACGGCGTGCCGGATGCACAGCGCGTGTCTGGCCGTCGCCATTGTCTCCATCGTAAGTTCTTCCCCTGGCCTTCCTGCTGCACGCCCGCCAGCTGACACGCCGTCCCTCGCCGCCAGGTCTTCTTCATCTTCTCCATCCTGGTCGAGGTGGTGTTGGTGCGCCACCGGCGCAAGGAGCAGCGCTTCGGCCCTTCGCCGGCCAACAACTACACGTCGGGCTACGGCGGCAAGAGCCGCTTCATCGGCCTTTTCAAGAAGCGCCAGCCGCCCGCCGAGGATCCCAACACGCTGCCCGAGCACACGACGCCTGCGGCCCTCTCGGCCGACCAGGTGCGCCCGAGCTACAACACGGACACCACGGCCGTGGCCAATGACCACTACAACAAGTACGAGACGGGCTACGGCCACGACGGCCGCGTCGCCTACCCCGAGCACGGCGGCGTCGCCGCCGCCCACCACAACCCGGCCGGCTCTCCTCCGGCCGCCTACCGTTACAACGATGGCACCTACAACGTCTGATCCTTACATGGCGGCTCTTGCCGGCCCGTCAAATCCCGGTCATCTAAACGTTGTCCGAACTAAGACCCCTGTGCGACCGATAGTTCTGCAGGCGACGATCTGTCGCCGCCGGGCGGTCACGAAATCTTGCGCACCAAACATCACACAGCTGCTGGCTGTAATTACCTAATGAATAATATGAGAAATGACAACCTATTTTAAAAAATGTCATCTTGTAACGTGACGAATGCTGCTATTTTTTTTTCCCACGACGGCTCGGTCACGGCGCAAAATACGTCGTACCCCCTTGGTGGTCGGTTCACCCACACGATTTAACATCCAGAAAGCATTTGAATGATGGAGTGCCTGTAGTGGTCCTTGCTGTAAGTAATGAATCTTTCTTTCAGGATAGGAAAGGTTTCCATGAGAATCGTTGAGTTACGTAGTCATTTCCACGCCCAAAGAATCATAACCTTGGCTGAAACCCATCTCCCATATACCCAAGCACATAAGTAGGATGGAATTTCCTATCGAGGCAGCGATGCTTTCAGGCGAGTACGGTCAATAAACCAGCCTACCAAATCGCCACTGTTCCAGGCTCGTGTGCGAAGGTGTCTCCTATATCTATACTATTCCATCGTGTGGGGTCATTGACGCATCCCCCTCGTTATGTCGCCTAGGGGGAACAGAAACTCAGTATTCTGAAAGTCCAGTGCTCTGCGTTGTGCGAAGGACTGCCCTCATCGGTCCTTTGTCAGGTAGAGAGACTTTTGAGCTACGTGCGAGGCTACTCAGAGAGTCGAGGCTACTGAGAAAACCAAACTGCTGGAGGTTTCCCCAAATGCGGCTCGTCTTTGTGCGGGTCGAATTTCCCGTGAGTCATGCGCTCGTCGGGTTTGACGAAGGCTGGCGTGTTCTAAACGCTCAACGTGCCCTTGGTGCTGGGGACTTCACCCTCTTTTCCTGGGATACGACGAGTGGCCTCTTTGATAGCAACGGCCAGGGACTTGAAAGCACTCTCCGCACGGTGGTGATCATTGAAACCGCGAAGGCAGTCGACGTGAATGGTGATGCGAGCCGCCTGGGCGAATGAGTCCATGCAGTGAGGTATCATCTCGCAGCTCAGGTCGCCGATCTTCTCGCGCTTGAGACCCAAGTCAATGACGCTGTAGGGCCGGTTGGACAGATCCACGACCGCACGGCTCAGAGCCTCGTCAAGCGGCACGTGGGCGGACCCAAAGCGGGCAAGGCCGGTGGCGGAGCCTAGAGCTTGCGCGAAAGCATAGCCCAGGGCGAGGCAACAGTCCTCGGCCGTGTGGTGATCGTCAACTGTTCGCCAAGGCATAGCAGTAAGCAAACGGGATCTCCGATAGTCGGCACGGGAGGGGGGAACTGAGGATTCAAGGCTTGCGGCTCCGGGTGGAAAGTGCAAGCACGCGGCGAGGGCATGATGGATGACGTACTGTGAAGATCGCCCGTGCAGGCCAGTGCCAAACTCCAACCGGAATGCTTGGCGAGAGCGTGAAGCATGTGGTCCAAAAAACCAATGCCAGTGTTAACATTGATGATCTGGCTCTTGCTGGCCTGGCTAGCATGGGATTGGATGTGGTCCAGGAGGCGGGCATCGGTCTCAGGCGGGAAGTTGCCGCCATCGAGGTTGATGGCCAGCTGGATCTTGGTTTCGTTGGTATCGCGCGCAAGCGCGGCCCAACGGGGTTTGGGGGCTTCGGATCCCATTGTGCAGGTGTTGAGTGTACGACCAAAAGTGTGTAGGGATGGAAATGCAAACTCAATGGTAGTGAGGTTGCGAGCGACTCTGATTTATCCTTGTCGGCGCCGTTGTCGACGGGCTGGATGTAATTTACACTAGGTAGGTACATACCTCATTACCTTAAGCCTGGAAGGTACGATTGAACTTTTGCAGCTCCAGCCCCGCGCCCACGCACCAGAGCGCCCCACTGTACCGATGCGATAAGCGATAAGCCAGAAATATTTTCTGGTACCTGAATGGCAGCTTTCCGCCACCACACTGCCTGACGGCCTCGGAAGTGACCCGTTTCAGCCTCCCATCGTTACCATCAACACACTGAGTGTACCGACACGATGGCGCCCTCGCGAACAAGGACGATCAAGAACAAGCACGCTACCAGGGGCTCCGGCATCAGCAACAGCAAGGCCAGCAAGGCCGGTCCTCCCGATGGCATCGTCAAGTCGAAAAAGAAGCAGGGACCGGCGCCTCCCGCGAAGCAGGTGAAAAAGAGTGGCCTGGCCGCCCTATTGGCGAAGCGCAAGAAGAAGGTCTACTCGGAGAAGGACCTGGACATCCCGAAGCTCAACATGGTTACGCCGGTCGGCGTGGAGAAGCCGAAGGGCAAGAAGAAGGGCAAGGTTTTTGTCGATGATCGAGTACGCATACCCCGTCACGGACCCCGGGGGAGCCCCGACGTTTGGCAGCAACTAACAAGATGCGCAGGAGAGCATGAACACCATTCTCGCCATGGTACAGGCCGAGAAAGAGGGCGAGATCGAGTCCAAGATGATGAAGGCACGCCAGATGGAGGAGATCCGCGAGGCGCGGCGCATAGAGGCTGAGAAGAAGGAGGAGGAGAGAAAGGCGCGGCTCGACGAAACGAAGGATTCCCTGCGCAAGAAGCGCAAGCGCACCGACAAGCCTACCGCGGACGATACGGGCAACGTCAAGGACCTCCTTTCGGCCGGCAGCAAGTCGGCCAAACCCAAGAAGAAGCGCGTGGCTTTTGCTTGAGCGGGCATGTGTGGGCGTACGAATTGTTACTTCGGACTAGGCGAGAGCAGCATTTTGAGGCGTCTGGCGTTATCCTGGCTCAGGAGAGCCCGAAGGGGTCTCCGGATTCTACCATCTTTTTCCTACCTACCTGGTTACCTACCGGCCGTCGCAGGTACTTACAAACTCAAGCAAGATACCCTTCGAGAGGCACATATCTGAGCCCCAGTGTGACTCAGCTCAGGGGCCCCCGCCACTTCAATTTGAAACCCGGGGACCGTTGTATTACACAGTACTCATACTAATCAATAAGGGGGCCGAGGAGGCATGACGTTCGGCCACGGATTGTTGCTGTGGATGCAAACGGGAGGGGCAGGCGAGCAGATCAGCAAGAGTCCGGGGTGGCCACGTAACGCCGCAGGGCCAACGATAGCCTCGGGTCTCTCGAACCATGGGCAGGGCGACGGCAGCTTGTCGCGTGGGGGGGATGGTCTTGGCGAGAACCTCTGCATAAATGCCACGATCCGGGTGTCTGGTATGACCGTTGGGCCGGCGGCTCGTCTCCCCCGGAAACTATAAGCACTTGGCCGAGGAGAAGAAATTCCAGGCACCGGACGGCAGGTTGCTCTTGTTTGTATATGGTCGTCCCAACACGGCTCAATGCTAACGAATGGGAGCGTTTCCACGTTCCTAATAAAGCACGTCTCTTTTGCGCCCTATTTACTGCTGCCGATCATGACGTACAGCCACGTAAAGAGATTGTTGCGTGTCGCGCTCGAGTGCCGGGGCCAGTCCGGCCTCTGCGAAATGGCATTTCTATAAGTGAAATGAAGAGTAGCTGCGGGTGGTCCACATCGAGATCGAGGACCCTGCTTTCGCAGCCAATGGGGCCATTGGGGGCCGTCTGGACCCAGAAGGGACATGGAGACCTGGCTACACAGCCCAGAGGGCCAGGGTGGCAGCAGGGCTGCGACGCTGGAGCAGCAGGGGACTGGGTTATTTCTGCTTCTTCGAAATGCCGACGGGGCGAGCCAGCCAGCCCTGAGCTTTGTCATCGAGACATCAAGGCTGGCTGAGAAGGACTACCAGGCAAATATCCCGTAAGAGGTCGGTAGGTAGAGGCATTCAGTCAAGTTGCGACGACGACAGGTTTGTTCCGTAAGCGTACTAACGAGGCATCGAACATGATTCGTCTGGGGGCCGCCCCGAAGCAGCAGCACCTGCAACCGCTGGGCGGCCGGCCGTGTCACCGTCGTCCCACAGCCAGTAGCTGCGGTATATGTGGGATTGGCGCCGTTGCGCCGGCTGCTTGCTGCGGCGCCTCGACCTCGTATCCAGATCCATGCGGATGCGTCGTGCTATTCTCGTGTTTGGGCCCCTTGGGGCCACGAACGAAACGCGCCGCGGCCGACTAATGATATGCAGCTGCCTGCCTGGGGCTACCCTCTCTGTTTCTGCAGAGAGCACCACGCATCCCGCCCGCCCGCATTTCTCTCTGGTTCTTTTTTTTGTTTCTGTTTCTCGCCTTTTGTTTCCCACAGCCACTGGGAGGGCTGCCAAGCGCACAAGTTTCCACTTGCTACGGTATGGGATGGTCCAGCCGGGACACCGGAGCGGTCCAGGTTCATACGAAGAAGTTAGCGAGGTAGGGTAGGGGACCAGTTCATGAATCGAAACATGTCGAATGCTACAACACGTAGTATACGACGCCTACCTATACCTGCTGTAGGTTGGGTAGACCCGGGCGGGCCCTGGGTTGACGATTGCAGGTCGGGTGTTGTGCTCTGCCGTGCCTGGGGGGGTTTTTTTCTTCTCCAGCAAATGTCCGTCGGATGCTCGAGGCGTCCAAACCGTTTGTAGTAACGAGCGACCCAAGCGGCCTGTTCGCCCTGCGTTTAATGTCCCTGCCCTTGGCACGACGGAGCTAGGCCGGTGCTGATTGGGCCAAGGACAGGCGGGGCCCTTGTCCCGCGAGACAGCGTCCGTTCCCAAGCGAAATTAATCCGTATGCCATGGGATGCATCGCAGGCGCCTCTCCATTTTAACCAGGACAAGGCCAGAGGGAAACGGTCGGCGGAAAGGGTCGGTCGACGGGCGGCCGGGGGGGGAGTGGCCTTACGGGGGGCCTACGGGTCGTCCATGGGGGGAAGGCAGCAAAGAGAGCAGCCAGACACGACCTGAGGGTTCAACACCCACACCCACTTTCACCACCACCCGCCAGAGAGCACGCCCCCCCCGGCGCGCAAGCAACAAGCCTCTTTCATTTTAATTAGTCGATCCCAGGACGGGATCCCTATCGTCCATATTAGCAAACGGCCCACGGCGTCTGCGTCGCGATCCCGCCTCTTCCTCTCCTTCCCTCTTTCTGCCTTCTCTGCCGACCCGGACCGTCGCTCGTTTTGCCCTGCGTTGTCGTTGTTGTTGTTGCTGTTGTTGATATTGCCGTTGTTGTGGATTGGATGACAGGTTCGCCCCCTCCCCGCCGTGCCTCCAAATCGACAGCCACAGACGACCCTCCCGCCTAGCCATGAGGACCTGCTAGACGGACCGGCCTGCCCGTATACACACAGCCCTGTTGAGCAACCCACAGGCGAACTGCGCCGCACCCGCCAGGACCCAAGGACCAGGACCAGGACCGCCATCGATCAATCCCTTCAACTGCTGTCTCGCGCGCCCGGGCAAGGAGGAACAAGAGAAGAGCTCGCGCGCCCCGGGAGATCGGAACGCCCAAGACAAGAGGACATTGATTGACGGATAGCAATGGATGGAGCTCTCCGACCGATCGACCACCTAGCGCATACATTTCCCCAAAGGACGAAAGGATCCGGCGAGTCAGCATAGATTGGCCGCAGCACCGCCTTAGACATCCAACACATTCGTTCCCGCTCGTATTCAAATTCACCGCCACGCGCGATGACCGAACCAGTCTCGGGGTCTTCACTCCTTCAGGCCCAGGACGTCCAGCGTGCCGCCTCGCACAACCACGTTCACCACAACACCCACACTCGTCACCACCACATTCGTTCTCACCACCAGCACAAGGTTTTGCATCAGCGCCAGAAGGAGGAGGCAGCGGAGCAGCAGCGACAGCAGCAGCGGCAGCAGGAGGAGGAATCCCGAGAGCTGCCACGGACGCAACCCCAGTCACAACAGCCGTCGCCGTCGCCGTCGCTGCCGGCCCCGTCGCAGTCACAAGTGCGAAACCAGACCCTACCCCAGTCGCAGCCCGTGACGCCGCCGCCGCCGCAACAGCAGCAGCAGCAGCCCGAGGGGGGGGATTCGTCAATCGTTCACGTCGTGCAGACTGTCAATATCGTTCAGCTTATTGACGCCAGCGGTGCTACTGTCGGCGTCGAGACCTTCACTTCTCTTCCCACAACCACTTCGTTCGTTAATTCCCAGCCAGCGCCTGCATCCTCCCCGCTGCCCGAAGCCACACCAGTCAGCAGCAGCCCGCCCAAAGTTGCCGCGCTTGACTCCTCGTTGCCTGAAGCCACGCAAATCGCTGGTCCACCCAAAGCTGCTGTTGCCGCCCTGCCCAGCGACGATGCTGCAGACGTGCTCTCGTCCATCCTTCCGACGACAGCCCCATCAATAGACATCCCGGCGTTGGTCCCCATGTCACCTTTTCCCACCGTTGAATCGTTCGCGAAAATCACGTCCACTCCTTCGTCCGGCTCTCAGCCCGCCCTTTCGTTTTCTGGTTCTGGTGTGTCCAACTCCACCATCTCTTCCACCACAACCCAGCGTAAGTTGCCCAGCCTAAACCGCCGGCCCGGTCCGTCTAATGTCATGTCCAGCTCCCGTTGCGTCATCCTCCCTCTTTAGCACCACCAATGGCACCGCGACGGACGCTATTACCGCGTCTTCTTACAGGCCCTCCGCGGGCACTAACCTGACCACCTCGGCACTTCCTTCGTCGTCTGGAACGGTTCTTTTCAACGGATCCTTCACCACGACGCTGGACCCGACCGAGTCTTCACTACTTCCCGCCACTTCATCACCTTCCGGTGCCGCCGCATCCGGTACGGGTGCTATCACCTCCACCTCCACCTCGGCTTCCGCCACATTAACCCCGGCCGCTACCACCTTCACCTCGGACGGGACCACCTTCACCTCCGACGGGACCACCTTCACTTTCGATGGGACTACCTTTAGTTCTGACGCCATCACCCCTTCGTCAGCCATCGCCACGACGACGTCGCCATCGCCCTCGCCCAGCAGCGATGGCGATCTTGTAGGTATCTTCGGCGGCGGTGCCGGCGGCGGTGCCAGCAGCACGACGGGTACGCCCCCTGCAGCGACCACGACGGGCGGTAGCGGCGGCGGCTCTGACTCTCCGTCGAACCCCTCACTGCCCGGTACGGTGGCCGGTAGCGTTTTGGGCGGCATCGCTGGCGTGGCCTTCATTCTGGTTTTGGCCCTGGTTGTCTTGCGGTGGAAGAAGCGCCAGATGAGCGGAAAGGGCCAGAGTCCCCGGGGCCTTTTGACCGGAGCGGGCGCGGGCACGGCGGGGTTCAAGACGGGAGCCACGAACACACCCGAACCCGGGCCGGGATCCGGACCTGGAGATCATTCTTCGGCAGGCTCCCCCGTGTCCCGAACCATGACCCAACGCTCGTCTCTGCCCTTTATACCCGCGTCCTTGGCGAACCTAAAGGGATCCAAGCGCTACTCGGACCGGACGGCCACTTCATCCGAAACTGGCGAGAAGGGCTTCCAGAAGGTTTCGGGCCGAAAGTTGCCGTCGGTTCTGCACTACGGCGGCGATGGCTACACGGAACCCGGCAACCGTGACACCGTCATGAGCGAAGCGTCGTCGTACCGAGACTCGATTGCCATGTTTACCGGGCCCGGCATGCCGAGGCTCGCACTGGGGTCCCCGATGCGGCCCGAGAGTGGTATCGTCGTCTTTCACGACGGGCCGTCCCGCACGCCGCAGCAGTCCACCGGAGCCTTTAGTTTAAACCTCGAGCCGCCGGCACGGGATCCGCTAGGCCGCTCGCATCCGTCACAGGATGGTTCAAGTCGGTCCCATGGCTCCTTCTCCCGGTTCACAGAGCAAATTTGATTGAAGCGTTCTGTTACGCCTTTGTACATTTTGCTTGCTCTTGATGATACCGCTTGGCATACCGTTCGAGATGTTCATATGGCCACAGCATGCGTTGGCGTTCTTAATGTTTGAATATCTATTGAAGATTACGACGAAAAGAGCGAAAGGCCCCTTTCCAGCCTTGCGCGCAAGCCCGAGGACGGGCGGGGATTTCTTTGTATATAGCCAAGCACCGTTACATTTGCAGCAGACGCCGAACGAGGCATCGGGGGGTACGGAGGTGCAGAGCGACCGAGCCCTGATGCCTCAGTCACCCCCATAATTTTGAAGCGTAATCATTCGGGCCACAGGCCCCCTCCCCACGCAGATGGACTTTTGGTTGCAGCGTGGCGGGAGGGACTCTTTGCGTGTTAGCCACTGCCAGCTCGGACGGCAGGCGGGAGGAAAGACAGAATCGGCAGGGGCCCGTGGTATTCAGCAATGGAGGCGACCTGCGATCTATCCCCATCTGCCTTTGCCTGGCTCGCCAATCTATCTGCCAACACATGGTTGGCCCAGCCCGTGCTGGTTTCAGCACGCACGATGACGATGGCGGTAGAGGATTCGGGCCCTATGGCAGTCGGGGTGTTTCGATCTGCACCGTCACCGTGCCGCCATGGGTCGCTGCGCCATGGGCACCATGTGCGATGGAGGGGGTATGTACTCCGTACTGCCACACCACGCCGGCAGCCAGGGTGTGGAGGGTGTGGTAGTTGGACTCCGTTCATAAATCCAGCAGCCTTGAGACGATCATGAAACAGCACAAATAGGTTCCAAACCCACACCCTTATGCAGCCGCTCGGGCGCCAGATGACAAATTTTTGCATTTTCCTCGCCGGGTGCATGAGGCTTGAGTCGTGATCAGCCGACGTCGTGGCTTGCCCTGCCGGTGGGCCGTCCGAGCATGTTGGCCATGGTCCCCTGTTTTCAGGGTTTGCGGCCCTCGTCTTGTCAGTAAAGGACGTTCTCCTTCTGACATCGGGCTATGCCGACTCAGGTCCAGACGGGGGGCTGCTCCTCACGATCAGACGCGGGCTGACATGGGACGGGCAAGCCGCGGGGGAGGAGTCGGGAAAGTCGCGATGTGAAGAAGGACGGAGTAGGTCCACGGCCGATAATAACGCATTACCGACAGCCCACACAGCATTCCCCGGGTGCTCGGCTTGTGGAGGCTGGCGGAAAGGGCCTGGGCGGCACGGCCCCCCTTGGAGATGACCCCCTGTATTGAGTTTGTCGAGACCACACGGAATACCTGAACCTGGCAAGGACAGGCAGACAACACGCGTATCCAGCCCGGCCCTGTCGATCGTGCCGGGCCTCAGCCATGCGGTACGACTCGGTATTTTCTTTCTGACGGGTCACATGCGTCACCCGAAGGGGCACCATGGCGGTGGTGGTCACGGCCGACCGCGTACCTACATATTGGATGATGGAAGCGAACCGCGCTTGCTCACTGCATACGTGTGCTCTGTACGCCCACGTTGGTAGGAGCACACGGCGGCATCTCATGCGCGTGCGCACGCGCATTGGACGGCGGCAAAAACGGTCGAGGGCCGCTGGGGGGAGAGGGTTTTCTCCTGGATCCCATCCGAGCACTGCTCGGTTCTGACTGGTCCCCCAGCAACAGCTCCTACTCGATAGGGCAGGAGGGGCAGGTTGGGCACCGCCTCCGGCACGCCCACCGTCTACGTTGTATGCGCGGCGGAGGCCATGGTACGAAGCAGTTGGAGGGGGTCGATCCCGGGTAACCTGGCGCGCGCCTGCGTTTTAAGTATTGATGCCGCTTGGCCGGGGAAGTCGGGGGGACGACGACGTCGACAAACACGCTGGGGAGCGGTGCCGCCTCGTGCCCCGTGATGCATGGTTAGGTCGATGGGAAAAGCTGATTAATCAGAGCGTCTCCGTAGCGGGCGCGACCAGGGTTTTCCGGCCCCGGCCATGGAACCAGGATGAACGCACTTCGACGGGGTCTCGGCGCTCTCTCTGGCGCTGGCCTGGACCGCGATGGAGGGAACAGGGCCGCGAGGACCCGTGTGTATGCGCGTGTATGCCTATATGCGTGTGTGCCTGTTTGCGTGTGTATGTGTGTGCACGCGTGCGCGTGTGTCGTACAGGGGTGCAGGATGGTCATATTGTACCGTTGCATCCAAAGCGACTCGCGTATCGCAAGCGGCCTCTTCGGGCATGGCTCACGGCCCCAAATCCCACTGCGAGGGTGGTACAAGAAAAGCGCCCCCGTAGCTCTACTGTGAAGAGCCACGCTGGAAGGGTGAAGAGTGTCCTTGCTGGGCGCTTTTTTGTCTACCCTTTCGGCGGCTCAGCAGCTACGGGGCCGCTCAGGAGGAAGGTATTCTACGACAGGCCGACGTGCCTAACGCCGAGATAGCGCGTACGGGATGGTGTGCCGTGTTGCGAGCCCGAGGCCTCACCCCACCCAATCCACATGGATTCTGATGCTCGCTCCCCCCCCTCCTCCCCCCGAAATGGCCAAATGCCGTGGGTCCTGTTTGTCGACGGCACTTGGAATGCACAGTTCACCGTGAACTAAGCTGACCCTCAAGCCGGCAAGGCTATTGTGAGGAAAAGTAACCTTAGGAGGGGGTTTTCTGTGAAGGGCACCTCAGCAAAGTTTGGCACTGCGCACCCGCTGCCGTGCCATGTCGCATGGGCCGGGGGTTTAAGGGAGCTTGTCACGGGCCCGAACGTCGACTGGGGGACCGACGAATGAGATGCTGGAACAAAACCGGGACGACGGGCGCGGCGCAACGGTCGCGCCCGCGCCCAATCTTTTGCCCGTAAAGGGACCAGAACCTAATGATCACGCGCCACACAGGGCTTGCTATAGGGGTTTACAGCAACGTGTGATTACATGTGTACATACATGCCGCGACATATATATTTGCCTGTGTTGCCGGGCCGTTCTCGTTCAGCGATAGGCTCTATTACTCTGGGCTAGACCCCAGTGGCAACATCATGGATGCGTACAGTATTCGAGGGCCAAGCACCGTGGACCGTGATCGTCTATCAGTGGACTGACTTCAACACAGCAAGCGTCCACTGTATGTGCATGAATGGACCACCGATCCGGGAACCAGCTGACCGGCTCCCGTCCATGTACTACGAGAATTGGAGGCCCCCCGCGAAGAAACAGAACCTGCGCCCGGGCCTTCTCTATTCGGAGGGGCTCTCTTGCCCGCCCCCTGGGAGCAAGGTGGTCGGCACCTAATGAGGCAGGCAACCTTAGGTAGCTACATCGGTACGGCATATGTGACGACAACGATATCCCCATTCCATGCTGCTGGTCTGGCCGCCCCCCATCCGGTATAGCAGGTGCTGATATACAGGTATATGATTTGAGTACACGGCAACGGAACCTGGCATCCGGCCTCTCCTTCCACTGGCTGATACCTCAACCCCCCCGCCTCGGGAGGCGTCAGGCAGTAGAATACGGCTGGTTGAGGCCTAGGCCCCCTCCCAGGCCCCCTTGCCACCAAGGCCAGACGCTAGGAGTAGGGTAGAGTCCTAGGTAGCGCGTTGCAGGCTGTTTTAAGCTGCTGGCTGTCTTTCTCGGCAGCTAGAAGGGGGGCTGAACCATCAGCCCACCGGTGACCCCACTGCTACGCGAACCGACATCCGTCCATGTCTTCTGAGACCAAAGCGTGAAGGCTTCAATCCCTTTGCCCACCCCCCCCGGGCGTTTCCGGGCGGCAGCCCCCCAAACCCGCCAGGGAGCGAGCGAGGGGCTGCAGACGCTGCAAAACTGGACTGCAGAGCTCGCGAGAAAAGGGAGACTTGGCGAGGGTTCATTATTGGAACAATGGTTCATTACCACCTCGGGGACGTCTCTGGGTACACTTAATTTGCGTACTTGCCTAGATTGAGTATCGCAGTACCTGTGTAGGTACTAGTACCAACATTTAGTTCCTACTTGGGCAAACAAAATCCACTGCTATGGGAGACCACGCGAAGCGAAACGACCTGGAACTAGGGGACTGGAATCGTACCCGTTAGCGCTATTCCGGACCTTCAGCCGCCCAGCAGCGACCACAAAGGCACGCTCCCACTCCCCCACCCACCATTACGCACACTCCAGACGTTCCCGCATTGCCGCACCATTTGGTACCTACCGTCTGCCCGTAACGCTGTATGTACCTATTCAATTCTACCTGCCGGCTCCGTCCCCGTCTCCGCCTTCTTTCTTTCTGCTGCCCTCCGCTGCGAATAGCATCTATCCAACTCCAATCCCCCTTGCGATTCCTACTGCCTGGTTCCCAGTGCGCGTGGGTGTGTGCGTGTGTATTTGTGTCTAGCCACTCACTATTCACCCCTCCACGCAGACCGACGACGACTACCCACGCTTCTCTACACTTGGCCACTAACAACCTTACTACGCTACCGGGCGGCGCACATAGACGGACCACCATAGCGCTCGCTCCCCGTTCTGCCTTTTACCGCACGAGAACCTGCACACGCCCGGCGGCTGCGAGGCCGGCCTCTCTCTCCAATCCAGCGAGAGACGACACCACCACGATACCAAAACACCCGTCATGGATCACCTACGAGTTGACCATGGCCATTTTCAGGTCCCCGGGATGCACCCCCCGCCCATGGCGAACCAGCCGCCTCCCATCTTCGGCACCTACTTGCACGACGGCCTGCCCGTCCTCCCCCCCGACCTGCACATGGGCTTCGACCCCTCGGCCCTGCTGGGGGACGACAACGACGCGAAGCGCAGGAGGATAGCAAGGGTGAGCGCCCATGCTTGCGCCAGGCACGGCTCCGCGCGGCTGACTGGAATGGTGAACAGGCTTGCGACATGTGCCGCAAGAAAAAGATCAAGTGCGACGGGAAACTCCCCGCCTGTACCCACTGCATCAACTACAAGACCGAATGCGTTTTCACCCAGGTCGAGAAGAAGAGGAGTCCGCCGAAAGGGTGAGAGTCGTCCCCTTCCCCGGCGATCCCGCCCGCCGCCCGCCGTCACGCACTGACCCGTTTCGCCCTACAGTGCCAAGTACATTGAAGGCCTCGAGAACCGCCTGGGGCGCATGGAGAGTCTTCTAAGGTTATCTGGTGAGCGCCGCCTTTCTCGCCGTGTGCGAAGACCCCTGGCCGCTGCCAGCCCTGGTGCTGGGTGGGCGCGCACGTCTTGTGGCCGCTGCTGACAAATCCCCAGGCCTGTTGGGCGAGGACGACGAGTCGACCGACCTGGCCACCCTGGAGAAGCGCCTGGCCGAGAAGGTCCAGCAGCAGCAGCAATCGAGGCAAGCTTCCCAGGCCGCGGCGTCGAACCCCACCTCGCCGTCGCTGGCGGCGTCGGCGCTCAACGACGGCGCCATGACACCACAGAGCTCGCTGACCTCGCCCGAGCCGGCGAAAGACGACGACAAGAGGAGGCCTTCGGTGGCGCCGTCAGAGAGGGAAAGGGCGCGAGAGAAGGATCAGGAAAAGGGGAAGAAGGCGGATGAGGTAGAGGCCCTGTCGGAACTCATGTGCTCCCTAGTGACCAACCAATCGGGTGAGACAAGATATATCGGTAAGGATGCCCCCTCCTCCCCGCGTGCCACACCGCGGTGGTGTGTGCTGACATGGCCCAGGTTCCTCATCGGGCTTCTCCATCTTCTCGCCCAAAGGCATACAGTGGGTCAACGAAAAGACGGGCGACAACTCGTTCTCCGAGATGATCTCGGAGGTGTCGATTGATGACCACAAATGGAACCACTGGAAGCCAGAGATCTTTGGCGACCTGTTCCACCGCCGCGTTTTCCGCCCGCTGCCGCCCAAGCCGGAAGCCATGTCGCTGCTGAAGGACTACTTTGAGAACTTTAACTGCATGTTTCCCCTATTCCACCAGCCGACCTTCATGCACCTCGTCGAAAAGCAGTATTCCGATGAGCCGTACGACGGCTCTGGGTGGTGGGCTAGTCTCAACGTCGCCCTGGCGACGGCGCACCGGCTCCGTGTGATGAGCAAGCTGGTACCCGAGGAAGAGGACGAAAACGCGTGGGCCTACATGAAGAACGCCATGGCCGTCTTCCCGGAGCTGACGATGCGCAACGCGGATCTCCTCAGTGTTCAGGCCTTGCTCGGCATGGCTCTTTTCATGCAGGGCACGCCCAACCCCCAGCCGTCGTTCCTGCTCATCGCCGCCGCCATCCGGCTGTCCCACAGCATCGGTCTGCACAAGCGCGGCAGCGGCTTCAACCTGAACCCGGTCGAAATTGAGCAGAGAAAGCGTGTGTTCTGGATCGGCTACATGCTGGACAAGGAGCTGTGCCTGCGGTCCGGCCGGCCGCCGGCCATGGACGACGACGACATGAACGTCGAGCTTCCGGATGCCGACCCGGACGACAACATCGGCAACATTCCCCTAGCCGATGGAAAGGGCAAAATGAACCTGTTCCGCGTCATGTGCGAGCTTACCACTGTCGAGAGCCGCGTGTACAAGCGGCTGTACTCGGTCAAGGCTACCAAGCTCTCGGAAGGCGGGCTCCTGCAGACCATTGGCGAGCTCGACAAGGAGCTCGAGGACTGGAAGGACAACATCCCCATCGACTTCCGTCCCGAGCACGAGATTAAGGCATCCCACACGCCGCTGATGTTGCACGTGGTCATGCTGCACTTTTCCTACTATAACTGCCTGACCACGATCCATCGCATGTCGGTCCACCGCGGATACTGGACGAACCGCCTGTCCAACTACGCCATTCAGGGCTTGAACACAAAGCCCCTGAACCCGAGGGTGTTTTCTTCTGCCGCCTTGTGCGCCTCGGCCGCCCGGGCCAGCATCTCGCTGCTGAAGTACATTCCACAAGGCGACTGTCAAGTTGTCTGGTAAGTGACACGTACCGCCTGCCGTGCGACTAGTACCTAACCCCGATTTTAGGCTCACGCTGTATTTCCCCGTGTCGGCCCTCGTCACACTGTTCGGCAACATCCTACAAAACCCCTTGGACCCCCGCGCGCGGTCGGACGCCAAGCTGATGAATATGGTGGTGACTTTCCTGTCCACCCTTGGTCAGGAGGCCGAGACGGGCGGTGTCCACCGAATGCTGGGTGTATGCTCGGAGTTTGAACGCATCGCCAAGATTGTCATTGACAAGACGGAGAAGGAGGCTCCGGCGAGGCGCAAGAGGAAGAGCCACGACCACCGGGTCCCCGGTCCGGCACAGTCGGCGGCATCACGCCCCGGCTCGGCGCATGCCACGCCGAAACCTCAGTACGGCCCGGGGGCCTATCCTTCGCCCGGCGCGCCGTCGAATGGAAACGCCTACAGCCCCATGAACACGGCTGGCTCGGCGAACGGTCAGGCGACACGCGATAGCCAGGGCAGCTGGCCGCAGGATCACCCGAGCGCCGGACCCATCTACGACACGCCGAACATGGAAAATTTTGCCGACCTGACAGGCTTTGGTCAACCAGTCCCGTCGCCGCCCATGCCGAATGCCAACGTCAACGGCTTCCAGCCGCTTTTGCCGCAGGACTTATGGCAGATGCCTATGGCGCTAGACTGGGAATGGGCCGAGCTAAGCGGCGGTGTCTATCCTGGCTTCGAGAGCCACGGTATCGGCCAGGCGCCTCGGTAACAGTAGGCGCAGCCTGTTGCCCCGTGTGGGCCTACTTTCGGGTCGCTTGCGAACTTTTTAACCGCTTTTGTCGTTCTCAAGTGCCGGCACAGACAAAACCGGGGCGACCCGCGGTCCTGGCTGGCCGGCGCCAAGCTGGGAAACAGTAGAGATGGTATTGTTGTCGTCCTTGTTCGAGGTGCCCTTGGGTATGATTCACGAAGAGCGGAAAGCATTGCGAATTCATAGCATTTTTTGGATTCCGTACGACTCGATCTCACGGCCGTCTACAAGGGGGGTTGGGGAAGGTGGGAGGAAAGAAAGAGGCGAAGGAAAGAAAAGGCGGCGTCTTTATTTGGTGCTTCGTCCCAGCACATCTTGGGGAGTCTCTAGCTTTGTGGGTTTTCGTTTTTTACACTTCTTCTTTCCCGTGGGCATTTTAGGTTGCGTCCCGTACCCGGGTGGACGAGGGCCGAAGGGTGGCTATGGCGGCCTCCGCGAGTAGGCGATGGGGCAGACTTTTCTTGGGCCCTCGTCAACTTTCTTCTTTTTCTTCTGGGCCGAACCGATCAGGGTGTGCCGCTTTGGTGCGGCTTGGGAGGTCCCCCCTCCCTTTCCCGGACCCGCCACGAAACAAAGTTGAACGGGCCATCCCCCCTTTCTCGCCGGTGCGGCGGCCATGTTTGTGGCCAAGTGTGTAATGAATGTAAGGGAAGAGTGCATATCGATGTTGCAAGCTGCACCCACTCACATCCTCTTTTCTTTTCCCCCTCTTTGTCTTCTTTCTCTCCTCGACTTGTGGGATTGGGTCACATCTGGGCCGGCCGGACGGAAAATCGAGGTATTCCATACAAGACGGGAACCTGGGGGACGGGGACGGGACATTTGCATATCACGAGGTGGCCCGGTAGAAAGGCGAGGACGCAATGGCATCGGTTTTGCCGCATGGTGCATGTCCGTGTTTTGCGTGCTGTGTGATTCTTGGGCCAGCTCGGCTCGTATTCCCAACAGGCAACGTGCCGGGTGCGAATTCGAAGCGTGGGTCGGACCTAATAACAAGTCCTCTCGGGTACCCTCGACCAACCCCCCCCCCCCCCCTCCAAGACAGGTAGTCTTGCGTCCCTTCTTCGAGGATGGCTTTAGTACTAGCCGCGCCTCTGACGGTGGCACCGCTCAGATAATAACAATGTCACCCATCTGCAACCCCAGGGCCTGGTTGGTTCAAGCCTGTCTATGCATTATTCGCAGCTCCTCCAATTTCTCTACGCTAACCCCCGTCGTACGTGGCTCGCCGGATAACGACGAGCTGGCCACGCCACGCCGGGTTATCTTCCCGAAACCCCTCAAGTCTCCTTTGCGCCCTTCTGTCCGCGTCTGCTCATGCCGCTCCCGCCTTGCACATTATCCGTCGCCTCGGGGGGGCCCTTGGGGCCCGACAGCAATCCGCCGGCCAGGCCCCTCGATTCGCCCATTTCGGCCAGGTCCGCATCGCTCTTCCGGGCCAAGGCCGAGCCGTGGGGCCCCGTGGAGCTCGTCGTGTCGGTCCCGGCGCCGTCGTCGCCCGTCCACACGCCCTCCTTCGTGACCGCATCCACGCCGCCAAAACTGCCGCCAATGCCCTCCATGGTGAAGGGGCTGGCCGTCGGTTCGTCGAGAAGAGAGAGCTCGTGGGGCGTAAACAGGCGGGGCAAAAGGAGGGCCCTCACGGGGATGAGGGCCAGGATGACGACGGGGAAGCCGACGGCCGCCACCGTCTGCGTTATTGCAAACGTAGCGCCGAAGCCGAACAACTCGAGCCCGACGAAGGCCCAGATGGCGCCGCGCCGGGGTATCTGCTGCAACGGGTGGCTTTTGCTGGTCAGGGCGCGGTCTCTCAGCAAGAAGAGCAGCTTGGCGGTGATACCGTTGGCCTCGAGCGCCTGGTAGCCCATGATGAAGAACAGACCGGCAAGCACCGCCTGAGGAATCAGGTGCAGGACGACGAGCAACGGGCCCGACATGGTGCCCAGGGTCAGGAGGCCTTGGGCAAAGTTGGAGACGCGCTGCTCCACGACATGCGTGCGCTTGTACGTATAGTGACCCTTGGTTTCACTATTCTCGTCTGCGTCGACCTCGACTTTGGTCACGCAGAGAGACTCGGTATGGAAGGGGGCTTGTGGGATCAGGCCGTTGGGAAAGGGGAGGCCCAAGAGCCCCGCTACGCCGGTTGTGAGGCCCAGGAGGAATATGTCCCAGTGGAAACCAGCCGGCTTGCGAAGAGGGAACTCGGTGCCCTGGGCAATAAGAGACGAGACTGTCGAGGCCGAGTTAGTTTGGCCGGCGAAGATAACAACCAATTACAGGGCTGGCTCACCATTGTGATCGAAATAAAACAGGATAGTTAACAGAACAGCAAAAGGAATGGCGATGAAGATGTCGGCCACACCAATGTCCCAGAAGTGGATGAACCACCCCCGATCGGCCGTTGGGAAGAAGGGCGCGCTCGTGGGCAGCTTCTCGAGGTCAATCGCCCTCATGCGGCCGAGATGCACAAAGCCCGTGAAGAAGATGACGGTCAGAGGGGTCCCGTAATCTTTCAGAAATATGCGCACGGGATGCCGGAACAAGGCACTGCCGCCAAGCTCGCCACACGCGTAGGCAATCATGAAGACCAGCAATGCTACCATGACCGACAGGTAGAAGGGCGCTTCGTTACCGAAGCGTTCCAGGACCTGTATGCCCTTTTGTAGGTAGATAAAGGCAACGTAAAAGCCAAAGATGTCGCAGGGGAACCGCGTCACGTATCGTAGCCAGTTACACGAGTTCGTGATGGCAAGAATCCAGTGGAACACGAGCGACCACAGGCCAATCCAACACATGAAGGCCAGATAGTTGGTCCCCGTGGGCATCATGATATCGTACACGGTGCTGTGGTAGGGTAAGGAAAGAGCTGTGAGGTTCGGGGCTAGGATGCTTACTAGTTGAAGACAGTAATGGGTCCCGTGACACCTACGATGACCAGCGGTTGGCAGGACAGGATGGCGAAGACGACAGCACCGAGGACAGAGGCGAGGAGCACCTCGTTGACTCCGTACTGCATGCCGGTCTTGGTGAACATGTCAAGCGAAAAGGCGAGCGCGGGCATGATACTGCGCCAGGTCAGAATGCATGTCACCACGTGCGCCACGACAGAGCAGTGCGACCGGGGCAGAGCCGAGGGTTGGGCGCATGTACGGACGCGCTGAGCAACATGGGAGGCGCATCACGGGGCAAACTTACTTTGCGAAATACATGTACACGGTAGCTGGCACCACGCGGTAATCCCAGGCATCTCGCCAGTCACTCCAGTAGTAGGGCGCCCGGCGTCGGATATCATTGATCATGCCGCGGAATGGGTGGATCTTCCACCACTTGTCACGGCGACCTTCCGGGCCCGCCCAGCTCGTCGTGAGCCGGCGCTGGGAGTTCGGCATTTCCTCATTGGGGTGGGCCGAAGAACCGACGGCGGCCTTGTCCGGATGCACTTGGGTGGTGGTGGTAGAGTTGGTGGACGCCTCCAAAGCGTCTCCTGTAGCCATGGTCGTTGAGTGGCCAATCCCGAGATGAAAAGGGGGAGGGGGGGTGCCCTTGTCGCTTTAACAGCTTCTCCGCCACGGTTTCGAAGGGGATGGGATGCCAGAGAAGCGCCCTTACCGCGCCCGAAGTTCAAGTGAGAGCTGTTCTTCTGTCGATGGCAAAGAGCGATGCAAGCAGGGAAATTCTTTGGCTCGGTATGAGAGGAGTAAGGGTGGCAGGAAACAACGACGGACACTGGTGCTCCGAGGGCAGCCGTTCACCATATCCAACTGCAGGTCAGAACTCTAGAGAAGACCGTCGTGCTGCTCTCGCGAGAACAAGCGACGCCGGGAGCGTCGGTTTACTCTGACCGACTTTTCACGTAGTACCGATGTCGAATTGCCGGCCGGTGGTAACGAGGGATACAGGGGAGATGACGGGGTGGCTCTCGCCGTGGGGTCGAATTGTGCGTGCCCTAAAGGGGTATTGAGAGGAGGGGGGGGAGTGAAGGAGCAAATATTATAGTATATTTTAGAGCACGGGACTGGCAGGGCCCCGGGTGGAAGACGGAAAAGTCCAGGACGAAGGAATCTTTCGCCTCTGTAAAGACGGAATTTGGATGCAGATTGCCCGTGTTGCGTGCCCGGACGGCCAGGATACGGCGCAAGCAGGGGGTTGTCGGCACACAGAAACTCGACCGGCGGATGCCACAGGAGGATACATATGGCTGCGGGTTTACATATATACACAGTATATGCCTAGCTTGGCGTATATGGGAAGTCGTATTTATGGGCGTCGGCAGGACTTGGATGGAATCAAGACTTCATTGCGGATCCCCTTCCGAATGCAGGGTACGCTAGCGGGAGGTGCATGGGGGAGGCGACCTAGGTAGGTAGGTGATGGATTCGCAGGTGGTGGGGCGCCCAGTACACAGTAGAATGATGGATGGATCTTTGATATCCCAGTATCGGGCAGGACGAGATGGATCGTGGATGGCCCGACGGACGACGGGCGGTAAGGCGGTAACTATGGGGGTTCGTGGATAGGTAAATAGGAATCTTCGGTAATAAGCTTCCGAAACCCCAGATATAGGCAGATGGTTCAACAAGCATGGGAGAACGGTATCGTCAGTGGCAGGCTCGGGTGCATATACCAAGAGGCAGGTGCGGATGCAACGCGTAGGCGGATCTCTCTTTCTTTCTCGCCGAAACTGCAGAGTGATGTAGTTTTAGTGGGTGCAGACGCAAGTGCCGGTAGGGAAGGCAGGTGCAAGTGCCTGGGGGTGGAGGGGGGGGGAAGCGAGAACGAGTGTGTGAGGGTCTCCGCGCCGGCTGTCATTCGGTAGGTTGATGATGCAAGCAAGCGAAGCTCCGGCTTCTTCCACCCATCCCATTTCACTACGCGCCTCCCGCACTACGTACCTCCCGCTCGCCTCCATCCGGCCTTTGCCTTCAACCCGTCGTCCCCTTGTATGTTGCGTGGCCTTGTGTCGGTCAGGCCGTTGGCGCTTCTCAACGGCCAACGGTCCATCGCAGCGTACCAAGTTGGCAAAATGTCCCAACCTCGGGTGAGTCAGGTCAGTCGGGTCAGCAACCACGGCCTCGGCCGTCTGTTTTTCGAGCTGCCCTGCCCTCCCGCGCCTCGGCTGTCCATCCCAGCCCCAATGGAGCCTTCTGGATGCATGGATCGCGTGCTACTCCCATGCAACTCCTCCCCACGGGTGGACCGTTTTGGACTCGGCTCCGGAGCCAAGTCCAGCCATTCACGTCTGCCACATCACATCAACAACCCTCCCCCAAGGTAGTTTTCTGCCCGGGCAGCATCGGTCCCTCTCTCCGAGGCTGTCCGGTCCGCAGTTGCCCGAGAGACACACAGGCACGTCCGCCCCGTAACCAAACACGAACACGCCGCTGTGGCCGAAGCAGGAGTCATCTCTATATATTGGATCCTCCTGGAGAGGGCAAGGGTATCATCAACTAAAACTAATGCTCTAAGCCATAATATCTCGACAAGCAAGGAAATAACGAGGCCGTCCCTGCTTCGGGTCCGCCTCGGTTGACGTCGCGTCTAGTTAGTTTTTTTGGGAGGAAAAAAAAGGAAAAAAAAAAGCCGTGTCCTTCATCGTAAAGTCACTTCCGGCGAATGAATGGAACTGGCGTCGTGCCCCTCCGAAACTCCCCACCATCACCCAAAAAATCCCGCTTCAGTCGTCCTTGGCGTCCCGCTCGGCACCGAATCATGAACCTCTCCGAAGCTCCCGTATCAACGGGTCAACCATCTCCATACCCGTCCCGCTCCTTTCTCTCCCCTGTGTCGCAGCATTGGGCCGCGTTTCGTCTTCGCTGGGCCTGGAGCTGGTCATGGAGTCCCGCGGCTGCGAAATCTCGTGGAAGCTGCCAAAGTCGTCCTTGCTCGGTTTGGACTAGCGCCCTGTCGATGGCGTTCCCCATCTGTTCATAAGTTGGTCCATCATCAGCTCCTGCTGTTGAATCCGTCGAAGGATGGCCATCTGCGCGTCCTGCTCGTGCTGTTCTTGAGGCGTGCGTGGCGTGGCAGGCAGCGAAGTCAGCGAGCCCGGCGATCTGAGAGATGGAGTTGCCCGGCTAGCCACGTCGGGAACTTGCACCTCCTCCGCTTCCTCCGCTTCCTCCAACTCCTCCATCTCCTGGGCCTGGTCTGTCGGGGATTCCAACCCCATTCCCCGCTTTGGCGGCCCCGGAGGTAAGGCCCGCGGCGACATCTCCTGGTCCGACTCTGCCATCTCCTCACCGCTAGTCGATGTAGTAGCCGCGTGGTGAGTGCCATCGAAGCCGTCGAACATGGGATCCGTCTCATGCGCCGCCGCCGTTGTCGTCGTCGTCGTCGTCGTCGCCGCCGCCGCCGCCGCCGCCGTCGCCCCCGCTGCGGCCGCCGCTGCCAGTTTGGTGTTTTCGACAAGTATCGATGTTTGGTTGTAAAAGGAGACCCTTTTTTCGGGTGCCTCCAGATCGAAGCTGAATTCGCTCATTCTCAATCCTGAGCATACGCCATCTCCCTGCATTTCCAAGAGCATCTTCGACATCTTCTTCATCAAGGGGCCCATCACTCCCGTCCAGGCATCGTCCGTTGGCGCCTCAATTCCCCCACGCTGCTGCTCCGGTTCGGGTCTGTGGTACTGAATATCCGGCGGCGGACTGTAATCATCCTGACTGTCCCCCTCGCTCAGGTTGCAGTCCTCACTGTCGTCGTCAATCTCGGACTTGCTCGGTGAGCTCACAACAGTCCGCGCTACCATGTTTTCGATTTCCTCATCCTTCAGCTGTTTTTCCCTTCGGAGCCTTTCCCGGATGGCTGCGATGCGCTGCGCCGGGTCTAGCCTCGGTTCGCTGTCCGAGTCGGACTCGGATGCTTCATCAGCTCGACGCGACAGAGGCGTCAGCTCCGGTGTCGGCAGTGCAACTGGGAGACGAGGAATGATGCTGAGTCGTCGGCTGGCCCGGGGCTCCGGAGACTGCGGCGGAGTGGGGATACGGTTCATGTTGGGCGGGTTGGACACGGTACGCTCGAGGGCGCCCGTCATGGAATTCCTGGCAATTTTCACCGACAAGGGCCGTTGCTTACGCGGCTTAACTTGGGAAGCTCGGCGGGAGCGTTGCTGCTGCTGCTCGGCAAACTGGTGCTCCAGAAACATCATTGACAATGGACGTGGCCGTTTGGGTGTTATAGCCGCAGTCTCTGGCTCAATGTGGGCGACAATGTATAGCGGGGACACGGAGAGTTCCATGGGTTCCTTGTCCGACGACGGACTCCGCGGAGGCTCCTCCGGTACCGTCTCCACGGTCATGGTGGTCGACCATGATAACGCTTGGCTCGTTGCCATTGAGACACGCGACGCTTTGGGCGTCAATTGCGGGAAGAACTCTGTGCCGGCCGGCGCTAATTGCCTACGAGACAGTTCTCTTGCCGAGGGCGTCTTGTCTCCGGCGTCAGGTGGTAGACTGGCCGATGGGCAACTCTCAGGTGTCAGGGGGGAAGGCCCACGCTGAGACTTGAGACGGGAGCGAGCGGCGTTATCAGGAAACCATCCAAGCACTGGCGAATCTACCGGGTCCGTGACAAAGCAGGGCGCCGCATAACCTTCGCCATGGCCGTACTCGGCGGCTGATGCTTTGCGCGCCATGCGCCGCTCCAGCAGACTTTGAGCTGGTAGTACGCCAAGCTCACATGCGGCCGACAGGGCCATGACATCCGCAGCCGACAGCCCAGCCTGCCCACTCAGTAAGCCCTGCAGGTAGGCGTCGGGGGTCCCCAGCGAGACCCTGGCGAGCTGCACCGAGGCCATTTCAGCGGCCTCCATTGGCGTGACAAACCCCAAAGGATCGCAGTGAGCGATGGTGGTCGTCGTTGAATCATGACCGTCGCTGGTGGTGGAGTCAATGCTGGTAGCGGCCGTAACGTCGCTCCGGGTGGAGCGGCGCTGGGTGTCGTCGGTGGTGGTGGACTGGCGATGCGGATCGGTGGTTGCGGTGCAGTCGCTCCCACTGGAGTGGCGAAGGGCCAGACCAAGCTCGTAAGCCGAGTCAATCGAGTCGGGCCGCTCGCGCGCGGTCGCAAACGAATCGCACGACTCAGGGCGGGCGTGGTCGCCCATAATGAGGATTGAGGCTGAACTCTGCGACTTGCGGCGCACCAGCGGTTGCGCCTCGTCAAACGCTCCTATCGGTTGAGCCGGCGCCTCGGGCTCATGACTTGCAGCTGCTGCAACAAGTAAGGGAGGATGGGCGACGGGAGGAGGGGAGATGGCGCCTTCGGACTGTGCATGCTGAAGTCGAGGACGGTCAGGCCGCATCACGATTTCATTGAGCGACGCGCGTGGAAGGACGGTAGGATGTTGACCGGACGCTTGCCGGCTCGAGGATTGAGGTCTGATCGTGTGTGGGGAGGGTACCTGTGGAGACGGCGACGACATTATAGTGCCGCTACTATTGGACCGAGACGTCGATGGCCTAGAGCTACTTGGGGGCGACGGAAACGTCATGGCAGCTAGCATGTTGGGAAACCCAGGGGACTCGGGCGGCAGATTGCTATCAGGCACCGCCAGCGCTGCCGACGATGCCTGCAAGGGCCCGTTCTGGTGTTGCTTTTGTTCTGGATGCGGAGGCATTGGTTGCACTGGGGACTGCGAAGTTTGGGTCGACGTCTGTGCCTGCGCTTGTGGTTGGACCGACAGCATGGGCGGCCGCTTGGCTGATTTCCGTGGGGACAAGGGCGAGCCCGTAACGGGACCACCACCACTGGGACTGGGCATCCTCGCCATGTGCCGCCGATGCTGGAGGGGTGAATGCGACGACGCAGAGAAAGACGACGACGACGAGCTGCGGGTGGCAACGTCGGCTGGTGCCGGGGACAGCGCTGATGCCGTGGGCAGACACTCCGAGGCGCCGGTGGGCCAACTGGAGTCCTCGTCCTGGGGTCCCTCTCGGTTCGCGGGTGGAGTTTCGGGGCTTTCGGGGCCAAGCAACGATTGTGCAGCGCGCAGCCGACGCGATGTCACCAAGGGCCGCTTCGATTGCTCTGACAATACTGGCCGCGCATCAGTGGAATGGGCGGCGGCGGCGGCGACGGCGAGGGATGGACGCGTCTTGGCTGGCGTCAACACCTCATCGGCCACAGAAGATGACGATATACATATACCGCGACGAGCTGGGCCCGTCCGCGGCGGCGTGTTGAGACTATTCCGTGCCGTGCCGACAGACGATTGCCGTGAGGGTATCGACGGGTTCAGAGCGCTCATGGACGACTTCTGAAGCGGCCATGCGACCGGTGGCAGCTCAGACGCAGACCCTGCTGCTGGACCAGTTCCAGTTCCAGGGCCGGCACCTGTGCCTACGCCTGTGCCTCGCCGTCGGTTGCCGTGGCCAGTAGTAGGGGCAGGGGCACTGGCACTGGTGGCATGGCCATGGCCAGGACCAGGGCACGGGGCGGCCGCTTTGTCCAGCATTGTGGGGGCCTTGAAGATTGTTTCCGGCGCTTGGAACCACGGACCACTGTTCTTGATGGAAACAGGCGGAGATATGGCGGCGTAGCGCCTCCCCTCGGCCGTCGTCTCCAGCGTAACATTGCCGGGGAGCGCAAATTGCTGCGACTTGGACCGCTTCGCCCTGCGCAGCACCTGTCCCGACCAGAGCTTTTTGCTCTCAGGAGCCCCACAGAGCCAGTCCTGCGATGATTGACCCTCGCCTGCGTCCGATGGCGGCGACGTCGTTCTGAAGAAGTCGGCCAGGGCGCGGATGTTGTCTCGTTCCACGACGGCGCCCCGCGCGTACTCGCGGAGCGTCTCGCGCGTGCCTCCTACGGCGACAAGCGTATGGATGTTGGACGTCGATTTGGCGCGAGGCAGTACCCCGCGCCGTGTTCCTGCTTTGGCCGACATGGATGCGACGAAGTTGTCACATCTCAACTCGCCGTGCGCACCGTGCCCGCTTCTCAGCTTGGGGGCCGACACAGCGAGGCCCGAACCGAGGGCAGACCGGCCGCAACACTGCGTAATGAGAAGGGGCGTTCCCGTCTGGTGTTACAAGCCTGGTTGTCTGGCGTCCGGCCAGAGACGGCCACCGAAGGGTTGCAATTGGCCCACCCGTGTCTCCGCCTAGGCACTGATTGGGGCGTCTCGCTTGTTTGGTTTAATAGAGCAATGGGATACGGCAAAGTATCCTTGCGTGAAACACACAGGATGGCCTGATGTTATCCGTCGCAAGATGACTACCTGTCCATGGCGCCGGAGATGGATGCCGGAACAACAGCTGGCAGGGACGGGGGACGGGGGGGAGGGCGAAGGGAATAACGGCCGAGGCAGGCAGCAAGGCCTGGGGAAGGCGGGCGCGACAGGCAAGTAATAACAGCAGCGCGTCTGGTGTTGCAGCGACAGGCGGGTCGAGGCGTCGGGAATGGGCCGGCTCCGTTTGTTCAGCTCGGCGGAGCGAGAATCAGTGGTGAGTCGGGAGAACGAATAAAGTGACCCGTCGGAAACGCACCTCGCGAGAGAACGAACCGGCGGAAAAGGAAGGAGTAGGGTTTGAAAAAAAGAGAGCAAGCAGGAGGCCATCAACGGCAGGACCAAACGAGGCTTTTCCAGCGGATACCGGCCCCAAAGACGGGCCTGCTGCCGGCTCAGGTAAGAGGAGCCTCCGGCTTGCTTCTCACGCCCATGGAAGACGGGCGTATTGACCACTGACTAACTACATGCAGCAGCGGCAGCAAGGTACCTGCTCCGCGTATCGACCTGCTATTTGTGGTTGATTGTCCTCTACCTCTTGAAGCGAACGCATCGCAATGGGCGGCGCCCGTGGACTTGCCGCGAGTCTAAGGACCCTGCATGTTGCTAATGAACAAATAGGTCTGGCGATCGGCTTCACACGCCACGAGCAAGCGTTGCTACCCGTCATGGTTCCCCCGGCTTTTCGTCCTGTCGAGTCAGCATGGCAGCAAGCCAAAAGGACGCCAGCAGAAAAGAAGCATCAGTGGAAGCGTCGGCGACGACATGCGAGTTACGGGTGGGGCCCCTGGGGACAGGTCACCAATGGTTCGAATCTTAATCACACGACCCTGTTCGGGCGATTGATAGCCGTCGTCGTCTCGTTCGTTGCCTTCTCGCATGCAGACAGACGCAGGACCGCGGCTTGGCAGGGCACGCAGGGCCCCCCGTTACTATTCGGTAGACAGACAGGCCCTGACCCAAAGACCGATGTCGCGACTCGAACTCGGCCCGCCATTAGCCAGCCAACCAGCCAGCCAGCCAGCCAGAGAGGGCCCCCAAAGAGGACCCCAATAGCCCCGCCCCTGCTCCTTCATCCCCATCCCATACGGGGGAGCTACAACGCCGAAAAAGCCTAGTCGGCCGACAGCTCAATTTGCGACGCCGTCGCTAGCCCAGTTGGCCTTCCCGTAGGCGGCTTAGGACGATAGGGGGGACGAGGCAACGATCGACGGGCCCACGCAGGAACACGATGGGCCATGTCCAAAGCAATCTCTCGATTGGGGGACGGGAGGCGACCACAACCACGAGTTTTCAGGTGCCCTTCCCGGCTGCGTCGCCCCGAATTTTTGGCCAGGCAACGAAAGCCACGGGAAACGGACGCTGCGCCATTGCAACAGCAGCCTAGCCCGCCAACCCGTCCGCCAGCCAGCCCGTTTGTCCTTTCTTCTTTCCCCTCGCGAATAAGCAAAAAGGCGATGGTCATGAAATAAAAAATAAAAACCCGCCCCCGCCAAGGTCAGTAGCTGCTTGGTCCCGTCCAATATTTTAGGGGGGTTGCAAAGAAGGCGATGAAGGAGCTAGGGCGCAGGGGGAAGCAGGAACAGGGACGCCAGTGGAAGGCGATCGCCGGCCGCGGATGGTCCGCTCTTCTCGGGGCCATTAGTTGCATCGTATTAGACTGGTGTGCTATGTGTCGCATCGGCGCCATGGTTGTCGATGGTGTGCCCGTCCAGGTCTGGCTTTTCTTTTCGCCTTCGTGTCAACCAACGGAGGGAGGGCTAGGCGTCTCTTACTCGTCCCGGGGCGATGTTACCACTCGGTACGACCGTTCCCTCCCTCGCCCCCCCCCTCTCCACGCACGGATCCGGCGACGGCCCGTCTTGGGTGCGGCAAGAACCCAAGATGGTCCGCCCAAAACTGAGCTGTGGTACGCCGTCCGCCGGTACCGACCTTGCCGTCCCAAACCACAAACCACACGCATCCCATCCCTCACCAACCAACCAACCCCTCCACCCCTTCTTCCCTGGCGCGGACCCTGCCCTCCCGATCAGACCCGAACCAAGGGAAAAAAAGGAAAGCGGCTCCGAGCCGCTCATCCCATCGCCGCGCGCCGTGCTGGCAGGAACAAGCTTCCCCCTCCGCCCGTGTATTCGTAAGGGATGGAGGGCAGCACGGTTTTCGGATGGGGGAGCCGGGTGCTACCCCCCCGAGGTAAAGAGCCTCAACGGCAAATGCGGTTCAACGCAACGCAACCTAGTCAACCACACAAAAAAAAAGGCTTCATTGCCCTGTTGAACATGACTGGACCCGGCGCTGAAACCGATTGGGCGGTCACCCGTGCGCTCTGCGCCAAAGACTCCCAGACGCCGGTAGACGGGCAAGACCATGCAAGCATCTCTTGATTCCCTGGTGCCGGGCGCTTTCTTTATCTACTGCTATTTGTACAAATCGCCATGACGCCATCGATAGGGTGCCTGTGTCCAGCGACAATTAAACATACATGAGTTGAGAGTCCCAAGCGCGAGGTGGGTACCAATACACCACCACGCGGGAATGGGATACCGATGTTGCAAGGGCCGGCAAATGCCTCTTCCGCCCGCAATATCACGTCACTCTTCGTCCTCCCTTGGTCCTTTCCCCCTTCCTTCCTTGACTGCGCCTCCGTTATCCTTCTCACGGCCCAGGCATCCGCGCACCCACGCTTCCTGTAGGTGTGGATGAGGCTGTGGGGAGGGGGGCAGTGTTGGTGCCTTTCACGGCAACTCCTTGAAGATGGCGGGCTGGGGCGGGATAGGAGGCTGGTCCAGGCCTCCCGACGGCGGTGCCGGCGGCGACTTGTCATCCGAGCCCTTGCCCTTGCCGCCAAAGTACTTGGTGAACTCGTCGCGGTCGTCGAACGGCCGGGGGCCCAGCAGGCGAACCATGTCGTCGCGGGTCAAGACTTCTTTCGACAGCAGCTCCTCGGCCACGATACCCACCTCCTTCTTCCTCTCCACCAAGAGGTCTTTGCACTGCTTGTAGGCACTGTCGACGATGCGCCGCACCTCTGCGTCGATGGTCTGCGCCGTCGACTCGGCGAAGGGCTTCACGAGCTGGTTCTCGTCCTTCTGGAAGTGCATGGGGCCGAGCTTCTGCGACATGCCCCACTGCGTAACCATGGCCGTCGCCATCTGGGTGACCTTCTTGAAGTCGTCGCTTGCACCCGTCGTGACGGTCGGGAAGTGGAGCTCCTCCGAGATGCGTCCGCCCAAGGTCATGGCCATGCGGTCGAGCAGCTGCTGTTCCGTCATGAGGTACACATCGCCAGGCAGGTACTGCGCATAGCCCAGGGCGCCTTGGCCGCGGGGAATGATGGACACCTTAAGCAGAGGATCCGCGTATTGGAAGTACCAGCCGCAAATAGCGTGGCCGGCCTCGTGGTACGCCACTGTTTTCTTCTCCTGCGGGTTCAAGACCAGAGATTTGCGCTCGAGACCGCCGATAACGCGCTCGATGGCCTGTTCAAAATGTTTCATAGTGATAGATGACGCGTTCGCTCTCGCAGCTGTAGCGGGTTAGCTGGCCGTCAAGCCGTATGGTGTGGAGTGGGCAACTTACCAACAAGCGCAGCCTCGTTGACGCAGTTGGCGATGTCGGCACCGGCGAAGCCAGGGGTCAACGCCGCGAGCCTGCCGCTGAGATGTTCCACCTCCTCGTTCGTAACTACCTTCTTGAGATACACCTTGAAAATATCTTGGCGTCCCGACATGGTCGGCCTATCGATGTAAATGTGACGATCGAATCGACCGGGTCGCATGAGGGCCTTGTCCAGAATATCCGCTCGGTTGGTACCGGCAAGAACGACGACCTGGTCTTGCGTGTTGAAGCCGTCCATTTCTGTCAGAATCTGGTTGAGAGTCGCCTCCCGCTCGTCGTTGCCACTAAATCGACCGCCACCCTCGGAACGCGACTTGCCGACAGCATCGATCTCATCGATGAAGATGATGCAGGGCGTCTGCTTTCGCGCCGTGGCGAACAAGTCGCGGACGCGGGACGCTCCCACACCGACAAACATTTCAACGAACTCGGAACCGCTGACGCTGAAGAAAGGGACGCCTGATTCACCGGCCGTCGCCTTGGCCAGCAGCGTCTTACCAGTTCCGGGAGGGCCCGACAGGATGGCACCACGCGGGATCTTAGCGCCCAGACGCTGGAACTTTTCGGGCTTCTGAAGGAAGCTCACAAACTCCATGATCTCTTGCTTGGCTTCGTCCATACCGGCCACGTCGTTGAAGCGAACCTGGACTGCCGACTCCACATTGAACCGTTTAGCCTTGCTCTTGCCGAAGCCGAACATGCCACCACCAGCGCCACCGCCGGCACCACCGCGACGCGACATCCAGTACAGCAAGCCGACAAAGAGAACAGTGGGACCGAACAGTCCCAGCAGGCTCATGAGGGTGCTCTCGCCCACGTAACTGACGGGGATCCTCTCGGAAGGGGGGATGCCGAGCTCCTCTTGCGCCTCGTCCAGATGCCGCTCGAAGACGTCTGTCGAGCCGATGGAGAAGTAGTAGAAGAAGCCGGGTCGGGTGGCAACCGAGTCCGGGTATACCGCAGCTGTGGCCTCGCGGTTCAACTCGACCCGCACACGGCCACCGGCAACGACCAGCTTGTCGACCAGGCCCTTTTCGAGGAAGTTCTTGCGGAGCTCCTGCCATGTGATCTCGCGGGATCCTTCGTCGAATAGTGAGTTGTACAGCCAGTAGGCGAGGGCAGTGCCGATAATCGTGGTGAGCCAGTCGTTGTTCTTCCAGGGGTTGCCGCCAGACGGCGGTGGTGGCGCGCCCTGCGACTGTTTCCTCTGCTTATCGCGGGCTTCTCTCTGCTGCCGGGCGGTTTCGTTGATGCGAGATTTCAGGTCTTTCAGGGGATCCGAGTCGGATTGCTCCGCCTCCTTGTCGGTTCCCTTTTGTTCGGATGACTTGGTCCTTGAAGGGTCCTTCCTCTGCGCCATCTCCAATTCGGCGAAGCGCTCCGCCAGCTGGGCGGCGAACGTGTTCAACTTGAGGAAGAACTTGCCGCCGTCGGCCCAGCTCAGATTACCGTCCAGCTTCTTGCGCATCAGGTCCCGCATTTCGACCGGCACGCCGGTCTTCTTCATCATCTCCACAATGTCTCGCGCGGATTTGCCCTCCCACTGAAATTCCAGCCACGCGGGCCCGGCCTCGGCGGTCCTGGTGAGCTCATCGGCCTCTTCGGGCGTGAGGTGCACCCATCCCGGCGGGAGGTCCAGCTTCTCGTCGGCGGCGGCCTTGGCGGCATCGGCGCCGGCAGGGCCTGGCGACGAGGTACTCTTCACCTCGGGCTTCTTGTCGTCGCCATCGTGTTCGGGGCGCGGCGGCTTCGGCTGGTCGTCCTTGCCCCCCGAGTAGTGGCGCGGATGCTGTAGACGTTGCTGGGCGGCCCAGGCCGAAGGGAGGGTGGAGGGGAGACCGGGCGTCCGTATGCTTGAGCGGGTGTAGGCGTGGAGAGAAGACCTGGAGAATCGCGCGAGGCTAGTCGACCGCCGTAGGAAGCTTGACATGACGGGCAGAGCCGATAGCGAGGCGCCTCTACACCGGATATGACGGAAGAATGGGCTGTGGGTGGGCAAGGAGAGGCGGATCGTCCTTAATGTCTGCTACCTCATCGAAGGCGCGCAGTCTCTGGCGGGCTCCCTGGAACGTGCGTGTCAGCGGATGCGGTCAACGGGTAGTCAGTAGACAGGACGGCAACACAGTCGTACCGGCAATGCGAACGTCAATGGATGTTAGGAAAGCTCCGGCGGCGAGGTCAGGATTTCTGGCTTTTGCCTCTTAACGCCGCACGGCAGCTTTGCGCCTTCCCATCGACTCATCATCAACCCGACCCTAGTCTGTTTGTGGGCAAGCGGATTATCCCACCATACCCCGAACCACCGGCCCACGTGACCCCTCCATGACGCACGCCCAAGTCTGCCTACTATACTCTCTTACTCGACCTCCGGCGAGGGACGTAGTTGTTTCCCCCTGTAAAAATCATAGGCAACAGGCGGGCGTATACGCACGAAAGAGTAAGGGCGGAAAAGGCGCTCATGGGGGTCCCAGGTTCGACCCGCGAAGCAAAAGCGTCACTAGCACGAACGGCACATTCTTCTGGCTTCTTAGCCCTTACACGATAGCCAGCCACCAAACTGTGGTACTGTCGGAGCGTAAGCCAACTGCTTGCACGGGGGGAAAGCTGCGGTCCCCCTCCCATTGAGAGGCAGGGCTCTCTGCTTGCTTATCATCGCCTCCTCATACTGGGTGGCGACCTTACTCAGTATGGCACTCGTGGTGACAAAAACACCAGATACTCTGAAAGCACCCGCCCCCAATCGGCTCACCCACGGCCAATATCCCCGATTCGTAGTCAACAGCAGGTCTGGCCCTCAATTCTGCTGCAAAGATGGAGGTGAGAAGGGATGATACGTGTATCGCTAAAAGGGGTTGGGGGAAGTGGCATAACGGCATGGGCTGGACCCCGACGAACCATGAGCCGTTCCGGCTTCGCCTGCCTGACGGCATCGGGTCTTGGCGGTAGCGACTCTTGGGGTCTCGGGAGTCCCTGCGGATCGGCGTAGAGACGTTACCATTCGGCGTGCCCGCCAGCTGTGCACTCTTTTCGGCCTTGCGGGTAGGCATCGAAGGCACTCGGCGGGCGGCGAGCCCCGGGGGGGACGGGGGCGCATGGCTGCGACGTCAGGGCCGCTCCCGACGCTGGGCAACATTGATGGTAAAAGCACGCGCCCCGTACAATTGGCGAAATAGGGGTTTTCTGTGTATGGCAGTCAAGCCGCCGGATCTCTGAGGGTCGTGTATCGTACATGAGTGTCTCGGGGACTCGCCAGCGCCCGTGGTGACAATCCGTCAAGCGGAGTCGACCGTCCTCGTCGAGCAATAAGTGATCAGCAGGTTCGTTCGAAACCTGACCGGATCATCGGAATAGACCAAAGAGACCTGAGAGCCGGTATCCCGCGTTCTACGACAGAGTTTGTTGGCATATTCCAAGAGGTACTCCCATCTGCCCAAATCCCAGGGTCCGCTCGATCGTTCCATGCCGGCCGCCGGCGTGGATATATTTTGCCGGCTCAGCAGGTCCGAATCCACGAACCAAGGTCTTTTGGTAGTCTTATGTGCCTCGGAGCATTCTCGCCGCAAGTTCCAGTCGATACTGGTGCCGTCGTGGCCGGAAGGGCTTAAACCAAGCACATTTTACCGCCCTTTGATAACAATCAACCCTCCTGCGCTAGGGGAAGAATTCGAGTCATTGTTCTAAATCGAGAGAAGAGAAACGGCATGGAAGAAAACCCGAGGAACCAGTCTGTTATAAATATTCAGCCTACGGGCACTTGTTAGTCTCCGGTCTGTCTTTACGAGAAAACATCTGCTGGTCACATACGGGATGCTTGATCTCGAGGCCTAGTTTCACCAGGCGTAGCCACGATATGAGCCTTCATCTCGCCTGATGAAAGGGGACCCTGCCCCAAACCAGATAGACAAGTTCGATTTGAGCGAGTGCTTTTGTCTATTAAAGCAAGATACGCATTGCCATCGGTCCTCGCTTCAATATGGAAAGATGCGATCCTGCCGTTGCGTCTTCTCATCACGCCCCCCGGGAAAAAAAACCCCGGCCTGGAGAAAAGATGTAGAAGGGAGGGTTTGCTCACCACGTTGCGGATTGCAAAATGTGCTGGGCCTCGCGCGGGAACGCCTTGCCCGACCCAAGCGCTACCTGCTCTTACGAGTAGCGAAGCGATCTCGACCCCGGCGTACAGCCACGAGAACATCGGGCGGTACATCCGTCCATCGGAGCCCTGTCGCTATCCCATTTATCCGTCGCCACGGAAGTACATCTGCTTTGTCGTGCATCTTGCAACTACCGTGCTCTCATCACCGCGTGGGGCAAGACCGAATTCAGCCTGCAGGACTCCCCGAGCAGAATAGGGCACGTTGGAAAAGTCCGCCGGGCCAGGTATGATATGCATTTGCGGGTCTCCTGTTCGGCAGGTCTCCTGTCAACGGGCGAAAGAAATTCGCTCGGGTCTTTCAACCGGGCTGTCAACGTTAGCCAACAGCCTACCTATAGCCCCTTGCTTCGAGCTGCTACCGGTTGCTCCTACGTGAAGGGACATGCTACCGGAATATGGGCCCTCGACCATGGAAGCCTTGCCCCTGGCACGCCGCCAGAGTCTCATAGGGACTCCATCGTGACGAGCGGGAACTATGAGGGGTCGCTTGGTTTTTTTTGGGCTGGCTGCCGGCACGGCCAAGCGATTGTTCCTATAGGAAGAGCTGGCCGTATATTCCAAGGCCTGGACCCACCGGTAGACGTGTAGGCTGTCCACGGTCAACACGAGAGAGCCAGCGAGATGCGGACGGAGAACAGGCTGTACATCCGAAAGCTCGTGCAGCGGACGGCATGGCCAAAAAACCCGAATACTACGCCACACGCTTCATGCTTGGCAATAGCAGAGCAAGGGACCGAGGGTACGGATGCCATCTGCATGCAGCGTGGCCTGGGTAGCGCGGCCGACTTGGACCACCACCACCAGCCGCGCTCACCGCCACGACAAATACCCAGACCGTGTTGCGGCCGGGCCGGGTCACCTTGAACAGCGGAGAGGCGGCCCTCGGGCGTCACGGGACTCTCAGGCGCACCAGAATGCTCGAAGCAGTGGATCAGATGTTGCCAGCCCCCCCCCCCCCCGGTGGCCTCCCTCGTTGCTCACGGGCGGGACGCGCTCTGGTGCTGCTAAGGAATTTAGGCAAAAAGGGGGCAATGGCAAGATGATCTCACGCGCGAGCCAAGCGACGAGAAGGAACAAGCCCGGGGTGGGAATGGCAAGCCAGATCGAGGCCCAGATGGCCGGCCAAGTCCTGCGGGCATGATCGCCACTCGGGCGACCGCACTCGTGAGCAAGACCGGACGTGCAGCTGGTGGTGATGGCAGCAATACTTCCGATCCCAAAACAGCTAGAGCTGCAACAGCCCAGTAAGGCTCGGAGGCGGGAAGCGATTCGACATCGGTGGGATGCTGGAGGGCGCCATGGCGTCTGCTTACCTCTCTGTCTCTCTCCTTGTTCGCATGTGCAAACAATACACGAGGAGCTGTTTTGCTGAGTCAGATTGCGACTCGCCATGATGGAAGGGTCAGTGGCGGCTTGAGAGTAAGACACGGTCGCGCCATCACGATGCAGGGACGTCTGGGACAAGACGGAGCAGCAGCGGCGGCGGCAGCGGCAGCAGCGGAGTAACGGTGGCGGCAGGCAAAGTACACGGGGGGGGGTTGCATGAGGCCTGTCTACCTAGGTACTTATCTATGAAGGTACTTAAGGTAGGTAGTAGGCCTGGGTCCGGCTGTGGGTACAAGTTTATGCCGCACAGCGCCGTACGCTGATGCTATTTTGGTAGTACAGTAGAAGCTTGGATGGAGCAAGGCGGATGGGAGTTGGGAAGGCGCGTGTGCCCTGTACGAACCTAGTTGTAGGAGGCGTTCCCCCGCTTGCAGAACGAAGGGACGAAGGCTGCGAGGTACCTGAATCCGTATTCGGGCGCCGATCCAAGGCTCGTCGTCTTCTTCCCCCGCCCGTGTTGGGGGCGGGACCCAGTTCTGCCTGTCAGTCAGAAAGTACCTCCGTCATTCAGTTGGGCGGCCCCAAGGATCAGCTTCCCCCCTGGCCTAGTGTACTTGGGTACCGCCCGGGCCACAGGTTTTCCATATGAAGGCAGGGGCACCTTTGGGCCCGGAAGGTTTAAGCGACAGAAGGTCGCAGTTGGGAGCGTCACATCGTCGCAGTGCCGCAGTGTCGCAGTCAGTGGACATGCGGGAGAGCATGCCTTGGGCTACCCTGGGGGTGGAGGGCTTGGAAGGGCTGGAAGGGTTGGAGAGGCTCCCCCAAGCGGATTGACGGGGAAAATGGACCCATGGATGGGAGAGTCAACGGCATTGCGCTTGTGGGGCCGCCGTCCTGGACATGGAGGCAAGGTGATCTTAATGGGCGTCTTATAGGCCTTCAACCAGATATGGAAGTCTACGGGAAATCGGCCGTGGGGTTTGGTCTATGTACTCTGTACCTCCTCATATCTATGGCCTATAGGTTGTGGCTGTGCCCCACCACAACCCAACTGCATACGAGAAAGATCCGTTACAGAGAAAGGTTGCGTGAAGTAGCAAGTATAGGAGGGTATAGACGGGAGTATAGAATAACCGTCACCACCACCAACATTTCCCCCTCAGACAACAGCCACAACCATGGCTAACACGTACCTGCAACCATCGCCACCATCGCCGCCCCCATACGACCGACGACCTTCTCGGCCGTCCGTCAGCCGACCGGCCAAATCCCCCCGTCCCCTCCGACGGGCACTTGCATAACACGAAGCGCCCAAAACCCCTGTCTCGGTCTGTCCCGCCTCCCTGGCAACCGGCGTGTCTGCTTCCCTTCCCTACCTCAGGGCGGCGTTGGTAGCCCTGGCCCAAATTGCCCGGGACCAACGCGACATGCTTCTCGTAGGTCGGCCGTGCCCCGAACCGGGCCAGATCTGTCGGTCTGTGAGCAAAGACCCACGTGTGATCTCTCTCCGTCCATGATGTGCAGGGGGGAGGGGCAGGAACCAAAGAAAAAACAAATAGGAGGGGTGTGAATACGGCCACACACACATATCGTACTTTTCTGGCCCAACGCGGGGGCAGAACGCCCTGTCCGGTACGCCACCTCTTTGTTGACCTGCGGCAAATCGTCCGAGAGACATGCAGCGAGATCCAGAGCCCAGCACATCTGACAGTCAGATGCTGTCTGCTGCATGCAAGTGTAAGTAGGCAAATCACACACAAACACAAACACGGCACGCGCGCGCGCGCAGGCACCATGACCATGGCCACCACGTCACTTGCAGCAACAGCGGCGGCGGCAGCTCTATGTACCGGTACGCAGCCTCTAGCCCAGAACGGAACGGTGCGTGGATGGGGGCCTGATACGGCTAGAAGGATCCCAGGTAGCTTCCGGGGGAGGGAATGGTGCCAATCCTCCCCACACACACACACAGAGAGAGAGAGAGAGAGAGAGAGAGAGAGAGAGAGCGTGTGTATACTTATCCAGTCACCACCTCACCGCAAGAATCTGCCTCGTCAAGTGCCGGAGGATGGGGGGGGGATTCCCGTAGGCCTGGCGAAATAGCCGTACCGCCCCAGCTCCAGCCGACACGCTCGAATGGGGGATATTCCTCGAGAGTGCGTCGTCGATATGGATGAAGATCAACCAGACGCCACCACCACCACTACCCCGTGCACATAGGGCCATGCCGGGTCCGCGCTGCTATCCCCCCCGCCCGGATCCTCGGTTTCGCCCGTCGTCTTTCTAGCGCCGGCCCCCTCGCACACCGGGTGGGGGTTGTGTATGTTCGTGTGTCGCCGTTTCCCTTTTCTCCAAGACCAAGGTTCGGCCACGGGCAGGTCTCGTAACCAGAGGGGCCCGGATCGCAGGCTTCCGTCGCGCTGGGCGGTCGTAGGTTGTACGGGCGGGCGGCGGCAGCAGCGCGCGGGGCCACAGACTGAAAAGGGTCCCCGGGGGCTCTGAACCCTCTCCCCCCCTCTCCCCACCCCCCATGCATGCCCCTCTGGTATTACCCAACATGCAGTTATCAGCTCTGCGCTTAACCACAAGGCCCCTCCTCCCACCCCCCCTCACTCCCCCCCGGGCTTTACCCCAGGTTCTACCTAGTCGTAGACGGTCATCTCAGAACCGAGGAGGCGAAGTGAGCCTACGGCGTACCTCGTGGGTCACGCGTTCCCGGGCTTACAGAACGTCCCGGGGGACAGCGCCTGTTTGTCCCGGCCGCCCGTCACCTCGGGGACCGACTGTTAGGTTACTCTCCCGCTTTCGGTCTGGTTCCTAACCTCACGGGCTTTCCCCTTTCCCCGTCCCGTATCAGCATCGTCCAATTTCGCTTTCCAGGGGCTGAAGGCTGAGCCCGTCAGCACGGGCGTGGGCCGCACAGCCCGTCGGACAGCGAGAGTAGCCAGACGGGCGTCTCAGTTTCCTTGCCAGCTAGACATCCGTCCGACCGGCCCCGGGGGGTAAGCTGTTCGCCCTATATGCAAGTGTCCCCTGGTACTGCATTAGCAGACTCCGGCACATGTAGAAAATTATTATGGGCAACCAACAAGAGGGAGAGGCGACTATCACAACCAAGTTTAGGTATAGATTTACTTGCTTGGGGTAGCGGCAGAGCCGAGATAATATATATACACTACAGGGGCATCCCGTCGCCCTTGAGCCCGCCAACCCGGGCCATGCATCAAGCCGCAGCCGCGTTTGCGGGCTCGACAACCTCTATATACAAGATCCGTGTAGATGGATGCCTGTCGACCGGGGCGGCTCTGGGGCCTCGCCAGGCCCAAACCCCGGCGTCCGCACCATCCACAGTCGTGCTGATTCGTATGTTGTGTCGCCTTTTCCCGCACTCCCCAAAGTCATAAACAGTCGTTCCGTATCCCGAGATCGCTACCAGCTCGACGTGGTCGAGGGGGGGAAAAAAAGAAAAAAGAAAAGACAGCCCAAAGAAGCCCAGACCCAATCGCAGCACGCTCGTACCCAGGAGAAATGCAGATGGCGGTTTGGCGCGGCTGGGGGTAAAAGCCGCCACCAGATGTATAGTAACACAGGAACAGAGAAAGAAGATACACAACAGAAGGGGGGGTCGTTCGCCTGAGACAGGAACATCTAAAACGGAGTGTCTGTAGGAGAATCAGGACGAGTGGCCGTAAGGCTGCGAAGTCGGCCCCGCGGCGTGGCCGGCTTGAGACATGCCGAAGCTGCGTTTTCGCCTGAGCTCGCCGTAAATGTCCTGAGAGTACTCCTCGCGCCTGTCGGCGTGACGGCCAAAGCTGTCTCGCATCGGTGTCCGCGAGGTCGGGCTCGACATGCTGCCTCCGTGCAGAGCCTGGGAGAAATCCTGCGAGGGCGCGATCGGGGCGCTGGGAATCGAGTATTCATGAGCCGAGCTGACGCCTGGAGTGCGCGGGAACGAATATTCCGCGGGCGCCGTGAGCGGAGCCGAGGGGTAACTGCTGCTGTACGCCACAGAGCTACCGTAAGGCGCCGTGGAAGCCGATCGGGGCGTCAGGCCCGAACCCGAAGTAGGCGGCCCTTGTCCGGACGACACGGAACGGTATTGGGTGCGAAGATCAAGGCCCAGGGGAAGCGTGGCCGAGGCTGCCCGGAGGCGGGAGCGGTTCTGAGGAGGGGGTTGAAGAGTGGTACCGTGGAGGCTTGAGTAGCCCATCTGACTCGGGGGGGAGTGCATGCCCGTGGAACCTAAGTGTGGTCAGTCAAAAGCCCAAGGATGGTCCGTATTGGGTGCGTCTACTCACCCGCATAGGAGCTCGAGTCGTAACCGACGGGTGAGGTGGCCATCTGGTCCGGCTGGTAGAGCGAGGGGTGCCGGCCACTCATGACAGGGCTGGGGCTGCCTGCTTGGTAACCGAAATCGATGTTATCGCCCTTCCAAGACATGCTGGAGCGCAGGGGCGACTGCAGGCTCTCGGACCTCGCCCGCGACACCGTTTCCCGCAACTGGAGGGGCTGCATGGGGCGGACCTGCTGCTGCCTAGACTGCGCGTGCATCTGTTGCTGCATGCTGGCGTCCATGTTGCCGTGACGGGCAAAGGGGTTGGCACTGCGGGGGCCGTTGCTCATTGGGCTCGCGAGGTGGCTCGAGTAGTAGCCTCGCTCCGTACCCGCGGGGGAAGACAGCGGCGAGAGCATGCCCTGGCTGTTCATGCCTCCGGAAGCAAAGCCGAGGCCGCTGAAGCCGTGGCTGAGGCCGGCCGGGCCCATGTGCTCCTCGCCGTCGCCTCTTCGCATGCCGTCAATCATCAGGGGGCGCATCATATGGTCGGCGTACGCTGCTGGGTTGCCAAAGTCCACCGGCGGCGTGATGGGTGTTCCGAGGGCGTGCACGGCACCGTAGGGCGAGTGCAGCGCCTGGACGTTGTCGAAGTCGTCAGGAACAGCCCGCATCTTGATCATGCGGTCGCGGTCGTCGGCTGTGAGGCGCTTGATCTTGGCACGTCTGGTTGTATGTTAGTTCATGACGAGGCTCTACTGGCGGGGATTCCACGGGGTCCTACCGGTTCTGGAACCAGACCTGCACTTGCCGCGGGCTCAGGCCTGGAATCTCCCTCGACAGGCGCTCTCGGTGGGCGGCATCGGGGTGAGGCTGCTTGGCGAACTCACTCATCAGGAACCGTGTTTGTTGGTGGGTGAGCCTACACCGGGTTAGCACTGTCGGCATCTTTGCCCAGGGCTCCCGTTTCGGGGCACGAACCTGAAGCGCTTCATCTTCCGACGGGCCGCCGTGCGTTCAGCAGCGGTTTGCGGGTGCGAGGCGTCCTCTTCTCCTTCCAATACGTCGTCCTCGTCGTCGAGAACACCGTCGTCCTCGTCCTTTCCCAGAGCTAGCTCCTCGTTCCTGTTTCGGTTGTTCGCGGCGTCCGATTCCAGGGGCGGGGAGGCCACGATCGAAGGCAGGGGCCTCTCCAGGGCCGATTCCGATTTGACTCCGTACGTCTCACCACGGGGCTCGGGCTGCTCCTGGTTCGGCGATTCCACTTTGGGGGTTCGCAGTCCCAGCGGGTCCATTGAACGGTTGTGGTTCATGACAGGCACCACGGGGCTCGTCTTGGACTGCTCGGCGCCCCTGGCGTTGTCAGCACTCGCAGGATGCCGCTCCGCCGAAGCATTGCTGCTGCTGTTGGTAGCGTTGGAGGTTTGCTCCAACGGCTGCGCAAAGATGTTGGCATCACCCGAAGGCAGGAACGCGTAGTTTCCCTGCCACCCCGGCTGCGTCGCCAACGGGCTGGCGAAGTTGGACATGCGTGGCGTGGTGTATATGGTCCCGTACTTGCTAGACCAGTGGCTGTGCTCCGAATCAGGCTGTCTGGTGACGAGCATTGGGGGCCGCTTTGAGGGGGTGTTTCGTAGATGGTGTTTTCCTGGTGAAGAGGGAAAGAGATGGAGTGAGAGAGAGGTGAGCAACGAGGATGGTGCTTCGAGATGCTGTGCTTTTATGAAAAGGTCCGGGATAGAGAATGTAGTGAACGTCGGATCCTGTCTCGTATCAAGAAAAAAAAGAAGGCGAAGGAAGAAACGAGCGGCAGCAAAGGTTGCGAGAACCTTTGAAGTAGTAAACCAAGAAGGCCTGCGGTGGTACGAGTCGGCAGTGACGGGCAGGGACGCGGCTCAATTCCTAGGGAAGGGTATCTGGAGTGTATATATCACGGCTCCCGGCGCAGATCACACCAAAGTCTTCCCTTTTGAATGATCGGGGTCGGCAAGGCTGGTTGGTAGGTATAAAAAAGAACGAGTGGTAAAAGGCGTTGAGCTGTTTTTCTGTGTTTGACCGAGACCAGCCCTTCAAAGTTGTAGCACTAGAAGAGAAGGGAAAGAATGAATGAAGCGGGATGGGTGGAATGAAGTCGAGGTCCAGTCGCAATCATCGACCACAAGACAAGCTCGGGCAAGAAAGATGTCGTTCCAGGGCGAAGTTATGAAGGCGAGGTCCAAGAAGCTTCGCCGTGAAAGAGAGCCTCCTGGACTGGGGGTATAATCTCTATAAATTGACGAGGGTCGTATGATGGTTGTCCAGTGGGGCCGGGCGCCTCGACGTCCCAAGCAGGGAGTGACGGGCCCAGTTTGTGTCCTGTGGAGGCAGCAAGGCGGTTCATCCAGGGCGCCCCTGCGACTATGGCTGGCAGAAGTGGGTTTACCAATAACACCAGGCAACCCAGACGGAGAAACGTGCTGGTGGATCCTGTCGTGGTAGCCAGAACCGAAAAGCTCAGTGCGGGTACATGAGAGATGATGTGACGATCAGAGATCCTGGGTGATGGGGAGAACCTTGTACCGTACCTGGCTGGAGGCGGTAGGGATCTGGCGAGGGGCTTGAAGCACATTTTAAAGCTTCATCGAGCTGGCAAAAGAGCCCGTCCCCCGTCACCGATCCCCTGCGGCAATGGGCGGCTTGCCTTGCCGGGTAGGTACTGAGCCACGTCCGTTTCCGTCAAGGATCATGGCAAAGCGGTACCAGCTGGTCCATATCAAGCGGATCTTGGCCATTAGAATCTCGGCTGAATGGCTAATGCCGTGGCCCCAGGTACACCTACATGCCTCTTGTGATACTCCTCTCTGCCTCTAGGGGAGGGGAGGGGAGGGGGGGAAGGGATGGGAGGGGAGGCAGGGAGGGCCGCCCAACGGGCCCCGGTTAGCCTCCGATTCCCAGCTTTCGCAGGCAGGTCGGACAGAAGTACCTCTCTGACGGGCCATCATGGTAAAGCACCGAAGGCTGACCGTACCGCACAGGGCCCCATTCGTATGCGCTGTGGCTCGTCGGGGGGACTCAAGCGTCCAGTGCCTGCCCAGGCTTGGCCCTAGGCCGTCGTGGAAGCCGGGGGGAAGGGAGGGGACGCCGGGGAGGCCCTGGGAAAGTCACAGGTGGCCGAGGCATGGCCCCAAGGTCCCTCCAGAGTGGGCAGCTTGCGCGAGAGCCGCCTGGCGGGCCGCAGCAGGACCAGGTACCTCGTTGCTGTGTGCGTTGGGTGGGCAGCAGGCCAGCTAGGATAGACTATGAGTAGACCAATGGTCCTTCATTACACTAGCCGGCGTGGGTTCTGCGGAAGAAGGCATGAAACCGTTGCAGAGGCTGCAAGGTCCTCTCGGCCCAATGGGAAGATGGAGCGGGCAACCCTGGTGGGTGTGGCCGGTACCCTCGGAGACTGGCGGGAGAGCCATTGTGTTGGTCGAGTGGGAGAGCGGGATGCAGGCCCTGTCTGTACGTGATGTGTCTGAAAATGGCAGAGAGGGCAGCGAAGGCGGGCATGGGTCAAGTCCAGGGTACCTACGGAGGGATGGATAGGTGGTGATGGGCCAGCCTGATGCTTGCCCATTCGCCCCTCCCCTGATGGTGGAGACGGGCCAAGGAAACCGAAGATCATAAGCAGATCATCCCTGCCAGCCTATCTGCTCTGGGTACAATGTACGTACCCCCAGTCCCCTGTCAGTCTCGGGGCGGTCTCTCGCGCAGTTGGTTCCGGAAGACGCGTACCTGGCCAGGCGAGCCAGGGAGCACGGCTCTTGGGTCTCTTCGCATCGCAACACCGAGTTCCGCTTGTCCACCCCACCGGCACGGGGGTTTTGCACGATGGGGGCGGTATAGAGAGGAATGGGCGCGATGACCCCAAGAGCTAAGGGGATGGCAGGTACCTTGTGTGGAAGGGAGAAACAACCTAGGTCGGGCACGCATGAACAAAAGCGAGGCCGGGCTGCCAACTAAGGAAGAGACGACAGCGACACCATGTCATGCGCTAGCAGCATGACGACACGCAGCGGGCGCGTTTCTGGATGCCGAAGCTTGGGACTGACACTATGACCGACTGGGTGGATGGGCTGCGACGGAAGAGGTTCTGACAGCCCTGTCACTTGGCTCGTCCTTCGTTCCGAAAGCAACCCCAACCGTAGTAGGCCGTAGGAATCTGCGCCGAACAAGCCGCAGGCTGATATAATGTGTTACACCGCAGCAAGGGTGGGGCAGCGCACCTGTCTATGGTGGCACGATGGTGCATGTGTACACGCATGCACGTACAAGCGGTACAGAGGGCCGCGCCGTGGGCGACGAAGTGCTGCACGTACCGAGAGGGATGCAGGCAGCAGCAGCAGAAGCAGCAGGGTACTTGTCAGCCAAACTAGTCAGGCAAGGTAAATTGTGACTGGGCGCAAGGGAGGAAGGGAGCTTACCAACTGTTGGTGGTTTGTACTGCAGGTCGGGGATGGTGTTGCGTTGAGTCGTGAACCGGCGGGCCAGCGGTTTGTACCTACAAAGCACTATCTAGGTAAGTAAGTACTTACGTAGGTAAGCAGCCTGGAAGAGAGGCAGGCTGGAGGTCAGCAAATAGGTAGGTAGGTACCTCAATCCCACTGTTTGTCTGACTCTTCACTGCAGGTCGAGGTCAAGTTGGTGTGAAGCTGGCGATACGCAGAGGATGCAAATCGCGACCATGGAACCTCCCCCCCCCTCTTCTCTTATCCATCATACATACATCCATCCCTCCACCCCGTTGCCGCCGAGCTCGTGCCAGATTTCCGCCAGACGGGCCCCGCGGCCAACAAAACCTCCATCGAATACCCATGCGGCAGCAGTAGCTCACGCCCTCCCGCCATCGTTGCATTGAAATGGAGGTCGACGACCAGACAAGCCCAACCCGCATTGGGCAGGTTGGCCGCAGGGATCTTGGTCTGATGTTGGCGGCGGCGGGACAATGGTATCCTCATCATCCACCACGGCGCCCACCACGGCATCGAAGCCTTTCGGAACGAAATTGGAGACGCCTAGAAAGACACCGGCGACGCCGGCCCGCCTAGGGTTTGTCCCAGCCGGACGGGTGGGCGTTCCTTCACCCACTGGCGCCCACTCTCCCGGGCGACGGGGCGATGCGAAAATAAGATGAGCTGCTGAAGACTTCGCGAGGCTTCGACGGAGGTCGTCCCTCGGAGGGGGGCCCCGTAGTTGGTGGTTTCACCGTTCTCTTGGCGGCGACAGGGCTCCGGGATTGTCAAGTCGACGGCGCCAGCGCTCTCCCACCCCGAGGGCACGGCAGATTACTTACACAATGGTAGATGGGGGCCAATCCAAACAGACAGAGTTTCCAAGGGTGCGGTACACGAGATCCCAGCCGTGCCTGCATGCGTTCCTGCGTGGCCTGTCTGGCCGGCTTGGACACGATGACAAAAGGCCGCAACAGCGACGCTGCCGTCGGCACTGGCCAGATACGGCAACGAATGATCAGGTCTCAATGCCGTCACACGGCGCTCCAGCCCACCAAGGACAGCCGGCGTGCTAGAGAGAGACTCTGCGTCCCCGACTTTCGTCGCCAGCGCCGTCGTCGGCGGCCGGGTGGAGACGCCATCGTTCCTGGGAATGACGGGGCAATTTCCTTCCCTCCCCGCGCCCCTGTACTGTAACCAACAGCCCGTATGGTGTATCAGACGCCTTTTTCTTTTTCTTTTTTCCACCCGTCGGGCTGACCTGTTGCTCCATGAACGAACGGTTGCCGCCTATGGATGGCGAGTCATGAGTCAGCAAGGTGCTATTCCTATCCCGGCCGTTCGTGCCAGCAACCCGCACGCAAGCCACCGCACGCACAAGCGAGCCGGCGAAGCTCATGCGGTTCCTCCCCCCAGAAGCTACAAGAAGTTGTAGGCAGCGGGGAGCGCTGCTGTACGTGTTTGTATGCCTACCTGACGGCGAAATGAGTATCCGGAATTACTCCGCGGGCGGACGGCACGTAGAATACTGCCCATCCACCTCTACGTAAGGTTAGAAGTAGGTAACAACCTAGGTACTCATTCCTTGAGGGTGAATCATCCATGTCTTGCAGCGCGGGTGGCAGAGATTGGCATGTATCAGCGGTTGTGTGGTGGTCTGATGTGCAGTGTGTCCATCCCATGGTCCAGAGCATGACTGCTGGATAGATCAGATCGATGATCCGATCGACTCCCCCGTCCGCTCTGCGAGTCGTTCTATCTTGGGGCTGCTGTCTGTCGCAGTGCACAGCAACGGGAGCCGTCAGCAACGAGCTGACGACATGACATACGTCCCTCTTCTCACCTCTAACTGTACCTGGGTCGTTGGCTACCTTGGGTAGGTGGAGAGGCATGTACGATGTAGGTTACCTAACCTAGGTGCTGTTTTAGTCCGGGCCTGATGGCAGCAGGTCTAGCCCAGGAACGCGTGGGCTCGGCATTGCTAGTCTTAAAGTTCCATCATGGACGTCAGCCAGCCATGCCCGCTCTGGCCTGGGGTTCATTGTCGTCGGGACCCTAGCAGTGGTCTGGGATGGGGATGGGAAGTGCACACCACCTGCGCGGGCAGAACTACCCACCGCCCAGTGGTTGAGCGATACCCGCGGCTGGGCGGCCAAGATACTTTCGCTAGGTACTGTACCTCGTACCTCGTACCTGGCCGTCCGGGATGTGCTACCCATCTGATACGTCTTACGCAACTCGCATGGTGTGCCCGAGGGCACACGCCCGCCCGCCAAGTCGCAGTGCCAGGAGCAGCCGCCGCGACCCGCCAGCTTCTCCTGGTCTTCTACCCACCCTGAATCACCCCCATCACACCCGGCGATGAGATTCTCAGCTCCACCCCGTGCTTGACCCGCCTCTCCAGCCGTAGCCTCGGCCAAAGTCCTGGGGCCCCCCCCTTTCGCTGTCCGTCGCGTCTCTGCTAACTGCCACTACGCCCCAAGGTAGAGTGCCTCAGCCTACGGCCATGCCGATTAGACTCGCAAGACACGGCGCTTCACGAACGTTTCGACCAGCCGAGTCCATTGTTTCCGAGACGCCAAAAGGGCCGGGCTGAAAGGGACGGACGGGTGTTTCCAGCAACTCCCGTGGCTCGGGTGACGACCAAAAGCCACACGGGAGCCCGGACGTCTGCGCCCGACAGAAGGCCGGGATCGTCAGATACCGCGAGTATCGTGTCCACTTCCTCTTCCGCCCTTCTGCTTCCACCGGCCATGGTGGCGCCGCCCGGCCCGCAGGCCGACTGGCCAACTAGTGGCTGCCCACGCCTGGGCTTGGATGCAGCCGAGTGCCGTTGCAGTCGGGTCGTTGGGGGCCATATCCCACCGCTCTGGCCGATGGCTTTACGTACCTGGCAGGCTAGACTCCTGAAGACGGCCCTGAGCTGCTTGCTGCACGCTCATGGTGGGAATGGAAGCGGGTAGCCGCCACTTTCGGAAGAGGGCCGGCCTTTGGGGGTGGCTGGATCCTTCTTCGCTCTACCTGTTAAATTGTGCTATGCACGCACCCTTATCGGGTCTAAGAATATCCTCTTGCACAGGCCGGGTGTGCGAGGCCGTCTGGTTCACAGGTGACAATAAGCTTGGGAGCAGATGCCCTAACGCACCGTGCCGCCGCGCCGCTCCGCTGTGTGAGACCAGCCTCGTCGTGGACTGGTCCCCTCCCCCCGCCCCCCATACGTGTCTCTCACGCGGTCCCAGAGCCAGCCCTCACCAGACGACAAAGCCGCATGTGCCCACGGCACGGTAGTGTGCTCCCAGCCCCGAACATCGGCGCTGCTGTGGCACAGCGAGAGCCGAGGTGCTGGCCTGCGAGCCTGCCTCGACAGCCCATGATCAACGCGACAGCTATCAAGCAGTGGGATCTTGATTGACCGTAGGGGTCATCTCGCCGGGCCTGTTGTCCTCCGCCACTTCACTGGGAAAACTTCAGACGGTTGCCCCAGCTGATCTCCACGACTGGGAAATTGGCTGCATGGGAGCCACATGCAAACCAAGGCAGGGAATGAGCTCTGCTCTCCCTCTGCAGGACGCCCGGGCAGCGGGGCCAGTACCGTCCCCGGGCTCGTACGAAAGAAAGACGTAAAAATTAAAAAATACAAAAAACTTTTCTTCTTTTGGGGACTTGAGACAATCGGATCGAGGCAGACGTGGGTTAAGCGACCGGCTCTTGCCCTTGCCCATCACGGGCACACTAGCCAGGACCCGGCCTGCTTGACGAGGCGCCCCTCCCAAGACACCTCGGCCCAGACTGTCAACGGCCCTGACGACCTGATCCAGAGGAGGACGGCATGCCTGCTAGTACTGCGCGGATCCGCTCGATTTAGCACAGGCACGGCTGCCCTGGATACCCAAGAACAGCACGGCCATTTCCCACATGATTGGGTCAGTCACCTCGGTACTTCTCTTTTTAGTGCCAACGCGAAGCTGGCCGGGGGGGGGGGCACACGAATTAGGTTTACCGCAGACCTAAGAGGTACGAAGTATCTAACCGCCTCGCCTGAGGTTATCATACAGCTCGGCGGCGGCACCATCGTCCTCTGCCAACCCCCGAACAAACACCAGAATGCAGGCACAGACATTGACACCCCAAGGTGACAGGCAACCCGACTGGATGGTGGTGAATACAGTGACGAGTGTGGATACAGAAGCCAAAAAGGATGGACGCGCACACACCCACAGACGCGCGCCCGCGCGCGTACGAGCCGGATCACCCACCTGCATAGCCGCACCACCATGGGTCAAATCTGGGCCTCATTAAGAGAAATAAAACAGGTACATCGTACCTACGTGTATGGAGTACTATCAGCTCGGCTCTTCAAACCGTGATCGAGTCAGACGGCCAACGGGGATCCAATAACACGATTCCGCCCAGTATGTACTGACATCCGGAACGGGTTCCCAATGACGATCTGCCAGGTACCTGCCATACCAGACTACCATCCAGCCCGAGCCAAGCTGCCGCCGACTCCACACCAGTGGGAGCTCTGGTCGAAAGATCTGAGGCTAGGATAACACCATGATCCGCAGAGGGGTTGAGACCACACTTACTACGTACGGCCAGCCCGCAGCTCCAGCGAGGGCAGCGCGTCTGGTCAAGCGCCCGCCGCTCGGCCAGCCGCCTCGGCGCCAGGTTACCGCTTTGGGCACATCTCCGGTCCACTCGGCCGCGATTCAACGGGGAGGACCCTTCAGGCCCCCCCTGAACGCTTCGCCTGCGCACCCGACGGGAGTGAGATGGATTTCGTCTGATGTTGCCGTCTCCATTCCCTAGATGACGTAGCACTCGGTAGACGGAGGCCGATGGGTCCGGTCACTTACTTGTAACGACTGAAATTCCGCCCAGATCCATCTCGCCACACCAGGCGCGGTTGATCTCTCACGGGGAAATAAATTCCGTACGCGTGGGGTACATGGGTACTCCGATCGAGTTTGTCCGCGGGGGCGCCCCTCCCCCCCCCGGGCGGCCGGAAATGCTACGTGAGCAGTGTCTAGAAGCCAGGGGGAAGCGTGCCTAGCAGCCTCGTGAGATTGCCGGTGCTTGCCGTGGTCGCAACGAGGCGGCGCCACGCCGGTTCTCGGTTCAACCAGTCCGCCGGGATCACACTCCTGGCTATATTGTCGCCGTTGATGGGGTTCTTCTTCCAGACCTTCTTCATGGTTCGGCGGAGGGCCCACGATGCGTGTACTCGGGACGGTGAAGAGCCTCCCCCCGTACGAGGCCAAGGGTGGGGGCGTCGATGGTAATGTTAACGATGGAGCCCCGGCCACTACCGAGTGGGTGGTACAAAGCAGCCTCCTCTCGCAGGTGCTGGTTGTCACTGGTGGCTCCCCATCTCTTTACCGGGCAACCCGGAATGCCTGCCTACCTCGAGAGACGGTTTGGGCTCGCTATTCGTTATCAGGCCCGTTATCGTGCGCGCCGCCCATCAAACCCGGCACATCGAATTGGAAACGATACCACTAGCGCCCAAGTTTACCGCCATGCGCAGATACTACTTTCTTCTCCCAAATTTTCCTTCTTTCTAGTTTTGAGTCCGCGCGGCATGAGTGGAACTATTGCTTTTGTCACAGAACTAATGCAGGTATTTCTAGGTACTGTTAACCCAGGTAGGTCCCGCTCACAAAAGCCGGCAGTCGAGGATTAGATACCGACGAGGACCTAAAGGAGACAACGTGGCCGACCCTATTCTCAATTCAAGCACCTATACCTTGCGTATTAACTCGCTACAAAAACTCAAAAAGCCTTAGTACGCGTTGCATTGCAGCTCTCCAACACACCTTATTCCAGCCGCATGACGGAGCCAAGGCGTAGGTGCCGACCCGTGAGACAATTCGTTATATAGCCGCATGGGGCTCACGCGGGCAGGCGGGAGGTCGGGCAGCCATGCGGCCGGCATTCCCAGTATCCCATCTTCGGGGGCCTGCCTCTATGCAGGCGGCCGGGGGAGGACGACTTGAGCCGCCCCTGCCACGGCGCGCGGCCATGGACCCAGGTGGTCCATTCCTCTGAGGCCCGAACCGAAACCCCAACTCGGGCCTACGCGCCTTGTCTCCATGCCAGCGCGTCCTGCGTGCGCTGCCTCTTGCCCGGGGGGGGCGCCGTAGGGAGGGACACCCGGTGAGCGGGTACGGGTGTGCTGCAAACCTGAAACTTGAAGGCCGAGGGAGGAAAAAAAAAAGACCCGGGTTTTGGGCGATCATCGGCCCTACGGGCCAACGAGCCGTGCGTGCCCACGCACGACCAATCACCCCATAGGGAGCCTGCCAGCTCGCCCGCCTCGAGCCTGCCACCCGGGAAAGTACTATGCACCTTTTCTGTACCGAATAGAACCACTTCCCGTGACGAGCAGCAATGTGAGAACAACGGGTCGCCACGCAGCCGAGGGCTACCGGCAACTGGCCGACCCAGTTCGGCAACGAGCCCGCGCGCCCACGGCTCCGTGGGACCATGCTTATTCGGGTCTCCCTTCCCCAAGTCGGGCTGGTCAGTTTCGGCACTCGCCGTCAGCCTGTTTTCTCGCATTTTGCACAGATGGGCATGGCCTGGCCGCGCTGGTGGCCACGGTTCCTCGTGTCTTGTTCCCTGTGCGTCATGCCACGCTCCCCGCGGCAGGACCATCTGAGCGATCGTTTCATCAAGCCACACACACACACACACACAAGTCGCGCCCCCCCCCCCTTCCCGTCCCTGCATGAGAAGAGGGGAGGGCCTGGCGGCCGGCAGGCAGGGGCAGAAAGACGCGTGCGTCACAGGCCAGGCGAGGTAAACCCAGGCCGCCGTCACCCAGGGCCGTCAAAAATCCGTCAGGATAGCATGCCGTCTGTGCTGCCTGTGATGTTTTGGGGGGGGGGGGGGGGGGGGGTTCCGCCCACTGGGGGCTGTGGGTTAAAATAGAAACAACCGTCATGGACGCCGTCCACATACGCGCGGTCGCGACCAGAGCCACGCATGCTTAGGGACAGGCCGATTCTTCGGCGTCCACGAAGGCCGTTTCCCGACACTCTAGTGAGAAGCCTGGTGAGAAGCCTGGTGAGAGCCTGGTGGTTTCTAAAAGGTACCGCACGAGCCCAGGGGTGCCCAAACACGAGAGAGGCGTCGGGGCGCCCGTCTCGTGACCCATTGGGTACGGTAGCATTGATTACGGCTGCAAGCGGCATGACAAGCACGGGATGGGATATGAGAGCGCGCGCGCTTGCATGTGCGTCGACGGGGTCCGTCAGTAAGGTTGCTTGCTCTATCCACCCGGCCTCAGGGCTGTCATCCGTTGGTGGAGGCTTTTCGTTCCTTGTTCCTGTTCCAGGTACCCAGGCCTCTCTTTCGTCGCTTCTTTTTCCCTCCCCTCGGCTTCATCGGCGCAAGGCACGCTCGGCTCCCGCTGCTCGGCATGGACCCGTGCTGGCTGGCAGGCCGCTAGAGAAGCCCCGCGCGATGCGTGGGCAATTTTTGCGACGGGATCTTGCGATCCATTCGGCCTGAGGATCTTTCCTTAAGCAGCAGTCGATGCGAGAAAAAGAACGGGAAGGCACGGTCGAGTGGGGTGGGAGGGGGTGCCACCCGTATAATCGCGCCACACGGGCACTAGGACGGTGCTCAAACAACCGACTAGCCCGACGCCGGTTCACGGATTCTCCAGCGTCGCCTGCGGCATCGTCGTCCTCGTCACGCAGCCGCTACATAGCACTGCAGTAACAGCATCAACAACGACAGGCGCATGCAGCGGGCCCCAGCAGGACGTTGTCAGAGCTACCCAGCTCCTACCGACTCGCACGAACCCCAGGATGCCCATCGCCCGACCCGTCACTTTCTGTGCTATTCCCGTCCCGGGCTACGACGATCAACGCAACGGAAACACTGCTGCGCCCCCCGTCCGCCCAAGTTAGTCCTGTAGCAACTCCTGGCGTGTTCCTCTGCCCGTCTGCCCTCCGCGCGCACGGCAACCAGGCTGGCCGCGGCCGGGCCCTGGAACGCATTCTCTCTCTCCCTTCCTCTCTTGCGCATTGCGCACACGGCAGCGAGGCCCCTTGGCGCCGTCGCCTGATTCGAGGAAGCCCTCAGCGCCGGCCGCGCACTACCCGATCTGCGGCATGAATGATCATCACCCCGGCGGGAAGACCAGGCAAACATTTGTCCGTGGGCTAAACGGGGAGGTTTGCTGTGGATATCCTAACCTACGCACGCTGGTCTGGGGTCCCTGCGCCCTTCCCTTCCCCGCCCCCGTCTACCCTTTTTTTTACACTGGGATGGCAGTGTCCCGGCCGCCACCACCTCGGTATCTGGAAAGCCCGGTCTTGTGTCTGGATTCGCGGGCCTGGGAAACTGCCCGTGGGTAAAACCCGGGGTCCATCAGCCGGCCGGCCAGTGGCCTCGGCCGCGCTCTCCCCCCCTGCCTCCCGCCGGGTGAATCACCCTCCTGGTGAAACTTCGCTGTGCCCGGCTGGCATGTCCCGGGCCAACTTTGGCGCGCTCCAGCCCGCGCGGCGGGACGTGGCCGACGCCTACGGGAGATGTGCTTCACCAGGGGGGAGGGGTGCGAAAGGGCCCGGCTCGCGCTTCCCAGTGGACAGTAAACAGATCCAGACCGAGCGGCGACGTCTCACTTAGAGGGAACGCAGCGTTGGCGTCCGCGAGGCGCAACGACAAGATCTCAGTCGACTCTACAGGGGTACGTCTCTTCCCTGCAGCATTCCCATGCCCGTTCGTCAGTCTGTCAGCACCCAGATCTGCAGCTGTGAGACCAGCCTTCTGCAGACTGCGCATCGCGGGTGGGCGGACGGGCCTGCTATGTGACGATCGGGGTGGCCAGACCATGATGTGTAGCCCTGTTCTCGGCTACCCACCACCAGGATCCTGTGATACGTCCAGTTTTGTTTTCGACCGCCACCCCCTCTTCGGAGAGAGCCCTCGTGAACCAGACGAGAGGCCTGCTCCTGCTCCAGCTCTTTCGCTTACCGGACCACCTGCGAGCCCCGACGGCTCGACCAAAGGAAAGACATCTAGTAAGCAGTGTCCACCGGTGCTTCAGTAGTACTATGTACGCAACCGTATAGTTTGAGTCTTCGTGGGCCTGTGCCTGTCTGCTTGTTGAGTTCTCTCTGCCGGGACGGATTCTGGCCGTGTGGCCAACGCATCTTCGCTCCTTGACTACTTATCTGGGTGAGTTGACTCCCCGACGCCTGCAAGCGGCCTCCGTCCGCGAGTGTCCTTTGGCCCGTCTCCAAACAAGCTAGGTAGTCGGTCGTCTCGTATCGAGAAATCACCAGGACTCGCTGTGCTCGAACTTCTATCGCTCCCGCTGGCATATGACACGATGTGGCGTACGGGTTGCAACCAGATTCTAGTCCTGGAATGGCCCTGCGTGATACACGTTAAGATCCAAGCCTGCCTTTCCTCGTATTCACGTCAGTTTCTCTCAGACACACTGTGTTGGGCCAGCCTGGTCGGCCTGACTCCCCTCTCCCGCCCCTTGAGGCCTCGAGGGGTGCTTGATTGGGCCAGCCAGCAAGAGCTCCCGTCGGCTAGTAGTTTTTGAAGCACCAAGATTTTGTACCTTTCCCGGCATCATCCCGTGGTTATGGGCGGAGGAGATTATGGCCACGCTCGCATCCATGCCCTCCAGGCCTGGTATTCCTGGGGTTGGGCTTGCCATGATCTCCTAGGCCATCCATCATAATCGGGAAATACTTGCGGGTCGCCCTTTTTCTCGCCTTCGAGGCTCCCCGGCCTTGGTGTAGGGACTCGTGCGCACCGGGCGTGGCGGGAGCGCACGCGGATTCGCCCGGGGATGGGGCAGCACACACACACACACATACACACACACGCACGCACACACACACCTTGCAGATTTTGTGGCCCGGGGGAAATGTCAGCCGCACAAAGCTGTGCCGCCCTCGATGCGCAGGCCTCGCTTGAGCCCGCCGTTGGGCAAAATGACGGTGTGTGGATGATACTATACATCGCCGAGGACGTCTTGGCAACCCACCATGAGCTTCTCGCTCGCAAAGTCCACCGGTTCGCCGTTATCTTACCCGTCAGCTAGCTCGTACGGCGGGCGACCGCCTCGATCGGAAACGCTATCTTCGGTGTGGCCCTTCCCGTCCTCGCCTTGGCCGCCTTTCCACAGACCGTCTGTTCACGTCAAGAGTGCTCAGGGGCAAAAAAGCATGTATCGCTCGTCTCGCTTCGCCTAGAGCCGTTGTAAAGCCCCACCGGGTGGGATTCTCTGCTGGAGGGGAGGTTTTGCTTCTTCTCCATGTTGGCTTGCGCCTGGTCTGTACGTCGTTTTTTGCCGCCGCCCGCCAGCCCTGACAAAAAGTCCCGCGCGTGAAATGCCACTGCCGAGCGCAGACGGGCTGAGGGCCCTCGAGAGGCGGGGCTTTCGGCCGCATGAGGCGGCTTGCATGAGGAAGTGCCCGATGCTTTGATTCGTGAATCTTCTAGGGCGCCGGAGACCGATCGCCGTGGCCCACCGTGCCACGGATAAATGCGAATACGGCGAGATCCCTGACGATGAAGGGCACCTGCGGGGCCGTTGAGCATCTTCCGAGGAGGGAGTCACTTGGTCGGTCTGTATCACTTCTTCTTGTGGTATCGGCTCCTTTGTGACCGAACGCCCCTAGCTGTTCAGCTGGAGCCTCCTGGATGCCGAAGGTCAAAGGTGATGGACCACTGGATTTCTCGATCCCCCGAGAGCCTGATCGGAACGCGAGAAGGACACCTGATTGCGAACAAGACGTCATACGGTGCGTAGGTCATCGTGACGGGAACCGCGACCCATGAGCCTATTGGAAAGGCGCCTGATATCTCGGCAGTCGACTGTACGGTTCCGGACCAATGGCCATCTTTCGCAAGTTTCGCAGTCTTCCGGTTATTGCGAAGCTCCCCATGGCCTAGACACGGAACCTCTTTGTTGCCGTGCAAATGTTGCTGGTTGGACGTTTATTTCCCATGCGAGAAGCCAGTTGTGTGACGAAGGACAAGACGGAAGAATGCCTCCAGAGCATATGGTATAGTGACCACGTCCCGTGAGCCTCAGTACGTGGCCACTGCAGTTTTCCGACTTTTCGTCTTTCCTCCCAGAAGTGGGCAAATAAAAGTAATCTCTTCAATGGGCTGCACCGAACCATAGCCGCTGGCCTTAATGGAGGACCGCGATGGGATATGTGCTTGCATACCCTGTAGAGTGTCAGGTTCACCTTGGGGAGGGATGACGACTGTGATCAATGCCGTTGCTGGCATCGTATAGTAGCCCCAGTGTGGTATTCAAGAACCGATAAAATGGCCTACAAGCTGTAAATATTGCCCCGAAGAGCGTGCAATACGGTCATACGGATGAACGGCCATAACATACTTTGTAAAAGGAATTCACATCTCATGCTGCAGCTGTCTTGAACATCAGGGCCGAATTCGATAGGCAAGTTCTCACTTACTACCGAAATGGTCCGGTATCTAGAGCGAGCCCACTGTTGCATATGTACCCCAATGGATTGCATGTGTGCACGGGTTCTGGGCAGCTTGAAGATGGAGACGTACAGGCTGCAGTGGTTGCTGTTCGTCTAGAAAGGGGGTACATTGCAGAGCTATCCCATACGCAAGCCTCTCATCGTGACCATTAGCAATCTTCGGTTCTTGATTAAAGGGCAATGCTGAAGTATTCGACACAACTATCGGCGGGGCTGAGCCTGTGCCGAGCATTAAGAACGTGTTCGCACGGAATCCTAACAACAGATGCAGCACTACATGGACATATATTGGTGTAAATCTCCCGGGCTTGAATGCTTTACTCACTCTAATCAATAGTCATAGAATCCCTTTCCACTCTTCTTGCCGAGCCACCCGGCATCGACCATCTTGGCCAGCAACACGCTCGGCCTGTACTTGGAATCGCCCGTCTCAGTGTGCAGGACCTTCATGATGGCCAGGCACGTATCCAAGCCGATGAAGTCGGCCAGCTGCAGGGGGCCCATGGGCACGTTGGTCCCGTTCTTCATGATCGAGTCGATCGAGTCCCTGTCGCCGACGCCCGTCTCGAGGCAAATGACGGCTTCGTTGATGTACGGCATGAGGATGCGGTTGGCCAGGAAGCCGGGCGAGTCGGCCGAGACCGACGTGATTTTGCCCATGGCCTTGCAGAACGCCACGGCCGTCTCAAGCGTCTCGGCGCTGGTCTGCAGGCCGCTGATGATCTCGACGCCCTTCTGCACGGGCACGGGGTTCATGAAGTGCGTCGACACCACGCGCGAACTGGCCGACGTGTCCTTGGGGTCCTTGGTCGTAGCGGCCGCAATCTTCGTGATGGAGATGGAAGATGTGTTGGTGGCCAGAATGGCATGCTTGGGGCAGATGGTGGCCAGCTGAGCAAAGATGTCGAACTTGAGACTGGGGATCTCTGGGACGGCCTCGATGACAAAGTCCACCTCGGAGAGATCCTCAATGGACGTCGAGGGCAACAGCAGAGACCGGGCCTTGTCGGCCTCCTCCTGCGTGATCTTCTGCTTCGTCACATCCTTGGCCAGGAGCTTCTCTGGTCGGGCGGTCAGCGTGCGTCCGGCTTCACCAACCCGGCCGGGAGGGTTACGAACCTGCAAAGGCCACGCCCTTATCCAGCGAGGCCCGGGACGAGTCGATGAGCCTGACAGAGACACCTGCCTTCTGGGCAGCCACAAGAGCGATACCCGTGCCCTGTGATGGGGTGTGAGTTTCGCGGCAACTCGGGACGGCTTCACATGCCAACGGCGGCTTACCATCTGCCCGGCGCCAATGACACCGATCTTGTTCACCTGGGCGGCGCTACGGGCGGCCGAGGAGCTAAAGAGCCTCGCCTGGCTCGCCAGCCGCATGCGGCTCATTCTTAAAGCTGCGTTGGGTATCATTTTCGGGGCGCGGATTCGCTCGGGATGTAATGGACAAGCAAGTCACAAGCCGCAATTCTGACGGCCAAAAGCTTCCAAGGCCCATTGAGCTTCGGCTATGCTCGGCGCGAGGTCGTCGGCGCCCGGAGCCGCTTCCAGCCACGGATGGACAGCGGGGGAAGCTACTTGGCCTAGGTACGCAGGTACTTCCCCCAAGTACCCAAGGTACTTTAAGTAAGCTGGGGAAGGTGCAACGTGGGGCCGCCCGCAACGCGTCCGTCGCGCGTTATCTTTAATGGCCCTTTTTTTGGGCTTCGAGCGCGTCGTCGCCGAGTCGCGACGCCAACACGGCACTCTCACCAATTCACCCGCATGGGACCCTCACAAGTCCGTTGAACCCGAGGGACTCACACGCCCTCCAAAATGTCCGACTACGACGAGAGGGATCCCCCGACTGTCAAGCCCGACGTTGTGCACCCCCACGTGCGGGCGCATATCAACAGTCTCGTCTCTGCCGTGAGTTGGCCCGACCTCCCCGAACCCGCCTTCCCCGAGACTGACCCGGATTCAATGCGCAGCTCGGCGGCTTCAGCGCCGAAGATGACGGACGATACGTGCTCGGAGATTCGGGCCTGGAGGTCCTCAAGGACATCAAGAAATGGATCCGCTTCCTCGACGAGAAAACGAACCGCCTGGACGTCGTGCGATGCCTCGCCGACCTCAATCTGGTCGGCGGCGACCTGTTGCCCATTCTCGCCAGCTGGCCCGAGAATGCCACCGATAACCGATTCAAGGCCCGAGCTGCGTTGGCTTGCTTCGAGATCATCGTCCCCTTAACGTGGCCGCTCGACCGACCTAAGGAGGAAATGACCGTCAACCACCACCGACACATGCCCGTACTGAAGCTGGCGCAGATTGGCTACAAGCGGGACATCATCAACTTTGATGCCGCCCCGATCCTACGCACCGCCGTCCGGGTTGCGCTGCCCTCCTTGGCCGTGCCGAAGAACGAGCGGACCACCCGTGACGAGGGCATCATCAAACTCATTCTGCTGTTCCTCCGCAATATTGCCATGATCTCGCCTTCAGCGGATGTCCAATACTCTGGCGACGAAACCCAAATATCCCGCTCCGCCCTGATCGATGCATTTTCGTACCAGGACATCCTCCTGACTCTGCTGACCCTGGCTTCCAATATGGGGGAGGATTTCAACCAGGAGGGCGTGATTCTGATGGAAATCATTTTCCACTTGGTCAAGCGTGTCGATGTCGGAAAACTGTTTATAGACGAAAAGCAGCTCGGCGCGGTCAAGGCCAACGAGCTAGCCGATATGATGCGCAAAGAGGCAGCCATGCATCGGCCACACAACCGGAGAGCACCCACAAGACACAACCGATGGGGCACCATGATTTGGGTGAATCGAGGCGACGGCAAGGTGTCGACCGTTTCCGGCCAAGACGCTCTATTAGACGTCGCAACACGACAGCAGAAGATGGATAGCAAGATCTACCGTCCGCCGCGCAGACCGAAGAAAGACGAGGCGGAGTCGCAAGAGCTGGGCCCTCCCGTGACTCTAAACCCGAGAGCTAGGAAACAACTGCGCGACTTTGTCGAAGAGTTCTTGGACTCCGGCTTCAACCCCTTGTTCATGCATGTTCGGAAAAAGCTGGACGAGCAGAAGGACTACATCTTCCAATACCACCCCCGCCAGTTCTTCTACCTTGTATCGTGGTTCCTGGAAGCAGAGCGAGCACGCCAGAAGGCTACCAGAAGCAAACAGAAGGGCCAGCAAGAGGAGATCAGCAGTTTCAACCTGGTCGCTGGTGTCTTGAACCAGGAAACCTTCATCACCCTGAACCGATCGATGGCCGACGCACTCGACGGCAAGCACTGGCAAGAACTCGCGGCCGCTATGCGCTGCTTTACGCAGATTCTCCTCACAGTCCAGGAAATGACCGAGTCCGGCAACGAGGAGGACGAGGAAATTGCCGAGAACATGCTGAGTCGCATATTCTACGAAGGCGAAACCCATGATCGCATAGCCACCATTGTCCGGACTTACAAAGACCAAGACTTCGAATACCTGGATGCTTGTACTGAGCTGACACACACATACCTGCGTGTCCTCGAGGCCTATTCAAAGCAGAACGTGGACATGCAAGTACGATCACGACGGCGAACCCGGAGGAAGAAGAAGGCGGCTGCAGCTGCTGGCGAAGACGATGGCAGCAACCCCATCGAGGAGGATGACGAGTCCGAAAACGACCAAGCCAGCGCCGAGCGGACAAGCACCGAGCGGAAGTTTGAATTCTCGACTTTCGCCAAAAAATTCACTCCCCAGGGCGTCGTGGACACCTTCGTCAAGTTTACTAGGTACTACCACGACTTGAACGACGCGCAACTCAAACGAGCGCATCGCTACTTCTACCGTCTCGCGTTCAAACAGGAGTCCAGTGTCATGCTCTTCCGGACAGATGTTATTCATTTGTTTTACAGCATGATCAAGGGCGCAGAACCGCTGGACCGTGGCTGCAGCATGTACAAGGAGTGGGAGGAATTGGTGAAGCAAATTCTCAAAAGATGCATTCGAAAGATTGAAGAACGACCAGCTCTCATCATCGAAATGCTGTTCTCCAAGATCCCCGCGACAGCCCACTACTTGGAATATGGCTACGAGAAACAGACGCTCTCGAAGTCGACACCCAAAGCAGCTGCAGAGCTGGAGTTCAAGCGCAACCTTGACCGTGAACAACAAATTGCCATTGTTGTCGGTGTGTTGCTCGACAAGGAACTAGCCCATCATATCAAGTGGGTGAAGGGTCAGCTGGCTGCTGCTGAGAGCGAGCGCCGCGCGTGGGAGACGGCGGAAAAGGCCATGCCATCCGTCGAAGCCAATGCGAACGGAGGTGTGGGCGAGGAGACGGACAAACCCGCCGAGGCTACTCCTGCTAGGGAGCCTCCTGTTTTCTGTAAGTTGCTGTGCTCCCTTTTTGCTGTATGGCACCCAGCTAATCATCGCAGTCGTTCGTCCTGACGACAGTGCCCGGCGAGCCGCCATGTTCAAGAACGGGCATCTGCGTTTGCTGATGAAGCTCGTGGGAATGCAACGCCTCATAACGGAGATGGAGGAGACGCCCGAATCAGCGTGGGTCGTCTACCCATCGCACACGGCCGATCATCTCCAAGAGTCCATCGACTTGATCAACAAAGCAGAATTCGATCCGCCCACTTTCGACGATGGCCGACTCGCCGAAAACCAGCTGCGACGAAAGACGGCGCCGAGAAAGAAGGCCGTATTTGATGACGAGGACGATGCTGATGACGATGACATCCTTTTCCCAGCCGGTGGTCCAACAGCTCGAAAAGTGATTGACGATGACTCCGAAGCGCCCGAGAAAACCAAGAGACGTCGCCGAACCACCAAAGAACTGACAGCTGCGGAGCTGGAGGAAAAAGAAAAAAACCGACGTCAGCGGGAAAAAGAAAAGGCTCGCCGGTTCAAGAGCGAGCTCTATGTTCATGCGAGCGATGACGAAACAGACGAGGAGAGGGACAGGGATTTCTTTGCGGGTGAAGAGCGCCTTCGCCAAAAACAAAAGGCTCTCATCCTGGGTGGTCAGGCAAACCCGCCCTCATCACCTAGGACTTCTGTCAAGCGGAAGGTGCAGGCTCTTCTGGATGACGACGACGACGACGACGACGCCCTCGTTCTTACGCAAGATTCAACATCCAGCCGGACAGACAAGGTGGACGACGAAGAAGAGGAGAGGGAAGATGAAGCCGAGGCAGATGACACACCGCCCTCGTCAAGTCCCCGAGGCGAATCAGCAGGCGGCCCGTTGAAGCGGCGGCGGGTATCCGTGGAGCAAAGTCCAGTTCAAGATATGACTGGGCTAACCATTGCCGATACGGAGATGGCAGATGCCGACGAAGAAGATGGCCCCGTAGTTAAACAGCCTCGGCGGCGCCCCCGGGCAAAGGCCGGTTTTATTATTGACAGCAGCGACGAGGAATGACGATGAGCAACTAGCATGGGCACTGGCGTTTGGGTTGCTTACCTACCGTTGGAGATTAGTGGCAGGACTGGATATGGATTGGCCGTGGGTTCATGAGCTGGCGTGGTACAAGCTGATAAAGCAACGAGATTCACGCATCGCTATACCCGACTTACCGGATAGTGATGAAGTTGGAATGAACGCTCCGAGGGAAGGGAATTGCCGTCGAGAAGACTATGCGATACCTGGCCAAACCATGTCTTGTGAAAAAACGGCCGGCCCTGGGGCGTGACGATGGTTAAATCTTTGAACCGCAGGCATGATGCTGTGCTCAGACAGCTTATACAAGCAAGAAGAAAGCGCACGGGACTGAGCGTCCGTTCACGACCTTTGGCCAGCCTCTCTAGCCCGTTATGCGAAATGACCAAAGATGCATTACGCGTCTCTCCGTCCTGGCAGGCCATATGATGAGACGGTGAAAATAAGGAGAGGCGAAGGGGAACCGGCCACCTCATATAGTACCTTAACGTCCTAGGAAAACAGCCATCTCCAACCTCAAATGCAGTTGGCATACCTCGACCGGATGGAAGGTTCGGAGTCTCCGTGCCTATGAACATCCATGTCCTCGCAATCGGTACATGATCCTTGCCGTCGACCGCCCGTTGGCCGTCACGACGAGAAGCAGGCGGGCGCGGAGGGCGGACACTCTGCATTTTTGCACGAGCGGCTACAAGACGTCACCACATCCACGGCGGGCCAGCGTCTCGCCGTCTTTCGTTCCCCCGCGTTGAGCAAGGGCGTGTCCGGCCGTCAACACCAAGACACCACTCTTCTATCCGAATCCAAACAAAACCCACCTCCAACCCCATTTTTCTCTCCTTCGGTGACCCGAGGGATTTCACCGAGCGGGGAACAGCATGCGAAGTCACCGAGAAGCGAACACGAGAAGAGGTGAACAACAGGTGGGCGTTCCGGGGGGGTCCTATGTAAGTTATTCCCCTGGTCACGCCTAGCACAAGCTGCTGCGCCGTCCTTGGGTGACTATGATGAGGCACAACGTCTGGGCCTTTGATCCGTGCACGCCGACGTGCTGTTCCTTCTGCGGTCGTGGAAGTGTTGAAGTTCACCCCGTTCAGAAACTTGGGGAGCCGCGCGGGAGCCACCAAGGAGGGTGTCATGATAGCCGCAACCCCCGAGGCAGGCGGGGGAGGAAAGCGACTCGAAGCCGGTGTGTTGGAAAGCTCCCAACCCGCCTATTCAGCATGTCGTCAATGCGCACAGGTTGTGGGGGTTTCCCGGTTTCTACCAGTTTCCACCTCGTTGGACTTCGGTAGACGAGGGTCGCGTCGGTCACGTCACTTTGCCCCGTGCCGGCTGTGTGCTCGTAGACGCGAAGTGCTCGTTGTGACGATAGCCTGGGGGTTGTCGGGAGCATATCATGGCCACCTAGGCGACGATACCGCCAGGTACGCGTGCGTAAACCAGTCCCTCGGTTTTCGGCAACAAGCCCGGGGGGTTGTCACCCGGGAGCTCCCGACTCTGGGCGGGTGCCCAAATACCAGTTGTCTGGGCTACTTGTGTAGAGCACAAGGGGGCCTCTTCTCGTTTCGGCTCTTTCTGTAAAGGTGACCTCTCCGTCGTCGCATCCCGGACCGACGAAGCCGGCCACGGGTGGTAGAACCAGCGGCTGGGCACGGACGGATCAGAAGCCGCATAGGGACGAATGTACGCATAAACGAACCTTATGCAGCAATGCCGCGGCGCACAGGCCGAGGTGGTGTGCACACATAAGTAGCATCGTGAAGACGCGGGGCCGACGCTTACTACAATATACAGTACGGGGAGCCGTTCCAAACCGAGGGGGAAAGAGAGCGAGCTTGGAGCAGTTACCTCGACCGCGGGACGAGGGCAAGAGACAGCCGCCGGCGTGGGCACGGAAGCGAATGCGTCTTCTTTCAACGCGCGGGAGGCTCTCGCCGGGTTCCCTATCCGGGACGTAGGGGTGTGTGCCCAGGAACGGCACCCAGCGAGCGGCTGGCGAGTATACACGGACTCTCTCGCACACACTGCCTGCCACCTCTCGATGCACCCACGGGCAGGAGACACAGGCGGAATGACGGGGCCCAAGAACGGCATAGGCTGCGGCCTGCGGGGAAAAGAGGAGGCATACCGGCACTCATTGGACACTAGAGTCCACCCCAAGGGGGCTGTGCAAAGCTCCGACGGGTTATATGTGTCGTTGGGGGAAGCCGGGCCAGCAAGCAAACCTGCCACCCCGGACTTGCTGCTGCTGCTGCTACTCGCCGCCAACGGTCGACACAGCCTACTACTCCCCAGCAGAAACAACGCATGGAGCCCCCCCCCCAAGAGGCGGTCACGGCTGTTATCACGGCGATCACGGCTATCACGGCTATCACGGCTGTCCGGCGAGGACCCCGGGGACTCCGCGTCGGGGCAGACGCGGAGCCACCGCGCGGCCGACTCGACGCCCTACGTACGGCGTGGCCGTTCGAGGCCCAGGTCGGCCGAGGACGGGTCGTGTGGGCGGGAGAGGATAATCTCGGTGAGCTTCAATTCATCCAGGCAAAGAGGAATGGCGAGCTAGATAATCCGCGGGGAAAGTAGACCCCCCCATCCCAGCCGCCGGCCCATGGTGTGAAATCAAGTTTATATCCCCCCAAATCCCAGAACCAGCTCATTACATCGTGTGCTCTAGGGGCAATCCCGGGGGAGGAGACGCCGGGGGGTCGAACGCCACAGCTTCATCAAGACAGAAAGGTGCGTGGGTGTTTGGCTGTCGACACGCAATGGCAGCCGGCGCGAGGGAAAACGCCCCGTTTACTTCTGCATCATGAGCTGGACGAACTCGTTGTCTGCGGTCGACGGTCAGTCAGAGTCGTGCCGTACAGGCATCATCGCACAGGCACACGCGGGGCCGCGAGGGGGCGACTTACAGTCGATGCGGCCATCACCATCCTGGTCGGCCTCGCGAATCATCTCGTCGACTTCGTCGTCGGTGAGCTTCTCACCGATCGACGTCATGACGTGGCGGAGCTCGGCAGCCGAGATGAAGCCGTTGTTGTCACGGTCGAAGACCTGCAGGCGCGTCAGTGGGGGAGGCGCCGACGGCAAGGGCGGGGGGAGAGGCGCGGCGTCATCATACCTTGAAGGCTTCCCGGATCTCCTCCTCGGAGTCGGTGTCCTTCATCTTGCGGGCCATCATCGTCAGGAACTCTGGTGGCGGGCACGTCAGTCAAAACCCGGTTCGGCCTGGCCACGGCTGTAGCCTCGGGACCAGAGGTACCAGCGGCATGAGAGGTGCAGCGTACCGGGGAAGTCAATGGTGCCGTTGTTGTCGGCGTCCACCTCGTTGATCATATCCTGAAGCTCGGACTCGGACGGGTTCTGGCCAAGCGATCGCATGACGGTACCCAGCTCCTTGGTGGTGATTTGTCCTAGAAGGGGGCAGGCTTAGCATGGCTGGCCACGTAGCGTACATGTAGGCGTGTTCGTCTTCCTCGTCTCCGGGCCCTGCTCGCGAGGCTGATCAAGCATCTCGGGCGGCGTATGAGGTTGCGCAGGCAGCGGGGGAGGGGCGGGGAAGGGGCTTGAGACGAGAGTCGAAGGGGGGAAGGAGGGGGTGTGCAACTCACCATCGCCGTCCTTGTCCTGTACGCGGAGAGGTCAGCCGTCGTGGTTCGTCTTCGACGTTGTACGTCATCACGGGCGACCACGCGGCAGTATCGTAGGGTACTTGCGCGCGGGCGAGCCTGCTCGGGTAAGGAGTACGGGGTTTACCACTTACAAAGAGGGAGAATGCCTCCTTGAACTCGGAGACTTGCTCTTCGGTCAGAGAGTCGGCCTGGCGATACAGGTCAGTAATTGTCGGTGCCACGTGAGGTTCGCCCACGAGAGCAGCGATGGCGGCGGTGGCAACAGCAGCAGCAGCAGCAGCAGCAGCAAAGCACGACGGGGCCAAGCATCAAGCCCCTCTCGAAAACGGGCTGGCCGCGGGGTCTGTCTCGTGGGCGGACATCGAGGGCGCCAGGGCGGGAGAGGGGACGGTCAGGCTGGCTGGCCGTCGCGACGGGGCAAACACACCATTTTTGAAGCTGTGTGGAATGCGGAAGTCGGGTCGATGAAGGGAGTGTTGGTTGGTTGACTCGGAGGGGAGGAGAGCGAACGAGCGGCCGCTGGTCGGTATTGAATTTCAGGTTGTTGCCAAGGGCAAGGGGAGTTGGAGAGTGGGTTTGGCTGGACGGAGAGGTGGACAGAGTGGTGGTCCTTTTTCGCAGGCTGCCAAGGGTTAGGTCGCCAAGGGTTGGTCCTGTCCGGTCCCTCTTTGCGAGACGGCCGCCTTTTTTTGGTTTGACAACAGGCGACCGGGGAGGCGGGGGGGGGGGGGGCTTAAAGGAGAATGAAGAGAAAATGGGAGCTTCCAATGCTTCCGGCTACTCTCCCCTCTCAAAACTGGAGCAGGCGTCACCTCACTCGACAAAGGTTGTCGTCGGGTTCTCGTGTAGCTGAGGTATGGGACCTCATAGTGTCGCGCTCCTTTTCCCGCCGTCCCCCCTCCAAAGTCCTAGTCCGGGAAGGGGGGGGGAGAAGACTGTATTACTGCCCAGCCTCATACAACTATCATGGCATGGCGTGTATGCCTTTCTACGCCAGCCCCAGCTGGTTTGTTGCGTGGCATCAATTGAGACTGGCCTGGGCCCTCTCTTGCCATCCTTCTCTCTTCCCCTCCCCTTCTTTGGTTCTTTCTTGCAAGGTCGAATCCGGTTTCTGTCCGTAGGTTTGTCGTAGGGCTGCCTCTCCGACTCCCTCTCCTTCTTGCCCTTCTTGTCCCCCATCACTCCTTCCCCCTCCCTCTCTCTCTCTCCGTCTGCTGCTCCATTCATTTGTCTATCGGCTTGCGCCCCCTGCCCCTCCGTAAGGGACCTTGCCCCTCCTATCCCATGGCTTTCTGCCCACCCGTCTGTTGCCCCCTCGAGCGCTGGCTGGCAGCCGCCGCCGTTGTATTACGTGTGCTGTACTAGCCTCTAGGCCGAAAGGGACCAAGTGTCGTTGGGATCAATCCCTGTCGGGCCCAATCTGGGCTGAAACTCGTCGGTGCCAAGTCCCCTCATGCGAATGCATACTTCAGTCAATACATGCCGTATTCCCAGGCCGCCTCCCTAGCCAATAGATGTAGGTACACACACACACAGATATCGGGGTGTAGCAGCCTGAGGCAAATGGACCACCGGGCTGGAGGCGTGCACGGCTTAACCCGGTTTCCAATGTCCCTCTATCGCGCAAGTCGGACCTCCAAGCAAGCATCGCAGGCAATGCGTAACGTGGCAGACGTTTGGAAGCTGCTCTGGTAGGCGGGACTTGCAGATGGCCAGAGGAACGACGGGCAATGGGCATGGCCTACATGTAGGTACGTGACCTAAACGTGTGATGATGCGCAGCGCCGGACACAGGCGCCCCCAACCGGGCCTGTCACCATCGCTCAACGAACTGCTAGGTACATCATCTACTTACTACATAACCCTTAGGGTGCTCCATTATATCGCCTTGCACCTAGAAGGTAAGGCTGCGTCGCCGAGGTAGAAGCCTTGCATTAGGTACGGCATTCCTACATCGTAGGTACCTAGTTAACATGGATGCAGTTCTCAGGCATGCCCAGACCACAAGACGACGATGCACGGTGATCAGTACGTATGTATTCGTAGTATCGAGAGCCTTGATAACAAAAGTAAGAGGAGGTAGGTAGGCAGTACCTACCTCTACTACCTCGTAGCTGGAGCGGTAGTATGCAGCGGTCCATAGGTAGCACCTAAGCAAAAAAAACCCCCACTGTTCTGACCATCCGTCTGGCACTCCTCGATCCCCAATCCCCATTCCGTACCGGCCACTTTTAGTAGGTAGCATTCATTACCAGACCGACGGCCGGGCAACTGGAGAGCGCTACGTCAGCCAGCCAAGCCCAGCCTCACCCGTCGTCCATCGATCCTTGGAAGGTTCCTACTACTGTACAGATAGCACTCAGGTCCGTCCATCCATCCGTACCCGTACCAACCCGATCCAGGCATTTGCTGTGATGCACGCATGTGTCCACTATGTGCCGTAGCTTGTCACCATCGCGACCACCACCCTCCCTCCGCACGTAACCCGATCCCGACGACTTTCCCGGCGCACCACTCCCGAATCCATCCCGAGCTGTACTGACGGGCAAAGGGGCCCCCTCCCTTACCGGCGTCCGCCATGTGGCGAGACCGCACCAACTTGTACGCCGCGCTCCGTTCCCCTGCGCGCGAAACCGACGCCCGGCTTCGCCCTCGAGCCGCGAGCCTTGCCTTGCCCTGCTCTGCCCTGCCTGTCCCGTGCCGGCGCTGACGACGAGAGTCCCCCAGGTACATCTCCTACCGCCAGTCGTACGCCCATCACCCGGCCAAGAAAAGCCGCTATTCGGCCCCCGCCGGCAATGGCTTCTCCGACTTTGGGCGCGGCGGCGCGTCTAACCGCCCCGAGGACCAGGAGGGCCTCCTCGCGCTCGCCGACTACGACGACGGCGACGCCGTCATCGAGATGGACCTCCTACCTCCGCGGTGGGCCGACATATCCGACGAGGTCACCGACCAGCTCGCCGACATCGCGCGCAAGTCGCAGGCGCTCGAGCGCTTACACCAGAAGCACGTCCTGCCCGGCTTCAACGATGACGAGGCCAAACGCGCCGAGGAGGGCGAGATCGAGAAATTGACCCAGGCCATTACCCGCGGCTTCCACGGTTGCCACCGCTGCATCCAGCGCGTCGAGCAGATGGTGCGCGAAGGCACCATGACCAAGGCTGAGGAGACCATGGCCAAGAACATCCAGGTCAGCCTGGCCACGCGCGTGCAGGAGGCGAGCGCCAACTTTCGCAAGAAGCAGAGCGCGTACCTGAAGAGTAAGTCGCCGGCGGCCCCGGGGCAAACCGCTCGCTCCCCGACGGACGGGTGGCGCCGTCGAGACGCAATGGGTTTTTTTTGCTGACGGTGACTTTCGCTCCCCCGTCCAGAACTACGCGGCATGAACGGGCTCAGCGGCGCGTCGCCGGTCGAGCGGTCGTCGACGCCGCTGGGGTCCAACTACGCGGCCGACCCGTCGCTGCTCGAGTCGGACGCGGACCGGTCGTACTCACAGTCGGCGCTGCAGGCGACGACGCACCGGCAGCTGCTGCACAGCAACGACGCCGTCATCCTGCAGCGCGAGCGCGAGATTGAGGACATCGCGCAGGGCATCATCGAGCTCTCGGACCTGTTCCGCGACCTCCAGACCATGGTCATCGACCAGGGCACCATGCTCGACCGCATCGACTACAACGTCGAGCGCATGGCCACCGACGTCAAGGGCGCCGAAAAGGAGCTCGTCGTCGCTGCCGGCTACCAGAAAAAAACCACCAAGCGGAAGATTATCCTGCTCCTAATCCTAATCATCGCCGGCATGATCATACTGCTGGTGATTAAGCCGAAGAAGGCGAGCGGCGGCGGCGGCGATGGCGATGGCGGCGGTGGTGGTGGAAACGAAGGTTGATGTGTAGTATACCCCTGGGCGCTTCCCCCCGAACCACCATGATGACGAACGATTCGGCTGGCTCCATGACACACGACAACCTTGCGCCGGCAACTTGTACCATGTACTGTGTGCGTGTGTATCTGTTGTGTGAAATGCGTTTTTTTTTCCTTTCCAACCGTCCTGCCAAGCTGCGCCCGCTGGAAGCAAGCTTTGCGCAGTGACATGGCTAGCACCTGGGTGGGTTAGGACACGGCGATGGGTGCCCGGGATCTTTCATGTGAGCTATGCTGGCTCGTACCTTATCTGCGTGCTGGCAGTAGCCTGGGAATGTGTAGTGTGTAGATGTATGTACATTCCTCTCCGAAGAACTTACCCAGTCCCGGCAATGCCCGTATCCCGAGGCCTGCGGACCCCATGTACCCATCAGCAGGGCTCAACAGGTGACGAAACCCTATTCCTGCCTGTCCGCGGCCCCGGCATAGGTGGTATTTGGTGGTATGTCGAGGGGCCGGGGCTCGACCGAACACTGTCTTGGCTCGGTGCCATCCAACGCCGGGTCGGCGTCACTCCGAGCCTGCATCAGAAGCCGCCGGAATCGGCGTTGCCCTCGGCCTCTTAGAAATCCGGCCCACATCGGGCGGCAGAGAATACAGACGCCTCTTCTCGTAGTATGCGGCCTGGGGCAGCAGGGCGAGGTCCCGTAGGAGATGGTACACGGAATACGGCGCCGCGCCATCGTCCCGACCGGAGGCGGCGGCCCGGGCAACGCGTGCGTGACGTTGATCGTCCAGGACGGGTCCGAATTCATCGCGAAGGACCTGTCGGCGTGGGGATCGGGCCTACGATGACGGCGGTCAGTATATACGTTGATGTGGACACGTGACTCCATCCCGGAAAGAGTGTCTGTCTCACCGTCGTCGGGGAAAGTCGGAAAAGGGGCTGGAGAGACGGGAGACTCGCTTGCCCTCCTATCTTGCGCATGATCCCCGTCACCGCTGTGAGCTGCGGCGCGTGGACGCAAAAGTCGACGCACCCGGCTACCACATGGATCCAGATGGTGATGGCGTCGGCTGACACGGTACCCGGGAACATGATGTTAGTTGCATCCCTTGGCATAAAGGTGCCGGGTCTCGGGCAACAGCAATCATCGCAGGGTTCTCGCTCACCGCGTGGTGCCTGAACTCAATCGTTTTCTTCGTAGCGGGCCTCTCCATCAAGTGCTCAAAGTTATAGGCCGATCGGCAATGAGAACCGTATCCACTTCTATAGACACTCGCCAGGCCGTCGCACAGGTTGGCCAGCGTGTCCGCCTTCCACAGGCGCCCTACGCCGAAGACGTGCGCGCGCTGGTGTCCCTGCAGTGGCCGCGTCAGTATGGGAGAGTACCCTTAGAGACGACGATGGGGGGCAGATAGGAGACCTACTTTCCACTACTGCAAAAGCTCGTGGGCCATCATGGAGCGATTTGTGACCGGGTTCGGGAGATGGTTATCCTTGGGGTCGACCTGTAGTGCAGAGAGTCAGCTCATGCCCAGAAAGGGGAACATAATCATTGCTCCAGCGTATGCTGTGGCTGGAACTTGGGACATACCACGCAGCGGGAGCCGCGAGTGACCCGGGAGTACAAGGCCCGGCTGGCGGAAGTGCGACCTTAGCAGTTCACCACGTCCCGGACGAGACCCATCGACGTCGCGTGGTGGTAGAGGACGGGGCGATTTCACCTCGACGCCGACATAGTCGTATTGCTGGGCGCTGCTCTCGCCCACCGACGTGTCCGTGTCGGCGTTGCAGAGGCTGCCGTATTCCCATCCCATCGGCAGCTTCTTCGGGTCATGCCTCTTCAAATGGTCCCTGGCCATCAGCTCGGCTCTATCGATGCAGCCGTCCGTCTCGCCGTCACCCGAGTCGCTGATAGCATCGATATTATGACACCGCAGCAGGTGAGCGATCCTGTGGCGGAGAATGGGCTCAATTTCTTGGTCTTGATCCGAGTATCGCATTCGCTGTCCTGGATACTCTGGTTCAACGGGAAGCTCTAGATAGCCCGGGAGGGGCTCGGTAATGCATACGTCTTGTGTATCCTCAGGGCTAGGGTCGGGAGAGTTTCTGGGCAAGCATGCAACGAGAAACTCCAGCTCGATACCGAAGGTGAGCAGGGTCGAGCGATCACTATCCTGGGCATCCATAGTTGTCTCTCTATTCGTTAAGCCGCATACCAGCTGAGTTAAAGGCGTCGGTGTGCAACGGTAGCAAAAGCTCGGCGAATGTAGTGGCCAAGACGTTATAGGCGAGCCATTAATAATCAACCAATTTAAGAATAAATAGGCCCCTTGTGGTGCATGGCTGCCGTAGAACAGTGCCCCTGTCTTCGTTATTAACCGGCAGGGTATAGATCCACGAAAGTGACTGTTATAAGTGCTTTGTCCCTCGGAAGCGTCACAGTATAGATCAAATGTACACCAAGTACACATCAAGTATAGACCAAACCAATATACCAAGCATACAATCATGTAAGAGGCCACGGCGGTGCATCAATGTTATGAGGCTCTGTCAGGTCTTTGCGAATCAGATGTTGTTTCGCACCCCCGGCTGAATATCCTCAAGAATGGCGAGCAGTTCGTCAAACACCTTCTTTTGAACCCGTGCTCCCTCCGCACTCCGTACGAACCGGCTCGCGGGGTGGATCCGGCAGTCGGACATGTATGTGCCGTGCGTCTCCTCCGGAGCCGTGGCAGCCGCCAACAGTGCCCTTGAACCCATCTCAGCTGTACGGGCGAGCCACGCGAAGCCCAACTTGAGCACCCACAACAGAGCCCATGGAACATTCCGGAATATGTTAGAGTAGCACAGGCCCGGGTTCACTGTGTTGAGAATTACTTGCGGCTTAGTAGACGCCGTCAACTCGCCAGCGAGTTCACGCGCCAGGAACACCTGTAAGAGTTTCGTATCTCCGTACCGTGAGTACATGTCAGATGGCCCCCGGAGAGCGTCGAAAATGGACGGTGCATCGCGACAGCGAAATGCGGTAACTTCATGCGCGTTCGAGGATACGATGGTTAGATGAGGCGTGGTGTTGAGGCGCATGGCCGTCCGGCGAAGGGCGGGAAGCATCAAGAGGGCCATGAGAAACGTCGATATCACGTTGACGGTGACCTGCAGTTCGTAGCCTTCGGCCTCGGTGTGGGTGCTGCTCATGAGGCCGGCGTTCTCGAGGACGATGTCCAGCCGCTCAAGGGTGGCTGCACGGCGACAGAAATCCTGCACGCTCTCGAAAGAGGCGAGATCCAGTTGCCACACATCCACAACGCCGAGCCGCTCGGTCGAGGCCTCGATGTCGGCCTTGGCCGCGTTGCCCTTTTCAAGGCTGCGGCAGCCGAGAATGACCCTGGTTGCGTTCAGCCGTACAAAATGCCGGGACGCTTCGAGCCCCAGGCCGACATTGCCGCCGGTTACTATGACAACCTTCCCGGTGCAATCTGCTGTCGGGCGTGGCAAGGTTGTCCATTGAGATGTAATGAATTGCAGCGGCGAGCTGCAACTGTTCAGCTGGGTTCACTTTGACCTAATGCGCTCAGCGCTGGGAACCAGGGCTCACAATTCGAAGAAAGACATCATCGTGAAGGCTCAGCTGCGCTCTGGGCCGGACAGCGTGCTCGCAGAGCAGTACGGCAGACGAAGAGGAGAACGGAGGCCCACGTGCGGTGTATCTTGGTGCTATTTCCCGAGGCTGCTGGCCTCGTCCAATGAAGCTCACTATCGGAAACGGAAGCCAAAGCGATGCTTTTTCAAGTTGTGTGAGGCGTCAATGCGACTCCAGGACTGATGCCTGCGTGGGATGGTGCATTCGTTTTGGCTCCGCTCAGGGAGGGAGCCGTTTCATCAATAGAATCTAGATGGGGGGATTTGGGCGCACCCGCGTCACCGAATGCACCCACGTTGCGCTTTCCCCTGCCGCCGCCCGCTGCTCACTTGCAATCGCAAGTGCCTTCCCTGAGCTCTCACCCCTGCATCGTCATCTTTGTGAGAGGCACTCATCTGCATCGCCTCGTCTCTTTCCTTAACGACTCCCCTGGGCACCTCACCTCTATCTTGTCGGCCCTCGACGAGCCCGGGCTGCTCGCGGCCGCCGCCCGACGGAAACCCCAATTCCAGTCGCCTGGACGTCCCAAAGAGCGGAGGGCCCCGGGGCTGCCGCCGACATGATTCAACGTGCGCGCCACCCACGTTGTACGAAAAACGCCGGCTCGATCCGGATGAGCTAGCCCACCTCGGCCTTCGTCCCTCCCGCCTTCGCCCTATAACCCGCCGAGCGGGTGGAGACGTGTACCGGAAGACCAGCACATCCATTGGCTGCTGTCCAGATCGGATATTAGCCGCGAGAGCTGCCATCACCCCACGTTGCCCGAACACCCCAGAACCCCCTCCTTCTTGGGGACAACCGTGAGGAGGGATATGGCCCGGGGTGGGGAACAGACAGCCACCCGGTGAGTGCATAAAGACGACGCCCACGAGGCCGGAATGCCGACCTCAGCTCGAGAGAAACCACGCACCACCCTCATCCAGTCACCTGCATCGTGACATTCATTCAGCATGGGCCCCAAGTCCGGCCTCGTCCTCGGCTACGGCGAGGCTCACCCCTTTGCCAAGGTCGACATTTCGGACCGTGCCTCAGTCCAAGAGCTCTTGAAAACTTTGCTTGACCCTCTGGAGCCCTTCTTCTCGCCCTTGAAGTCCCGCGTCAGGTGTCCCGGTGCTACCGCCGTCCGGTTCGATCAGTCTGCCTCCGAGATCGAGGGTATTTGTCGTCCACTCTGGGGCCTGGCCTGTCTGCTTGCCGGCGATGGCGAGTACCACGGTACCGAGTGGTGGGTCCAGGGCCTCAAAGCCGGGACAGACCCCGAGAGCCCCGAGTACTGGGGCTACCCGCGAGACAACGATCAGAGAATGGTCGAGATGTGCCCGCTCGGTAAGTCCAACCCGGGGAGGACATACCAGGCAGCCGTCGACTGATCGCCGGACCTAGGATTCGCCTTGGCCGTGGCCCCCGTTTTTTGGCACAACCTGAACGACAAGGAACGTAAAAACGTCGAGACATGGCTCGGCAACTCCATCAACGAGAAGAAGTGAGTACCCCCTGGGTTTGCCCGCCCAACAGCCACGGCTGACGTGGCGAAGCATGCCCAACACCAACTGGCTGTGGTTCCGCGTCTTCGCCAACCTCGGTCTGAAGAAAAACGGGGGCAAGTACTCCCAGGAGCGACTCGATAGTGATATCAAGCACCTCGACACCTTCTATCGGGGCGAAGGTTGGTCCAATGACGGGCCTGAGGGCATTCACCGTAAGCCCACTCTACCCACCAGAAGATGAAAGAAGCTCACCCATGGCGACACAGAGATGGACTATTACTCCTCAAGCTTTGCCATCCACTTCCTGCAGCTTCTGTACGCCAAGCTGGCCGGCGACGAAGAGCCCGAGCGAGCTGAGGAGTTCAAGAAACGGGCCCAGATGGCCGCCCTTGATCTGGTGCACTATTTTGACGATGAAGGTATTACTACGCGGGCTAGCCAGTATTTCCAATGTATGACTAACTGCTTTGACCAGGCCGGGCGATCCCTTTCGGTCGAAGCGTTGGTTACCGCTTCGCAATGGTCGCATTCTGGGGCGCGTTGGCGTACGCCGATGTCGAGTTGCCGGCGCCCCTGACCTGGGGTACGGTCAAGGGCATGGTCCTCCGGCACTTGCGGTGGTGGCAGAAGCAGCCAGACATGTGGTCCTCGAGCGGCACGCTGACAATTGGGTACACATACCCGAATATGTATGTAAGTAACTGGCCAATCATACTGCCGGGATACCGAATGTCGCTAATCGAGTTCTAGCTGGCTGAAAATTACAACAGCCCGGGGAGTCCGGTAAGAACTGTCGACCAACGTTATCACCAAACCTGGTCCTTGGACTGACCGAGAAACTCCAACAGTACTGGGCCTGTCTCGCATTCATCTGCCTGGCCGTTCCTCCTGAGCACCCCTTCTGGACCGAGGAGGAAGGATCCGCGTGGGGGTCGCTCCCCCCGGTGAAGGCACTGAAGCATCCGGGGCACATCATGAGGTATGCCTGGCTGGTATCGGGCACTTGAGTCGCCATGCTGATAAGTTTACGCCAGCAACGTCGGCGGTCATTGTATGCTCCTATCGTCGGGTCAGGCTTGCGGGTATCCGATGAAAGGCACACATGCCAAGTACGGCAGCTTTGCGTATAGCAGCGCTTACGGGTACTCGGTGCCTACGGGTTTGTTCACGCTGGAACAGTACGCGCTGGCGTCACAACTGGGCCTCTCAGACGACGGTGGCGAGTACTGGAAGACGCGCAGAAAGTCCGAGTACGCCGGCGTCGAGACCCGCGACGGGGGTCCGGTCCTGGTCTCAGTGTGGAAGCCGTTTAGCGACGTGACGGTCCGGACGACGCTCGTGCCGCCCGCCCCCGAAACTCCGAACTGGCACCTCCGGGCGCACCGAATCGAGGCGGGCCGCGAAGTCATGACGGCCGACGGCGCCTTTGCCATCGCCAACGAAAGGGCCGCCGACGGGCGCAGCCTCGACCCGTACAACGTGACGCAGTGCGAGGGCACCTTCCCCCGTATCATCGGCAACTACGACCTCAGCACGCCCGAAGGCTGGTCGACGGGGCGGGAGGGCGCCTTTGCCGTGTCCAAGGGCGCTGTTGGGATCCGTGCCCTCGAGACCCAGGTCGACCGCAGTGCCAACCTGGTAAACGCGGACCCCAACTCCAACATTGTCGAGAGCCGGACCGTCATTCCCACCCTGCAGCACACCATCAAGCTGGGTGAGGTAGTCTGGTACGTCTCAGCCATTTACGCAAAGCCCTCCGGCCAGGGTGTTGCCCCGCAGAGCTACCTGGATGGATGGGAGAAGACGCCCAAGCTGCCAGGATGGCTTAAGGAGGAGATCTCGGCTTAGAGCGGATGGCGAGGACGTGGGTCGCCTACACTACGCGACTGTGGATTTCCTAACGTGCACACCCAACAAGCCCCGGTGGCACATTGTCCCATGTCGGTGGAATCGGAAAGTGCTGATGTACCGGTCAGCGCTAGAGTCGGGCCCCTTCGATGCCGAGGTGTGTACACGAACGCAGATGGAGACATTCACGTGATGCGGTTGGTGACAGCCGCTTCGCAACAAGTCAAGTGCACTTGCGCGTCGCAGTGTGGCGGCATCGTTCCCAACAAGCCGACAGATCTTCCGCCTGTAGAATTGCAAAGTGTGGATGACGGGCGCACACCGAATGCAATGCAAGGGGCAGGTAGCAGTGTAAGATGCAGCCACCAAATTACTTGTTCAACCTCAAGCCGACTCGAGCTCCAAGGCGGGTGCGTGGGTGGACTATACACCGCCCTGAGGTACCTATCTGTACACATCCGTGTCACGGGGGCGCTTCGCTACGGCGGAGAGAGGGAGTTGAGAGGCTGGATTAAGATTCCGCGCCACCCACCAAGGATTCCGATGCAGGACGGGGTGCGTAAATTTTCCGCTTTTCTACCACATTCCGTGATCACTGCGACTGGAATGTACTAACCAATACAACATGACCGCATCGACCCAGGCGGACGGGCATTAGCCGACCAGACCCTCGAAAACGGATGCCCGTCACGCCCGCCGCCCCCTGATGAAGTGGCAGTCCGCCTACGACCTGCGTCTGGCGCAGGGACGCGTTTCCCGCCGCGATCTGCTGCCTGCCGGGCCATTGTCCGGTTGCCTATGCAGGGCTGGCTGGTCACGCTTTTGTTTCCTTTCCCCTCCCCCCATCCCCACCAGTCGGCCTTTGGGAGGACCCCGTTGGGAGACGATATGTACGTCCCAAAAGCAGACATGGCAGCTCACTGGTCACGTACCAGACGCGCCCCCCGAACGGAGCTGGGGCCGGCCGACGGGACCTGGGCCAGAGAGTGTCGAAGCGAGTGCGACGCTGCCTGCCCGAAATAGTAGTGAAAGTAGATATTGCGCCGACGACATGCTTCCTCTCCCCAAAAAGGAGACCCGCCGACCACCCCGCACCCCAGGAGCAGGACGCCCGCAGGCAGTAAGTACCCGACTCTTCTCTCACGCGCACACCATGTACAGAGCCCGGCGTCAAATCCACTTCCTCGCTTGCGCCTGCAGGCCGGTTTGCCCATCATGAATCAGCAACATGGCCGGACCCTTGCTGCCGGCGGGCATGAGACTGGGTTTCTGCCTGGACAGTCCGAAACGTCGGATTGGATACATACCGTCATGAACCCCATTGGGGATCCTGCTCCCCCCCCAGTTGCCGATCTCGCTTCTGGCGATGGGCTCGCCAAGGGGGGGCCGACGGAAGCCGGCAGGTGCTTTTGTCGATACAACAAATCACTGTCTACCGAGTGCGGATGTCGCAAGTTAGCCAAGCGGGCCAGTTGATTCTAACCCGGAAGGCATGTTTTAGTCTACCGACCCTGCGGAGCCTACATTCCAACGCTCCTACTAGGGTGGCTTGCCAGTAGCATTCCAGTGACGGTCAGGGGGGTTCCCTACTGATGGGCAGATGCGGCTCTAGAGGGGTCCAAGCCACACGCATCATACTTTGCCCACGGCGCTCACGGGTGGACGAGCGGTGGGAACGTATGTGAAGTCGGCCCGACCAAGCCGGGTGCCTGTGGACACGGACCGTGCTTTTGTAACTTTTTGCATTTTGACGATATCCTACACTCCACGTCGAAGCCCATGTGTAGAGGCGTTGATTCGTTTGTCGAAGTTGTCTTCCCACCACCTAGTCTACGTAGTATTGCTGCCGACGTCTCCCCTTTTTATTTTTGGCATTTGCGATCTGGCCTGCTAGAATAATTGGCGTGCGCTTGCGAACCGGAACCCCGGGGCGCCCGAACTGCTCTCGGATGACAACGCTGGAACTAGGCTACATGGGTCTATGCCCGTGCCACGGATCGTTGCTGCCGGGGCGCCGTAACTCCAACCCATCACCTACGAGAACTCAGCAAGGAAGGTCGCGAGCTTTTGGGCGGCCTCCTCAGAAATAGCGTTGTAGTTGCTGGCCCGGATACCTCCGACGCTGCGGTGGCCCTTGAGGCCTTCAAGCCCGCGGCTCTTGGCTTCCTCGAGGAAGCGCTTCTCTGCTGCGTCGACGTTGTCGCCCTATCGTCTCGTCAGAAGCTTACCTCACACCAGGTTTCTATGGGCAACCTACCGCAGTGACACGGAAGCAAATGTTCATCCTGGACCGGTATGGCTTGCTGGGCACGATCTTGTAGACCTCGGGCCGCTTTTCCAAAGCCTGTTCATAGTCAAAAGTCAGCGTAGATCAGCAGACGCCAACACATACCAGCGGGCAACACGAAACGACGCCAAGGACCAGAGTTGGCCCGCGGCGGGGGAGGCGGAGGCCTGCGTACATCATAGATAAGCTGAGCCTTCTTGTTGGCCACTGCTTCTTGGCCATTAATCTTGTCCGGGTACGTGGCAAGGAGCTTTTTGAGCACCAGGCCAGCCACGTACAAGTCGAAGATGCTCAGCGTGTTGTACAGGCTGTCGTTCTTCGCAATCGTCTCGTAGGAGAGGACGATGGGACCAATGGGCAGGCCAAGCTTTCGCATCAGCGCCGGTGAGGGCTGGGGGCAGGCCGGCGGCAACAGGTCCTTCTTCACGATGACCACGGTGATACCGGTGGAGCCCACGTTCTTCTGGGCGCCGAAGAAAATGAGGGAAAAATTCTTGACAGGGATCCTTCTCGACAGGATGTTTGACGACATGTCGGCTACCACAACGGGCCCGGTCCCATCGGCCTGAGGGGCCAGGCTCGCGGGGAAAGCTGGGAATTCGACACCGTCCACGGTCTCGTTATCGCAGTAGTACACCATGGCAGGGTTCTTGGAAAGTTCCCAAGTGTTTTCATCCGGGATCATGCCGAATTTGCCGCCGTTTATTTTGCGGGCGTCAGCGGCCAGGTTGACATGGTCGGGTCCAAGTAGCCGGCATGCTTCTTGGTACGCTTTGAGCGACCAGCTGCCCGTGACCAGGTAATCGACCTTCAGCTCCTCATCAACCTGCTTCCGCAGGATCTCGTGCACTTGGGCCTCATCACCCCCCACCTGCTGTGCGGCGGCCTGCTGCTTCCTCGTTACCCAAGCCCCCACGAGGTTGTAGACAGTAGCGGAGAACTCGCCACTACCCCCTCCCTGCATGAAAAGCACCTCATAGTCGTCGGGAACGTCCAGGAAGCTAGCGAGATCCGCCTTGGCCTCGGTGAGGATCTTAGTGGCGATGGCAGAACGATGCGAGTGTTCCGCAATGCCCAGACCGGTGCCTTGAAAGCCTGTCAGTGCCAGTGCCAGTGGTAGGGAGGATAGGGCAACGGATGAGCGGGCAGGAGCATGCAGTGAACTGTGGAACGCCGATTGGCGAATTGCTGGGTTAGGAACCTGATACAACTACGTACCCTGGAAGTCGACGAGCGCCTGGCTAGCCTTCTCCAGCACGTCGGTCGGCAAGGCCGCTGGGCCAGCGCCAAAATAGGCAATGTCTTCTCGGGAAGGCATGGTACACTTCAAGAAGGGAGCGGTGTGTGTTTGCAAGCAATGACAAAGCTACCGACAGGTACCTTTCGAGCTGGTTATGGCGATCGTCAGAAGTCTGGCTGTGCCGCGGTGCGGGGGTACATTAGACCTACTAAGTTAGCTTCTCCCAGGAGGCCGCAGCGGAGAGCGCAGAAGAGGATGCAATAGGTCGACCGCGGTAGAGGAATAGCAGTGATCTACTTGCTGGAACGCGTAGGCGACTGGGCTGTCTGGTTGATGCCAAGGCAATCGGATTTGGAACCGAGCCTATGGGGATCGACGACGAGGGGAGGCAGACTGGCCTTCGAGACTCGTATACAATCCCAACCCGATGTATCCCGGGGGCTGGGCGTCCACGTCGGATGGGGAGAGCGGGTGGGCTGAAGCGGGGGTGTTGCTTTTTGGGGGAGGGGATTCGGCAGTTGTCCTGGCGAGTCGAGGCGAGGGTGGCAGAGAGGGAGAAGAAACGACGACGGCAAGCCCCGTAGCGATCGGGATCAGACGGGATGGAGGAGAACAAGAGACGGGCGCGGGCTTGGGTCCAAGACGATCTGACCGACCTGGAGGGAAAGATTGCGCGGTCTACGTGGTTCGGCGTTTATAATTAGGTGTCGACAGTGGGAAGAACGAGTCATCCATTCCAGCTTCCCGGCCCGCGTGTGGAAGATTTGGATGTTTGGAGGACCCAGCTGCCCCTCTTTCCCCGACTTCGGATGACGGCCGTCGCACGGTACCTTAGTTGCAGTAGCTACCCGGCCAAACGGCGAATTGAGTGTCAACGAGCCGGGATGCCCTTTGTTACAGGGCATCATCCATGTACACCCGCCATGTCAGTTCGCGGCAGGTTGGTGATAGTGCTGCTAACGTTGGTGCGCATCCATGTTCCCTAGGAGGGCTTAGAACGTTCCGGCTCCCAGTACCTACAGTAGCTGGCAGCCCTGGCGTAATTGCGTACGACTCGAGGCGCAGCTACCCCAGACTCTGCGAGCTCTGCCCGTGGCCACGAAACGGCACCGCCGGGCGCCATGCGGGCGTCCCCCCCCCGGCAAAACGGCATGCCATAAATTCATCTCGACCCCATACCTATCGCGGCCGGGGTGACATCATTGCAGAGGACCTAAGGTACCTGGCTGGGGAGATGGAGGAGCGAGCATGGAGAGGGAAAAGAGCGGGTGGGAGAACGCGAGCGCGCCGCCCTACCGCTACCTGCCAGGGAAGGCACGAGACGAGAAAGCACAAACTTAGCTGGATTTCGCAGCGTGGTAAGGTCATCCTAGTATGAGCGGGAGATAAGGGAGGAGGTACTCTTTTTTGCCCACCTCATGCTGACATAATAGGTACGTACTTGCTTTGCGAAGATTCGCAAGGCACCAGGGCCCAAAATGTCCAACCAGGTGGAAACGGCATCCACGAGACGCACCACCCACATATCCATCGGGCATCTATCCATCTCATGTACTCCCCGTATGCACACCTCCCTCCCACCTTCCTCCGCGCACGAATAAGGTTCACTGCCTCCTCTTTCTTGACCGAGCCAAGTACGTACCTACTCATCTACCCTCCCAAGGTAGGTAGGCAAGGCACCAGAAAGGCATGCCTGATGTTGATCACAAATTGGGCATATCCCGCGGAACACTCCCCGCCGTCGTTGCATCCCGAGGTCCTGACAGGGCGATACATCCCTCCTGTGACGCACCAACGCTACCTGCACCCGCGGCCAGTACTTGAAGCACCCGGCCGCCCAGGTACACCTATGTACTTGCCTCCGTACCTATCGAGGTGGCCCCTCGCGGTAGAAATCTATGGATGACGGGTGCTGGGCCCCTCAGCAAGCTGTGGATGGCCATGCGAGTAAGCAGCACGCTGGAACTCTCAGCGTCGTACTGCAGAGGAGGTGACCGCCCGTCACGTTCGGCGCCGGCGGCGCCGGCAATCCAAACAAATTCGGATCCAGTCCGGTCAAGGACGGAGGGATGGCCCTGGGACACCATCCTGGCAAGCTGAGCGCCGGCCCTAAGGGGCTCAGAAATCATGCCACTTCCTTTCCGCTGCGTTCGAGTAGCCCTGGCGAGCCCTGGTAGCCTCGCATAGGCCGCGGGAGACGATGCTCACAGGGGTATAGTCGCTCCCAGCCGTTCACCTTGCGGCCCACCAGCCTCTAGCTGACGGCATGGACAAGTTGAACGCTTCAGCCGACCTTATCGTCGCCGGGTTCTAGAATCCGTCAAGGACCCCCCCCCCCCCCCCCCCCCCCCTTGGGGCCGTGGGCAGCGAGGGCCCCAAAGTTGCAACTGCCGGGGCCGAGGGGGCACACGTACTCCATACGAACGACCTTGTTAGATGAGGTGGCAACCCCAAAAGGCCCGAACGGGTAATTTTGGGAGAGAGAAGCAGAGAGATGGCCTCGCCTCATAAATACAAGAGGCCTGCTCGGTACCGTACATACATACATATATAGCATCTCGCTCTTGATGTTCCATTGCGACCTTCTCTCCCCCTCCCCTTTCCACGCCGCCCTACTTCGCCCGTCGTATTGGTAACGCCTGCCAGGCCCGGCCTCGACGTTAACAGATGCCACTTGGCTTGCGCCGTCCGACCCTCCGAGCCGCCCTTCCTTCCGAAACGATTCAGCATCCTTGATCGGATTCCCGCATAATCAGAGAATACAAGTTTTGCCGAATTAGTCGCTGGGCAATCGTGGCGGTTGAAGCTGAGGTTGAAGTTCTGGTGGTGGTTGTGGTGTTATTGGTGGTGGTGGTTTCGGTGCTGCTGCTGCTGCTTGCTGCTGCTCCCTTCTCGGTGTTGACGCTGCTTGCTGTAATGCAGCCCAAGTGCCGAACCGTTCTCAATTGCCGGCGGCTGCAAAGCAAAAAGAAATGTCCGAGAGGAAGAGCGAGGCCGGCCCAGCTCGTCACTCCCATTCCGCGCCTGCGGCAGCTTCTTTCCGTACGTCATTCCCTCGGTATCCTCCTAAACCTCTTCACCCTGGGCTCTCCGGCGTCGTTTTACCGTTCCTCCTCATCGTCGTCAAGTCCACCTCGTTGCGCGTCCCCACTCGACCGACAGCCGCACGGGCAGACAGGCGACCTGCCGAGCTGAGCCGCGTCAATCGCAGACTAGATTGAATAATCCTCGCCCCGTACCAGCAGCCAGCTGTTGGAACGCTTCTTTTGTGTAGCTCTTGGTGCTTCTGCCACTGCTTCTGCCGCCCCCTCTTTGCCCCTACAGCTCGCCGTTGCTTCTGTCGCCGTCGCTGTCGCCGCCGCCGTTGCCGCTGCTGTGCCACCAGCCACTGTTTGCATGCGCCGATTACACGCGATAGCCCACGACTAATGCCTAGTGCACCTGTAGCCACCCACAACTCGCCGCGTACATGGTTTCTGACCTCGTCTTTGACGCCCTTGTCTGTCCGATTGATCCGCCAACTACTCACTCACGGGGACTACGTCGTCGCGTGTCTGCCGCCGCACGAGGTCGAGCACGACGCTCGCAGCGCCGAGTTCCGTGAGCTGATACAGGAGTGCAAGAGCAACCGCAAGGACCGGGAGGGATGGAAGGACCGCATGCGCAGCATCCGCTGCGATGGCCGCATCATGGGCCAGTGCGGCGCCGCCATCGCCGAGGCCAGCGAGGCATTTGGCCGTATAGACATATTGCTTTGTTGCACATCTGAAGGTGAGCTCTAGGCGACACCGACGCCGCGACGGCGAGGCGCTGCCCATCTGTTTCTCACGCCATGAATAGCTGTCGTAGGCACGGTCGAGGAGCTGTCCACGTCGCCCGCGACGCAGAACCTGGTGCGCGACCAGTTCGACACCATCTTTTTTTCCCAGGTCAATTTCATCAAGGCCGCCCTGCCGCTGTTTCGCGCCCAGCACACTGGCCACATCATGATCCTCACGAGCATCGGTGGCCACATTGGCACCCCTGGCATGCCCATCTACACAGCAGCCACATGGGCGTTGGAGGGTTTCTGCGATTCACTGGCCTATGAGATTGCGCCTTTCAACATCAAGGTCACCGTGGTACAGCCACACATGGAGGTGCAGTCGCTGACGAACAGCGTGGTCTTTGCCCCGCAGCTACCACAGTATGATGGCGACATCAACCCGGCGCCGAGCGTCCGGGACATGCTGAGTCACGTCCTTAACCTTAACGCCGAGACGGCGGTGGAGCCCTCGGAGACGGAAATTATCCAGCGCTACCCGAAATTGCCGAACGCGTCCGTCGACCGGCTCGTTGGGGAGACCATCCTGGCCTTGACAGCCATTGGGGGGCACGAGAATCCACCGGCGCGCCACATTGTGGGCTTCGAGGGCGCCGAGGCCGTGAAAGAGAAGCTCAAGACGGTTACGGAGGAGCTGGAGGACTTTGTCGAGGCCAGCGTCTCGGTGGACATTTTCGAGACGGAGCTGAAGACCGAGGCGAGGCAGGGCAAAGGCAAGGCGCCCGCGACAGGTGAGACAGCCGGTTCCAGCTCTACAGGGAATTGACGGCTCCGAGACCAGGGGCCGTGGCTGTCGACTGTCGGTTGCCGGTTGCCGTCAGGCCATGGCCATGGCCATACTGCTGTTTGCAGCTGGAACCCAGGGGGGGCGGCATTTACGAGCGACGTGAATCTTTTCGGCATATCTATAGATACCATCTGCCACTGTCATAGGATACCCAAGATCTGCTACTTTCTACGGCCAGCTCTGGACTCCGTAGCCCGTGTGGAGGGATGGGGCGCCTAAGTTGGCCACGCCGGCGCAGTTTTCTTGTCAAGCAAGCCTCATGCGCCATACATTGTACAAGGCGCCTCGTCCGTCGGCGCACACTCGTCAAGTACATACTTTACATACGCGGGCCTTCGTTAACGGAAGAAGCCGGGAAGAGCTGGCGGGGGTCTCGGGTTGCCGGTGCGTAGAAGCTCAAGAGAATCTCGAAGGGACCCGGGCCGGATACTTACGTGAAAACAACACGAGCCGTGGACGGGACGACCCATCCGTCCATCATCCATGTCATGATTCCAGGACCCTGATTAAGGTAAGCACGTACATCGTACTTAGCGAAGAGCTTGGACCAGGACCGAGAAACACAATTGCCGATTGGCTGCGCCTGCAGCCGGACTGCAAGGCTTCCCCCTAAGGAAAAAGGAAAGAGCTACACGGCACGCAGCAGCTCTACGCGGCTGGTCAGGTACTCTCCGATCCGTACCTCTCCAGATGCAGCATAGCCTAGCGTCACGGGCTCCCGTGCGAACTACTATCCTCCCCCAACGGCTGCCATTCCGTGTGTACGCAAAGAAGTACACACGTGTGCCGTACGAAGATTCGTCTCAACACCACGATCCGCACCCGTGACCGCCATCGCCCCATCGCCCCGGCCCGACCGACGACGACGTCTGAGACGGCCCGCCGGCCCATGAACGCGAGTCTCGGCCACGGCTCGTGCTGACCGCCTGCGCCCTGCTATCCCATGTTCGCGCGCGCCATGCATGTAGTCGCCTTATGACGCCCACAGCCATTGCGTAGCCTTACGATTCTCTACACCCCCATGACAGCATGGGCCTGGACGCCCTGGTGCCCATCGCCCCGGCGAGGGTGCGCGCTCTAGTGCTGCCCGTCGGCCAGATCAAGCAGGACCGCTTTCTCTCCTTTGTCGACCGCCTTCGCCAGGAGCATGTCTGCCACCTTCGCGACATCAGCGCCGATAGCCGGCCTAACCGAAGTCAGTCGCGTCGCCTTGTCACCACCAGCTTGGTCCGCAGGAGACTAACGCCGCGTGCCCTGCAGACAAGTTCTCGCCCCTGGCCTTCCCCGACGGAGCCCTCCTCTACGACCTCGTCACCTACGTGCCGCCCCCTTCGCACCTCGCCCTGTCCCCCTTCGACCTCTACCGCGAGCCCTTCACCGTCATCGCCATCGCCGATGGCGCCGAGCTCGAGAATGCCGCCTTCAGCAAGCGGCAGTCGGTCAATGGCCACGCCCCGACCGTGACTGAGAGCAACATCCGCTCACTGTACCAAGAGTTGGAGGACGTGCGGGACTCGCACGGCCAAGCCCTCACCCACCAGGTCATTATCTTCGACTACGAACCCGCGCCCGACTGCGAAATCCATATACCCGAAGGCATCAAGACGGTGCCCCCCGAGGACAAGTCGGTCGTTACCACCATCAAGACCATCATGTGCGACATCTCGTCGCTGCTGCTCGGCGAGATGACCGAGCTGGCCAAGTCCTTTGAGGGCAAGACGGCCATTGAAACGCCGGGCCATGCGCCGGGATCCGCCAATGGCCAGCCCTGGGCTACCGACGACAACCCCATGTCGCGGCGCAATTCGCAGTTCGCGCTCCCCTCCATCACGCGATCTGTGTCCTCGAGCGGGGCTCTGGATAAGAACCAGTCGCGCATGTCCATGCCCGTTCCCTCCAAGGGGCTGCCTTTTGGCTCGGGCAGTCCAACGCCCACCGGCCGCCCGGCGACCTCTGCGCGTAGCGGCCTGTCCAGCCCGCCGACCAACTTTGATGACGCGGCCAACGGCGAATCGGGCAGCCCCGAACGCGCGCGGCCAGGTACGTCGGAGGGCGTCAAAACGGTAAAAGAAAGTCGCTTCTCCATCCAGGGCTTCGGGCCCGGTGGTGCCAGTGAGAGGTGGCGCAACAAGGGAAAGGGGCGCGTCCTGATCGTGGTCGGCTCCATGTACTTGCAAGCCGGTCGCTGGACAGACGCGCTCAAGGAGTTGATCGAGGGAACCTCGGTCGCCAAGTCCCTCAATGACCACATCTGGCACGGAAAGGGCCTTGAGCTGGTCACCATTTGCTTGTTTCTCCTTGGCTGGGCGGGCATTGAGTTTCAGGTGCCTTCGGTTTGTTGGTCGGCCGAGAAGTCGAACAAATCGGCCGATACTGAGGACGTCGACCCAAAACAACCCGCCGGCCTGCGTCATCTCCAGAGTCTCCTCCCAGAGTTATCTGAGAGAATCATCGGGCTATACTCCCGCGTTTCCGGTGAACAACTGCCCCCGTTCCCGCTGTCCGAGACAATTATTAGGCTGTGTAGTATACTCTCGGCCATGAACGCTTGCGACGGCAAACTGGACCAGAGGTGTCTGGAAATGATTGTTCTTGGAAAGCTCCCCCCCACGCCGTTGACGACGTCTCCCAAGCCCCTCGTCACGCCGTCGCGCATCTACATTACCAATCTGCTCTTCAAAGCTTTCCCTTCCACGACACCAGAAATGCTGACCACAGTGGACCGGGCTATTATCCTCAGCGGTATTTCGGCGGTACTGGGGACTGTTGGCTACCACAGGAAAAAGGTCATGGTGATCCGAGAGCTGGTCTCGGTGCTCATCGGCGGCTTGGTTGAGGCGCGTACGCGGGGTGCCGCCGAGGTTGGTATACATCCCGCAGCGGGCCTGGTGGCACTCGATGCGGTCAACGGACATAACAACGGGGCCGGTGCTCTCGAGCTCGGCGAGGGAGACATTGAGTACGGCATCGATGCCTTCCTGGGTCTCCTATGTCAGACCTACGGGGCTGTGGGCTTCAACGGTGCCGACCCGATCCCTGCGACGGCCAAGGAGGCCGGCTTCGACGACAGTGATACTGGCGTCATCGCCCGGATCCAGCGCCAATCTAAGGCTAGGAGTTTTGGCATGCAAAAAATCAAGCTCAACATCCTCCGGGCCGGCATCAACTTCTCGGAGGCCCTCCCGGACTTCCATGGCGTACTCAGGTTTTCAAGTGACCTGCTGCGCACTGCCGGAAGCGGTGTTGCTCCCGGGCCGCGGCGCGAGGATGCCGCCCCCAGTATTTCGCGCGACGAGCAGCTTCGCTTAGCTACCAACATATCTAAGACGTCGAGTCTCGCTGGGCGACTGGGCATCGGGCACATTGCAGCGGAGTATTGGGACGAGTTCTTGATACGCGGCATCACTCTGGACCCGCTGCCCGCGCCGCGAGCACCGGTGCCACACGCCAAAAGTGTGCTTCCGGGTGCGAACGCGGTGCGCACATCGCAGGATGTCAACCCATTCATCTATAATCCGTTTGTGCGGGCGCCCAACAAGGCCGTCATCGAACGGACGCTTGTCAGCGACGAGGCAGCCGTCTTCCGGGTCACCCTCCAGAACCCCTACGAGATGGATCTCGACATCGAGAGCATTAGGCTGGATACGGAAGGGGCAGCTTTTGAGTCGGCTGTTGAGAGCACCGTCATCGGCCCCTATCGAACACAAATTCTAAAGGTCGGAGGTACACCCAAGGAGGCCGGCGCTTTGAAGGTGACGGGTGCCGTGGTGAAAGTCCGAGGCTGCCGCGAGCGGAGGTTTCCCGTGTTCCCCCAGCCATGGGCGGCGGACACAGAACTCAAAATCAAGGGAATCGGTCTATCGTCGCTCGAGAAGAACAAAACGCTGCCGGATCCGGGGCCGCCGTTGAAGCCAGAAAGTATCAGCTTGAACGCTATCTCGGCGCAGCCGCTACTGATCGTCAAGTCTACGTCGCTTGCCCAGTCCGCTGTGATGGTGTTGGAGGGCGAACGACAGGTCTTTTCCGTCACATTACAGAACCTTTCAACTGATACTCCAGCCGATCTCCTCCTTTTCTCCTTCCAAGACTCCACCCAGGGCCCGGTACACACGGCAATTACCAACCGCGACGCGACAGCGGCCGAGTTATACGAGTGCGAGTTGATCTTGGCTAAAAGACAGGCTCTCCGTCACCGCAAGGTTGATGACGCCGAGCGATACATTCCACCTGGTGGCACAAAGACATTCGAGTTCGAGATTCTGGGCAAGCCGGGGCTGACCAGCGGCACCATTCAAGTTGATTACGCCCATCTGGGTGTGCCACAGGACGAGATCGAGGCCCAGTTCTACACACGTCAAGTCTGCCTGGAGCTGGCCGTGACGGTCAATGCCAGCGTGGAACTTGCCCGTCTGGATATCTTACCCATCCAGGGTGAAGTGCCGAAACCGCTTTGGAACCGGCTGGGGGCACCTGCATCCGAGTCTGACCCCATCTCGGATCCCGACTCTGTGCTGGATTCAGAGAAGTACTGCCTCCTAGTGCTGGACTTTCGGAATGCGTGGCCGAGGGACATGCTTGTGCATCTCGAAGGCGAAGGTGGCTTCAGGATCGAGGAGCACATTCTGCCGGGGAATACGAACCGAGTGGTATTCCCCGTGCCTCGGGTCTACTTGGAAGACCCGCACGCCAGCATTCCGGCGCTCAACCCGTCGCGGCAGCGGCAGTTTGTGGTAAGTACCAGCAAGATTACGCCCGAGACGGAGCGTGCCAACCGCGAATCCTTCTGGTTCCGGGAAAAGATCCTCGAATCGCTTAAGGGCGGCTGGAAAACCCTTTCCGGGCCTCGCAAGGAAGGCTATATCGAGCTCCGCGGCATTCGTCTGTCGCCCCGCATGATCGATGCCGTCAAGATAGACGAGGTTGGCATTGACATATCGGTTACGTCGCCCGGTTCGCCCGCTGCGCCTGCCTCGCCGAGCCATGATAGCACCGTCTATGTCAATAATTTTCTACAAGTCAAGGTGCGGCTTACGAACCGCACGACGCAGCCCATCTACCCGACTCTCCGGCTTATGCCTGCGCTCTGTCACCGGCCACTGAATGTTGCGCTTGACTACACGCGCAAAATAGCGTGGAATGGCACATTACAACAGTTTCTTCCGCTCTTGGATGCGCATGCTACTGCCGAGTTGTCCTTGGGGGTGACGGCGCTCTGCCGAGGAGAGTTTGAGATGATGGCCAGCGTCGAGGAAACGAGGCTATGGACCTCGCCCGACGAGGATGAGGCCGAGAGGAAGAAGAAGGAGGGGGATAGACAGAGGTCCGATACCCAAATCATGATGGATGCCTTGCTTGGGGCCAAGGAGAGACGGATATGGCATTCGAGGCACCGTTACCTGGTACGCGTGCTGGACTGCGAGGATGACGACTGAGTCGATGCTTCCAGGGCACCGACTGCGGGACACCGGATGATGCCTCGTTGCCGTGCCGATGTGTACAGTACCCAGGTAGTGGAGCGGTACTGGGTCTTCAGAGGCCGCTCCAAGTGATGCAACAACCAACAGGCAACACCGAATTCCCCCCCAATGGGTTGATGTCCAACATTGACGCGACGGTCGAGAGAATGGTTGGTGGTGCTGGTGCACGATAGAACCCCCTCGGCACAGGAACAAACACCTGTCGATCTTTTGGCCGAGGCGCGCAAAGAAAGGGGTTCTGCTTTCCAGGGGATACTGCAGAGAAGCCTCTTGCTGGAGCTGGGAAACCTGCGGCGGATTAGGCCCTGCCGTCTGCGCCGTCCTGGGCGGTTTGCTCCTGGTTTTATGAAAAGAAACAGCGCTGATGATACCCTTGTACGCTTCGGCAACTCAACCGAATACCGCCAAGCCATCGAATAGGCACGGTTGAAGGCCCTTGCCGGCGGTGTTCGAGTCTTCCTGGTTTCCCGGGCATGCGCTGTCGGAACATGGGAACGCCCTCTTCTCGGCACAAAATCAAGACAGGACAAAAGTAGAGCAGGTGCAGGCAGACACATGGATCCCTGTCATCGACAAAGGGGCACTTGGAACAGCGGCCTGTGCTTTCCCTTCCAAAGAAATATTTGCACGCCCCAGGCCAGGCTCTCTGAATGTGCTTATCTGCAAGCACGCTGAGACCCTATTACATCAATGAATCAACAGAGCTCACCGGGGCTCTCCTGAGATCTCCCGTCTCTGTTCTCTCAGCTGTTCCCGGGTGTTCACCTGCACATGCGTGTCTACGCTCCGCAACCCCCGCCAATTCTACAACCTGGTCGCATTGTGTGCCTCTCTTCTGTGATGAGCCTTTGGGTTAGTCGCCTATCGGTACAACCATTGACCACAAGCGGAGATGGGATGGCAACCGTGTATAAAGTTGCTACTCCAGCCGGCGCTGAAGTAGAGGGTGACATGGTTTTATCCACTCTCCCTCTCCTACTATCTCGCTTCAAGCCAGCAGCGTTAACGGGTGACGTAACGAGGCTTGCCGCGCACTTTCGAATAGACGATTTCCGGAACACATATCACTCGCCGTCCAAAGTGGCCCGGGCAGTCCGACGCAAGCCGCGGGGCAGGCCAAAGCGGTTTCGAAATATCGAAATAAAGAAGATCAGTCGCGACAAGCCGGCTGCCGTCCACGCACACAGGGGCCGCGCTCCATCATGGGGAGGGGACGGCGCAACCGCGGCCGCCGTCCTCGCAACGGCCATGCGTACACGGGGGACCCAGGCGATGGCTCTGCCATGACGGAACCGGGCCAGAACAACTGCGGTTCCATGGCGCAGGATCACCAGTACTCAGGCAGTGCCCCCCGCGGCCGCCGACGTAGGGATGGCCGTGTAGGCGGAATACGGTACGAAGGCCGCCCGGCCCGGCGCCCCTTCCACGGTATCTACACTTAACCTTACGCCGAGGATGTAGCCGAGTTCAACGTGGCCGAGTTCGATGTGGTACTGTCGGCGGTGGAGCCGCACCCGCTCGGCGGCCCGGGGGCGGACGACGTTAGCGCCCCCGCCGCCTTCTGGGACGACCCCTTCGCCGGACTCTTCTTCCCGGGCACCGCTGCCGCCGGAGCGGGCCACGACGGCCACTCCCGCCACACCCACGGCGACGGCGCTGCCCCGCCGAACCGCCGCTGCGCCGAGTGCGGCAGCGCGCACAAGGCGGACCTGCGGCTGCGCGACCTCGCGTTGCAGAGCCTCGAGCGTGCGCGCCGCCTGCTGCTCATATGAAGCGGAGAGACCGGCGCGCCCTGGATGGACCTCGCCGCCGACGAGATGGACTGGCAGCCCGAGCCGCTGATCCGCGTGCTCCTGCTGCCCCCGCCGGCCCCTGCCGCGAGGGAGGCGCCGATAGCCACGACGGGCACCAGCCCGGCACGCCCGGCGTGCCCGTGACGGGCGCCCACCAGCGCATCGCCGCCTACATGGCGGCGCGCGCGCTACAAGGCCACCCGTCCCCCCGGCCATTGCTGCTACCGTCGGGGCCGCCACCTCCTCCCTACGACGCCTCGGTGCCCCTTCCCACGCACCACACCCCGCAACAGCCGCTCCTCGGGCCCCCCGCCGAAGGCACTAGCGTCGTCGTCGGCGTGGCCGGCGCCCGCAGCGGCCAACGACGAGCATGGCGAGCCGGGTCCGTGGTTGGCCCCGCCCCGGTCCTCCGTATGGTCCTTACTGACGTGGGCGCAGATTGAGAGAGTGAGCAGTTGATCCCTGTGGCCTGGAATTCCCCGACATTGCAATTAGGAAGTGGCTATGAGACCGAAAGAAACCGGCGGACGGCTTGAGCTTCGCCGGAAGAGAGACGGAGAGGCCGGCCTGACAGGCGTACTACCTTTTTGGTGGGTGGGGAAAAAGAAGAGTCATCATCCGAGTGGCGGTCGAGGCCACGGAAAGCCTGACGCGGTTCGACAAATCCCCAAGGACGGGCCGGCAGGGGTTTGATGATGGGAACTCGGGACACATCAGGACGGCTGTAGTGATTTCGTCATGGCCGTGGGGGGTGGGGACAACGTGAAATTTGCAACATGACAAGGGAATAGAGTCGGATTATGCCGAAGCACGAGCTTTTTACCTTGACAAAGACCCCCTGGATGAAGGGGCTTTTGGCAAGTACCGAACGCAAGCATCAATATACGCGCCCCCAGAACAATCAGCGTGCATGCTAGACATTGATAGAATTTGACGTTGCTCTCCCACGAGCCATGTGACGAAAGCCACGGGCCCGCTACTTTACATGTGCGTGGTATCAGCCTGTTCGTGACGCCCGTTTCCCATTAATGCTGCACAGAAAAGATGACTTAAAGAAGCAAAAGCAGACCCCTTTTTCCCTAACGCCGAGTTCGCCGGTGCGTGATGGAGGATTGCCCATCCAGCCGCCATGAGTATTGCACACTTGACCTCTAAATCAGGGCAATGTAACCAATCCTATCCCCATCCTCCCGCTGTCCCCTTTTCCGCGCATGCCTGCGCGTTTAAGCCGCCTGGTTGCCCTGGTACTGTCCAATGACGATACAGTGGTCTCGCTCGTAGGGCTCCAGCGTCAGCTGCTCTTGCGGCTTGATGTGTTCGGCCCGGAGCTTCTGCACCTCCTGGGCGAATACGGCCTCGGGGGCGGCCGTGCTGTCGATACAGTTGGCCTTGATGGAGATGACGACACCGCCGCCGGTTTTCAGGAACATGTGTGCGTTCAGCGCCACGATACGGGCCTGGTCGGGCTGGGCCACGTCGGCAAAGACACAGTCGACCATGGGGACGAGCATTCGGTAGCGCATGGGGTGGCGAGCGTCCTCGACGATGGGGATGACGTTGGTGCGGTTCTGGGCCATGTTGACCAGGTCGCGACCACTCCGGTGCGAGAACTCGACACCGTAGACGTTTCCGGTCGGGCCAACGAGATCGGCGACGTGACTGACCGAGGTACCCGAGGCAGCGCCCAGGTAGAGGACCTTGGAGCCGGGCTTCATGTACTGTACGGGGGACGTGGGGTCAGCATGGGCTGCGCAGCGGCCCCGGGGCGCTCCTGCATGCAAAGGTTTTCTGCAGCAAGGCGCGCCGAGAGTGGGGGAGAGGCGCAAAGATACGTACGATGTTGTCGATACCACCGATGACACCAGCGGCCAACTTGGAGCGGAAGGGGTTCCACACGCGGTATTCAACCTTGGTAGTAGTCGGGGCACCGTCCTCGCCCTTGGCGGACTCGTCAACCGTGATGCTGTCGGAGTTAGTGGAAAGTCGCCTCGGTCATGTACGCGGGTTGGTTTACCGTTTCTCGCCGTAGACCTCGATGCCGGGGGCAACGGAGCGGGTGAGAAGGTGGTCCTCCTTGCCACGGCTGACAAAGATGCCCCTGCGAAGTCGGTGGTTAGCTCTCTTCCCTCGCAACATTCTGGGGGTGCCGGGATTCTCTTACTCGTGACGGTGAGGCTCAACAACCACCTTGGCGCCGCCCCGGGCACCACCGCGGGCGCCGCCACGGCCTCCGCGACCGCCGCGGCCAGGAGGACCTCCGCGACCCCGGGGAGCACCACCACGGCCGCCGCCACGAGCGCCGCCGCGGCCGCCAAAGCCGCCGCGGCCACCACGGTCACCGCCGCCGAAGCCTCCACGGCCGCCGCCGCGACCTCCACGGTCACCACCACCGCGACCGCCGCCACGGCCACCGAAGCCGCCGCGACCACCTCGTTCAAAGCCCATTTTTGCTAAGGCGGGATGTGAAAGATGCCGAAATGGGGTAATAAATGCTGTTCCGCGCGTCAGATGCTGCGTCGAGGGCGGTTTGGCGGGGCAATGGGCAAAGAATGTTGCTCGGATGCAATTCTACGCTCTGGGGCCGCCTTTGGGAAAATCTTCACTCGCGCAAAGAGCTTATCGCGTCCAGAAAATTTTGGCCCCAACCAGGGAAGCTACAGCCCGCCAGGCCTTTTTTTTTCCCCGGCAGATGTTTAGTCCGGGCGGGGTTCCCTTCGCCAATCACTGACAGCCTCGCTCGGTACGTACCCAGTTACCCAGGTTGCAGGGGAATTTGCTCAGACGGGCTGCACGCAAAGGCTCGCCAACGAAGGAATTCAACATCACCAAACCGCATCGCGTTGCCCGCGCAATACTCACGCCGTAAGTCCAACACATCTGTCCTCCGCCGTCTCCTGTCTTGGGCGTGTCCTCCAGCTCGTCGTCGTTGTGCTAGGGCTGGCAAGCCCTACCGTGTCCGGAAAAACAGACCAGCCGGGATGCGACTGGCTGGTGGGTCCCACATGCACGCACGGCACCCACGCACGGAAGCCGCGCACTGGATTGGACTTGCCCTAGCGGATTTGCCCAGCGGGCGAAAAGATCTCTGACTCTGAAGCGACATTTCGTGGGACTGATTTGAAAACTCCAGCCCAGACGAAACATTTTTCGACGACAACCTCCCGAGCCCATCTCCACCCAACACCACAGCCAAGATGGTACGTCTGATCGAATCTGTCCTGCCCGCCATGTCCCGTTTTTCGGGGCCCTGAGAATCTGTCCTGGGTCCTCCCCAGGCCGAGGTGCCGAACCATGTGTTTTGGGGAGGAGGAGGAGGACGAGGCCGACGAAGGGGCCAATTTGGCCCGACGGGACGAGCGGGCAATGGCCGATCGGAGCCCCGACAATGAGCTGACATGGCCCTCGCCCAACAGGTTCGCTACGCCGCCACCGAGATTGCGCCCGCCAAGTCGGCCCGCGCCCGCGGCGCATACCTGCGTGTTTCGTTCAAGAACACCCGCGAGACCGCCCAGGCCATCAACGGCTGGAAGCTGACCCGCGCCGTCACCTTCCTTGAGAACGTCCAGAAGAAGGCCGAGGCCGTCCCCATGCGCCGATACGCCGGCGGCACTGGCCGCTGCGCCCAAGGTACGAACGCCCTGTTAGCAGAGGTTGCTGCAGTCCCGCCATCAGCAGCCGCCCGGGGAGGAGGTGTGGATTGTGGGGAGAGTGGAATCTTTGAGGGGAGAAGACACGATTTGTGCCTTCGGGTGGGATGCCGAGCTGCGATGGAAGGCGATTTGGCCGCGAGAAGCACACTGACATGCGGCGACTACAGGCAAGCAGTTCGGTGTCACCCGCGCCCGCTGGCCCACCAAGTCGGCCGAGTTCCTCCTCGGTCTCCTCAAGAACGCCGAGTCCAACGCCGACGCCAAGGGTCTCGATACCTCCAACTTGATTGTCAAGCACATCCAGGTCAACCAGGCCCCCAAGCAGCGCCGCCGAACCTACCGTGCCCACGGTCGCGTATGTGTTCCCCCCGTGGAATCCGCAACCACTTGGGTGTGAATCCGTCACTAACAAGCCGGCTTCCAGATCAACCCCTACATGTCGAACCCCTGCCACATCGAGCTGATTCTCACCGAGGGCGAGGAGGTTGTCCAGAAGTCCGACGCCACCGTCGCCCGCGAGAACGCCCACCTGAGCTCCCGACAACGCGGTGCCCTGCGCCGCAAGGCCATCACCGCCGCGTAAGTGGTGACTCTGGGTATGGGATGTCAGGCTCGATAGGCGAGACGGCTTGAGGATGTATTTGCTTTTACTCGGCTGGTGTCAAGGCGGTCCTTCTGAAGCATGGGTTTCAGGGTTCACAGGCATATGCGAATACAAGAACTTCGCGGATTCCCCAATGAAAAGTTTCTGAGCGTCTTTTGATGACACGAACCGGACCGACTCGAGGGTGACACGACAGTTACGAGTTTTAATGCAAGCCTCGATGAAACACTGGGTGCTGGGACTGTATCTTGGCATGTGAGTCCATGTTTCGGACACGCGATGCCGTTGCCGGGGTCGTCTTCCGCCTGCTCCCGCTCGCACGTCACTCCATCGGCGGATTCGGGGACTAGCTTACAATTGATACTTGGCCGTGGCCCCTGTCTCCCGGGGCGGCGTCCCCGGGTCCGGCGGACCGCGAGGTCCTCGACGCGCCGTCGCGGCATCTACAGACTTATAGTGGACAAAAGTCATGAACCAATGGAACGACCGCCCCCGTAAAGTGTGCCGCTGCCATTCCTTGCCATGGGGGAACAATGACGTTCCGTTTTCCCGGCATCCGGGATCCGTGTGGGGTCCTCCTTACCCATGCTCCAACGCGGACCTTCCCGTCTGCCGCGCCGGGGCGGGCCCTTTTATCCCGACTCGGCCGTCGTTGAGCGCGGCGTGTGCGGGCTAGTCCAGGGTGTGCCGGGAGACGTGCTGGGTGCTCTGCACGGCAAATGCCCACCTCGGGTCCAAGCTGCGACGACGGACTTCAGCAGCAGCCCCTTACCCTGCCTTTCCCCGTCTCCGCGTCGAGTTTTTGTTGCCGTGGTCTGCGGCGGCGGCGGCGGCACTCCCAACAGCTTGGCCCGGAACCCCGTGGCCGCCGGTCGGGTAGTGGACGGGATCGCTGTCCCCCAACTTCTCTCGGCTTGGGCCCGCCAGGTCGGGCCCGTTGGTCAAGGTCTCACGGTTGCCCACCCGTCCACGTTTGGGTGAGCGGTCTCGCCCCATACCCGCCGGTACGGGGCCCGGAAAAAGCAGCCGGCCCTTCGCGAGCCCGGACCCGGACCGGGCCGACTTTTTGGCCCGCCTCCCCGGCGTGGTCCGGTGCCGAACACCCGCTTGGGGGATGGTGGTACTGTGTCGTTCGAAAATTGGGTATCCGCAGCATGGTGACTCCGGATGAATTCCTCTGTATGCGTATTGCCCCTTTCCCGCGGGCCCGGTACGGCCGGCTCTCTGCCCGTCACCCGGCGCAGGACTATTCCAGCGGCGCGATTCTGATGTGATGGTGCGATCCCATCGTCACCACCATTTGTACCCTGGTACCCGTAACCGCGTCCGTCAGCTACGCATGGCGGCAGAAACGGGACGAACGGAAGTGATTGGTCCCTCCACTGCCTACTCGCGGTACCCCCGACGGACGGTCGGCCGGGAGAAGACAGCAGTACACCGGCGATGAATCGTTTCTTCCGGAGTCGGAACTGTACAGAAGCGACCGGGGTGGTTGAGCATAGGTCCAAGAGCGGTCGTCTTGCCGATGCTATGTGTGCGTCGAGATTAACCCGCAGGGTCCAGCGAAGCATCCCCCCTCCCCAATGGCGATTCGGCATTTATGTGAACCTTCTCTACAGCACGGTAGAGGCGGGCAGGGGGGTGGTGCAAGTTGTGTGGTCGCGTTGGGCAGTGCCATCGTCTTGGGTCATGGCCGTTGGGGCTACGGACATTGCATAATCGATACCATCCCGACGGCCCGCCACGATCCTTAGGGGGGTTGGGCGGCCATAGTAGTCGGGCGAAACCCCCCCTTGTAGAGACACCCACACCGTGACTGCAGAATGGGGGATGTTTAAAAATAAAACAAACGCGCCGGTCCGAGAATGACGGCGACTAGCCCGGAAAGCGTGCCTTGCAGGCGATCGATGCAGCGATGTGATATCCGACTGCCATGCGCGCGGGCCCGGGGCCATTGCGCGATGCCGCTTCGTGAGTGTTTTTTGCACAACGCACAGCGCACTGCGCAGGGTGGCAAATCTGCGCTCACGCCGTTCAGTCCTCGCACCCGAGAGGGGGAGTACTGAAGCCCTCACGTCCCGCGGCTTGCAGGGGAAGGGGGGAAAGGGGGTTGTCCTTCACGTGTCGGGGACTCCCGTTATCCAATATTCGCGTATCAGACGAAAACGGCGGCTGGGCAGCCCCCTCGCCGCAGCGCCACCGCTAAGACGGCAGGACCTTGGGCTGGCGTGGGAAGCCCCGTCGTCAGATCTTCCTCCATGAGTGCGACAACATATAGCCAGCCTGCCTCAACCCGTCGTCATCTCGAGTCCCCCCACCGGCCAGTCCGTGTGTCGTACGGCACCACCTCCTCCCGCCCCCTCCTCGGCCGTCGCCGTCCACCAGTGGTTTGTATTGGTAATCGCCGACCACCCAGAGCCCTGCAGCTGGGGCTCGCCCTATATGGGAACGATCCCCGATACGTGCGCGGCCTTCCGACCGGGGGAGGGAGCGAGGAGGAGGAGGAGGAGCCCGTCCGCCGGTCTGTGACCACGAAACTCGCCACCGATCTTTTTGTCGCTGCCGGATTTCCGCTCGTGTATACCGGCCGGGCTGTTCAGGCATCGTTCTCTCGCCTCTGTAGCCTACGTCTCAAAAGACGAAGGGGGCGGGGGGCGATAATAGAAGCCAAGGCGGCGTCGCCTATAGCCCCGGCCGGCAAATACCCACGAGATCACACATGCGCCGGCTTGCGGCTCACATTGGTGTTGCTGGCCCGCCGGGGGGAAGAGGGCGAGAAATTGTACGCTGCTTCATTCGCGGGCAGTTCTCGTAGAAAGGCCCCTCCCTCCACAGAACGGGTCGGGTAGAGAGGCCCGAAAAGAGTATGGGATGCCGTACGCCATGTTATTCGTTTTGCAGGGATGCCCCGCAATCGCCGGACGTGCCATGTACCCCGTCTCACGAGTACGTCTCAGCTACTTCGTGACTCCGAGGGCAATATCCTATGGTGCCACGCGCCTCTTGCCCAGGTGCATCAAATGCGGCCAGCTGGTCATTTGACTCACCAAAGAGCACACCATCCGCTTGGCCCCTGTATCTCGATCTGCATACGTGAATGGTCCATCCTCTGCCCTCCGCACCCAAGTTGGATTGCTGCGAGCCCGAAACATGTCAAAGTGGTTAGATTATCCTCTTCAGCCCGCCTATTCAAAACCCCGTTTGTTCGAATACCGACGTCATAAAAACCCTATCGCCGTCTCGTAGCATACCTGGACGAGCTTTGGAGTGCCAAGCCGCTCGCTACCTTTATGGGTTATGGCAGTCGGAACGCCCAATTCTCTTCGCCAGGGTGCCGGGAGGTGCATCGTGAAGAAACGGGAGGCGCATCCTGAAGAAAGTAGTGGGGGTATCGTACGTCTACGGATAAGCAACAAAAAAGACAGTGTTGGTCTATGTGCTCTGTCCTGGCCAGTACTCCTCGCTCCGCCGCCCACTCGGCTCAAGAGCGTTCGCGGTATCGGAAGCGTCCTCTTTCCCGGACCGTGAGGAGCGCGGAAGCGTGCGCATAGAGTCGCCATCCCCCAACACCGGAACTGCCGTGCTACCCCATTTTGTGGTTTCCGTCCGAGGTGCTGGTTGACGGGCTAGATCGTCCCGGGACCAGAAGAATATCACGTCGCGTTGCCACGCGCTCCAGTCCATGATCTTGAGGCGCGAACGAAACGTAGAGAGTAGAACTTCGGCTTCCATGGAAGATTGGCGGAGTTTGTGCAGCATCCACCGGTTGATATAATCGTGTTTCCCCAAGAGCTCGGAAGACGAGAGGAGCGAGTCGATGCCGTACTCCTTGCTGGCCGCGGCAATGTACCTCTCCCTAACTCGATCGTGCACCGGCAGGGACACTGCCTTGCGTAGGAATTCTTTGGCGGTTTGTGGCAACGGCTTCTGCAGAAGGTGGGCGGGGTTGGTTAACAAATATGAAAAGCGCGGATGGGCGAGCTTGGTGACAACATCTTCAGTATCAGAACCACTCTCCGACCACTCATCCAGGTTGATTTCATCTCCCGCTCCATCGAATCCCGTACTGGGGTGAGGGTAAACAGCATCGTTTGGAAATACTTGTTTCTTCCGGCATTCTTCTGCTAAACTCTCTGTAGTCTGCGTCCAGAATTCGACTTTTTTGTTGGCACGCTCCTCCAAGGCGGGAAAGTCGAAGAGGAAATCTTGATCTTCCCGGTCCAGGACGCCCCGCAACTCGACTGTTCGCTTCTTCATTCGTAAATTCGCTTGAAACTCTTTTGCCAGCTGTAGATCCTGGAGTGCCTCCTGGTAGTTCTCAAATAGGGGGTGGAAGTTCTCTGGTCTGTCGCCCCCGATGCCTCGGAGCGAGTTTCTGGACACTGGGCGTGACGAAGTGGGCGAGGTTTCGCTTCGTGCCAAGTTGGTAAAGAACTTGCGCTCTTGGAAATCTAGATCCAACCCTTCCCTTTCAAGCTCTCCCACCAGATCGTACAAGTTGTGCTCCGCGCCTTGGTAGACTAGCTCTGCGCGCTCGGCCTCGTGGAAGAGGTCTTGGAGTTGAGGGTAGCTGGGGAGAAGTGCGCCCACGGCGAGCCGCAATTTCATATAGGCGTCGTCTCTGGCCTTCCGCGTCCCCGAGAGTACTTCTTTCTTTCTCCCAATGTCCTCGAAAGTGGTGCGCAGGGCGCGCCGCTGGTCCGCTAGTTTCGCCCACTGCTCGGTGATTTGGCGGACCTCATGATCTTCAGGACCACCGCTAGCGTCGTGGCCATCTTCGAACGGCCTCGGAGCACTAGTCCTGGGATTTGGGGGGCCTCCTCCGCCAGTTCCTTGGAAGAACGCTTTGGAGGGCTGAGCAGAGGAGTCACGTTGCGAGGGGGGCGTTGGCGGCAGACAGGCAACGGGTGGATCGATTGCGTCGAAGGGCTGGACGCGACGGTTAGATCCGGGTGGGTCTTGATCGTCGGCGTCAGCAGCTCGAGGTTCGGCTGGACGGAATCCACTCTGGCCGGTAGCGATTGCGGGCGTGGCGGGTCTCGAACTTGACTGCTCCACCAAGTCGTCGGCGTGTGTCCGGCTGTCAGCCATCGACGGCGACCGGCCCAGAGTCCCGAGACCGGCAGCCGCGAGCCTTTGGGTCAGGTGCTTCATGCCTGCATTCGTGCCGAGCGATGGGAGGCCGAAGCCTCGAAGCGTTTGGTGGCGTGCCCTGTCCGAAGTTGTTGAGGATGCATCTTGGAGTTGCAATTGCGCCGGCGCGGGCTCCTCGGAATCCCAGCAAACACTTTCGGATTCGACACTTTCGGATGCGACACTTTCAGACACGACACACATGTTGCCTAGAGATTGGTTCATCGGCACCTCGTAGAGTGTCGCGGCGCGCCCGTTCTTGCTGCTTGGGGACGCGTCTGCACTACTTCCCCGATTGCTCGTCGGCAGCCAGCGATGGCGGAATGGGTGTCCATTAACACGGACCGGCACGTTATAGGGCTCAATTGAATCTCGTGGTTACGACGCGGTGTCGAATGTAAGGGAAGCGACTGGTAATGTGTTTTTTCGCGATGGCAAAGCAGAGAGTGGTTTGCAGTATTTCCCGGATGACAGGTCACATTTCAGGACCTTACACGTATGTTCAATTGGCAAAGTACATAGCCAAGGGGGAAAAGGAAAGTACACATTTAACCAGGGAAATCGCGGAAAGCACGCTCGAACAGGACTTTACAGGTGCGAAAGGCCCCAGGCGGAACGGCTCGCCTCACCCTAAGCGTGCCAAGACTGCTCGGTTACGTCGCTGTGCTGATACGGCACACTCACCACGCCGTGTCCAAAGTACCGCGGATGTATTGATAAGCCATGGTACGTTTCGCAGAGCCTCAAAACCCCCCGCCATCTCCAATCACAACCAGATCGTCTCTCGGGGCTGGTTCTTTGGGCAGCAACCGCGCCTGCAGCATGCATGGAACGAATCGCTGAATCCCGCGTCCCATCCCGGGGACATGGGACAGACAACATCTCTCTCCGCACGGAAATCTCTCTACTGCTTCGTCGGTACTGGTTGGACCTGAAGTCTACATCCTCGGTTAAAATGAGGGTAGTATCTCGACCCAACTGGTAGTCTATAAGGCAACACCACCCCGCCGACTGTCCTGTTCGACAAGGCCTATTCCGACACCCCGTACCCCGTACAGACATCCATCGACCAGTCCAACACGCCGCATCGGAGGAACCGTCCTTGGCCGACTCCTGATTGGGCTACTGTCAGAGCTGTGACACATTGTGTCGTTCATGCTCCCCGTCACGCCAAGATAGAGACAAGCCTTTATGGGGCTTTTTGGCGCCCGGCAAAGAGCTACCTTGGCCCAGGCTTGAACGGAGATCAAGTCGAGTTTCTGTTAACGCCCCAGCCTTCCCTGAAGCGCTCTCATTGAGGCCAACCGGTCGATTGCTTACGACTTCTTCCCAGGCCCATCGAGGTACTATGCCACAATGGGCCAAAAAAGGAAAACCAATAAACAACCGAGATCGGGTAATGATCACCATGGCGGGGGCGGCGAAGGTGATCCCAACTGGCTATTGGTCATCACCGTCAACTCTTGTTAACCTGAACGCATACAGGCATTCCTGGGCATGAGCACTACAGCAACGACGAAGGATACCAGCCTGGCCCTGAAGGGTCGTATTACGAAGCAGCAGCAGCAGATCAGCCCTACCAGATTGACCAGGCAGTTCCTCGCTCGTACCAAGATGGTGACGACTCCGGCCTGACTTCAGACATGGCGGGAATGCATATCCGGAGCCCCACGGTGAACGCAGGATACTACGGAAACCACGTTCAGGGTGAGAATTTAGACCCTGCTCGATTGCTTGACGTCCAACTAACTTCAGCACCATGTGGCATCCACTGTCCAGGACTTCATCAAAATTACCTGCCACACGGTTGCTCTGGATTTGACACGCAGGCCGAGCCAAGCGGGGTGCAAATGAACCATTCGGCTTATATGCAACAAAGTGACCCGTCGCAGTACCCGGAAGATTATTACTCAACTAGGGACAAAGGGAAGCAACCGATTGAGGCGAGTAGTATCCATAACCCCGCGGGCGACTATCCCACTTACCACAGCAACACGACGGGTCAATACGGTGCCATTGGCGGCTACAACGGTGGGTGCGCCGTGGTCTCTATTGATGCGAGAAGATGAGACTTACAACACCCAGATCCATCGAGCTCGATCCCAGGAGCCGAGGGTACAATCCCTCAGCAATCCCTGCAAAGCCAAAGCTGATTTCCAGTTATAGATGAAACGAACGAGGAGCATGCTTACCGGATGGCCATGCGTGAAAGTGAGAAGAGCGCGATATGGGGTGCTTCTCAACCCAGCGATGCCGGTGGCCCGTCCACGTACGCTCCTGCCGAAGAGGAACCGGAAGCCATGCCAGAATCGAGTTCTTTGCATCCCGACCCTACTCCGCCGAGTTCTTTCATGATAACAGAAGAGAATGACTTCGTATTCGATTCTCGTAAGTACCGAAAATAAGGGCTGCGAGCTTCTTGCCTACTGATGAGTTCAGGATACAAGAAAGAACACTCCAAGAAATACCTGCCCGGAGCGGTACGTCACAATGACATATGTGTTAATACTATATGCTGAACGCTCGCATAGGTGTTCAAAACGTTGTGGGCTGAACCTCATGGCCAAGCCCCAACGATGGACCATCCCATTTCCGAGGTTGCATCTGTCCGAAATAACATCAAGAACTTCTATATCGGTATACGTCGGTTCATTGTCGTCGCCAACGACAAGGGCCACAGCAGCTGCGTGTTAGCGTCCTCACTCACCGCATTCCTCCTGCCAAAAACTGACGATATGTAGGCCGATTCTGACGTACGACCAGCGGGGCTGTAGGAAGCCTGGCATCGACCCTCTCCAGCATGGCATCATCCATACGAAAGGCACCCAACCGATTCAGTTGCAGGGTGAGCCGAATATGGGGTTCGCCCCTGTGGCCCTGGATATGTCGGTCAGGGAGAAGCTTGCCCCACAGTCCCGAGTGAACTACTCGAAAATCGTCACCGTCGAGCATGTCACCAAGGTTTACTTCATCGGCCGCATCAAGAAAGACGACTTTAAAACCGTCCAGCATGCCGTCGACAGCTGCTGGCTCAACAAGAACCACGGCACATACTACTGAAGACAAACCAGTGTGTGATGACCGAGGTCTCGGGAGGGGGGGCATAACACGGCCCTTTCATGGCGCCGAATTGGCTCCTCTGACCTTTCTACGTTAACCAAGGCACCACATCGGTGCTGGTCCGGCCCAGGGGCGGAATATTGGAAGCGATTGGTCACCGCACAATATCTGAGACGGGATTTTTCGGCGTCCTTGGGGCACCATCGCCTCCGGGTTCTTTCCTTTGGGTTCTTGCACGATACCGTGGTTGTTTCAATGCCGAGGAGGCAATTTCATTTTTAGGCATTTTTTTCTCTTCCAGCGCTCCCCCAACTGCACCGACGGCTTCCTTGACAACGACCCAGGTCCTTACCTACGGTAACGACCACAGCAACATCAGGATATCCCACGCAACGGAGCGGCTTCGCATGCCGAACTCCAAATGGACAGCCTCTATCTTTCGTCATTTCATTCGTCAACGATATTTCATGCAAGCATACGAAATCTTCACGCTACTTACGACAGCTAAGGCAGTTCACGGGATGCTACGCCGCTGCCGACATTGGAAGCAGTGTACCACGTGTTTTGGAGGGGGGGCTTTGTGATACTTGGCTCTTGTTTTCTTCTGTTGGGGTTTTGATGGAAGGAGCACCCGTACAATCCGTCGGGCATGGTTATCTCACGGATGTATCGGGCCAAATTGCACGACTAAGGGACCAATACGAAAGCTTATCGCTTCGAGTTTATGTGTTGGGGGGTTCTCCCTTTTTTTCCTTGGGCTCCCCACGGCTGCTGGTGGTTCCGTCTTTACCTCAATGCGAATGGATGTTCAGATCAGCGATCGTCTCATCGTCCACAGTTCAAAATTTTCTTTATTACAGCTGCGTTACCATGTCTCAATACGTTGCAGCAATATACTTGTGGCCAATTATTACCATGCAGGGGAAACGGTGGACTTGGAAAGTCGCAGAAACTACCTCGTTTCTCGCCTTCCTGGTCCTTCTGGCCGCAACGTGTTGGTGCTTCCAACATTCGTCCTCAGCCTATCCCACGATCACCTCCACCCACGTCCTTATTCCGGCCGTCCCATCGGCGGCGTCTTGTACTGTCGAGGTCGGGGAGCGGTAGCTGCGCAGTGTACCTACGGGACACGAGCGATATGCCTGGTAATTAATCCAATGGCTTGATGCAGATACCACGTGGCTCGAGGCGATGGAGCGCAAGGGAGGTACCGGTGCAACCAGTGTGTTGGGATCCTTGAGCCTGCTCGTAACCCTAAGCAGCAGAAGCCTCCAAACTCGGCCTCGCAGTCTTTCTTGCCCGGCACGACACATCCTCCCTTTTGCCCCCGGCGTACCTCGGAGAGCACACCGCATATAACGGCTGGTTGGCACCCATAAACAGCAGATGACACTGAAACCGAGCAACGGAACGGACAACGTGGCGGCTACGAGGTCATTGTTTTCGAGCTGGCCAGCCTGGGCGGTGCGGAAGCGAGCGGCTCCCGTCGGCACCAATGCTCCTCGCGCAGCGCAGGCATTACATTTCTCTATGTGTCACCACGTGTCGAGACGCGGCCGTGACTGATGCCTTTGCCAAATCGTTCGCTTTTCCCCCGTTGTTGCGCCGAGTTCAAAGACCCGGGGGGGGGCTTGGTGGCGCGATCAGGCCACCAGTGATCATGAACTACTAGGTATGCTAAGGGCGGATGGCATGCGCGCGCGACAAGGGGCTGGCTGGCTCCCACACCTTTGGAAACCGGCGGAAAGGGCTTGGATCTGGCTCCATACCTCTCACCGAGATCCGCGGACCGCGGATTCCACCGGCATCCTCCCTGAGCCGAAGACAAACGAGGGCGGCGATATCGCTGTCGCCTACAGGGGAATATGCGTACTTACTCGGGAACGTGTCGTTGATCCCATCCAGTCTGGCTGAGCAGGCATCCCGGTTGGTTTTGAGAAGTGAGCGCTGGATGGAGCATTCGGCAGTGTACGAGAGAAATAACGTGGGATGCTCGCATGGAGTCACCACAAAGAAGCGATAATGTAGATTTCCTTCGTCGATCTGACCAGAGATTTCCCAAGCACAGCATAGTTGCGCCGCCGCCGTTGTGGTAAAAGGCGACATCCTTCTCGAAGTAAAAGGAAGTGGCAATGTATCGTGGTATCCCATCATCATCAGTCATGGAATCGCAAGAGGAAACCGCGGCAGGAAACCGTCAGCGTCTGCGCCTATATCCTGTTCCTATTGCTTCTGGACGTGTTACGCGTCATCCTCCGCCAAGAGTCTTCGACGGCATCCCGAACGGTGACCCAATCCCTTCGGTTACTCGGCCGGTAATGCGAACTTTGACGTGGTGTTCGATTGCTTGGATCTTCGAATAGCAGACCCGTGACTCCGGAACGAGCCTTTCACCCTGGATCAAGCTCACAGCAACGGGGGCGGATCCCAACTTCGGCTCCCGTCTCAAGAGCCTCGGGCTGGAGCCTGCTCCGTAGAAAATCCCATGGGTCGTCGGGTTGACACTTGGTTTGGTGCAAGCTCTCCCCTCATATGCGATGATGGGCCTGAGGCTCATCAGTGGCTGGCCTTGGGTTTAGGTGCGATACGCAGTCTTACACGCAGGAACTGTTTCCCTCACCGCATGCCACAACGATTAACCTCTGGATGCCGAGGTGGAATGTAGTTCCTGCGTGCTTCTTTGACCAACTTGGCAGGGCGGAAGAACCGTTAGTGCCTGCTTACAGAACGATGCCGTCGTCTTGGGATTCGGGTGTTTTTACGGGGGACGCTTTAGGCAACGGAGATCTCCCTCTCACTGCTGGCACAGCCTCGTCCGGGTGTAATGCCCGACTCCAGCACATCGCCAGAATACACACCAATGGATGCTTCCGACGCTTGGCGCCCGGCGTTTCTCAGGGAAGCAGATAGCGCGTCTGCACACACGACCGCGTTCATCCTTGGGATGTTGTTGGTGTTGTAGTGTTAGTAGCTCGAGTGTTGTACTTGGGGATAGCGCTACAACGGCCTCGGCTGTTATAGCTCGTCTTGTTCGTCGGCCTCACCCCCGGCTGACGTTGACTCGGATCTGGAGGACAAGCAACGGCAGCACAGGCGATCCGCCCCGGCTGGGAGCCGGGCCTGACAACGTATGCAACATATGGGGCAGAGGGGGCGCATGTTCGTCCAAATGGTGAATCCACGTCTCGTTTAGCTCGTGATCTGTCGATCGTGTTCTTAATACATGCTTTCGTGACCGAAAAATCAAACGCCATGCCTCGTGATTATCCCCGCGTGAAGTACATCGCGTGCAACTTGTAAGCGTTGCTCCTGTCCATACACCTGGTCGTTGCCATGGGCTCCATACCAGCGTCCCCGATGGGGCCAGTCTACACCTCGTCTCCGTTGGCACGATGGTACCCGTTGCCACGCCTCTTCCTCTTCTCGTCGGCGTAGTCAACAATGTCGGTGCCGCCCGTTTCTGAAGGGCCAGCGCCGCTGCCGGCCACTGAGGACAGGCCGGGAATGACGTGGTGGTACGCCTTGGTGCCCAGGTCGCTGCTCGCATCGGTTTCTTGGCTGGCCGACAGGTAGCTGCTGCCAACCTCGCTTCCCTCGAGCAGCGCGAGCGGGCGCTGGTAGCTGTCGGCACGCTGGTAGCTGTAGTCCTTCCGGCTGGGGGTGCGGCCCTTGAGCTGTTTTCGTGTCTCGGCCTTGAAGCGGTCGTTCTCACGGGCCTCTCTCCGGTCCGCAGTGCTGTAAACCTTCCGGATACCGCCAGCTTTTCTCTCGGCGTTCTTCTCGGCAGACTTGTCGGTGCTCTTCTCGCCCCGGGCGGCCCGGGAGGCGCTTCTTTCGGCCCTGCCGGCCTTGGAAGCGCTTCGCTCGGCCCTGTCGGCCCTGGAGGAGCTTCGCCCGGCCCTGTCAGCCCTGGAGGAGCTTCGCTCGACTCTGGAGGCGCTCCGTTCGGCCCTGTCGGCTCTGGAGCCGCTTCGCTCGGCCCTGCCAGCTTTGGAGGCGCTCCGCTCGGCGCGGCGCGAAGCCCGTCTTTCGGTGGTATCAGACTTAGACTGGAGGTCGCTTCCAACCACGGAGCTGCTGGGGATGGTGGACCCGTCCCACTGACTGCCTTCGCTCTCCTTGTTGATGCCACCGACACGGGCCGCCTTCTCGCTACGGTACTGGCGAATGGCATCACGTGCTTCGTTCTCGGCCTCCTCGTCGACCAGGGCGCCATCCTCGCCGACTTTGCGGCCGTGGCGGGACTTGCGGTCCTTTCGCTTCTCCCTCTCCCGTTCGTGTCTCTCCTTCTTGCGGGCACGCTTCTCCCGTGCCGCGAGGTCACTGGCGCCGGCGGTAATGCCCGAGAGGGTGCTGCCGGTCTCGCCGCTCAGTTGGGTGTGGGTCTGGGCGCCCGTGTACTCGGTGTTCTCGTCAAAGTCCTTGTAAATGCTGCCGCCGCCGAGCTTGGTGGACTTGGTGGCGTTGGACAGGATGGTGCCGTTGGGGCCGCGGCGGCGCATGACGGTCGTCTTGTAGTCATCCCAGTCGTTCTCCTTGAAGTAGAAACCGCCGTTCTTGGCCCAGAAGAAGAACCAGATGCCGCCGAGGACAAAGGCGACGCCGATCAGGGCGAACAGGGCAAAGATGCCTTTGTTGTTAATGTCGTGGGGGTTGACGGCGCCGCGATGGGGATCGGTCTCGCCGATTGGGTTGCCTTGGGCGTCGGTTTCGCGGGGCTTCAGCAGCGCGCGGGCGGCCAACGGGCCGATATGGGCCGGGCCGGCGGGGGCGCGGGCGGCCAGGTCGTTGGCCGAATCGGCAGCACGCGCAAGGAGCGTGCGGGCATTCGCTGCCAAGGCGGGCAGGAGAGGCGCCATGTTGGGCGTGGATGTTGCCTTCTCCCGGTCGGTGGTGGTGGAGCTATCGCGAATGCAAATGGCGGAAACGGGTGCAAAAGTCGGGCACCGAGGGGCTGGCGACGGGTGGGTGACCACTTGTCGAAGGCGATCAAGAAGAGAGGACCGAAGCTGCAGTGCGGTCGGTTGCTTCTTTCTCCGCGTGGACGAAAGGCGCGTGGTGGCAGGAGCAGGTGGACGGAGTTGCAGGTTGCCGGCCACGCTGGGTTGTCGGGTTATCGTGCGGTCCCCATGACAATCTCGAATTGGGGAGGCTGGGGATTTCCTTGGCTGGTAAGGCTGGAGGCTGGGGTTTTAGCGGGACGTCATTGTTTACGCCAGTTGTTAGGCCAACTGTGGGTCTGCAACCGCCACAGCAGCGCGAAGTCGCCGTGGCGCAAGCACGCGGATGACGCGACCTGCCAATCAAAGGACGGAAATGGAGAATGGGTGTCGCGTCGTGCTGGAAGTGAACAACGAATGGCGGGGTTTATTGGTCGCTGCGCTATATCAAGTACATGGTTACATAGGAACCTTCCCAACTAACAACTGAAATCATCACCATCAACTCGGGTAACAACACGGAACCGGGAGAGAGGGACAATCGATCGTAACGCTTAGAAAGTCCTGTCTACTTTATATAATTTGAAGTACGCCCTCTGGGCTGCACAAAGTGTCCTAGACCCGTACTATGTAAAACCAACATACACAACGCAGGGTCCGATGTATCCGTGTACCCAGGCATTTACCCCCCTCCCGGCACGAGCAACCCCTCCCAAAGCCGCTGCCCCGGGGGCGCGAGCACAACGCGCCGTCGATCAATGCGAAACCCAGGAATGCCAATGCCACGCGAAACCATTGGCCACCGGCGATCCGCTAAGAACTGCCGGCCGCCTGACCATCGTATGCTTTTCTTTCCCTCGCGCGCTCGCACAGCTGAAAGACCGCCCATTGTTCATCCGGGGGGGGCTCGCCGGACGCGCTGCGGATCACCAGCCGCTGGTGGCGTGTAAGCTAAATACCGCATACGGGGAACCGGTATGTAAGGCAGAGGAGCGGGAGAGGGAAGCATTGATATGGGCCGGTTGCCAGGCCAGCCCCCCGGGCGCCTCCAGAGCGACTCGCTTCAGGCGCCCTTTCCCGTCTTACTCCTGCGTGGGATATCGAGAAGCTGCTTCCGCCTTGGGGCGGCAAAGACACTGTCCCTAGGCCCAAGACGGTGTCGTCGCCAGAGGACCTTTGCCCACCGGACAGGCCGGCTCAAACCCAGGGCCGCACCCCCCATCTACCTACCCAGGAGGTTTGCGCTGGCAACCCAGCAAAAAACGGTTTCATCCCGACCACATTAGCTCTGAGCCCGGGCACTCTTTAGAGTCTGGGTACATGAGCGGGGGGGGGGGGAGGCGATACCCATTTGCACTTCGAGGGCCGCCGTGCATGAAAAGCCGCTTGCCAGCTGTTCTGTTGGCTCCCCCCTCTTCTCCTCCCCGCCCCAAACGCACACGGTCCATTCGCAAAAGGAACAACAGCCTTGCCCGCCCGCCCCGATGGTGCCTTATTTCCCATGCATGCGTGCAGGTGAAAAGGTAGGTACAACGTACATATCTTTGTACTAGCCCTCGTGGGTGGGCCGATTAACTTCGAGAAGCCCCGTGGAAGCCGAAAAGGGTCATGGCGTGTTCCACAAGCTGCCACCTCGTCCCCCGTCGCCGTAGCAAACCAAAGGGGCCCAGCCTTCCCAGGGCTGGTGGGCCAAGCTTACCAGGAGATCCGATCGAACGGGGCCCCGTACGCGTTCCATGTCGCGGGCTGGCGGGTTCGCGACGGCGCGCCGTTTCGACCTGTTCACTGGGGCCCGGCGGCCGGTGGGTAGTACGATGTATGTATACGGAGTCATTACAGCATACGGGGGGGGGGGCGGATATTGGGCGCCCTCGACTGCTGGTCAAACACCCCTCTCCCCCTTCTACGTCTCGGACAGCCCACCATTGCCATCGCCCCCCCCCCCCCTTCTTTTTCTGCGGTTGCCGTGCCATCCTGCCGAGCCTGCCAAGTACGACGCGTATGACTACCCGGCAAACGAGGCAGATGTGTCTGCATCCATGGGTTGGATGCTGGGGAGGTCGACGTGGTGTGACGGTTCCGCCTGGTAAAGCTGGACGAGTCCAAGTTCACCCTACCGTCTTTCCCCATGTCCCGAAGCTATCGAGGCCCGGAACCGAGGCTGCGGCGAGACGTGACACTGGGGGAAGCAAACACACACAAGGAACAAGCACACGAGAATATTTGTGTTCAGAAGACTTTGTTGCTGGTATTGGTGAACGAAAACGGGCACGGCCGAGAGTAGCAGCCTTGGAACTCCCCACACTTCCGTTGCTCAGCGACACCGAGGCCCTGCAAGTGCAGCCGTCAAGAAATCTATCCCCGTCTCCAAACATTCAAGACTCCCCAACTAGCGTCGGCCAGGCCAGACCAAACCCTCGTAACAGCTCCCACGTGGCAAATTCCCGACTTGCGTCTCGCCATCAACATTAGAATCCAAACCAAGCCAGCTGAGGGCGGCGGGCTGTCTCGCGGTAGTATAGCCTGGCCAATAGAAGTGTGGACTTCTTCCCCGTACAGATCTATCGTGTGCCCAACTCTTACGCCACGCAAATGCGAAAACTCGGCCGTACAGCACAGGGTATCGCAACAGCACGGCACAGCCATACCGATCTGAAGAGGAAAGTGAAAAAAAAGAACATGGCGCCGCCCCCGGCAAGCCTGACGGGGAGGACCATGAGGTTGCGAGTTAGAAAAAAAGATGGAAGAGAAAAGACGGCCCAAGAGGACCACCAAAGAGCAAAAACCAAAACATAAGCCATTCCGCTCGTCACTCATTCCTCATATACACACTCGAAATGCTGGAAAAGCAAGACGCGCTCAAGTGATGACAACCAAACAGGAAGAGAAAAGAAGAAAAAAACAGCACAGTCATCTTCCACGCCTTTTGAAGTCCGCTTCCAGGGGTATCGACTTTTCTGCTTTTGGGGGTATCAAAGCAAAAGAAGACCAAAAGCTTGTAATGTAGTGTTCAGCCAAAAAGCATCGTGAGAGATGGCCGCGTAAGGGGTGGGCCTCGTCATCGTGGATTGTTGTAGAACAGCGTAGGCTCTGCAATCGAGCAGGCACCCGGCTCTGTCTCGAGACGGGCGATCGGGACGCTTCTGGCTCAGTGGCGAGGGTAGTAAGGCTCGTACTCATCAAAGTCACCGAACTCGGAGGCCGCAGGGGCGTAGCCAGGGTGCCCGCCGTACTGAGGCGCATATTGCATCGCGTGGTGGGGTACGCGCTGCGAAGGGTGATGAGCGAGGTGAGGCGGGTACCCGCCATAGCCCGGCGGCATGTTGGGGTCGTAGTGGGAGCGAGGATACGTGGATCCGGCCTGCGACTGAGCGCGGGCACGCGAAGGCCTCTCGGTCCTGTCGGCTCTGCTCTTGCGGTCGTCTCCGCCGTACTCGGTACCGCGGTCAGTGCCACGGTCGCTGCCACCGTTGTTGTTGTTGCTGTTGCCGCGGCCAATAGTCATCTCGCCGCCGCCTCCGGAGAAGTTGATCTTTGTGTTGCCAATCTCTACAGTGGCGTCTCCGGACACCTTGACGTTGATGCCGTCATCGCTGTCCCTCGTGGTACGGGTGGCCGCAGACTGCTTGTAGCTGCTCTCGTCGTGGCTGTCCGAGCTGTGCGAGGAACGGCTGCTAGCGCCGTTCCTGCGGCGCAGAGCGTCGTGGGTCAACGCGGCGGTGTGAGCGTGAGTATCAGCCACCATGGGCACCGAAGGACCAGCGACCTCGCTCTGGTACTTCATAGCCTTCTTGAGCTTGTCTTGAGACGATGCGCTGCGCCGTTCGGGTGCAGCCGCCGGCTCCCTGTGGTACGCATCCTCATCGTCCAAGTCGGACGAGTCGTCGAAGCTGGAACGCCGGTGCCGTCTTGGTGCAACAACGCTGGACTTGCCGTACTCATAAGCATCAAAACCGTGACCCGAGGCCCGTTTGGAGCTGGAGTAAGGGATCATGCCACTGTCCTCGTCCGCTTCCTCCCCATGAAAATGGGCAGACTTCATGATGGACAGAGGTTGCGGCCGGTACGGCAAGCTCATCGACTGCGGCCGCGCCGTCTGAGGGCGACGAGGCGGCGCCGGTGGCCCCATATCGCGAGGCTCAATTTCTTTCGGTTGCCTCTTGGGCGGCGCCTGGGACACCGACTGGCGCCGTACGAGGCCGCCTCTGGGCGCCGGCGCCGGCGCCGCCTCCTCCATGTACTCGCCGTAGTCTTCATAATGACCGGGCGAGCCATGGAAGCCTATGGCCGAGCGTGGCCTATGCTCCTGGCCACGGTGAAACCTGGACGCCAACGTCTCAGGCGCGCCGCTGGGTGGAAAATAGCCGCCTGGCGAGGGCATCGGGCCGGGCCCTGCGCTCATGGGCGACTGCGCCATCATCATGTGAGGCGGAGGAGGTCCCATAGGGTGCATGCCGGGGCCGCCGGGGCCGCCGGGGCCATGGAAAGAGCCCGGCGGGAAACCTAAAGGTCCCATGGGGCCCGGTGGCCCATAGTACATTGCCGGGTTGGAAAGAGGCGGACGGCTGGGCCCGCCGGGCATGCCAGGCATACCAGGATAGTAGCTGGCCGGCCTGGTCTGGGCCCGAGGCCGGGACGGGGCGGGGGTGGTCTGGGAGGGAACGCCGTAGTAGGCAGCTTCGTTGGGGTAGGCGCCGGGCATAGGCATGGTCTTGGAGCTCCGTGCCGCAGGGCGCTTGCTCTTGCCATTCTCCACGACGCCCTTGGGCTGTTTCGTGCTGATGGAAGGGCGTCGCTTCTCGGACTTATGCTCCCTCCGCGGCTCGGCCGGTGGGGAATCTGGCGAAGGCATAATGTCGGATTCGTAGTCGTACTGTTCTGAGGCACGCCGCGACGACGACGACTTCTTCTTGGATGTGTTCATCAGGGCCTTGCTGGGATTGGCGGGGGGCGGCGACGGGGCGGCGGTGGAGCGGGCGTAGCGGCCAGATCCCGCAATCGTGTTTCCTTGTTCGTCAACGTCCTCGACAGCGGCAACCTCAGGTCTGGATCGTTGCGTTCGGAGCAACGGCGGCATGGTGCAGACACAGCTGCGGGAGGGTGCGAGGGAGGGCACTCTTTGTATCCAGAAAGAAGAGGAGGAGAGGGTGGGAGAAAGAGGGTCAGGGTCGGAAGCCCGGACGGGGTTTGGCTGGCTGCCAGTGCCAAATAAAGTACGAAAGGCGGTTGTCAGATTTTATCGCTAGGCGTGATCCCGGGGGTGGGAACGAGACCCAATGCAAGAGCGGGCGGGTTGCCAGGTAATGGGTGGTAAATGTAATGCGAGCGGGGCCTGGCTGCAGCAGCTGCTGCAGCTAGTTGCTGGGGGCACGAACGGAGCCTGCCTGATAGAGGGGACGAGAGGAGGGAAGAGGAAGAAGAAGAAGAGGGGCGGGGGAGGAGGGGAACCACCCACCCACACGCGCGCGCGCTCCGAGACGAGAGGGAGAAGAAAGGAAAGAGGGCAAGGGAGGGGGCAGTTCGTCAGGCGTCGTCGTAATTGTGGCACCGTGAGAAGCGACAGTCGCTTGTTCCGGAGACGCGCTGTACGGGCGGAAATGTCTGGATGAGAGAAACGAAAAATGCCGTCCCCGTGTACCGCCGAAGGCATGCACTTGTACATATGCCGGTCGATGTCGTCGGTGCAGGTGGAGGCAGGGCAGGCAGGGCAGGCAGGGCCGCAGGGCTTTATCGATACAGCCCGAGACGGGCAACCAGGGAATCCTGGGAGCGCCTGGCAACGCTGGCGAACCTCTGATCGGCCTCTTGGGGCCCCTTCCAAAGTGGTGGGTGGGCAGGCCGGACAGGATTTGGCAGGGTTGTGTAGGTTTTTGGCGCGTGTCGGATGCTTGGCCTGACGGGAGGAGTCACGACGACGGGCGCTGGTCAATGGCATGCGAGGGAAAGATGGGAATGGCAGCTCGAACGGTACCCAAGGTGGGTCGGGTTCTGGAACGACGCCCGCCGGTGTCTCTTCCTGAGCCAACCGTCTCGCTTTAGGCCGTGAGGCGCGAGTGAGACGACAAAAGCCCGCCTACTACGTGTTGCCTGTCGAACCGAGGGAATGCCAGAGGGCGCTTTGTACCTGGCGGCCCTCGTTGGTCGTGTAGGACGACAGGGCGGCCTTGACCGCAAGAGGCAGGGGGCCAGTAGAGACGCTCCCCGTGTCACCACATTGTCGAGGGGACGGGCAGGGAGAAAGAGGGAGAGGGAAGAGGGGAGGCCGGCGTCGTCTCAGCGATGACTCTGCCCGCGCGTGGGAATTTCGATGCAGGCGGGGAGAGAAGAGGCTGGCTGGCTGGCTAGTTGGACCGGACAGGAGGGGGGCCAGGCAGCCGAACGAGCACACGGGCCAAAGGAGCCACACAAACGGCGGCTTGCTGGGTCCCCGGCAGCCGAAAGCGACCAGATCGTCGAGTCGAGGGGTCTGTGGGACGAGTGGGCGTATGGACACCTCGTCAGGCACCTGGCGTGCTGAGCTCCGCCGGGAGATGGCGGGGGGGCCGGACGCGTGGTAAACCGCTGGCTATGACTAACCAGAGCGCCCCAGTAGCTAGAATCGAGGCAGTGACAAAATATGGGCAAGGGAGCGCCAGAAGAAGAGTTTGTGAGGGCAGGCTGGCAGGCTGGTCGCGAAAAAGGGCGCCGTTGTCCACCAACGAAAAAGCCGGTGGCGAGCGAGCCGCCCGGGAGAGGCCGAGTTTCGTGCCCGACTAATAAGACTTGGGTAGCAATACGGTTGAACCGACAGGCAGAGCCCCGGCGTCTTACGGCCCAAACGTGTGAAGGTGTGCGCGAGAAGCCTCTGTCCTAGCCGGCCCTTCTGTCGTTGAGGAGAGGGGAGGAGTCGTGCGCCGTCGACCGACGGAGCGTCGACTTTTGTGAAGGGCCCTGCCCACGGGGCCCGACGGCGTGTCGTCAATAGACGCCAATGACGATATCGTTTCACGGGTGCATCGAAGGGGGCCAGAGGGGGGCAAGGCCCGTTGAGGCAGAAAGTGAGAGAGGGTGTGTGTGTGCGTGTTTGCGTGTGTGCTGTGTGCATAGAGCGGTGGTGCCAACGCACCCCGTCTCCCATACACACTTATACAGAATACATAGACAGTATATTGCCATTGGCCCTCGATCGTCTTGTCTGCAGGACTCGCGCATATGCCCGGGGGTCTGCCATTGGGCCTGATGCGCGCCCTAGAGCCCCGAGGTGGGAAGAGTTCGTCGTTGCACGCGGCAGAAGCAGAATGAATCCACACGGCCGAGCTTCGCGTGTTCCTTAAAACGTATACAGCCTTGAACGACCTCGTCATAGTTCAATGAAACTGCCCTTGGCGGGCGGGGCCGAGACCGTGATGTTTGGTTATCTCGTCAGCGACGGAGGTATGCAGCATAGGTAGCCAAGTATGTATACCACCTTGCCTCGGCGAGATGAGTTTTGCGTCGCAGCCGTATACGGAGGCAGAAATCAGTACACGCAGAGGCTCACTACAGGCTGCCCTGGCTCCCGTGGTAAGTAATTCCTCACCATCGTCGGCCGCCCAGGCGCTTCGGGTCGACTTGTACCTACATACTCGCACACCCAAAAACATAAGAGATCTACCTGGTGCAGCAACATCCTACAGCTTCCCTCGGCTTGGCATCATGTCGGAACCGACACACAAGCGACGAGCAAGCGGTAAACAAGACAACACCCTCATCACGCGGGGCACGAAGCCGCGGATTCGCTCGCATCCCGATACAGACCAGAGACTGAGAATGTGGGAGGATACGTACGGTGTGGTGTACGGTATGCCGTCATGGCCCGGCTATCGTGCGTGTGGACATCAAATCCTATGGGCCCAGCACCGACATCCCACATATCCACAAAGGCCTATCGAAGGGAGGGAAAAACCGTGTGTGTTGGGGGATGGTTTGCTTCACGCTATTCCCAGATGGGGGGGACTGGCTGTGCGATAGGCGGCGACGCAGCAGAATTTTCTGTGCGCCCGTCTGGCGCCTGGCGGGATTGATTGGAATCGGATCCCTCTCTTCCCACCGGCTAGAGCTCTTGCGGCCATGCATGTCATCACGCGAAACGAGAAGAGGCCGGAATGGACCCCCGAACCGACACCGCCCAGTCAACGGCATGTACGACTTTGCGGAGACCCGGAGGCACTTCTTGTCGTTGTCTGACGGATTGTCTTTCCGTGTCCCCAAACAAGGCGACGAGTATACGCGACTGTGACAGCTTGTAGGAGTCAGAAGGGGGGTCAGCGGAATCCCACGCTTCCAGCGACCTGGCGGCGTCCGAGCTCGCTCGCCGCATCCTGAATGGCAAATACCTGGGGGCTGACACTACGGACAGCCCCTCCAGTGCAGATAAAGCATTGACGCAGCTACCGGGGTACCAATTTGGCCAAGACGATCTTCGTCTCCCCACACAGCCCGCGAACAGACGGAGGGAGGCTTTTTTTTTCCTCTTTCCTTCTGCCGTCGGAGGGATGCTCACCGCGGTTTGCCGTCGGAACGGGCTGCCAGTGGCCGGTCCCCCGTGGTTGTGCGCGCAATAGACCAATGTTTCGCGACGTGTTTGCATGACACCGACGCGGCCGTTGAGGCTGAGGAGAACAACAGGCTGTCGTCGGTCGGATGCGATGCGCTGCACTAGAATCCTGCAGCCGGGACGGGGTCGCTGGCTGGCTGGTGCTCGCAGGCTGGCGAGCTGGCTCTGGCTAGTAGGGGTGCTGGCCGGACCGCTCCTTTGTTTGTTCGCTGGCTCGCCGTCCGGGGGGCTGTTCGGTCAAACTGCTTCCAGCCGCCGCCGGCTGTGCAATCGGCGCCGGCCTCTGAGCAAGCCTTGCATCCCATCGCGCATCGTGTATTCTCTCGCGAGTAGCGAGTGGGAGGGTTGACGCCAGGATGACCTAGACAGAAAGAGCGGTGAATGGGGCGCGGGCGTTCAAGAACACGCATGTGCCGCAATTGCGTCGAACATGGCGGCGCCGGCCTATCCTACCCCACCTCCTATCGAGACGGCGACTTCTCATGGCGCTGTCATCCACCCTGCCCACCCTCCGGCATCCGCCACGGCCAGACGGCGACGCGCTTGCGCTCCCGATAGTGGATCGTATCGGCCGTGAGAGGCATGTGGTGGCAACGTGAGGCCGTTCCGGACCCTGCGATGCACCCGGCCTTCTCGGCGCCATCCAGCGGTGTCCGGCCTCCCCTCCATGGGGTGCTTGCCTGCAGCAACGCGGCTTGTGATTGCTGGGGATCGGACCCCCCGCTATGTCGTGCTGTCGCATGCAAGCCACTGGGGGGAAAAGCAAATGGGGGGCCGCACGAGACCCTTCCGCGTCATCGCGTTGTCCAACGGCAACAACAGCTGCTGTCGTCCACCGAGAGCGAGACCCGGTGCCTGGGTTGCCCAGCTTGTCGACCGCCAGATGACGCTGGGCAATGGGAACAGTATGCAGCTGCCTCGGCCTCCGAGAGGTCGCTTCGTCCAATTGAAGAGAGGGGAGAGAGGAGGGAAGAGGAACGACGTCGAGGCCAGCCGTCTACTTGACGCATCATGCCTCTTATCTCGGGCAAATGGACAAGCCCAGCCGTGCAGCATACCCCCCCCTCCACACAAAATTGAGCGATCGGCGTCGGCGGCCATCGCCAGATGTACGGCAGCATGGCAAGATGGCAGAAGTTGTGCCCTGCCTCACTGCTCTGCACGTCGATTGGCGGTAGGAAGCCGACGGATGACGACTTTGATACCCGTGGATACCAACCCCTTCAGGGACCGTCGCCCCATCGATCTCGGTCTCCCCACGTTTCCGTAGGTCGCTTAGAACCGAGGACAGGCCACGGATAGACGCGGGTTGGGTCATGAATAGGCCACGGGTCCGCCACCCGGCGGCACTTTGGAACCATGAACCGGCTCTCGTTGGCACTCGCGGCCTATCGAAGACGGCCGTGCACGGCCGTATAGGGCAGCCATGACGCTGCTGAATGAACTCCATGCTTCCACTCGAACCTGACGTGTCGTGGGGCGTGACACGACATGGTACAGCTGTTGGGGATGGGGATAGGTGACAGGCAGGCAGGCAAGTAGGAAGGCTGGAAGGTAGCGGCTTTGTCCGCAGCGAACGACTTGGGCAGGCCGCAAAACTCTGCCGGTAGGCCGACCTTTATCCAGGTTGCCGGTTTCGCAACATCCATCTGGCTCTGATAAGCAGGTTGTGTGACGTACCTCGTTGACATATGCCCGTGGAGGCGTGTTCATCCGAGAGGACGTACCATCACTGTTGAGAAGAGCAGCCCACGTAGGAAGGTATAGATGTATCCTCCATTCGATTTGCTTGCACCGCTCTGTTCGCTTCTCTTCGGGTCAAAGAGAGCGTCCCGTCAGAAGCGTACGTGTTGAACATGGCTGACCCCCCCACCCCCGAGATGTATCTCATCCCCAAACTTGCTAGGTCCTTGCGAGCAAACGAATGTTTGTTTGTCTGGCCGTTGGACTTGCCACACTGTTGCCTGGATGAAAGCGCCGGGTCCATGGTTTGGGTGGGATGGGCGTGACGGGTGTGAACAGGAACGAGGACCTGACCACCTGGCTCTGAGGGCCATGATTTTATGAAAGATTTCATGGCATATAGCCCGCATGCAGGGCTCACGGCGCCGATCCCACGGATGAGCGCACGAACGGGCACACATTGCAAAAGTGTACGACGTAGACCAACCTACGCTGCAGAAATCACATCGGTGAGCCCGCTGGAGAGCGCTCGTGGTGTAGCTCAGGGGGCAAAGGGGGCCCTTAGAGCAGAAATCAAGCCAAGCTGAGCAGGTGGCCGAAACAGCGTGAGACTCGATATCCTTGACGCTGTGATCCGGCCTCATTCCGGTCCCCCCCGGGGCACACAGCATACTTGGGCGTCACCTGGTTGATGGTTAAAACCCATGGAGGAGTGACAGCAGGTAGGGAGGAAGTCAGTTGCCAGGGATAGCCAAAGCTACAGCCAAGAATCCCGCGCCGAGTGGCATGGGTATCGGTCACACTCGTGCTCGCCATCTTAAGCTTTCCGGTTCTTGGTGATGGGGGGTTGGGTTGGGTTGTGCATCGATATGTTGATGAATCACCACCGAACAGTAGTTCCGCAAGGGTTCCGGGATAGCGTGCGGGATTCCGAGTGCACCACGCTGCCAAATGACCAAAAATAGAGGTGCCAGAAGCTGTGCTTGAGCGGCGAGACCACACACATGGTCCGCTCTTTCTGTTTGACCAAGGCTCCCTGTATCCGGACCGGGCCCCCTTTGTCCCATTTTGAGTTTGCGCTTTGGCAGAGCTGACCCGACAGACCGGACAGGGAGATCTCGGTGCGCACGGAGCGACGCGTTCCCGCGACGAGCCGGGGTTGGGGCCTCCAGCTAGTGTAGCTCAGGGAGGTTCAGCTCCATGCCCGGGGTAGCCGAATGAGGAATTGCTGTGTCGTCAAGACATTAGCTATCAGGGAGATGTTCGTGCACTATTGGAAAGACCTAGCCTGCAACAGACAGTCTGCCGCACCGGACATGTTTTCACTCCCTTTCCGGACACGGTCCAGCGGTCCAGTGGTCCAGCGGCCAGCCCAGTTCTGTAGATCCAGATCGCCCATGTCGTATCCAAGATCGCCATCTAGAGAGCCTCGAGCCGCAGCTCTGAACCACGGAGCATGCTGCATCAAACACCGACCCAGACGCAGGACTAAGTACTACCGACCGTATGGCGGGTAGGGCTGTGTTGCCGTGGTCTCTTGCGTCCGACGAGGTGCAGCGGCGCAACGGTCACGCATTGGTTCTCTCATCGCGAAGGGCCCGTCCTCGACACTACTACTATCCTGGGCCGGCTTGTCTCCTCAAGGGCCATCTGCTGGTCCGACCAGGGATCCACCCGTCCTCCACTGGGCGGTTTATGCGGCGGCAATCGAGCCATGTGTGACTCTTCCCGATCGAATTGATGGAGACTGCGAGAATGTTAGCCTCGTCGTGGGTCCTTTTGTGAGGCATCCACCGCAGCTACAACTAGCTCTGAAGCCCGCCAAGGAGCACAGGGCATAGGAGTGGAGAGCGTAGCACAGGGATGATGAGGATCTGGTAGTGTGGATATGGAGCCAGCAGCTAGTCTAGCTGGGCCGCAACGAGAGCGCGGCCAGAAAGATTAAGGCGGACGAAGAGGAGACGGCAAGACGAGACTAGACGACTAGACTGGCAACACAAGCAGCCCATGGCTCACTGCTATGACGGCATGCCAGCGGTCAGGTCGGGTGAATCCATCGTCGAGCGGTTTCTCTTCGACACTCGGCGCCAAGGTGGAGGTTCGCGGACGCAGATTTTTTTTTTTCGACAGCCGGCCTGGCCGCTTCACTTTTTGGCCGGCCGGGGACAGGCATGTATTCGTCGCCGACATGCTTTGCTGACGATTGGGTGCCGTAGACGCGGTGTTGTAAGCCACTAACAACCTCCCCGGTAGACTGATTGGTCACTCGGGCTTTCAGCCACCAGACAGTGCCGAACTGGTGGACGCCTTCACAAAAGACGAAAAGATAACGCCATCCCGGGTTTCCTTGTCTTGCATGGCACGGGGACGCGGCACTACGCAGGCCAGCGTCTCCACGGATAGGCATTCATAGTCGGAGCAGCTCCAGCAGTGGGGCGGAGGCTGTCCATACGCCGGGAGGCAGGCCGCGACACGGGCAACGCAACTGTCGTCGGTCATGTCTCATGGTACAGCGTCGTTCTCATGTGAAGCAGGGAGAGGGAGTGGGGGAGGTTGTGGCTGGAGGACGACACGCCATTGGCGGGTATTGCACTCTGGGGGGGAAAGTGTGATGTGATGGGTGAGACGGGCGAGTGTAACTCCAGGTTGATAAGCCCTGTCATCTGATGCAACCGGTTGATAGCAGATCGACGCTATTAATATGTATCGAGTTAGGTGCGTCCGGGTGAGGGGGGGCTTGGCAGTTCCGATCGCCGCTGGGGTGCGCCGACGGCAGAGGAGGTAAGTATGTAGGTACGTACATCTGTATGTACTTCGTAAGGTATTCGAAGCACGCACGGATACGGGCAAGTGGGAGCGGGGCGAATCGACGAGCTCGACATGGGAGCCCTCCGGGATGTGTCAGTAGTGAGTCTGTTCCAACCGCCTCGGGCTGAACAGCCTAGTGTTCTTAGTCAGGTTTGGCGGGAGACTCAGGCTGCTCAGGTATCCATCCAACCATCCTAATGGGGGTTGGATGGATCCTGCATGAGATGGAAGCAAAAAAAATTAAGGGAGAGGGAGAGAGAGAGAGAGAGAGAGAGAGAGAGAGGGAGATTCATTGGTGCAGACGACCTAACGACCTACCCAGCGGACGCACGCAGCGGGAGAGCCTCGGAGCCCCACCAATCACCTTGTCCCCTCCCAGAGGTGCTAAGGTGCTGCCTTCAGCTTCCCAGTCCCCGCAGTCTCGCCCCAATCCAGACAGATGCATTGCACCATGTCACGGCTTGCGCAGCATGTACACACCCTTCCACGCCCGCGTCCTGATTCATGATGAGCAGGCGACGGGCAGGCTGGCGCGGTTGAGCAGGCGGCGGACAGGCCGGAGGTAACGATCCTCTCTCCGACGGTGGCCGCCCGGGAGTTCGGGCGGCTGATGAATAACGCTCCCCTCGACAGCCCCCCCCCCACCCATGGTCGTGACCGTTTTGTGATGGCATGTTGGTCGCCGGCAGCACGGCTCCCACGCCCAGCATAGCTTGGTGTAGATGCCCGGGCCTCGCAGGCCTGCCAGTGCCAGGTAGGTTTCCTCGGGGCCGGTAGCACGATTCGTCTCCGCCGCGCGGTCACTCGCTGCCCCCGCGCGTCCACGCCTCGTCCGAACGCGCCATGCAAGGTACGATGCATACGTATTGCACCGATCGTCACCGCGATGACCCAAAACATCCAGCCGGCCGGCATGACTATGTTCGCCAGCCTCGTGGAGTCGCAGAGGACCGGTGCCCACGGTTGTTTCGGCAGAGCACGACGCTGCGCACTATGGCATGCGAACCGCTTGGTCAGATGTCCCCCTTGTCTCCGCGCCGGGAGGGTGTCCCAGGGCTCCCCTGCCTGCGTCCTGGCCGTGTGCCGCCCTGTCTTAGTTCCAGAGCCACCTTCCCTGGCCGAAAAAAAAGGCCCATGGACGGACGGCACTGTGGATTCGTATTCGAAAATCCCATCCTCTGCCCACCACCTCGAGCCCCATACCCACCTTCGCCGACCCGTGATTCTGCATAAGGCAAGTTTGGCAGGGAATACTTGGAAGAAGGCGGCCTGAGCCCGTGCTAGTGCCCCCCCCCTCCTTCCCTCCAGCCCGTGATTCACGCCTACCGTGTTCGCGTAGCGCAGGCGACGGGGCGGCGAGGCGTCTCCGCATTTGGAACATGTACAGGACCGGATGGAGCTGAGGGCGCGCTGATGACCCTCCTTTCCGTGCCTCAGCCTGTCGACTCACGACCTGCCGCCGTGCCTTGCCCAGTCGCCGTGCTGATGGTGTGCCCCCCCTCGCGCAGTTGCGGTCGCCGAGATGGACGGCCGACGTCTTCTGCCTAGCGGCCGGCGCTATATAACCACCGGCCGCGTCGCTGCTACTGGCTCTCTCGCTTCGATACGACTACCGTGTTCCACGACCCCATCAACCCTGTACGCCATAGGGTAGCCCCGGTTCCCTTTCTCGTCTCCTCCGGCTATTGTTTGCGCCGGCACTAGACCAGGCGGGTCTTGATAGTAGATTCAGCCCCAAAGAGACAGACAGTGGAAACGTTGGCCTCACTCGCATCGAATATCACACAGTCGCGAGCGGGATGCCATCGGACGGCACTTATATCAACCACCCATCCCCTCGTCTCTACTAGATCTCTCACCAGGTTCTTTCCACACTCGCCCTTCACCACCATCACCATGCCTTCCCACCAAGCAGGAACCCTCAACTACTCGCGGCCCGACGCGTGGCCTCCGGCCGCTTGCCGGTCGCCGCCCGTCCTCGACGAGGATCTCTCGACCGACGAGGACGAGTACGACCTTCCCATCCTCAAGAGGAACCCCTTGACCTACTTCCTCACCCCTGCCGCTCCCAAGGATGACGAGCTCGAGTTCGCCTTTGACTTTGACGCCGGCATCGAGGACTCGACCCGGCCTCAGGAGATGATCCGCAGTATCAGCCCGTCGACCCTGGATGGGCTTAAGCGCTACAAGCCCAGGGCCCGGGGCAAGGGCAAGGACCTGGAGTGCGCCATTCTCGACGACGACGACAGCGACGACGACGAAGACTACATTCGCTTCGGCTCGCCTAAGGGGTCGCCCTTCAGCCTCCCGGACTTTGGCATCGAGCGACCCCGGCCCGCGGGCGCCGCCGCCCAGTCCAAGACCACCGAGGCCATGCTCTCCCCGGCGGCCTTTCACGTCGGCTCGCCCCGGGGCCGGCCGATTAAGCGCTTCTCGCCGCCGCCCCGCCGCGCCTTTCCCGGCCGGACGCGCAGCTTCGAGCTCCAGCGCCGGCACTCGTGGCGCGAGCCCAGCCCGGACGTCTGGTCCATCGATGAGGAGCCCGAGAAGGAGACGATGAGCGAGCTGGGCCTCAGCACCCAAGACCTGCTCGACCAGGAGAAGACGCAACCCATAAACATCCCGGCTGCGAAGCCCAAGAAGCGCGTTCGTTTCGTGCTTCCCGTGAAGGAGTAATCTGGATCACTTTTGCATGACGACGGCGTCGTTTTTCATCATCACCATCATCATCACCATCATCATCGCCATCATCATCATCACCATCATCATCATCACCATCATCATCACCATCATCACCACCATCATCATTATCATCATCTTTCCCTTTCATTCTCAACCGCGCAAAGGACACGAAATCAACTAGGGCGGGAGGGCAGAGGCATCGGGCATGCATGCATACACAGGGCGTTCAGGATCGGGGCCTCATTGTTTTTCATTTCCTATCGGCATCACCTCATCATCCGGCTGCATTGGAACGGCGGGGCGGCGGAGGGGCTGGCATGGCATACATGGACGGCTTCAGGTGGTGGACTTGTTGGAATTATTGGATTTACCGTAGATTGATGTCTGCATCTCGCGATCACACATCCCTCACATTGGCAGGCGGACAGCGGATACCCCATATACCCTCACATCAGTACTTAGCACCCCCGGGGATTTAGCATACGGGATGGAATTGAACAAACTCAACACTCGTATTCCTCGCCTCTTCTCTCCTTTGTGTGCATTTGTGTGTACTCGGGTCCCCGCGTGCCCCTCCTCCACCTACATGTTGTCCGTACGCGTTTCCTCGGCCCGTCCGGAATGGGATGTGAGCAGGCCCGACGAGGCCCTCAACCTGCGCCGCCGAACCGCCAAGAGCGTGCCTCACGCCCTCCCTCTCAGCTGGCGTGGTCGGCCTCCTTGTTTGTCCTTATCTTGTTCTGAGTCATCGCCGGGCCCGCACACCGAAGCCCCTGCCCCTCTCTTTCCTCGGTCAGCCCCAGGCCGCCGAATTTCTTCTTTCAGTTTCTTTTGGGAATACAAAACTAGAATCAGCCACCAAATCCCGTCCAAGCGCCGTGGGCGATTTGGACCTTACCAGGACGGGAAGAGGGGGGGAACAAAATCCCACACAGCCTCGGCCCCCCCCCCCCCCCTCGAAGCCCCGCGAGAGCCGCACCGTAACGACGGCCTCTCGGAAGCTCCAGCGAGCCCGAGAAAGTACACACGCAGGCAAACGAAAAGTACACGCCGCCGATCACTTGGTCCGCTCATGGTGGCCCATCTGAATGGGGGCGCCGGACGGACGCGGCGCTCTTACTCGTGCGTTCGCGCGACCACCCCCCCTCCCCCTCGCTTGACGCGGACTCGCCGCCGATAAGGGCCCTACGCACATGAACCGTCCAGGCCCGAGGTAAACAGTAAAGCAGGAAGTAGGTAGGGGAAGGGGGAAGTGTTTGGTTGATTGGGCCGGTGGGCGGGCGTTCGTTCACCTCCAGAGAGAGGGGGGGGAGAGAGAGAGGGAAAAGCTGAGCCATGGCCAACCGTTGGCTCCTCGAATTCCACCATGCCTTTTCCATCCATCCATCTCTCTCCCTCTCTCTCTCTCTTTCCTTCCCTCCCTCCCTTTCTCTCTCTCTCTCTCTCTCTCTCTCTCTGTATGTGGGTGTGTCTGTGTGTCTGTGTGTCTGAACAGGGAGAGGAGAGGGGGATGGGGCTGACACCGGCCAATCCGACGGCGTGGCCTCCTTCGGCTTATATTCGCCAGCCCACGGCTTGGCCGTCGTGGGTCGTTTTCTCCTTTGGGAAAATCCTGCGTCTCTTCTTGGGTCTGCCGGGTCCTTTTTGCTTTTTTGTTCATGATTGCTTACGGCAGCCCGCTCTCGCCTAAGCCCCTCCACCCCCTCCTTACCAGGATGCACCTACAAGGGGCTAAAGCTCGTAGGGCTGCAGGAGCTCCTCCTCCCCCTTCCCCCACACACGCGGGGAGGGTAACCGATATGCAGATCAGGTCAGCAGCTGCAGTGCTGGCATGGCAGCAGCAACAGCAGCAGCGGCGGCGGCAAAAACGAGGAGAGCAGTACCAGGGATAAAGGCACTATTGCGTGATAGTAGGGGGGGGGCGATTCTGGTAGCAAGAGACTGCCGGCTTATCAGGTGGTGAGGACTGTGATGAGAAAGACCAAACCTGACGTGATGGATTTAACGAGTGTTCTCATGGGGAGTGAATGAGGGTGTCGTGACACCCGAACTGTGCTCAATGTAACTTTGCATCGTTGATTCGCTTGCTTGCTAATCCTGGGAATACCCGGTGACCGGTAAGACCGCTTATTGAGCGAGGCCCTCGATTCTTACGAACCGTCCAAGGTGGGATTGGATGTGACGGCTTGGAACCCCGACGACACGAAATGCCTGATCGGCTGACAACACCACTGCGTGCAAGTTCGCGTCACGACACATGTGTACTTGATTGGCTCATCTCGACTGCACGGTGAAATCCGGACCGTTCGCTTGCATGGCAGCTGCTCTCACGACTTGGTTCATTCCACCGCCACCGGGCGACATCTGGGAGCCACATCGAGACAGACTTCCGCCCCTCTCACTGGCCAACGGCGGCGACGGAGCAGACGTAGAAGACTGACGCACGCTGCTCAGCCCCATCCGGGCATCCAGCCGCCTGGATGAAGATCCCACTCCCCACCCCCCATTTCGGCAGTGCCGGCGTCAACCCAGCCAAAATCCAGCTTTTCGAGCTCTCGCTTGAAAAAGTCATGCTCTTCCTGGAGCGCGTCACGCACGTCGCCTCCCCACATCCTGTCGGGGTAATGCCGCACGTTGAACCAATGTGTGAGGCTACGCAGCGCCTGCTCCAGGGGCAGTGCCTCCTCGACTTCGAGGTCCACGTCCGAACCGGCCAGCCACTCATCGCGCAGCTCGGGCCGGCAGTGTAGGTAGACTGCCGTAATAACCCGCATATTGCTCTGCCGCCACTTACGGCCGCAGTACGGCACCTGGTTCTTGAACAGCTTTAGCGTGTAGAGCCGAAGTTCTGGCTGCGGGATCTTGAGCGTCTTCCGGATGATGTTAGACGATTTGTACTGAACCAGGAGGAGATTGCGGTGCGCCTTCTTTTTGCAAATCTTCTGCAGAATCCGCAGGTAGTTGATGAGTGAGAAGAAGTTGCGGCGCGAAAAGTCGGTAATGGGTTCTTTGGGCAACGGGTTGATGGGATACCCGAGCTCGTCCACCTCGGGCCGCGTTGGCGGCTCGTCTTCTGGCTGGGTGCCAGGCTCGCCGTTGGTGGCCGCCGGCGCCGTCGCTTCTTGGGGTGATTTTCGCCGTTTGATGGGAGGGGGCGCCGCTTCGTCCTCGCTCTCCTCTTCCTCGTCTTCTTCGCCTTCGGGAGAGGCCCGTTGGTTGCAGAAATGGAAGAAACTGCCCGCCGTTAGCCACGTACTGCATACGGCTACGCCAAGGAGAAACTCACCTATGATCCAGCCGGTCCGTCTTGCTGTCGACGACCTGCTGCACGTCTTGGTGTACAAACAACTTCAGGACCAAGGGGATGTAGTTGGAGTCCAGAAGCAGCTGTGTCAAGTATTCAAACTTCAGGACGTCTGGTCCGCTTTGTCAGCTCCGAAACCGAAAACGACGGCGCGCACTACGTACGTGAGATCTTGAACCACTTGAGGAGGAGCAAGAGAATGCCGGTCAAGGCCTTGCTTTCAACCTCCCGAGCTCGGGTGGCATCCAGGTCTTCCAGTGACATGTCAACATTCTCTGAGCCTGCCATCCCGTTCAGTCCGTTCGCACCATCGTGGGAGCGGAATAAGTTAGGCGGCTGTTGCCCCATCCGAAAGTTAGGCATGCCATTAGCCTGAGCCTGCTGCATGGTGGAATAGGCCGTGATGTTGTAGAGGAACGTCTTCATCAGGACGATGACGACCGACTGTAGCTGCGGGAGGGAATCGTTCTGCGGAACGGTGAGCACAAGACGCCGAGCAAGGGGCTCGAGTAGGGGACTGGCTGGTCACAGCACAGCAGTGGTACATGCACGTACGTATAACTTCTCAACAGCCTCCAGACGCCGCCGCGTCGTTTCGTCGAGATCCTTGGTCGTTCCGAAATTTACTTCAGGTTTGCGGCTTTTTGACTCTCTCTTCTCAATGCGCGCCAGGAGCTTTTCCTCGTCAATCTCCTCGCCCTCCCCCCGAGACAGCGAGTCCAGGTCGAGGCTGTCAAGGTCGTCGTCTTCCGACGGGCTCCAGCCACGCTCAAACTTGAGAAAATTCTCTCGCTCTTCCCAGAGCTGCCTTGTCGCTCTCGTCATCCGCACGCGCTTCGAAAAAAGCTCCCCCGCCTCGAGGATTGACGCGGGGATATCACTTCCCTCCCACGGGCGGCCGACGATGGAATGGTGCATGCCGGCGCCGCCCTTGCCGCCGGCACTGTTGCTGGTAGCATCCAGCGGCGGGTACATGAAGGGAAAGTTTTGGTTTGTCTGGTAATTCTGCTTCTTTCCGCCCTTTCCGCCGACCGACGGCGACGGAGGCGGCGATGGCGCGGGGGTAGCGATGTGGACGGGCTGGTGAAGAATTGACGCCCCTCCGCTTTGCATGTTGGGCGGTGCTGGCATAATACCGTTGGAGCCATTGTTCCGCGTGGGATGGTTTGGTAGCTGCGGCAAAAGCGATGTGTTGTCGGCTTCCAAGGGCAACGGCAGCGGCGGCGGCACGTAGGCCGGGTATTTTGATGCGATCTCCTGCCGGAAGACATGATAGTCGAGGGGCGAGGCTGTGATGGTGTCTTTGCACTTGTCCTCCGAACCCGTGTCTCGGAGAGCCTTTTTGGTTTCCTCGACCTCATCGAGGCCGCCGAACACCACCAACAGGGACTTCCAAAGTAAGAGCAGGATCTACGACTGGTCAGCTTGTGCCCCCCGCCGGGGCCCGGAGAAGGGACATACATGCGCCATTGGCAGTACAGGGGACTCGAGCCACCTCATCTTGGCAAGTACGGACAGCATATAGGTTGCCATATCGGGGTCCAACGATCCTTTCACGGTCAGCGCTCGTCTCGCTGTGGGTTCCCGGCGCTACTCACGTAGACTCTCGCGTACGGACGCCATGCCAGCGCGGTCATTGATCGTCTCCTGTACAGTCATGTACATTATGGTCATGAGATTCATCAGCTCGTCCTGCTTTTCTTGCAAGCCCTCTGAAGGGACCGGAGTCGCCTCCATCTGCCTGTGTCCCGTTAGCACGTTTGCCGTAGGCTGTCCGTTGTCTCCTTGACCTACCACAACGCGTCCATGGCATTTTGCAGCGCTGTCCAAATGATGGGGAGGCCGCCCAGCTCCGCCAGCAGCCGGATGCCGGCCTGGATGGCCGAAAGCTGCGTGGGTGTGGCGACACTGCGAAGCTTCGTCCGATCGCCCTCGGGAGGCGTGGAGACGGTCTCGCACCACCGGCCCAGGATGAGATAGGTGAGTCGACCAATCGCCGTGTTGCGCACAGTATCGTCATGCGAGGAGGCTTCGTCGAGGGCCTTCCGCGTGAACCGCGTCCGGATGTCGTCGTCGGCCTCGTCCCACCCGGAGAAGGGGCCGACCTCATGGTCCCAGTGCCAGTCAAAGGCCTTTTGGGCGGCATTCAGACGCACCCACTGCCAGAACTGGTACGAGAACCACTCGTCAATCTCTTCGGCGTGGGGGCCGGTGTCGGAGTAAACAAAGTCGTAGGCCAGGGCCTCGGAGCGTGGAAACTCGGACACGAAGCGGCGTAGCTGGGCCAGAGACAGCGAGTCGGGCGGCTGGTTTCCGGGAGGCGGCGGCGGCTGCGCAGGCGGGTTCGGGTTCGGGGCCGAGGTGTTGCGCTGGATCCCAGGACGCGGGGGCGCGGGATTCGTCGGAGGCTCGGGGGTCACGGTGGCTGTTTCGGCGGCGATCCCCGTGTCGGCGAGGTCGACGGGAGCCTTTGCGCCGTCCATGGCGTCGTTTGGAGCCCGCGACGGCCACAACGAGTTCATAGTATCGTGGCCGAAAAGTGCATCAGGCAAGGTCGGTGGGCTAGCAAGAGCGACTGGCGGGGCGCATTGTCCGGGGGAGCGCCCAGCACTCGCGTTCGGGTTCGGCTGTCGGGGGACGACGAGCAAGACGAGGCCGACCGGTCGTCACGATCGCAATGACGGCAGGATATGGGCGAATAACAGCAGTTCGTCCAGCAAGATGCAAGAGGCACGACAGAAACTGGGATGGGACGAGTTGGGCCCCTGTCCGTAGGGGTGGTGCTGGATAGCCCTGCCCTGCTAGTATCTCATGGAAGTACCTACGGTAAGTACATCATACAACTAGGCCGAACCGTTGCCCTGCCTGCCGCCAATTGTCTGCGGGCTACACTAATGACCCGCACTAACGGGCTGTCAGCTACAGCAATGAGAGGTAATGTTTGGGAAGCTCCTTGAGCGGGGCACGGGCTATTCCAGCTGACGTGGGGTCGCAACAACGTGCTGAAACCTTGTATGCCCTACCACGAGGTCAGGTACGACCTTGTTTTTTTTTTTTAGGGACGTACTTGGGTCCATGGGTTGAAACGTAAAGTTTCATAGGTCGAACATGAAATTTCGATGTACTCGAGTACCATACCTTGGAATAGACAAGACTATTTATTGTAAAGGGGATTTATTGAGGAGTGAGACCGGGACTGTTCAAGAGAGAGTGCAAGAGAGGGTGCATATATGTGAGCATATAAGTGAGCATGGGAGAACAAGCAAGAAAGAAAAAGAGCGAGAGAGACAAAACGCAGAGTCTGGTTCTATTTCGCCATTCCCAGTAGGCACACCGCGTTGAACATTGCCTTTTCCTCTTGATCTATGCTACCGAATACGGTGCTCCTCTAGCTTGGCACAAGTAGCTTTTATGAGCTCTGCCACCGTGTAAGAGTCCGACCATTGGATTTCGTATGGGGATTCTCTACCAGGGTACGAATTGACGTAAGAACGGCGTCTACGATCCTTTTCCTGTCTACCCGGCGGCGGACCTGGTGTTACCCTACTCACGTTCGCTGGAATGGTAAACGTCATAGAGCGGCAAGGGGACTTCTTGCGTTCCAGGTTCTTCCGTACACGTTGTCAACGTGACAGAGTCCTGAGGGTGACGTCCGCCAAACAAGTTTGGGTGCTCATTTCCCGCCCACAACCTAAGGCGTCGGAGAAAAGATTTTGGGTGAACCTGACTGAAGAATTGACGGTTTACACATTCCGAGTCGTGGCCGACGTGCCCAAGAGTACCGGCCGGGACCCAGCGTGGTTTCTGACGAAAGTCGTCTTCTGAGAGAATCCCGGCGAAGTCGAGGGCTTGGCACCCCTTGCAAAGAAAGACGGTATCGCTCGGGTCTGCCTTCATCGTGATTTGGCGGGGCAAGGTGTCGCCTGCATGGTCAAATACGGACCAAATAAACCCAGAGACGTATGCTGTGGTGGTTCGTCTCCTTGCCAATCGTCAAGGTCCGAAGGATTGTCCAAAGCAGAGATGAGGCAGTTTGGGACGAAAGAGGAGAAATGTTACTTCATCTCCCAATAGAACCCGGCTGACACATTTACATGTCCTGGCGCAGTCTTCGCCCCCTCCGCTGGCTTCCGTGCAGGATGCTGTTGATTACTATATTCGAGGCTATTATGTTCGAGGCTACAATGTTCAATGTTAACGTTTTCCCGTCACGACGGGGACGGCGAGCTGTCCGCTACTCATAGGACGCCTCTGTCCCAATCTACATGGTCCATCACGCCGCCTCGTGGGAGATCTGGGACATGAAAGAACCGTGGTCCCTCGACCTCGTCCTCCCACTCGCCCAGGGGGTCCAAAAGCCCGCGGGCCCGTACGTCGAGCTCCGACCGGCGGACGCGCCACGCCTTCTCGTCCACGCGAATGTAGAGGAGACGCGGGCAGATCCCGGCCAGCCGCTCCACCAAGGGCGTCGGCAGGATCATGTCGGGGTGCTCCGTCACGATCCATAGGTACTTCAGCGCGCCCATGGTGGCCAGCGTTTCAATGGCGGGCGCGACGTACGCCTGAAACACGTCAACGCCCTCCAGGGCGGCCCAGCGAAGCTCAAATGCCAACGCCGTGATCCAGGTGTTGTGGCGAAGCGGGGACAGCCCCCCAGCCTTCGTGCTCCAGTCCACCGCGGGGAACATGAGCATGGGAATCCTCAGCGCCTCGTCGCTCCCGATGCGCTCGAGGGGCGAGGGTGAACAGTCGTCCGCCTCGTTGTGGCAATAGCTGTTGAGTCGGACGGCTTGCAGAGGGGCCTTTCTATTGGCGAGGAGCTCGTCCATCTCGTACGCGGTTGCTTCGCCCATGGAGATCTCCTGGAGCTTGGGGGTTACGGCGGCTGCCAGGAGTGCTCGAGGAATGGGTTGGACCGATCTGTCGCGGTTGAAGTGCACACTTTCCAGGGCATCTGGCGCAAAAGCACCGTCGAATTCAGGTAGATCCGGAAACAGGATACCCCGGCCGAGCTGTACATACTTAAGCCTCAGGGGCCTGCCTGCGAGAGCCGCGTACTCTTTGCATATCCACGCAAACATCTGCTCTCGATCACACTCGTCGTCGGTTCCGAGCATGGAAAGCCTGGATGTCGCGTCGGTGTCGACAGACAGGCTCAGGTGTTCCAGCTGCGGCGAACGCAGCAGAGTCTTGCATACCTGGCGTCGCCAGGTCCGCACGTCTCCGTACATGTTGTGCAGAGAGAGTCTCCGCAAGCCAGAAAAGACGAGCCAGCGTTCGGGGTGCCTCATTTTGGCGAACCCCTCAAAGTGGACGCTCAAGGTTTTATCGCTCCCAGGGGGGAACGAGATGGATGCGCTGGTCAGCCTCGGCAGCCCCGATAAGGCAGCCATGCAATTCTTGGTCAAAGGAACGTTTTTGCAGCTGGAGGGAGGCTTCGGTTAGAAAATGCAACCAGAGGAGGGGAAAGTGGTAGTCTCACGCAAAACACCGTATTCGCGGCGCTTGCTGGACGACGGCAGTCATGGCATCGTTCAGGTCAGACCATATGGCCTCAAGGCCCGATGAAAGCCACCTCAACCAGGGGTTGTCATTTGGGTAGGCGCGGCGCATCTGCCCCAATTGCGCCACATTCTCGTCCTTCCACGCCCAGACAGCCGAGTCGACGCTCGATGCCGTGATGACGAAGACACGTGTGTGTATGAGGTGTCCGCTTTCCAGGACGGTCCTGCGTTTGCGGGCATCGAGGAAGATGTGGATATTGCTCTTGTCCCATCGCAGACATTTGTATAGGTGTGGGGTGAAGCACTCGTAGAATGCGCGGTTCACCAGGCAGAGGCTGTATAGCAGCTCCCGGGAGTTGATCTGGGCCATGTTAGTATGGCAATTTTGGTAGCAGCAACCATTCGTTTGTCTATAGACGGAACAGACCTGTGTACCCAGGGCGTCCAACAACTCGGCGACCCCCAGACTCTGGGCCATAGCCATGATGGGCAGGTGGAAATGTGACGAGACTGCGAAGAGGGTGTCTCGGGTGCTGGTGATCGGTGCCAGGACACGGATTGTTTATGAGTCGTCTTCTTTAACGTGCCAACCCCTCGGCCAGCCAGCAACAGTATGGCCTTGGGCCACGGCGCGCGGGGGGTTGTTCGCTTAAAATCATCCCGCTGTCGCATAATCGCGGAATCTTACATAGAGACCCGAGATGCATGCTGGGAGATTTGATTGGGCCTGATTGGCCGATACGGGCCGGGTTGAGGCACGGGGGAGGGTTCCCGGGGCGTGTTGAACCCCAGAGAGACATAGGCCGCGGTTCTTGCTTCCTTCCAGACTTCCCCGATTCCCCCAGTCTTACACTTTGCTGTGGCATCCCGGGGGCGAACCCACCCCCTCATTCACTTTGGCATGGTCTCGGCCCGCCAAGCATAGGCGAGGCAAGGGAGGCCTGTAGAGCGCCACGGACCTTGTGGCTGACGTATAAGCTGAGCCCGCCGCCTTGCATCCATCCTAGGTATAAGGTAGGCGAGGCGGGTGTCGCGTACGGTATGAACGCCGAGGAATTTGGGGCGCCAGTTCGGGTATGTAACTATTTGTAACTACTACCCACGGGGGGCGGCATGCTTGGAAAAAAACAAGCAGCACGAAAAGCCATGAAAGCTGACCGCTCAATATGTATCCCCCTGTTCGTCTTCTTCTTCGCGTGGGGCGCGCAATAGCGAACGGCTTTGGGTCCCCAAGTTGTCACAGGCGTTAAACTTCGTCGCCTGACAGGCTCGAGAGGTTACATGACTCGAGGCCTCCGAAAGCAAAAGGGACGAGATATTTGGACGCGAGACGGCTGCTATAACAACCGCCCAAGGCAAGTAGAGAGAGCCTCTCGACAGTGGCGAGTCGGGCACCAATAGGTAGATGGTGACCCACTTTTCCGACTGCGTCCCCTAGCACGAAGGGTATCGTCGCCGGGCTCTCCTCCTGGACCCTGTCGATCCGTACAATATGCAGTCGCGATGCAGGCCCCCCGCTCTGGCTGTATGATGGAACGTGGGCAGATGAGTCTTCAATCGTATGTCTGCAAGGACCACGCGACGCCGAGATAAAGAGTATATGGGCCTGCTACAGCCCTGGCCTCGGCCGGACGAAGCAGTCTTTACACCGAGAGGGGGAAACGACAGTGTTTTGGTGGCTGACACCCGACGGTAGGGCCCGAGCAGAGCAGGGATGCGCACGGTCATTACAGACTTCACCGGTCAAGTACTTATCCAGTACCTGCACTTGTGATCTGTAGGCTGGGAGTCGATTGAACTCTAGCATCCATGGATCTTAGGGACAGGGCGGAGGGGAAACACAGTTCTGCTACTATAGCAGACAAGAAGGTAAATGTAAGGATGCCGACTGGAGGAACGGGTGTATAGCTGTTGGGCCGACCGTTCTGCCGCTGTGGTAAACTGTATTTAGTCACCCGGATGGAAGGAATTGTGTTGTTGGACACTTGACAACGTGTTTCCGGCCGTTTTTGGCGCATTTGCCCGGCCGACATTGCGGATGTTAGGTCAGGGACACAAGGCGATGTGGGAGACTAATGGGAAGTTCCCCACGACGCCTCTTCAACCCCGAGAGCGCCCGCAGTGGATCCTGGACTCTTGGCAGGGGGGGGACACTGAATGCGATTCGGGGACGAAAGCCGGGAGCCCAGGTCGGTATGGAACGGTTGCCAGTTGCCCACGTTGCAGGTGCTTCGTGAGCAAGGAAAAAAAAAGTCTGTGACGTGCGCATCGCGTGCCGTCATACCCATCCACCCCGACCGTACGCCGGGTTCGGCCCGCTCTCGACTCGCCGCCTCGTTTCGTGCGTCCTCCCTGGTTCCCTGTGTGATTGCTGTCGCCAACATCCATACTCGAGCTCTATCCGTACTTAGCAGACGCTGAAGCGCGGAAAGGTGGCTGGTCCAGCTTCGCACCCTATTCTCCCGATTGACCTTTGTTACTCCTGCGTGTTCCATGCCGGCTCCTAATCGCCCCCCTGATCATCCTTCCCCCGAGCGCTGCCGCACCTGTCGTGTGCCCCCGGCTTGACGACTCGACCTCCGTCCCCTGAAAGCAATGCTGCCCGGCTGAGCCGACCGACCGATTTTGATTACAATTGCTATCGCGCTTTTGCACATTACTGGGACAACAGCATCATGGCGAGGCGCGTGTTGCGGCTGATTCTGGGCGCCGTCGCCCTCTGGGCTCTGGCCTCTTGGTACTACAGCTGGAGCCCGCGGGACCGCGGTCCGATGATGGCGGCGTCGCCCGACGGCCGACTTACCCCCGCCGACCGGGCGACAACGCGGTGGAAGAAGCTGCCGGTGCAGAATCCGGTGAAGAACCTCACACCCCTGCCCGCCGGCATACCGAGCGGCAAAATACCGAAAGTGCAAGTTGCGCAGCCTGCCGAGGATGAGGCGGCCAAGGCGGTGCGCCTGAAGCGGCTCGCGACCGTCAAAGAAAGCTTCACACACAGCTGGGAGGGATACAAGAAGAAGGCTTGGATGCAGGACGAAGTCACACCCCTCACGGGCGAGGCAAAGAACCCCTTCGGAGGCTGGGCCGCGACGCTCGTAGACTCGCTGGACAGCCTGTGGATCATGGGTATGAAGGACGACTTCGAACGCGCCGTCAAGGCCTGCGAGGCCATCGACTTTACGACGACGCAGACCAGGGACATCAACATTTTCGAGACGACGATCCGCTACATGGGCGGCTTCCTGGCCGCATACGAGCTGAGCGAGCAAAGATACCCCTCGCTGCTGAGGAAGGCGGTCGAGGTGGGCGAGCTGGTCATGTGCGCCTTCGACACGCCCAACCGGATGCCCGTTTCGCGGTGGGACTGGCGCGCCTACGTCCGAGGCGAGTTGCAGACGGCGCCGATGCAGGTCCTCGTGGCCGAGATCGGGTCGCTGAGCATGGAGTTCTCCAAGCTTTCCCAGCTCACGGGCGATATGGTTTACCACGACGCCGCGCAGAGGATCTCGGACGCCATGGAGGACAACCAGGACAAGACGCTGCTGCCGGGCATGTGGCCCATAGTCCTGGACGCTTCGAAGTGGCCGATGCGCTTCCAGGGAGGCGCCTTCACGCTGGGCGGCATGTCGGACTCGCTCTACGAGTACCTACCCAAGCAGTACCTGATCCTGGGCGGCGCCCTGCAGCAGCCGCGCAAGCTGTACGAGAACTTTATCGAGGTGGCCAAGAAGCATCTCTTCCGCCGCGCCCTGAACCCCGCCAACAAGGCCATTCTGTTCTCGGGCGACGCCCAGTCCGTCAAGACGCACAGCGGCGAGTACCAGGTGACGACGAAGGCCCGCGCCCAGCATCTGACGTGCTTCGCCGGGGGCATGGTAGGGCTGGCGGCCAAGATCTTTGACCGCCCGGCGGATATGGAAGTGGCCAAGCAACTCACCGAGGGCTGCGTCTGGGCGTACGGCGCCACGCCGTCGGGCATCGGGCCCGAGATTTTCGATTTCGTCCCCTGCGACGCGAACCCGGCGCAGGACGACTGCCAATGGGACGAGCGGCGCTGGCTGGCGGCCAGTAAGAAGTACTGGCGCCCCAACTCGTTCGACGTCACCGACGAGACCATCACGGACCTCCTGGAACTCCGGCGGATCCCCAAGGGCATGTTGGACGTCCCGGACCGCCGCTACATCCTGCGGCCCGAGGCCATCGAGTCCGTCTTTCTGATGTACCGCATGACGGGTGACGCGAGCTGGATGGACAAGGGGTGGGGCATGTTCACGGCCATCGAGAAGCACTCGCGCACCAAGCTCGCGGCGGCCGCCCTGGCCGACATCACGCTGGAGAAGCCGGTGCAGGCGGACAGCATGGAGAGCTTCTGGCTCGCCGAGACGCTCAAGTACTTCTACCTCCTCTACAGCGACTTCGACGTCGTGGACCTGGACACGTGGGTACTCAACACCGAGGCGCACCCGCTGCGACGCGGCGACGCCATGGCGCCCGGGCCGGGGTCGCTGCTGCACCCCGTGCAGTTTAAGAAGCCCGACGCAGGCACTGCCTAGCCGTTGCTGTGTCAGGACAAGGCGCGGCACAAGGAGTGGGTGTGGATAATATGTATCGCGACGAGATAGCCTCAGTCCTGCAAACGAATGTATATATTATTATTTCATGCGCTCCCAACATCACGCTGCCACGCGGTGGATGCAGCTGCAGATGAACCGCGGTACGACGACTTGCTTCGCCCGGTGTGGCCTAGTTCCTAGTTGTACATGGCGCAGCCTGGGGTGAAGGAAAGTCACGAGTACCTGCGTACATGTGATCTGTCACCCAAACAGCCATAGATGTACGTGCACCTACTTACATACCTGCTATGGATGTAGGAACCTATGCAAATGCACGCAGACGGCCTGTCTTTTTCTTTTCTTTTCTTTTTTTTGGGGGGGGCTTAAGCTGCGAGGGGTGCACCATGCACTGGAGAGGTTGATGCACTGCAAGATCAGCAACGGGCAGTGGGACCGGCCGTTGCCCTCGCCCCGACGGGCCCTGCATCGTTTCACTATCATTCCGAATGTTACCGAACGCGACACAAAAGGCTCGGGGCGCCCCTTGCCGGATTGCCGAGCTGCTGGGCGGTGGCATGCGACGCGGGTATATAAACGAAAGCCCGGTCCGCAGCGTCTCCCACGTTTGTTCCTCTCGTGACGCCTGCCTTGTCCCTCCCCCGTGAGCTCGCCCGATGCCAGCGCCATCTCCGCTCGCGACAGGTGGGCGGACCCTCTGTCAACCTGCTGTCGAGGATCGGCGCTCCCTAGTTCTGCCAATCACCGGCTGACTTGAGGCACGAGGCCGGCTTCCCCTCTGAGTCTTTGCTGGTCTGTATTGCCCCCCAATCGCGGCAAGTATGGTCCTGAGGGGGGTTATCGTTGCCAAGTTGCTTGGCTGGCTCGGCCGGCAGGCTCATCTGCGCCCGCTCGCGGCCTTTTTTCACCGCCGATGCCGCCGATGCCCGCCAGCGCTGGCCTTGGCCGCTATTGGGCCAGGGGGGGCCTGATCAAGAGCAGAGATTACGGGCGATGCATTCATAGCCCCCGATCCATTGAAATAGGCAGGTGTACCGGCAGTTGGGAAAACGGACGATAAACGGTGAGGCTATTCCCCCCCCCCCAGGTAGTCCGGATCCGCCGCATGCGCCACTCGACTCCCCCCGCGCCTTTTGACTTCAGCTTTATCTCATCCAAGGGGAAGAAAAGCCCTCTGACGCCCGACCCCATTGCTCAGCGAACCCGCCAGCTTCGCGTCTATTCCGGACTACGCCAACCGCCTGCGTTACAGAGTTTGCCGCGGCGGCTATTGCTAGCAAACATTGCGTCCGACGGCTTCGTCGACCTCAGTCCTCGGCAGCGGTGACACGACTAGACTTTCTCCCTGGTCCTTGGATTCCGCGGTAAAAGGGTGTGAGCAGCCCTGCCCGACCTAGCAAGCATGGAGCCCGATTTGTCCTCCAGCATCACCATGCATCCGCACCCGTTCCACCTGCCAAGTAACTCGGGCCACGGTTCGCGACCGGGTCCGGCGCGCGGGACGGGCTCCAGCACCGCCGTCGAGCCCGTCGGCGAGGAACACGAGCAGGCCGTCGCGCGCCACGCGAGCGCGGCCGGCACCGACGTCGAGTCGCAGAACACGCGCCGCTACTCGGGCGGCGACCCGTACAACCTGCAGTCGGCCTTCAAGACGGCCGACCAGATCAACAAGATCAAAGCCAACACGTCGCGGAAGCGCGTCGCGGGCGGCTCGGGCGGCGGCGGCGGCTCGGCGCCGCGCGGCCGCCTCTTCCGGGCGCGCCGGGTCGAGACCTTCTACAAGACGCAGAACGAGACCATCGAGCGCCTGCTCAAGACGGTCGAGGAGCACCGCGCCGACGCGCGCCAGGAGGCCGGTGACGACCACCTGCGCTTCCGCCTCGCCGTGTGGGGCAGTTTCGTCGCCAACGTCATTCTGTCTATCCTCCAGCTCTACGGCGCCATCTCGTCGGGCTCTCTGTCGCTCTTCACCACCATGGCCGACGCCATCTTCGACCCGCTGAGCAACCTAACGCTGATCCTCACCAACCGCGCCGTGCGCCGCGTTGACCCAAACCGCTTCCCCAGCGGCAAGGCGCGCCTCGAGACGGTCGGCAACATTGCCTTTTGCTTCCTCATGGCCGCCGTTTCCTTCATCATCATCGCCTTCGCGGCGCAGGACCTGGCGACGCACCGGCCCGGCGACGAGACCAAGGCCTTCCACCTGCCCTCGGTCATCGCCGTCGTCATCGCCTTCTGCACCAAGCTCGGCCTCTTCTTCTACTGCTGGGGCATCAAGGACAAGTACAGCCAGGTCGACATCCTGTGGCAAGACCACCGTAACGATCTGCTCATCAACGGCTTCGGCATCCTGACGTCGGTCGGCGGCGCCAAGCTGGTCTGGTGGATCGACCCCATGGGGGCCGTCGTGCTCTCCGTCCTCGTCGCCGCCATCTGGCTGCGCACCGCTTTCGTCGAGTTCATGCTCCTCGTCGGCGTCGTCGCCTCGGTCGAGATGCAGCAACTCATCACCTACGTCTGTCTCACCCACTCGCCCGCCATCCAGGGCATCGACACGGTGCGCGTCTACCACTCCGGCCCTCGCCTCATCGCCGAGATCGACGTTGTCATGGACCCCGATGCCTCCCTCCGCGCCACCCACGACGTCGCCGAGGAGCTCCAGGTCAAGCTCGAGGCCCTGCCCGACATCGAGCGCGCCTACGTCCACGTCGACTACGAGACCACCCATAAGCCCGAGCACGCCATCAAGAAGGACATCTAGTCCGTTCTTTCTCCGCTATGATGATCTACGTCTATTCGCTGTCCTGGTCCGTCTTGCGCTAGTCGCCGCGTGTGTGGGTGTATAATGCACACTTGCAGCCAGCCCTGTGGGCTTCCCAGGTAACGCTGGAGGGTTTCTGGCGGACCTAGCGGGTCGGCCTATTTGGTCCGGTATCCGGGATTCCTGCTCTGTCGAAAGGGATGCACGCATAATCCACGAGAACATGTCAGCGCGTCAGCGGCGTACAAGGCTTCGCTGCCACTGAGGAAAGACGGGCCGATACACAACGTTCGGCCTGGCCCGGAATATACGATGGGCCTTCTTGCTATCGGATTGGCATGCCTCTGAAGGCTTGGAGTCTCTTCTTGCTATTGTTTTTTTTGTTAATGGTAGAGAACGAATAAAACGCATCATTCCAGGCATAATAATTACTCTGTGGCCCGAGTGAGCGTGGTGGTATGGCGGACGACCAGCAGGCAATCCACCGCTTGGGGAGTTCTTTATCGGCATTGACAGGCTTCCGGGCCGAATTTCACCATGGCACGGTCCCCCCGAGGCGTGATGGGCGTTTCGTGCCCCGTGCCGACGACCCAAGCTGCCGGGTGCCATCGCCTGCGCTGGCTGCGGAGCGGCAGGGCGATCAACGTCGGAGAATTTTTGAATCTGCAATGATGCGGCACGGCATGGCGATGGCGGGCATAGCCCAAGAGGACCCCCCCCCTTCACCTCCTCACCTCCACAACAAGCCAGCCCCGGCCGTACGTGCTCGTACCTACCTACCTGGGTCCCCAACTAGGCATGCGCTCACGACATTCCGTGCCCCCGCCGAGCCTGCGTCACACGATGGCGTACCGGCCCCGTCTGTATCGGTATGCACAGTCGAGACAGGGGTTGACAACAGGAGGGCAGCCGCCCTGGGCGTCGGCCGCGGTGATGTTCCGGACGATGGCCTCATGCGTCGCCCGGGCTCGCCCGGGCAAGGGTAGGTTCGAGCCCCGTTCCATGGCACCGAAACATCTTCTCGCGAGTGCCGCGCCATCCGTCTTCCACGCCCGACGGGGACTCTGCTGCCAGTGCCGACAGAGGCAGGCGTCCCGAAATGTGATGGTCCTGATCAGTACCAGGGTGGACCAGCGCATGTGCCAAAGCAGAAAGGACCGCGGCTCGAACGGTTGCTGGACGAGACCTAGACCCCAAGATCAGCGAGCTGCCGGGCGAGACCGGGGCCCATCGTCAAGGGGAGGGGAGGGGCTGAGGTGGATGCGGTATAGCCTGGCCGCTGGGTCTCCGGACGATAGGCTTACAAGCTACGACAAAGTCGTTCTGTTGATAGAATAGGCGCGCTGCTTCGTGGTGGATCTGCCGGCATGTGCGCAGGAGGGAAGCCTGCGGGCGAGGCGCGTTCGTAGGAGAAACCGGCTGGGCAGCACGGCAAGACATACAGCGACAAGGATGATAGGCCCGATGGCGTCCAAGATGCGGTGGCACAAAAAGAGGGCCGCGACTCAGCAAGACGCGTTTGTAGACATCCAGGCGCAGCTCTGTGGGGAGTGCCAGCAAGAGACATAACCCCATGCTTCCGTCGTCATTCGCTGGCCGGTGACTCACAGGACGATCTGGAGGGGGGAGGGCATTAACAGGTGCCCAGCGAAAAGTGCCCAAATCAGGTCTACTTGGCGATAGTTGAGAGGATGGTGAAAGACTTTTCCATCAAGGGAGACTCCACCACCAGGCTGTTTACAGCACCTGGCCCGACCTGCCCAACCTGCTAGCGTCAACGTACCGAGACCCTGCATATGAGTTTCGGGCGATGCCTGTCGTTCGGGTTGCCGGGGTTTGTTTTCCATGTCGTCGACGGGCGACAGCGTGGCATGAGTTCAAGCTACAGGCAAGTTGCGGTGTCACCACGACACAGCCGCCGAGGGTGGAGGCGGGGAGGGGAGAGGGGGCACAGGGGAGATGCGGGGGAACCTCCACCGCCGGTTCGTGCGCACGGGTTTCCCCTTGTGACTGTTGCTCGCTCGCGTTACGTTTCTCATCCAGCTGCCATGGCGCCGATCTACTGCTGCTGCTGCTGCTGTTGCTAGTCGTAATGGTGGTGTTTTTTATGTGTGCGCGGCCAGGCGTCGAACTGCGGGTTGCGAGGTCTGGTTGTTACTTTAGGTACCTCCTACTGTGGTGTGGCGCTCTCGGGCCGGTCATGCGACGGGTGACGGCTTGAGCTTCCTAACTGATTTGGCTCCGGACTGCAGCATGACGTCTCGACGACTCGCCGTCGGCGCGTCTTTGGGCGATCGGGCGTCGTTGACACGGTTGACAGTTCGCCGTCCGTACCGTATGTACCCGGACGGGGTGAAAGTGTCTCCCGCTCAGGCCCTTTCGGCTGCTTCCTGCGGATTTGGGCTGCTGGCGGGAGGGGAGGGGGCGGTGGGGAAAAGGCTCACAGTCCGATCTCTTCGCTTTTCGCGCCCGATAACCCAGTCATTGAGGGCTATGTATCTTTTGTCGCACGGGCGGATCCCAGGTCCGTGGAGGTGGTGCGGACCCCCCCCCCCCGGGCGCTCTATTGGAAGGTTCAGGACGGCTTCAATCATGGAACTTCGAGTTGCCTGCTCTTTCTGGCAGAAGGGCATCCACGTTGCCATGACAGGTACGTCGTAAATGAACGAAGGGAGGAATGCACATGCACTTGGGTATGGCCAAATGGACACACGAGTCGGGGCTTCCGACCTGAGGGTTCGAGGTCACAGCCGCGTTGTTATCCCATTCCGGAAACTGGGAGGTCGATTCCGAAGTTGTGGTTGGTCAATGACGAGGAACGGGGGCCCCTCGCGTCTGGTGGCCGCGACCGCTCTGCAGTGGAACCAGTTCAGTCGGGCTGCCATCATGCAATGACGGCCCCAGCAGAATTATGTGGCGGGCGCACACAGGTGAGACAGGCGTAGGCGAGACAAACGATTGCTGCACTGGTGGGCGTCGAGGGAAAGCCAGTTCTCTCCATCTCTCTGGGTCTCATGGGGGGGGGAAGGGGGAAGGGAGGGGGTTCGGGTCGTCCTCCGCCGGGAGACATCCCTTCCACCCTCCAGCATCCGGTTCGTGATGGCTGGGCCGGCATGGGGGGGGGGTTTTTTTTTTTTTTTTTTCATGGGGCCGAACTGCAAGCTGAATGCGAAGGTACCGCCATAGCGAGCGCCGAACGCGTTGGTCATTCATTCATACCATCACTAGGTCAAACCCAAGCACCTCCTAGCTTCTCCATCCATTGATAAGAGAGGTACGCATTCAGTAGTACCTACGTACATACAACCATGCCTGCATACTCGCTCACTACTTCTTGGACCGTAACAACGCCATCGACTTCTGCTACTCGTGTCTGTATGTCGGATGCTACATAGGTAGCTCACTCTCTGCAACTCAATTGCGTGCCGACGGCTAGGGGAGCGTCCCATGCCGGTCCTCTCTATTGGGTGTCATTGCCTGGAGGGATGGCGTTCCGCAGCCAATGGCCCTCCGACCGCTGCAACATGAAGCGCAGCCAGCAAAGAACAAGAGACGGCGAGCTCATTTCCCCGACAGCCCCGGGCTTGATTGGCGCAATCCGTTGTACCGGCCGGTCGCCATGCACAATGAAGCATCCTGGATCCTTGGATGCGTCCTGGGATCCTCGTCTGCATGGGTGTTCGTTGCTCGCTTCCCAGTTTGCCAGCCCGTTCAACTTTTTTTTTTTTTTTCGCTTCTGTAATGGCGGGAGTTGAGATGGAGGGGCTGCCGCTAGCCGTGGGGCCCTGAAGCTATGGGAGCGCTACTGCTATCTTGCCATCCATCCATCCACCATTCCACCACCCGACTCCAGCTATGGATCGATGTTTCCAGCCCACCCCCTCCTGGGGAGCTGGAGGCTCGACTCCATCCTGGGACGGGCGCCAACCCCATATGGAGATAGGATGCCGTCCGTCTGCTTCGTCGGGCTCCGTTTGCCCTGCTGGCCGGCGGTCAATAACGCCGTCCTCACGGTCCACAAACCCCTCTAGCCCCTCCGTCCATGATGACTATGCGTTTGTCCGTTTGTGCCTCAATCTGCTTGTCCGTTTGCCCGTCTGTCAGTATTTCGTACTTTCAACCCTCCCAGCCTCCTCGGTCGGCCCTGTCAAATACCCTCCGCGGTGTTCACACCGTAAAGGCGTGTCGTGACGGCTCCAGTTTGATGACCCCGCTCGCGCGGGGCGTCCCCTCGGTCGTCATCGCGCGTTGCCGCTCGTCGCCTCCTCGGCCTTGTCGTTTGTTTCTCTGCTCCTCCTGTTCGAGGACAGGCCACCTACATTCCATCATCGTCTCCTCTTGCCTAGGGTACCTACGAATACATGCCTACATGCCTAGCTACATGACCTACCTTACCTACCTCCTCATACCCCGGCCCCCTTCGGTGGATATTGCCTGATGCAACCCTGCCGGATGTACATCGTAGTGTTGGCCTGCAGCCGATGATTATTACGAGGACTGGCCTGCCGTCGCCCTGCATGGTAGGGCGCAGTGCAGTAGCCGGCAGGAAGCGCTCGTCTCTGCGAAAACCGGCCTTGTTTCTTCGACACCACCATCCATCTTTTGTCGTTACTAGTTTAGCTATTGTAGCCTCCCACCATCCCTCTCTCCTCATCTCTCGTCTCGCTCGCCCTTTTTCTCTCCTGCTTCGCTCCGCGCGTGAACAACATCTATTCCCGCCCGTCTCACGCACACCCAGACACGCACACAAACACACATACATACACTTGCACGCCGAGCCGACACACTTAAACGGCCTCCGGTTCCTTGCTGTTGCCCGTTTTGTGCCCACCTCGCCCTTGAACGCGCCGCCACAACCACGAGCGAGCTTGTTTGCCCTCCTCGCGATCACAGCGCCTCGGCCGACTTGTTGACCTTTCCGGTGCATCTCCAGCCCCGCAGCTTCCCAGGATGGCTGCGCCAGGAGAGGGGGAGGATGTCTATCTGACCGTGAGAAGCTCCAGCGCCTCCCTTCCCCCCCCCCGGGCGCCTTTGCTTTTCGCCGTGATGGGTTCACAAGAGCTAACCATTGCCGCCCCAGCTTCTGTTGAACGATACCTACCTGCCAGGTACGCGCCGCGCCCAATTGATCTCGCACAGGCTCCCTTCTGACTCTCCGGCCTAGGCGCATTGGTGCTGGCACACTCGCTGCGCGATAGCGGCACCTCCAAGAAGCTCGGCGCCTTGGTGACGCTGGATACGGTGGCGGTCGAGGTCGTCACCCAGCTTCAGGCAAGCTTCTTCTGCCCCGGCATGTTCGCCGACGGTGCCTCTCTCTAACCGTGGCAATGCGCAGGCCGTGTACGACTATGTGATTCCCGTGCCCCGGATCCAGAACCCGAACCCTTCGAACCTGTCTCTGATGAACCGAACCGACCTCCACTCCGCCTTTACCAAAATTAACCTGTGGAAGCAGACACAATTCCGCAAGATCGTCTACATTGACGCCGACGTGGTCGCCTACCGCGCCGTGGACGAGCTCTTTGACATTGACCACCCCTTCTCGGCCGCCCCCGATATCGGTTGGCCGGACCTGTTCAACTCAGGCGTCATGGTCCTGACGCCCAACATGGGCGACTACTACGCGCTGGTCGCCATGGCCGAGAGGGGCATTTCTTTCGACGGAGCTGACCAGGGTTTACTGAACATGCACTTCAAGAATAGTTACAACCGGATCCCCTTCACCTACAACGTGACGCCCTCGGCCCACTACCAATACGTGCCCGCCTACCGCCACTTCCAGTCGAGCATCAACATGATCCACTTCATTGGCTCCAACAAGCCCTGGTTCCAAGGACGACATGCCAGCACGGGAAGCCCGGCCTTTGACGAGATGACGGGCCGCTGGTGGGCCGTCTACGATAGACACTACCGAGACGAGGTACGTTCGCTGCGTGTTGGGCCCCGTGCCTCTTGCGCGCTGTCTTGAGACTAACAGGCCCGCAGTCGTCCAACCCCCCCGGGAAGCCCTCGATCGCACTCGTGCAGTATCTCACCAGAGGCGAATTTCTGCCCAAAGCTCTTCGAGGTAACAACAAAAACGTAGAAACGGAACAGCGCCATGGCCAGCTATATGATCCGCAACAAGCGCCGCATGATGCACAACATCGTGATCCCCAACGCGTAGCGCCTCAACCTGGAGAACCTAGAGGAGAACAGTACTCTCAGCCTTCCATGCCGCCCGCTGTTCCGACTGACAACAAGCATTCCGAAGAGGACTATGACGCTGAGGCCCGTAAAGAGCAGGTTAGACAAGGGTTAGCAGGGCCGCAACAGCACACCATCAGCTATTCCGACTGGGACGCCCAAAGGTTTGTGGTGCCGCCGCCGCGCCTTCACACGGACATATGGCTAACCCCCGACCAGACAACCCCCTCCTACGGATACCAAGCCCGAAGCGGGCAACTTGCCCTCGGCCTCGTACGAGATGTCCACGGATACGGCGCCCTACGTCGCCCCCGAGCGATACCCGAGCCCGCCTAGCAACATTGGATATGCGATCCCCACTCACCATGAGCAGCCGAAGCCCATTTTCCCCTGGGAGGCCAACCGCGAGGCGCCGACTCGCGTCTTTGCCGAGGACGCCCCACGGTCCAGAGCCTCGACCACCAGCGCGCCCACTACCGGTGAGCGACACACACCGCCTTCGTGGGAGTCCCAGACGCCAACTGAGTCCTCTGTCACAGAACCGGCCGCGCCGGAGCGCGACGAGCCGAAGACCCCCACCACCCCGAGCTTGTCGGCCGCGTCGTCAGACCCCTGGGGATCCTTCGCCCGGACCAACGCATGGGACGAAGTGCCCGAGATTGAGCGATACGTGGGTTCCATGCAGAAGCATCGCCGCGCGAGCCTGAAGGGTCCGGGCACGATGACGATGCCGGCGGCGGACGAGGCGGCGGACGTGACGGAGTGGAAGCAGCGCGGCTCCCGGCTCACCGACTTCCCGAGTGAGACGGAGCGGCCCAGCCTGCCCGTCACGCCCGCCCCGATCCGCCGGCCCAAGTTCTGGGGTGGTGGCGGGCCCGGCGTCGACGACGAAGACGACGACGACGGCCAGCTGCCCGCCGCCGCGGGCGTGCCACCACAGAGCGATTGGGTATGTGTGCACGGCGTGGAATACTCGCCGGCCGACTGCCTTTGCGACCTGACTAACGTTCTGCGCCACCACAAGGATCCCATGGTGCAACTCCAGAAGCTGGCTAAGCAGCAGAGCGAGGCACTTTTGGAGAGACTTAGTGGTGGCAAGAGGGACAGCAGCGACCTGCCCCCACGACCCGTTCCCTTTGGTTCTGAAGAGTTGGTGTCGCCGACATATGTGCAGCAGTCTGCCATCGTCAGCCCGGTGCCGGTAAAAGGAAACGCCGGCTCAAGGAGCCTCCGGAACATCATCGCTGACCAGGAGACACCATAGCCGGCCGCTGCCACGCAGTCGGGCCCCATCGCCGAACCCAGCTACGCCGGACCCGGAGCCGCTTTTGAGAAGGGCGAGGAAGTAGCCCAGCACGAGACGCCCCTGCCGCCGAGCGAAAAGGAACTCGACGTTCTCCAGACCTAAAAGCAAGAAGAAGATGATCAAGGACCATGTGAGCCGAGTTTCGACCGAGATCGTATTGACAACAGCCACTGGAGCGCAACTACAGGACCACTACTACCCCGGAGTACTTGGATACCACGGAGCCGACGGCCGAGGAACCCATCGACGGAGGAGGAGGAGAAGGAGGAAGAGGAGGATAGGGGGGACGTGGTGCAGCACATGAGCAGAATGGGCAAGGCAGGACAAGAGGAAAGCGGAGGAGCAAGATGAGGGGCGCCGGGCGATACCCATGAAAGCCGTAAGGCACGAAGACGCATTGGTCCTTATTTTTCTTTTCTTTTACGCTCTGTCGTTACCGTGCTGGTGCAGCATCCATGCCGGGTCTGTCCCGCCCGCCCGCCCCCTTTGGGAATTGACGGCCCCTGGGCCAGGGGACAGACAGACAAAACCACCGTGTGCTTCGCTTCCATTTCCTCCCCCGGTTCTTGTCGACGTCCCGTCACTCCGTGGGGCCTCGGCACCACGCCTCTCTCGGGCCGGGGCAAGGCACGCTTACCCTCGTGCCCGCGTACCTGTGTTTTGTTTCCACTTTCCGTCACGCTCTTCCTCTTTCTTTCAAGCGATTCTCCTATGTCTTCACGTGCCCCCCGAGGGCACTTTTCCATGGGAACTCCCTCCTCTCGTCGGGGTTCCGCTCTCTCTAATGCATTTGCCATTTCTTTTGCTTCATGCGCGGCTTTCTCAAAGTCGCATCGACTCGACCGAGGCCGGCCAAACCGTAGGGACGACAACGGCATCGTGACCATGGGCATAATCCACCTTTACCTATTACACTCTATATACCATGCAGAAGCACCAATTGTCAGATCAGCCAACGCGTCCTCACTGTGATGTACCATGTGAGAATTCAGTACATGGCCTGTAGTCACGTTCGTTCCCTTGAGTACATAGGTGACCACCTCGGACCCAAGTAATGACGCATCGACCAATCCTGGACCAGCGCCTCGGCTCGTGGCACCTCCGGTAAGAAATGTTCCAAAATGTGATGGGCGGCCATGCTGCGGGTCAACACATCACACGCTCGGCTACCGCCTTCAAGCGCGTAGGGGCGCGGCATCGTCGCCGTGAGACCCCAGGGCAATCCCAACACGTCGTAGGAGTGGCTTGAAGGAATCTGGCCATGACGTGACAGGTGTCTGCTTCAATCGGAGTGGCCCAGGCGCTGTGAATGCCGTTTATCCCCTTCGACACTCATACGGTCCTCGGCGTCGTGAACGCCTCTGATCACCAGAAAGTATTCCGCGATATTCCTGCTTGCCCACTACTTCAGGAACATCTCCTGTCCATTGCGTGGGCGGCTTGTCCTGTCCAGATGATCCAGACCGAGCATCATGTCGTCCTCAACGGCGCCCCCTTCGTCATACAGGATGTTGTCTGGTGCCAGTCAGTATATGCAACTCCAATGGTAGAAAGAGTGTTCCGGGGGAGGGGCCCAAGCAGCTGACACGTACCGTCTTCGAGGTAAACTGGTTTGGCATATCGCTTCAATAAGGCAAACTTTATCTTTTCAAACGCCTTGCCCTTGATGCCCGTTCTCTTCTCGAGTCTCTTTTTGGTTTCCGAGAATGGCTCACCCTGCGTCGTGTCAGCATGCCGCATACCTGATTCAAGCAAAAGGGACAGCCTACCTCCTTAAGCAGAAATTTGAAGGGAATGCCGTGAACCCGTGACTGGTCGGTTTGGAAATGTACGACTTTTATGAAGTCACGCTCATCCGCCTCCAGCTCCTCGTCTGGAACCCTCTCGGCGATAACATCCGTGTAGTCGTTTATGCTCAGCACGGGGTAGTTAGACCCGAGCTCACGATGCAGTTTGTGGTGATGGATTTCGTAGACGCGGATCCGTCCGCCCTCTTGCTCGTCAGGAAGGCCAGCCTTCTTGCAAAGGGCCTGAACGAGATCCTCGACGTGGCCTTGCTTATTGACCAGAACGTCATACGTTTCCTAAAGGCACGGCACAAGTCAGTATGAAGAGCGACAACACGCTCTGGCAGCTACCTACCTCTTTGGTAATTCCGTCGGACAGCCACGTGACTTTGATGTTTTTCTTGGTGTCCAGCTCCGCCAGGCTCATCTCCAGCACTTCAAAGAACAGCGCATCACCCTTCGTCTGAGAGTTGGGCGTGTAGTTGTTTGGTGGGTTCAGAATCGCGCTCAAGTTCTGGCTCGAGGCGCGTCGAACCGGCACTTTCGGGTTGCCGTTGGCGGCGTTCATGGTGAAAAGTCGAAGGTGTGTGGGCTCGACACCCAGCTGATCTCCGACGCGTTCGACAAGCTGATCGTATGTGATTCGACTGCTCAACGTAAGGCTGAAGCTTTCGTACTTGGGGTCGCACCGGGTGGGATGGGGCCAGAACTTGACGTCTCTTTTGTAGTTCAGGAAATCGTAGTACTGACGGGCGTCGTCAAACTGGTCCCAATTTTTGGTACCGCTCTCCGCTGCTTTGTCGCCCATACGCGGAATCTTCCCGAGAAGCTCGCCCGACGCCTTGCGTTCAACATTCCGCTGGAAGCAGATGATGTCCCCATCCTGCAACTCCGCCACCTTGAGCGTGTGCTTGGGCTTTAGAGGTTCGATCATGGCCGGCTTGATCTCCTCCCACATCTGGATCTGCTCGCCTGAAGGGAGCTTGTCGCCCCAGCCCATCTTCTTGCAGATGATCGGCACGAGCTCTTCGATTCGCTTCTCCTTACTGGCATAGACGTGGCCCAGGCCCTGGAGCGTCTGCGACTCCTGGTCAAAGTACTTGAGGAAGAGGACGATGAGGTCACTCTTGACCACGACGCCATTGGCATTGCCCTGATAAGTGGGCCAGATAGCCTGACCTTGCGCGTCGACCTCCTCTGCCACCTCGGCCCAGAGCCGTAGCGCATTGTCCCTGCTAGTACTAGCCGTGCGGTTGAACGTTTCATCCACCGTGGGGCTGAGATCCATGATGGGCTGGTCCGGCCGGGTCGTCTTGTTCTGCCGGTTCACCATAATCCACAAGCGGACCCGGCGAGGGTCCTGGTTCATGTCCTGGGCAATGGCGTTCAGCACGCTCTCCATGGTCTCCTTCTTGAGAACCTTGTAGTTTCGGGGTGCTGCCGGGTCCGCCTTGGGGTCGGCGTCAAAGTTGGTCAGATCCGTGGCACCGTGGGCCTTGAACGTGTCGCCCGTCACGACCTTCACTGTCTGGAATAGGTGCTGCTCCTCGCGCTCCTTTCGCTTGGCCTCACGCGCCGCGGCCTCCTCTTCCAATCGCTTCTGAAGGTGGATGGGCGAGTCGCTTTGGCTGACGGGCGTCAAAATCTTGTCCAGGCGCGACTCCCGGATGTACACCAGCATGTAGGCATTCATCTGGCGCATCACGGGCGTCTTCTTATGCAACGCAGTGCGCAGCTGGCCTTGCGACGTTCGGTACTCGCCACCGTAGTTCTCCTCGAGCGTCTCGCGGATTGTCGCCTTGGTGACTTTGTCATCGTCAAACTTGTAGAACCAGCCGTCTTTGTTGGGCTTGAGGAAAGCGTAATAGTGACCGGCGTTGAGGTCGCCGCTGTGGACCAGGACGCCGTGCAGCTTATATACCCAGGGCTCCGATAGATCGGCGCCCTTCTCGAGGTAGGGCGAGGCGTCGAAGGACTCAGGGAACTCGAAGCGATCGTTGACCTTCATCATGGCGTCGCGCTGGATGTCGTACTCAAACCTCTTCAGGTGGAGGTGCAACACGTCGGGAAAGCTCGTAAAAATGACGCCCTTGTGAGCGTCTTGGTACTTGAATTCGTCGCCGGCCCAGTACTTGTTCTCGCCATCCAGCGTCTCCTGCTGGATGTAGTCCTTGAAGCTATCCTGCAGCGTGTTGATGCCGCGGACATTAAGCTGGATGTCCCAAAAGTCCTCGACACGGCTCGATTCATAATCGACGTCAATGCACGAGACGTACGTCTTGACCTTGCCACTCAGCATCTTGGGCAGGGCGTCCTCGGCAGCGGTGCCCTTCATTCTCTCCTCCATGCGCTCGATCAGCTTTCGCGACAACTCCTGGACGTCCTGCTGCTCGAAAATATGCCGCGTGTCCCAGCCAAAGGACTTGGTCAGCTCGTTGGTGCCCACGGCCACGTTGGATGTCTGCAGTTGGTAGAACAGCCTTTGCAGTGCGTAAGCGCTGTTCATTATGCTCTCGTCCTCGGCCGTAGGGATCTGGTACACGGCCTTACGAAAGGCGTTAGTGAAATACAGGGACTGCAGCAATGAGTTAAGATAGCAGGTGGCGCCCTGGTTCTTGAGGCCCACGAAGCCCGTTTCCTTCTTTGAGTCGTACGAGTTGAAGTTGTGCCACAACACGCCCGTCTCGTCCTCGACGACCCGGACGTAGGCCGTAATGTTGGCCGACTCGTTCTCGCAAAGGGGCTTGCCCGTGTTCTCCCAGGGAAGCTGGAACATCTTGCGCAGCTCGAGGAATCGCGTGAAGCCCCAGTCACTCTCCTCCTTAGTGAAACGATGGTGGGCAACATGGTGGCAGAACAGGGAGGGGTCGTTGACGTTGGACACGACGAGGCCAAACTGCACGCAACAGCTCCAATCGTCGGGTATCTGGCTCGGGTCGTCGAAACCATGCTCCAAGTATATCGAGGTCTGATCGACATTGTTACCGAAGGGAAAGAGGAGGATGCGCCTAAAATAAACAAAGCAAATGAGGTCAGATGGCTGCTGCAGACGGCACCTTACAACACCAGGCATTTGACTAACCAAGGGAAACCGCCGGCATAGAAGACGGGCCCATGTTCCTTTTTAGAAAGGTCCCGCCAGCTCTCGATTTTCCACGTGTGGACAACGTCATCCAGTATCTTGGGTTCCTCCACGAGAGGGGGAAGCACCAGCTCCTTCATGGCCTCGTCTATGTCACCGCGTCAGCGCATCACGATATTGCACGGAGCAACCCCTTTGGGCCCGGTACGTACGGTCTGTTGCTAGCGTCACATTTTCGAGCTGGTCCGCGTCGTCATCAAGCTGATCTGGGTTGATGATGGTCACCGACTCCTTTTCGTTTTCGCCGGACTGGACGACGTACTCGTCCTGGCTGTCGACCATCATGTCGTTGGGCGAATGGATTTCGGAGTCGTAATTCTGCAGAGAAGGTAAGATCAGTAAGTGGTGGACTATGTATATGCTAGGGCGCCCAGGGTAGTCAATCAGAGACGAGGGCCGGACAACCCCACGATCCTGGCGAAGAAATGCGGACCAAAGATGCGTGGAGAATCTGAATGTTTGGCAAGCGTCGCTAGATGGTGGATTGGCACGCGTAGGTCGTGCGGTGCCACGCAACGGAGGCCGGGCAAAGGCAAAAGGCAAGAGGGCACCAAGTATATATGTACATATACACACCCAAATCAACAGGCGCGACGCAGGCAGGATGGATATGTAGCTTCTCGACAAGAGCGCCGGGAGAGGGAGGGGTGTCTCCTACCATGGCTATGTGTGGCGGGCCGAATGCAGGCTCGCGGGGTGCGTAGACGTTGGCACGCAAGAGGGACGAAGGCGTCCAGAACAAGCAGGAGGTGCGCTGTTGCGTGTTCGACCTGGATCTGGGCTATCCAAGCAAGCTTAGATCAGACTGGCAACAACGGGGGCAGTCGTCGCGGTGGTGTTGCAAGCTGGCAAAGCTGGCAAGCTGGAGGCGTAGGCGAAGTGGGCGTTGGAGACCGTGATCGATGTCCTCGTCGGCGGGGTCGGCTGCAGCGCTTCTGACGAGGCAAGAACGAGCCGGCGAGAGACGTTGGGCTTGGCCACGGCTGAGCAAGCATGCGTCGGTGAATGCGGGCGGCACAAGGAGGGGACCTGCTGCTGGTCCGGCTTCTGCTGCGGTTTGGGCGGGTGCAGCTGCGTAGGAAGACTAACAAGAGAGCAACGACGCTGGAAGGAGAAAAAAAAGAGAAGGGCGATCGATGGTCGTGAGCTGAGTGTGGTCGCTATTCCGGAAACCAGCTACACAACGTGCCGTTGCCAGAGCGGGCCTTCCACGACTACTGGCGCAGGTAAGGAAAGTCGGTAGAGGGAAGAGCGGCAAGCGGGTGGGTGGCGTCGGGTGTGTGCGTGTGTGTGTGTGTGTGTGTGTGTGTGTGTGTGCGCGTGGTGTGTGCAACGGAGTAGCATCCCATCGTGGCAGCAAAGAGCCGTAGCCTTAGGTACATACCTTAGGTACATACCTACCTAGTGCGTAGTAGTGGTGGAGAGCGCCAGTGACAGGAAAGCCCTGCTTTGAGTGGCCGCCAGGGGCTGGATGCGGGCTGACGACAAACTCGCCGCTTGCAACCTAGGCAGCCGGGCCTCCAGCACTGCCAGGCTTCCCCAGAGGAACAGGTCCATACTGACGAAACGATGTGGGCTGTGGTCGACACGCGTTGCCGCACACATCACCCATTGTGGCCCTGCTTCGTTTTCCTCTCTCTCTCTCTCTCTCCCCCCCAAGCCAGAGACCTTCCTGGAGGTCAGTCTCTCTCTGTCTTTGCCACTCCTCCTCCTTCAGTTCCAAGACGCCTCCGGCTGCGGCGACGTCTGCTTGTCACTACTGATCACCATAATGATACAATCATCTGTCGGGTATCTTCCTACATGCCTACGTATTCATGTTCATGTCCGCATGTATAAGTATCCATTCCACACTTGGATATAGGTACATATATACATTCCGGCCGACTGATACTGACGACAGCCGAGTGGCAGACTGAAAGACAAACCCCCCGGCTAGAGGAAGTAACTGTTTATTAACGAATCGTACTAAGCCGTTGTGTTGCTGTTGATGCAGTAGTGTTATCCGTTAGGTACCTCTCATAACGGCCCTCCAGGTTTGTGCGATGGACTCCTCATCCGGGTGCCGGCGTTTTCTTTACTTCGGTCCTAGACACGAACGGGCATGTTGGCAACAGCACGCAGGCGCGATTCGGAAGCTGTAATTCGAGATGGTTGACCCCGATCTGTTCCGGTATTAAATACGGGGCAACTACAGCTTCTCTCCCTTTTTTAGGAACCTTGCTTGCACGGAAGGTGGTCTATCTGGTGTGGTTTTGGATGACGTCGTTTTGACGTTATCTTTCCTAACACATCTGCTACCCGTTCGTACAGTGAAAACCGTGAATGACAGCCACCTCTGTGCATTTACATTCATTGTATTTTATGCTTGCCGTCTCTACGTCCCTTGATACAGCTGCATTTTCATCTTTGGCGGACTGTTGGATGCATTAACGCGTTCTATGGTGCTTGTGCCTGTTCTCCTGGCCTATGCCCGTACCCTCGAGCTGGCTTTGCCGCCCGTAGTGCCGTAGCCTCGTTCGTTCCTCCTTGCCGAGCTGCGCGGGCCTTCGCGCTGAGACGGCGTACCGAGGCTGCATGGCTGCAAGCCCTTTTGAACACAGCCAACCAGACAAGGAGAGGATGGAAGAAATGGCTTACTACAAGATAAACTATGGGATTGCACTAGCCGCGAACCAGTTCTTCTGTCCCCCTTTTGCCAGACAACCCCAAGAGATGTTGGACAATCCAGCTGAGCACGCCCTCAACCGTGTCCAGGCGCGCCGGACGAGATGTATAGGAACCCGAAATGTTTATTTTATTTATCTACCTGCGCCGTAAGGCCACGTGAGTAGCCTACCAAGATTCGCACACCTCCTTCCAGGGAAGTAAAATGTTCCATATGAGGGGCTACGTATGTTAGATATCTACTGCCAGCTGATCTGTCCTGTTCATCCCTAAGATGGATGTAGGGCTATTGCGAGCGAGGGCTATAACGCAGTCTTCTGTTTTCAAGTGTGAGATCCGAGCAATCGCAAGTGCAAGTACGACTTCACCAACCAAGACTAACTCAGGCAGGTACCGGACATGAGCGGTCAACAGCTCCTTGCATCGTCAGATCCAAACCGACATCCCATGACGGTCGACAGGCGAGGTTCAAAGCCGTGTACGTGACGGACCCGGCGTAGGCTACTTTTGCACGGACGATACTCGGATCGTACTATAATCCTGCCTGCCAATTCGGCACATGTAAGTAGCGAGAATCATTCGATGGGCGGATGCGCCACTAGCAAGAGATGGATACAACAGTCCGGCGAGGCGTATACAAGTGGATCTAGGACAAGTTTCCGTTTCCAGCCCGCCAGTCCTCCGATGGATGGGTTTTGGACTGAGTTGACTACGACCGCATCTCCCATCAGGAGGCACAGGCGACAAGAAGAGATAGGCAACAGCAGCGAATGGTAAGCAGCCGCCCTGCTGGGCTAACAAGCCGCCGGGTTTTCCCACCAATCTCTGGCTGCTGCAAGATGCAATCGTACCTAACGACGCAGTCGCTCGATAGCATCTCATCTGTGACTGATGAGTTCTCGATCAATGAAAAGCCGGAAACGGGCCGGCTGGTGCAGGTATGCAACCCTCAGTACCGTCTGTAGCCAATCGCGATAAAGGTTGGCGGGTGTGGGGTAGCGTCATACAGTTAGCTCAGGGCCCTGGGCGGTAGCGGTAGCGGGAGTTTTTGCTCTCCATACTTGCTCTGCCCACAGTCATATGAGAATGGACGGAGCTGCGAGGACCGGCCGAGTTGAAACCATCCGTCATGCGGGCCACCGGCACGATCCCGCCCTGCCCTTTCATGCACCCTTAGCAGCAGTAAACCAAACCCTTTCTCTTCTGCCTCCCCTCCTCCCCTCATCTGGGCGCGCGCCTATATGAACCAGCATCACGGCCGCATCGTCTTGGTTCCATGACGGTACATGTTCCCTTTGGCTGAAGCAACGCCGCGTCGACTAGGCCCGCCTGCTCGGCTCTACCGCCAACGCCTTGGCATGGAATTTACGACATGCGTTCCTTCGCGGCGCCCAAGACCCTCCGGTTGACGGCACGAGCATCCCCGGCCTGGGGCTCTGAACTTGGAGCCTCTCGCGCCTCCCGGACGGGCGCAGTCCTGCCGCCCCTTGCCCCCGCGACCCCGCGACCCCGCGGCATCACGACGGCGACGAAATGGCGGCCCATCCAGGTCCTTGACGAGTAAGTCTTCCTTTACCGGCGGGCCCGCGCATGTGGCCTTGCTCACCATCGCCTCTTCGTCTCTAGTTGGGTCGCCAAAGAAGCTCGCCCCATCTCGCTGCGCCAGCTCATGGTCTTTGGCCGTTCCCTGACCGAGTCGCGGCTCCTCGCCTCGGCCAACTACGTGCGCACCGAGCTGCCGACCCGTCTCGCGCACCGCATCCGCGATATGCAACGGCTGCCCTACGTCGTGGTCACGAACCCCCACATCAGCGATGTCTACGACCTCTACTATACCGCCTTCGACACCTTCCGCCGCGTGCGCGAGATCAAGTCGCTCGAGGACAACGACCGGTTCTGCAAGGACATTGCCACCATGCTGCGCGCCCACCTGAGCGTTATCCCCAACCTGGCCATGGGCATACTCGAGTGCAACGGCCTCATGGACCAGGAGGAGCTGGACCGTTTCATGAACGTCATCCTGCGATCCGTAAGTACCCCCTGCTGTTCCCACGCCGTCGGCGACGAGGGCTGACAGCTGCATGCTCCCAGAGGATATCGCGCAGAGTCATTGCCGAACAGCACCTGGCTCTGACCGAGACCTTCAACGCGCCCTGGTTCTCTCCCGGCGCCAAGGTGTCCGAGGAATTCATCGGCGAAATCTTCCTCAAGTGCGTCGCCCAGGACGTTATCCAGCGCTGCGGTGCCGCCGTCCGCGAGCTTGCCCGCGCCGCCAACGGGCCCGACGTCCAGATTCCCGAAATCCGCGTCGAGGGCCACCTGGAGGCCACGTTCCCCTACATCCTCAGCCACCTGGAGTATATTATCGGGGAGCTTTTGCGAAACTCGGTCCAGGCCGTCATTGACAAGCACCAGCGGGATCACCAGGGCAAACCCCACGCCCCGCCGCCGCCGCCCATCGAGATCACCGTCTGCGAAGCCCAGCAGCACGTCATCATCCGCTTCTCGGACCAGGGCGGCGGCATCCCGCGCAACATTTTACCCTACCTCTGGTCCTTCAGCCAGGGCCCCATGAGCGGCCAGCGGCTGGAGAACCTGACCCAGGTACCGCTGATGGCGGCCACTCTTCAGGAACTGCGCGTGGACGGGGGCCGCGCGGGCTTGGCGGCCGGACACTCGTCCTACACGGACTCGTTGGCGACACTGTCTACCCGGCCGCCCAATCTGCGTTTGGGCATGGGCTTGCCCCTGAGTCGGGTATATGCCGAATACTGGGCCGGCAGCCTGGAACTTCACAGTCTGGAGGGGTACGGCGTAGACGCCTTTCTACAAATCTCCAAGCTGGGGAACAAGAACGAGCAGCTCGCCACGAGGGCCGCAATGGACGCGGTATAGGTACGCCGGCGGGCGTTGAGCTCTTGTGGTCGTGGCTTGGTCGGGGTGGGCATGCGTGATTCTGGAGGGCGAGACGAGGTTCCTGGAGGGGGCATCTGGCGCAGGCGTGCTTTTAGACGGCAGCCGGGTAAGGGTACCTCGTCAGTAATCGATATACCCATAGGCCAATAGGCTATTAAATCAACCGAGCGCATAGTATCAACCCGCGCGCATGGTATCATGGACTTGGAATTACATGGTCGACTAATAAAAACCTAGCTGATCTCGGGGTGGAAATGGGTGTCAGGCGACACCACGGAAAAGGGAAGAGCTCACGACCGCCAGACAACATCCTCTCATGCGACCTTTTGCAACCAGCCCGGGACTGGTTTCCTCAAAAAATCCCGCTCTCGTCTCGTCGTATGGCTGGCTCAGTAGACACTATGCAATACGTAAGCATGTCCGCAGCTCGTCTGTGCAGACACGCGCGCGCGCACAGACACGCACACACAAGTCGATACACTGGTCTTCTGCTTCACACCCCGTCTCAAGCCCAGACCAGCCAGCACAAACTGTTTTCGGCGTGTCGTGCCGGAGGGAAGAAGGCGAAAAAAGCGGATATGGGGGTATACTGAAAATGGACGAGGCTTTCTTAGCGGCGGCCGCTGCGGGCCACGCTGCCTTGCATCTGCTCGAGCTCCGTCTCGAGCTGCTTAATCTGCGCGTGAGTTTGCTCGAGGTCCTTGTTCAGGCGGTCACGCTCGGCAATCAGCTTCTGTTCCCACTGGCGGAAACGCTGCTCCTCCACCTTGACCTGCTCGGTAAAGCGCTTGCGGAGGGCCTCTTCCTCCTCCTTGTACTTGGGGTTGTCCAGCTTGCGGGGACGGGCCTCGCCGAATTTGCGTGTCTCCATCTGCTGGGCGCGGTAAGCCTCGTAGTGCAGCTCCTCGGTGGTGTGGATGAGGTCCAGCATGTGGGTGCGGATCAGGATGGAGCGAAGCTTCTTGAAGTCGCAGTGGTCCTCGTTCTCGACCTCGGCAACACCCCACGAATACTGACGGCCCTTGGCAATGCGGCCGTCAGTCGTCTTGACGTCCTTCTCGGAACCAATGACGGCAAACGGCATGGCGGCCATCAGGCTGCGCGCGTGCTGTGCGGCGGCCTCGTCGTCTTCCTCGACCGGCGGTTGGTAGATCTTGATGCTCTGGGCCTCAATCACGGCGCGAATCTGCACAATAGTCAGTACAAGGGTGCTGGGGGGCGGTCGGTGTGCCTACTTTGGCCTTGAACTTGGCCAGGTCGACGGGGCTCAGCGTATCCGCCTTGGCGATAACAGGAATCAGGTTCACTCTCGAGCAGAGTCTCTTCATGACCTCGATGTCCAGTGGCTTCAGGGTGTGGCCAGTAGGGCGGATGAAGTACAGGCAGGCGTGAACACGCAGGTCAATCTTGTCCTGGCGGCGCGGCTGCTGCTCCTGAAGCATGTATGACTCGTGCTGGTCGTCCAGGAACTCGATAATGGGCATCCACGAGTCTCGGTTGTTGACATAGTCGCCGAATCCGGGGGTGTCAATGACGGTCAGGCGGACTGTACCACGGTTAGAAACGAGCGAGTGCTATGTGGCATACCGTGGGGCGTGGGGAACAGGCAGCGGGAGCCAGCCTAGCATTCATTGGAAGCGGCTGGCACGAGGAGCAAGGGCAATCAAAGGGCGAGAGCGCACGGCGTTGGGTACCTACCCTTGAAGAACTTCTCCTCAAGCTCGGCCTTGGTGATCTCAATCTCGACCGTCTTGTCGACCTGCTTCTGGTGTCGTCGCTTGTGGTCGGCATAGTTCTTGATGGTGGTGGAGAAAAGCGTGTTGATGAAGGTGGTCTTTCCCAGTCCGGATTCACCAGCAACCTGTCGGGGGCATCATCGTCGTCAGTTGGCGTCTCGCAACACATGGGGACGGGGCCGGGCGCGCGAGCTGGTACATACCATGATGGTGAAGGCGGCACCACGCTTGGCCACGATCTTGTGCCTCTGGTTGGGTAGGTGGGCAATGCCCACGGGGCTGGCGGTCTCGGCAACTTTGGAGGCCATGGCGACGGTAATGATGGGTGGTGTTGTTGAGATCGCGACACGGGTGTTGTGGTGGTGTTGGCTGGCGGGCGGTCGAGGTGAAATGGGATCAGGGGAACACGGCACGCAGGGCACTTGGGGGGAAGAAAGAGCGGGTCCACCTCGTGTAATTAAAATGGATGGATGGGTTGAAGGTGTTATGTAGCTGGGCGAATGGGGAGCTGCAAAAGCAGATGCGACGGGCTTGTAGGTTACCTAAGTTGTAAGTAGGGAAGTAGGCATGTTACTTAAATGTATGTACTTAAGGTAATAGATATGTACTTGGTAACCCGGGGTATATGGTGGGAGAGCAAGCAACAACGAGACACACAACGACCGTGACACGAGGCGACTTCCCGGCAGGTTCGAGGGAGGGAACAACAGAAGCCCAGGGCGGTGCGTAGAAATGGGAATCTCTTCAGGGGGAGGGACTACCTCGCAGTACCGCTGCTTCCATACTCAATTCTTATGGTGCTACCATGAAATACTGGCCATGCGAGCCATGTACATTGCTACACTTCCTCCTCACTCCCTATCCTCTCCTCTCCCGTGCTTGCGACGGGGTCCGCTCTCGTCAAATCGGCAAGCAGCTTTTGGCTGGGGAACGTTCCAGTTTGGCCCCTTTCTCAAGCCCCAGTACGGCCCAAGCTTGGTCCTCCGACCGCCTATCAGGGCCTGTCAATGCGAAGTGGCCCGACAGAAAAGGCTAGGCGGGCTGGAGATTGTCAATGTCGGAGAGGGCGCCCTCATTCGCCGTGTGAACCCTTGAAAGCCAGCAAGTACAAGTATTGCCAGGGAGCAGAGGTCTGGCATCGGACGATAGGCTGAAGAACATGCTGCCCAACGTATATGTCATGCTTCGAGAACGGCGCGTGTATTTGGATCTGGCTGTTTCGCCATGCATGCGCATAATTTATGCATTTGCAGGGATGCATCCCGCAGAAACACCACGACGCCCGCTGTGGCGGCGTGGGAGCCCCCAAGGGGTTTGGGGATGATACCTGGCCTGTTCATTCACATATGGAAGGTACATATACCTTATGTAAATACATATATACATACATGTATTTATGTATGTAATCGACAGCTAAGGCTCGAGGCTGCTGATCGACGTACCACCCACTATCGATGTTAGCTTCAATTTTCAGGCACGACCCCTGCGCAGCGGAAAGCTAGGTGGCTCACTTATCGATAAGTAGAAAATAAAAAGTTCCGCGGGCGGCCCGCCGTGCGTAGAGGGCGTCGCGCATCAACCGCTTGTAGGGCATTCGGTGACAATGAAGACCGACTTCAGGGTAAGCATCTCCGTTCTTGCCTGGCAGAGATGAGGACAACGCTGACCCCATGCGCAAACCCAGTTCTCCAATCTGCTCGGCACCGTCTACAGCCAGGGCAACCTGCTCTTCTCGCCCGACGGAACCTGCCTGTTCTCGCCCGTGGGCAATAGGGTCACCGTCTTCGACCTGGTCAAGTAAGAATACGAATACCGGCCATTCCGGTATGCCGCTTGCAGGCTGACGTTGTGTTCTAGCAACAAATCGCACACGCTTCCTTTCGCACACCGCAAAAACATTGCGCGCATCGGCCTCACGCCGCGGGGCAATCTCCTGCTCTCGGTCGACGACGAGGGCCATGCCATCCTAACCAATGTGCCGCGGCGCGTGTCGCTATATCACTTCAGCTTTCGATCCCATGTAACCGCGCTGGCCTTTTCGCCCTCCGGCCGTCACTTCGCCGTCGGCCTCGGCCGCGGCAAGGTCGAGGTCTGGCAGGTTCCCTCGACCCCCGATGCCAACGCCGACGGCGAGCTAGAATTTGCGCCTTTCGTCCGCCACCACACACACACCGGCCACTCAGACGAGGTCCACTCTATTGAGTGGTCGAGCGACTCGCGCTTCTTCCTGACGGCCTCCAAAGACCTGACCGCGCGCGTGTGGAGTCTGAACCGGGAGGAGGGCTTCGAGCCGGCCGAGCTTTCGCACAACTCGGCCGTCATAGGCGCGTGGTTTTCCAAGGACCAGGAGACGATTTACAGCGTGGGCAAGAATGGCGCCGTCTTCGCTTGGCAATACGTGCGGGACCCGAACGCCGACGACGACATGGATGACGACGAGGCCGACATGCGGTGGCGGAACGTGCAGAGGCACTACTTTATGCAGGGCAGCGCGCACGTCCGGTGTGCTTCGTTTCACGCCGCCTCGAACCTGCTCGTGGCCGGTTTCTCGAACGGCCTGTTTGTCCTATACGAAATGCCCGACTTCAACATGATCCACACCCTCAGCATATCGCAGAATGAGATCGACTTTGTCACCATCAACCAGAGCGGCGAGTGGCTGGCTTTCGGCGCCTCCAAGCTCGGGCAGCTCCTGGTGTGGGAGTGGCAATCCGAGTCGTACATCCTCAAGCAGCAGGGTCATTTTGATTCGATGAACTCGCTTGTGTACTCCCCCGACGGCCAACGCGTCATCACCACCGCCGACGACGGCAAGATCAAGGTTTGGGACGTGGACTCCGGCTTCTGTATTGTGACCTTCACCGAACACACGAGTGGAGTGACGGCCTGTGAGTTTGCGAAGAAGGGCAACGTCCTCTTCACCTCAAGTCTGGACGGTTCCATCCGCGCTTGGGATCTCATCCGGTATCGCAACTTCCGAACTTTTACGGCTCCCACGCGGCTGTCTTTCTCCTGCATGTCGGTCGACCCCAGCGGCGAAGTTGTAGCCGCCGGCTCGCTCGACTCCTTTGACATTCACATCTGGTCTGTTCAAACGGGCCAGCTTCTCGACCAGCTGTCGGGCCACGAAGGTCCTGTGTGTTCGCTGGCTTTTTCGCCCAACGGCGACCTCCTTGTGAGTGGGAGCTGGGACCGCACCGCGAGGATATGGTCCATTTTCAACCGCACGCAGACCAGCGAACCCCTGCAGCTGGAATCCGACGTCCTGGATATCGCCGTCCGGCCCGACTCGGCACAGCTCGCCGTCTCCACCCTGGATGGCCAAATCACTTTCTGGTCGATCGCGGATGCCGAACAGGTGTCCGGACTGGACGGCAAGCGAGACGTGTCGGGAGGACGCAAAATCACGGACCGCCGGACCGCCGCCAACGCATCGGGCACCAAGAGCTTCAGCACCATTCGTTACAGTACAGACGGAAGCTGCTTGCTGGCGGCCGGTAACAGCAAGTACATTTGCCTGTATTCTGTGAGCACCATGGTGCTTCTGAAAAAGTACACGGTCAGCATCAACCTCTCGCTTTCGGGCACCCAGGAGTTCTTGAACAGCAAGCTGCTCACTGAGGCGGGTCCTGAGGGCCTGTTGGATGACGAACAGGAAGCCTCGGATCGGGAGGGACGTAAGGACAATTCACTTCCCGGCTCCAAGCGCGGTGACCCGTCGTCACGGAAAAAGATCCCCGAAGTCCGCGTGACCAGTGTAGGCTTCTCGCCCGCCGGCACCGCGTTCTGTGCGGCCTCGACCGAAGGACTCCTCATTTACAGCCTGGACAACGACGTGCAGTTCGACCCCTTCGACCTGAACATTGAAATCACGCCCGCCTCGACGCTGGCCGTTCTGGAGACGGACAAGGACTACCTCAAGGCACTCGTCATGGCTTTCCGCCTAAACGAGGCCGGCCTGGTCAAGCGGGTGTTCCAAGCCACGCCGCACACCGATATTGCCCTGGTCGTGGAGCAATTCCCTACGGTTTACGTGTCGAGGCTACTCCGGTTCGTGGCGGCGCAGACAGAAGAATCGCCGCACATGGAATTCTGTCTGCTCTGGATCAAGGCGCTGGTAGACAAACACGGCAAGTGGCTCGCTGCCAACCGGAGCAAGGTGGACGTCGAGCTGCGCATTGTGGCCAGGGCCATCACCCGGATGCGCGATGAGATTCGTCGACTGGCCGATGAAAACGTCTACATGGTCGACTACTTGCTGGGCCAGAGTCAAGCCAAGGGTGGGCGCACCGGTGCGCAACAGGTGGCAGATGGAGACGAGAGCCCCGTGAAGCTGTTGACGTCTGGCCCCGAGCCGACATTGGCTGACGTCCTGCAGGGTGAGCAAGTCTCGGAGGACGAGTGGATCGGCCTGGAGTGAGCCCGACAGGGCAACGGATGTACCGAACCACGGACCAACCCAGCCTTGCGGAGAAAGGCAAGCGACTGGTGACTTGCGATTTGACGGCCAGGGCCGATCGAGCTGCGTGGTAGAGGAAGCCCGTTCGGGCCAGGGAAGCCACGGGTATCACGATATGGCGGTCCGCGTTCCTTGGATGACGGGAGCAAAGCCGTTTCGGAGCCTTGAGGTCTTGCTCGCTGGCTACCAGCCTGGGCAGGGGTGGACGGGGACGAACAGCCATGGACGACGCGACATGTGGGTGTTCCATACTCGACGCATCGGGGTCATCTTTCTATGGGAGCTTTGAAGGCACCAGCGACCCGAGACTCCGGTACGGGCTAAGTCTGGGCAGGCTGTTTCAGCCCTGACGGACCGTTTTTGGGGTGCTCGAGGGCCAGGTCACATGAGGGCACGGGGCGGGCTACGAGCCAATCTTTGCTGTATTACATGGGATAGCCGGGCCCGGCAGATAAGTCGCTGGGACTTTACGAGGCTACGGTGCTTGGTTGGGGTGTAGAGGAATGCGGAGTCTTGAGGCAGTACTGTGTTTGGAGACGAATCTGAGACCCAGCCGCCATTCAGCCATCAGATGGTCCCTTGTGCCTAATGTGTGCGATTTGCGCAGAGGGGCTGTAGCCTAGCTGGGCCGTAGTGCATAATGGATGAATTGTAAGCATGTATGACGTCCTTGTGACTGCCTCTTTATTGGAGTGGTACCTATAGAAATGTTTTTCCCGTTGCTCAGGGCCAACCAGGCCTTACTTAACATACGTCCGCGAACCGCTGGGTTGTCTATCAGCTTCTTGCCGCGCAGGCAATGAGATCCGTACCTCGTCCGTGCTTAAGATCCATTATTGAGTCATACGGGCCTACATCATAATCCCCAGCTACCTCTAGACCATCCATCCGTCATCTATTGGTAGTTGGTGTCAAGCAGACCCGCATTAGCACGTCTGCATCTGCGTATGCCCCATCCCAATTATCCATCCCATTAACCTCCCCGGGACTGGTACAATCGACACCCATATAGCGGCTGCCTAACAAGTATCGCCACCCGGCCACCTCGCGACGTTTCCATCTATTCAGACAGGCGAGCAGATGGACCAAAAATGTGCCCCAGATAGGACACTCTTCCGGCGTGGCTCTGGTAGAGCTGCTGGGGCGCTTGTTTTGTTCACCCCCCCCGACAGGCAGCAACAGGCTATGCGTGCTGCTGACATGCGACCCCCGCCCGCCTCGCGAATGTGAGCCTCTTGACCAATACCGGTGGCACCGGTCGATCTACTCGTACATGCGTGTACAACCCTGGCATGCGGGTGTCCTCAACATCACCTTAGGCTGATCACCTGCATCTTTCTTTCTCGGATCTGCCTCTACACATGCGCTTTCGGCTTCGAGCCTCCGACAGTCAGCGGTCGCCGCAGCTCGTGCGGATGCCTCAGGCTGGTCACCTTCAAGGCCCCGTCACCTTCTTGCATTTATCACCCCCTGTGCTTGTACGCACCCACTCCAGCTTGCAGGTATTGACCAAGGCGGCAGGAGATGGGCTATGCGATTGCAGTAGCAGCCACCCACACACACCGGCAGTGAGGCTTCTTCCCCCCCTGCTATCGTACACCACCCTCTATTGGTGCTCCGGTACCTATACAGCGAACTACTTCTCAATACCTTGTCGGCAATTCTGAGTCAACCTGCTGGTCAGCCTAACAGAGGCTCCATCTACTGGCAAAACCACTGGTATCAATCGTCTACTAGTCCATTATGCACACCATCGGCAGCGTCGCACGCCACTGGTTCCGGCTATGGGTTCCACTCTCACCCCAGTTGGGTTGGCCACTACGTGGGCGGCTGTGTCATACCAACAACCCATGTCCGTAAGGCAACAAACGGGAGGCTTGGTTGCCTCGCATACGGCTCCAATGGCCGACTACAAGGCACCCAGCCTGCTTATAGGCCCCGTCAGCGACCAAATATAAATAGTCATCCCTCGTCCCTCGGGTCTACCTCCGTAGATCAAGTCGTGTACTCGCATTGCCGCCCTCTGCCGGCCCCTCCGTACAGACGTGCGGGTTCCACTGCTTGGGACCTTCGTGATCCGGATCCTACAATAACTCACGACGCCCGGGATCTCGGGGACACGCCCCTGTCTTGTGAAAACACAATGGACATTCCCATGTTGCTCCGCGGGGTCCTCCCCGCGGTAACGGCCAACATGACGGCTGGCACGGAGAACGCCTCGGCCGCCAGTAATTTCCACTTGGAAAACCTGTTGCCCATCCTGGGGCTACGCAGTTTTATGCCCATGTACGGGCTCGTCGGCGGCTGGCTTGGCCTGGACCCGACCCTTCTGCTCACCGTATTTGGCGTCATTTGGGCGTTCAATAAGATCGCGAGGCAAGTATACGGAACTATATACGGCATCGTGCAGGAGCACCTGATGTCGTCGATTCACATCAGCAGTACCGACGACATGTATATGCATTTGATGCGGTGGCTCGCCCAGCAACCCAAGATGGTCAACTCAAGGGCTTTGACCGCCGAGACGGTGAGCAAGACGGCGTGGGAGGACGAGGACGACGCCAATGTGTCGAGGGATAAGTCGGGCCTCTATCTCAACTTTTCCCATCAGGAAGCGCGGGCTGTAAGAGACTCCCCCCTTTCCCCCACAAGTCTGCTCTGCTCACACTCCCACAGCCTCCGCGCTTCATTCCCGCAGTGGGTTTGCACAACTTTTGGTGGCAAGGGACCTACTATCGGCTCCATCGGAAACAGGAGTCCGTCTTTGACGATGGCTCACAAACAGGGTTCTCTACATTCAAAGATCGGGAAGACTTGGTGATGTCATGTCTCGGCCGAAGCCCCGGTATGTTTTGCCCCGGGTTCGGCCGTACTTGCTTACCGAGGGCTAACCCATACCAGAACCCATCAAAGCCTTGCTGAAGCACGTCAAGGTACAGTACTACAACAGTCACCATGCCCGGACCATCGTCAAGCGGCCGAGCCCGCAGAACTTACGTCGTTACGGCGGCCGCCATTGCTGGCAGCAGGTGGCCGACAGACCCATTCGCGACATGAAGACGGTGGTTCTCGACGGCCACCAGAAAAGCCAGGTCCTGGCCGACATTAACGAGTACCTCCACCCGTCTACGCCTCGATGGTACGCCAACCGCGGAATCCCACTTCGTCGCGGCTACCTCTTCCACGGACCCCCTGGCACCGGGAAGACGAGTCTCTCGTTTGCCCTCGCCGGTGTGTTCGGACTGGATATCTACGTCATATCGCTCCTCGAGCCCACGCTGACCGAGGAGGACCTTGGGGTCCTCTTCAGCTCGTTGCCGCGCCGCTGCGTCGTCCTGCTCGAAGACATTGACAGCGCCGGCCTGAGACGCCCCGCTGGGCAGGAAGCAGAGAGTGACAAGGCCAACAAGGACGGCCAAGGCGGCGAAGGCGAGAAGGAGACGACCAAGGACTGGAAGGTCAGTGACCTGGCCAAGGCTCTCAAGAAGGAATCGGGAAACGATGACAAGAAGGGCATCTCCTTGTCCGGGCTGCTGAACGCCATCGACGGCGTGGCCAGCCACGAGGGCCGCGTTCTGATCATGACGACCAACGTGCCCGAGTCCCTCGACGAAGCACTAATCCGACCCGGCCGCGTCGACTTGCAAGTCGGCTTCACGCACGCGACGCGGGACCAGGCCCGGGAGCTGTTCATGCGCATGTACGAGGCGGACACGGACCGCCGCCCGCAAGCCGGGAGCGGCCTGGACCCGACCGCCGACGGCCAGTCGCTCACCAAGGCGGCCGAGTTCAGCGACCTGGACATCTCAGTCGCGGAGCTGCCCGCCGTGGCCAAGCAGTTTGCCGAGAAAATCCCCGACGGCAAGTTCTCGCCGGCCGAGATCCAGGGTTACCTGCTCAAGCGCAAGAAGCTCCCGCGCAAGGCCGTTGCGGAGGCCGATCAGTGGGTCGAGGCCATGGTGCAACAAAAGGCCTCCAAGTCCAAGGTATTGAAGATGCAATAGCCGGCCGCTGCCGCATTCCGCCGTGGCTGTTTCGCGCTACGCTTGATGAAACTTGATGGCCATGAGGAGATCTACCGGGAGTGATCCCACGCTTCGACCGTGGCGCCAGTTTCGGTCTCCTTCGCCGACGCTGGCCTCTTTGCTCGGGACCAGGAACGGACGCCCTGGCCTCTCATGGTCTTGGGGGTCGTCTGGACGGTTGGCATGTAGCCCGGGTCAAGAGGAGGGAATTTGAGTTAACTCCCCTGCAACACATAACACTGTGTCTTCACCAGCAGTTTCATATGGATGTTTTGTGAATCGGGCCACCCGGTCGCCCGGGGTTTGAGTTATACACGGCACCGCCCGGAAGATGCGTATCTTCTGGGGTTGTGTTCTCGTTAAGTTGATTAGATTCCTAGCATATCAAGTGGGTAAGCAATCTTTAAGAGAAGCTGCAGGCCCGTATCATGGGGTACGTACCTAATTAAGGTAGTGAAGAAGCGGATACCCCGATGGGGACGGTGGAGACGGGAAGAAGTGGCTGTTTGGGCGCTTAAAGGAGTGCTCGGGGCGCCTCCCTGCCGTAGTAGACGCCCTAGACCAACGCTAACTGTATGGGCTAGCGAGAAGTCAGGCGTCAACGAATCTCAACCCGGACGACCGGCAGGCCGATCAAGCTTTCGTGGGCCGCGGTTTCATCTCGTGGCGGCGCGGCAGAGCAAGATCGACAAGGGACAGCGGGCCTGCACTGCCGACGTGACCTTTCCGCGCGCCCGACGACGACGACACGGGGGCGGGGCGAGTCAGGCGCCCTGTTTACTGAATACGCCCTGGCGACCCCAGCGGCCGTGCTTTTGGCGCCCGTCCGGCGGCCCGTGGGGATAAAGAGCCGGGTGCCCATCGCATTGCCGCTCCCCCCTCCCGAGACCTCCTTGACGATGACATCTTGCGTGCCAAAACCAAGCCGCCGCTCCCCCGCCTCCCTCGCACAGGTAGTTACGGCCGCGGCTGCTGCCCTCCCCCCCCAGCATGACGGACAGGCTTCCCGGCGACGGCCCGGCGGCGGGCCTGTTCAGCAACAACGAGGAGCTCGTGGCGACGAGCGACTGCCACGACGTGGGCGCGCCCATGCCCGACATCGCCGGCCTCGGTGTCATGATCTCCTTCTCGGGCCAGGCCATCCTCTCTCTCGTCCTCGTCGGCTGCGTCGTCTTCCTGTCGCAGAAGGGCCGCCTGCACATTCACCACCACCACGGGCCCAGCGAGCGGCAGCGCCAGAGAAAGAGACTGGAGCTCTTGCTGGAGCTGCTCAACGTCGGCAACGACCTCCAGGTCCTGCTTGGAATCGCCTACATGGTACGGCACCCGGCCGGGGATTCGGGCCGAGGACGAGGGCGCTGATTTGGGTTCCCAGGTAACGGCGTGGTCCAAGAGCCAAGAGCTGGGCTTGTACCACCTGCGGCTCGCCTTTGACACCGTCAGTTTCGTGGGGTAAGTCGGGGAAGACGGCCCCTACCGGGCGTCGTTCTGGTCTTGCTAACGCGGGAGGGGGTTTGCAGGGTTTCGAGCACGGCGGCGCTCGTGTGCATCTCGCTGTGCCGCGACAAGCTGCGGCGCGGGGTGTCGCGGCTTTCGTCGCGGTACCTCATCATCTACTTCTTCACCATCTTTTACGTCGCCCTCACCGTCACCTTCTTCATCAGGCTGGGCGAGTGGGAGGACCGGTCCGAGGTGTCGGGGCTGTGCTACAACACGGCTGGCGTGGCGCTGGCGACGGCGCCGCACCCGGGCTCGGACCGGCTCTACGTCAGCGTGACGGCGGCCTGCCTGCTCGTCGGCATCCTCGCGGCCGTGCTGGCGGGGCCGCGCGTCGAGGTGCTCGTGCTCGTGCTCGCCTGCGCCGAGTACGTCGTCCACCTCTACTTCATGCTGACGGTCCGCCACGTCAACCAGCCCCTCATGGAGGGCCCCCAGACCGAGGACGAGTGGGACTTTGGCCAGACGACGGCCATGCTGCTGTGCGTCCTCGCCTACGTCGACGTCGCCGTCAAGGCCGCCCGCTACTGGCGCTGGAAGCGCCGAAAGACGCCCGACAACGACGACGACGGCGACGGCGGCGACGAGATGAAACTGCGCGACCATGCGCAACCCCCGGGCGAAGTCTAGACGGCCCCCGGGGGGACAAAAACAAAACCGACACCGTCCGTCGTATGTTGGGGAAACGAGGCCAGCCTTGGTATCCGAGCCGCGCGGGGAGGCACTGGATACCACACAACCTGTACGAATAGTAGGCTCTTCAGCCCGGCAGCATGCTGGGAAACGGTAGCCAATGGTGGCACGGGGGGAAAGGGCATACAAGCATGGAGCACGGCGCGAGCGTTCTTTGCCTTTGTTTTCTGCCTTCCGGAATGGAGGGGGAGTTTTGGGGGTTTCCGTGGGCCGGGTCTTTCCGTACCATAATTACATGACTATTGAATTCTTGTACCGCTCATCCGCTCGCCGACCAGGTGCCGAAAGAAGGCCGAACAGTACGTACGTGAGGCTCTTCCAGATGGGGTCCACCTCTATCCACCAGATTTGCATTAGTGCCATTGGTTGGGACTGGAGCTGAAAGACCCAGATGGGATGCATGGATGGATGGACGAATTTGCCAAGCACCCGGCGCTTCCCAAGCCGACGGTCCCCCTCCCCAAAAAGCTGCATCGCCATCCCGCATATGCGCTGCTACCGTGTGCGTGCTGCTGATTACTCTACTAGGCCAAGGGTGCTTGGCGCTCCACCCCCACACGCCTCCGTATTTTGCTCGACATCTGGTTGCCGCTAACAAGGGAGGTACACGCACCGCGGGGCTTTTGATTTTCAAGTGTTGCGTGTATTGGCCGGAAGTCGGTAGGTAAGTGAACATTTGTATGTAGGTACTTCCCAACCTACGTAACATTCTTTGGAGTAGGTACTGAGGTCGGTACCCAAGTTAGCCCTTCGACGACGACTTGCGCGCGCAGCCGTGCCGTCGTCGTCGTAAGTGGACCGACCCTCGGGCCGCTCTCCCCACGCCGAATTCCTAGGAACCCGTAAGTTTCCCCCATCTGCAACCATCCCGTGTTGACTTTTCCATTCGTGCCGTCTGTCCTCTTGCAAAGAATACGTGGTTCTGGTCAAGAGGCGAGGCGCTCAACCCGACTCGTGCTGGCGTCAGGGGGGCATGTAGACAACAAACGAGGGGCGAGTCAAGTTACGAAACGTCAGAGGGGCACCCCGCCCTGCCCCGGTACGCTGGAGCGCGTATAGCAAGCAAGCAAAGCACAGACACCTAATAGGCACATTCTTTGATGCGCCCAAGGGAGGACGGTGGACTCTCACGGGCCCGTCCTATTTTATCCCACCCTTCGGGGCCCTGCCCCCAGGCCGAGACCACAAGCCCTCTCGTGTGCCAGACAGTCGGAGGCGTTGCTAGCTTCTGCCCCCACTCTACGGCATCGAGAACAATGCCCGCCGGGGCCGGGGCCGGGGAGACGGGGTCTGGATCCCCAGGCGGCCTACTCGGGGGTGGTGGCGCGCGAGCTCCCGTCGGCCGGGTCGCCGCCGTCGGCCGTCTTGCCCTCGCGCTTCTTGGCGCGGCGGCGGAGCTTCTTCTGGCGGTTCAGGCGCTTCTTCTTGTCGAGCAGGTGCTCCTCCTTCTCGGCGGCCAGCCGCCTGGCGGCCTCCTCCTTTTCCTTGCGCGCACTCGCGCGGCCGCGCAGGATGAGGCGGCGTTTCTTGCCGGGCCGCTTCCTCCGGGCCGCGTCGGCGGCCGGCTTGGCGGCGGCGTCGTCGGCGGCGGCGACGCCGACGTGGGTGACGCGCCACGGCGCCTCCAAGCCCCAGCGCCGCCGCAGCCGCCGCGCCGCGTCGGCCACGAGGTAATCGGCGCTGACGGCGGCCAGGCGGAACCGCTCGGCGGCCTGGGCATCGGGCTCGCCGGCCACGTAGTAGGACGTCGGGCGGCGGGCGTGGACGAGGGCGCCCGGGCCGGCGGCGGCGGCGTCGTCGTCGTGCGTCTTGATGACGACGGTGTGCGAGGGCGTCTCGCCGCGGAACAGGCGAAACTGGAAGGCCACCTCGTCGTCGTCGTCGGCGGCGGCAGCGGCGGGCGCGTCGACCATGGGGGCGTCGTCGGAGAGGCCGTCAGGCCCGCTCTGACCGCCTTGGGCGGTGAAGGCGGCCAGGTCCAGGTCCAGCAGGCCGGCGAGATGAGCGTTCAATTTCCCCTGGAGCTCAGGATCCACCGGGCCACGGTGATCCACGTCGCCATCGTCGGACGACGCGGCCGCATCCTCCTCGGCAAAGAGGTCCTCCCTTCGCACCCTGGCGCGCTCTTGTCCGTCAGCGTTTGCGGCGTTCCATTGAGGGGGGCGTGGCCGCGGCGGCCGGCGTGACACGCGCGTGGGAAAGGGAGACCAACCGCTTCGCCTCGGGCATCTCAAACATGGTGGGCGGCGGCGCGACGCAGTTGACGCGTCGTCAGAAGCAAGTTTCCCCGGCAGTGAAGAAATGGGTGGGTGAGATGGAGTCAGCCGTCGTGCTATTTCGGGAGCAAGTGGGAAAACGTCAAGCCGGGCCGGCAAGTGTTTGCGTCGATGAAACAAACGCAGAGACGGATTGGTGAAGCTTGCGAAAGCCGTTGAAGTGACGGACAAGGATGTAGAGGATTAAAATGCCGAGTGGGGCAGGAGCGGGAACTCACCTTGCCAGGCTTATTCCGACGGTACTTGCGTGGGGCGACGGCGTTGATCGTACTTGCCCTCGCCTACGACGAACGGTTCAATGCATGGGGTTTGCGCTCGCCCTTGGTTACTTCCGTATGGCGTACGCCTTCCATCTCATAGCTACCTGGGTGCATATATTGCTTCTTTCCTAACAAACCGGCCAAGTCTATATGCACCACACCTACGCGCGGTTCAAAGACAAGAAGCAATCGATGCCCCCTTCGCCGCGTGCTTCCAAAGCGCGTAGGGGAAGAAGAAGAAATTGGAAACCCACACCGTCGGTCGGTGCCGACAGACCGTCCGGGCCGGGGGTGCTGAAATGAGCGGGCGTGATAACGACGAGAATGTCCAAATTGGCTTATCGGGCAGCTCGAGCACATGGCGTCCCGGGACCCCCGGTCAGCGCCAGCGCACACTACAGCAAGCCCATCGTCACCCCATCTCCATAGTAGGCACACACACACACACACCTATACACACACGCACGCCCGCGCGCGCGCCCCCGCCCCGATCGATCTTCAGCTAGATATGCCATGCGTCGTCCCATTTGGGGGAGGGGGTCCGTTCGCAACTCGCTCCCTTTTCAGCCCCGGAGTCCACCGCGTCGCCCGGCCGCAACGGCGCGTCCTGATAGGCTTTTCCGGGGATGGGGGGGGACGTCGCCCCGCCCCGTCTTTCTCTCGCTCTCTCTTTCCCTCTCCCTATCTCGCTTCTCTCCATGCTCCCCCCTGTAGCCGGGCGTGCAGATGTTGCTATTTCGGGGTCATGTCATGGAAGCAAAAGCACAACCGTCATCAAACCCCGGCGGCCCAGACGGTGGGGTCGCGATGATTTGCCACGACCCCCGTACGTAGTGGACGACCAGTTGCCGTCGGTCCAACAGGAGCGCGGCATGGGGGAGGGGCGCGATGGCGAGATTCGGGGAAAAGAAGGAGAGAGGGCAGGAGGAGGAACCCAGAAGGACTCCATATCGCTCGCTCTCAGGGGGGGGCTTGCCTTGTGGTCTCCCTGGAAACAAGAAATTTCGCAAGGCCATAGGTCGATATAACTCGTGTGCCTTCCTTTCCCCCTCCATCTCTCTCTCCCTCCCTCGCCTATCCTGCATCCGGCCGCTGCTGTCCTCCGCTCGTCAGCCCCCCTCAGCCGACACGGGAAACCCGCCCCCGGCCGGCCCGGCCGCCAGCTGCTTCATAATGTCGTACATCCGCCCGTCGTACGGCACACCCGACACGAGCAAGCACGCCTCGCATTGATGGTTGCCGCCTTGCTGCGCCCTGCCTCGGCTTCCCGGTGTGACCAGACTCGACGACTGAGCCATGGACAAGTGCCGGTGGATATCTCCTCGATGTGGACCCATTTCGGATGACATATCCACCCACCCGGTCGTGGACACACCCTCGACCTTGGACATACTCGACCAGGAACAACCTTGACCCGACAGGACACAACCCCCCTCGGATACGTAGACCCAAGCGGTCGCCAACCCAATGTACCATGATCGAAGACTTATGGACTCATCCGGTCCCTCCCCCCGGGCTACCCTCCCCGCCGGGACTTGGCCCCGAGCTTGCTCCGACCGAAGTCGCCGACCCGTCTGCCGAATAGACCGGATCCCGCAGGCAAATCGTGACAGCCCGAGAGGGCTCGAACGCGACGAGGAATCGAACGACGTGGGACGGGCGGACGGCTTGTTTTTGACTCTTCAGGCCTTTCTCTTTCGATTGCATTTCCTAGTATGTACATGAGCTTTCCCAAGCTTCTTTCATCGTCTTTCCAGAACGCCTCTTCATACACGGCTCTCGTCTCCTCCGGTACAGCATGGGATATCGGACCAGAAAATGTGCAACAAACAGCGCCAACGCCCCGACAAAAGGGAGAATCGGGGGGAAAGGAGGAAACGCCCGACGCCTCCCCCGCGGAAACAGCCCCTGCCGGATGAAACCAAAAAAAAGAAGAGAAAGAAGTATCCCCTCGGCGTGCAAGTCGGGCTGAAAAGCCCCCCCAAAAAGGGTAACCGAAAAAAAGAACCAGTACACCACCACGTCGCTGCCGACGACTCCGCCAAGTTTGGGAGAAAATCCGTTGTCGCTCCAACCCGATCCGGCCCTGCGCCGTGCCACCGTGGGAGAAAAAAAAAAGAGAAGGGGGTAGTAAGGGTATGCCTTTCTATGTCCACCGCCGGCCGAAGCTGATGCTCATTATGGCATGATTAAGTATTTAGGTGAGTTGTTGTATCGGGGGGGTGTTGTATGCATATGGGTAGTATTACATCGGATAGGATGAAAAGATGACCTGGGGGATCATTCCCGGACCGACCCCAGGAGGAAGACAAGACGACGGCCAGGCCAGCCGGCCGTGCGGACGACGGGGCACGACCGCTGCCTAGGTCGGGCTCCAGTTGTAGTGGCCGTACGGGGGCGCCGGCTGGTCCGTCTTCAACGGCGGCATGGCGTGGCCCGACTTGTACGGATCGGCAAAGGCGCTGTACGGCCGGCTCTCGCCGTGGTACGACGGCACCGTGGCGCTGGGCTCGCCCGCCGTCGTGGTCCACGACGTGGTCGGCGGGTAGTAGTCCCGCGCCGGCGGCTGCGCGTGGCTGCCGCCGTGGTTCTCGCCGCCGTACGACGACGACGCGAGCTCACCCGGGTTGCTGCTGCCGACCACGTACGAGGACGGGCCGTACCGGTACTCGGACGAGTCGTTGTTGGTCAGCGAGCCCGTGCTGTGCACCGACGTGTGGCTGGCGTGCCGGGGGCTCTTGGCCGCGCGCCCGCTGTCGACGTAGCGCGGCACGCTCAGGTTGTTGTCGTTGCTGCCGAGCGACGTCGTCGACACCGACAGCTGCGGCGGCGCCGACGACCCGGGAACGTAGGCGTACTGCGTACGGATCGACGGCTGCTCGCTAGCCACCATCGACATCTGCATCGGCGGCATCGACGTCTGCATCGGCATCTCGGGCTCGGCCGAGTAGCTGGGCCCGCCCGCCAACGGCAGTTTCGGGTACGAATCCGACGGGATCGTCGTCGGCGGGTAGCTCGCCGAGGTCGGCATGCCCGACATGGGGTGCTGACCTTGCGGGCTCCAGTTCGAGTACGAGCTGCGTCATGGTCAGTACGGCGCGCGGGCCGGCGTGGGACGTGGCCGGAAGAGGGGGGCACCTACTTGGACCGCATCGTCATGGGGCTCCCGGGGAGCTTCGACGCGTTGAAGGTGAAGGCGGTTCGCGGCAGCTCCAGGTTGAGGCCACGGAGCTTGGAGTCCTGGGGCTTCACAGCCAGTGGGCCAGCGACGACGCCCAGGCCCGTCTCGACGAGGGCCTGGCCTCGGGATCCGGCGCTAGAGCCGAGGAGAGGGATCTCCTTGCGGGCCTGGAAGTTGCGGGGGCTTCGACCGCGCACGACGATGGGCGCCGTGGTGGACTCGGTCAGGACGACCTTGGAGCCATCGGGCAGCGTGCCCATGACCTTGAGGTGCAGCACAAAGTGCTGCTGCAGCTCCTTGCGCCGGCCGTTGTTGGCCGTGGCACTGCGACTAGTCAGCTTCTCTGCCCTGCTCGCTCGCCGTCCCCCCTCCTCCTAGGGCAAGGGTAAGGTGGTACTTACATGCGGAATTGCAGACGCCGCCAGCCGATCGGGTACACGGCATACTCGCCATCGGCCTCAGCGCCGTCGTCCTGGAAGGGGATCAGGGGCAGGGATGCCGGCTCCTGATCGGCCGTCTGGGGCACCTCGGGCGAGTTGGGGGGCGGCGTCTTCCAGGGAATGACGATCAGGCGCACGGGGTGGCCGTCCACCGACTCGATGGCCGAAATGGTCACCTCGGTGCTGCTCACGGGCACCGTCTCGCCCGTCTCCTGGCGGATGATGGACAGCGGGCCCCGCGGGGTGATGAGGGAGCCGCTGATCTGGAACAGGTTGCGCCGGTAGCACGTCAACTCGGGCTGCAGCATGCTGCCGTCGGTGCTGTTGGAGGGCATCTCGGACAGGAAGAACATGCCGTGGAGCTGGGCCGAGAGCTCGAGCTGCTGCATGCGTCCGTGCTGGTCGACAATGGTGTGCTTGTCCTGGACCCTCCGGAAGGAAAGGAGCTTGTGGTCATGGCTCACCGTCAGCTTGGAGCCGTCGTCGCGCAGGTCCTGGACGATCTCCTGGTACGGCGGCTGCTCCGTGTGCGAGTACGGCCGCTTCAGGTTGGGGTAGCTGTGGTGTTGGGTGAGAGAGGGGTGCTGCTGCTGGTGCTGCTGGTGCTGCTGGTGTCTCTCAAAGGCATCGTGCTCGTCCTGGGCGTACCTCTGGTAAGGGTACGGGTGGTCGACCGGGTGGCCGCTTCGAGGCCGGCCTGGGTGCTGCGACGAGTGGTGCTGCTGCATAGCCGACTCCATGGTGCCGGGATAACGAGTGGACAATGGCACAGTCGGCCCGCTGTAGCTCGACCAAAGGCTCCCGTGAGGTGCCTCCGCCTTCAACTCTGCCATAGTCGCCGTAAGGGTGGTTGTGGTGGACATTAGAGCATTTCCCGCTTCCCAAGCCCTGATCCAGACGTCTTTTTCGGGCTCAACAATGGACTCAAGTCGGCCTCGTCTGTACTACTCCCTGGCGGCGGCGGCGTGGAAGTGGCGGTGGTGTTGGTGGTGGTGGTGGAAGTAAGTGCCGGTATGGAGAGGTCGATGCCGAATGTCACTACAGATGGACAGAGGACGAGATGGGAGGTGGTGGAAAGCTTATAGAAGTATGGATGGACTGAGACTTTTGGGATGCGAGGTTGCAGGGCCGAGTGTACTTGTAGGTATTGGATGGACGGCTCCGGTAGATAGAGGATGGCAGTGGGAGGGGGGCGTTTTGTGCCAGTCACGGCACTAGGCCGTACGCTTCGGGCAGTTTGGAATGGGATGACAGCAAGCCAGGGTCCGGAGAGGCCCAAGCAGGCCTGGAGGGCAGCACAGACTCGCCCGCGGGCGAGAGAAGGCGACCGAGAGGGTACGATGTACCTCCCGGGGCTCCAGAGTCAATGGTACAGTGCCAGGCAGCCCGCCGTGTGGGCAGCGGACGGAGGCGATGGGCGATCTGGTCAGGGACCGGGCCAGGGTGGTGATATGCCTGGTTACAACGTCAACGATGGGAGCTTCCGGGACATTCAAACGCCAAGTACCTTCTGACCTGATCCCTCCATAGCAACCCACCGCTGTAACAACTAAGTAACAGCCGCCTCACGGTTCGAAACGTGATCCCAATCCCCGGCCCGTCTCGAGCCATTATCGCGCCCCGTGCTGGCGGCCCCAAGGAACGAAACCGGGAGACCGGCCTGGTTGCCATGCTCCCCTCGGCACCAAGATAGCAAGCCCCCGCGGTGCAGGGCAGCAGAGGGACGAAGAGACGGAGAGAGAAAGAGAGCGTACTGGCACGAGTACCTCTTGTTCATGGGCGTGTATGGGTGGGTGAGAGGGGGGGGGGGGGGCAGGCGTGCGGTGGCAGAGCCGAACGGCAGGACCCTCCCACGCACTCCATCCCTCTCTTTCTCTCTCTCTCTCTCTCTCTCTCTCCTTCTCTCCTCCCCCTCTCTCATTCTCCCTCACCCTCAAGCATGTGGGCGGGTGGGTGGGTAGCCGGAGTAGGCAGGAAGTATGGGTTCGACATGGGTCGTTATGGGGGCACGGGGAGAATCGACTGATGAAATTGGAGCCATTCACGCACAAGACCTGGCTCCTGCTGGCTGCAGGCCCCTCTACGGCTCTCTTCTCTCCAATGCCTGCCCTGGCCCCCAACAAGGTACTGTGATTAGTTAGCAAAAACCTCCGACGGTATCGCAGTGCCAGTCGGGCCCGCAAATTTCTAGAAGACCGTTGGGCACGCGCGCCGATGAAGAACCATTTGGGAATGGTGCGATGACATGGGGGTCGTCAAAATCGGTTCAAGAGATTGCCCCTTGTTGATGAGTGCGCAAGGATGGGGGGGGCGTGTGTGTACACGGAGTCGGTGGTTGTGTGGGAGCGACAGGGATCCGGCAAGCTCGCTTGGAGAACATTGGCAGGGAGTGCCAAAAGAAAAAGAGTACTGTACGGAGTCCCGGAGGGCGGGCCAGCGCCGCACCCCTGCTGCGCGTTACTTGTGCATAGTATGTATGGAGCGCAGCTTGGACTGCGCCTAGCAGCAACCCGGGCCCGGAAGCGCATAGCACTCGCCCTCGTAACCATGATATTATAATGCCCGGCCATACGGACCTCATTCGGGCACAGGATAAGAAGAAAAGAGGCCGTGGTAATCTTAGACGGCCTCGCCTGGTCGCCCGCGAGGCCCACGGCATAACTGACGCATCGTAAGTGTGGCGAGGGCGAGATGAGCATCACTGCGCACTCGGGGTCAGTGTTGCTTCTCTATACTCGTGCCCGTTAAGTGAAGGGCGCTCATCAAAGCGCATTGCGCTGGATGGGGTTGCCGAGCAGGCGGTGCTGGTTCCGGTAACAGTCCGTAACAAACAACCAACACTCCACAGCAACAGTGGGTGGTGGTGTTGTTGTGTCTGAGTGAGTGAGTGAAAAAAGAAAGGCTGCCGTGCTGGCCAGCCGGCAAGCGACCAAAAGGGGAGGGCGAACGGGCAAGGAGTCCCGTCGGGGCAGCCAGTCGCAAGCCACATCGGAGCGTGGTGTGCTATAGTAGAGCAAGCAGTATAGTCGCTCATCGTACCACAATATCAGCCTGCAAGTAAAGGGCCGGCCTCGCGCTTGCGTGCCGCAGACCGAATGCGACCGGCCAGCCGTACCTGAGAACAAGAGGCCCCCACCGGCAGATCTGGTTGTGTGTTTCTGTGCACAAGGCACAATTCCGACAGCAACGACACGTTACGTATGCTCGGCAAGGGATCAGGGTACTTACTGGGCTGTAGGCCCGCGAGAATGAGGCAATTCAGGATCCATCCCGGGAGATGTCGATATGGCTGGTGGGCGCCCGGAGACGACGTGCAGTAGCCGCAACGGTGAGCCAAAGACCAGCAGGGTTGATGATTGGCCGTGGCTTGTCGGCCTGTCGCTCTCTCTTGACCAGCTGGATGCGCTAGGGCTCGCCTCGAGAGAGTATGGGGAAAAAAGTGACGGCCAATGCTGGACTTGCAGCTGGCCCATCTGTGCGAACAAGTGACAGAGGGACGATTAGCATCCCAAATTCTACGAAGTCGCCCCCGGAAGAATCTGCCGCTCGGCGCTTGCAGTTGCTCTGCAGCCGTAGCGTGATCGTGGTCGCGTCGATACTTGATGCGAGCAAGGACCTGGGGCCGCCTGCCCCTCCCCCCTTTCTTTTCCATCGTGGCGCCATCGACGCCACCAAGAGGGCAGCACGGCGGCTTGAGGCAGGCCGCGCCGTAGCCACACGCGCCCACGCGCGGCGTCTCCAGCATCCGCTGCTGGAAAAGCCGTTTCGCACGTGAGTCGGCCGGTGTCCGCGATAGCGGTGGCGGTAGTGGCGGCCGTTGTCCGGGTCTGACGCCCTTCCGACGTGCGCCTCGCGCCCATTGACCTTCATCTCCTGAGTGGGAACGGCCTCGCTGCCGCACGAGTGCTAGACGGGGCTATATCACGGCTATTAAGACGCGACTTACTCCTCGTCTCGTTTGGTGTCAGGCACAAACCCGTTACTGGTGTCAACCAAGGTTGCTCTGGACTCCACACGGTGCCTGTCACAAGAGGATCCTGTCAGGGGAAACACCGGACATTTTCTCTTTCTTAAGAGATCTCCCAGGAGCACGTTGCATTGAGCAGGCACCGTGAGCAGTGGATTCAACGGCAGTCGAGATCCCCCCCCTCTCCCCTAATGGCCCTGGATCCGGCCCTGGGCGGCCCTGGGCAGCCCTGGCTCTGCCCGGGGCTTGTTCAACGGCCATCGGGCGTGTGATTCGTGGGCAAGGGTCCTCGATGGAAGCTAGGCTACATCCGTGGCCTGCTGATGTCAGTCCTAGCCAACGAACGCATCCACAATTCGGGGTTAATACGACATCAGTGCTCACAAAGCCAGCCGCAGGAACGATCTGGACGAAACGCGAGTAGGAGACCGGTGGAGCGCCTTCGAAGCGCAAGAGAACCGTTGCGGAACCTTTAATGTTCTCCTGCATTCTCCTTCAAACTTGCGCTTTTTGGGGAAATGGCTTCGTGGGCTGTGCCGGCCGTCTACATGTCGGTGTGCCCGCGAGCCGCCTTTCGCATCCAGTGCATCGGTCGCAGCTCGCTTAGCCTACACAACGGGGACTTGGCGGGGTGTGTGTGCGTGTATGCGTGCATGCATGCAAGCGGCCGGGCCAGCAACTGGCCGCTCTCACATGTGATGCTCTGCAGACCGAGATTATCCAAGGCCGCCCCATGGCTATACAAGCGTCGGCTTAATGGGGTATATGTGGTGGTGACTATAAGGCATGCTGGGGTCCTGCCACCGACCGTTCAGGAATTGACAGGCACTGTGTCGACGCCCTGAAGCCTATCTGCGCCGAAGAAATCGTTTCCGCCTGGAGACGCCCGCCTATCCTGGCCGATTATGGAAGTCCCGTCGTCAAAGTCGCATTCAGCTGGATCACGACTCGCCACAAACTCGATTGAGCTCCGGAGCGCGAGGCTGCCTCCTCACTTGGCCCGGGAAAAGACGGCCGCTGCACCGTAATGACAGGAAGTCCCTGGGAGGTGGCGAACGAAGCTTGGTCTCATGAGCAGCAGTCTGGCCGCGTGAATGACTCTGGCGCTCATCGTATTGTTTGATGGCCACGACACCATCGCAACCCGGGATGGCCCCAGATGCGGCTTCGGGGATGTCGGAGTGAATCGTTCTCGCCTGCGAAATGAGTCCAGACGGGAAACTTTTTTTTGACAGGAAACAGTCGTTTCCAAACACGCCGATCCATCTGAATGCTAATGTTGCTTCGTGTTTCTTCTCGACGTGTCGATCGTAGTAGTAGGACTCATTGTTTACTCAAACGGGACGAAGCGTTGCATTCTCACGCCCTTCTTGCCGAGATACCCTGCTTGGGTACGTGCTACTGGCGCCTGGCCTGGACGAGCAAGTGCTTCGTTTTTTCTTTCCCCCGCTAGGGTAGTGTGTCGTTGCAAGCCGCGTAGGACTGAAGGGGCCTGCAGGTTAGTCGTTGGAACCGGCCAGGGGGGGGGGCCAGCCGGCGCTAGACCGTTTGGAGATTATTTGTCCGGCCGGCAGACCCCATTTGGTTGACGATCCCCGGGTTTGCCTGGTGAAAGTAGGAGCTTGATCGCAGTGGCTACCTTACTGCTGCCCAGTAGCGATACGGGTTACCGCAAAGGCCAGCCTACTAGCGCTCGCTCAGGGTCTTGCGGCTTTATTCTCTCGGCCGACAACTCTGCCCGCCTGTGCCTCTAGAGGCCGCCTGGCGGGCGCCCGCTTGCGGTTCCGGCGATGGGGCTGGTGACCAGGGACGGTGCCGGGGGCGACGTAGAGCAACGCCGTCGCGCGACACACCCGTATGCCGAGGCCTGTGTCGTATGTACGCTGTGCTGGCCGTAGGCGACGCGACAGACGATCCCGGCGGCGGCCCAGCATGGGTAATCCGACTCGTCAAGGGCCGAGGCCGGATGAACCGTGTCACGCCCGAGTCCTACTCTCCATCCGATCACAAGATGGGGGAGAGGGAAAAAAAAGTAACGAAGGCCGATAGAAAACCAGTTCACGGACAGCTGTTTCCAGGGTTCCTCCTGCCCGGCCATCCCTGGTCATCCCTGGGTTGGTGCTGGCTCGTACCGCTGTGGATCAGCATCGGGTTGGCTCTATGAGATCAAGGCCAGCCGGCTGGCTGGTACGGTCCGCGCACGACGGGCCAAGCCAAGGCACAGCCGCGCTGACTGGCCAAGGCCGGTGAAATGACCGAATATACAGTTTGCCATCATCTCCGCGCGCTGCAAAGGCATATCCAGAGTACCTGCACACGTATAGCACGGGCGGGCAAGCTGTCACGTCAGCCCGCCCATCTCCCGGTCACCGGCAGCCGGCTGGGAGGAGCCCACCGTCGACCTGACGCAACGATGCTGATGGGGTTAGAGGATGCGCGACGACGATGATGGGCTCCCCCCTCCCAAAGTCGACGATCGATCTCGGAAAGGGCACACTGTGGACAGTACGTAGCTGGCCATCCGCAACGGCATTCTCCAAGCGAAGCACAAATTGGGGAACGGGCACTGGCAGGGGCATGTCCAGGAGAGACGAGCAATGTGGGGCCGGTGGGATCCCCGTCCAGTCAGTGGCTCTGTATCCTAGCACAGGGGGGGGAGGGGCCCGGGTTTGAGCGACCAGGGTGCCCAGTCGCGGTACCGGTACTTGACCAGTGCCCGACAGGGCAGCTGGTGCCGCTGTTCGAGGCTCTCAAAGCTCCTGGCCCGTCCTGGCCCGCCCTTGATCCCCTGTCGTGTATGAGGTAGTGGGGCTGTCCTGTCGACGAGACCAATGCCTGCAGCGGCAGACGCCTGCCAGCCATCTACGTGTGGCGGACAGGCCCCGGAAGCAGCCTGGATCCTGTAGCAGACAAATGGGCAGGAGGCAGAACGGGATGGGGTTGGGCTTCGGCGGTGCGCACGCCGGTTTCTGGTGACGGTGATGACGCCAAGACGCTGCTCACCCGTGGAATGGGCCTACTTTGACGGTGATCTGGGTGGCCTGGCCTGGCCTGGCCTGGCCTGGCGCAGGCGGGCATAACGGGCGGGCAGACAGGCAGGCGGTCGGCCGGTCGGGTCCTGGTGGAGGTCGTCGGCGGGCGTGGGTTGCGTGGGCGATGGATGCAGGACGACGCTTCCGGTCACTCGAGTCAGCTTTCCTCCGCAGGGCGCCGCCATTGGGCAGCCTCTACTGCCGACATGCAAGATGTGAATCCGCTGGGTGCGCGAGGGGAAACGGGAACGCGGGCTGGGCAGAGAGAGAGAGAGAGAGAGAGAGAGAGAGATAGAGGGAGAGAGAGAGACCGGGGCAGCCTGAATGATGAATGGACGTGTGTGTAGGTGTGTATGTGCGTGTGTGCGTGTGTGCGTGTGTGTGTCCCAAGACGGCAGGCAGGCTGAAAAGAGAATCCATCATGGGCAAGAAGTGCAGGCGGGGAGGGGGGGTATGTGTGGTTGTGCGCCCCGTTCGGTGGTTGAGAGAGAGGGTGTCCAGAATTACTCGTACCAGTGGGTGGTGGCCTATTCGGGAATCCTGGCCTGGGTCTCCGACCAGTCAGCAGCCGTACACAAACTCCGACTTACCGTTGCAAGTGCCGCTATGTAGTTACATACCTAGACACATCCCATCTCTTACATCCATCCCATCCCATCCATACATGGGATGTTGAGTAGAGGTAGCTACCTAGGTAGGTAGCCTGTCGCTAGAGGGGGTATGTAGTCATGCCCCCAGGTTTAAGGCTGCTCCCGTCGTCGTAGTCGCAATTGAGGTTGTCCAACCCCTCCAGCCACACCATTCCATCCCGCCCTCTGGGCCTCGCTGACCTTCCATCGTCTGCGACCCAAGCAGCAACGGCGCCTGGTCACTCTGACGCCCTCCCGATGGGTTGACCGTCCCGCGACCGGCGAAGTGACGCCCAGGGACGTTTGACAAGCGGTAGACGCCCCTTGGAGTTACATAGGAGGTCGGTAGGGCAGGCAGGGCCGGTGGGTGAGGGGGAGGCAGACAGACTGGCAGACAGGCGGGCTGGCAGGCAGGCTTACTGTGCGAAGGCCCGCCCCCCGGGGGGTGAACCAGGGAATATCTCCGACCGGCCCCGATGGCCAGGCTCGTCATACCGACTCCCAGCAGGGCCGCCGACATGCAGTAGCCGAACCACCTGCGTACGCGATTCCGTTCCATCCGCTCACGTGGATGGAGCGTGCCCACGAGCGGCTGTTACCATGCGAAGCCGCCGGCAACAGTGGTTCGGGGCCCCTCCCTTCGTCTCATGGCATGACCGGCAAACGAACACAACTGCGGATATAAAAATGTTAGAAACCGGGAGGAGTGGCGCAGTCGAGAGGGAGGGGGGAAGATTGTGGTTCAAAGCGAAGGATGCCCCGGCCATGCCCGCCATCCCGGTCGACCCCTCCTCCTCCAGGGCTCTTTACCTGTCCGTCCCAGGAACAAGGGCTACCAGCCTCGCGGCCCCTCGTGCACCCGACTCCAGGAGTCCATGCCAACCATACAATCGTGGGAGTTTGAGCCTGCAAGGCCCTGCCGGCGGACCATCTGCAAGCCCCCCCTCTCTCCACCCCCTCTCCTGCTCCTGCTCCTGCTCCTCCTCCTCCTCCTCCAGTGTCCACCGTGACAGCCGCTTTCGTAGTCGCTCGGCGCCCCCTTCACCGGCCGGTGCTTCAGTCCTTAAGGGCGCCCTCTCCCCTGGGGTCCATCCCACGCACGTACGCACGCGCCCTCACCCCAAGCGAGTTACCCGTTCAGGCTACGTGCCCACTGCTCAGCCCAGACGCATGATGTTGGCGACTATAGAAGCATCCACAACCATTTTCCTCCTTTCATGCTCACCAGAGTCCTTCGGACTTCTGACTCGTCGCTCGTTCCTAGTCGGGAAACCACGTCCCGTCGGCCTGCGGCCAGAGAGGGGGGAATGATGCCCTGGGGGATCCCGTCCAGATGCACACCATTCAATAGTGCCGTTCTGGCATGACCGAAGGGCCCCCCCCCGCAGGGCGACAACAGCTTGGGGAAACTCATGTCCGGCCCATCAAGCAACCTTGTCGGGGGGGCTGCAGCGGCACGCACCTCGCGCGTACACAGCAAGCACACGCGCGCGTGCCCTTTAACGCACGCACGTACGCACGCACATACTCTTTTCTCCAAGTAGGTAAAGTGCTTACCCACCCCCGAACAAAACACGCAGCTCGACCGACACCACCAACGCGGACGGACAGCCGAGATGACTTGAGCGCTATATCACTGCCAGGCTATACCTTCGCCCTCATTAGCCTGGAAGGCCCGATTGAGCGATGACTTTACCCCAACCAATCCCACGAGCCAATCGACGCGCCTCGACCACCGGAAAACAAGGTGCGGCGGTGCGCCGATCGTTCTTTTTTTTTTCTTGCCCGCCTCGTATGTACGGGTCCCTATTGTTTTGTTTCGTTTCCTGCCATCCCGCCTCAGTGCAACGGTAACCCGCCCCTCATCTTCGCCTTCAAGGAACACCGTAGCAGCAGACATCTCCGGCTACGACGACGAGGGAACACCTGGCCGATGGCTTTAGATTGCCGGACCCAGCACACTGATATCCCCGGTACATATTTATGTGCCTCGTCCTCCTTTGGGCCGTAGCCCTGAGGGAGGATGCCCGGTTGGTAAGCCGGTTTCGCGCCGGTGGAGATGCAGGCAATTATACAAACTGAGTAAGACGTGAGTAGGTAGGTAGGTACTTTACACACTTCATATTACCTGCGTACCTTGGTAGACACGCTGCGGGCTCGCATTATCCGGGCATGACCCCAGACTGCCTCGGGCTGCCTCGGACGACTTGCCTCGCTGCAGCCAAGGCACCAGACACGGGACGGCTAGAGCTTGCTGCTGCAGGAAAGGGGGGGGTGGGCACCAGAACGCACTCACACGCGCCTGATTACAGCCATAATCTAGTAGTGTGTATGTAGGTCTGATAACGTAGTCGCCCATTCCGTCCCGTATCCCACGTGCGACCTGGCCGATCCGTATGCACCGGCGACGCAGCCCCGAGGCTGCTTGTGACCTCGGGCCAGCAGCAACGCCCTCGCTTAGTTGCTGTCAGGCCATTCGGCACGCTTGACGGATGCAGGTGAAGAGGGGCCCGTGGATGGGGATGAGGGGGGGAGGAGGGGGGGAGGGGGAGGAGGAGGGAAAAGAAGGCGCATACGTCAAGTTCCTCGCCGGACGGCCCTCGAATCAGCGGGCAGAGCCCGACGACCTGTCTCCATGCTTCCTGCACGCAGGTATGCTATAGACCACGCACATATAGAGAGACACACACAGGGCGAGAAAGAGAGAGCGCCTACGTCCCAAAAACAGGTAGACAGACGAACAAGACAGCCGGCCTCCACACCCCCCTTTCTCCCTTGTGACACATGCCTTATTCGTAAGGGACAGAGATGGGGGAGAAGACACATGCCGGGAGTACATCTCTCTCCTTCGCAGGCGCGCACGGGAGCGCAGGGGAGACTGGGACTCTTCATGACGCCCATCTGCCAAGGCCGTACTTCTGCCAGGCCGGAAATATGCCTACGTACATATGAGGCGCATACACAATCTGCTGCTACCTACCACCCGCCGGCGGGGGCTCGCATTCGGGAACCCCTCCCTCCTAGCCACCGCCGGCCCTCATCGTACGGGTTCCCTTTAAACCTCCCTGTCATGATTGGTTGCTCGCATTTGCTGCTGGGAAATGGCCCAATGATGGGAGTCTGGTTTCTAATCTTCGGGTACCACCTCTGGGGCCTATACTTCGGTATTCTCACGGTTCGGGCAGGTTCCAAGGTCTAGGGTCCCGTACAACGCCGGCAGCCACAGCTGGACCAGGCACGTAGGCGCACGCCCACGGCCCCAAGGTGAAGGCCAGGACACGACACGCAGGAGGGGGCCATGGGATAATATGGGCTACACACCCGCCCCGGGGAGCCCGGTGCCGTCTGGGGAGAGGGGAAACGACATGTATGTAGCTATCCAAAGTCACCAAAGGGGGCAAGGCTAACTGCCATTCGGGAGTACTGTTGCAGTCGAAACCCTATCCAGCAGCACGCAGCAGCTTCCGCCCTGGATGTCACCTAGCGTATCACCCCGAGACGGCGAGATCTATCCGTCTGACGGGTTTGCCTGTATGGACCAGCATGGGTCGGCTTACCGACGCGTTCTCAACCAATCTTGACTTCAATGGCAGCGCCCTGGGCTGCTGGACAATGTAACACAACCTTGGTACCGAAGCCACAAACCAAACGCTCGAGGTTTCCGGTTCCCTTCTCCAAAGTTTCGGCGATGGGTACGAAACTGTACCGACGGTACCAAATACTTGTGGCAACTTGGGGCAGCAGCCGGCAGCTGGCCGACCGGTTTAGGCTACTTTCCCACCGAGCCCGTCCCACGTTGCTGCCGCCAGGCTAATCCTCATCGCCGCTGTCCCATTCGACAAGATGCTCCTCGTCGTTGAGCGCCAGCTGCACGAAGTGGCGAACCCACGCTTCGTCGATCTGGTTCAACTGTCCTAACTGGGCGTCGAGAGGGACGTTGTCGCCCTCGACGGGTCTCGCCTGGTCTTCGTGCCTGTTGACCCGCTGATTCGGATTTGGCTGGGCGTTCGGACCTTGCCCACGCTGCCGGTGGTGGTGATGGTTGTTGTTGTTGTTGTTGTTGAGCCCGTGATTTACTCCCGCCCGGCCAGCACGGCCTGCTCCTCCTCCCCTCCCTCCCCGTCGACCTGCATTCACCACACCGGGACCACCGCGACCGCCACGACCGCCAGCTGCAGGCGCGGCCTGGCGATTCCCTGGGGCGGGATCATCTTGTCGGCCTCGACCCCGCGCTGCTGCTGCGTTGTCCTCGATACGCAGAACCAATGGACCCTCGCGGGCTACGCCGACTCTGCGCTCGCCCTGAGCGGCACCCTGCCCTGCCTGCCGCATAGGCGCCTGCTGCGCTGCGGCCCCGAGTTCCTCATCGTCACCGGCCCCCGCCCCCACCTCGCCCGCCTGCTCGTTCTGCGGTTCATTCTCTGCCTGCAAGATGGCCTCAGGGGGCAGTCCTTCCGGTGCTGGCGGCCCAACGGCCACACGTGGCCCGCCACCGCCGCCGTAGCCTATCCCGACGTCGTCACCATCCCCGCCCTCGAGCTCCCACAACCGCATGTAGCAACCGTTGACCGTGCCGTCCGGCGCCTTGTTGAAGTGACGATAGGGGTTCGAGGGGTCCAGCCAGGCCGAGCAGAGGTAACAAAAGTGCGTCTCGCAGCGAAAGCATCGCATGTGGTTGCAGCCGTGCGTCTTTTGGCAGGGTGCGGCACACGTGGGACAGGGTGTTGTGTGCTGCTTCAAATACTCGAGCGACGCCTGCTCTTCGGCTGAGATGGCCTCCTTGCGCTCCTTGGGCATACAGTACTTAAATTCGCCGTGCCATGACTGTCCACATCGTGAGCAAAAGGCAAAACCGCAGTCCTCGCAGATGGCTAGCAAATCCTGGCTGCGGAACTTGGCAGGCTTGCCATCTGCCGCCTCATCCTCGTTGTCCGACTCGTCGTCGGAGCCTTGGGCAAAATCGAGCCCCTCGGGCTTCTTGTGCTTGCTTGACCGAGCCGCTCCCTGACACCACGATCGCGGGCAGTAGACCGTGTTCTTGTCGGATTCGAGCTCGAGCTTGTGTTTGAGCGTCACATAGCGCTTGACCATGTCTTCGTCAAGGGGGATTTGCAGCAGTTCACTCGGGCTGATGAAGGTCGCCGCCTTCTTCTTCCGCTTGCCACCTTCCGCCTCCCGGGCCTTTTTTCGTTCCTCGGCGCAGTTGGGTTGCAAACAGCGGACAGAATTCACGTCGCCCTCGGTGATGGCATTGTTGTAGAAATCCTGTAAGCACTGTCGGCAGAAGACGTGACCGCAGTCTAGCATGCGGTGGCACACGGCGCCTTTCTTTGGGTCGAGGCAAATGCCACAATCGAACGTCCCCCTTTCGAACGCTCTGCGTTTTGCCATGCTGTCGTAGTCCAGGATGGCAATTTTGTGCTCGGGCGCAACTTCGAGAGTATTATCCTGGCCAACGAGACCAAAGACGCCGTCAGCCGCCTGCTGCACGTCGTCTATGTAGTCAAACACGACCTGTTCGCGGCCCATTTCGTCCCACAGCCGCTCGGCACGGCCCTCGAGCCTCTTGAGAATCTCAGCCGACATCCATGGTGGCGACGTCGAGACCCGGACGGCGGGTGGCTTCGCCTGGGGATACCCGACGGGTAGGGCGATGTGGATTTGGAGGGACGGCAGGTTGGTGAGCTCCTGTGAGTCGGCGGCGGCCAGCGTGGCCCCGTTGGTGAGATCCTGCGGCACGGGCGCGGTGGCTTCTGAGGCGGCAGGGAATCTCACGACGAGCGGCTTGCTCAGGCTGACGGGCAGCTCAATGGTGAAACTGTACGGGTCAAGCTCGTCGATCCGAAGCTCTTCGGGGTATATGGCGGCTATGGTTGAGAGCTCCACCGCGCGGACATCGTTATCGTCGTCCATCTCGGTCGCTCGATGCTACCAGCTCTCGGATGGGTCCAACTGGTAGAGTAATCGATCGGCGGGCATGTCGGGAAGTTACATAGGAAGCGCCGAGGTGGGAACGGGGGCGCCTAGGATATATGAAGGAGATGTCGCGTTCGGTCGCGTTGTGCCCTTGTGCGCTGGGACACTTTTGCCACCCTCGGAGGGGGGCGGGGGCCAGATTCGGATTGTGCCTCGGCCTTGAAGTGCTCCGGAGCTTTTTGTGGTTTTCTCCAGCGTCCCAACCGTTGTAGGGCAATGGGCGCTAGCAAAGCGAGGCCTTTTTCCTGGTGTCGAGTGCGTTGAGTCGCTTGGTGCGTACCTAAATATCACGGGTCGATGACGCAGAGCCGAAGCGAACAGAGTCTTCCCAAAGGTACCTCGGATTGAAGCATGTAAGCTGAGGTGAACACCACTGGGGGAAAACCCAGGTTTAAAGGGGATGAAGCCTCTTAAGAAACAAAGTCCGAGTACTTAAGATATAGCTGCCGAAAAGAAGCGATGATTTCGATGGGCGGCGTTGGGGTTGCAACGACCATAGAGCCTCTATCGATAGCGGATGGTACCTAGGTGATACGGATGGCGTAGGGGCCCGACTAGGCACCGATGACTCTTCTCGCCGGTAGACTTGCGGTCAGGTACCTAAAGTATGGGCGCAGTACGTAGGTACCTACATGTACGCTGTAGGTACTTCCAGATAATACATGTAAGTAGAAAACCTAGGTACTTCTTTGCTTACTTTATCTTACCTAGTAGGTGCATACAATTCTAGACAGCCGGACGTTACCCACGGGAGTACGAGCATCCAAATGCATCCCGTGTTTCCCAGAGTAAGCCGGTCGCTCACAGACCGGCCAATTCCGCCCGGTCGCCTAGCCAGATCGATCTGGACGGAAATAGCCCCGACTATTTCGTTGGGTGGGGAAGGTCGCCAGTTGTTCTGGCCGTCCCGTGCGGTCGAGACGTCGATTGGGGAGCGCGGCAGCGCATGTCTCGTGGTGCGACCCGAGCTTGTTCCAACGACCGACATCGCGCCCACGCCCTCGTTCTGGGCTCCCGCTGTCTGCCAACCCGAAAGCGGGCCTCTGCCGGGTCGTTGTATATCTATGTGTGAGTGTGCGTGTGAACCTTAACGTACATAAACAAGCACGTTCCCGCCAGGCCTGAAGAACTGCGTCGCTTTCCCGCTGCCTTCACCCGTGTCCGCCCGCGCCCGCGCCGTCACCTCCACACGACGTGTCCTTCCACCGCCGCTGGCCAGACCTTGTATACGCATCTGTGGAACCCGAGTGCTGCTTCCGCTTGCCCGCCCACCATGTCGACAGACCCGGCGCCTCTGGCCTCGCTCTCCTTGACCCACGTTCACTATGTGAGTTCCTCTACAACCCCCCGTCCCTCCCTCCGTCCCTTCCCCCCTCCCCGCCCGGCCACGCCAAGGCTGACGGCTTCTCGACCGCCCGCTCCAGGACCCCTCGGACCCGGTCTCGTACCTCTGCGCCTGGCTGGCCCTCATCCCGCAGGGTCTCTGCGTCGTCTACGCGACGCTCATCTGGTCGACGCGCGAGGTCGAGATTGCCCTGATGTTCGCCGGCCAGCTGGCCTGCGAGGCCCTCAACTTCGCCCTCAAGCGCCTGATCAAGGAGGACCGCCCGCAGCGCATGAACGGCAAAGGCTACGGCATGCCCAGCTCTCACGCCCAGTTCGTTTCCTACTTCGCCGTCTCCCTCGTCCTCTTCCTCCTCTTCCGCCACCGCCCGCTCGAGCCCGGCCGCTGCAGGCGCAACCACACGCCCATGCGCCTGCCCGAGCGCGTCCTGTGGAGCGCCTGCGCCTGCGCCATGGCCGCCTCCGTCGCCTGGTCCCGCATCTACCTCAACTACCACACCGAGAAGCAAGTCGTCGTCGGCTGCGCCGCCGGCACCGCCAGTGCGCTGGCTTGGTTCGCCGTCACCGAGACCATCCGCCGGACCGGCTGGCTCCTGTGGGCGGTGAACCACCCCGTAGCCCAGTTCCTGCGTGTCAGGGACCTGGTAGTCGAAGAAGATCTGTGCCAGGCGGGATGGGAGAAGTGGGACGACAAAATGACGGCTTTGAATGCCGAGAAAAAGGACAAGAAGCCATGAAAACCGCGTCTGTTGGCTGGGGGGCGTGAGCGGAGAAGGATAATTCCCCAGGAGAGCAAGGAGAGCCACGGTTTCTCGGGACCCACGAGAGATAGACATCCAACCGTTTCAGCTGGCTATAGAACGATATCTGCCTCATGACTTGTCTAAAGAAACCCGTTTCTTCAGAAATGATAAGGACGCGACGCTCCGGGTCCTAAGGCCAGGACTGCCTTGCCTGCCGACTTGCTGCGCGAAGCCCGGGTGTACACCCTTCACACTCAGTGCGCAGGAATGCACTCAACCCGAGAGATTGCGACGTAGGTGACATGGGTGGAACCATGGTGATGAAGCCTCGACTGTAGGTGCCATACTGTGGCCAAGGACAAGATGGCGGTGCCAGTGGAGAACGTAGGAGAGCGTGGCTCGGGAACGATGGCACACGGCCGAGGAGCGGACGCCAAAAGAATGAAGACGAGAACCACGATAGGCGAGCGCGCTTTCACCCGAACCCGGTGTACGCACTGCGTGGCTGTATTCAGGCAATGCCATGGTTTAGAAACAAGAGCAGGGCCACGCCATCACTCAAACATCGGGGCACGTAGACTCGGTGCGGTAGTAATACATGTTGCATTTCTTTGCTGGGTAAACGACAGCTCGCTCGCAAGTGACAATTCCTCCGTCTTCAGGTGCCCTCTAGTCCCTATCCCGCTGTGCCCTGGTCGTTCCTCGTCGAAATACGTACATACACATAGCCCTGTCAGCCTAACTGATCCAAGGCCTAAGGGGGCTCGTTTGCACATCCTCATGCCTTGGGCTGGCCCGTCTTAGACCCGTCCAAAGCCGAGTCGCACGAGAAAACAGAGACCTAACGAGTGTGTGGCAGGGCGGGACGCCCAGTATGCATTTGATCTACCATCTACGCTCTCCGCTCTCCTCATCGTGACTGGCAATGAAATGGGGTAATGGTGGTGGTGGTGGTGGTGGTGGTGGTGGTGGGTAGGTGGGACGGGAGAAAGTGAAGATGTAATACAAATGGCCAGGAAAAAAAAGAGAGAAACAAAATCCGCCGATTTTTGTTCAGGTATCATCACATATCCCGCATAAAACGCCGGTTTGGTGAGAAATTCGAAATATGGAGGCAGAGAGGAGGACACGCCCGGGACTGCCGCCAGAGGGCCGGGGAGGTCGACTTCAGTGCGAGCCAGAGGAGGCAAGAGGTAGTCGGATAGGAGGGAAGAAGAACAGAGACATTATTAAAGTGGTCGCGAGAGCCGGCGACTAGATCCAATCGGATTTGCTCTCAGCAGCCGCGTCCGAGTTGCCACGGCTCCGCGGGGACGGCGTCGGACTGGGACTAGGACTGTGGTGCATGGGATTGGTGTTGGACCGTTTCGGCACGTTGAAACCGACGCCCCGGGGGCTGGGGACTTTGACCTTGGTCGGGCTGTTGGGCGAGTAGACGGCCGGCTTGAGGGTGAACAGGTCCTCCGGTGCGGCCTCTTCGGCGACTTCCTCCTTGAGAGAGGCACTGGGCGGGACTTGGGGCAGTGCCGCGGCGGTGCCGCCCAGGGTGGCCTGCGAATTGTCAAAGACGCTCGGTCGCGCCGGCGATAATTCTTCGGATCTCACGGCGAACTTGGAAAGGGGGCTGGGCCGCGTGGGAGCCGGGCATTCCAGCGTGGTGACCCTGTTCGGGTCGTTGGACTTGTCCATCGGGGGCATGTCGTTCACGTTGGAGAACCGGAGGCCAATCTGCACCGTCGCCATTGACACCCTCGACGAGTCCCTCCTGTGCCGCCCAAACCCTCCGGCCATGGGAGGCTTGAGCAAGTCGTCGTCGAAATCTTCTGCCGCGGGCGAAAACGGGTTCGTGTTGGCGCCCATGTTCGCCGTGTCATTCGGAGTGTATGTGGTGGGGAGGAGGAGCGCGACCGACTCGGTGTTCGTGTTGGCAGTGGGTTTGTTAGGGAATAATGAGTACGATGCCGACGGCTTCCGAGCGTGGCCAACGGGCGCCTGGACGGATGGCAATGGGGCCGGCTCAGGAGCGCGCGGGCTCGGTTCGGGGTGGACGGCATGCGATCGCAGCGGGTTCGGCTGGTCAAAGTGAAAGCTGAAAGCCGTCTGTGGCGGGCTTTCGATGGCCGCCTCCTCCAGGGCTTGGTCCGGCAGCACGAAGCTATCTTCGCTCGGCGAGCGCTTGAGGATTCGGGGCCCATCGATGGGGCGGTTGATCTGGTTCGAGAAGTTCTCCTCGCTGAGCGTCGGCCCGCCGATTTTGTACTTGAGTTTCTGGCGCTCGTACTCGGCTTGCTTGTCTCTCGGTGAGATGGTGGCGATGGTGTTGGACCGCAGGAAGAGGTGTAGGCCACCCGTCAAGAGACCCGAAATATTGGCGACGACGGTCGATATCATCGAAAGCGTCAACGTCATGTCCGAGTCTGCGCCGCCACCGGGCATCTGCACCGTAAGACAGAGGAAGAAGGGGATCATCAGTACGTTAGACACTAGCGCCACGCCCAGGAAGTAGACCATGCGCGAGGCAATGACCCTCTCGGTAGTCTCGATAGTGGCGTGCCGGGTGAGTTGTATGAAGACGGTGACGGTGCAGACGGCCAACACAACCGACACGAGCGTGAACAGCACAAAGCCGCCCTCGGCCCACTTGGTCACGAACCAAAAGAGGGAGGCGAAGCAAAAGTTGGCGGCCCGGATGAAAAAGGCAACCAGACCCGTGGCTAGTAGCATGAGGCAAAAGACCGCTAGGCATATGGCAACGGCCCAATTTCCTCTCGGAGGAAATGGCTTCGACCGGACGGCCCGGAGTGTGACCTCGACACCGAAAACGAGCTGCAGGTACGGCACGATGAAAATGGCTGCTTCGTGTCAGTAACCAGCGACCACCACGACCACGGCCTCGAAACTTACCAGGCCACATGAATTGGGATATGAGCGAGCAGCCCTTGGCAAACAAGCCATCCAGCCCCTGCGCCTGCGAGACGGCAAAGATGATACCCTGGATCACGATGCCGACCGACAAGACGAACGGGAACGTCTCGGGACCCTGGACGCACGTAAAGGCGCTGACCCTAAGACCGTTTAGCCACCGTCCTCGTTTGCGGAGGCCCCCTCCCCCGGGCCCGCGAGCCGCCGCGCCCTCGCTCACCTTTGACTTGGCCGCCTGTTCCTCCGAGCACTCGAATAGCAGTCGTACCAGATGCCGAGGGCGGTGGCAAAAGCGGATATGGTGTTGAAGGTGGCGAGGATGATGGTCGACGTTCGTATTGACCTCGCCGCCTCGAGTTTGAATTGGTTGATGACGGCCAGTGTGGTGTTGCTCCCGGCCGCTTGTGATAAGCCCATCGAGTTGTGGGAGATGTTCATGTTGGCGGACCAGGCGCCGCCGCTCAGCTGGGGCCGAAGCCGGCGCCGCCGCCAAAGGAGGTGTCCAGAGTTGACATGGTTTGCAGCTGATCACCTTCGGCGGTGACAGAAGCCGTGAAGTTCGAATTCGCGTGGGTGAGTCATCTAATCCATTATAGGGCGGTTGACAAGAACGAGATTGACCGTGGCGAGAAACGCGGGCGGAAGGAAAGCAGCATGCACTGTTGGACCACGCGACGAAGGGGGGGGATGGGACTGAGTAGAAACCCGATCACAGACCAGACGAAACAAATTCCTGAACCAGCAGATGGCGACAAAAAGATCTATCAGAGAAACGAAGGGATCCAGCACCCTCGGGGTAGCTGGGACGAGTGTAAGGGAAAGAGGCACGCTCCAGGCCGCAAACCAACCAAAAAGAAGAGGTGAAAAACAGAAGGATGCCTGAGGGGCTTTGGTAATATGGGAAGGAGGTCAGATCTCCTGGACGGGCTCGCAGGCCTGCTCGCCTCCGACGGCAAGCAGGGTCACCGCGCGGGTCGCAGTGATCCGGTCCTGCGCAACGGACTAGCATCTCAGGTATTTCGAGGCCTGCCAGGGTGGGAATTCGCAGGCGGAGAGGTCGAAACATGAGGCCCAGAGCCGGCCGCGATTGGCTGCGGGTTTCGATATGGCAACCCGAGAGCCCACACGGATGAGGCTGTGGGGCAGGGGCCCCTGAGGAAAGTGGCCTCCGGAGATGGGGCGGACAGCTTGGGCACGCTGGGCACCAGGCGGCCGGGCTCCCGTCGACGACGTTTCTGGGCCCGTTGCTGTAGGGGCCTCCCATCGCACCCGGGCTGGCGCGCGTGCTTTGGTCGCGGGGGCGGGGAGACAACAGCAACGGCCGGGAAGGGAGGGAAGAGGGGGGGCCTATAGTGGTGCTGACGCATTGAGCAGCGCTGGGTGGTGAGGCAGAACTGGAACAAGTCCTTGTTTCGGTGGCGCCCTAGCCTGCCAGAATAAGGTTGAACGTTGAGCCTCAAGGGTGGCGCTAGGCCCCAAGACGCTTAGTTTGCCGAAAAAGACGAACGATCAAACCTTCCGTTACAGACCCCAGCCGCATGCTCTCCGCTGCCTGTCGCCGCCGCACCCGCTGATTGGCGATGTTCCCGGGCCATACCCCACTACCATGTGTGAAGGATCCGAAGTCTGGCCTTGGATCCCCGTCGTGATTCCATGCCAGTGGACGCTATAGTAATTTGGCCCTGTGCGGCACATAGGGTGCCGGGCCCGGCAGAGACATAGAAAGAGAGAGGGAGGTATAATACATAGTGCACACCGCGCCATGGCGCCCCCGTCCCCCCGCGCGCGGACAATCGACCGGCGAGCGAAGGAACCGAAGATTTCTCTAGAACTTCCGGCCTGCAGGACGACGGGACGGCATAAAGGGTGGCGTGCGGCACAGGCCCTGCGCAGCAAGTGGGTGTCGTGTGCCCTCCTCTGTCGCTGGCGGGCAGAACATGAGACACAGCGGCTAGCGCAGATGCCCACTCTGCAGCGTCATCCGGCCCCGTTAGAGAATCCCCGTCGACCCACAGAGACGGTGCCTCGATTGATGCTCTCTGACCGGCGGGTATGTATGCACACAATTCTCCTACTTGTAGCTGATACCTCGTCTTGCCACACCCCCCGAGTCAGTGACGCAGGAGCCTGTCCCGCGACATAAGACGAACGTGGGCGGCTGCTCAGGCGCAAACAGCATGGGCTGTGGCAATCGCCGTGCCAAGCCCAAACCCCCCAGGTGCAGCACCTCGTCGTCGACTCCCTCTGCTGGAGAGAGACGAAGGTAAGGGAGGGAACTCCTGGCCGCTCCATCAGTCAGTGCGCAGGGCCGTTCACCCGGATAGGTGGTCAAACTGATATCTCACGTGTCCATTACGGTAGAACCGGGAGAACCGGGACGGCCACACATCGTCAGCTCTGCAGGGGCACCGGCACCACAACCCCCCCCGTCGCCTACCATCCTGCCAAATGCCAATTTTGTCTCGATGGCCGGCCAGCTGCCCTTCTGGGCTGGCAACCGAGCGCGGCCAGTTTCTCTTTCCGGGGACAGTATAGAGGAAGATGTCAGTGATAGATTCAACCACCCACTCGTCCCTCACCCCTGGTACGGCTGACGCAAAATGGCACCATTGCTGGACACCCGCGTGCCAACAATACCGCTCCCGCGCACCACGATGACGGGCCCCGCCATTATCACCTCCCTCCCTTGCTGGCCACACTACCCAAGGGCCAAGAAACGTGCAAGGTCCCAGACGGTCCCAAGAAAAAACAATCGTGCCATAAGTGCGACCGACCCGCTCAGCAACGCGACTGGAAGCTATAGCCAGGCCGTGGATCTATGCCCCCACTGACCAGAGCACAATACCATTCCGTTGCCAGACGCTACTCTGCCACGGGCGCCCGGCAAACGGGGTCTTCACTTCCTGGGCCAACGGGTGAGCGAGCTCTAACAGCCCTGATCCCGGAGAGTGTTTCCAGCCAAGGACGCTCTTGCAGATTTCTCGACTCACCCATGCCGCCATGGCGTGCCAGGCTTGTACAATTCATGCAAGCTCCTGCCAAACACGACTGTCTCGATCCCCCCCCCCACCCCCCACCACCACACCACCCGCGCCCTTGGCATGGACGGGTCCATAGGAGTGCCAGCGATCTCAGATAAGACAAATAGCGGCGAGCGGCATGGTAAGTTCTTGATCGAGCTCAAGACTGGGCTGCACAGAGAATGCCCTCGTCATGTGCTTCCAGCGACTGAACCGCCCCCCCCCCACGTCGGCATCTTCCGGCTCCTCGACAAGAACCGACGAACCCGGCCTCTAGGAAAATGAAGGGGGCGAGAAGGGGCAAGCCACCGTGTAAAGAACATGCTCATGGTGCGGCGGCGACCCGAGGCGAGGCGGGAAGGGCAAGCACTTGCTGAGTAGCAGAAGCAAGACCACGATGCACCTACTGCCGCAACCCACGCCGCCGGTCTCTTCGAGGATTCGTCCAATCATTTCCCCTGGCCCATCCAAACCCTCGCGATGAGATGGGATGCCGTGAAGATGATGGGTGGCAACGTGAGGTATCCAGGTGCCGGGTTCGGACAAGGCTGGTTGAGTGGTTGGCCACCAAGTCCTCGCCGACGAGGCGTTGCCAAACGGACCCGTAATTCGTATATCTGAAGCTGGAGGTGGCTTAGAAGGGGGATTTGACGCCGGGCTCAGCCGTGGGAGCGCCATGTTGGAGGGTTGGGCCGAACTGCAACAGCGCAGGGCAGCTCGTAGAATGTCCTGTTGCTCACTTCTGCCGACAGTGAATTGCACCGGAGGTGAGCGGTACTACACGAGCTGCTCAGCGTTTCCCGGAAGGACAATGGCTGGAGGCTGTGTGTGCTAAGGATAACCTGGTTTCCTGGCTGGGCGCACACAGACTGTAGTCCACATTGACGGCATATGCAAATGCACGCCATGGCAATTGCACGTGTATACTGGTACTTATAGAGCCGCTGCGAACCAAAGGAATCAGCCAGTCGCCTCCTCAGCTGGACGCAGAGAAGTCTTTAGCTATAACGCAGCCGCGCGTGAGAAAGGTAGCAAGACAATTCATTCGGCAGCGACTAACTCGGGAGCGCGTCTCCTTTCGCTTGGCTCCTAGCGATATATTGGACTTTGCGTTACACTACAACGACACGGCACTTGCTCCGGTACGGCTTCTTACGCGGTTGTATATCCCTCTCGCTTCTCCGCAATCATGGCTTCGATGCCGTCTTGACCGTAGATGGACTGGATGATCCACCCAGCGAGATGCGGACGGTACCGTCGTACCGCGCACCGGTATCCTCGGCAGCCATGACCAGGTGTCTCTGAATGTACCTGTCTCGACGGTCTTGTCAGCGGTATCAATCGAACCCTCACGACCGGCTATAGCGTGATAAAGAACTCGGAAGGAGTTCTTTCGCAAGTTGAATGAAATCCTACTGCCTCTCATCTCCTTCAACTATCGGCTTAACCTCCTCCCCGTACCGGTCCGGCCATGTTGTCGCCAGGACTGTACACACCGCTCCGTGGCACTTTTTCTGAGTCGGCGCTGGATCGAACCTGTAGGCTACCCGGTTCGTGGCGTGAAAAGGTCTAGATTTGTCGCTGGAAGCCGCCGCGCACTTCGGCAACCCTTTCCCGGTTCTGGTAACCCTCACGGCGAGCATCTACGTCACACCCCCGTACCGTGTGGCGTCTCTCAGCGCCGGGAACGTCCATCGCGAGCAGGATGGCAGAGGCGTGCCGTTGCTCCTGGCCGAGCTCACGCCTGTAGTCGCGCCATCGTCCACCGGAACGGCACAAACCCCGATAGCGCAGGCCGCACCCTTTTCCGGTGCGTGCCGGAAATACTCAAAGGTGTTCCACAAGGTTATGTCGAGGTAAAGCCCCACCGGGCACCGCGAGATATACTCCCGATGCTGGGCTTTGTGCATACACGGGTACTGTACAGGAAGCCGTACGGGCGGCTGATTGTGTTTGGGGCTAATCAAACTGACGGAGGGTTTAAAGCTGCTAGGAAGACGGACTGGCCGCGATGTTTTTCGAGCTCGTTCCGTCCTGCAGTGTTGCTGTATAAGAAATAGGTAAGCACCTGGGCTGGCGCTTCGCTGTCCGGGTAGCATAGGCCTATAAACAGCATGAAGTGCGGTTTTCCCCCCTTTCAGCACGAACACCTCGCTTAAAACTCCTGTTACCTGTTGTCTATATAGTGTTGGCCCAAGGACGTTCCCGAACAGTCCCCATGAACACCTGTACTAGGGAACTCCCGAACTCCAGGTGCTGGCAGGGTGTCGCTGTGGCGGGCGCGTCGATGCCCTGGGCGTCATTGTACGCGCCGCTGACTTTTAGCTGTAGTGGTCGCTACAGTATACTACTGCTACAAAAATTTCTCTCACATATTGATGCTGGTGAATCGTTGCGTGCGTAGCATTCCTTCACCATAGAATAGCTGCATAGCGGCAGGGTGCAGACGTGAAATACATGATTGATGGGCACTTGAGTAAAAGGTACATTTCGGCACTTGAGCCCAAGCAGACAGACCCACCTTGCCAGCCCGGTAGTCCAATGGGCCTCCAGCTGTTGGCCCACTGGCAGCACAATGCACCTGTGTACTGGACATCTGGCAGGCAACCAGGTTCCAACCATTCGTAGGTAAGTACCTAAGATAGTGGCAGTGCCGGAAAATCAAATAGCCCGGTCCAAACATGGACTTCCCACATGGATGCAAGCCAGCCGACCGCTCCAACAACTGAACTCCATTCCACCTCACGATCCCGAACCATCGACACATGTACCGACTCTGCCGCCGCGCCCTCTCCCTTTTCTAGTTCGCACACTGCACCGTATTTCCTATTCCGTCGTCCTCATCTCAGACGCGACCAGGCCGGGGCGATGAGAGAAACCCCGAATTCTGACCTCCTGCCGGCTCAATAATCCCGCCGCTGCCTGTCTGACTCCAACGCCCCCCGAGCCCCGCTACCTGAGCTGCATACGCAACAGGCCGGCGGCTTCCACACCGGTACCACCCGTCTGGCACCAGAGCATTCGCTTGCCAGATGTCTGGCAACGCCTTGATACGGTGCCATGGCTCATCGGGGTGCCCAACCCCCACGCCCACGGGCCAGTCGTGATGTCTGTGTTCACAGTACACGTCGGGACGCGTGTGTTGTGCACCACTGCGTCGGCAGGGGTCTTGTAAGATGCGACTTACCACGAGATGTTTTTCTTGTCTAGCATGGGCGGGCCCCTCGGGCTTCGACGTTTCTCGCACCCGCTGGTTCCTCCGTCGGAGGGCTGACTGGCCGTGGTTGATTACCGTTTACCAGCTTGCGAGACGAACCTACGGCTCTCCTGGCCCAACTAGACGCCCCCCAGCCCCATTCTGTTGGAACCACTTGGGATCTGCTCGATCTGTTCGTTGGGAATTGGGAGGCATATAACGCTACCATGGTAACGCCAGCAGTTGGGGGGCTACACCTCCATCTGCACCCCAGGCAACCATTTCAGCTTTGATTGCTACTGACACCAGCCTCTAATCGGGCATTTTGACGGGTTCGGGGCAAAGAAGCTGGTCGGCATAACTTAGTCTCGCTCACCACCACCGTCGGCTCGGTTCCCAGCAGCGCTGCGCCGTCTATTAAAAAGACGCGTGTTTGCGTCTGGCCGTCGCCCACAACCGCTGGCCTAAGCTTGTTCGGCTATGGTAATGTGGCGTGGGAAACCCGGGTGCGTGCCTATGATCATTACGATGCAGGCCACGTTCGCCAGCTGCCTACACCTCATCTCGCAATGGGAGGGCATCTGTCGCCGAAGAGCAAGGCAGGCGCGCTATCGGAAGATACTTGGTGGATGGCAACGAACATGGGGAGGCGCACATGAATGACCCAGGACCGAGCGGGACTGACAGACTTCGCCGCCGGGGGCCACTGTGATCGGAAGATGCATCGTCGCAGCGGATGTGTTAGGTTTGGGAGGTCCACCGACACGGCTGTTGCCATGATTGCGTCGGTACAGAAGCACCATTGATTGATGGATGGGTTTGGACGACACACTGAAGCCGGATACCCAGGCACCTAGGACCTGGGGATTGAGAGATTGGGGAGGCTCCCTAGGAGTCTGGGAGCCTGGCTAAGGCCTCCTAACCAGGCCGTCCGTAGATAGCTCTCGTTGCTGCTTGACCTGCACCCGCACTTGAACCTTGAGGGAGGGGCAGCCAGTTGGATGCTCCAAGATAAGAAGCATGGGCTGCCCACCCTCGGGTTGCACACTCGGCCACGGATGCTCGCGCGCTTCCGCCGCCAGATCGCTCCGATCTGTGTGCCCGCAATTGAAGCTGCAATTGAGCGCAGGTTCGCTGTCCCTCCTAGAGGGCTGGGGAGGGGGGGGCTTGAAGGGGAGATCGCGGCTGCAGCCACAGTTTGCTCGCTGGTCCCGCCGGCCGGAGATACTGGAGGACCTTGGCTTGCCGAACGCCATTTGGCCAGGTCAGAGACGGACGCGACTTAGCCATCCATTCCTCGAACCGCCAAATTTCGCCCATCCAAGAAGCAGCGCCGCAGAACATCCCGCCATCTCAGACACGCCCTCGACGCTTCGTCCCGACCGGAATACCGGAGGGCACAGAGCCAGATTCCGGCAGGAGACAGGCGGTGCCGGCAGGGCAAAGGGATCCACTAATCGCGTCAGCAGGACTGGAGAGGGAGGAGGAGGAGACCACAGGGGACGCACGGCCACTGAGCTCGCACACCCGCAGCGCACGACGCAGGAAAGACACGGCATTGGACAGCGCCCGACAGCACTGCACATCTGCACTGGCAGACCGACCGCCAGCCCGCCGGCCATCCTTGTTCAGCCCGCCAAGGTTGTACCGCGCCTGCTGGGGCCAAAAAATACCTACTGACGCCGACCAGATGGCGCGGGAAGGTGACTTTGAAGGTCCGTCCTGGGCCAGGCGGCAGCAGCACCAGCAGCAGTCCCAGCACCGCTACCTCCAGTTCCAGCACCGGGACTACGACGCTTTTGACGCCGCGACGCCGCCTCAATATCAGCACCCCCACGACGGCCATCGTTACCACGACCTCCCCCATCATCGCTTCTCTCCTCACCACGAGTCATCGCGTCCTCCGCCCTCGCCGTTGCGCCCCACTGGCCATTCCCGTCCGCCCGTCGACGAGCTGCGTGCTCCTCGCCATGTTGCGATGAAACGCGACCAGAGCAGCCACGGTGACGACCACGACGTCAGAGACCGACCGAGGCCAGACCGCGAGCCCCCGCGAGCCCCCGCTGGTGGCTCCCATCGCGCCCGGTCAAGGTCCCTATCACCCTACTCCCGGCGAGCGCAGGCTTTCCGAGAGCGAGGCTACGCACGCGACGAGCCGCCTCCTCCCCCGCCGCCCGACGACAGATACGACAGGCACCGCGATGACTACCGAGCCCGCTATCGGAGCCCCGACCGTGGTCGAGGCGACGAGGACTTCCCCGCCTCGAAGCGAGCTAAAAAGAGATCCAGACGCGACCGTAGCCGCCAACGTGATAGACGACGACCCAAAAAGCCCGGCCAGCACTACCCCCCCGAACCTGAGGATTTTGACCGCCATCCCTCACGAGACCGAAGCCGGTCTCCTCTTCATCCGCCCAGCGAGCCTGATTTGGAGCGAGGAGGGCCCTCGTCCTCGGGAGCCCACCGCATACCCCCCTTGCATCCAAGGGACCGCAGCCTCTCGCCACGGCCGGGCTCACCAAGGTCCTCTTTCTCCCGCAACCTTTCCCCTCTACCTCATCGAACTCATCCGGAAGCATCAGAAGGTAGTTCCTACTCTCGGCGGCCCTCCCCCGGGTTTGACCGTTCCCGGCACAGCGTAGATGACAGGGACTACGGTGTCATACCGACAGGCCCGGCCGCCTCCCGCAAGAAGGCCAAACGTCGCGACGAACGCCTCGCCAAGCGGGGAGGCGGCGGGACAGGCGGCGGCGGCCTCGGCTTCAGCGGACCCCCATCGTCAGGCGCGAACAGCGTCGAGGTGGGCATGTCACGGCGAAATGACCACCGAGGATCCCATCCGTCATCTGCCTTTCCATCCCGACACGCCAACGACACTCGCTACAACCATTCCCCGCCCCACTTGGGTTCAGGCTCTTCGCATCAGGGATCACCAGTCTCCCACACATCCAATACTGGTCAGCGACACTTTTCGCCCACCACCCGCAACCCACCACCGCCGCCAAAAGATTCCCACGGCGACCAGCGACAGGCGTCCCCGCAGCCTCCCTCGGGCCCTTCACAAGGCCGAGGCTTTTCTCGAGGCGGTTTCCGTGGCAGCAGTTTCAGCTCGACCCGGGGCGATGCACGGGGGGAAAGCGGCAGTGCCAATGGAAACTTCCAGACGGCTCCATTCAATCCACCGACTGGCCCAGCGGCCACGCGTGGGCTCGCGAGTCATTCCCGCAACAGTACACCGCAGCATGATGGCTCCCGTTACGAAGACTCGGTTCACTCTGAGGCAGCACGCGACCAGCGTGATGCTGACGACGAGGGCGACAACGCCTTGGAGCGCAGACAGGATGTGCCAGGTGACCGTTCGCCGCAGTCGATGCCAAGAGGCAACGATGAACAACAGCAGGAGCACCAGCAGCAACCACCGCCACCGTCCTCGCCATCACAGGCTCACCTGGCAGGACCGGCGGCAGCAGCAGCACCCCCTTCGGGCCCCAAATTCAGCTTCGCCTTTAATAAAACGTCGAAGGCGCCCGTGGCAGCCCCGAAACCCGAAATCTCGCAAAAGTTCAGCGCAGCCCCCCTCCGCAAGGATCCCCTGACGGCCGACGACCGAAGCCAGCGGGACCGTGACCGGGACCGGGACCGCGAGCGAGACCGCGACCGCGAACGGGAGCGAGAGCGTGAGCATGAACGTGAACGGACTCGTGAGCGTGACCGGATTCGTGAACGTGAGCGTGATCGTGAACGGGAGCGGGAGCGGGAGCGGGAGCGGGACCTGCCCCGCGGGACCCCGACAGAGCCTGCGTCATCCAGGGCCCGTGGCGAGGTGCATCGCAGCCGGCAACCACCGCCGCCTCCACCGCCTCCACCACAACATCACCCTCACGAACCGCGTCGTCTCCGCGAACCCCTGCCACCCAAAACCCGAAAGGTCACCAAGACTCTTCGGCGGGCCAAGGCCCGACCGACGCTGTCGCCTCCCGAGCACGCCAACTCCGATTCGGTCTACTTCCGCAAGCCCGGTAACGAGTCGGTCGTGGGCTCCGGTACCTACGGCAAGGTGTTCAAGGGCACCAACGTCTACTCGAAACGACTAGTGGCACTCAAGAAAATCCGGATGGAGGGCGAACGCGACGGGTTCCCGGTGACGGCGATTCGCGAAATCAAGCTGCTGCAGTCGCTCAAACACCAGAACATTGTCAACCTCATCGAGGTCATGGTGGAGGCGAACAACTGCTACATGGTGTTTGAGTACCTGTCGCACGACTTGACAGGCCTACTCAATCACCCGTCGTATAAGCTGGACCCGGCGCAGAGAAAGCATCTGGCGCTGCAGCTCTTTGAAGGGCTGGACTACCTGCACGGGCGAGGCGTTCTTCACCGCGACATCAAGGCCGCCAACATTCTGGTCAGCAGCGACGGCATCCTCAAGTTGGCGGACTTTGGGCTGGCCCGGTTTTATTCCAAGCATCACCGGCTGGACTACACGAACCGTGTCATCACCATCTGGTACCGATCGCCGGAGCTGCTCCTGGGAGAGACGCAATACACGGCGGCCGTTGATGTGTGGAGCGCAGCCTGCGTCATGGTAGAGATATTCACGCGCCACGCCATCTTCCCCGGCGACGGAACCGAGATCAACCAGCTCGACAAGATCTACGCCGTGCTCGGCACCCCGAACAAGGTGGAATGGCCCGACCTTGTCAAGATGGAATGGTTCCAGCTGCTGCGACCCACGTACCGCAAGTCGAACGTGTTTGCCGACAAGTACAAGGAGCGGCTGCCAGCCGCCGCCTTCGACCTCCTTGCCTCCATGTTCAGGTACGACCCGGCCAAGCGTCCTACGGCCGCCGAGGTGCTGCAACATCCGTATTTTACAACGGAGCAACCACCGCCGCGACAGGCTGTTGAGTGAGTTGCCCCCGTCCCTTCCTCTTTGGGCCCCCGTTTTGTTATTGTTTTTTTTTTCCCGCGTCAGTTGCTGACGGTGTGACAGGCTGGCTAGCATTCAGGGCGACTGGCACGAGTTCGAGTCCAAGGCACTGCGGCGGGCCAAGGAAAAGCAGGAACGGGAAGCACGGCAGGCTGCCAAGGAGAACGGCCAGCGGGAGAGGGAGAAGAAGCGGCCCAATGACGGCCCGGACCCTCGCGAGACTAAAAGACCACACATAGAGGGCCAATCCCCCGTGGGGACTGTGGTAGCCGGAAAGGTGGGCGCGGAAGAGGCGGCCAAAACGTCCACGGTTGAGTAAGAAGGCGTTAACGTGGGGCATGCCTCGGCCCGGAGGGAGTTACTCCCTGAATGGGACCGAGGAAGGCGCTGTCTGTCCATAGCACGGCCCGATATGCAAGGCCCGTGAAATAGGGCTGATGGAAAGCGGGTTGATGTATATTAAAGCCGAACAAAGGTCCCGGACCTGACACGGGAACGAACTATTGTTCGCCAACGTTCTCTTTCTCAAAGCCTCTGCCGTTTGGACTATGGTGAAGAGTGGCCTTCGGCTGTAAGGGGGGGGTTGGTATTACCATATGCCAATTGCCTTCTCCCCCCCTCTTTCTTTTTCCTAGCGACGTTTTTACGAAGGCCACGCGGGCGGAGGGGAAAGACACATGTATGCGTGGCATGCGCGCCTCCTCACCTGTCCCCCATGGCCCCATTTTCCTGCTCGCTCTGGCCTATTGATCTCTTGGGGGGCGGTAAAGATGTGTACTTTGTATTTCGATGCATATGCCCAGCAGCAACCCCCACCCCCCCGGGGTTGTTCCCCCCTCGCTTGATCTCATGTGCCAGTATTTCGTGTAATTCCCCTGTCGGGCTTCATTATGTTCCGCTCACCCATCCGCCTCAGAAGTCGGAGAAGCGCTTGATGGGCCTATCGCCCTTTGGGGGCTGCTTTGTAATCGACCACGCGGGCGCAGCAATGCCGTTTGCACATCAAACACGCTGATATTACCCGGGGCTGCCAAGGTCATGGCCCTGACCGCATCGGTTACATTCTCCAGCTGCTGTTCGGCCAACTCCCCCCCCCCCCCCCCCCCCCGGGATCTCTCTCCGTGCCCTCCTCCCAAGCTCATCGCTGTCCAGACCACATACGTCAGATCGCCCGGGGCTCCCCGTCCAATGGCCACATGCACACTGCAACGGGTCCTGGAACTGGCTGCGTGGCATGAAAGTCAGATTTGGAACAAGCACGTCTCGAATAGGTCCGCCCAGTAAGGTGAAGAATCAAGTGTCAATCATGTGAAAAATGAAATCTCGGTGATCATTAGAGTGAGACGGCATGTCTTCATCTCTGGCAATGGGTATCTCTGCAGCAAAGCTGCCTTTCTCCTTCTATGTATAAACGCACCCCACCCCCCCCAAGCAACAAAATTCGGCATCCACCAGAACTGCCCGTTAGGGGTTCTTCGTCGAGAGTCTCCTCCTCTCCGCCTCTTCCCCGCCCGCAACCTTTGGAGACAAGCCGTAAAGAATCAAGTAGCAAGAGAAAAGAAAAAGTGGCTGGCTTGGGGGGTCGCTAATCGACTAGCGGCCCGCCTTCCGCCCAGTACCGAAAGAAGTAGGATAGAATCGTCGGGCGAATAGCCAGACGGAAGGAGAAAAAGAGCCACAGAGGTCGCGAGAGAGCTAACGAGAGACGGAAAGCAAAAGACGCGGCACGGCGCCACCAGCATCCTTGTTGAGTGCGGAAACAGAGCCATTGTATTTCTTTTCTATCCTGGCGGTACTATGCGAGCTACCAACCGGATATCCTTCAGCTTGGCTGCTCTGTGTCGGGGAGGCGTCCGCGTCGTTCTTTTCACTGTTTTCTCCGTGCTATCTTTCGCCGGATCTCGTGGGAATATGGTCCATTCCCACGGCCGGCGACAGACCCTTCGCTGACACACCGCCGGGGAGCTTCAGGTAGCCGTCGTCCCTTGGGGAACTGGCGACGGGGATTTAGGACACCTGGAGGACCATGGGGCCGGCAACGGTAATATCGTCGCTCAGCACACCTGTGGCAGGGGCCGAGCTCGTGAGCGTCACATAAGCAATGCCGGCCAGGTTCGCGGGGGTTTCGCAGGTGCCGTCGGCGAAGGGGGTGAAGGCAGTGCCGCCAATCTGGCCGGCGTTGGTGAATCCGCAGAACTTGGCACCAGCGGCACCCGCGCTCTGGAATTTGAGCGGCGTCTTGGCGGCAAGGACTTGTCCGGCGGCGGCGGCCGGGGGGTTCGCCATGCTCAGCGTGGGGAAGGCCGTGAGGATCAAGTTGGAGTCCTGCGGGCACGACTTGATGAAGGGAGCCGCCAGCGAGAAGACGGCCTTGGGGCCCAGCGGCGTGTCGAAGGGCTGGGGAATGGCCGCCGAGCCCGACGCGGCCCGGATGAAGCTCTGGTGGCGCGCCTCGATCGTCAGGATGGAACCGGCCGTGGACAGGATCTTGGGGTCCGACAGGATGGGGGCGGCGCCCAGGTAGGCCGAGACACCGACGTTCTCGAGGACGGCGGCCGTGGCCACCATGCTCTTGGCGTCAGTCAGGCCAAAGTTGTACTCGCACGGCTGGACGGGCTTGACACCGGCTTGGGCGATGGCGCTCTGCAGGGCCTCGACGTGCTGCAGCTCCGTCTTGCCGATAGATTTGAGGTCGGCGATCTGGGCCGCGTTCAGGCCCAAGGCGGCAAAATCGCTGTCGGGGAACTTGGCGAAGCCCTGCTGGTAGAACGTGCCCTCGAGCCACTCAAGAGTGAGCGCACTGTGCCAGTGTTAGCTCCTGCGGTTATGGCGGTAGGGATAGGACCCGGTGTTTCCCACCCCAGAGAAACTTACAACTGCAAAATATCGACGTCCTGGAGGCCCAGCGCGGCTTCGGCCGCCGTTTGGCGCTTGGCCATCTCCACGAGCTCGGCCTGGCGGGTCGTGAGCCTGGGCTGGGCCGGCATGGCGGTGACGGCCGCGGCCGCGGCGGCCACGAGGCCGAGAGTCTTCATGAGGGAAGGCATGGCTGTCCGGATTATCTTAGATAGCGACGGTGTGTGTCTGGAGTAGAAACGTGGGTTGTTGATGGGGAAAAAGAAGCAAGTCCAGCCTGGCCGTGGTGATAAAGTGGATATTACAAGAATTAGAATTCGTAAACAAAGGAGGGTAAGGGAAGCAGATGATCCCGGGCAAGCAGACCAGTGCTTAGGTTCGGAGAGTTGGACACGAAGACACGGGATGGGATGAGAAGAGAAAACACAAGACGACCTGAGGCCTGGGCAGCGGCTCTAGATAAACAAAAAGACGAGTGTCCCAGGGCAGGCCCGCTGAAGAGCATGCGGGTCACGGAACGAGGCCAGTCCGGTAGACGGCACGGCATGGGCAGGGACCCCGGGGGCCGGGTAGCACTCGGAACCCATTGTAAAAGCAAGCACCCTCGTCGCAAGTGGCTCTGATCACGGAGGCAGCCATGGCGGGCCTTCCAGAGATGTGCCAGGGGGGCCAAGAGGACCAAGAGAGCCTCCAGTGTGACAGGGTTCGGCCGGCGATGGGTAGGGTTGGATGGCATCCCGACCGGGGGTAGGTTAGCATACGAGGGACTAATAGAGCGCTGCGGGCGCGCGCCGAGAGGGACGATGAGATGGGCAACGAAACAACTTCAGCAGATCTCGCCGGTGGCCCAATGAGCAGGCCGGCTGCGAACAGGGCTAGCAACAAGGTTGGGACGAAGGCGCCTGTCAGCCCCAGGGCCAACAGGGGCGGGGGGACCGGGCCCGAAGTGTGGTGAGGGGCCCTTTGCCTCAGATGGCGTTTCAACCACCACCCGGCCGCCAGCGCAGGCAAGACGATGCCGACGGACCCTCGGCCAGCCGTGCTCTTGAAACTGATGAGTCGCTATGCCGTGAGAACACCGGCCACAGTGCTGTATGCTGGCTACAGGCTGTATCCAGCCCGGTTTGGGCGACTCCAGGGCCCCAGCCGGGCTGGTAGTTTGCCATGTAAGAGCTGGGCCAGATCGCGGCTTGTCGGCGGGCTGGCGCACCGACCGTGGCCACAGTCGCGGCGTCTGCTTCCCGATACTGCCGAAGAGTCGTGTTCCGTTGCCTGGGCGAAATGGGCGGCGCGAGATGCCGTCTTTTCCATGACAGGGCGAGGTTCCCATCAGGCGCCAGACCGCTCCGGATTGTAACCCCGCCGCTGCCCATTGGGGCCGATGCCCAGACGTCTGTCTGCCCCTCAGACGTTTGCCAAGTGGCCGACGGTAGCGAAGGGGTAAGCTTGAAAAGCGTCCCTTCGCGATTATTTGGCTTGGGCCATTTGCAGCCGTGAAGGCGGCGGCGTATCTAGGCAGCGTCACCTTTCGAGCCAGGACGGCCATCAGACCAAGGCTAGAGAAGGCGCCGCCGTTGGTCGGCATTGCACGACTCTTTGACAGGATCCCAGCGCAAAACCTCGCCAGTTGCTGCGCCGGGCGTTGTGATGACAAGGGACAGATTGCGCGGATATCCCAAGAAAATGGTGGGTGCTAACCGGTTCCATTGCGTGGGAGCGGCGATGGGGCAGGAGTCCCTTCCCACCGGGGGAGTCAGGTTGTACAAATTACACGCGTGCCAGGGCGGCTTCTCGCCTATACCATTGGTCCCCCGAGTGGGTCCACCACGGGACCAGAGGCTCCCGGCTCGCAGCTGCCCGTTATTCAGACGCCTTGGCCCGACTCGGACACACGTGTCTGCCCCGGGCCCACTTAATAGGCAGCCCCTGGCCCCATTCATTTCTCCAGCGTCCATCCAATCCATTGTTTGCATCCAGAGGACCTACTGAGCAAGGACCTATTAAGTCCCCCCCAAAAGTGAGGGCGTTACCGTAAGTATTTTGAGTTGGAAGGCTAAGCGGCGGATGGGTACACGCCAAGGCACCCTCACTTTGGCTGGGTAGTTCAAAGCTTCCAGGATACCCAGCAGCGCCTGCTGCTGTGTAGAGAGAGAGCCGTTTGTCCTTCGCCTAATTCGGATAGCTTCACGTACGGAAACAAACCCCCTCGCCTTGGGAACCATGAGGGCGGCCCATGCCCGTCCGTCCGTACGGGCGTCTACCAGTACATCAATCCGTCATCCCCTCTGGAAAGATATAATTGCTTCTAGGATAAGAAGTACTTGTCGAATGCCTGGCCAACTTCTCTACTCATCGAGTACGTACAGGTTGCTTACTTCCATCAATGCATCCGCACGTCATCCCTCGTGTCACAGCGGCCGCCTACCCACCCCTGGGAGGCTTCCAGACCAGCCTTGTCCCCCTACACCCGCCCGTCCGTACAAGACATACGTGCCTCGTTGCTGTTCGCCATGGATGCCTCTGTCCGGCGCATGGCTATCCGTGCCCGCCATCGGCCCCGTTCTTAAGCACGATTCTGGCCTTGCGGATTCCCCGGATTCCCTTATTCTCCTCAACTGTCCGCCTCCTTGCCGAGACGTTACGACACCCAAGTCACGTACACCTGTTCGTCAAGGCACACCCATCCCGCACCACAACTGTGAACTGCCAACATTGTCATGGCTGGGCCGTCGAGTATTACGAGACTGTCCCTCGTGTTATCTTACTATCAACTATCCGACCACGAGCAGATATCACTTCCACCCGGCGGTCCAAACTACCTTTTATTGACATCCTAAGACATACCGCGCAGGGCCTCGCCACATCCCATGACGACCCCCAACAATTTGCCCGCATCTTGCTCTGCTTCGTGCTGCTCCACTATGAATGCTCCTTGTCCCATCGGTAGACCTTTTACAGCCCACTAGGCCCGCCCCTGCGTCATGGGTGGCGCCTTTACAGCGCGTAGGGGTTCAATGACCGGATCGTGAGGCAACTGCCGTTTTGTTAGTTCGGGCCTCGAAAGTGAGCAGTTTTGGGTAAGGAACACGTACGGTGGGCTCTTGGTCAGATCCGTTTTCAGGATAACAGGCACTCTGGTCATTTCTGTGACATCCTGGATGTAGTCCCCGCCCTCCTCTCTCAAGGCAAACAGGCTGAGGTACTTCTCCTTGTTGCTGAGGCGCGTCTCGGCAGCCTCGGCCATGGGGACCTTGGAATCAGACCGGGTGCGATGGAGCACGCCCGTGTTGGACGTCGAGCGCGTTGGCGAGCCGGGAACGCTCTGCGTGGGGCGCTCCGCTAGCGAGGCACCGGCCATGGCCTCGGTGACGTCCGACGCGTTGTCGTCGTCGTCATCAAAGAGGGCATCGACGTCGTCAGTCGACATGGTACCCGTCTCCGTCTGCTTGCGTGCGGCCTCCTCGCGCTCCTTGCGGGTTCGCTCCGCCTCCTCGGCCTGCCGCGCCGCCGCCATGGCGTTGGACACGCGCTGCGACTGGTGGGCCTTAGGGCGCTCGTCCTCGGGCACGAACGCTGAGCTCGGCACGCCCTTCTCCCAGTACAGCTCCAGGACGCGCTTCTCCTTTCGAAACTCGGCCTTCTTGAGCGGGAGCTGGTCGCAATGCACGCGCTTCTCGAAGCCCCACTCGGGAATCAAGACGTCAAAGGCCGACTCGTAGACACAGAGAACAATGCCCTCGGCGATGAGATCGCCGTTGGCTTCCTGGCGTTTCTTGTCCATGATGCGGCACGATTCTATGTGGATGCTCTGCTCCTGGGCGTTCTGCGCCGACTCCTTCTTGGTGTTGCAGGACTCGATCGTCTTCACAAGGTTGTCAACGTCCTCAGTGTACTCGATCTTGCCCTCCGACAAGATTGCCTCCAGCTGGCGGTGAACAATCATGTCGGCGTACCGACGAGTCGGGGCCGTGAAGTGCGTGTACAGAGGTAGGTTCAGCGCATAGTGCGGCCACAACTGCTGGTTGGTCTTACCCGCTACGAAGTACTTGGCGCGATGCATGCTCTTGATGAGGAGCGTCTCCAGACCCTTGCGGATGTCGACGTCATCAATCCTGAACAGGCTGTTCTGGAGGGCACCGCTGCTACTTGTGTCAATGTCGTAGCCGATAGCACGCATGCGCTCCACAAACGTCTGCAGGCGGCGGGCAATAGGCGTGCTCTGGCGACGCAGGACGGCTTTCTCGGGCAGACCTTGCATCAAGCGCTGTGCCACGTAGGCGTTAGCCTTGTGGAGGAGCTCCTCCACGAGCTCGGTGCCGGGCGTCGAGTCGAAGATGTTGTGCTGGATGGGCAAGTTCTCGTCGTCCAACTGGTGCAGCAGGCGCAAGGGGGCAATGGGCTCATCCTCGGAGCCCAGGCGGCCCTCGCGGAACTTCTGGGCCACGGCGTTGAGGATCTGCACGTCCTTGACATCCACCGTCTCGTGCTTGAAAGCTGACTGGTTGCCGAGGGCATCATCGATGTCCTTGAGGGCAAGCTTGGCACTGCTCTTGATAATACTCTTGCCCACCCACGTGTCGCCCTCGGCGACGACACCCGTCTGCGGGTTGACGCGGAACACCACACTGACGGTGAGGCGGTCCTCGTTGGGGACCAAGGAGCAGACCTCGGTGGCGATCTTGGGCGGCAGCAGGGCGCAGGTCCGGTTGACCAGGTGCACGGCCGTACCGCGCTTCTTCGCCTCGCGGTCCACCAGGGAGTTGGGCTTGACGAAGTGCGCAATGTCGGGCACGTGGATGCCAATCTCGATCTTGCCGTCCGACTCCGTCTTGACGTGAATAGCATCGCCCAGCTCGTGCGTGCCGGCCAGGTCGAGGGTGAAGGTCTTCTCGGTGCGGAAATCGCGGCGCGTGCTGATGGCGGTCTCGTCCTCCTTGGCCAGGGACCAGTCCTGGAGGCCGACGCTGCGCAGTACGGCCTCGGAGAATTCGTCGGACGAGAAGTTGTTGTCACGCAGCAACGCGTCCGTCTCCACCTTAAGGTCGCCCATCTTGCCCAGCTGCTCGACGAGTGTGCCAAAGGGGTGCAGCGAAGTGATGGGCCAGCGCTTAATACAGGCCACGAAGATGCGGTCAGCATAATCCTGGTGCTTCTCGACGAAGTCGCGGGGCGCCTGCTCAGTCGGGATGGCAATCAGCGGCACACGCTTGTCGGTCGGCTTGAACCAGACAATCTTGGGCTTGTCCTGGTGGCGGCTGTCCTGAGGCCGGCTGCCGTCGCGGGCGGCCCGCTCGGCTTCCTGCTTCTCCTTGGTCGCCTGGCTGCTGGGACGCAGCAGACCCAGAGTGCCCGAGAACATCTGGCCGGCTACACGCTCAATGACGGCCACAACGTGGCCCGCGTAGAGGGGTTTGGACTCGTCGTTGATCTCCTCCTCCTCGACGAGAAGCAGGCTCTGACCCTCGACCTCCACATCGTCGTTCTTCTTCTGAGTGGGGCGCTGGCGGAGACTGCCACGGCGGCGGATGCCACCTTCGCCGTTGCCGGCATCGTCGCCGTTGGCGTTGCCCGACGGACCGCTAATAGAGCCGGAACGCGTATCGGTGATGTCCTTGCGCTTCTTCTTCTCCTCTTTCTCACGCTTCTGGCCCCAGACCTCGTCGACGTCCAGAAGCTCCACGGCGACGAGGTCACCCTCGAGGGCTCGGTTGCGGTCCTTGCTACCACAAATGAAGATGTCGGCGTCAAGCAGGCCGTCCGAGGTCGACACGTATGCGTCGCTCCGGTTCTTCTTGTTGACACGCAGGATACCCGACACCAGCTGCCCGTCGCCGAGAAGTGCAGGTAGGGTTGCTTGGGGAAGATAAGGGGTAAAGAGCGTCTTGCGCTGCTGCTGCTGGTTCTGCTGACCACCGAGCTGAGGCGCGTGCTGGCTGCCCTGCAGGCCGGCGAATTGTTGGCCGTTCATCTGGGCCGCCTGGAGGGCCTGCAGCTGGTTGAGCTGCATGGGGTTGAGTTGGCCGGGGTACATCTGCATCATGGGCATCTGGCCGGGAACCTGCATCAGCTGGGGCTGGCCAGGGTACTGGAAGCCGCCGATGGACGCGACGGATTGGTTGATGGAACCGCGAGATCGGTGACCGGGTTGGAAAGGAGCCTGCTGCTGCTGCTGCTGCTGTTGCCCTTGGCCACCCTGATCCTGGTTGGGAGCCTGGTTGCGCCAGTTGCCTTCAAAGTTGCGAGACGAAGAGCGAGCGTGGCCGCCCCGTCCTCCCTGACCACTTTGAAATTCCCCGGACACGCCGCGGCCACCGCCTCGGGCACCGCCCGCAGCCATGCTCTGGCTACGTCCGTGACCGCCGCCTCGGCCGCCACGGGTCGAAGAGCCCTGAGCGATGGGCGTATCTGTCGCGGTCGTGGTCGCAGGCGCGGCGGCGGGAGCAGGGCTGCCGCTGCTCTTGGCATCGTCGGTGGGAGCAGCCGCGTCGGACGACGCGCCCGGGCCGGGGAACTGGAACCCGGTGGTGGTGCGTTTCTGCTGTGCGAGCTCGGCCGCCTTCTTGGCATCGGCCAGGGCCAACGAGTGTCGTCGCTGATGTCCGCCTCCGGAACCGCCGCCTCGCCCTCCGCGGGGGGCGTTCTCTCGGCCATGACCCGGCGTGTGTTCGAACTGGCCAAAGGGTGCGCCCGCAGACCCGGCCGAGGGAGCTGGCGGCGGGCCAACGCCCATGTTGGGGATTGCCGACTGGTTACGACGGTGTGACATGGGCTGGCTCGGGGCGCCCATGGTGGGATTCTGTTGCTGTGGAAGCTGGTTGGGGAATTGAAAGCCCGTCTGCGGCGACATGTTGGCCATAGCAGGCTGGAGCGGGTTGAAACCGCCCTGGGGACCAAGCTGGCCAGGAGCCATCATGCCCATGTTCATGTATTGCTGCTGCGTAGCTTGGAGCTGCTGCTGCTGCTGCTGCAACAGCTCAATCTGTTGCTGGAGAGCCAGTTGCTCCACTGGGGTAAGGGTCAGCCCTGCCGTGCTCGATGACGGGGTGGGAAGGCGGGACAGCCTCGACTTACTTCCGGGGTTCGAGAACATGCTCATCAGGGGTGTCAGCTCCGAGGGGCTGCGACGGTGAGCAATATGCAAGCGACGGCCACCAGGAGCTCCAGGAACAACGCCGGGAGGGGCCTGTTGCTGCTGCGGTGGCGGCTGCTGCTGTTGGTTCTGCTGGTCCATGGTGGGCGGACAGGCAGACGGTTGCACGTGGGGTGCGGGTGAGCGAGACGTCAACTCGGAGTGGTATCGTAGCTCGGAACAGCTAGAACAGTAGGATTACTGGAACGATTCGACGCCAAGGTAGGATGGGCGGCTCGCTAGGAGCTGGGGAGAGGTTCTTTGGATGGGATTGTCGAGATGGACAGGTGTCAGTGGGATGGATGGAGGTCCAATGATGAGCCTGGTGCGGGCTGGTCGTTTTCGCGACTAACAACGAAACGGGGGGGGTCAAAGAGAGCACGAAGTGGTGGTGGATGTAGCTGTGTGGAAGCGGATGGTGAGAGCGTAGGTGTGATGGGGAGGGGGAATACTGGAGGGATTGAGAGCTTGCAGAAGGAATGTCAAGTCCCTGAAGCAGGTCGGGGAGGAGTTGTAGGAGAGGAAGGAGGGAGAGGGAAAAAGATGGTGATGTGATGACGATGAGGTCGGATAGCCAACAGCGGAGGAGAAGACACCAGACCGGGCAGGATCTTGTGCAGGGCTCCCGCCTTTCTCGCTCTCTTTTGGGGGTCAGGCCTTGGGCTCGCCCTCGCTCGTGCTGTCTTCCCTGGTCGCGTGGGTTGCGTGGGTTGCGTGGGTTGCGTGGTCTGGTCGGGGTCGGTGGTCGGGTGCTTGCTAGTCCTCCAGTTCTTGGGCCCTGCCTTCGACAAGACTAGCTTGGCTGGGGGTGGTGTGGGATGCACACCAAGTACTAGCAGGGTACCTGGGCTGCGGGCGGCCCACGGGAGGCCGGGGGTGCAAAGTCGGCGGGTGGGCGAGGGCAAGCTGCAGTGCAAGGTATCTGTGCCGTACTGCCATGGGAAACGGCGTAGTGGTAGGTCGGTACAATGTACCTTCCCTTGGGCGCCTCCTCCTTCCCCATCCCGTCCCAATGACAAGCCCAGCACCCACCCACCCTCGATAAGTAAAAGGTAGCCAGCAGCTGGAGACGGGAGAGCGAGACGGACACCTCTATACATAGCATCCCATCCCATTGTCCTCATCCACACCTCGCACTTCCAACTTTCCCTATCTCCCGGGCTGGCAGCCGGGGACGGAATTGGGACAGAGCTGAGAGCACCCGGGCCAGCCGGGAACAACTGGGCCCGCGGCCGCTGTTACTGTTGCATGTCCGCCGTGCGCTTCGACCGAAAAAATTAAAAACCATCCCCATCCATGCGCGCACCCAGGTCGCCCTAACGAAGGCACACCCATACCTATGTCCCTCCCTCCCTCATAGGATAGATGCCTGTCTGGCGGCGGCGGCGAGACTCGACCTCACCCACCTGCGCTAAAATGCATAGGAATAGCGGAGTAAAGAGCTATGTACCTCTCGCTATAGGCTAGCTCGAGGGCCGTTTCCACCACGGCAGACCCCTTGCGGCGTGATGGTCGCTGCTCCAAGCCCGAGCCGGTCCACTGATCACTCTGCCGTCCATGTACGACCACGCTCACGACTCCAGATCTTGGGGGCCCAGCCAGCCGGCGTGGATACGCAGGTAAGATTACAGATGGAGGGAGGATCAGAATATGAACGGCACCCTGGCATCAGCATCGTATATCCCATGCACCAGGGCTCCTTGGCCGGTGACGTGCCACCACGTGAGAGTCGATGGGGGGAGCCATCAAGTCGATGGGTGCGCTGCGGTGCCATGCGGTGGCATCCAGCCTGGGGCCCTGTACGCACCGCACGCACGCACGCACGCACGCACGCCCATGCCGTCCGGTTTGGTTGAGCTTAGAGGTGGAGGTAGCTGTACAGGACGGAGGTGCGGAGTACTAGATATCAAGTGCGCCGTATTTACACGACCATTACATCCAACATCCAACCCTCCCCATCCCGCCGTTCATGGCGCCGCCCCCAAGAGCAGGTCTCGACGCAGGCGAACTGGAGAGGCTGGATGTAGGTCTGGCCGCTATTGAGTTTTGCGCCGTCTGGCTGCCCGCTTTCGCCATTCATGACAGCATTTTTGCGCATGGCTCGTCCTGCTCAACCTCCAGCTCGCTCCGGGCGGTCTGATAGCAAACGAATGGCGATGCTCGCTGCTCTTGCTTTTTTTCCCGTGGTCACCAGCCGGTCCAGACCGTGGGGCGCGCCGGGCGAGGCAAAGAGGCCACGCTGCCCAGACGTGGCGACTTGACCGACACCCTCGATACCCTACCGCTAATGGCGGCGTTTTGATTCTGGTGTTGGGCGCCATCAACCTCCCGGGCCTGCAAAAGAGTTTCTCACGCGCTGCCGTGACTAGTTAGAAAGCTCCTTCCCGTGCTTTGGTCGTCCTCGACAGCGCCCCCCCTTCTCCCCCCTGCCCTACGAGCCCTGGTCACCTGAAGTCGTACCCATCAGGCCGAGACCCGTACAACGGACGCGTAGGAGCGGACAGGTTTCGTCTTATGGCGCCGTGTTAGCGTGGCTCCAACTCCGTACCCCGTTTCGCCGTTCGTCCTGCTCCGAAAAGTACGAGACTTGCAACACCTCAAAACACGCCAGGGCCCTTGGGCAGGGGGGATTTCTCCCGCGTGGGAAATCGTGTTTCCGGAGGCGCCTCCAGCCTGGGTACATGCCGCGCAGTTCCGTCGGGGCCTTCTAGCATGGGAACAAGGCGATACTTCGACTCTGCACAGGAGGGGCTATTTTGCGCTAGGGACTTGAAGCCAGGTGGCCAGGCAGGTAGGCTCTTCGTAGCGGCGGTTCTCAGGACCACCCCGAGACAAGGTATCCCTTCTTGGCCTGGGGTACTTGAATCCATGTACACGATAACAGAACGAAACGGTGGACGGGAGGGGGTCCATTGCTGACAATGGAACATAGCCCTGCGCGACATGGTGGCGATCCACCCGCTCGCCGTACTTTTTTGTGGTGGGAACGGAGAGCTCTGCAAGTATCTTCCAATGTCGTATCTACACACATCGGACTCGCACATCGACTACGAGGAGCCAAGGGGGTTTCTGGGGGCCTTCACAACGAGCAAACTTTTCATGCTGCGCGGCCATCTAGCCTAAGTACTTCATGGCCTAACCTAGGTACCACTTCACGTATGGGACTTAGAACGGGTAGGTACTTAGCTACACTTACCTACATGTACATGGGTATATAGGTATAGATGGGCCGACGTGCCATGGCTGGCACGGCTGGCATAGCTGCTGGCACGGTTAGCCCCCTTTGGCGCGGTGGCAGGTCCAAAGCAATTCTGGCACCGTGGCATGGCTGTCTCTGTGGCTGTATTACATTCCATGTCCCTATGGTTGTTACCTAAGCTGTGATGGATGGATGAATGGGTGGTCAGGATGCGATGCATCTGCAGGCTGACAGGATCGACAAGACATCCCATCCCAGCCAACAGGTATCATTTGGTGCTGCCCTCCCTGCCTGCCAGCGGGGGGAACGGCTAGACGGCCAGAACCGAAACCAATCTAGCCCGGAGGCGTTCCCAGGCTGCTGGCTGGCCACAATGGATCAGGGGATCTACCTAGCTGAGCGATGTATCAGATGTCCCTATGTTTGGCCTTGGGTGCAGAGAGTGCGTTCATGCTTCCCTGAAGCGGTCCGTCCCCCAAGGGTATGAAGAATCATTCTCGGATGGCGTAAGCGATCCATTTCTTCGTGGAGGGATAATGCATTAATGGAGAATCGTTCTCCCGGGCGGAGAATCATAGTTGTAGATTCAGTAATCATTCACCAGCTGGTAAGTAGTGAGGCCTGATGAGTCCATTCTCTGGATGTCCTTGTTTCTTTTTCGGGGCAATCCAAAAAAACGCACCGCCTCTTTTTCCGAGCCTCGCGGCTACATGCCCATCTCTCTTGTTACTCACCTTTGCTTGCAAACGAAACCAGTTGTACATGGCCATTATACTGGATCGAACGCATGGACGGATTACGACGTAGATACGTAGGCGCCTGCTCAAGCTGCGGCTGTCTAACCCGCCCGGGCCTAGTTTGTTTCCTACCCGCTGGCAGATATGTATGTACGTACTACAGGCCAGCGAGCCCGTAACGATCAACTGGCCGCGTACCAGACCTGTGTTTGATCCAGGCTTCCCTTCCCACCTGCAGTGCCGAGGTCCCATCCAAGCCATCCCAATTGCGCCAGGCCATATACGTTAGCTAACAACGGCCAGCTTGCCGGCCAAGGCGCAAACTCAAGCCACCCACAAGCTCCAGCTCCCTGGGAGTGCCTAGGGTAGGCAACGGGCCCTGCTACCTGCGAGCCAGCTGACCCAAATTACCCACCCGCTTGGCCGGATTCGTTGCTCTACTCTGCTCCGTCCGATACAAACCTGCCCACTCCACCATGCGATGACCGAAACCTGCTCACAATGGCGGGATCCTCCTCACCGGCCGGCCGCCGCTGGCCCTCACAGCCCTTATCCAGCCCGGCGCAGCAGCGACGCTCCGACTTTCTCTCCGAGGACCGAAACAATGCCCTGAGCCATCGTGAGGCGCTTGACGCCGCCCTGGCCGAGCACATGCGCATCAACGCAACCGCCTTACAAGCCCTGTCCATCTACGAAGACGAACAGGAAGGCAAGCGCCTGAAGCAGCTTGAAGACGAGATCCTCGCCAAGCAGCGGAGGGAAGAGGAACGTCTGCAGAAGGAGAGGAAGCTTAGGGAAGAACAGGAACGCCTCCGTGCCCTCGAGGAACAAAGCGTACCCAAGCTGCCGCCGAAAGCCGCTCCTCAACCAGCGTCCCAACAGCAACATCAGCATCAACAGCAGCCGCAGCAGCAGCAACAACAACAACAACAAAAACAACAACAACAACAGCAACCGCCACAACAACAGGCCGTACAGCCCGGGCTGCTGTTGAATGGCACCACGGGAACCCAAGGTCAAAATGGCCCGTCGGCCGGTACGGCCTCAGCCGCCAAACCGTCGCCTTTCGGCCTCGTACCTACCGCTCTGACCTCCGCCGCCGCCAAGGCGGCTCCGACACCAGTCAACGACCAGACGGCTTCCCCTTCACTTTTTGGTTCCAAGCCCGCGCCTGCGCCGACAGCCAATCCTTTTGCAGCCGCAGCCCCTCCACAATCAGCTAAACCTCCGGCCGCCCCCGAGCAGGATCGCTACGTGCAAATTCACAAAAACCTGAAGAGGCTGCGTGCTTCCCTGGCAGAGCAAGCGAAGACGAATGCCGCCCTCAAGAGCACCATGGGCGACATGCGTCGTGAGATACGGAAGAGTCTGGGCCAGTTAACAAGCGCCAAGGGCGCCAACCGGAAGCAAGTAAGTACACCCACACCCTCCGCGGTTATACACAGCTAACACACCGGCAGCTTGAAAAAATAAAGGCGATATTGACGGCAGCACTGAGCGGCACACCTGCCAGTGCTCCGGTGGATCCCTCCGACTACGTAATAGGGAGGCGAGATCCCGTCGAGAACGCGCTGCACAACGAAGAGCAGCTGCCGTCCCTTTTCCTGTACCTCATGAACCAGCTTGGAAAGGGCATCATCAACCAGTTCATCAACGAATGTGGAGCAGCGCCCAGGGCTGCGGACCCTCTCGGCGTCGTCACCGCCCAGCTGTTCAGCATGAAGGAGTTTTTGTGGCGGGGTAAGTCACTTATTGATATCCTCATGGCCAAGTTCCGTGTCGTCTGCCCCGTGATCTTCGGATACAGGGGCAACGACAAGACCGAGCAAGGGCGCGCCCGGCTGGGTTGGTGGAAGGACGGCGGCGCATGGATCCCGGAGCAGCAGCATACAGATCGCATGATGGGCCTGGGCGTCGGGTACGCGTCGATTGCTCTACGCGACTTCTCGCGGTCGCCCAACATCAACCCCTGGCCGCCATCGCACTTTTGGCGGTCGATGGCGAGCATTGTCAACACGCCGCCCGACGAGATCTCGGATACGCAGTGTGTCGTTCTCAAGGCTATGCTGTCATTGTACGAGGAGAAGTTCATCAGCTTCTACGGCAGTGCCGCCTTGGCTGCCATGCGCAAGGCCCTCGTCGATTTCCCCAAGAGTGCACCCAAGAAAACATCGGGCGTCATGGGCTTGCAGGTTTTGGCACAGGTGTACAAGAGGGACTTGGGATTAGATCTCGGCGCCTAAGTGGAGTTATGTAGGATGCAATATCGTGTGCAGGGTCGATGGTGACAGGGAGACCAGGTTTGGCAGCACGGCCAGTCGAGGCAAGTATTGGACCGGCGGCTTACTGCTTCGGGGGCTTCGGGCGTTGGTTGAAGACGACTCTCGTCTGCGCCTTGGAACCAGGCGCGTCTGCCTTCTATGAGAGGGATGCTCCAGATCGGGGCTAGGGACTGTGCAATGTGGAATTTTGCGCATTAGAAAACGCTCTCGGTGGACGAGGCTGTTGGTTTTGAGATAGTAACGTGCAAAATCGGTCCTACCCCCTTTTCCGGGAGGCTGCCGACGGGAACCCGTTCCGAGCCATTGACCATTAACTTCTTTGCCAATTCAATTCCCAAACGACGAGAAGCAAGAACAACAATTCGCTACCATGGACCCAAACCAGTCACGCCGTGCCAGATACAAGAAACCAAGAAGCGATTATGCACGAGCAGGAGGTGGTAATCCGTAGCAGCCGAGTCCTCCCCACCAGCACGCGTCCGCCGGGGCCGTCCTACCTGTCGTGCTATCCTTTCGTGACAAAGCAGGAGATCAAACCGAAAAAAGGGGAGGGGAGGGCCCGGGCTATAAAACGAGCAGCAGGACCAAGAGGATAATGAGGACCATGATGAGGGCGGCGATGCAGCAGCTGCTCCAGCGATCCTCGTTCCGGCGGGCGATGACGGACAGCTTGGCCATGCCCGTCTGCAGGCGGCTGCCAACGCGGTCGGCGAGGTTGTCGACGACCTCGAGCATCTCGTGCTGCTCCTCGAGCTCGCGGCCCATGTCGTCGGCCTGGCGGCGCAGGTTGCCGACGGTGACGAAGACGCTGTCGAGCTGCTCGTCCTGCTCGCGCATCATGTGGGCCTGCTGCTGCTGCTCGAACTCGGCCGCGAAGTCTTCGTCGTCGTCGTCGCCGCCGCCGCCCAGGGCGAAGGCGTTGGGGTCGGGCAGGTCCGCGTTAGCGGCGCGCCGGGCGTCGCGCGCGTTCCTTGAGGTGCCGCCGCCGCCCGCCTGCGCCTGCGCCAGCGTCTTGGCCAGCTCCTCGCGCATGTCCTCGACCTCGCCGCCGACCTCCTGCACGAGCTGCTGGCGCCGCCGCAGCTCGGCGGCCGTGAGCCCGTACTGCGCCGGGTTCGTCTCGACGGCGCGCACCGACTCGACAAGGTCCGTCAGATCCTCGGCGAGCGTGCCCAGTGCGGCCTCGAGATCGGCGCGGGCGGCCGCCAGTTCGGGCGAGTCGGCGGCCGTGGTCAGCGAGCGGATGCGCAGGTACGAGGCGAAGAGCGGCCGGGTTTGCTGGAGCTGAGCGAGGACATCTCTGCGGGCGGGCTGGGGGTCAGTCGCTGGGTGCCTGGACGAGGGCGCCTCGGGGCTTTCACGGGGACCACGCACTGTTGGACCTGGAGGAAGGGGTCGTCCTCGTTCGTTGAGGACATCATCCTGCGGGGCTTCTTCGGTTGCGGATCATGCAGTTATGGCTACATCGGAGGCGTGCAACGAGCTGAAGAAGGCCCGGACTGGTTTGTCCTCGGTAGTTCGTAGACAATCCGTGATTTGGGGGGGGGGGAATGGGTGGCCGCAAGGCTGAGCAGGGGAGGTGACGTGTTATGCTTGCGAGGCCGTCCGTCCCTGGCGGATCCCGGTTCGCCTGTGCTGATTAAATCCAGTTGAGGATTAGCAGATGGCCGGATCTGGATCTCGGCTCTCCCTGCAGAAGTGGGGTCATCAATAAATCATGCTGGTACATTTGTGGCCATGGAGGCGCGAATCAAAACGGTCCCCCCCAAAGTTTCATAACCTAGCCATATGCAAATGGATGTGAATTGCTACTTATGTAACAAATGCTGAATTTGGACAGCCCTCAAATACAGACTTCTAAAGTGCGCCAGCTTCGATAATACGCCGGCCAGGCTTGCGAAGAAAGGGCCCCCCCCGGATCGCAGCGCATCGCGGCTTTTTCGTACTCCTGCAGACGACGACGACTACGACACATTGCTCCCACAATGAAGCCAGAAAAGCCCCTACCGTACCCCGACTGCTGGGGCAGCACCGACGAGTATGTCGAGGCTCTCATGGATTTTGCTACCACGTCGGAAACGTTCCGTACGCTTTGCGGCGGCGTTCACATCCTGGATTTCTTCACCAACGAGCCCGGGCTGTTTCAGCTCATCGTGCCTGAGGACTGGCAGGCCTACCTGATGCGCACCGCGCCCATGGATCTCTTGGAGGTGCTCATGCGAAAGGACCTAGACTGCCTCCCAGAAGAGGAGCGGCCACCTGCGTCTTTGCAGGATTACATCAAGAGTATCCGCAGGCTCTGCCTAGCGAGGGATTTCACCGCCAAGCCGACCCTGCCCCGGCTGACCAGGCAGGTCGCGGTGGGCATGAAGCCCAAGAAGGTGCATGAGGTCAGCAACTTTGCGCATTACATTGACCAGTTGGCCGGTGACTTTGCCGATATCTCCGGCGGGGAAATCACACATTTTGTCGATTTTGGCAGTGGCCAGAACTACCTGGGGCGGGCCTTGGCGAGCGCTCCTTACAACAAATACATTGTGGCCGTGGAGGGGAGAGAACACAACATTGCCGGTGCCAAGGAGCTCGACATGCTCGCCGGTCTCGCTTCCAAGGAGAAAGTCATGCGCAACAAGAAGCTGTGGCAGCAGAGGGTGGACAGCAAGGCGCTGAATGGCGGCAAGAAGTTAGAGACTCAAAGCCTAGAAGTGGCCGAAGAGCAGGATGCCGAACAGGCGGCTGAAGACCAGCAGAGAAAGGGGGAGGACCAGTCAGAGACGCCTATACCGGCCAGCACGCCGGGCGAGTATACTGCCGATTTCCGGCCGACCAGGGAACTGGAAGCTACGTACGTGCCCGAAGATGGCAAAGGCTTCATCCGGTACGTGTCTGGACGACTTGAGTCGGGAGACTTGTCCGACGTTGTCAGTCAGCTACGGGTCGGCCCCGACTCCGAGGACGAGGAAAGCATGCGGCTCATGGCGATTTCCATACACTCCTGCGGAAATCTGTCCCACCATGCCATCCGCTCGCTAGTGCTCAACCCTCGCGTACGGGCCATTGCCATCGTCGGGTGTTGTTACAATTTGATGACGGAGAAGCTGGGCCCTCCCACGTTCAAGCTCCCGTGTATGCGGCCCAGTCTGCAGCCTCTCAACGGCCGCGTCGTCCGGGAATCGGCCAAGTGCGATCCTCACGGGTTTCCCATGAGCGAGCAACTCAGCACCTACAGAGAGCACGGCATCCGCTTTAACATCACGGCCAGGATGATGGCCTGTCAGGCGCCTCAGAACTGGGGCGAGGCGGACAGTGACAGCTTCTTCACGCGCCATTTCTATCGCGCTGTGCTGCAAAAGGTTTTCCTGGACAAGGGAGTAATCCAGAAGGTCTACCACGGCCCTCAGGAGCAGTCTCAGGAAGCGCAGAGTGCCCTCAATATGAGCACCAATCCCGTCATCATTGGGTCACTACGCAAGGCCTACTACAAGTCGCTGTTCTCGTACATCCGTGGGGCCGTAACCAAGTTGACCACCACTTCCGACTATCACGAGCACTGCGAAATCGTCAGAGAGAAGATGGGCGACATGACGGACGAGGAGATCGCCGAGTATGAGGAACTTTACCGGCACCGCAAGCGTGAGCTGAGCGCCATCTGGAGTTTGATGGCCTTCAGCGCCGGCGTGGTCGAGTCTTTGATCGTCACCGACCGCTGGCTCTTTCTCAAGCAGCACCCAAACCTAGTGGAGGAGTGTTGGGTCGAGCCCGTCTTTGATTTTCGGGAGAGTCCCCGAAATCTGGTCGTCGTCGGCATAAAAAAAGGTGATTCGTGAGAGCTGCGGTCTTCGTCGGCCCTTTCTTGTCTGGCATTGATAAGCGAGACCGTGCGGGGACACAACCTAGCAATCCGACTTCGATGAGCATCGTATCCAACTCCGACTTTGTCTTGGCGGCCTGATAAGTGACAGATTCAGTATAGCGGTTGGAGGCGGCGGCGAGGGCTCGGATTGAACGAAGCCGCGAGCCCTCCCACAAGCCTGGTGGCGGATCCGGAGCGCAAAAAGAGACCGGGGTCATTGAGGGCAACCGAATGAAACTGACATGCAGCCGCACCGTGATATCGAGGCGGCGCGCCTCTTCTGTACCCTCTCTTCTCCATGCCCGTGGGCGGCACAAGTCAGCTGCGCGTCGAAGGGGAAGCCGAAAGCAAGGCCTCTTCCGTCTACCTGTACTGCCGCCTTTTCCCCTGAAAGCTGGCCGAGGTACGGATCGAGGCAGGCTGATGTCATACGTGGTCCAGCCAGCCCAAATGCACGAACCCCTCAACACATCGCAAGCCTCTTTTGTTTAAAACCAGTGCTTGGACAGCCGTAGGCTCCCAACAAGCCGTCTCGTAGCAAATAGGCGACAGGAAAACAAACCCCAATAAGGGTCGAGAGGTCGACTTTCCAACTGCATGACTAGTCGGTTTTCGGCCTAGTTCCTGGTGGACACGGAAGAAGCAATACTTTGCCGTTGGAGGCTGTAGAAGGGGGGAGGGCTTGGGCTGTCCCTGCAAACGCTGGGGCCGACGAGGGGAAGCAGGGGGGTTCGACATTGGTAAGCATGCAGCATGAGCTTAGTCCTCTCCACAGGCCTGCATGTAGGCTTATGGACTCGCGCCCATGTCGGTGTCCTGGCCGCCTCCTGCATGGAGAATCGTGACGACTGCATCGGCGGGCAGGCACACGGAGTCACTTGACCTGGGAAGATGACCTCATGGGTCGGGCACAGCAACAGCCGCTGGAGGGCGACGGCGTCCCAGCTGAAAAGGGGCAGCTAAATAATAACGTGAGCAACACCTGATGGCAAAAACGAGACGAAGCGTCACGTTGGGGTGGAAAGCAGCTCCCGCGGCCAGCTGGAGGCTGGAGCTCGCTTGCTGTTCTGGGAGGTGAGAAGCGAATGGCAAAAGTGGTCTGAGAGGGCCAATTACGAACAAGGTAGGCGTTGAACGTGACCACGGCTATGTTGTCAGCTTTTTCTTGGGCACCCTGGTATCCCATCAACAGGGCATCCCGATATCTGTACGAACTGCCGTAGCCGAGCAGCTGCGTGGATGGGTGGAAATAAAGTGGGTTAGATGGTTGGTGGCCGGGCTGCTTACTACCCATCAGCTGGGTAGAGTCGGCTTTGCAGAGCGCCTCTTGGGCATTGGGTAGCTAAGCCGAGGGTCCCATGGGGGGAGGATTACACGCGGCGACGCCTTCATATCCCGTCATGTAAAGCCGTAGCTGGACCAGTTCGGCGTGTTGCAACCGATATGATCTGACAGGCCACGGCCGAGAGACTCGATCGGGAGCATCGGTGGCACTAGACCAATGCTGGGGCGATTCGGCCAGGGCAGTCCCAGCCAGCCTCATCCTGTTCCGTTTCTAAGAACACAACGCCGTGCGCAGCGAACAGCAGGCTGCCTGGCAGCAGGGGAAGAAGAGGCTGTTTGGTGTGCGTGTTGGCTCTGACGAACCGGCCGTTCGCGTATGCATCCCCAGCAGTCGGCGCGACTGGAGATGCCGCCCGTTCGCCCGTTGATGGTGGGACAGGAAGCCAGCTGAATGCAAGGACGAAGCCAGTACAGATGGATAGGTATATAGCCAGGTAGCCCTCCATAGCTCCCTACCGTGACAGAGGTACAGTAGTGACTCGGGTGCCCACCGATAGCCTGCCCACTGGTAGGGGGTGGATGCAAGACAGTTGAGGTTCAATGGTGGAATCCATCTTCCAGCATGGGGAACCAGTCCCGGTGGGCGAAAGCGGGGGCGGCCGAGATGGGGGGCCGTGGGTACCGAAAAGGGCGAGTAAGAGGCTCCGGGGGGTGTGTGTGTCGGTGATGGATGCTCTGCTCCCGTAGGTCTTTCGTTTGTTCTTGCTCGTCACACACGATGGATTTGTCTAGAACAAACATGTACGTGGCGGCCACGGACCATTTGCTTTCTACTCCGGTTTAGAACCGAGTAGCCCATTCGATGACGGAGGCCATCCATGGATGATGGTGATTCCTTCCTTCCACTCCAGTTACTCTAGTAGCTCTAGTAGTTGGAGGCAACACCGTCAGTTCCACTCTGCCAGCCTTCCATATCCGGAACGCCCCAACGGGCCGACAGGGCTCTTTTTACGCAGCCACCCAGGCGAAGCAGGTACCTACCTACTTTAAAGTATTTACTCGCATAAGGACCTACCCAATGTAATCAAGTATCCAGTATGCTGCATCCAGACATCCATGTCCCGAATTACTACCACCCGGTGCACACTATAGTGCATCCTACACCCCGGGACTGCTTGTCTCCAGCTTCCATCCACAAACATATCGCTACCGGAGATGCCGCTGCACTCGAACTGCGCAGACTGCTTGCTTGTCGAGCCCCCCATGGGATGCCACATCCCATCACGTACTTTAGGTGCGTACGCACGCACGCACGCATATGCGGTAACCTGAATAGCCATTGAGCCGGACAGTTGCTTACCCCCTCCTCTATCCCTCTTTCTATCCCTCTCTCTTTCTCTCTCTCCTTCTCTGCCTCTCTCCCTCTCACTCTTTTGCCCGTGGCCATATGACGTGGTTGTCTAATATCGGCCCGCCAATCACGGCGTCGTCCGGGGCCCGGACGCCATGCCGTACAGGAGGACTCGCCGTCATCATCATGCAGGCCGGCGACGCGATGGGGGGCTGGTCGCCGGGTAGCAGCACGAACAACGTGATCAATGGCGAAAGCTTTGCCCCCACGCTCCCGTGTAACAGCCATGGTGCCGAGGCCCTGCAGCCGTCTCCTAAAGCTGTCTAGCCCCGACAGGTTGGCTGGCTCACCCTCGACAGGCTACTGTTCCTATGCCATGCACTCCAGGTGTTGGGTAGATGGCGTCCACGGGATGCCATTCTGGGAATCCTACGATCTGTAATGCAACCTGGACCTGCGACCCTGAGGGGGGCGTGGATCGTAGGTGCCCAGTGTCCGCCAGGAACCACCTTGGACATCTACGGCGGGACGAGTCGACCTCTCTTACACACAAGCTCTCTCTTTCTCTTTGCCTAATTCCGTCTCCCTCTCACATACATACACACGTACACCATCAGCATACACACCCACCCATGAGGAGGTTCGTCATAAGTATTGCTCACCACCCGTGGGCCCCCTCCCATCCTCGCTCACAGAACGGTCTGCGGCCTGGATCCGCCACATAACTTTCCTCCATAACACCCGCACTGAATATCCATCCGTATCCGTCGCCTCTTTCCCTCTGTGTTGCCTACCCTCGTGGTAACCACGGTTCAACTTGCCGCAGAGTGCCGCTCTTGCTTACTAAGTACTTACTCCTCTTCTTTACTCAGAACGCCTCCCTTTCTCCTACCCGGGCGTATAGACATCTACACACCGGAGAGGTGGTAGGCACATACTGCAGGTCCGCACAGCAAGACTCCATCTCGTTGCTTCCCGTCAGCTCGGATCCCGGTTTCCCAAGCGCAAGGAGAGGAGGGGGAAAAAAGGATCAGCAGCACCCACACCAGCAGTGGTCTACGACCGGCCGCGGAACGCACCGAGCAGACCCCATCTGCCCATCCGTCTGCTTCGCACACCCCGTCCGGCACAAAGGGACAGAAAGGGAAAAACGTCAGTCGGGCGGGCAACGGTGCGTGGGAACGCCATCGCGCCATCGGCACCCTCTGCGACAATACGCCATCGTGCTCCTCCCCACATGCTTAGCGCCCTTGCCGTAGGCAGGGTCCTCAAATCGCCCGAGTCAGGCCTATCGTAGACACACGCACACACACGGCGAGCGGCTGCGCCAAAGACCCCGGAGCCGTGTCTTCTTTTATCTCTGTTGCCTGTCACGACCCGTGGACGCACGAGAGCCAATTTTCGTCTCGAATCCTCCCTCCCCGTGGTCACTCGGTCCATATACTTTTCCCTCGTGTGCCCCTCCCCGGTGCCTCGCCGCCCTCGCCCTCGCATCCATCTCCTTCTCTCGCTCCCGCTTCCCTCGTTTGGCCCCTCCCCGTCCCCTCCCCCAGCGGCCGGGAGACTGAGTGACAGAAGAAGCAATCCGGCGTCGCAGGCCGCTTCCGCTACCAGGCGCCTCCCTCTTGTCCGGCCCAATCACGGCCCGTCGTGTTCCGTCAGGGTCCGTCTGTGCATCTGGACTGCGCACTAATTGCCTAAGGCCCCTCGGCCCCCCAGAATTCCCGACGTCGCATGAAGGAGGCTCGACAATACGGCGCGATCGTCGGCGACGCGAGGAACGTCATCTGTAGGAACGAACGATGAATTCTCCTAGTCAGATATCCTTCCTTGTAAGTTCCCTGCGAGACCGGACGGCTGCATGTGCCCGTCTGTCCCGCGTCTTCCTGTCCTACGAATGAATCACTTTTCTCCGGTCCCGGGTCTGCTTTCCCTCACCCCTCCCACGCCGTGCTCCCAGGGCTCCCGGCTGGTTTCTGTTAGTCATGGCGGCGGGGCCTCCCTTCCCTCCCGCCCCTTCCTATACGTGCACAGGACGCAGTAGCAGAAGCAGTCCATGTGCTGTTACTACTCGCTACTACTCACCGCCCCTACACTACATACTTACACACTTACACACCACCACCTCTTACATTACCTTTGCTTTACGCAGGTCCTCCCGCATCCCCGGCACGTGGCGTGCTGACCAACATGTTCGTCACTAGGATGGCACCTTTAGCTTAATACACATCCCGCTAAGCCTCTACCCCAACTTCCTGCAGCCCATCCTGCAGGTGCTGTTGCCCAACGGCGAGAGCGACTATGGCGAGGGGATCGAGGGCTTGAGCATCGACAACAAGCACGGCTTCCTGAACATCAGCATCACCCCCATCGAGTGCTCCGTCGTGTGCCATACCATCTGGGCCGAGAAGGTCTTTGAGCCCGTCATCGAGAAGCTGCCTCGCGATGCCTCCAAGACGGTCACCATCTCTCGGGACAGGTAATGATACCCCTGTCTCGCCCCGGCCGTGGTCCGTCGCTAACCCCAAGGCCCGAAACAGCTACCTCATCCTATCCGTCATCAGCGCCGGCATGGACGCGGGGAACCGCGTTATGGAGCTAACGTCGCCGCTGGCCCTGGCCGGCATCCCCATCTTCTTCATCACCACCTACTACTCGGACTTCATCCTGGTGCCCACCAAGGACCGACAGACGGTGGTGCAAGCGCTCCTGTCGCGCGGCTTCGAGTTCTCCGAGGACGAGTCGGCCTTTGTGTCGCCGCAGCCGCACTCGCGCGGCGCCAGCGTCAGCAGCCAGCCGCCGTCGACGCCGCCGCCGTCCAACGTGGCCGAGCTGCAGGCGCGCACCTTCGAGCTGCTGCGCAAGCGGCGCGTCGTCCCCTACGTCGAGCCCGACCTCAGCGTCGTGCTCTGCTCCGGCAAGGACCTCGAGATGGAGCAGCTCAACGACTTCAGCCGGCGCGGGCCCCCGAGCCGCCGGCCCACGGGCAACGGCCACGCCTGCCGCAGCTGGCTCGACCACGTCGACACCAAGCTCTACACGAGCCTCATCTCCGTCCTCGCCCTGCAGCCCCGCTTCCTGTCCATGACGCTGGCGCAGGAGGACCCGCCCTCGATCCTGCTCGACAAGACGCACCTCAGCGTCTTCGGCGACTCCATCGTCGGCGACACCGAGGGCGACCTCGTGCCCATCTTCCTCGACCTCGAGAACCTGCCGCTCGAGGCCACCGGCATCGTCTCGGGCGTCGCCGGCCGCCTCGTCTCCGAGATGCGCATGGTCGAGCCCGGCGTGACGGAGCAGCTCTCGTACCTCTCGACGGCCCGCGCCGGCGCCGTCATCCTTTCCACTGAGCAGTCGGCCAAGGCCCTCGAGGTCATGAAGCCCCTGCTGGCCTGATGCGCCTGGCATGCCCTCCGCTCCTCCCCCCTCCTTCTTTTATGGACTAGAGACTTTTGCGCAGGATTCGCCCCCGACACGACGCGGCTGCTTCGAGAGACGGGGTGACGATGAACGAGTTAGGAAAGCCGAGCGGTGTGCCGCGGGCCACCCATGCACCGCGGCTCAGCTCAGGCAGATGAAGGAAGAAAAAAAATATGATGGCGTGGTATGGCAGTGCTTGCAGCGTACCGACTGGCCACGACGGACAGCGCATGTTGCCCTCCTTTTTGGATAAAAGGCCGGCCGGCCCGTAAGATCCCCAGCTTTGCAGTGATCTATTCTGTCTCGGCTGGGTGCGTGGCCGGGGGAGGATCAGCCGAGTTTGTATAATGTACATGTTTTGGGAGAGGGTGGATGGCATATCATGTCTCATTTCGCATTTCCCCCCTATCTCTTTCATTCCTTCTCCTACCAAGATACCCTTACGTACCTGCTTTCTACGGGGGCAGGCGGCCGCATGTTTGACAAAAAAAACAGAGCAAAAGCTCATTTTATCTATCTTCTCTGGCTGGCCTGACAGGCGTGGATGGACGTTATCATACGCGTTGTCCCGTCGACGTACAACCGAATTGGCACAATCGAAACCAATATTTCTGAATCGCAACTCAAAAATCGGATGATAGGGAAGGTCCACGCTTTTCTATGTATAATAAATTTCAACTCACGCGCTGAGGGGCCTGTGGTGAACAAGGCATTCAAAACGGTATAAACATGCTACGTACGACGTGGTGTCCACTTCACATGACCATGCGCCGCCAATGTATCAAGAATTGCGTCGTATTGAATATGTATTCTCCTTTTCAGACCTTTACTGCTCTACCCCTTTGGTATAAGACGTAGCCGGTAACCGTATTAGTCCCATAGAGGCGTACAGTCCAGCACATTGCACTGCCCATCAGCCGCTACTCGTCCAAGACCGAAGCAAACTTGTCCATCATTTCTTGGTGGATAGCCTCGTACTGCATATGGGTCAGCAAGCGCGCGTATACTTCGCAAATGGGTGCAGTGACTTACCGTCTTGCACACGGCCTCTTCGCCATCGTTAGGCTCCTCAAATTTCAGAGTGCGCAGCTTGGCCTGGAGGTCGCTCGTCGCCTCGCGGACCTTGTTCCAACTCTGGCCCTGGGCAATGGCCTTCTGTGCCTCGTCGTGGAAGCCCATCATCAGCTTCATCATCCACTCCGTCTTCCAAATGGGACAGAACTGGTCATAGGACGAGTAGCCGTTCTGCTGCAGGAAGTCTTCCTTGAGCAGCGTCGCAATGTCCAGCGTGATCTTGTCGGGGTCCGAGAGCGCCGACTTGCCGACCAGCTGCACGACCTGGTCTAGTTCCTCCGAGTCGGAGAGCAGCTGCTTGATACGGTCGCGCAGACGGGGGAAGTCGGGGTAGTCCTTCTCATACCACTTGTCCAGCACGTTCGTGTATTTGCTGTACGAGACGGATGTGTTAATGGACGGGAAATGCTTTCTCTGGGCAAGCTTCTTGTCGAGACCCCAGAAGACCTGCACGATACTCAGGGTAGAGGCCGTCACGGGATCAGAGAAGTCACCACCGGGGGGGCTGACAGCACCGACGATGCTGACACTGCCCTCGCGCTCGGGAGATCCGAGGGCCTGCACCTTGCCGGCACGCTCGTAGAAACTCGCGAGCTTCGAACCCAGGTAGGCCGGGAAACCCTGGTCAGCAGGCATTTCACCGAGACGACCGGAAATCTCACGAAGAGCCTCGGCCCATCGCGACGACGAGTCGGCCATCATGGCCACGTTCATGCCCTGGTCGCGGAAGTACTCAGCAACAGCGATACCCGTGTAGATGGAAGCCTCTCGCGCAGCGACAGGCATGTTGGACGTGTTGGCAATGAGCGTAGTGCGCTTCATGATGGGCTCCTTGCGGCCCTCAACCTCGATGGACAGCTCGGGGAAATCCTTCAAGACTTCGGCCATTTCGTTGCCACGCTCACCGCACCCGACGTAGACGATGACATCGCTGTTGGAGAACTTGGAGACGGATTGGGAAATAACGGTCTTGCCACAGCCGAAGGCGCCGGGAATGGCCACGGTACCACCCTGGACGCTAGGGAACAGGGCGTCCAGCACGCGCTGGCCAACAATAAAGGGCTTGTTCGCCGCGAGCTTCTCGGTCGTCGGGCGGGGGGCACGGACGGGCCACGTCTGCATCATACCGTACTCAGTCTTGGTGCCGTTGAACTCGACCTCGAGGATCTTCTCCTCGACCGTGTACTCTCCCTTGTCCGCGATCCTGGTGATGGTACCCCGTGCGCGCGGCGGCAGCATGATCTTGTGCACCTTGATGAAGGAGTTCTCAAAGACGGTACCCCAGACGTCACCTCCCGAGATGTGGTCGCCGACCTTCATCTGGGGCGTGAACTCCCACTTCTTGGTGCGGTCCAGGGCCGGCGCGGCGACACCGCGAGGAATATAGATGCTGGCGGCCTGCTGGGCGATCTTCTCGAGCGGGCGCTGAATACCATCGTAGATGTTGTGCAGCAGACCAGGACCCAGTTCGACTGAGAGGGGTTTGCCGGTCCGGACAACGGGGTCGCCGACGGTGACACCCGCTACATGTGCCCGTAAAAAGTCAGTCCTCTTGCTCTCCTGCTATTGCTGCTGCCCTTTTTGGGGGCCGGGGGCGGGCGGCGCGGACGGACCTGTTTCTTCGTAGACTTGGACGGTGGCTTGGTCGCCGTTGATTCGAATGACCTCACCGACTAGGTTATCATGGCCAACGCGGACCTATGGCAGGCGAGTCAGCGACCGGGGGCAGGGCGCGTGGACGCGGGCAGACGTCTTACGAGTTCGTACATGGCAACACCGAGCATGTTCTCGGCCACCACGACGGGGCTGAGTGCGGCATTAACATTAGCGGCAACGACGCGGGAGAGCTCGAATGCATCGACATGCAGAGGTGCGGACATACCCGGACACGGAGAAGATCTTGCCTACGCACGGCGGTGTCAGTCGCAAGAGAGGGTATCCCGGGGTGGGGGAGGCGAGCTTGCTTACCATGCTGCAGGTTCTCCGACTCGCCGTTTGCCTTTGCCGACTGTGAGGGATCGCATCAGCATGGTTCGTCCGGGCGACGGTCGCACCACGGGCTCGAGGCCGCGGGAGAAAGAAGGCAGGAAGGTCATCATCAGAGGAGGGCGGGGCTAAGGCGTACCGAAGCCATCTTGGGGGGCGGAGTGGGAGCTCTCGACAGGTCGGGGCTCGCAACAGCAGCTGGTTGGGGTTGGGAAATGGAGATGGTCGGGGTGGGAAGGTCGTCGTCAGGCAAGCGACGAGGTGGCGGCAAGGTAGAGGTAGGTGACAGCGGTGGCGACGACGATGCGAAGGGGGCAGGGACGGCGGGGGCGTCTGTTGTGGATGATAAGAATGCGACGGCGGTGCTGTCGATAGCCTCGGAGTCGATGTCGTCGAGGTCGAGGTCGAGGTCAATGCCAAGGTCGGATTGAGGTTGGATGACAAGGTCGCTGGCGCGGCTGGTCCTCCTCGATGTGGCAGTGGATGGGGGGAGAGGCCGGGAAGTGGCAGCTTCGACCAGTGACGCAGGTGGGCCTCGCCTACCGTCGCCGTCTCCAGCTGCTCGAGCTCCAGCTGCTCCAGCTGCTTGTGCCGTTGCTGGGTCACCCTCACCCTCACCCGCACCCGCACTGCCGCCCTGCGCACTGCTGCTTTTCCGCCGTGCCGCGATCAGCTCCGATAGCGAGGGGCGCGCCCGCAGTCTTGGTTGCAAGCCCAGCATCCACCTTTCTTCGCCCCCGCGATGTGGCCTACGATTGATTTGCTTGGGGTCCTGCTTTCCGGTCGGGGCGCTGCTCCCACGCGAGAGCGCCACACAGAGGTAAAGAGGTGGTAGGTAGGTAGATGGCGCGTTTCGTCGCTGGTGGCGCGGGGTCACGAAGCCGTCGGTCTGGATAGTACTTACTTACAAGTAGGTGCATATGCATGTAATGTACGTAGAGGTCGAATCAAGTTGCCCGGTCGCGTGCCGCTCCAGCGGCCACTACAGGTCCGGTGCAGCTGGTGACTGGTATGGGAGCTGGGCGTAGGATGGCGAACTGGCAAACACCCACTGCTGGTCCGGCTTCACACCGCTAAGCGAGAGCGCCGAGAACCCTTCAGACAGGCGGTGCGGGCGCTCCCAATGGAACTAGATGCGCTGGTGGGCGAGGACCGGTGACGGGCGTAGACAAAGAGATATGTGGCCCGTCTACGCACCCAAGTCTTGCCTGTACCTCATTTGTGGTCATTCACGGCCCACGGCATCAGGTAGTCCGGGCGTGCCGCCGCCTCAGTCTGACGCAAGCTCGGCAAGCAAAACCCCCCGAGTCTCCTCCTCCCCGCCTCCTCCCTGACTCCCGGTGAGATCGCTAGAATACCTCGTCTCCCGTTGCCGAGTGCTGCATACTTACCCACATGACATACGTACATACAGCCTCACATGTCTGTAACACCATATGTGCTACGTGCTTGTGTGCCGTGTGAAGTAACAGTGCGCTGCTGGCCCCGTCGCCAGCGTCCCCTACCACAGGGTTATCGCGCGCATATCCATTATATCTAGTGTATATTCGTCCTACTGTGCCTACTGTGCCTCCTGAGCAGGCAATACTCTGACCATTCGGCCAGAAGAACACGGTCCCCGCATAACCTCAGTCTGCACATGCAGACACAAGACAGGGTGTACCTAGTCGCATGTTTACGTGCTTCGAGATCCAACGCTGCCTGCGCCCGCCCGGCATGAGACAGACGCCCCCAGCAGCACGTGCCGACGGAAGCGCGAGACAGCGGGCCAGCTTGAGCCATGGCAAGCCATGATAAGGTGCGGGCTATAACGCAAACGACTGTATTCGTTTTACATGATCATCTATCATAGGCGTGCATCATTATCATTACACAAAAATCAAGCCGGCGTTCGGCTTTCCGATGGGTTCAGTAGGTCTGTCCAGAGCCTCCTTCGAGGGGAGCCGAGCGGGAAGCCCCCTGGACGTCTCTTCTCAAGCCCACCCTACCAATGGTACAAACCCTGCAGGTCTTCCTGTGTCGTGTGTCCCTTCCTCGGGCCGGGTCCTTTCGGTGAGCCGGCCTGCCCAGCTCTCTGCCGGGCTCATCAGCCTCGTTTGGTTGTCTTGCGTCTCTTTGGAGCCGAAACAAGCCCATGGCATGGATTTCCGGGTTTTCCCGGGGCCTCGCTTGTCAAGAGCGACTAGGTTTATGCAGTCTGGTCCTTGATGCGCTGTTGAAAGCTGGCCTCGAACGTTCCGTTGCGGTCTCCGGGCGGCGACAGGGACTTTTCCCATTCCTTGATAAAATCAGACGAAAATCTCTTAATGTTACTCGGGGCCAGCGTGTTCAAGAGAGCCGACGGCAGCTCGCCCAGCTTGCCCGACTGCGGTGAGGGGGACCGGAGTTCGGCCCGGGACCGCTTCCGCCTGCTGTAGCTGATGTCAGAAGCGCCATCTGGGAGTTGTCATACGTGTGCCATCGTCTTACAGTATCGAGTCCGTTTCGTCCATCTTTTCGGGGACGGCGGGAATGATATCGCCAGACACAGTGCTGCCGCTCCACCGCGCCGTTTTGCCAGTATGGGGCGAGTCCCAGTTGGACCAGTCATCGTCACCAACATCGTCAAAGGTGAGCGGCGTCCAGGAGAAGTGTTTCCGGGCCTTGGTCTCGGACCGGGTCGAGGACCGCCGTTGCAGGCTGCGCTCGTTGAAGCTTCCAGTCGACGATCTGCTGCGCGAGTCGTCAACCGTGTCGAGGTCGGCTTTGAACGGAATGCGGCCACGGCTTTGCCCGGCCGACGCACGGATGGTATCCTGGTCAGAGTCCCTCGCCAGGCGGGGCCCGAAGTCGGATGTCCTGTTTGACGTGGCCGAAATGCCTTCGTCGCCGACCGTCGCCTGCCGCAGGTCCTCGACAAAGGTCCAAAGGCCGTGTCGGAAGTCCTGGGCGATCTGCCTCATCGCGTGGTTCGAGGGTGACGACTGGCGCGGAGCCCACGTGGCACGCTTGCTCAGCATGTTGGGGTTGTGCCGCGAGTAGAACTCGGTAGGCGAGCGCAGAATGTCGCCGTCGTGGTGGTTGGGCATGTCGTGCTCTGACTTGGTGGGCGAGAGCAGAGATAGCGCGCGCGTGTGGCCGCCCCGGATCACTTTCCGCTTGTGCTCCCGTGGCGTACCCTGCTGGCTCCTGAGCAGGGCCTTTTTCCTCTCCAGCTCGGCGCTGCGCCGCCGGAACTCGTCGTCCCCGTCCGTCGCCAGGGATATGAGCGGCTCGTGCTTCAGCACCGACGCCTTGACTCTGTGTGCCTCGGTCAAGTTCCATTTGTTCTTCAACTGCTTGAGCTGTGTCTCGGCGCGGCTGAGCTCTTCCCGCAGCTCGAGTACCCGACGCTCCTGGGCCGCAATGGCAATGATGAGGTCTTCCGAGTCGACGGGCGACGAGACGGGGGACCCAATGGGCTCGCAGGGCGTCGGGGGCACCGACGAGCCCGGGGCGGGCCGCGACGGTATGCTGTTGGGGAGCGCAATGGGCAGCGTCAGGGAGAGGCGGTTGGAGTTGCGCGAGGCGAGCGAGCTAGAACGCCGCGGACGTGTGACCAAGGTCTCGCTCGTGGCCGAGAGCGGACGCTGGGCCGAGCTCGTCCAGGGCTGAATCACAAAATCGGACGCTTTCTCGTCCTGGGCGCTCCCCGCGCGGCCGGTCTGGGGCGACGAGGGCGCTGGGGTCTCGGGGCCGCGAGGCATGGTGTCGTCGCCCGATGCTGCTTTGTTGGCGGCAAGGATGGCGTCCAAAGAATTGGTGGTCCCGCGACGAGACTGGACGGTGGCCATGATTTCCCAGACGAAGTGCTCGGGAACGTCTCGCAGGCAGCGGCAATGGGCGGTCAAGGCGGGTGGCCTCGAGGGGACAGCAGCACGTCGGCGGCGGATAGTGGGAGGGTCGGCTGGAGCACTAAGGGCTCGACGGTGCCGGGCTCTCCAGCAAGAACCGGGGCGCTTGACACAACGGACTCGGGCGGCGTGGTTGCGGTCGGTTGAGAGAGCGTTAGAACAGTAGGAAGTAATCAAACAAATTTTTAGAAGATAGGCTGAGCTCATGGAGTGTAGTAATAACGAACAGGACGCGCAGCCGCATTATCGACCATCAGGGCAGATGGCGATGGACGGGGCAGACGAAGGTCCTGTGGGAAATTAGTGGTGAAGACTTGTTGGTAACGGCTCCCTGCCGGCTGCGCATACGACGACGGGGACTGGGGGGGGGCCTCTTCTGGGTTAACTGGGCCTTTCCGGGACGAATGGGGGGGGGCCCTTCTAGGATCTCTTGGGCCTCTGGGACTTCTTGGGCCTGGGCCGGCTAGCCAGAGGCCAGTTCATGGGCTCTGGCTGGGATATGCGAGTGGAACCCGGCAGCGGTGCGTTGCAACCTTCTGCTCTCCAGGCCGGGGGGCCACGGGGGGGAGGAGGAGCAGCAGTGCGTGCAGAACGGGGCCCGACAAGTCAGGGCAACGTAATGCGCCGAAGCCAGCAGGTCAAGGGAGCGTCAAGCGCAGAGCTTGCCGGGGGAGGCACGGCGAATCAGAGGGGCGGGATAGTGCGAGGATGAGGGCGTGGTGATCTCCGAGACTCGTCAGAATGAGGGCCTCGTCGGCCACGGCGACATGGGCCGGGGGAGAACTCGGGGAAGTGGACGCAGCAGTTTGTTCGAGTTGAACAGAGAGGAGACGAACGGCCCCAGGGGTGCGCGGGTGGATGAGAACGCGGCGGTTCGCAATGCTTTAAGGACGCCTTGATCTTCCCATTTGTACGCCTCTTCCATTGATGGATCTATGTTATGGATTATGTAGGCCGCCGGTCCCCATCACGACGGGGCCAGGGAGACTGGATGTCCGCCGATCCACTTAGCACCTGCTGTGTACTGTACGTCGTTCAATCGAGCGGTAGCCCTGGTGACACGAGGCCGAGGCGCAACAAACGGCCCAGCGTTAGGGTAGGTCAGCAGAGCAAGCAGAAAGGTAGGCAGATCGATGTCGGGCCAGCCCAGCATCGATCCATCCATCCCATCTACGGGAGATCAATTCGGGTTGTCCAGGGTCTAACCGGGTGTCGTTGGGGCTTTTAGGGCTCCATCTCAGGGGCACAGGGGCTGCGTGCTCGGCGTGGTCCAGCTGGCAGCACTGCCCAGGCTGCGTAGGTCCTCAGTAGGTCGGTCGAATGTTCTTTTCGCTGGGGCTTGCAGGTCGCAGATTAAAAGCAGCTGGGGTCGAGAGGGCGCATGCCCATTGGTCCATGCCCCTCTTCAGCTGCAAGGGACATCCATCCGACTCGCCTTGGCTCCCCCCCTCTCCCCCCTTTGCACCGACGAGCTTGACGGGACCAGGGCCAGGAAACGCCCTGCCGACATTGTGACGGCCCGGGGGCGTACATGTATGTTGGCTGGGGTCTGCGCCCATCCGCTGTTTATTCTGCGGCCGCCCTCATCCCAAGTTATCTTGTGTGTCCATGTGTATTTACAAGTCGGACGCGCTTAACGCTTTGCTGGAACCTCGGGCCATTGAACAAGACACCTAATGGGCTCGGCGCGCGCCGAGCGACGCTGGCGAGCATGGCAAACGGCCACGGGTTCAGGGCGGTTCGCTTGGCTCCCCGAGTACATGTATGGAACCTTCATCCGCGCTCCATGGTAGGCGATATCCTTCCTGTCCGCCCTTCCCTTGGATCTTTGGTTCCGGGTTTCAGATCGCCCGCTACGCTGGTCTGGATGGATTACACAATGGGGGTCCGGGCGCCCCAGCAGCCACCCAGGATCGCGAGAGGGCACAAGACACGCCCACTGTGTTGCTGGCAGTGGTTCACGTGGCCCGACCGCTTTGGACCCGACCTGCGCAAGCGTTGTGTCACGACGACAAGTCCGGTCCACCATCACGTCCCGACGCACGACGGCTTCGCCCGTTCCGTCACCGCGTCGCATCCGATTGACGTGGGTTGCGCCAAAAGATGAAGATATTGGGGCGCCGATTCGACCGGCCCGGTTGCCTGGATTATCCATTGTCGCCAGTTGAGGACAGCCACAGGATGGCCGGAACCTCCTCATCACCTCTTACTTAGGTATGCCATCATTATGGAAAGATGGCAAACGTAACCAGGGCCTAGTCCTGGCTGATGCCATCTCGGGAGCCTTTTCCCCGCCAGTCTACGAGGAAGACCTGATGATCCCCGCCTGTCAGCGGCGCAATTTGTGCCTCTTGCGAATCGATCCGGGCTGACGGCAACCAACGATCCATGCTTCCGGGCCGCCAGGCACGATCCCGGCAGTCCTACTGTTATTGCAACGCCACGTTCAAACGGTTACGACCACCTCCCCGCCCTGTGGCCGCGGATACAAAGGGTGGGGGGACCGGCTGGCCCGAACTATCCCATTAAGTTGCCAACTCGACAAGTCGGTCTGTTCCTAATCGTCCATACATACTGAGCTCACCAGGTTGCGCACCCAACGGCACCAGCGCTTACGTAGCGCACGGTGAAGTTGTTCCGTACGCGTCGTTTCGAACATCTCCCGTGGTTGAAGTAGTCGGCACGCCACACTTCACTCCATTCATCACCAAATCGTCAGTCCAGAGGCTAGGCTGGCGGTCGCTCACCACAATCACTGGTGTTGATTGACGCACTAGTTTGCACCAAACATCTCGATATCGAGATTACCAGGAGGGCGACAGGATAATCGCCCCAGCAGCTCTGTTTGTACCAGGGCCACGCTAGAAGAGTGTCCTAGCTGAGGCGTTTTTTCCTTATCCACCCCCTCGCCTGCTTTGTGAGTTGGGGTATTTGCGCCTTCGTTCGCAATCTGACGCCAGGCCCGGGGAGGAAAGGGGTGAGCCCACTCGGCACCATGCCAACCACAGGCCGCCGGTTTCGTATATTTGCCTCATGCCAAAGGTGGCGGTGTTATTACAGGGCTAACGTCTGCGTCAGACGACTTGCCTGATGGATCGTAAGCTAGAGCGCCCGGCTCACCGACAGGCGACTTGTGCCGTGGAGAGCATGAGCGGGTTGCAGTGAAGGGGCGAGCTCATCAGCTACCAGCAGCCTCATCAGAATTCATGGATTGATGCTAGCCTGCCAGCCTTAGCGGCTCGGCCGTTCGGTAAGGCGGTCACGCCACGATGTCCAGGAAACTATGCTTGCAATGCTCAGGAAGATCCGTTTTGGTCATCGCTGTACGACTCGGAAGTAATACTGTCGCCATCCACAGATGCCGCCCAACATTGGCCATGGTGTGCCGCGGCTTGGTGCTTAGTGACCTACGCAGATTTGCTGGCCAAGTGCCATCGGTGGGTCACGTCAATATGCATCGGCTGAGCTACTGAAGCTCCTGTCGGTAAGACTTCGGATGAGCCACGACGAGGACATGCCTATCTCACATACACAGCAGGGTCGCCATCGCAGGCAGTTGATGACTTGCCGTTTGAAAAGCCTGCCGAGCCGCCAGGCAATGTCGGGCAGGGAGCTGAGCCCGCATGTTGATCAACTCCTCAGACACTCTTGAGAGATTTACCATTGTCCTGTAGCAGGCCCGAACGCCGTGATGTTCCAGGCTCCCGCAAGGCAAACACTGTCTTTTTATCCTGCGCAAGGGCACCTTTAAGCCGCTCTCAGAAAAAAGCGGTTACTGCTGGTGTATCCGGCCGTATGTCGTGTCAATTACTTGAATAACCGTTCCTAAGGACCCAGCGAGATGAAAATTGACACATTGGGGAACGACCACGACATACCTAATACACATTCTGGACTTGCAATCACATCTTCTCAACCCTGCCAACCAGTGCCTCGTCACAATGCATATAGCCTGCCTCGACAGAGCCGCTAACGAGCGCGGGCGTCGGACAGATCGAACATGCGGCAACAGTGAAATTGTCCACTGGTATCTCATACTGGCTGCGTGTCGCTACGCAGGGGGAACACCAGTAGATTCAGACAAACTCTTTCAGTTTCGAGCAAACCACGTTCCCCAAAAGTAGTTTTCAGGGCTAAGTAGCTTATAGCTGACCAAAGAGTCGGGCTGCCACGTTCTGGGCGTATCTGACTGGGTCTAGTCATTCGCTTTCCCTTACTACAGGTAACGCCCGGGATTGAGATGTTGAGAGAATATACGTCTTATCACGACGGGTACTCTTTTGAGCTCCTCCCGACACCTGACGACTGCCAGAAGAATTATTTTACCGATGTTACTTTAGTGAAACAGCTTCAAGGTCATGTTGCAGTCTGTATATATCTCTTGAATGCTGACTAGTGCGGCTTCAGTCACTAAAGGTCAACACAAGTATCGATATACGTATGTACTTACTTTCACGTAGGTGTTCCTATTGTCACCAGTGGCAATAGAATCAGCCTGGGATGGGTGGTAATGTGGTTTGGTCTTTGATAATGCGCCGGGTCACATCATGGTTGGCAGCCCTGCTCGACTGTCTGCAAAACTACTCTCCCCAACACCGGGAAATGGGATGCTGGGAGAAATCGTTGTGAACCATACTTCTGAATTCACAGCCTAGCACTTTCGATTCATTAGACAATGCTTTCGTATTAGTAATGGATATTACGTGTGGTGAGTGCTATGGTAACACCTTATGAATCGGTGCTTCGTTCCCGGCTGGGATTTACAAAAGAGTAAGTACGAGGAGGTTGCCAATCGGCAAGTTTTCCAACTCGCAAGCGCCATCCAAATCCAACTGAAAGAGGCTTTTGGCGACTCCGCCTTCTTTTGAAGGATGAAGACGCGGTGCTCACAGAATAGGTAGCAGAAGCTAGAAGCAACTCCCCGAGACTAAATTCCGCTAATCTACGCCGTTACTCGCACCATGCTTGCGGAATCAAGGGTCCAGTAGGACGGATATAGGAAAACAACGACAAGATATCGTGGGACAACTCAATCCTAGAATGTGAACGTCTTGAGCCCGTCCGGCTCGACAGAATCCACGTGATTCGAATAGCAGGACTTGGGAATCAGATGCGGCATACAGATTGATTATGGGCACACAGATGTACCCCGACAGTAAGGATCATGTCGCTTGTGGCACTGGTCTCACTAATTTTGAAGACACCGCACCAGATAACATGTTTCTAGTGATTGTCCCTGCTGGCTCGAGGTTGCCACCAGGCTCAAGAGGATCCAGGTAATGGCAGGCATCTTATCATCAACAGTACGAAGTAAAAGCAGCTTCCGGCCTGTTTCTGCAAGCCCAATGGTAGGAGTTTAGATAGAAGTAGCGGCCAATTCGGAATGTCGAGGCTGGCGACCGACCAACTGCCTGTGCAGACACCTGCAGTGTACAAATGAACGCTGCGTCGCATATGTGGGATTACCATCTGTCAGCTGATCTGGCAAGCTGCAGGCTTGTCTGTCAGCAGCGGGAGGCCACAGAATCCGACACCAGGAAATTGTGCAAGCAATGCCGAAATCCCTCTGCGATCAAATGCCATCTCACAAACCTCTCTCTGGCTTATACTAGAGTCCAAGGCTGACACTCTGACTACTTCGACTACTTCGTAAGCCCCATATATGATGAAAGGGGGAAAAAGCAACCAGGATTTGTCGTGGGCCAACTGGAAGATGCTAAATCGGGCCCCGCCTTCCCAAAGAAGACCGCAGGCAGGCAAGCAGCTGGAGCTCAACTGCAGCACAGTGGGGCTACCCTTCAGTATGTATCCTGTCATGTAACTAAGTACCCCCGACCTCTGGAAGATGCCTTGCTTGATTCACTTCAACTTCCATTTATTATCGATCTCCATGGTTTCTGAGCAAGGAAGCGCTGAATCGTCCGTCCAATGCGCTCGTATCCTCGCATTTTGCCCTGATTGCTTTTCGTTTCCTTTCGTGCAAGCCAACATCGCCATGATTAGACACAAAAAACCATCGCATCTTCTCCTTGTGCTCTCGCAGTAGCGACTCTTTGGCTTTCTCGGTTTCGTTATCGCGTCGCGCCTTGCTTTAGTCTATCCTGCCTCGTGATTTCGCATCCTCAGGCGCAACCACCATGCCCTTTCCCTTCCAGCACGTCTGCCATCTTCTCCAGCAGCTCGATGAAGATGCATGGTCCCCGAAAAGGAAGAGAGATTCGAGCGGCGCCATTGTCGAAGCATGGTTCCGCCAGCATATACTTCTTCTCGATGCGCCCACCGTCGACGGCTGTGCCATCCTCTCCACCCTTCTGCCTACGCGGAGAACAGACCGTGTGTACGCTATCAAAGAAGCGCGACTTCAGAGCATCATTGAGAAAGCCCTCATGCTGGGCTGTTCACGGGTTCAAGAACTACGCAGCTACTTGCTTCCTGGCTCAGGCTTAGACCTAGCCGACTGTGTGGAAAATGTTCTGACCCGTACGGTAAGTCTGCCCATATTATGTACAATAAAAAATCCCGCTAGAAAGATTCGGAATTTTTATGCACTCCAGAGAGGGCTGACAAACATCCCAGCCCAGCCCTGTCCGCCCCGACGACGGGGTAACAGTGGAGGAGGTGGATGCGGTACGATTAACGATAGCGGCAAGGTGTCGCTTCAGCTCTCCTGATATCAGAGCGACCAAGACAGAACCCAGCCTGAGCCAGAAGAGTCCCAACGAGTTGCTCGGCGGCCTCTACTGCCGGCTCACACCCTGTGAGGCAAGGTGGCTGACACGCTTGGTTCTACGGGACTACAGGCCTATCGAGCTGGACGAGCGCGCCGTTTTCCGTTCGTTCCATATACTTCTGCCCTTGGTACTGAAGGTCCGAGACCAGCTGCCTACTGCCGTCAGCCTCGTACGCCACATCACCTTGCCTGCTGGGCCAAACATCGTCGCCGGGCTTCTCAAGCCGGCCCTTGGAACCAAGGTCGGAAGACAAACCTGGCTCAAAGGCCGCAGCATCAAGAATTGCCTGGAATTGGTGGGGCCGAAGCAAATCAGTTGTGAACAGAAGGTCGACGGCGAGTACTGCCAGATTCACATCGATTTACGAAACAAAGGGAGACCGATACAGATATTCTCCAAAAGCGGAAAGGACTGTACACAAGATCGCAAACACTGGCATGGGTACATTTGCGTGTGTGTTTTATGAGTCATTCCATTACTGACACAGCCGCAGAGTCATCCGAGAGTCCCTCCGGCTACAAAAACCTGACTGCCCTTTCAAGCTCGGCTGTATTCTTGAGGGTGAACTGGTAGTGTTTAGCTCCAAAGTAGGGCGCCTCCCTGCCTGCCGAGGCCCTACCAAGCCCACTTGTCTGATCTGTTACAGGATGATAAAATACTCCCATTCCACTACATAGGAAAGCACGTATCAAGATCTGGTACCTGCATCGGTACTCAAAACGACTCGCAGTACGTACCCATGCCTGCTGCAGTTGGGTTGGGTCTGCCCACTGACATCCATCCAGGAGGCACGACTACGAACAGCTAATGATCGTTTACTACGACGTTCTCCTGGTCGACAGTGAATCCCTCCTGAACGAAAGGCAGCCGCAACGTTTCAGGCGTTCAGAGCAGCTCATCCGCACTGGGAAAGGAAAGGCTGAACTTGTGCAACGCCAGGTGATATCCTTGTCCCGATTGAATGGCGTGGCCCGGCTGCGCGAGGCCTTTGCCCGGTGTATTGTGGCCAGGGATGAGGGGCTGGTGCTGAAACCGGACGAGCCCTACTTCGATTTCAGCTCCGAGGCCAAGAAGCCCACGGCCGTCGTAAAATTGAAGAAAGCCTACTTCAAAGGCTGGGGGGATGTTGGAGATCTCGCAGTCGTCGGTGCCTCCTTCGATGCTGCTGCGGCCAGAGCCCACAAGATTCCCAACCTCCGATGGAAGCACTTCTTCCTTGGCTGCCTTCAAGACAGGGAGCAAATTTTGGCATTGGGTGAACAACCGGAATTCATGGTGACCAATGTGGTCGAACTGCCGGATGCTCTTTTGCGGACAGTTTCTACGCATTGCTTCCCTAACCCGGTGAAGTTCGAATCGAGCACTACGTTCAAGCTCGACTTCAGCGCTATCGGAAACGCCCAGAAACCGGCAGATGTCTTCGAACAGCCCTTGGTATTCGATATGATGTGTTTCTCCTTTGACAAAGAGAGCAACTCGCGGCTGTGGAGCATGAGATTCCCCGCCGTCAGCAATATACAGTACGACCGCAAGTATCTGGATGCCGTAACCTTTGCCGAATTTCAGCAGGCGGCTCGTCTTGCGACCGAAGCGCCAGATCCAGAGGATAGCCAAGAAATGCGATATTGGATCAAGGCCCTGGAACAGACCGGACCACGGGATTACCCGACGGACGCGTCAAGCCAAGAGTGCTTCTCGACGCAGGCTTCGTTGACTTCGATGCTCTCTACCCCGTCCCCTAAGCGAGGACGCAAGGTTGGAGGTATCTCACTAAGCCTTCTTCCTTCCATTACGGAGGACACAACGGCAGGTTCGATGGGCCTAATCAGCAGTGTGATCGAGGAGGTATCGATGACGCCGCCGAGGTTGCCCGGTTCGGATGTCTTGCAAGAGCAGCCGCGCCAGAAGCGGGTTGCAGACTCGCCTTCACAGGCTCCCAATACTGTCAAAAGACGAAGGCCTCTCGGTCCAGTTGACCCGAATGCGTTATTGGCATCCGGCGAGTCGAACTCCAAGGCAGTACCAGCAACCTCCCGGCCTCCAGCACCGACGCCAGCAGACCTGGAGCCTCCAGTCCCAGAGCACCATGTTCGGAATGACCTTGATCGAGCAAGCAGGTTAGATGCCGGATCCTCCTGCACCACAGCGGACATTCCAAAATCGTCGCCTTGTTCCGAAGATGCCCCGCAGACAGCATCCTCAGGTTGTTCGCTTCAGCCATCGGGGTGTGCGCTCCCGAACTGCGCAATCCTGCTGGCTCCCTGCATTGCCAACTACCGTTGGCTCACCGAAAATCCCCTGCGTGCTCATGGCGTCATCGAATTTGCCGTGGAGCCTGAGACATGGGCGCGAAAGCTTGCCATGCTGCGAAAAAAGCCACGGCGGAAGATTTGCCTGGTGGAAGGCCAACGACAGGAAGCGACGAGCGCGTTCCTGGATAGGATAACAAAAGCCGACATCAGGACAGCAAGCGGTGCCCACGAATGGACAGAGGTCTACGACTGGAGGCTTATGGAGGACCTAACGGCTCGTGAGTCGGGCACAAACGTCGGAGTATAGACCCCTGGTATAAATGGCGTCTGGGTCTCGTATAGGGGCTCGGGCGCATGGGTCTCTACGGGAACTCTGGAAAAAAGGAGCCTTGGTGTATGAAGAGCGAGTGTGTGATTATTTCGGGCTCCTTTGGGTTACGGAGCATAGAGCGTCGGCACGGAGCAATGCATTGCGTTGAATTGAACGATATCCTACGGCGCGGCCGTCTTTGACCGAGGTACGGGGGCGCTAGCCATTTTTTCGACTCGGCAATGAGGTACCGGTATTTTGTGCCAACCTTTTAAAAGGAGGAAAGCAGTTTCACCCGACAAGGTGTGCCCGAATAAGGCCCTTCTCATACAGCTTGGTCTTCTTGCGCGTATAGCTGCTTATATGATGCCTGTAGCCGCATCTGTAGGTGCTCGTCGGCCGTCAAGACTTTTCGCTCCGCGTAGGGGTTCCCGCCGTTTGCTTGAGCCAGGCCGCCCTGAAAGGCCTGGACGCGCTCACTCGGCACGGCAGTCAATCGAGAATCATTCGCCGGGTGGCAGAAAAAGACAATACTGTAACGGGGTTCACTCGTAGACTCGCCCTCGACCTTGCCACCATCAAAGGTGACGCGGTGTACAGTACTCCGCAGCAGGCCATTGGTCCAGTACGAAAGCAGGTCCCCGATGTTAACCAGGATGGGCGGGGAGGGGTCGTTTTCCGTACCGGGCGGACATACGGGAACGGGTTTCCAGGCGCCCGAGCGTGTCAAGATCTCCAACCCGGCCTGGCCTTTGAGACGGAAGAGCAACGTCACGGAGCCGTAGTCGGAGTGGGCGCCGGCACGGACGTCAGTGGCCTGGGCTGATGCGGTCTCCTCGACGTTGGGCGGCGGGTAATACAAGAAGCGCAGAATGGAGCCCGACGGACGGGAGGGCGCGTGGGCGGCCTCGAAGAAGTCGGGCGGCGTCACGCCAAGTCCGATGCCGAACAGCATCAAGAGGCGACGGCAGAGCCCGTGGCAGGCGGCCCGGAAGGCGGCAATCTCGGCCTGGTGCGGGACCATGGTCGAGGGGATGGGCTGCGAGGCCGTGTTGTCCTCGGCGAAGGGGCCGAAGTTGAAGGCCTCCTTGAAATCCCCCACACGTTGGGAGTCGGGGTCCAGGGTCTCGGAGTGCATGCCTGACCAGCCCCGGTTGTTTTTCTGGATCTGGCATTTCTGCTTCTCCGGAGGAGGCGTCTCGAGGAACAGTTTTCTCGACTGGCCCGGAAGTCAGCGCCGCCTTGGGTCGAAGCACCGATGTACGCCTCTTCATGATAGACGCCTCGCTCATGGCTGTCCCTCCTCATGGGTCAGGGTCACATACCAAGCCGAAGGCAGCCTCAATCTGCTTCGTCGTGATGCCCTCGCCCGTGTTCTTGACATAGACAAAGCCGTGCTCGGCGGCGGCGTCAACAAGGGCCTTGGCGGTCTGCAGCTCGTCCGTGCCGCTCTCGGCGGAGATATCAATAATGGGGATCGGGGCTGCCATGACGGTGAGAGGGACGGATGCCTGAGCAAGCGGACGACCAAAACAGAACGGCGCAAATGAACAAGAGATGCAGTTATACAACAGGCAAGCCCCGAGGTTGAGAACAATGGTTACCAAGGGCCTGGATCTCGGCAATGGTGTTCACCTTGGGAGGAAGGTTGCATAAGTACAACACGGCGGCATCCATACGACGGATCCGTCGACTAAAGTACGGCCGGGCCGGGTGGGGTCCGTACAACAGCGGCAGGACGATAAGATAAGGGCCGCCGTCATTCCTGTTACGAGTAACCTACTTCGTATTGGGATAGTATGTGTAATCCGCGTAAGCGATTTAGCCGGAGGACTGGGGCCGTCATAAGGCACTTGCTACTTGCCATACAGAATGGTCTCGTTTCGACGCGTTAAAGCCACCGTCGTCCCCTTACTGCTTTTCACCCCTCGCTTCGTGACTCCTGGTAACAGTGCTGCGGATGTACGCACATGTCCCCCCTGCCTGCGCCGTCTAGCTCTTCGCCCGTCGTCTCTCAATCCGCTCGAGCTCGCGGTCGATCATCTTGAATGCCCATCCCTTCCAGAAGAGCGGATACAGGAAGGGGCGTAGGTCAAAGCGGTTGTCGTCCGGCGAGTAATCGTTGCAGTGCAGCGCCGGCGTCAGAACCGTCATTTTGTGCCGGTTGCTTTCCGCCCAGTTAGCCGCGGCCGAGCGGAAGGATCATCTGGCGCGAGCACTTACATGGCGTAGAAATGGAAAAAGCGTTTCACCTTTTCTGCCACCTGGGCTGGCTCGTAGGCGGGACCGTCGTCATCCGGGCCACGTACGCGATCGGCGCTCCAGTCGTGAACTAGTCGCTGAAACATCCCGTACGGGCCCAGCTTATTGACTTTACGGAGTCGGCCCTGTGGGTGCGCCGGATGAGCCTCTGTCGAAACTCCAAAACGAGCAGGGCCGCAAATGGTTTTGCTCGCAACCCGCCCCGAAAAAGAAAACCAAGCGCGGGGTAATGATGCAGGGGCACTTACGAAAACCGTCAGCTCATCATAAGACATCCCCATGTCCGCCTCGTCACTGAACAAAAAGTCGGTTAGCAATGGTTCCCCGCGCCGTACGCTGGAGGGAGCGGGCGGCCGCACCTCTGAACATAGTCTGACGTGATGGGTTCGAGCTCCGCCGTCGGGACCGCCTCCAGGAAGTCCCGAAGGCACGGGATCCCGAAATTTCTCTCAGCCCAAGCGATGAAGCGCTTTAGGTCGGTTTTGTCAATGCTGCCAATCGGGTTGATGTCCGCGCTCGACTGCGTAGGAAGTCAGCTACCAATCCGCAGTCCACCTTGGACGTGGTTCGGCTCCAGCGGCAACATACACAGTCATACTGTATTGACGATTAGCGATCGTGTCTTCGCCAAAGCAACCCGGGACTCGGACAAACCTTGGTTAAGTACCCTCGAAGAGACTCCCCAACGTTGGCGCTGCCTAGAACCAACAGGCTACCTCCGCCTGGCCGCCCCCGGGCCGTTGGCAGTATCTGTCCAAACTCGTAGGCCGTAACCATTCGGATCCGCGCTTGCAAGCATTGCAGCGTGATGTTCTCCTGGTGGGACCCGCCGTGCACCTTGAACTTGGGCTCGAAGTCCAATGCGCTGGTGACCAAGTTCTTCTGAGCATTGTAGGCATCGTCGATGTCGAGGTCTACGTGGTAACTTCCGGTGGCTTTGGCAAGATCTTTGGCGCGCTGCCTCGTTTCATTTGAGCTCTGTTGTTTCATTCCCATGTAAATGGTCGACAGGACAGCGTTGCAAAGCTGTTGCGGTGTCTCGGGAAGAACGCCCTCGCCCTGGTACTTGGCGATCCTCTTCACGTCGGCAATGACTTCTTGGTTTCCCGCCTGGACTGCTTCCATGACGATACGGCACATCGAGAACACGATGACGGCGGTTGCGCACGAGTCAATCCCACCACTGTGCCAGTACCCGTCAGTTTACCACTTGAACCGAACGGCGTAGTGACCGCCCAGCATTAAGACCAACCGGCCTGTTGGGGGTTCGTACCTCAGGGGAAGAAGAAAGCCGGCGGCACCACAACGTCTGAGATAATCCCACAGATAGCACCCGCTCACAAGGGCAATCTCCTCCTCAACAGTGTGGAGGCGTGGCTTGATCGGCACGCTCGGTCGCTTCGACGTATCACAGTCATCATCTCGAGAACTGAGCTCGAATGATGTCTGGATTCGCTCGTATTTGGCATCCGACATTGCCGCCTGCAAGCCGCGCGATATAGACGACCGGTAAGCCCGAACTTCTTCAAGGTCCACCGTGGCTGTGACGACCTCGACGTCGTTAAGACTGAACTGGGAGCCCTGGGCCACAATATCCCCGTTGACGATAATCATGGCACAGCCGTCGTAGTACAACCGATCTCCGTCACAGCCTTGCTGGTTGGCATAAAGGTAAACACCACCACATTTGCGTGTGCCTTCCGAGATGAGCTGCAGACGTCTGTCGAGCTTCTGGAGGGTGAAATGGGAGCCACTGCTGTTGGTAAAAATCTCCACGCCGTCCAGGCTCATGGCAATGTGCGGCGCCGCCGGAGTAAAGAGCTCCTCGCAAGTCTCGGCCCCGACACACGTGTCGGGCGTGGAGACGACGGCATCGCCAAAGGTGACGTGGGTGGCACCCTGGATCTCCTGCAGCATGCGCGGCAAGTGATACTGTTCGACCTTGCGCGGCGACAACCAAGGCGTGAAGTGGCGCATCTCCCGGTAATTGCCGTCGTTGGCAAGCCACATTTTGGGCCGGATGGTGAGGATCTTCCCGTCGAGGCAGATTACACGACAGTTGAAGCGCTGGTTACGGTGCTGGATGGGCATGCCGATGTCCAGCAGAATGCCATGACAGCTCTCGTCGAGCAGGATCTGGCGGAGCATCTCCAGCGAGTGCAAGAAGGTGTCCTGCTCCAGGAAGTGGTCGAGGCAGCCATAGCCGCACACCTCGAGTTCGGGGCCTACGCGGAGACGCGCGCCAGCGGCTTTGGCCTTCTGAATACTCTCAATGATGCGCTTGGTGTTTCCATCGAACTGCAGGGCGGTTCCGGTTGTGTCAGCGCCGTCCTGGCTGATAGGTGACGAACCACGAGCTGAGCATCATTGGGGAAACACGCGCAAGAAAAACAGTGGCAGAACTTACGTCAAGTGCCCACTGGTTGAGCGAACAAGTCGCAACCGTCACAAGGTGTCCCATAACGCCGATAAGCCCTGCTTCTTTAAATTGGCGGCTTTAAAGCAGAGTACGTCGAAGGCGATGCTGTACTGGAACAGATAAACCCCAGAAGAAGGGAGTACGGCGGAAAGACGCGGTCGTAGGTCGATCCCCGGTGTGGTAGCACGTCCAACACTGGAGTATCCAAAGAGGAGACGTGTGGATGCCCTTGATCAACAGTGGGGACATGCATGCAATAAGAAACGAGGCCCGAAAAGGTGCAGAAAATGAGGGTGTACTGAAGTAACAGAAACACCTCCTTACTATGAAGGAGGCATGAATCTGTTGCTGCCCTTCCTGGCTACGAAATCAGAATAGGCATCTTCTGTTGATCAAGGCCTAGAGCATGTGACCCTGGAAGGCGACCTGCAAAAAACGTGACTCACTCCACCTAAAACACCAAGTGCTCAATGTGCAGTCAACTAACACCCAGACACCCAGTCTTTAAGACCTTTCTATGTCGACCTAGAATGAGCGCCTTATCTCATTAACCAGAGTCTGGGGATGAAGATACCTAGCTTCTTAAGCGCGTTTCTATTAACGTACCGATTTCCTATGTAGGATAGCTAGGGACATATAAAAGGGAACGCGAGAGGCTATCAAGGTGGACTGAGTCACTTTTTTTTTTTTGGGTAGCCCCCCTCGCCTGGCGCCTTGCCCCGTCTTAATAGTTAAGCTGGCATTATCTCGCTGCTAACCGCATGCACTACTCAATTGAACCTAAACGAAGCTGGAGACTAAGAGAAAGGAACCTTGGTGAGCTGCCAGCTTAAGTCTACATGTAAAATGTACCAAGGGGGGAGGAGGGGGAGCAGAATAAATGGGTCACTACACTGTAAACCATTGCACTGGTGGTGAGCCAGTTCTTCTTTCCCTATCCTGGAGGGGGGCACAAGTGAGGTGCCGGCTGGCAGGTACTAAGTAGCGAGGGCGGAAACTTTTGATCCTTTCAACCTTCCATCTCAATTTCTAGTCTAGAAAGGTGCGAGAATAGGATAACTCCCCTGGTTGGAGGCAGGGGCGACAGTTAAAAGCTTTTGGGGGGGGGGGTTGCTAATAGTCCGGAGCTTGACACGCGACTTTTTTTTTTTTAACTAACGCCTGCCAGGTACATCATTGCGTTTGGCTGCGATGAAAAGCCAATGGCTGATGAGGGGAGGGGATGTTACCCGGCCGCGGGAGGAAATATGGTGTTCGCAGGAAGGACTTCAAACAAGCAGGGGCAGTCACAGAGTGTCGAAAATAGCAGACGCCGCCACATCAGTTCGCGTGTGTACGTCCCGTGCGAGAGAGACATACCTAGGCCGTCAAACATCCGTCGTCCACGGCCTCGAGGGGACTAATCGGTGACGATGCTTGCTGGGGCCAAATCCAATGGCCCCATGTCATCCCATCACTATGGAACGTACCTGGGCACGTAAGTAACGACTGACGTGACAGGAAGGGTTGTAGGTAATGTAAAACAGGTACCTGACTAGCAGCTGGAGCCTAAGTACAAAGAGTCAGTAGGTATTGAACATGGCGGAAGGAGCAGAGCAGGGGTCAGGCAACCAACCACCAGATCCGGAACCAAGCCGACTTGAGAGTACAACAACATGTACCTACAACCTCCACTCCGGCGACACAGGGTCCCGTCCCTCCCTCCTTCTCGTGTCTCGCGCCAGCGTGTGTGTTATTTGATTGATCCCGTTGCCAGACTCGGCCTGTTTCTCGATGGTTTCTTTTGGAGGTTGAGCTCCACGCCGCCCTTTGGGTTGTTTTGTCGTTAGATTGGCCAGCATCGCGAGCCGTATCCTTCGTTCGCAATTCCCGCCCACGACAGGCGGTCCATCCCACTACAGAACACACCCGCTTGACCCAGGCCGCCTGCTGCCCCATACCAAAGAGCTCCCATCCCTCACCCTCACCCACGCCCTCGCCAGCTCCCGACCTCGCACCACCCGACCCGGCTGCAGCATTACTCCCTGGATTACAGCCAGCAACATGGCCTCCAAAGCGCCGCCCTGTAAGTCCATCGCCGTCCTCCTGTCTGCTTCCTGGGCCCGCTGTGGTCGCCGCGTGGATCCCGCACCTCGGCCCGCGAGCTCTCGCGGTGCGCGCACCCACACGACGGGGACCGCCACCATGTGCAGCTGCGCTCCCGCAGGCGAAGAAGGAATTGGGCTCAGTCGGCGCCGGCCTGGGCTGTGGCCATGGCCTGGCGCTTTTCGTCTCGACTTGAAGATGCACAGAGCCTCACGCTTGCGCCCGCGCCTTCTCGTGCCGTCCAGCCCTACCGGACGGAGGCGTGTCCGTTGTGGCCACGACTTGCTAACGCCTCCGTACAGGTTCGGTCATATACGACGACCAGTGGATCAACGACCAGGTCCAGTAGGTGCCCGGCCTTTCCCGTTGCTTCGCGGTGCTAAGCTGACCCCGCGGCGCGTTCCAGATCCGCCGACGTAACCCAGCTCCAAGACACCGCCATCGCTGTCGATGCTGCCTACTACATCCAGCTTTTCCTCGACAACATCCCTTACCACGAACCCCTCCTCCCCGCGCTCGGCGGTCTTACGGGCATTGAGAGCCACATCGACAATGACCTCGATTGCTGGCTGGCGAACGAGACGACCCCGTTCTTCATCTTCAGCGGTCAGTCCGTCGTGGGGCAAGATGAAGTCACGATGCAGAGGGGCAAGCAGGCCAATTCTGGGACCGACAAAGCATGGGGACTATACTTCAGGAGCGAAGCGAACGAAGCCGTGAGCGCCTTCGGCACAGCGCGGGGCGCCTTCTCAGTCCAGAACCTGTTCCCCATGCTGCAGCGTCTCCTGAAGAAGCGGAACCTCCACTTCCTGGTGCCACCCTTCAATGCCTGCGCGCAGATGGCCTACTTCGACATGATCGAGTCGGAGCAGTGCTCAGCCGTCATGGGGCCTCATGAGCTTCTCCTGTATCCCATCAAGGACTTTGTATTGCGCTCCATCGACTGGGAACATGGCAAGTTCAGCTTTTTGTCCAAACGAGGCGTTATCAAGAACCTCAATGTCAGCGAGGCTATGTTCGTGGACGCCATGTTGATGACGGGCACCGAGTTTCTGCCGCCCTTTCCGCCGCTTCAAGACAGCACCATCACAACGCGCCAGCCTTTCACCGTGATGGATGCTGTCAACATGCTGCGCACCTCGGACAAGGCCGTGGCCAACGCCTGTGCCTCCTTCAGCGACATTCTTCAGGCCAAAGACCCCAACTGGCTGAAGAAGTACCACAAGGCTCGCATGACCATGGATCACTTCATCTACATTAGTGAGGACGGCGAGATCAAGGTACACAATTACGACACCTTGACCAAAGACAACTACGAGTATCTCGGCTACCAGCTGCCTGCCGAGTTGTTCCATTACCTCAACACGGGCCTCATTGGCGCGCGCGTGCCCGGCTGGGTCTCACATGGCCAGATCGTCGTGCACCCTACCCTGGATGGTGTCGCTTCGCCCGAGTATAAGAAGCTGATCACCACCCAGCTGATGCCCGTGCGGGAGCAGGCCATCGGCCTCATTATGCCGCGGCTCAACCGGGGCATTCAGTTCAAGCCCGTTGCCGTCAAGGTGTGGTTTGACGAGAAGTATTCGCACTCCATCGAGTACCGCGCCGGTGGCAATCGCGCCATCGAGCAGGCCAATACGTGGAACGTCGAGGAGAGCACGGTCAAGAAGTTCTTCGCCGACGCCCAGCACGGCTCGGTGCTGTTCGAAGTAGCTGCCCTGCAGAACCCCGACTTTGCTAAGGCCACAATCAGCAGGCAGAAAATCAAGGGTATCGATACGGCCGACATGGTTGCGTCTTTGAGTATCTGGCGCTTCCTCCACCTGCGAGGCTATGTTGATGACAACCACAAGCTGACTATCTGGGGCGAAGCCCTCGCTAAGTCGCTTGACGCGATTTCGGTGGTGGCTAAGGAGAACCCCGACGACAAGCTTCCCGAGTCAGTCCTGCTCGCCTACGAGCTGCTCCGTTCGGACTTGTTACACACGCGCAACCAACATCCGGAACTTAACGGGTTGCCGATGAACGGTAGCGAGGAGGACAAGGCCAGCTTGCTACTCATCAGTCGGTGCTCAATCCTGCTGAAGCTGCACCACGAAACCAATGGTTACACGGGCCCGCTCAGCAAGAATTTCCTCCACTTCCGCTCCCTAAGCTCATCGATACGCGAGGCCAACCGTGATCTCGTTGAGGCCATTGTGGCGTCCATGCTGCTTCACGGCCAGGGCAAGAAGCAGCGCGAGGATTATCTGTCCATTGGCCAGAGGTAAAGCTCACGATGCGACGCCGTTCATACTTATGCACCCTTGCTAACGTTGTGGCGAAACAGACTCCCCTTCCTCAACGATACGGATGTAGCACTCGCCATCGCCATCAAGACGCTCCTGGACGACATTCAACCTACGGACACACCTGAGCAAAAGGAGACGAAGTGCGCTGAGTTCCCCAAGAAATACGTGCCTTACGCCACCGATCTCCCCAAAGACATTGGAATCGCCAAGGCCTTCTTTGCGGCGCTGCATGGCGGCGTCAAGACGCTGGGCAACGAGCAGGTCTCGGCTAATGACCGCAAGTCCTGGGATCACGCGGCCCAGTACCTGAAGGCCAGAAGCTAAGGGCTTTGTGAGAATTCCGGGCGAGGCGGGTTGCCCATAGCGACGCCTAATGAGAAATGGGCTAGCGAGACAAGCGGCTGTGGGTGTCGCGGCTGGGCACGCCGGCGTCGAGTTGTGAAGCATTGTGCAAGGGGCGTGGCGTTACAGCGAAATGGGAAAAGCCAGACATTTCTAAAGATTCAACTTCATCACCTGCTGGCCCTATAGTTATAGCAAGTCGGCTTTGCGGGGTGGCATGTACTCCAGCGAGCTGATTAGCATCATGAGCAGGCTGTCCTTTCATCATGAGCGGATTCGCCCTCTACCACGAGCAGAGAGACAGCTGAGAGAGGGAGGGGGAAATACCCAACAGTCCTGCACCGTGTCCTTGAACAGCGTGAAAATCGTCGAAGGCCAACTAGGCGGAAGAGGAGAAGAGGTACGACAGTTAAAAAGCAAGACCGAGGCTTTGTCGATGCAGGAGCCACGTCTGCGAATCGTGAACGACCAATCTTGAACTGATGACTGCTCAGGGTTAAGGCTGGCCATTATCGGCTTCCTAGGCATTCTCTTACGCTTTCTTATACTAATCCGTGTGGAACTCAGTGGCATGGTCAAGCCAACGGCTGTGCGAAGAATTGTGTACCGCGACGGATGTCTGCAATACGGCGGCTACACCTCGGGGCACAACCACTGTAAAAGCCGGCTGGGCAAAGCACTTCCGGGGGCACCCGAGACGCGGGCCGGGCGGGCGAAAGCGGGCGTTGTCATCGAATGCCGACATTTCTCCCACTCCCCAAGAACTAGTCGTCCCCGTCGTTCCCGCCTCCCCCGGGCCGTGAAATGCAAATGTCGAAAATACCGCTGCGGGATCATGTGAGCTATCGAACCCTTCTTCCGCCCTGTTCTTGTCGCAGGCCCGTGAGAAACGCCGAAATAAAGAGGCAGCGAAGCCTGCCTCCCAATGCGAGGGCCGCTGTTCTTGCGGCCAAGGTATCATGCGTGTCAGAATACGTGACGAAGAAAAGAAAAGAAAACCGTGGCCGACCGATCTGACAGCAGCGTCGTTGGCCTTATTAACCGCCAGTCTGTGTGGTTTCGTGCACACGCGGGTATATGATTTACACGAGTACTGAGCGCTTGATGGGCTCGGGAACGTCGCGACCGTTGATAGTGACGGGCTTTGCGCCTGCCTGGCGAATTTTCTCGAGCAGATGACTGGGATGCTTGTTAGAAGGTTGTTCAGGTGGGGATAGGAACGCATCGCGTTGAGTGAATGAGAATTGAACGAGAATGGCGTGCCATGGTTGGCGTAGAAAGGTATAGAACAAAGCATGTGGTGTTCTCATAGACAGGTGCAGAGAGATTAGACCCGCGAGAGATCGTCGTCCGACAGAGAGGGGGCGCCGTCGAGACGATGTTTGAGGGCGAAGTGTATGTGAAGGCGTGGCGATGCAGGAACCAAAGGGGCACCGCGCAAGCTCGCGGTGTTCAAAAGGAGCACCCGTAATCTGGAACACACCGAGCCTGGGTCCAGGTCTCCCGAGTGTCCAGGGCGGCCCGCGGTGTAGGTTTAGCGGGGCAGAGAGTAGTGAGCAAGAACGAGAATGAGAAAAGGAGGAAACAAAGCATACTTAATAGGCATGTGGCCGCGCGCCCCCTCCTGCATGGCGAGGTTGATTTGGCTGAGCTCCCGCTCCTTGGCCTCGTCGTCGGCCGCCTGCTCATGCGCCTCAAAGTGCTGGCGGATGAGCTCTTGACCCTCCTCCTCGTCGGCAGCGCGGACCAGGTATTCGCAGTCGTCCTCGGCACACGCCCACGTGTTGTTCGGTCCCACCGGGTACGTCGTGGGCATCTTCTCGGCACGGATCGCTAGTCTGGTCAGCGGTACCAGATTCTCACTTCCCTCGTCGCTCTCGCCATCCTCCGAGGTTGTATCGCCAATTTGCTCTTCGGTTTCTTCATCAGTGAAGAATGCTGATGTCTTGGCCGTCTTCTTGCGAGGCATGTGCCCAATACCCACCAACTCCTCATCGTCGCTCCCGAGGTTGCGTGCCCGCTTCTTTCCGCTGAGGGACGGGCGCAAACCTGCGGCTTTGGGGGCCGGCCGGCCGTTTCTGACGGGTGTTTTGCCGCTGCCGCTGCGCATAGTAACCCCCTTGCTGCCCTTCGCGCGTCCGGATTTTTCCGGTCCTTTGTGACGTCGGGAGAGACCTAGTATTTCCTGTTCGGTAATGGTCTCGAACTTGGGCGTCTGTTCCGTCGTCTTGGCCCACTTGTAGAGCGCGCTGCCATGCCACTCGGGGCCCAGGCTAGCGACCAGATCCTTCGCGAAGTAGCTGAGCACTTCGGCCTTGGACGCGTAGTATTTGATAGTGCAGGCCATGTACACCTTCGACTGCCAAGCACTAGGTGTTATGGCGTCTGGGTGCTTCTTGCCTTTGCCTTGGGCAAGGTCGTCAAGCACCTTGGCGCGCTCGTGGTTCAGGACTTCGAGAAGACATGCAAGACCAGGCGCCGTGGCTCCGGGCGTAGGCGTGGAAGTGAATGCCGAAGCCAAAGGGCCGAAGGGCGTGGCCGGGACGGAGCTGCGGGGCCGCAACGGCACTTCGGTCATCAGGTCACGCATCTCCACGTCAGCAGAATCTGTATCCTGCGGCCCTTCAGAGGAAGACTTGCGCTTGCTCCGGGACGATCTGGTGCGCGAACCACGCTGATCATCGCTTGTGACTTCGGCATTACTCGACTCTGGGTTTTGCGTGCCCCGCAAGCTTCGTTGCACCGACGTTCTTTGTACGGCCTTGCCCTTGCCCTTCACATCCGTCTTCTTAACGCTGACCGGCTTTTGGCGTCGCTCGGGCACGGCCGTCGCTGGCGCTGTATGCTCACCGGCAGCGGCTAGGGTGCGTTTCGCTTCTAGCTGCTCTGCAACCTCTCGGGCTTCGGTCTTGAGCCAGCTGCGGAATTGGCTGTCCTCGGGGCTCTGCGACATGAGAAACGCAGCATGATCTCTGCATCTCTGCGTGACCTCCTCGTACGTAGCACCATCCCCGACTTCCACAGCGTACTTCAAAAACACTTCCTCGAGAGGCAAGGTAACGTCGGCGATGCTATATCGCTTCTTCTTGTTCTGTTTCTTGAGCCGCGCCAGCTCTTCTTCGTATTGGTCATTGATCTTGTAGTGGAGTTGTATGGCTTGGAACATGGAAGCTGCGATGGCGCTATATTTCTCCGAGGCCTCCAGCTCGAACCAGCCCGTTTCCCCCGAGGCCCAGACGACGGGGATGTCGTCGGCCTTAAGGCCAATGGAGAAGGATGTGTTGTTGCGGATCTCGATAGGCGCATACCTGGATTTGGCGCTGCTTTTCTGCACTGTGTACCTGTTGTCAATCCCCGTGGTGGTCGGGCCGAGGGCGGAAAGCTTACTGTAGGCGTCCTGATCCGACTCAATATCGAGCCGGCCGCGAATGGTGAAGGGGCCCTGGGTGTCCACATTGAGCAGGCTGGCCATGTCGCCGTCCTTGTTGTAGACGGTGGCGTCGACTAGCATGAAGCAGGGCCAGTCGTTTACGTCGGATCCGGGAGACACGGGCTTGAGAACATTGGTCTCTTTACGGTACCGCACGGTATTTTCGTTGACGCTCTGAACGGTTGAGTCCGAGCCTCTTCGGCCCCGTCGCCGATCGGCCATGAGAGAAGTCAGCATGGTGGAGAGCGTGCCGCATGCGCGTGGGCGGACGGGGATCGAGTCAGGCCGTAGACGAAGGCAAGGTGGCGGTGGAAAGGAGGATAGAAGACGGTTCCATAGGCTGGAGCTCGTCGCGTCGGCGCCTTTCCACAAGGGAGCAGCTGGAGCCTTATGGCCCGGGGGCAGGTCAGTGGGTTAGGAGGCGAATAAGGTATAGACCTGGGTGTCCGCAGGCTCGCATGGATGTTTCGTTCCTCCACAGCTAGTTGATTGAGAGTCCTGATTTGATGCGATTGTACGTTGTTGTAGGCGGCTGGGTGCTCGACCGGTGCTCACGTGTTGTTGCTGGAGAATGGAATGCAACGAGGGGCACTTGCAGTAATAATGTGCCTTGAAATGTTTTCGGTAGGTAGGCACGAACATATGAGAGCCGCTGCAGCGGCGGTATTTGGCTGTACACGATGATAAGTGTCCGTCTGTCGCGACGCGATGGCAATCGATAATGGGACGAGTTCCACTTTGAAACGAGGTAGTGAGTTGCGGGTTTTGACCGTCGTCACGGCGGATTAGACCGGTTTTCGGGGCTGCCAGCTTTATGGACTTTTAGGATACGGAGGGGCAGGTAGTACTAAGCCATGCACGTGCAGCAGTTACACCAGCAATTACACCAGTAAGAATAGCACAACCCAGCTGGGCCAGTAGAACAGCAATAGGATCAATAGCAGGAATAGTACATAAGTTACAATACTTAAGCCACACCGACTATTGGACTATTGCCACAAGCTATTTCCTCGTAAGCACCAGACGCGAATGTATTCAAAGTGCACTAGCTTTGACGTCCGAGCCAAGCTTTGTTCCATCATCAACCCAGTCCCGGTATATAATGTTAGAAATGGAAAACGCTAAGTCGTTCACATGCGCCTATTCGTCCGAATCACTACTTTCGCGCACACAATAGCAGACTGGACGGTTCACGTTTTACTTGGATGACCCAGACTCTACCACCAACGCCTAGCTAATGCAGTTCAGTGCCCCCCTCCCATCTCGGGGCAGATCCGACCCCAAGATCGGGTGCGCGCCAAATCGGGCCACACCATGTCGTGTGCGGCCCCCTATCTTGGTTGATTGCGTCTCTGCTGACAAGGTTTTTGACCTTCTCGCGGCAGAAACTTGCTACAGCGCCCTCTAAAATTCACGCTTTACTGATGAGAAGCAGTTGGTGCCTCTTCAATGCCGTTCCACTCGTCCTCGGTTGGGGCGGCGTTCGCCTCCTTCGGGTCGGCCAAGGTCTCACCTTGAGCCACCTTTTGAGTAGCCTGAGGAGAGGTCGACTTTCTGTCCCTGGACGAGGGCGGTGCGTTCGTCTTTTTCGATTCGCTGCCCTGAATCTCCATCTCTTCGGATGCCTTCCGCTTCTTGGGCGATGAGGATTCCACAGAGAGTTTGGTGTCGCGTGGAGACTGCACCGGCTCGGCCCGAGCCGGAACCTGTGAGCCGGGCTTGTTCGACTGACCGTTCCATCGCGCCAGCGCTTCTTTTATTTGGGGTGCCCACACAGACTCGCCCTTGGCCAGATCACTGTAATCGAGGCAGTTGGCACTGCCCAAAACAAAGTCACCCTGTCGGCTTCGGCAGAGCTCGGCCATCATGGCGGCGGAGCCCACTTTGAGGCCCAGGTCGTGACAAAAGCTTCGCACGTAGAAGCCCGACGTGACCGTCATACGGATGCGCGCAGCCGGCGGTCCTTTATCATCCCAAGGTGGCGGGGTGTTGGGGTCCGGCGGAGGGGGCAGGAGGTTGGAACCCTTGCCGCCCTTTTTGGGGGGCGGCGCATCGCCCAGGGCTCCCGACATCAAGGCAGGGGGGTCATTGGCCCGTTTGCGCTTGTTGCGCTTGTCGTATACAAGAGCATCCACGCTCGCCTCGGCCTTTTTCTTGAACTTCTCGTGCGCCTCCAGGGCCTTGGTCTCTTCCTCTTCCTCCTCCGGCGTCCGCTTCTCCTTGGTGGCCTGGTCCTTCTCAATCTTCCAGACCTGCTCGGCAAATTGGCGCTCAAAGGAGGTGGCCTCTTCGGCCGGCCAGCGGTGGCTGTGGGTGGCCGGCTCGTACCATTCGACCATCTCCATCTCAATGACATCGACTTCCCGAGTCGCGATCTCTCTGGGGATAGGCTTGCCTTCCCGGGCGTACTCATACAAGGGCTTGCCCTCCATCTTCAAGGCCGAGTACAGAGGGGGGATCTGCTGCAGCTTGCCGCGGAATGATTTCAAAGCCTCCTCCACCATGGGCTTGGTGATATGGTCATAGCCCGTCTTCTTGAGAATCTTGCCGACGCGGTCGTAGGTATCGGTACTGGCGCCAAACAGCACAACTGTCTCGTAGGTCTTGGTGCAGTCGAGGAAGGATTGCAAGGATTTGGTGCCCTTGCCGACACCGAGGATTAGGACTCCGGTGGCGAGAGGATCCAGGGTACCTCCATGGCCCATTTTGACGCGGATGTCATTCTTGCCGAAACCGCGCCGCTTTTTCCTGTTGTTGGATTCCTGCATCCGGTTGGCTCTCTCTTGCTCAATCATCGGCTTGAAGAAGGTGGACGGGTTGAATTGCTCCTGGCAGTCTCGGATGACCTGGGCAGAGCTCATGCCCATGGGCTTGTTAATGCCTGCCATCTAAACGTCAGCATGGCACGCATCCCATCGCGAATTCGCCGCGCGAGACATACCAAATACGCCGTCGAGTACAGGGCGTGAGGCGGCCATCTTGAGGATTCGCGTGACTTGCATTCGAGACGGAAGCGCGCCAGGAAGGGGTTCGGAAGGAAAAGCGACGGGTACGGCAGGACGCGGACGGTTACTTGGAGTAATAAGCGAGTCTATTGCGCCGCCTGTCGTAGCGCAACCAGACGCAAGGCAATGCAAAATCCAAGACCCAGAAGCTTTTCGCAGAGCGTTCCGGAATAAAATTCGGGTATTGCTGTGTCGCTTCAGGTCTTGTGTTGTTGCGCCGCCAGTCACAAGATGGCCGGACGATATGGCTGTTCCGTCGGTGGAGGAAAAAAAAACCACCAAGTTCAGGGCCATAGGACGGGAATCGATAGGACCGCCCAGAGGTCGAAAAGCAGGGATGATTCATAGCACATGCAAGGCAGGTGGGGTCGAGCCGCTTCACACTGCAAAAATGGGAGCCGCGATTTGGCCATTCTCTTAGTGGATTGCGGGACGGTTGTTTTTGCTAAGGGTACTTCTGGAGTCCGTGCATGGCATGGTCATACTACTACTCAGTACATTCTACTTACGATAGAGAAGTCGATACTTCTATTGTGATGCGCCCCCCGTCTCCCTTGAGGAAGTAAGAACATATCCGCGCGCATGGCGACGTTGATTGTCAAGTTATTCAGAATGTCAGGCCAATTTGCGTGGGCGGCATCAGACTTGAAGCCTGAATGCTTGGGATGGTTCGTACTGTCTAAGAGGCCGCTATCCAAACCCTCGTCTACATGAAGTCTGATGCGTTTACTACTCTGAATAATAGAACGCCAAACGGCCCCTGAAAAGCCCACTAGCAATCCTTATGCCCTAGTTAAGGTACACATCGTCTAGTGTGCCGCTTCGCTCAAAGTCTCATCCCAATGTTTGTACACCGCCGAGTAGTCTAACGGTATCTTCCACCGCCTCGACGCTTGGGGAAGATTGTGGCTTAGAACTTGCCGACCAGCAGGTTCTTGACGATCTCCCTGCCGGTCACGTAGGTGGTACGCCACAGGGTGGGGAGGTCGAGGGTGCTGGTGAGAGCGTCGGCGTAGCCGAAGAACAGCATGGGCGGGATCCAGCCACGGGCGTACTCGAGGGCGAAGCAGCCCGAGTCGGGCATCTTGTACTGCTTGACGGTGCCGCGGCGCAGGTGGTGGACGGAGCCGGGCGGGTAGACCTCAGGCTTGAAGGTACCCGGTGTGTAGGCCCACTGCTCGCCCGACAGGATGTGGAAGTAATCGTCGGCCGTGTGGCGGCCGGTGTGGCCCTCGGTGCCAATGGTGGTGCCGAAGATGATGAGGTACTCGGTGACACCTGCAAGGGACCGGGTCAGTCAGAGGCCCTGGGGGAAAGGCTTGGTCACGAAGAGGAGAAGCGGAAAGGCGGACGAACTCGCGTGAATAATGTACATGGCACCCATGGCGCCGCCGGCGTTGTTGAAGATGTACTCCTCGTCCAGGTTCACATTGTCGGGATGCATGGTGTGCAACTCGCTAGTGATGTAGCGCACGACGGCCGCAGTATCATTGCCGTGGGCGGCGATGCCGCGCTTCGCCAGGTCGTGCAGGTGGTCTGTCTTGAAGATGTAGAAGGCATCAGGGTTGCGCTCCACGACGTAGACCACCGACGACAGGACGGCCACCAGAAGGGCGATGAGGGTAAACAGCTTGGCCATGATGGGCGAGCAGGAAGGATCTCCTGGGCGGGAAGGGCGGGAAGGACAGGCAGCGTCGCAGCCGTGAGGATGGGGAGAGGAAAGGGAAGCCCTGTGCAAGACAGCTACGGAACGGGCGGGCGGCGCAAAGCTATAGGAACATTGACTTGTAATTTATAGGGGTCTTTGATCTGTCCCGCGCCCAATGGGCTTTTTTTCTCGTCGCGCGTTCGGACTCGGATGCGGGCTACCCAGATGACACCACTTTCTGGGGGTGGTACCTGCCCAATCAGCTAACATGATAAGCCAAGGCCCCTGGAGTCGCTGCGGGTCTCGACGTTCCTAGTGCTCGCCATGGATTCCGGTCCCTGTTGTTGGTGGCCGCATCGGTTGCATTGGCTGATGGGGATGGGACCTCGGGGTCCGCGAGGAGTTTGGGGCATCTGGGTTCCATGCAGTGGAAGTTGGTTGTTGCTTAAGATGGTGAGCTTTGGGGTACATGCCTTAGGTAGTGGTGCAGAACCACTTACATCTCTGTAGGGTCCCCTGCAAGCCCAAGTGAGGTGGTCCTGCTTTCCGCTCTGTGGCCCCAACTGCTGCACTTAGGTTGGGGTAGGTTAGGTACATCCTCTTACTCAGGTGGTCAGTGGTGCGACGCAGCAAAGGAAAAAAAAGTTCGTCGACATCCAATCCATCCCCTCGACTGACGTCGCGCTTGCACTCGGACTTCCAGTCCGCGCATCACACCCTCCAGCTATGGCCAACTCCATCGCCGTCCCAGGCCAGCTTCTCGGCCCGTCCGACAAATTCATCGCCGGGCCCGGCACGCACATCCACGAGTCGAATCTGTTTTCGTCGCTCCTCGGCACCGTCGCCATCGCCCAGCCTGAAAAGGGCCCTGGCCCTGCCAAGCGCCTCACCAAGCTCGCTGCCCTGGCCACGCCGACCACGCTGCCTACCATTTCCGTCTCGCGGTCCGCCATCTCGGAGAAGCGCGAGGTCCTGCCCGAGGTCAACAGCGTGGTGCTCTGCCGTGTGACGCGCATCACGCCGCGCCAGGCGACCGTGGCCATCTTGGTGGTCGGCGATACCGTGTTGGAAGTCGAGTGGCAAGGCATCATTCGTGTGCAGGACGTGCGGGCGACGGAGAAGGACCGCGTGAAGATCTACGAGAGCTTCCGTCCGGGCGACATTGTCCGAGCCCAAGTGGTAAGTGTTGCGTTCCGAGAGCTTGCGCCGCCCACGGCAGCGAGGGGTGCTGACAAGCCGACCAGATATCCCTGGGCGACCAGACCAGTTACTATCTTTCGACAGCGAGTAACGAACTCGGTGTCATCATGGCGACGAGCGAGACGGGCAATGTCATGTTCCCCGTCAGCTGGAAGGAGTACCGGGATCCCGAGACGGGTCTCAGCGAGCCTCGTAAGGTCGCCAAGCCGCTGTGAGGAGGCACGCTCTCCCGAGCGATGCGGGAAGCAGGAACAGAGGTTCGCTCTCTGTGACACGGGGCGAGCCCGATCCGCCGGCATGCGCCAGCTCCAACGGCGCCATCACGGACGCTTCATCCAGAAGGCCGTCCCGTAAATGGCCTTCAACCAATCAAGGCCTGCTGGCACACGCTTGCCGCCTCGGCACGTTGGAAGCCGAGTGTTCGATTTCTCGTACATTCTCGGCCCGCTCAGGCAGATACATGAAACTGCAAGTGTACTCCGTGTCAGACGGAGAGAGGCACTGGTTTATCTGCTGCGGAAACAGGCTGGCATAGCCACACGAGAGTTAGACGATTGGCTGGGGCCAACGGTGAGCTGGTGGCTGGCTGAGTAAGCTGACGGGAAGCCGAATGAGTGATTTTGGCGGAGTTGACCCTAGTATGCGGCCAGAAAGACGTCACTTGCGCCTAGCCACTCACCATTTCGCAGGGCTAGTGACTTATAGCCGCGGCAGTATAGATGATGTATGTACATCGTTATGTGAGGTGGGAAGAAGAGGGTTGGTATGTAAAATATGTACTTACCTCCCTACTTGCCTTGTTGTCAGCAACGTGAGAAGACTGGCAGCCCGGGAAACGCTCGGTGCACCAGCAAATCGTTGGGGAGAGAACAAAAAGAAAGCAGAACACCATTTGCCGACCTACATACTTTAGGTTGTTTTACGGGTTTCGACGATCAAGTACAGAGAGGACCGCGCGGGGAATTACGTGCGACGAGTGAATTCCCGACATTTTGGACGCCTGCCATCGAGAGCGACGATCAAGCGTCGGCCAGTGGGTTGAAACGTGCACCGCACATGGCTGCGCCTCGGTTTTGATCGTCAACGGAGCGATGGCACCCGTGGCAGTCCGAGCAGCACATTCAGGAGCCCAGCCCCTCTCTGCCACCAGAAATAACCCCATTGTACCTATGCACCCCGGGGCGCATGCGTTGCAGCTCCCGAAATAGGACCCCTGTTGCCCTGTTGCGATGTTGCCCTGCTACCCTTGCCCGTGGCTCTGGCTCCCGCGACTCCCATGCCCCCCAGCTCCCGCCCGCCTGGAGGCTGCGTTTTGACGTACAGCCTCCCCCCGTGCGCAAAATGAGCGGCTCCCTGCTTCGCCGGCTGGATGATGAAAAGTCTCTCGATGCCCAACCATCAGGTTTTGTTGAACGAGACAGGGCGGTCGCGGGCGCTTCGGGGTATTCAATCGATTTTGCATCCCCCCATCGATGCTGGCCGATTGAGCCGTGGAAGAATCGACGCCACAACCTCAGCGGATCGACTGGATACATAGAGACCGCACTCGGCGCCCTGGACAGGATCCGTAGAGGCAAACGTGCATGCCGTGTTAGGGATACCGCCGTCACGGCAATTGTTCAACCCAACGCCCGACGCACTTTACCAACCCCGGACGATCGTGCCTCGATCCGGCGCCTGCCAGGAAACACAGCACGCGCAGTCAGTTGCCATCGCAGCCGCCGGAAGAACCAATCACACCAGCCCACGAAGCAGCTACGCCGTCGAGATCGAGAATGTCGGCGACTGTAACCATGACGCACCTACCGACTCCAGCCGCCTCGAAGACGATGTCCATGTCGTCGTCGTCGTCGTCGCCTTGCTGTCCCGGCTGCGGCACGTCGCTTCCCTTCCTTGCCGAAACCGACCCACACACGGTGCTTCTCCAGGCCCAGAAACGGATTGCCGACCTCGAGGTACAGGTGCAATTGCTCAACAAGAAGGCCACGGCCGCCGTCGACCGCTGGGCCGACTACGAGGACGAGCTGTCGCGGCTGCGCGCCGCCTCGATGACGTCGGCAAGTACCGCACCCACGTCGGCCACAGCCGTCGACCCCCAGACACCAGGGAACGTGGCGGCCGCCCCTGCGACGAGCCCCTCGCCGCGCACCAGCGGCTTCTTCAACGGCGCCTACGCCTCGGGGGCTGCATCGCGCCTCTCGCAGCTCTTGTCCCCGTCGACCCCGGCGCGCAAAGCGGCGCCGCCCCGCCGGCGCCCCAGAACCTGGTGCCCGGTCGCACCGCCGCCCGCTCCTCGCTTTCCCCGGCGGCCCCCGTCCTGCCGTCGTCGCCAAGCCCCGAGGAGCTGATGGCTGCGCTGTCGCGGGAGAGGAGCCTACGGGCCGCCGCCGAGGGCAAGCTGAACGAGACGAGCCGCGAGGTTGAGGAGTTGAGCGTCTCGTTGTTCGAGCAGGCCAACGAGATGGTGGCTTCGGAGCGGCGGGCGCGGGCGGCGCTCGAGGAAAGGGTCGGCGTGCTCGAGCGGAGGGACGAGGAGAAGAGAGGCCGACTGGAGAGGCTAGAGAGCGCCGTCGGGCGCATGGAGAGAATCTCGAGGCTTCTGGGGGACGACTAGAGGACGTCACGGAGGCCAGGGAGCGGGGTGGGACAGAAGACAGCGCCGTCGTGATATGTTGTTCACGCGATGGCGACGGTTCTTGCGGCCCCATGGCACCCACAATCACCTTCAACCCGAGCGTCGTTGGCCGGGCACCTGTCCGAGGATTTGCTAAGAGCGTGGGATATACCAGGCGTTTGGTGTTTTTGCATTACGGAACTGGGAGGCGCGCATCTCGGAGCGCCGTCGGCGTCCATCTACCGGGAGGGGAGCATCAACACATTGAGAGGGAGGGGTCAAGGGCCACGACTCACGTTCTGATGAGACGAAGAAATTATTTGAAGGTTATTCAGTGCCTCCATGGTCTGCTGTCAGCCGTCGGTTAATCTAGCATTTAATACTACACATCATCCAAGGGTGGTACATGACAGAGAGTCCGTTTTTCTCATTTCCTTTGGGCTCTCCTTCAGACTACGCAAGGACTAAAGCATTGGGCTCGCTTGGCTACGTACCTCCCGTTTGCTTTGGCATGGCGAAGGGGGGGGGCGGCAAATAGAAGAAGAAGAAGAATAATAATAATAAGAGAGAGAAACAAACCTTTCCCCGATCCCACCGCACCCCCATCATTCCTCAATGCTACCGGCACAATCGTCGCGTTGTGATGGGACCTCGGCGTGGTTCGGCTTACCGAGCCGTTCAGGATGGGAACCGAAAAGCGGCTGGAAGCTGGTCAGTGCTGCAGAGCCAGCTAGCCGGACTACACACAGCGGACGACGACGGACATAAGCAGATGGCGGCCATGGCCATGGAAGCACTGCTACACAACGAGCGCATGTCCAAGGATCTATGTATCCTCCGCTCAGCCTCACAGCATCATCCCGCAGGATTGCGACTCCCGCACAACGGAAACATCCCGTCCCAACCTTTGAGCTAACGACATGAATGGATCCCGCAGCAATGGGGCTCTGGATCCAAAACCCCAGCCGGCCTTGGACGCCCGTGTTGCCGTGCGGAGATCTTGGGGGGGGGAAGTGCGGGGGCTTCCGCCGTGTTACAGAGTATACCCGTACTAGGTGTCTCCGCTAGGCGCCTAGGCAATGCGTGGATTCCATCCCACCTGTACCCCCCAAGTACTTGAAGCAGTCGACGGCTTGTGAGAGGCGTTCGGCACTCCTTCCAGGGCTCCCGAAGCCCGGTCCATCGACTCGGGCTGTTTCTACCCGTGCGCTCGAGTCATTGTTGACCGCTTCCCCGTACAGAAACGGAATTGTTTCCGTGGTCGTCTCGTAGCATCGTGCCCATTGACTCTTTGTTGCTCTTACTCGTTGCGCGCGCCATTGCGCGGCAAATCGTCGATTTCTAAGGGGAAGAAGAACAGGCCTGCATTTCCGCGTAGCCCGGGGCCCATCCCCCGAGGCCCATCCCCCGAGATTCCTCTAGGTCCTTGGCGGATGAGACGTGACGGAGAGCCCTGGTTCCAAGGTTGCTTAAAGTGCCTGGCTATCCACTTTTATACTGGACGAAGCGTGGGGGGGTTTCCCCAAGCACTCCTGTCCGGATTGATTATCTTGCCAACTTGGCATTCCAACATCTCTTTGGCATCTCCAATCTTTACTCCATCTTCCCGGCACCTTACTGTTTGCCTCGTGGCCCCTGTAGCTCACTAATCAACATCCCTACTCGCCCCCGTCACCCCCGTATCTCACTCGGTCATCCCCTCTCGCACTCGTCCGTCGGCGAAGCGCTGTGAAGCAGACCCCAGCCCAAATGGCCGCCACCGTACCCAAGAAGCTCTGGGAGCACCCGAATCCCAAAGAGACGGAGATGTACAAGTTCATGCAGGAGGTTAACCAGAAGCAAAACCTTAAACTCCAGGTACGACAAGTCGATCGAGCATCCATGAACGGGCAGCTGACGAGATGGTAGACCTTCTGGGACCTGTACCAGTTTTCGACAACAAGGCGGACTGACTTCTGGGCTGAAATCCTCGCCTATCTCCCCCTGATCTACAGCGGCTCCTACACGCAAGTCGTGGACGAGAGCAAACCCATAGATAGCGTTCCCCGCTGGTTCGAGGGCGTCCACCTCAACTGGGCCGAGAACCTGCTTTGGTCTCGCAGCCGCCATGACCCAACCGGCCACCATGGCACCGTCGGCAAGGAAGAAGACAAGATTGCGCTGACCGAGGTTAGAGAAGGCGCCTCGGAGATCCGCCATCTGACGTGGTCTATGCTGAGACGGCTGGCGGGCGAGTATGCTTCTGCGCTGATTGCCAACGGCGTGCAGAGGGGAGACCGGGTCGTTATTGTCGCGGCCAACAGCATCGAAACCCTGGTAGTCTTCACCGCCTGCGCCTGGATCGGGGCTCTGTTCTCTAGCAGCTCCACCGACATGGGCGTTCAAGGGATCCTGCAGCGGGCGGTTCAGGTGAATCCCAAGGTAGGCATCGGTGACGTTTGGCTGAAAGGGCTTGTCCGTGGCTAACAGCACACAGTTCATCTTCATGGATGATGCTGCTCTATACAATGGCAAGCGTGTGGACCTGCGCCAGAAGATGACGGAGATCGAGGCCGGCATGAAGGGCTGCGACCTTTTCAAAGGAATTGTGTCGATCCGCCGATTCCAGGACGCTCTTGATATCCGTCAGGTGCCCCGGGCGCAGACGCTGCATGACTTTCTTCGACTGGCGGCATCTACTCCGCCCCCAATCGCGCAACTGGCTTTTCACGACCCCTTCCTCGTCTGCTATTCCTCGGGCACGACGGGCATTCCTAAAGCTATAGTCCACTCGGTGGGCGGGGCCACACTCAACTTCATGAAAGAAGGGTTGCTACACGAGGGCATGACCTCGGAATCCGTCGGGCTGCAGTACACCACCACGGGATGGATCATGTACCTGTCCAATGTCGGGCAGCTCTTGGCCGGCGGGCGAGTGGTTCTCTACGACGGCTCGCCGTTCCAGCCGGACCTGACAACTTTTGTCAAGCTGTTAGGTGACTTGAAGGTAACGAAGCTGGGCATCAGTCCGCGGTGGATGCACGAGATTGCGAAAGCAGGCATTTCGCCCCGCGATATCACCGATTTGTCGAATTTGAGGGTCGTCACGTCCACCGGCATGGTGCTCTCCGACCAGCTCTTCGAATGGTTCTATGAGAAGGGTTTCCCGGCCCATACTCAGCTCGCGAATATCTCGGGCGGCACGGATATTGTAGGTTCTTTCTGCGTTTCTACGCAGCACTTCCTCGCCCCTTAGATACTGATCGCACACCAGGCCGGCTGCTTTGGACAAGGCAACCTCCTCACACCAGTCTACGTAGGCGGCACCCAGGGGCCCAGTCTCGGCACACCCATCGCCGTCTACGACTCACAGCTGCCCAACGGCCCCGGAAAGGCACTTCCGGATGGTACCCCGGGCGAGCTCGTGGCGACGGCGGCCTTTCCCAACGTGCCCGTGTTTCTGTGGGGGGACAAAACCCCGGCCGGCGTTGCTGGATCCAAGTACCACGCATCATATTTCGCCCGCTTCGACCACGTATGGGCCCACGGCGACTTCGTGGTAATGCATCCCGTAACCAAGAATGTCACGTTCATGGGGCGCGCCGACGGTGTGCTGAACCCCAGCGGTGTCCGTTTCGGCTCGGCCGAGGTGTATTCCGTCCTCGAGAAGCACTTTGCCGACAAGATTGCCGACTCCGTCTGCGTGGGCCAGCGGAGACCGCAAGACTCGGACGAGGCGGTTATGCTGTTCCTCCTGATGCGGCCTGGCCACAAATTCGACAAGAAGATTGTCTACGAGGTCAAGGAAGCCATCAAGAAGGACTTGTCGAAACGCCACGTGCCCAAGTACGTGTTCGAGACGCCCGAGATTCCGGTAAGTCTATCGCCGCCCCACCTGCGGGGAGGCTTTTACTAACGGCCCCGAAGACCACGATCAACCTGAAGAAGGTCGAGTTGCCTGTCAAGCAGATAGTCTCGGGACATACCGTCAAGCCGAGCGGAACGCTGTTGAACCCCAAGAGTCTGGACTATTACTATCAGTTCGCCAAGGACGAAGTCCTGAATGCAGGAAAGGAGAAGTTGTAGATGTGTGGCCCGACTCTGGCATCGGGAAGAGCAACGGGGCGGGGTATGCGGTGGGAAGTGCCTGTTTGCCACGTGGACGGCGTCGGCCTCCGAATACAATACTCGGCATACTTTGGTTATACGCCGGCCGCCTGAGAAACGACCGGGCGAACTTAGTTTCAACCCCGCCGTACTGCGTTAAGGTTGGCGGGCTCTTAGTATACGTGAGAATGAACTTTCCGAACCGACTATGGTGCATGCCACTAGACGTTCTTTCCTTCGGAGTTGGCTTCGTGTTGACGATGCTCCATTCACATGCATGTACCGACGCAGCAGAGCAAACACACGCAGGATTTCCATCTCGAGTGACTCCGACATGGGTTGTCGACTCACGTATTGTTCGAGTGCGGCCGACGATGTACTGGTGTAGCATGAAAGCTGTGGATCCGGTTATTGTTGGCAGCCGGGGGCTTGGGTATGAAGATACAGCTCAGCTGCGCGGGTGTGATTTTCGCCGCCGCCGCTGCCGGCGTTTGCTGAGAACCGGGCTGGGCCGAGACACATTGCAATAGCCAGGAGGAGCTGAGACAGCGGGTGCCGGCCGAGGCAAGACATGGCCTTTCGTCATCCAACGGTTTGGTACCACCAACTCAACGCCTTTCCTGATCCGCAGGCCAAAGGCCAAGGGCGAGTATCGGCGCCCCGTTGCTACCATACTGGCAGCAGGAACGAACACATTGCTTCCAGATGGCGTCCCCTCCCAGCAAAATCTCACATTAGAGGAGATACTGGCAGCATGCGCACGAGCATGCCGAGGTCCGCGAGCTTCCTTCCATACGTGGTGACAACACTACCGAATCCCACCAGGATAAGATCCCGGCCGGTTCCGCGCCGAGAGAGCGTCGGAGTCTGGTTTCTGGAACGCGAGAAACAGGCACGCAGTAAGACAGAGAGACATGGTCGGTCAACAAGAAGGAGGGCCAATTGTGTCACGGGGCAATGTATCAGGCAGTACCTAGTTGCTAGGTTACGCACAGTTTACGCTGAGATCAGATCCTGGGAGGGCGCTGTCAACATGCATGGTTTGTAAGCCAAGGCGCCGGATCTGCCCAACCTGATGTCCCGCAGTATTATTTCCGGGTGCCAAGCAAAGTGCTCCTTAGCCAGTACATATACAACCGCACGCTCGGAATAGGTGCGGGCACCTTGGGGTCGTTCGAACGGGCTACGTCTTCCCCTCTTTTGCAGATAACAGACAAGCCGCTGTCCCTCTGTTTGGTTGCCTGTTTGGTAGGTATGAGGTCTTGCTTACGGGCATGGGAGGACAGCCGAGCCTAAGGAAGCACACCCGTCGTACTTACACGCGGCTGAGTCCACACAGTGAGCGGAGGAAACCCACCAACCCCTCAATGACCTCCCGTCTACAAAGGGTGTGTGGGTCTACCACTGTTATCTAAGAGGTGTGTATGTCCCTACTTTTATCAGGCGACCAGATTCCGTCCTGGGATGGAGTCAGGACCCGCGGCGGGGGGGGACGTTCTCTGGTCTGCTATAAGCCTTGGGAACCGGGACTGCTCGACAATAGGGAGATGCATGCGACGCACGTAAGCAAGTCCATACTGTACTTGGAAAGTTTAGAATACGAAACATGTACCTATATCTCGCTCAGAATCTCAGATACGGAGTTTTGAGAATCAGGAAGCGACCATGTAGGTACTTTTATGTAGGTAGTTACTACGCCTTGTTGCATGCATCAAGCGATACTCATGACAGGGTGCACCGCGGCATATGGGTAACCAGACACAGTTTGGTCCCGTGGCTTGTCCTGTGTGCTGGATGGCCCCCGTTGCACGTGCTTATGCAGGCCAGGTAGCTCCATACCAATGCGTATGCTGGACTATCACTGGGTTTCCTCGCAAGCCCGTCAGAGTCGCCATACCGAGGCATACGAAGAGAGAGAGAGAGAGAGAGATAGAGAGAGCCTAAGCTGGATGTCGGAACAACCCATTTGCTGCTCAGCAGTACAGTGCAACAGCCAGGTAGGTTAGTTCATACTAGATCTATCTATCCATCTTACAAAGCCCCGGGCGTCGGGCCAGCAGCAGCAGAACGCCGGCCAGACCAGGGTGCTCCAGACTACTGCAAGTTGGCACATGAGGATGTACCTACAACGCATACTCCGTACATGCTATATATTTCTTACGTAGATAGGTACGCATTACTACATGGACGTAGGCAGGTAAGCACCATGGCTTTTCTGGGAACATGTATTGGTAGGTAGTCGGGTGGATTGGTAGCCTATAAATGGATACCGGTGCCCTGTGGACGGAATGGATGCATGGATGGGATGTACGCAGCATGTGGTGGTTGGACCCGGTCAAAGAGGTACCTAAGCTCGTACGTCCCTCGCGGGTTGCATCCCGCGCATGCACTTGCTGGACAGTAAGTACATCATACAAACTACTACTTTCCACCTACGTCCTTCACTCACTACACGCCATTACATTACTTCATCATACACGTACATACCTCTTCACATAGGGTCGGACCTCTAGCTCTGGCCCCCGGCAGAAGAAGCCCCTAGGCCATTCCCAACGTCTACCCGTCCAATCCCGCCTTCCATCATATCAGGTACCACTTGCTACTTACTACATTTACTGACTGCTTCGATTGCATCTCATCCACCCATACCGCGCTGATTTACGACGACTTCCCAACTCGGGCACAACGACGGCGCGCCATCCTGCGATAGTGCCTGTGTCTTCTGCCGCTTGCTTCCCTCTCGTAGTCGCTGCCTCGGCCTCCACACACCCGCTGCCCCCCGTCGGTCGTCTGCGCCCTTGTCGGCTTTTTGGGTTCACGGTCCACCTCTTTATGAGGTCAGCCGCTGCCGTCCAGTGTCGACGTCGGGCCATCTCGGCCTTCCCATGCTCACGAACGCTTCTCGAGCTGCCAGCTTCAACCTAACCTTCGGCACGCCTGCATCTACTTTGGTCTCGCGGCCTCCCGAACGTCGGTTACCGCCCGCGTGCCTGTAGCAATCGCCGCCAACCATTCGGCGGGTCACGGCCAGCGGGAGAAGAACCCCCCTCAACCTTAATCCGCCCACGCACTTCCCTCCAGTGGTGTGCCCTCCCTACAAGACGCCCATACCTCGTCAGACGATTCACTCGTGCTGCTGCGGGACTTTGTCTTCCCGCAGTGCCCGGAGTGAGAGGGAGTCGAAGTGGCCGACCAACCGCCCCAACATCCGACCGCCCTCACCCCATCCACCTCCGACGGGCCCTCCTCCTCTGCACTTGAGCCCCCAGTGCCGACCGCCCTCGCCACCGTCGCCGCCGCTGCCGCCGCCGCCGCCGTCGCCGCCAACGACGAGCCAGCAGTCACCTCTGCCACCGACCGAGCTCACGAGTCGAGTGGACCGACGCTCGTCCCGCCCCCTCCTCGGCCCCGATCCTCGCCGCCCCCTGCTGCTCATCCCGCCGGCCACCAGGTGCGCGGCCAAGTCTTGGGACGGAGGCGACGAGCCTCGGACGGCCAGTCCGGCGCTGACGAGGACCTGAGCACGGGGCACCCCGAAGCCGGACCCCAGCACCGAGCTAAGCGTCGAAGGGCTGGAGGCGTCATGTCCGCCACCGCTCGTAGCAACGGGGACGCGCCCCCAAAGGCCGGCACGGCCTACGCTAACGGCACGTCGCATCCGCCGGCTTCGCACTCTGTTAGTGCCAACGGCACCCACAAGGCCGGCATGGCGAACGGAAGTTCGCCAGCTAGAAACTCGGAGCCCTACTTCGGTCACGATCGCGAGGAGGTAACCCGCATCATTATACAGGCGCTGGCCGATATGGGCTACCACAGCTCGGCCGACGGCCTCAGCAGAGAGAGCGGTTACGAACTGGAAAGTCCGGTGGTGGCATCCTTCCGCAAGGCCGTGCTCGCGGGTGATTGGGACGACGCCGAGCGTCTGCTTTTCGGCACCACCACCGTTGAGGCCGAGGGGGCAACGCCGGGATCGGCCGGGCTGATATTAACACAGACAGCCGACCCCGACCTTATGCGGTTCTGGATACGGCAACAGAAACTCCTTGAGCTGCTCGAGAAGCGGGAGACCAGCCAAGCCCTCACTGTGCTCCGGACAGAGCTGACGCCGTTGAACCAGGAGAATAAACGGCTACGCTTTCTTTCTACCTTGTTCATGTGTCAGGACCCCGAGGAATTGAAAGCCAGAGCCCAGTGGGAAGGCGCCGGTGGAAATTCGCGCCGGCTGCTCTTGTCAGAGTTGTCGAGTAAGTTGCTTTCACCGTTGCTCTCTCTTTTCCCTTCCCGTCACGCGCGAGCAGTGGGCTAACTGCGGTCGCAGAGTGTATATCGTCCTCGGTCATGCTCCGCGAGCACCGACTATCGAGTTTGTTGTATCAGGTGAAGTACCATCAGATCAACATGTGCGAGTATCACTCCAGCGCCGGGCCGCCATCTCTATACTACGATCACAGTTGTGATCGCCGGAATTTCCCATCGCACTGCATTTCCGAGTTGGACGACCATGCCAACGAGGTCTGGCAGGTGGTTTTCTCTCACAATGGGCGGATGATGGCGAGCTGTGGCAGTGAAGGCCACGTCTACATCTGGGAGGTCCCCTCGTTCCGACTAATACACAAGCTGGATGAGCACACGGCGGGCGTGGGTAATGTAGCGTGGAGTTGGAACGATGATCGGCTGGTGACGTGCAGCCAAGACAAGTATGCCCGACTATGGGAAGTCTCGGTAAGTGAGCGCGACGGGCGGGGCCCCGAAGGAAGTCGGGGAAGAATGCGATACGCTGACTGTCACGACCTAGACGGGGACCCTGATCAAAACTCTGGACCACCTTGGAGAACCCATAAGTTGCTGCGTATGGGCACCCGACGACAAGTCCTTCATTGTGGGCTCCCTCGACAAAGTCCGCGGTTTATCGCACTGGGACCGCGACGGCAAGAAGCTATCGGACTGGGACAGCCTTCACCGAGTCGAGGACCTGGCCGTGTCGCCGGATGGACGTTGGCTGGTGTCGATGGACGTGCTTGGCCACTTGCATGTTTACAACTTTCTGACGCACGAGTACGAGTACGAGATCGACCTGAAGGTCCGGGCCACGTCTATCACCATCAGCCGGGATTCAAGGCTTTTACTTGTGAACCTGCCGCAGCAAGGCACGGCACAGCTGTTCGATCTCAAGAAACGCGAAGTAGTCCAGAGGTATAAGGGCCATACGGGCGGCAACTTCATGATACGTAGCACATTCGGAGGCGCAGACGAGGGCTTTGTCGCAAGCGGCAGTGAAGGTAGGTGCTGGGGCGACCGAAAAGGGGGGGCGTGAGCTGACATGAAGCAGACGGTCACCTTTACATATGGCATAAGATCGACGCGCACGCGGTCATGAGGTTGAGCGGCCATCATCCGCGGTGCAATTCCGTCTCCTGGTGCCCTACCGATCCGCGGTTTATTGTCTCGTGCGGCGACGACGGCAAGATCAAGATATGGTCCAACGATGAAGGCCTGCGTATACATACAGCAGCGGCAGCGGCAGCCAACCGTGGATCGAACGGTTGGCATACAAATGAGCCAGGGGAATAGACTGCCCATGGCCGCCGTCGGCGTTGTTATTGGTGTGACTGCTCGCGTCTGCCCTTTTTCTTCTGAGGTAATTGTCATTCTGTTGGCTGGAATGGCTCGGAACTTCCGGCACAGAGAACCAGCGGGATCATGCCGACATGGATGGAGCATGTGACGGGCGCCGTGGCAACAGCTCAATAGGCTACTGGCAGCCAGGTATATCGACCAGTCTCCAAGCAGTGATATTGCCAGCGCAGAGCGATAGTTAATACCGTTAGCTATAGAATGAAGCATTACACTTGGTGTGGCGGCCCTTGCAGCCAGTATTATAAGTAGATGCTGTGGCTAGGATGTTCCGACACAACTCGTACTACCTAGGGACGTGGGTGGAGGGGAGGGAGCACTAGTTGGTCCGTAGATGGTACCTATGGCCGTAGCAGTGGGTGGAATGGAAAGCTGTCTTGGTAAACACCGGCTGAATGGAGGAATCTGGAGTTGAAGTTGCACGAGTGTGGAGTTCCGGAAGCAGCAATAAAGCCCTTAAGGCATCGACTTGGCTACCTCCAGGTCCGACGGTGATTTGTGTTCCAGCCGTTTTCCGTAGAACACCCGCCTTACCTGAATGCAGATCTGATGTAAGTGACTGGATGGAGCTCCCTTGCCCCGTAGGAAACGCCTCTTCTTTCCTGCGGAATAGATGTATCTGTATGCTTTGACCGCCAGAACTTTTCGGTAGAACATGCCCTTTCCACATTGGGATGGCAGCAAGAGAAAGGCATTGGGCATGAAGACGAGCTAAGCTGGAAGTACTGTTGGGTCTGTACCAGCATGAATAAACAACGGGCAGACGGATCCAACCAAACTGACAGATACATAACCCGAACGGAGCCCAGGTGGGGGGGGGGAGGCAAAGGTGAAGCTTCGTCACACGCCCAACCGTTGTGTAACCCATCCCATATCAGCCTGCGAGCATGCGACCGGACTGCGTTAGCTGTGTAATGCCATGAACGGGCGCTTTTCACCTGTATCCGCATGGGTAAAGTACATGTAGGTCACGTATGGACGTATGTGTGTAAAAAATGTACCAACGTATGTAAGGTATGCTGAATTCGGTCACCTGGTGCTTCGTCTTGGGGACCCGGGTAGCCAAGAATCCTGGTGCCTGGAACTTGCCTCGTCACCGTTGAGCCAGATGACGATGCATGGGCAAGACTGGCTGCCTGACCGTGCTGGGACCACCGAGGGGGTCAGTTAGGGGTGTTGTTTTAGAATTTTCCGCACTGAAGCAGTCAGAAGTTCTGCTCAAGGCTCTTGGGAAGTGGCTGGCAGCCCAAGCATGGAAGGCTGATGCTGTTCTGGATGCCATATACACGTACGTCTGGTTACGTACATGTAGTGGGGTAGGATATGGATAGATAGCCCTATGTATGGACATACCTGGGACCTTACTTCCAGCCTTCAGTACCTCTGGCGGGGTACTTTTAATGGGCATAATCACAGTATTTCCCGGATGGACAGCCCGTTTAGCCATTGAATGCACCTGCACTTACTTCTATCCCATCCCACTCTTTACAGGGACAGGAGGTAGGCGTGTACATCGTGTAGGTATACCCCTAACTGAATTGCTGAAAGAAGAAGTCCAGACCCATAGGGGGTACAACTAGGTGGGAGTAGGCGGGGCGTGAGCACCCAAGGCTGCTGCTACTACCTCCCACCTCCCACGGCCTGAGCCAGCCAGCCAGCGCTCTTCTCTCGCCTGGGTCCCCAGGGCCCTGGCCTGCCTGGCCTGGCTTTGCCTCCCCTAAGGACCGTGCATGCCCTGTGCCGACGACGTATCGGGGGGCCTAGAGGAATACATCCCACCCCCTCTAAAACACAAACACATGCCACCACGCCCATATCAGTCCGCCTCGTCGCTATAGTCCAACGCGCCTCCTTCATCTTTCCCTTTTCCCCCTTTTACTGGTGAACTGTGTTCGCTATCTCTTGCTGCCGCTGCCGACCTCCTCCCTTCGCTTCGTTCCTTTCGTCGAGGGCGAACAAAGCACCCGGGCCCTCTTCCCCGGTTACGCTATACCCCGTATACTTTCCACCGTGCTCACCGCCGCCCTACATCCTGGCCAGTTGCTAGCCACTGGGCAGCGACACCAACCTAATCCCCAAGCTCCTGTCTCCTGCGATCCGGCCGAAACCACCCTCCATACCCATCGCCGACCCGCCGAACCCAGATAGTTACTCTCCCATTCCGTTCCGCCTTTCTCCTCTATACAGTCCTATCGAGCCTTCAAGATGAGCGACCCGATGGGCACGCCGGGTGGCATTTCCGATCCCGCCCTCATCAAGTACGTGGCCCGCCCCTCCTGGCCCCCCCTTGCCCGCCCGAGCCACGCCCGCCCGTCTTTGCGACAGCCAGGCCATGACGACGACGGCTTGCTCGGGCCGCCTCAACCCCATATCCAAGACGGCCGCCGGGTCCCGCGTCGCCTGTCGCGTCGCCGTTTGCTGGTTCTGCTTCGTGCCTGCTGCTAACATGTCCCGTTCCCCAGGCTTGTCAACAGGCTCCAGGATGTCTTCGCTACCGTCGGCGTCAACAACCCCATCGACCTCCCCCAAATAGCCGTCGTGGGCAGCCAGTCGAGCGGCAAGAGTTCGGTGCTCGAAAACATTGTAGGCAGAGATTTCCTGCCCCGCGGCTCCGGCATTGTGACCCGACGGCCGCTGGTGCTCCAGCTCATCAACCGCCCGGCTTCGGATAAGACCAACGGTGTCAACGAAGATGTGGCCAACTCGGCCGACAAGGCCGCCAACCAGGACGAGTGGGGCGAGTTTCTGCATATCCCCGGCCAGAAGTTCTTCGATTTCAATAAGATCCGCGACGAGATTAGCAGAGAAACCGAGGCCAAGGTCGGCCGCAACGCCGGCATCTCCCCGGCCCCTATCAACCTGCGCATCTACTCCCCCAACGTCCTGACCCTGACGCTGGTGGATCTGCCGGGCCTCACCAAGGTGCCCGTGGGCGACCAGCCCCGCGACATCGAGAGGCAGATCCGCGATATGGTGCTCAAGTACATTGGCAAGTCCAACGCCATCGTCCTCGCCGTCACCGCCGCCAACCAGGATCTGGCCAACTCGGACGGCCTCAAGCTGGCCCGTGAGGTCGACCCCGAGGGCCAGCGCACCATCGGCGTGCTGACCAAGGTCGATCTGATGGACGAGGGCACCGACGTCGTCGATATTTTGGCCGGTCGCATCATCCCCCTGCGCCTGGGCTATGTCCCCGTCGTCAACCGTGGCCAGCGGGACATCGACAACAAGAAGCCCATTAACCAGTCCCTCGAGGCCGAGAAGAACTTCTTCGAGAACCACAAGGCGTACCGGAACAAGAGCTCGTACTGCGGAACGCCCTACCTGGCTCGCAAGCTCAACCTGATCCTCATGATGCACATCAAGCAGACCCTGCCCGACATCAAGGCCCGCATTGCCAGCTCACTACAAAAGTACTCGGCCGAACTCGAGAGCCTGGGCCCGTCCATGCTCGGCAACAGCTCCAATATTGTTCTCAACATCATTACCGAGTTCACCAAGGAGTGGCAGTCGGTGCTGGACGGCAACAACGGCGAGCTCTCGAGCACCGAGCTGTCAGGCGGTGCGCGAATCAGCTTCGTCTTCCACGAGCTGTACTCGAACGGCGTCAAGGCCGTCGACCCCTTTGACGTCGTCAAAGACAACGAAATCCGCACCATCCTGCACAACTCATCGGGTCCCTCGCCGGCCCTCTTCGTCGGCACCACGGCTTTCGAGGTCATTGTGAAGCAGCAGATCAGGCGACTCGAGGAGCCCAGCCTGAAGTGTGTCTCGCTGGTCTACGACGAGCTGGTGCGCATCCTGTCGCAGCTGCTGACCAAGACGCTGTACCGCCGCTACCCCCAGCTCAAGGAGACGGTTCACACCGTTGTCATCAATTTCTTCAAGAAGGCCATGGAGCCGACCAACAAGCTCGTCAAGGACCTGGTGGCCATGGAGGCTTGTTACATCAATACGGGCCACCCCGACTTCCTGAACGGCCACCGCGCCATGCAGATGGTCAACGACCGCCACTCGGCGAACAAGCCCGTTCAGGTTGACCCCAAGACGGGCAAGCCGCTGCCGGGCGGTGCGACGCCAGCCCGCGCCGCCAGCCCGACGGGCCTGGATGGCGACAACAACGGAGGCTTTTTCGGCAGCTTCTTCTCCGCCAAAAACAAGAAGAAGGCGGCGGCCATGGAAGCCCCGCCGCCCATGCTCAAGGCCTCGGGCACGCTGTCGGAGCGCGAAGGCATCGAAGTTGAGGTCATCAAGCTGCTGATTGCCTCGTACTACAATATTGTGAAGCGGACCATGATCGACATGGTACCCAAGGCCATTATGCTGAGCCTCGTCCAGTACGTCGTCCACTACTTTTTCGGCGCGGCGCACACCTCCTGACTGATTCTCTTTTTTACAGGTTCACCAAGGATCAAATGCAGAAGGAATTGCTTGAAAACATGTACCGCCAGGAGACGCTGGACGACCTTCTTAAGGAGTCCGACTACACCGTTCGCCGGAGGCAAGAGTGCCAGAAGATGGTCGAGTCGCTGACCAAGGCCAGCGAGATTGTCGCGCAAGTGCAGTAGAGCGCCGCCGGATGCACCGAGCCGAGCTAGACGGGTGGCGTCGTGCGAGGCCCACGTGAGACGGCTTCGCAACACTAGGAGGATAGACGATTTACTAGTGTCTCGATAGCGAGGTTTGCCAATGTCACGGTAGGCGGGAAGACCATGGCTGCCTCTTCTCATCATCGTGGAGAGGGAGAGCGAGCTTGGTTGCTGCTGCCTCGCATCCCGCGGGGCAGATTTTGTGCATAGCCTGGGCGGCATGGCGGAGACATGGGCGTCTCTGTAGAGAAGCAAGGGGGATACGACGGCGGTCAGCCGGCCGTGGTCAGTATGGGAGGGGGATAAGTGGCAACTGTATACTGTCACCTTTACATTCCCCCGTTCTCCCGATCGCTGGGTATACTAGGTCGGGACCGACTGGGGGCTTGTCACGCGATGACGAAGACGAAGGCATGATTCCAAGTTGCTTTGAGTTGCAGTAGAGTGTGAACATGCTATCGCGCTAGATTTGAAAGCCTAACCGACGTGGGTCGTGAATTGCGTACTCGGGCTGTGAAAGTGACAGCTGGGGGGCCCCAGCTGGCGGAGAAATTGGGATCACGTATGGAGGAGCACAGGCCTAGTCTCAGCTCCTCCCCGATCTTCGCCTTCCAGCCTCTATCCCTATAGCTTAGACAGCTTGGCATCCAAGACCAGGCCGCCATCCTCCACGCTCACTTCCCGGCCGACACGCAGGCCAAACCACTTGGCCAGCGCCTCTTCGCCCCCCTGGCCTGGCAGCAACGGTTGGCCATCGTAGCCGTTGCCGGGCCAGCCAGGCCCCTGCCCCTGCCGGGCCGGGTCGGCGGCGTCCTGAGCGACGGCGAGGAGCGGGGTGGCGTGGAGGGCGACGGGGGGCCGCTGGTCGCTCTCGCGGCCGGGGGCCGTGGCGAGCTCGGCGTAGTCGAGCACGGGGGTGCAGCAGGCGTCGGTGCCGTCGAAGACGGCCTCCCACTCGGCGCGCGTGCGGGCGCCGAAAGCGTCGGCGAGGCGGCGCCGCAGCTCCGGCCAGGTCCCCCGGTCGTGGCGCGTCCGGTTCCAGTGCGCCGGGAGGCCGAGGCCGTGCACCAGCGCCGCGAAGAACTGCGGCTCCAGCGCGCCAACGGCCACGTAGCGCCCGTCGCGCGTCTCGTACGTGTCGTACCAGGGGCAGCCGCCGTCGAGCATGTTCTCGCCGCGCGGCGCGTTGCCCACTGTCGACCCCGCCAATCCAGAGCGTCAGCCATTTCACCCCCAAGCAGGTGCTTCGCGGGATCATCTGTCGTGGCACCCCTGGGGTAAAAGTAACAAAAAGGGAAAAGCCATGAGGGTACAGAGGGAGGGATGCGTGTTGGAAAGGGCAATGAATCAGAAAACTACCAGATGTTGCTTACTGGGGGTGCCGCGAATCTGCCGCGGAAACGTTGCCAGGTAGCTCGCCCCGTCGGCCATGTTGGCCTCAACGACCTGGCCCCGGCCCGTGGTTGCACGAGCGATGACGGCGAGAAGGATGCCCTGGCTACACCACCCGGCGTCAGTAATTTCCTAAGCTAGGTGTCCGTAGAGCAACTTTGGGAGCACGCTCAGGCCAGAACGCAGAAAAAAAGCATTGCGGGCATACCACGGGAGGGATTCGGGCTGAAAGAGGGAACGAGAAACACCAGAGGCTACAGTACTTACAACAGCGTGGCGCCGCCGCCGGCGAAGTCTCCGAGGATGTTGTAGGGGGCGTACGGTTTTTGGCCGGCACGGCCCAGCATTGACAACACGCCGCTCACGGCCAAGTAGTTGATGTCGTGGCCGGCCATGGTTGCGTAGCGGCCGTCGCGGCGGAAGCCCGTCATGCGGCCGTAGATGAGGCGCGGGTTGAGGGCGCACAGCTCGTCGGGGCCGAGCCCGAGCTTCTCCAGCACGCCCGGCCGGAACGGGTCGATGAGGACGTCGGCCGACTGGGCCAGTCTGCGGACCAGCGCGACGCCCTCCGGCGACTTGAGATCCACGGCGATGGAGGACTTGCGGCGCGTGAGGAGGTCCGGGGTAGGAGGGGCGGTGGCGCCGGGCGTGTGCGTCTTGCCCGGAATGGCGCGGTCGATGCGCACGACGTGGGCCCCGGCATCCGAAAGCAGGAGGCCAGCGAAGGGGCCTGCATGTAGGTGAGCCAGGAGAACGGGGCTGCGGGCACGTGGGATGAGTGCCTACCGGGAGCAAGACCAGCAAATTCGAGGACCTTGAGCCCCTGCAACGGCGGGGGGCCAACCATGTTGAGCTATGAATGTGTGTGCGAGCGGATACAAGTGTTATACAAGTCGTGAGATACAAGTGGAAATAGTAGTCGACGCCCGGGGCTGGTGGTGCACGGGGATTGGAGAGGTTGGCTGGCTGTAGCAGCTTTCAGTTTGCGATACAAGACCGGGTTCCTCGGCCGGGCATGCGTAGGCTCAGGTACGGGATGCGGAGGAGGTACGCATTCCGAGGAGCGACGTGCATAAAACAGAAGAAGCGCATCTTCCGCAAGCCGAGGCATAGTCGAAGAGCGCTGTGAGTCGTGAGCGTGCGGGACCCCTGGGTACTCTTGGCAGTCCTGGACACAGGCCGCCAGAGGGAGGGGAATGTGGGGTAACAGGCTTCCGGTGAAGGGGAGGGGAGGAGCCGCCCAGACGGCGCAACCCCCGTCGCGTGCCCCGTGCCCTATGCATCCCCCCCGCAAGACCCGACGACACACCGACGTCGACATCCAGAGAGATGATGTATGTCCCGAGCGAAGCAGGTACGCGCTCGGAACAAACCGCTCCTGTATAGGGCCCGAGGTCGCTGGCCGAAGACCCTCACTTGCTGGACGCCTTCTTCTTACCGGCGCCCGCCTCCGCCACCAGGCCGGCCTTGACGAAAGCGTCGCGCGCCACCTGGTTAATCAGCGCAAAACGCCGAGGGCCCAGCTTCTGTCCGCCGTACCAGCGCGTGACGACCACCATGGTGTCCCACAAGTCCATGAGCTGCATCAAGTGCAGCAGGCGGCCCCCGGCCGCCGTCTCGCCGTCGTCGTCGCAGTCCTGGAATGACGTGTTGTTGGGCCCACGGATCCGCCACGCCGTAATGTTGTGTGTGGCCGCCCGCACCTTCTTGTCCGTGGCCAGCAGGTGCTGGACAAAGCCCTCGGCTTCCGCCGTCGACGAAACCGGCGCCGCACGGGCGATGAAGGCCGACTTAAGCTCGAGGACCGGGTCCGAGAGCGTCCAGGGAGGCTCCGGCATGTTGGTTACATCCACCGTCGGCGGCTGGAACTCGCGCCGCGACGGCTCGCCTTCCTCGTCCGCCGGCTCCTCCTCCTCCCGCTGCAGCTGCTCCAACCCGGCGTTCTCCTCGAGCCGCCTCGTCAACTCCTCGATGGCATCGAAGAGACAAACCATACCGGGCTGGTAAACGGTGCCCACGACCTCCCGGAAAAGGGACAGCTCCCGTGCGGCATCGCCCTTCCTCCCGTGCTCGCCACTACTGTGGGTACCGACGATGACGGGCGGTTCCGCGGGATAGTCCGGCGGGAACTCGAGCCGGAGCGACGAGGACTCGCCGGGCGGCGTCAGAATGTAGGCACGGCTGCCGTCACTTGACGGCACCAGACACCCGTCTCCGTAGATGGAGTTGATGGCCTCAACCTCGTCCCGGAGTTCTTCGGACATGGCCAGTCACGTGAGGCTGACCCGGCTGAAGGAGGCGGAGAAGAATACAAGCCAAAGGGAAATAAAAACAGGGCCCGGTCGGGGGTTTTGGTGGCGTTCGGTGCGGGTGGTAGAGGTTCGGGGCAGGCGGCAGATTTGGGCGAGTGCTCTCCCAAACTGGATGGGTGCGAGGTGGTTCCCAGAAGGGCAGAAAGGCAACCTCCAGCCCGCTTAGGCTCGCAAAAGTGGGTTGGCTGGGGTCCAGGGCACTGCCAGAGCTGACAGGCGTTCCGCTGGAACAGGACGCTTGCCTCCGACGGGCTTAACCACACCCGCTACATGTACCCGTCCACAAAGATCTCCGCTGGAACCCTGTAACTCAATCCAGATAAGCTCCGAGGGCCCGGCCGGTCATTTTGTCGGTTTGCCTCGAGCCTCGATTCGATGTCCCGCGCTGTTCGATGATGTTCCAGCAGCCACAGGGCGACTTGACAGGGCTATGTAGCAGGGGAGTAGAGCGCATTCGATACACCCGTCTTTCTCAGACTCAAGGCTCCGTACCTACACACTTGATACTACCAAGGACTCCCCCTCTTCTCCTTCCGCCGCCGCCTTGACGACGCCGCCGCCATTGCCCGCACGACGACTTTCCTCGCCCGGCGACCCATCTCTCCAGTTGTAGATCGACCCCTCTGCCCGCTCCCGCTCCTTCTCGACGCAGTCTCGGCCGCCGCCACCCCGCCATCAGCATGACTTCGGCCGCGGACCAGGCCGTCGCCTTCAAGAACGACGGCAACAAGGCCTTCGCCGCTCACGATTGGGGCAAGGCCGTCGAGCTCTACACAAAGGCCATCGAGTTGAATGACCAGGAGCCCACCTTTTACACCAACAGAGCCCAGGCACGCCCCTCCTACCCGTCTCCAGCTACTACTATTACTTCTACTACCACCTCTTTACCTCGGCCTGCTCGCGTGACTAACACCGCTGCTCCAGGCGCACATCAAGTCCGAGGCCTTCGGCTATGCCATTGCCGATGCGACCAAGGCAATCGAGCTGAATCCCAAGCTCATCAAGGTGCGTCGCCAGCCCCGTCCCGCCGCCTCGGCGGCAGCCCCGCCCCGCGGGCGCACAGCCATCTGACGCGACTTCCTCCAGGCCTACTATCGTCGTGCCACGGCTTACGCCGCCATCCTGCGCCCCAAAGATGCCGTCAAGGACTTCAAGGAGTGCGTGCGCATCGACCCCGGCAACAACGACGCCAAGCTCAAGCTGGCCGATTGCCAGAAGATTGTGCGCCAGCTCAACTTCTTCGCCGCCATCGAAGTCGGCGATGAGCCCTCCGCCGCCGAGGGTCTGGATATCGAGTCCATGGCCATCGAGCCCGACTACGACGGTGTCAGGCTCGAGGGCAACGCCATGACACAGGAGTTCATTGACGACATGATCGAGCGCTTCAAGAACGGCAAGAAGATTCACAGGAAATATGTCTACCAGATCCTGGTGGCCGTCAAGAAGATCGTTTACGACGAGGCCACCATGGTCGAGGTTAAGATCCCCGAGGATGTCAAGTTGACCGTGTGCGGTGATACTCACGGTTCGTCTCTCCCCCGTCTGTGCGTGGGCGCGTAAGGCTGATACGTGCTGGGCAGGCCAATACTTTGATCTCATGGAGCTATTCCGTCTGAACGGTCGACCCGAAGAGAAGCACTGGTACCTCTTCAACGGCGACTTTGTGGACCGCGGCTCGTGGTCGACAGAGATTGCCCTGCTGCTTTACGCCTACAAGTGGCTCCGACCTCACGGCATGTACCTTAACCGTGGCAACCACGAGACGGATGACATGAACAAGGTCTACGGCTTCGAGGGCGAGTGCAAGGCCAAGTATAACGAACGGTAAGGGTGTCCCGACGCCGCGCCACCGGCCACGAGAAATGGTTGCTGACGGCAAGCTAGGGTATTCAAGCTCTTCTCGGAGAGCTTCTCGGCTCTGCCCCTGGCCACGCTTGTGGGCGACAAGTATCTGGTGCTCCACGGCGGTCTCTTCTCGGACGACAACGTCTCCCTTGAAGACATCCGTAAGTTGAACCGCCACGCGCAGCGGCAGCCCGGCCAGTCCGGCTTGATGATGGAGATGCTGTGGACCGACCCCCAGACGGCGCCGGGCCGCGGCCCCAGCAAGCGCGGCGTGGGCATGCAGTTTGGCCCCGACGTGACCAAGCGCTTCTGCGAGAAGAACGGCCTCGAGGCTATCATCCGAAGCCACGAGGTCCGGATGGACGGGTACGAGGAGGAACACGACGGAAAGTGCATTACAGGTAAGTTGGCGGTGCCGTGATCGCTTTGTCCCCGTGCGTTGCATTGCTAACCTCTTCCAGTCTTCTCGGCGCCCAAGTACTGCGACCAGACGGAGAACCGTGGCGCATACATCAACATCACCCCCGACTACAAGTTGAACTTCCACCAGTTCGACGCAGTGCCGCATCCGAATATCCGGCCCATGGTGAGTGGCGTCGCCCGACCTGGAGCGGACTTGAAATTAGCTAACGCGAATGCAGGCCTACGCCAACAACTCCGTCATGTCGAGCATGATGTAAGGAGCCATTCGAACGCGGGGAGAAAGAAAGTGGCAAGGCGATGTGGGAGGAAGAAAACGCGGAGGCGGCCTGGCATTTCTGCATATATGACTCTGCATCATCTTGAGGCGATGGCGTTTTGGGGATAAACGGTGTCTCAGAACAGGTCGCATGAACATACATACCCTACGGCAGGGACCGCATGCGGCAACCGACAGCTCTGGCTCCCAGGCTGCATACATTAACATGATGTCGCTTGGGCTTGAAACGTCGTCTCAAATCAGGCTGCCCCGTTCGTGTCACGACGCCCACAGTGAATCCTGGCCGCCCTGGCCCAGCAGGCTGCCCAGCCAGTCCGAACATGCTTTGATACGGAGGGCGACATGCTGGTTCGCCTCGTAGGTGCCCTGCCAAGCCGTTACGGCAGCCGAGAAGGCGGCGAGGTCCGGACAGGGGACGCGCAGCCAGCATTCAGTGCCCTCGACCTTGAGGATATCGATAGCAATGGCGAGGCCGGCGGTGCCCAGGAACTGCTTCAAGGCGGCGGAGCAAAAGGAGCGCACCTGCAGGGCATCGAGCTCGGGCGGGCGTGGGTTATTGCTCAGGAGATGCAGATGCGCATAGGAGAACTGGGGGGCCTTGATAGTGCAGCTGGCCAGCTCGTGCGACTTTTGTGACGAAGCGGCCGCTGCCGAACTCATCAGCGACGTGTCGCCCGGCTCGGCCATGGTGAGTTGGGAGCGATGTGCTGCAACTTGCCCGTACCGAACGAGCGGCTACTCAATACTTCTCTATAGGAGGTCGCCGGGACAGCAACCGGCCGCGGAAAAGAAAAGTGACGGGAGCTGGACAGAGGCGGGCAATGAGCGAGTCTTGGATTTCCGAACGGAGACTACAGGAGTGGCGGGCTAGATGGTAACCGCCCGCACTAGCTTCTGCGGTCCCTGCAGCAAGCTTCGTTGTCTGCAAAGATATGTACTTACATACCTACATCTTGTATTCACGTACCTACATGCGTGCCTCCTGCAGGTCAGGCACATGCACCTGCCGTACCATGTTAAAAAAAACATCAATACATAAGTACCCTGCTACAGCTAAACCAACGGTTAGGCCGCATTAGGTTTGTATATGTGTACCTACGCAGGTACATATGTGTGTACTTACGTAGCGCAACGTAGAGGTGCTGGTGCTTATCGATAAAGTCAGGCCGGGCCCTATGGCACGCGAGGTGAAGGCGCCGGAAGCATCAAGTTCATCGTCGACAGCATTCCATTCCACCACCTTTCTACTCCATCCTCGCGTGCCCCCAGACAAAGCTGGTATCCATAGGCAGCCCCAGGGAACACGCCGCGCAACCTTGCCGCTGACAGCCCAGTATGTCAGAGGCCAACAACTTTGTGCCCCCGGGCCAACAACGCTACCTGCGCGCGTGTATGGTCTGCTCCATCGTCATGACTATGACTGTACGTCGCGTACCCTCCCCCGGTCTAGTGAAGTGATGCCGGGTGCACACCGTATGTATATGTGGCCGGCCAGCTGCTGACGAGTCAACTGCCATCACCGTACAGCGTTTCCGACAAGAGGGCTGCCCCAACTGCGAAGAGTTCCTCCACCTGAAAGGCGACCCAGATGCCATCGACAACTGTACCAGCCAGGTCTACGAGGGCCTCATTACCCTCGCCAACCCCGCTAAGTCCTGGGTCGCCAAGTGGCAGCGCCTGGACAACTATGTCCAGGGCGTCTATGCCATCAAGGTTTCGGGTCAGTTGCCCGACGAAGTGCGCACTTCGATTGAAGAACAAGGCCACATCTACATTCCGTGAGTAGCGGGCCCCTATCCTCTGAAAGCGCCCATGCGCCCCACGACTGGGTACTGACAGGACCGTCGCACAGGAGGGACGGCAGCGCGGTCGAGACGGAATAAGGATTACGATTGATTTGAGGCCCCGAGAATCGGCGGCGCATCCGGAGACCGGGCTGGGGTGCATCGCGCACAATACCATGGCGTGGCGTTGGAATTGGAGAACATTTGGCATTGGTGCATATGGCGTTCCGACGGACTTGATGACACAAACCGAAGACGGTGAACTCATGCTTTGAATTGACTGACTTTCCCGCGATCAACAGCACTTCCACAAAAGTATCCTACCCGAGCTATCTACCCACACTGCGAGTGACGAGGTGTCCAATCAATACGGCATCTGCCCTGGCGATTTCCTACATACCTTCTCACTTAATCCTTCAGCTTTTCACGGCAGCGCCATCGACCTAGAGTCGATCACATGCCGGGCGCCTACGGCGGGTATCGAATTTGATGGGCGGCACAGACTTGGCTGGGCTCTGAGCGCGTGCCGGGCGAGACCTCTCGGGCTCGGACGCGATCGGCGGCAGTCGCCCTGCCTTTAAAGCATGGCCTGGGTGGGGTTGGCCCGCCGTACCGAGCGTCCGGGACCCCGGCATGCCGGGCCATGGCTCTCGTGGTGCAGTCCTAGCCGCCTGGAACAGGGTCGACCTGGGCAGCTCCCTTTCGGGGGACGACGTAACTGGGGGTCTCTCGGCTCGGGCTTTGGATAGCTTGCTTGTTCGGCGCGAAGCCATACTGGGGGCTGTCTCGCCGCCTCCTTGCCGTTGATGCATTCCGTTCCGATCCGGTAGACCAAGGTAGGCGCTGATCAAGTCATCGGTGGATGACAAGGAGGATACTAGGCCACCGCTCCTCTCCGACCCCAATGACGAGCTACCGGAGTGAAGCTGCTGGCTCCAAGCCGTGGAGCTTTTTCTATCGGGCTGGTCCTGCATAGTGCCGTTGGGAGACACGACGAACACGAAGTCGGTTGCGCTCGTGCTTTCTACGGGGCAGCTTCTGGGCGTTGCGCCACGCCCAAAACCAGGGGCATCTCCATTTGCCAAGGGACTTTGGCAGTCTGGTTCTGGCCGCCTCAAAGCCAGAGGCCTTGGGTACAGCGGCGGTCCACCCTCGCCTGGGTCCACACAGAACTGGGTAAAAACATGAGGGGACCTCTTCGGCGAGGGAGGTGCCGGCGGCGCGGCGCCTGATCCCGATTTGCTACTCCTCCCGTTCATTTGTCTTCGGCCCGCCAGGTTCCCGCTTCCGGTGGGAACATAGCGCGGCGCCTCGATATAGGCTCTCTTGGTTTGGGGGCTTTGAGGCTTTCTATCTTTCGAGGCCTTACCCGCTATCGAGTCCCTACAACGGCGGTCGCGGGAATTTGGTGCTGTGTACGTGTGAAATGGATATGGGCTCCCACTAGGCTGGTACTCGTGATCTGCTTCTCCATACTTGGGACGTCGCTCGCTATTTTCACGCCCAGTGTTGCCGGCACGAGCTTCGGCAAGCTTTTGCTGTATCCAGGCCGTAGGCCTAGCGGACGATCCAGTTTCAGCCATGGGCAGTAGCAGGAGGGAGTGCCGCAAGGTTTCCTCGTCAAACTGTCTGTTGCACTTATCGCATGTGCCGCGCGAGAACTGATCCGCCGTGAGCCGGCTACCGCAGCGCCAGTTACATTCCGGCATACGCTGAAGGACCGGCACCGGAGGCAGTGGCTTGTCCATTCTGGGCGAGGACGAGTAATTGGACTCGGATGCGTCACTCTCGTTTTCGCCCTCGTCCCGCGCCAGGCCCGGAATGTCGGACGACGAGGGCGGCGTGAGCGAGCTGTAGGAAGAGTCGCATCTATCCTCCTCGGGCGAGCGACGCGGTGTCTTGGGGGGCCGATAAGTCGTGGCCGGCAGGAGGAGGTGACGGAAGCCGTCCAGCAGCAGGTCGGGAACGCCCTCCTCGCCGGGGGACTCGAGCCACGCCGCGTCCTTTACCGAGGGCCTCTGGATTCGGTGCAAGCTGTTGGACCGGGACCGGGACGGAGGGCTGCATCCCTTGCGGGAGGAGTTGGGGACCACCTCGCCGGCGCTGCGCATCTCGCGGGCCGGCTGGACCGGCATACCCCGCGCGCGCGACGCCTCCTCGCCCACCCACGTCATGGACAGGCCCTCGGGGCTGTTGGGGTCCGTCGCGCAGAGACTCTCGCGGCAATCGACGGCGGCGGCGCCGCCCGGGTCCGCGAAGTGCGTCTGCCGGAACACGGGCAGCGAACGGGCCGTCGACGCCATAGGCTTCGTCCTGCCCGGGCTCTGGATTCGGACGGGGTCGCTCCGGGGCGGGCTGGTCCCCCGGGAGGCCGAAGCCGGGGGGCATCCGTGGTTGCTGCGTCGCTCGTACATAGGCGTGTTTTCAGAGTTACATCTATGGCCTGCTTGCTTTTCTCTTCGTTTTTTTTTCTCCCAAATCCCCCCCCCTTTGCTCTTTTTTTCCTTCCTTCTCGCGCGCTCTCGAGGCAGGAAAGCGCAAGAAGAAAGAGCCCTACGTCAGTGGGTTGGTCACGCAGGGGATGTTTCGTCTGAGACGCCGGTCTCGTGGTTGTCTCACGGGAGGGGAGGGACGAAAAGAGAGTCGCTATGTGAAAAAAGGCCAAGGAAAGACAAAAATCACGGGGACCCCGAACAATGCCCACGAAAGAAGGAGAAATGACCAAATGACGACGAGGGACTTTCTAGGAGCAATGCAATGGAAACCCCCGAGGGCAGTGGGTCTTGTTTTCTTCCGGGCAACTGGAGAGTGAGTGGGAGAGAAAGAGAGAGAAAAAGAAAGCCACGGGCAAGACACTCGCATGATGAAGGGAGGGGAGAGGGGGGGGGGGGGCGTACATAGGTGCAGGAGGGTAAGAAGGCGCACACGAGACCCAAAAACGCCAAACAGCCTGAAAGGCAGGACGACACACAACCCTCCCGGGTGGGCTTTCGCAAAAAGGGACAGAAAGGAATAGAAAGGACGGAGGTGAGTGGTAAAAAAGGAGGAACCGGGGGCGGGCACAGAAGGGGGGGAGGGATGGGGGAATGTGGTGCACAGCATACACACCGTGAATGGGGCGGGTTTTTGGTTCGGCGCAGAGGTGCACCAACACTCTCGGTTGGCTCGCATCGCGAGTGGAAGCCAGAACAAAGAGACCCGGAGAGGAGGGGGAGGGAGAGAAAGGGAGGGTAAAGGGGGAAAGAGCGCAGGCTTTAGGATTCGATGGCCCTCGGAGCGAGAAGCTATTTTGCTTTACCCCTTTCACTACCCCGGCCCAACCACGCCGTTTCTTTGTATCTCTATTCTTGAACCACCCCCCCTTCTGGCGCAGCCGCGGACGGCTCTAGGCCCTTTGCCGCGTGTATGAACTGTGAGGCGGGCTTTCATGCTCATCGCCCCAGCCTCAGTATACGGGAATGGAGGCTAAGGGGTCCAGGGGCAGTGGTCTTATCGGGGGGTGGCCTTTGCTTCGCTTTGCGCCAGAGCCCGTCTTTACACAAGAGACACGACGGGCACCTTTTGTCCATGGATTCGTCGTTTGGATTGGTGCAAGGAAAGTTATACGCTATGTGGAGTATTCAATGCCGACGATGACAAGCACTGTGTTGTCACCAAGTCTCTGCAGTCTAAGTAGGTATGATGGATGCCTCGGAAAGCCCTGGAACCTTCATCTCTTGTACGGGTAAGACGAAAAGAAGAAAAGAGAAGAAGACCGCTATACCGTGCAGTCCTACCCTGGCCGACACCGACACCACTAATGCGATTTCCTACAATACAATGCTTACTAATTCGAAGCGCGGCGGCCATCTCTGCCCCCGTAGAGCTGGCTTAGTTCTTGGTGTCGCAATACTTGGGCAGGCCGGAACCTGACGAGCTGGCCCAGCTCATGATGGTCAGCGTCGTCGTGTAGGCCATGGCGATGAAGCCGAATATGCACAGCGCAATGTCCGAGGCCTTCCAAAGACGGCTCCGGGCCACACCCCTGTAGTGGAGCAAGGGCTGTTGCCGCTGTCAGTAATTTGTGCGAAAGCCGCCGTGGCGGGAGAAGGGGGGGGGGCTTCACTCACGGGGTAAATATAGACGAGCGGGATGCAGGCAAAGTTGCCCACGAGCGCCACGAACTTGTCGAGGTTGTCGGCTCCCACCCAGGCCACAAAGGCACAGAAGAAGACGGTGAAGAAACGGAAGATGTTCTTCTGCCACTTGATGTACGGGTTGTACTTGCCGCTCCTGGTGAAGAGAGCATTCTCGACAATCTTGATGGCAGGGAAGATCTGCAGCGGCGTAGAGAGGAGAATGGCCAGGGAGTAGAGGAACTGAACGCCGTTGACGAGCTTATTGTCCTGCGGCAGGTTCAACAGGACCACCGTTTCCGTCTTGGAGCCGTACGCGGCGTACGACACAGCACCCATCACGGTGAACAAGACGGTGATGATAATCATGACCAAAAACATAACCTTGGGGAACTTGGCGGGTGACTTCATCGATTCCTGGATAGGGATGATGAGGCCAATGCCCTCAAAGGTGAAAATGGCTGTGCCGATGAACAAGGTCCAGTCCTGCTCGTTGAAGAGGATAATGTCGGCGAGGCCGTTGGTGTTGAGCGTAAGGACGTCGTAGTAGAAGAGATAGGCCAGACCAATGATGATGAAGGCATCGGCTATCAGAGCCGTGAAGCCAAGCTTGCCGATGTCGCGCAGCAAGGCGAACGGCAAGAAGATGACCATCTGAATGATGATGAGCACCGTGATGGGTATATTGGCCTGGCAGTCCGTCACCGCCAGGAAGAAGGCCTGTAGGTTTTCCGAAGTGAAGACGATGTAGGCCGCGACGAAACCAATCTGGCTGATGACGATGGAGGTAAGAATCAGGATCCGCATCCACTTTCCGTACAGAATTCCACCAATGTCACCAAAAGAGCCCTCGACCTTGAGACGAGTCGTTACGAGGAGGACGAAGCAGTAGTAGCTCAAGGCGGCCACGCCGAAGAGAACGGCGTTGCTGAACACCATGCCGCCGTTGTAGTAGGCCCGAGGCAGGAACAGGACGCCGGTTCCGACGAACGACTTTAGGAGGAGGAGCGCAGCGTTCATCGGGCTGTTCTTGCCGCTGCCGCCACGCACCTTGCGTCTCCGGCGCCGGCGCGAGGGTGTCAGTAGGGCGCTGTCCTCCATGGGCTCACGATCGTCATCGCTGTCTTCGTCCGACTCGAACTCGTCCTCGCCGCCCGAGGCAAAGTACTCGCCCGGCAGGAGATCCTCGTCGTCTTCCTCCAGCTCCTCACCTGCGAAATGGCCGTAGATAGACAGGAACTCGAGGAAGCTGTTGGTGAAGAGCTGGCGCTTCCTCGAGTCGGCCCCTTCCACATCGCCGCCGCCGCGCTCGTCCGAGGGGCTGCGCGCCGCCCGGCGCAGGTAATTCCGTCGGAAACCGCCTGGCACCTTGATGTTGTTGATGTCCAAGACTTCATTCTCGGGTTCGGGACGCGGCACGCTGAAGCTCTTGCTGCGCTGGGGGCGGTTGCGGCCCTCGACCTCGTCGGTCCATTTGTAGATAGGTCGCGTAATGTCACCGCCCTGAAGCTTCAAGCTGGAGAACTCGTCGTAGTCGCCGTCGGCGTCGGGCCCATCGCCCGGCTGCTTACCCTTCCCCAGGTCGTAAGCGGGCACGGCGCCCGCATCGGCGTTATCCGAGGGCTGGACCAGGTGGCGTTTGATGATTTCGGGGTCCTCGTACGCCCCAGTGGCACCGCTCTGCATGAGCCTCGACCGCGCTTCGAAGGAGCCGTAGTTTGTGGGCGTCAGGGCCGCCGGGGCTTGTGACTGCGAGCCGCCGGCCGCCAGAGAGGGCGACTGGGCCCGTATGGGGGGCGTCCCGAACCGAGGCGGCGAGGTGCCTACGGAGTTGGACAGAGCAGCGGCGAGGGCGGACACGCCGGGGCCCGACATGCTCGTGCTGGCCTGGCCGGCGCCGGCGAGAGGCGTCAGGTCGCCCGAACTGCCTCCGTTGCGGCGGGTTACGGACGAGGAGCGCCGGGGCGACGTTCCGAAAGGGCCGGTGGGGACGGGGGAGGCCAGACGCGCCGTCGCGTCGGCCCGAGGCAGCGAGGTGCCGTAGTTGCGGCCACGAAAGGAGCCGGCGGGCGAGGAGGCAAACGGCGGCGCACCGGCGGGCGAGTCTCGACCGGGAGTAGCCATTGCAAGAGTCTGATGGATCAGGGTAGATGGGAAGCAGGGCGGACAAGTCGGCGGCGGCAGATGATCGCAACAGTTGTTCTGCAAGGGTTGGGCCGGGATGGAGCGAGGTCCATCAGCGGGAACGCGAGAAGCAGCTTCGGGGTCGGCGGGTGAGCGCTGTACGGAGGCAAAGCACGAGGCGAGGCGAGCGAGCCTGGGAGGTCTTGTTATGGATGGTCGGCAGTTAATGCGGGCGCAGGAGCCTTATCAGCGGTGACCGAGAGGGCAGAGGGCAGCAGCAGCAGCAACAGGAGCCGTGTCCAATCCGAGGTCGGTGGCACGCGATAAGGACCGAAGAGAGACTTGCTGGAGATTACCAGGACGCCTCGCAACAGGTCGGGCTGGCAGGCGGGCTGGCTTACACACAAGGTTGGAAGCCGGAGGGGGAGAAGGAGACTGTGACGGCGCTGGAAGTCCCCGTGTGATGGAGGCTTGTTTGTCTGGACACCCACGAGCCCGCCCATCCACGTCCGCCCACGAGACCCTGGACTGCGGACCCGTGGCCGCCGAGTCAGGCAGGTGATGAGACGCGGGCCTTTCGATAAACCTGCCAAGGCGTGAAGGTGCCCCGTCTTGACTAAGCTGGGGTTCCCTAGCGGCGGCCGGCGCCCGCCCAAACGCTGCCTCTCTTTTCCCGCGAGCCTTGCTCAGGCGTCGCCCGGTGCCGACACCCCATCGCGGCCTTCCAATGAGCCAGCATAGTGGGTAGTATCCATGGATGGTCGGTATTTTTGCTTATACTTTGGACGTATCGCCACGCCTTGTAACCAGCCAATGGACGAAGCTACTACCTTTCGACTTTATGTAACCAGTATGTAAAAGTAGGTTACTTACCCGTCACTAACCTACCCGCCACTAGGAGGACACGTAGCGGGTGGTGATGCTCTCTGCTGGCTCCGGGTCCCAGCACCTATGTACCTAGACCTACCGCTAGGCATAACTAGTATCTCCCTCAGCTGCTGGCTACGCGTCACGACGATCACAAAAGCACCATATCCGGCCTCAAGATACGTCCCCACGCACCCGCCCTGCAGCCGGTGACAATGCCCAGCCCTAACAAGCATTTGGTTGACGGGGGCGCGGCCCCTCCAATCAGGGGGCCGAGAGATCCCATGACAGCCTTGGAAGTCTTTACGGGAACTCTACCGCATGTGCGTTTTCCGGGACATTACCGACTATATTTAGCAAGTAGCTACGTTCTAGGTATGGATGAATCTGCACAACGTCCCAAAGTGGTGGTGTTGGAATCGCAACTTGCGCAACATCCGGGCTATGGGTGCTTTCGCCGGGCTCCAGTTCCCGTAGCCCGCAAAGCCACGTGATGGATCATCTGTCTCGCCTGGGACGAGTGAGGAGGAACAGGTGACTGGCGAGCAGGGTCAGCCAACAGTCCATCCTCCGGGACGCACGTCGCCCTGAACACGGTGCATTCAAGCGAGCATAACCTCGGGGGGTGGGAGGGGGGGGGTCGTGTCCAAAGCAACGGAGCCCATCAGCCAGTCAACCGTTGCCGATGCGATTAAGCTGAATCGTCGGAGAAAAATGCGGTTTTGTGGCCATACCTCATCCTTCCATTGGAACCGGGTACTTTATGTTGTTCTTGCAGGGGGATGCGCGCAGGTTCCGTTGCGACCCTGTCGCGCTCCTTCCCTGCCTTGCGGCTTACTAGCGAGAGCAGGACACCTCTCACCCAAATGACGTCGCTCCCGTCTTGGGCCTCCCCAACTGCTGTCTCGCCGTACCGCGAGACTCCCGAGACCCCCCACACCCCCTGCTTGTTGCCCGGAATCCAGAGGGCTACCCACGGTACCGCCTCACGTAGGATCTCCGGACGGTATGGTTACGTCCATATACGCTGCAGTACTCAGCAGCTAGGTCCGTATGGCACGTTGTAGTACATGGGTACATAGGTGCACAAGGAGACTGCTGTTCATGTTACATTCCTCATCCAATTAAGTAGTGGGCATAGGCATTCCCTTACCTATATAGTTACTTGAGTAGATAATTACGTATGTAGCTACTTATGTAGATAATTACGGACTCACTGCCTCATTTCTGTGAAGTACCCTACATGCATCCTCGCTGCTTATCGTCCCCCCCCCCCCCCCCCCCCCAAAACGCACGAAACTATACAGATCCATGTGTGTGTACTACAGCGTATACCAGTACAGGCCGTCCTGCAGGCTTGGCGCTGGTGCATACTTTACCACACCTACATCTTCTTCCTACTACCCCGGACACCTGGCGCCAGACGGCTCAAAATAACGGCCCGTTGGTCCAGCTGTGCGGGGGCCCTCGATATGTTCCTCTCCCAAGAAGCAAACCTTCCAATACCTCCTCCTGACATCCGGGTACGCCTTGACGAAATGCCCTTCGACTGGAGCTTGTTGAATGGGTAGATCGGTTGGTGGGTCTCCAGTCGGCAAGCGCCTGGCGCTTGGCACGCAACCTCGCCTTTCAAGTTTCAATGCCCGGGTGGATGATGGAGGGAAGTAGCTGCCGGAGACGTCCAGACCTTCCTAGTACTTCCTCCCTTTAGCCTTGGAGGGGACCGATGATGCGGCGTTCTCCTTCCAACAGCGCCGTCCCATGGTAGACTTCTGATGCCGACAACCCGTGTCTTTGCCGGGCATAGGTATCTTCTTCGAATTCCTGCCCGCTGTTCGTCAGGTCACTTTTGCGTCGTCGTCTGTTCCTACACTTCAAGACATGGACGTTAGAAGTCCTACCGTCCATCCACCTCGTCCACAACCCCCCACCTGAGACGGCCCATCCTCCAATGCCCATGGATGCGCCTAGCAACACCACCACCGGCGCCGGCTGTATGAATATGTCCTTGTGCCAAACGGCCGCCCGCGCCTCTGGCGATACGCCTCCCAACGCCCGCGGCGACAAAACGGCCGTCATGGATTCCGGCGCCGTTCCGCCCAAGGCGGCGAAACTCGGCGCCGTTTCGGGCGTTTTTATCCCTACCGTGCTGAACATCATCAGCATCCTCATGTTTCTGCGTTTCGGCTCCATTCTTGGACGAATCGGCCTTTTGGGCATTCTCGGTATGTGTAACCCCAGCCGCAACCACCCGCTGGCATGCTGGCTGACACCCCTCAGGTCTTCTGATCGTGGCCTATTTTATCGACCTTGTGACCGCCCTCTCATTGTCCGCCATTGCCTCCAACGGTGAGGTCAAGGGCGGCGGCGCCTACTATCTGATTTCGCGCTCTCTCGGCCCCGAGTTCGGTGGCTCCATCGGCGTTCTGTTCTACCTGAGCCAGGTGCTTAATACGGCCCTCAACGTCGTCGGTCTCATTGACTGCCTCAAGCTCAACCTAGGTAACCTGGTACCATCGGGCTACTGGTCGGGCTATCTACTCGAGACGTGTGCCCTCATTGCCTGCACGGCTCTGTGTCTTGCCGGCAGTGCCGTCTTCTCAAAGGCAAGCAATGGCCTACTGGCCATCCTCATCGTGGCCACTCTCAGCATTCCCCTGACGGCCATGATTAAGGCCCCGTTCAAGGATAGTCATCTCGGCGTCGAGTTCACGGGTATGAGCGCGCAGACCTTTATGTCGAACATGTATCCCGCCTCCACGAGGGCCCATTACAAGGGCATGGAGACGTTCAGGGAGCTGTTTGGCATCCTTTTCCCTGCGACGTCTGGCATCTTCGCCGGCGCGTCCATGTCGGGCGATTTGCGTAACCCAAGCAAATCAATCCCGAAAGGGACGCTCTTGGCCGCGTTGGCCACACTCGCTCTGTACCTGGTGGTTATCCTGTCCATGGCTTCGAGCATCACCCACGAGTCCTTCTTACATCACACGAACATTGTCTCCACCACCAGCCTGTGGTCTCCTCTGATCCTGGCGGGCGAGTGTGCCACCACCTTCTTTTCGGCCTTGATGGGCATCGTCGGTTCCGCCAAGCTCCTACAGGCTTTAGCCCGGGACAAGCTGTTGCCTGGCCTCTCCGTGTTTGGAATGGGCACCAAGCGTGCTGATGACCCCATCTACGCGGTGCTCATCACCTACGTGATCGCACAGGTTGCGCTCTTTGCTGACCTGAACCAAATAGCCACGCTCATCTCCATGGGCTACCAGGTGAGAGGATGGCCGTGTTTCCGACTCTCCCTCGTCATCTTCCAGGACTGACTCTGGCCAGATGACTTTTTTCGTGATGAACCTGGCCTGTTTCTTGCTAAAAATAGGATCTGCGCCAAATTTTCGACCAGCATTCAAATTTTTCAATTGGCAGTCGGCCTTCATTGGCAGTGTGCTCTCGGGCGCCGCCATGTTTTTCATTGATGAGACCTATGCTGCGTCCGCCATCTGTCTGCTTGTATTCTTGTTTTCGCTGATCCACTTCCTCTCCCCTCCGAAGCACTGGGGCGACGTCTCGCAGAACCTGATTTATCACCAGGTCCGAAAGTACCTATTACGACTGAAACCTGAGCATATCAAGTTCTGGAGGCCGCAGATTATTGTGCTCATTAACGATCCGCGGCACCACACTCGCCTGATCCAATTCTGCAACTCGTTGAAAAAGGGATCTCTGTATATCCTAGGCCATGTCATCGTCACAGATGACTTCGGCACAGGTATCCACGAGGCCAAATTGCAGCAGGCGGCATGGACCAAGTACATTACTGAATACTCACGTATCAAAGCCTTCGTACAGCTCACCATGTCGCCAACGATTGAATGGGGCGTGAGAAACTTGATTCTGTCTGCCGGGCTCGGCGGTATGCGACCCAACATAGTCGTTCTCGGCTTCTATAACATGGATGACTTTCGAAAGTCACAGCCCTCCACCAAATTCGCCGACGTTCCAGCGCCGCCCATCAAGCGAGAGCCTTCGAAGTCCGAGGGCAAGGTGGTGAGACGACGTCGAGGCGACACCACGGCACGCTTGCTGGCAGGTGCTCTCCCGACCGACACCATTCGAACCGAGGGCATGTTGTCGGCCACAAGCTACATGACGATTTTGGAGGACCTCGCGCTTCGAAATCGGTTGAACGTGGCCATAGGCAAGGGATTCCAAGCCTTGGAGACTCCTAAAAGCGACGGCGCAAACACAAAAAGGTTCATAGACCTGTGGCCAATTCAGATGTCAGCCGAAATCACATCGCAAGGCCAGAGCGTTCTCACAACCAATTTCGATACATGTGAGTTACCATCAGTGGACGGGCCTGGAATGTGCGGTTAGAACATTGCTGACGGTGGACTTTAGACACCTTGATCCTTCAGCTTGGGTATATCCTGTCCAGTGTGCCAAACTGGAGGGCCGCCTATAAACTCCGGATTCTTGTGTTTGTCGAATATGAAAGCGAGGTGGAAGAAGAAAAGGCGAGGCTCAAGGCTCTTTTGGATAAGCTGAGGATCCAAGCCCGAGTGCATGTGTTTTGGCTCGCGTCGGGGGATTTGACGAGCTACGAGTACGTTGTCAACGGAAGAGCGCGGAGTCAAGAGAACGAGCGGATCGTCAACGAGCTGCTCAAAGACAATGAGTGGTGGCAGGAGCTCCAGCGGATACGCCACGAAGACTCGGAAATGTCGCAGTCCCAGGCTCAAACGACGCTCGAAGAGATACTCGAAGCGACCAAGCGGCGCGGCTCCAATCCTTCAGCCAGCGGAGAGGTCGGGTTGCGGCGGAGATTGAGCTTGCAGGAGCTGATGGGCCTCAAAAAGCCCACCGTCTCGAGGATGTCACGGCTCGGGGTCAATTTTGGTATTCGCACGCAGCATCTCGAATCGGACATGCTCAACAACCAGGTACCGCGGCAAGAGTACGACTATAGCGCCGATGATGACGATTCTTCATCTTCATCCGACATCGACTTCAACGAAACTGCCAGTGTTATGAGCGAGGGAGATGCAGACTACGCCGATGGGTCGCGGCAGCCTCTTTTGCGTAGTGGGCGACGGCGGAGCCAGGGAGGGACATGGAAACGTCTACACACGTCAAGGAAGTCTGAGAAGGTAAAGGACCAACGCTCCCGAATTGCCGGCGAGACGTCGGTCGCCGCCTACGGCACCATGGCCTCAACCTCGTCGGCGGACCAGGGCGCTAGCTTGAGCGCGCAGCACCAGGTGCCCGAAAGCTCGCAAGCGTCGCCGTATCCGGAGGCGCAATCCGGCCGAAGGTTCGAACAGCGACGGGCGCACTCGCGTCAAGCATCCGGGTCGCTCCTCTTGAGAGCTGCGCATGAGCCATCCGTGCCCGAGGAGGGGGATCCGAGGCCGGCTATCCAGCTTCAAGCGCCCGAGGCTTCGGGTGCCGCGAAGCCGGGACGACCACCCATGTCTCGGGCTTCCTCGTTTGGACGCTTCTCCAGCCGGCCGGTGCCTGAGACGAAGATGGAGGACGAGGACGGCGGCGGGCAACGGCTCATGTTCGCGGAGCCCGAATGCCGGCCTAATACGCGGCCCAGCACGCGTCCACATACACCCATGGCCCTCTCACGCAGGAACTCAACCTCGCAACGAGAAACGTCGGAAGAGCTTCTTCACCTCAACATACCCGAACTTCTCGAATCCTACCACTTTAATCCCAGGGCGGACACGGATGGTCGGTCGAGCTACTCGACACAAAGCTTGCCTCTTTCTTTCAACGACCTGCCCAGTCGAGCGCAACACCTTATTCTCAACGACCTCATGCGCCAGAACAGCGGAGACACGGCGGTTCTTCTGACAACGCTGCCGATTCCAGAGGAGGGGACCAGCAAGAGTGAGGAAGCCAGCATTCGATATCTGTCGGACATTGAACTGCTATGCCACGAATTGCCACCCGTCTTACTCGTTCTGAGCAACAACATGACAGTAACGGTGAGTCTCTAGGGCAACATCAGCTCCAGGAGTCTTCTGCCGCCAGCGTCGGATTGCAGATCGAGCGGCTGGGCCTTTCTCTTGTACTTTGGAGGTATACGAAGTATCTCTGCCTTGTGATTGCGCGGGTAACTTGAAAAGCCCTAAGATAATATAATCCATACGGAACCGCCACCCAAGCGTAGCGTGTGCAAAGACTCGCGTTTGTAAAGCCGTGTTTGTCCATGGCAACTATGGCGGTGTTGCCGGGTGTGGTGAAGGGGTTGTCTTGTTGATTTCGCGATGTCACTCGTAACTGGCAAGGCATCCAGGCGTTCAGCGGGTGAAGTTGGTACATTAGGTACTTTGCCTACACTCTGGCTAGTAAGTGGTGGAACTGTTGCCCCTGTAAGGCGCTAGACCGGGGTTTTGCCGGAGCGACGGCAAGTGGTTTCCATGACTCTTGGAAGTCTAGCAAATGAACCTGGACCCATCAGTCGCAGCCGCATTCACCATCATCCACCACCACGTCCGATCTGATATTGGCTTCAGCATATCAACGGTCTTCCCTCCATGTAATTTGGATCTTTCGTGGCTTCTCGTGCTCTTTGGCTTTCAGCGGCGCCTTCCTTTCGGCGCAGTTTTCTGCTCAGTAGCGACAACCCATCGCTTCTCGTGGCCTCATCGCTATTCCCACCCACCCGGACCTAGCAGACAGTAGAGCGGCGATTATTTCTTTGTCGCCAAGATGAACGCGCCTGACCGGTAGGTGCCCTTTCTTCTATTTTCCATTCCGATTCATCTACCGGGCTACCTTTGCATGCTCTTGGGGGGGTTGGCCTCGTAAAGGGCGGTGCCACATGGCTAGCTACGAAAACGCCATGGGGAGTCGATGACAAGTAGCACGGACGATGCTTATTTGGTTGAGCTGTCGAGAAGTCGTATCTCCTCTGCCATGGCCATCATGCCGAGGCGGCGTGCTGGATATGCTGGCGGTACACGGCCCTGATGTCCCTGCGGCGGTACATGGCCTTGATGTCCCCGCGGGACTTTGCAACGGGAGGTACCAGGCAAGACTGTTTGCAAATGCGCTGATGCTCCTCGGCCGTCATCCTCTGTGCCGCAACCCTCATCATCACAAATCCGACCGCGTGCAGGCCGACTTCGATATCTGCCTTGCCCACACTCCATCCCCTCGACTTCGAGGAAGCGGTTGACAATGAAGCACGACAACCTCTTTTACTCGTTCGGCCTGTCTTCTCTAGAGCGGCCCTGGGCTTTGCTGACCACGTATCCAGCTTCGAGCTCTTCCTGCTACAGGATGACGAAAAGAAGATCAGCGAGAAGCCGTTTGCGGGTAGGAGCCCTTGAATCTGATGCGATTGCAGTGACGGGCGCTGACAAAATCCCTAGGCATGTCTAATACGTCCGACTTCATCCTGATGAAAGAAGACCACACGCTGGGCAATCTCATCAGCGAGCACCTCAAGCAGTCTCCCCACGTCATCATGGCAGGGTACAAAGGTAAGGATCGTCATGCGCGTCATCGTCACTGATTTGGCCGTCCTGTACTCACGCGCGGCAGTGGCTCACCCCAACGTGCCCGAGGTCATGATCCGCGTCCAGACCGATGGCAGTGTCACGCCGCGAGAGATCTTCATTGATGTGTGCAAGCAACTTGTGGCTGCGTACGGGCACCTCGGACGCGAGTTCACTCGAGAGTACGAGTTGCGCCGCATGGCCACGGCTGGCAACCAAGACAACCAGGCCAACGGCTTTTAATCTGCGGTCCCCACGCAGCAGAGCCAACATCACAGGGCACTGGGGGTTCAGAGGCGTGGACATGTGTTTCTCAGTGGATGGCGTTCCGGTCTGGTTGTTTCACGAGGGTTGGCAAAAGTCGAGGTGACGAAGACCTATTTGTTTGATCTCGGGCGGGACAGGTGGTGATAGACAACCTTCACCCAAAGAACCCAGCCTCCCTGATCGTTCGCTGCTCTCCGTAACCCGTGACCACACGAATACTTGTACTCGTAGACGGGCCATGGCCTGCGTCGCCGCCGTTCTCCACGGCATCGTGTGACACGCGGGGCGACACGAGGGGGTTGCCTGTAGTCCCTGTCGTGCTTGCTTCGCCTCGGCGGCACGGTACCCGTTCATCAAGCGGCCGTGGGGCCCTCGCCTCCGGGGATCAGCTGGGCAAAGTCAGTCCGGCTCGCGCCGTTTTCCACGAGGAGAACGCACCATGCAAATGTTGTTGCCGTTGAGGAGAATCTTTGAGAGTTTGGTGTGGTTTCCCGAGTAGTCGCTACCGTGGGTTAGGGTGGCCGTGTCGTGCACGGGAAATAGGGAACGAGACAGGGTCACTCACAATTCTGTGACGTCCTCGAGGACCATGTCTGGGCACCAGACAGTCAGCGCGCCGGCACAGCCAAGGGAGGTGCAAGCATAGGGAAGTGGTATAGGAAAGTCTCGCTTGCGTCTGGCGTGCAAGTGTATACTTACTGACGTAGTCATCAAAACCGAGCAGGGTGCCGCTAAATTCTGTGTGCCGTTGCGGGAAACCAGCCCGTGGTCAGTCCAGCCCAGCGCCTTTGCCTGACCAAAACGAGCAAAAAGAAGCAGCCGCATGGCAGTGAGGTGGCGGGGGATATCGCATACCCTTATCTCCCTTCATAACGACCCATATCCGTGAGCCGACGCACTTATCGATGAGCTCTAGGCGTGGCCAGGACCGTCAGCCTCGTGTTTTCCTGCGTGTGCGTGGGCGACGCCCGAGGGGGAGACTTTACCAAGAGGCAGCAACTGCGAGGTGGAAGGGGCTGCCATGGTTTCCGGTTTGGGATTCGTGATGCGCGCGGGAAGCGAGACGGGAGAAGATGGGCAATTCCGGCCTGGCGCAATGACGGTTAGGAAGGAGTGGTATGAACAAGGCTGACTGATTGCATGGGATTGCTCTAACGCGAAAGATGGTGATCACAAAACGTTATGTATGGAAGGGCCTGTGCATATATGTACTAACGTACAACTAAACGAGTACGATGTACATACACGTATGTGTACATGCCTCCTGCCTAAGTACATGTACTTGTACAGGTACCGTACCTACTTTCTGCCTCTCTTTGCTTTAGGGTACTACTAAATCGCCCAGTATTTGCCCGTCCCGCCGCCGTGAATCGCTTCCCTCCCCCACCCTTTCACTGCCGGACCATCACCCGGGCGAGCAAAGCGCCGGTCCCCTAAAATCCCTACATTAACTACATCACTTCCCTACCGGGTCTCGCGTCGCGTGTCGTTTTGTCGTTGCGTCCCTCTTTGGCCTCGATCGCCCTGCCGCCGCCGACGGCCCAGCTTCATCGCGCGACCTATCGACGTCCATCCATGGTCGAATCCACCCGCGTCTGCCTGGCCTCGCCCTGCTTCTTGGCCCCCGGGAACGCCATGGGGCTGGCGGCATTGATTTCGCGCAAATGCACATGTTCTTGATACCCCCGCCGGCCCTCTCCGAGGCGGCTGCTGGCCATGTCCTGAGATACCCCCTTTGCTTTCCCTATGCTCATTGTGGTCTTCCTCGGTAGGCTGGCTTGGTGCTCTCTCTTCATTTCTTCGCTTCGTTTTTGGCGTCCGTTTCGGTTCCTATTCTGGTTGCCAGCAGCGCCCTAGTCGAAAACCGCCACTGACCGTGCCCTCTCAGTTCCTATAGATGCTTCGGTATGACAGCCAGCCCCTCGAATCCGCGCTTATGGGACCCCTCCCGCGGCATCTGCTTCTCGCCGGCCCCTCGCCCCCCCACCGACCCGGCGCATATCTCCGGCTCCCGCCGCCTGTCCGCCGACGCCAGGGCCGTCCCAGGCGAAACCGGCAATCTATTGGGGCGCCACGAACAGATCGGGGCAGCCCCGGCGGCTGTCGAGGTGGACGAGGTAGGGCCGGACGCCAAGGCCGAGGCCGACGCCCCGAATGGAGGCGCGCTGGCCGCCGAGGTGGCGCGTGACCCCCCTTGTCCAGCGCTGACATGGAAGATGTCGGACGATTTGTTTCGTGCTGCCAAGTCGGCAGCCCCAGGCTCCCCCGGCTCCTTCTGGTCGTATAAGCTGTACCGGGGCCCCAGCAACGAGACAATCAAGGTTCACTACTGCCGGAGCCAGCACACGACTGAGCGCGTCTGCCAGGAGTACTTCATGAACGAGAAGTTGCTCGGCTTTGATCTCGAATGGGCGGCCGAAGCGACTCGGTTCTCGGGGGCCCGGCGCAACGTCTCTTTGATCCAGCTGGCGAGTCCAAGCCGCATTGCCCTGTTCCACGTCGCCCTATTCCCTCAGACAGATAGCCTGGTGGCCCCTTCCTTTCGGAAAATCATGGAAAATGTTGACGTGGCCAAGGCCGGTGTTTGGATCAAAGGCGACGCCAAAAAGCTGCAAACCCATCTCGGCATCAAGTCTCGTGGTCTTGTCGAGCTCAGCCATCTCTACCGGCTCGTGACATTTTCCAAAACCGGCGAGTATCAGCACATCAACAGAAAGTTGATTCCGTTGGCTACTCAGGTCCAGGACTACCTGCATCTGCCCATGTTCAAGGGGCAAGATGTCCGAACGAGTGACTGGACGAAAATCCTCCGAGCGGATCAAATTACCTGTAAGTCCAGCCACGCCCCTTTTCCGCTTGAAGGAGTGACTGTAGGCTCATTTGCCGTAGATTCGGCATCCGATGCGTATGCTGGGGTCCAGCTCTACGCTACCCTCGAAGACCACAGGAAGCAGCTCAACCCATGTCCACCCAGCCCCCACTTTGCCGAGACGGGTTTGCCCATCCGGCTGACGGACGGATGCGAGTTGGAAACCGACTCCGGAGAGGATGTCCTCGGGGCCGAAGACGGTCCATCCGTGTCTCTGACCGTGACAGCTCGGAAGCGCTTACTGAGGGCGCACTTGAGTTCTTCCGGCCAGAAGAGCAAGAAAGACCCCAAGGACCTTTTGGTAGACGAGGCCCAAGCACCGCCCGAGACGCCCAAGGAGACGGACCCCCGAGTCGAGGCGGCCGAGGCCTGGGCCGCGACTTTCCAGCGCGAGAACCAGCCGGCCGTGGGCGCCAATTACAAGACGGTCTACGCGAGCCGGCAGGAACTCCGCACCTACCACATGTGGCACACCAACAAGGACCTGTCCCTGGAAGAGGTCGCCAAGCTTCTGCGCGATCCGCCCTATGCGCTGGGGACCGTTGCGGCCCACATTCGCCGCGCCATTGCCAAAGAACGGCTGCCCGTCGACGGCTCCCGATACTTGGCGGACGTTGCGCATCGTGCCTTCGCCAAGCCGCCGATCGTCTTCCACTCGCAGGAAGCATTCTGAGCCCGAGCGGTGGTTTTCTGGCGGCTATGTGTATTCTACACCATCCACTCCATAGTGTAGAGAAGAATCAGTAGCCTACCTTAGACCACTCCTTACTCCCAGATGCTGGGCCTCCCCATCGGACGTGCACACAAGAAAGGAGAATCGCTCCCCGTCCGTACCGCCCAGAGGGCGCTCCTATCTCGGGGGGAATGCACGTCAGAGCGGTCGCGGTTTGGACGGCATTCGCAGCGGAGTCGACCGGCTTTCTTGTTTCTGCCTTCTCCTTTTTCTGCCAAGGATACTTCAAGACCTACACTACGGCGGAGCAGTACAACTTGGCAGGGGATCCGGTACTTTGCGTCTTATACGGCCTATTAGTATGTATGTAATTACTGCTCCGCACCAGTTGCAACAGCCACGCCCGGGAGAAGGTTGGGGGCAAGGGTATCAAGATCTATTGAAGGCGAAAGACTGCCTCTTTTTGTTCTATTTGGCCGCCAGATCGCCGCTCCGATTTATCTGCACCTGCTTGTCCTCGCCGCCGCTGACGATGCCCCAGTGCTTGTCCCAGGCGACGGTCAGGACCTTGCAGCCCTGGCCGGCAACGTCGCCGGCGCGGCGGCCCTTCTGGCTCTCGCGATCGAGGACGTAGACGGCCTCGCTGACGTTGCCGCCGCCCTCGGCTTTGGTGCCGGCGCGGACGCTGCGCAGGTCCCAGATGCGGCAGGTGCCGTCGTGGGAGCCCGAGACGAGCGAGTGGCCGTTGAGAGGCGACGCGGCAAGGGTCGTCACGAAGTTGCGGTGGCCGCGCAACGTCATGACGGACGTGGTGGCGGCCGACGCGCGCGGGTCCACCATGGTGACGTGGCGGGCCGACGTGCCGGCCGCCAGCAGGGGCGCGCCGGCCGGGCCGGCCACGGAGCAGAGCGCCAGGAGCGGGTGCGCCGTCGTGATGCTGTTGACGACGCGCGAGGTCGTCAGGTCGATGGTCCGGATCGTGTGGTCCTGCGACGCCGAGTAGGCAGCCGTGGCGTCGTGCGGGTGGAAGATGACAGCCGTGGCGGGCGCCTGGTGGATCTGCGTCAGGGACAGGGCGCCCCGCTGCGGCGCCGCCGAGGCGCCGGCCAGCTTGCGCTTCTTGGCCGGGTTGGCGCCCGGGAGCGCCTCTTCGGGCGCGGCCGGCGCCTTGGACTTGGACGTCGACCAGAGGCCGATCTCGCCCGTGCTCGAGGCCGTCAGGAGCTGGCCCGACGGACCGTGGACGTCCATGGACTCGACGATGCCCTTGTGGCCGTATAGCTCCAGCGTCGGCTTGAACTCGCCCGACAGCTGGCCGGCGGCCTCGGTGTACTTCCAGACGCGCACCGTGTAGTCCATGCCGGCCGAGGCTATTTGGGAGGCGTCGAGGAACTTGGCCGCCTTAACGCCCGCGCTGTGGCCCCCATTGCTTCCCGAGGGCGAGACAGCCACGACCTGGCCCGATTGGTTCCACATGCGCAGCAAGCCGTCGTACGAGGCCGACAGGATGCGGTCCTGGCCGTGGGGGAGGGCGTCGCCGGCCCAGGCGCCGGCGCGCGAGGTCGCGGATAGGACGTCGACATCGGCGATCCAGTCGTCGTGCTCGAAGCTGGCCTGGTAGGTGGGTGGTATCAGACTGCGCACGTACTGGAGCGTGACGGTGGATTCGAACGAGAGGCCGTTGTCTCTCAGGTAGTCTTCAAGGGAGGTGCGCAGGAAGGTGCCGTTGATGATGAAATCGAGGGGGACGGGCGAGTCCGTGTTGAGCATGGACTCGGAGTTGAGGATGCGGGAGAGGCCATATCGCTTGATGTCTGGACGGGTTCAGCGGGCGATGCGGGCGGGCGCGTGGGCGAGGCCAATGCCCTCGTCGTATTTACATACCTCCGGGTACCAGCAGCTGGCTCTTGTCCTCCGGCAGTTGCAGCTCTGGTACGGTGGTGGTGAAGTTGACTCGGACCTGCGGAGCCTCGGCGCCCGCGGACGTGTCCATGGCGAGCAGGTTGGCGAGATCAAAGCGTACGGCGCCTCTTTGCGCTGTTCTTGGGGGGTGGTGGCAGGCGGGACGGCGGTACGGCGATACCTCTTTCAAATCGAAATGGTGAAAACGGTCACCTCAGGCTTTCATAAGCATGGAGAGGCCTATACCCTGGCCGAAGTTAGTCTCGAGAAGGGGATTTTCCCAAAATTTTTGGCTATCGATAACCATCAGCCTTGCATCGTGCAGGCGGAGCCTTACCCCGCGATGCGCAAAGCAACCAATCAGAGTGCGTCGTTTGTGCAGCTGCCCCAGCCACGCCCGCCTTTCAATTAATCCCAAGTCGCGTCTTCCGAGCTCGAGACGCGTTTTACCGACTGCCGATCAATCTTCTCAGATTGGGGTTCTGGTGTGCAAACCCGTCCCCTCCACCACGCCACCACATCACCCACCATGGCGAACCTGGACGACATTCCCGGAAGCCTCCTCCGGGGACCCTCGTGAGTCTGTCCTGCCCTCCAGCGTGGTCCGGCGCCCTGCTCACATAGCTTTCGCAGGGAGAAGGAGGCGGGGGAGGCGCTAGAGAGGACGGCCTCCACCTACAAGCCCCTTCACGCGTTCTGTTTGGCCCCGGAAAGGTCCTACAAGCAGCAGTACGCCGACATGTACTTCTTGCGCCTGACCAAAATTAAACCGGCCGTGGACCGGCTGGCCGAGGCCGAGTGGGAGGACACCGTCATCGGCGGCGAGCAGGCCAAGCGCGTGGACCGCGTGCTGGACATCCGCCAGGGCGAGTTGTGCTACGTCACCGGCACCGTGTACATGGACATGCGCTTAAAACCCAACATTCTGGAGGACGTATCCAAGGACGTGTGTGGCCCGTTCCCCGACGCGCCCTCGGCTGTTGCCCGTGACTGACCGTACGGCGTAGCGATGGATCTCGGCGCCCCTGACGACCGAAAAGTACTGGTCGGACGACGACGCCGTGACGCTGGAGGACGAGTCGGGTCGCATCAAGCTGGTGGGCGACAAGCTCAAGTCCCTCTTTCTGGTGACGGGCTGCATTATCTCAGCTATGGGTACTGAGAACGCGAACGGCGAGCTGGAGGTCATCGACATCAAGTTCCCCAATCTGGCCCCGCAGCCCGACCGGTGGGCTCTTTCCAAACCGCCGGCGACAAAAGGCGCCGGCAAACCTAAAGGCTCCCCGGATGCCGATGAGGAGATGACAGATGCGCGGTCGCACGGCAGCGGAGGCAAGATTGCCATCGTCTCGGGACTGGCCTTCTCGGGCACCGATGCATCCCACAGCCTGGAGCTCAACCTCCTCCTCGAGTACCTGCTGGGCGAGGCGCTAGACCCGGCCGCCCAGCAGGAGCTCGCCCAGGTCAGCCGCCTTATCATCGCGGGCAACTCCATCTCCCTGGAAGACAGGCGGCCCGTCGTTGACGAGTCGCAGAAGGAGAAGAAGGCCCAGCAGAAAAAGTACGGCTACGACGCCAGCTCCTACAATGCACTGCCCTCGCAGCTTCTGGACGAGTTCCTCGCCAGCCTTCTGCCCACCATGCCCGTCACCCTGCTGCCCGGCGCCCAGGACCCAGCCACGGCCAGCTACCCGCAGCAGCCTATCCACACAGCCATTTTCCCCAACTCGCGCGCGTATGCGGCCCCGCCGGCATCCGACGAGCAGGGGTGGTTCGACACGGTAACCAACCCCTGGGAGGGCGAGCTGGATGGCTGGCGCGTGCTGGGCACGGGCGGTCAGAACATAGACGACATCTCCAAGTATGTCGACAGCGATGACCGGTTAGGCATGATGGAGGCAACCTGTCGGTGGCGATGTACTGCACCGACGGCCCCGGACACCTTGTGTAAGTGCGGTCCCCTTGTCCACCTGCCCCTCAACCTCGTAATCCCCCTTTCTGTTCATTCGTCCCCGGGTTACTGATGCCCCTCACAGGGAGTTACCCGTTCCAAGACGACGACCCATTCGTCATGAAGACATGCCCGCATCTCTATTTTGTAGGCTGTCAGCCGGAATTCGGGACCAGGCAAATTACCGGCCCGGAGGGCCAGACCGTTCGCCTCATTGCTGTGCCGTCCTTCGCCGCCACCCAGGAGATAGTCCTGGTCGACTCCGAGACACTAGAGGTTAGCACAGTTAAGATATGTACAGCATAGAGACACGTCTGGAGTCGCTTCTGCTGGAGATACTACCGCTAAAAGGACTGCGGCTCGGTGTTCGAGAAAGTCCCCAGGCCATGCAAGAGGCTAACCAATGATACCACGAGATACAAGCGCATCAAAGGAGAGACAGAAAACCAGTGCAATTTACAACTAACCCCTAGTGTGCCCGGACGGGTAAATGAACCGTTGAGGCAAGATCAATCGCAAAGCGACAAATTTTCGGGGTAAACCGAGATGTCAGGCGAGATAAGGTATGGCCTGCCCCTCAAGATCTTGCTCTGTCGCGCTGTCTCCCCCCCAGCGCGGCCCATTGGCACGCACACAACTCAGTGGAACTCGCTATCATGGTCCGAGTGGTACTCAATGGTCGAGTCGCTCAAACCCTCTTGTTCGATGGTGAAGTGCGTGTTTTGATCAGCCCGGGACGCGTGGGCAAGTTGTCCGAGAGAAGCCCAGTTGCTTGGGCCGGCCACGCATTCCAAGCCCTCCTCGGTCAGGCTGCCAGCAGCGAGTTGGGTCTGGACGTCCGTCTTTTTGGGAGCCCTAGCTCTAGACTTTCGTGGAGGATTCGCGGTTGACACGTGTTTGTGCTCCTCGGGCTCCGGGACGTACGCTCTGAACACCGAATTTTCTCGTAGCAGTCTGTCGGGTTCCTTGATCAGTTTCTCCAACCAGTAAGCCATCTTGTTGAGTCGAGCTGTGGATTGCTCAGCGCTCTTTCGACGAGATTCAAGCATTACCTTGTCGACTGACCAAAAATCTTCATTGCCTTTAGCGGCATTCCGTGCAGTGAAATAGGGACGGCGATCCACCACAGACTCATATAGGTAATAAAGGTCTTGAGGCCTGTGGGCGACGATGCGGACGAACTGGCAATTAATTTTGTGCAAGCATTCAAGGACGTCAGAGTGGCTCGCGAATAAATCCCTTGCGGGATAGCTGTTTCCAGGCTGTGTGGGAGATACTTCCATCCCTAGTGTCTTACGCGTCTCGAGGTAGATCTCGAGCGTCACCATTTTCAGCTGGGCCCGAATGGCGGAATTGCGGTCAGGCAGGAACTGCACGAGAGCCTCGATTACTCTGTCGCGGTTCTTGGCGTCCCGCATGCGGTTGGCCTCGATGTCAATCTCGATGTTGCGGATCAGATGGCCATGCTTCTGCACGGGGACCATGCAGCCATCCTCCTCGTAGACCTTTTTCATGACCACATACGTGTCCCGGTGGGCATCCAACGGGTCCCGGGTGCGGTAGCGGAATGTATTCTCACCGTACAGGATACGGAGACCCAGGTAGTAGAAGCCCCGGCACACGCCGAGTAAGCCGGTGTGGAGATTGGGCCGTCCTCGGGGATAGACATATTTCCAACCCCCCAGCACCAGGATAGGCTTATGGTGTACCAGGAGGTAGCGAAAGATTTCAGCTCGAATCTCGGCAGGGAGCATGGCGAAGCCTTTAGGGCCGGGGGGGGAAATGCGCTCCTGCTCGTTCTTGTGCTGGGTTACCATGTCGGCGACATACGCATGTACACGAGCCGTTCGGACGGCTCGACAGGAGTTTCCAGTGCTGGGAGACCTCCGAGAGCGGTCGTTGCTCTGCAGCCTGGAAAGCTGGACACCGAGCTCCGGATCAATCTTTCGTCGCTTGGTGACGATGTCATCGTATGCGTTGGTCGAACGCCGCTTGCCCGGCTCGTAGGCTTCCTTCAGCGCCTGGAACCGGTGCGGATGGGCAAACGGTTGCTCAAGCGCAACAACTTCGATGGCCGACCCTTGGTCCTCCGTCTCGTCACTCGCCGAGGAAGTGGGAGGAGGGGAGAAGGCGGCACTGGGAGCAGCGGCTCTCCGGTTTCGTCTGGCGCGAGGCATGATGGACTGCGTTGTTGATGTGCCAGGCCCAAGAGCAACCGAGTAGATCGGACGGGTGGCCCGTACTTGAGACTGAAAGGAAGACGAGAAAGTGGTATGTTTGGCAGTGGCTTGGGGATATGCGGATGTTAGGGTGAAATCTTGTGTGATGGGAAAGCTCCGATTGGTTATTAGTCGGAAAGGAGAGAAGAAAAGAGGGAACGAGGGGGCTTCGAGGCGACACCAAGTACCAGCTCACATGGGTATGGTTATGGTTCAGATATGTGTTTGTTCAGATCCACATGTGTATGGTCCAAGTATGAGTATGGTTTGGGTATTGGTAGGGTTCATGGGGCAGGTGATGGGGGAGAAGCTGGGTACTCTTTCAGCGGAAGGAAGAGTGAAGGCGTGGAAAACAGGAAAGGCGAAGAAAAGAGGGGAGGAGGAGAAAAGAGGGAAGGCGAAGAAAAGAGGGAAGGCGTGAGAAAGAAGGAAGGCGTGAGATGTAGGCGCCAGGAAACAGAAGGAGGCAGCAGGAAGCTTCTCAAAAGCTTCGATCCAACTACCTAATCTAGGGTGGCCTTGGAATGTAAATGTGCGAAAATACGATTCCATGGTCCGTCGACAAATTGATAGGCAAGAAGACAGGCATGTGGCCCGGCTGTCGAGAACCGTAGGTCTTGGTTAACCGCCATCCCAAAAGAAGCCAAGCAATACACTTGGACGACAAGGTGAGCCGGGAGATGAGGGGATGCTGCGCGGTCCTTTTATGCAGGCTAGTATTTCTTGACACGAGGCGATAATACCGTAGTAGGACAATGCATATATACAACATATAAAGGATGAATCTTTAACCTGGGAACCCCAATGATTCTGCTCGGAAAACAGTTCTCGTATCCCGTTTTGATATACTCTATCTTGCTGCTTTTCCGGGTTCCTGTAAATATGCCCTGGTCGAAAAACAAGCAGTTGGGTATCTTATAATCCAGCTTGCACTTCGTTTAAAGAGGTCAAGTAGTGATGCTTGCTGCTCTGATGATGGGTCTTTCTGGATACAATGCAATTCCCGATGTATGGAAGTAGAAATGGTTGGTTAAGAGCTATGGCTTACACACTTACTAAATAGCTATGCGACCTGCACTCGACCCACCCCACTCAGCCGATGAGGCGAGAACAACAGGAAAGAATGGCACTCACCTCCGAACCCAGATTCCATTTCACCGCGGGCCGGAACCTCACGTCTCATCCAGAAATACACGTCAATCCGGTAGTTTCCCACCACCTGTTAATTTCCCGTCGCATTGCCCTGGCCTTTGGCCTACCTATTCCCGCCACGGTTTTCAGGATGGTGCTCGAAGCCACGGCAAGCAGCAAGTCCAACCACCTTGATCGAACCGCGGCAGAGTCGCGAGACGAGGTGGGTCATGTCCTCCATCATCCACGCGAGGTCGGGAGGGCTATGCTAAAGCCAGCGCGTGCCATTAGTCTCTGCACTCGGTGGCCCTGGAGAGTGTCGTCGAGGTCAACGACCAGATCCGTCTGTTCCGCTTCAGTATCGCCGAGCATGGGCCCCCCTTCAAAGTAGGTGCCTCCGCCCCCTGCCCTTGGAGACAAGACCACGGCGACTCGGGACCGACGGGGCAAGAAACGGGCGAGAACTGACGACGGGAGAGCAGTTCCGTCCCGGAATGTGGGTAGACTTGTACTGTCCCGGGGTGCCCAAAGCCGGCGGCTTCAGCATCACGTCGACGCCCTACGATGCCCGGCCGGGGGGAGAAGCCGAAGGGCCGTCGCCGGCTGTATCCCCGTCCCGGCCGGGCTACTTCGAGCTGGCCGTGCAGAAGTCGCCCGACAACCCGCACGCCGCGTGGCTGTGGCGAAACCCGGCCTTTCTGCTCGGGCAGCGCGTCGACGTCCGCGTTGGCGGGTCGTTCGTCTGGCCGCCCCCGGACATGCCCGACCCGGAGGCGTGCCTACGCAAGGTCGTTTTTGTCGCCGGCGGCGTCGGCGTCAACCCGCTCGTCAGCATGCTCGGCGCCCTGGCCGGTGACCGCCGCAGCGCCGCCGCCGCCTGGGACGTGCAGTTCCTGTACTCGCTGAAGGACCCGGACCCGGACTCCCGTCCCCGCGACCCGGCGCGTATGCTGTTCTTCCCTCGACTGGCCGAACTCTTCGGCAGCGGACGCGTACGGGGCCGGCTGCAGCTGTTTCTGACGGGCGCGGATCCAGCACCCGTCAACGACGGGCAGCCGGCCGAGACGCTGACTTACGGCGAGGCCCACGTGCCCGTCACCCGGCGCCGCATGACGGTCCGGGACGTGGAGGCGGCCGTGGGTGGCCAGGCGGCCGCCCGTGACGCCGTCGTCTACATTTGCGGGGTTCCCGCCATGACGGACAGTTTTGTTAAGGCACTCCAAGCTCCAGACGGACTGGCCATGGAGCCCAGCCGAGTGCTCTGCGAGAAATGGTGGTGAAGTCGGTCCCCGGGCCAGGCGGAGATGCCCCGGTTCAGGCGGTGGCCAGAGGACAAAAATAAGTGGCGCCGGCGAGTCGTTCAGGCAGGTCGCTTTTGGCCCAACCCGTACACCGCAATGCCGGGATGGTATTGTTGCCGCTTGGCCCTTGTCTTAGAGCCTATAGATGATATTGTAGGCAACAGCCACTTCGCCGAGAGGAGTGCATGATGCGTCCATGTCAAGTACGGGAATTGAAAGGAGGGGATCCACGTATGTCGGCTGTGACACCAAGGCAGTGTGGGTGGTGATACGGATGACAGGGGGTCTTAATTAAGTAATCAGGTATACCACGTAACTCCCTTCCATTACATATCCGGTGCTTACTTGGGCAGCGACTTAGTTCTTCTTTTTTAAACCAGCTTTGTCAGAGGTTTGTCAACTTTCTCCCCTCTTCTGTAGGCTGTGCAAACAGGGTTTGTAGCACTGCTTTGAACAAAAAGGGGCGACAGGACTGGACAGTTGGTCGAGAGAAATGAGCTGGGATACTTGACCTACCGACATTGCCGCTCACCCGCACAATGTCTATTCATACAGGGGCAAGGGATACTTTGCGCTTTCTGTGAATGCGAATTTCACACTGCTTCACCGCCAGTAGTTCATGCCCCGGATGTCCACTAGTAGTTATAGTGACAGCTCAGTGCCATACCAGCACGGTTGAAAGGGAGGCAATGAGTACTTTCATAGTGACAAGGGCTCAGTGCGGCGTGTCTTTCGCCAGCGGAGTTGGCCCCTGGATAGCTAGTAGGGTGTGCCTGCAGGGTCCTTTGGTAACACTACCGGGAACACTGTGATAAGTCTCTCTCACTCACGTTCCCGGTGCGGGTCCGGACTGCGCCGCCCTTCTCCGTCCGGGGCGCCGTCCCGTCCCGGTGCTGCTCCCCCCTCGCGGGTCCGGTCCCATCCCTTCGCTTCTCGAAAAGAAAAAAAGACCCGAACACTCAATTGGTGTCCCGGTGAGCACTGACCGGCCTCTCTACCTGAAAAAAAAAACCCACAGTTTCTCCAGGTCATACTGGGCTGGATCCAAGAATTGTTCCATTCTTCAGTATTTTCTGTCCTCGCCTCTTTCGCCCTCGGCTCGCTTCCTGGAACGAGGATTCGTAACGCAGCTCACGAGAGGGAACTTGGTCTCCTGTACCGCCCCTTCGTCGCATACCCTCTTTCTTGCTGCCTCCTGCTTCGTTGGTGCTCTCGCCGTTTGTATCCGGGCTGTGAACGTCTTCTCGCCCCCCAAACCCCCGCGAGCATGCTCCTACTGCTGTAGGTTTCTGTGCAGGTTGGTTTTCCCGCCGCCGACTCTCTTCTTCCTCCCCCCTCCCCGGCCACGCGCTAGAGCCGCCGTAAGGCTCCCGCCCCACGAGATTTCTCGTCATTCACCCGAGGCCAGACCGCCGGCAGTCAGCCCCAATGCCGGAGAAGGGCGCCTCGTCCGCGGCGGCGGCGGAGACTCCCCGCACGCACCAGCGCCGCCGGTCCCTCGGTCGCCTCGGCCTGGCCCTGGCCGTCGCTCGTTTCTCCCTTCCGCTCGGCGGCACGAGACGGCGAGGATCCTCAAGCGTCCCGACAGCCGAGGACGATGCCGTCGCATCGCCAGCGGCCCCGGGAGAAGCCGACGAAGAGGACGGGGAGGAGCAGGAGCGCCGAAGGCTCGCCCCCACCCGCTGGCACACCGAGGAGGGCGACTTCTTCGTCTCGAGCGTCCCGGCCCCGCCCACCGCGCATTCGCAGCCCGAGCGCCGTCCGGCCGGTGGCGGTTGGTCGCCTGCGCCGCGTCCCGCCACGCCGACGCCCGAGTATGCCATGTCCGGGGGTCGATCGCCGGCCCGCCCTCGCGTCACGCCGAGCATCCCGGCCGAAGAAGCCCTGGCTCCCATCTCGAAGAACGGGGGCTGCTCGGTAAGTTCTGGTGTCGCCCCGTTGCACCCGAGCATGGCCGTCACAGCGCTGACGGCGAGTTCGCCCAGACCACGCTCGTTACGGAGTCCCCCGAGCGCCGCAACGGTGCGCCGACCCCGAGCACCCGGGAACGGAAAGGCAAGCTTCAGAAAGCCCAGGACAAGAAGGCCAGGACTCAGCTAGACGGAACTTCGAAAGACCGGCTTTGGAGAAGTGCGAGCAAGCGGGGCAGTGGCAGCTCATCTGTAGCAGCACCAGCAGCACCAGCAGCAACCGGACCAGTCCGCGGTGGTGGTGCCGACGGCGACGACAACGACGAGACTGTGCAACCGATTCCGGACCTGCCCGGGCGGCGCGACCCCCAGATGGGTGCCGAGGTCCCGCCGGCCGCGGGTGGCCTGGCGGTGCGCTCGGCGACGGACACGCACCTGCTCGCGGCGACGCGGCCGTCGCGGCCGAGCCGTGGCCTCTTGGCGGGATAGCGAACCGACGATGAGCCCCGGTCGTCCGCCGCCGCCGCCGCCGCCGCCAGCCGCCACCGCGATACCCCGACCCCGGCCCCAACGGCGACGGTGGTGGCCGCCGCCAGCGCCGTCCTCAGCCTGCAGGAGTGCTACGACCGGTGCGCGGGGCGCGGCAGCCGGGTGCGCGAGCGCGAGCGCTTCACGGGGCCGGGTCCGCGCGGCACCGTCGTCACGGTGCGCAGCAACCCTTGGACGAGCCTGCCGGGCGCGCTGACGCACTGGCGCGACGCCGACGGCCTGTGGCACAGCCTCGGCGCGAGCCGCGCTCACCCGCTGGGCGACCCGGACCTGTGGCCCAGCTACGCCTCGGGCGGCCGCCTCGTGCAGCAGCAGCAGCAGCAGCTGAGCCACCAAACCGACGACGATGGCGGCCACGGCGACAACCGCGGCCGGGACACTGACAGCGGCTTGGGATTCAGATCCGCCACCACCGGCGCCATGCATACCGCGGCCCGTTTCGACCCCATGCCCGCTCCCATGCCTCCCTTCCCTGCGCCGGCCCGGCCCTTACCGGAGCCGCCAGTGGCCACGGCCCAATCGGCTCGAACCCGCCGCACCAACCCGGACCGGGACCGGAGCCGCTGCTACCGTCCCGCCAGAACCCTCTTCCCGACCATCCCCGAAGATCAAGCTCTTGGGAACAGAGGGATTTGAGCCGGTACTGGTGCTTCTCACACATCGCCTCGCACGTCTGATTTTGTTGCGACACATGGACACAAGAGACGAAAAAGCCCCTCGTCGCGGCGGACGAGAGCTACGGAAAGTTGGGCGGCTAGAGAAAGTCTTCAATATCGCCAAAATAGACGACTTTGTTTTCATCTGGTTCCCGCTTCCTTCGCCTTGCTTGCGCCAAGGGACCAAGACCGATCCTGTCTAGGGGTAACGCCTCGACCCCGTGGTCCGCACGGCGTTCTGCCTACTGTTCAAGTACCTCGAGTGACTAACGTATGGGAGACCGGCATAGTCACAGACAGCCTCAATAGCATTCTGGAAACCAAAGCTCCCAATTGCCAGCTTCCGTTAATTGCGAGTCGCTCCCGCTACACTTCACGATGGCTCGGTCCAGTTCACTTGATCGTTGACTTGTCCCGCTGACGGGTGTACGTATCCGATTTTCAGTCGTAATCGCAGCGGCTGCACGTTGTCGTCAGTAACAAGAGCGTATGCATGAATGAGGGAACTGTGAATTGCTCACCGGCTTGCTGCCCGTAACCATCATTTTCTGTGTGGCCTCGCCGCCCGCCGGAATCTCTGCGTTCGAGATGGTTTGTATGTTGATCTTCTGCGTTTTCGGCACGGCCGCCTGCAACGTGACATTGGAGAGGGGGCCACCCGACGAGTTCCGGTACCAAGCCAGAATCTGGGTGGCGCCACCGGCATTGCGCTGCAGCTGCAGTGTCATATTCAAGCCGTTTGCATTGTAGCAGGGAAGAACGGGGGGGGGCTGAGACGGGGCTGGTGACTGGGGCGCCGGGCTTCCCAGGCCGCCCAGGATGTCCAGATCCGAACTGGCCGGCGCCGCCGTGGGGCCGGCGCCCGGCGCAGGCGAGCCAGACGGGCCCTGGGAGAACAAGTCCATGATGGAGGACACGTTGGATGGCGGGGGCGCAGGCGAGCCGGCCGAGGGAGCCGGCGAGGAGCTGCCGCCCAAGATGTCGGCGAGGAGATCCGTGTTGGTCGGCCCGCCGTCAGTCGGCGACGACACCGGCATGCTGGTCGGGTCGCCCATAAGATCCAACAAGTCCTGGTCTGTCGTGGGCTTGGCCACCAGCTTCGACCGCCGGTTGGCCGCCTTCTTCGTCTTGGCCGACGCCTCGCCCAGTACGCGCGACGACTCGCGAATCTGTGGCGGCGGCATCTTCTCCAGGACGCCCCGGCGGATCTCATCGTAGGCAAACAGGTTCCCATACTCGACCGCTCTCTGCTGGACCTCGACATCCAAGCTGGTCGAGTGATGTTGGATGAGGCGCCGCACCCTCTCCACCTGGGCCGCATCTGAGAGGCGCGTGCTGAGCTTGACCAAAGCCGTTACGATGTACTCGGTGGACACCTGCGTGGCCGAGCTGCTGTTCAGGATGGTTGAGAACAGGTCGACGATCTCGTGCTCCTTGACCTCGGAGACAAGCTCCTCCTCCTCGTACTGGCCACCCCGCAGCAGCATGTCGCCAAACTCGCCGATGCACCACGCGCCGGCCTGGGTCAGACTCTCCTGCGTAATGTCCTTTTTCAGGTTGAGGTACAGCTTTTGTACCGCGTACGTCTGGAGCTCGGGCGTCGTGGCCACCAGACGGATGAACGAGGACATGATGGGCTCTTTGACGTAGTTGCCGGCGAGCGTGAGCACGCGCAACATGGTGTCGACGTGCCACCGCTTGTTGGGGGCAAACTTGTCGGCGGCAAGACCAATCTGTGTCGTCATGGTGGGCTTGAACTCGTTGTCGGCAACCTCGAGGAAGGCCAGCAGCTCGCGGATGAGAATGCGGACGTTGCTCTCGTTGACGAGGGTGAAACTGAGGTCCAAGGCCCTCCGGCGAATGCTGATATCGGGGTCCCGCAAACAGTCGAGAATGGTGCTGCGATGGCGCTGCACGGCATTGGGCTCGATGGCTACCACTTTTATCAGCGTGTTCAGGGCCACGTAGCGAATGTTGTTGTCGCGGTTCGAGAGGAACTTTCCCAAGATATTGACGCCGAGAACGCGGAGACCCGAGTCGGCGTCGATATCCAGGATGGTGCGCACGGCTTCGTAGAGAATCGAGTTGCCCACGTTCTTGGTCGAGTCCGTGTTGGTCGCCACCTGGGCGAGGATGTCGTTGATCTGCTCGGTGCCTTCGGGGTCGCCGCGCACGAGCACGCGCAGCAGCCGGAGGATCTTGACTTGCAGGAAGGGGTCGGTGATGCCCGTGACGTCGTGCTCGGGCGCGTAGCCCGAGGTGGCGAGGCCCTTCAGCGTTCTCACGAGCACGGGGACGAACTGCTTGTACTTGTCGACGATGCCCTCCTCGCCGCCCTCTTCCTCGTCGGCCTCGCACATGCTGGTGACCAGGGTGAGACCGCACAGCAGAACGCCGTGGTTCCTGTCGGACAGCAGGGCGGCGGCCTTCTCGACGAAGTGCTCCTGCAGGTCGGGCACCTTGTTACATATCCTCATGGCGCAGAGGGCCGCCTTTCGCCGGATGTAGGGGTTCGCTGTCGATATCAGCTTCTCGATCTCGGCGAACAGGTCCCGAGACATTTCGACCGAGGCAATGTTGCCAAGGGTGGCCAGCGCAAGGCCGACGACATATTGGTTCGAGTGGCCTAGATCGTTCTGCAGGGAGTTGGTCACGAGGGTCAGGACCTCCTGGTTCTCGTCGAGAAGGAGACTGGTGGCCAGATGGCCCAGGCGCTTGTCGGCGAAGCGTGGCGACGCCAGGAGCTTGATGCATTCGATCTGGCCAAAGTGGGTTCGCTCGCCGAGGGTGAAGAGGTAGAGGAGCTTGGCCACGTTGTTACGCCTGGGACAGCGGTCAGCGGTCACGGTCAGCAAGTGGTCCGTCCCCCTTTCTCGTCCCCCGTTGTCGTCGTCGTCGTCGTCGTCGTTGCCGTCTTCGTCTTCGTCCTTGTCGGGGCTCGTCCTTCTCGGCCGTGCTCGCGGACGGGGAAGGGGGGGATGGTCGGGGCAGTGGGCGCAGGCCTACCGGACGTTGTGATCGCCGCTCTCCTCCCGGAAGCTGGCACGGATGGAGGCGCTCTCCTTCTGAATGACGGCGCGCTCGTCGGCGATGGTTTTGGCGGCCCGCACATTGCGGATGAATTGCTTCACTGGCGGCATGTGGTGGTCAGCGGGATGCTGTCGAAGGCGAGTGGCCAGATCAGGGCTGAAGCTGAGCCGTAGGCAGGGCAGCCAGACGTACAGGAGCTCATCTCGACGGACTGCGAGGCCCTTCAAGGGCCGACGGCTTCCAAGGGTCACGGCCAAAGAGACGAAGACGTATCACGGGAATGCGTGGGCCGGACACGCGCGCGGAGAGCGGATTGGGTATGGGGGGGGGGGGTATGAACGATGGTGGTTGTCTGTCCATGGGAGGCCCAGCGGTCGTGGTCAAACTGTCCGTTCCCCTTGATGTCGATGCGCTATGCTGCTGTCGACGCTGGCCCCACTAGCTTGTCAGGGAGCGACATGGGCTGGAGCCACCTAAACAGTCGCTTCCAAATGGACGCTTCACTGGCCCACAACCGAAAGCTTGATCCCGAGACTGGAGGGGGGAACGGGCGCAAAGGGATGTGGATGTGCTGTATGTAATGTCGGTAATGTTCATGTAGCTAACTATGTGCTTACCATTGGAAACGAAGTTGATACCACCTAGGATATTTCCCCTGGAGATGGGAGCTTCTTCTTAGTACATGGATGGGTATTGACGGGGACAGCGGGTGACTGACAGTAAGCCGCCCATCTCGTAGGCCTTTAGTACGCAACGTGCACGCTTCCTACCTGGGCGGCACCGGTATATCAGACGGAGAACGAACTCGATAAAGCTGAATTGCGGCGCATTATAGCTTGACACACCTCGCGCCGGGGAACCTGAAAAAAATCAAAATAAAAAAAAAAGCCTCTCTCTTCATCTAATTACAGGCTCAAAGTGCGCTTAGCGACCACCAAAAAATGTATTAGTATCCGGTGAGAGATAGAACAAGAAACCCGTAAGGACTGATGCGCCGACGATACGTGGCGCATCACCCGTCCTTTTACCACGTCCTAGCACCCGTCGTTCCATCCCGTACGGTCCTCATGGGAAACAGACCGCCCCCTCCCCTCGGACCCCCGGGGCCGCGTTACAGCTTCGCCTCAGGGGCACCGGCCGGCGCCTTGTCGCACCTCGCCAGGATCCAGTCGACGACGTCTTGGTAGAAAGCCTCCTTGCCGGGGTCGGCGTGCAGCTGGTGGTAGAAGCCCTCGTAGCGCTTGAAGGTGCCGTCCTCGAGGCTCTGGCGGTCGAACCAGGCCTTGGACTTGTCGAAGCTGCACACGAGGTCGGCGTCCCCGTGCATGAGCACGAGGCTGCGGACCTGGGGCAGCAGCCGGCTCTTGCCCTTGGACAGGACCTCGGTACGGTCCAGCATTGACGCCAGGCCCTCGAGCGTGCCCGTGTTGTGCATCAGCTTGTCCTCGCGGATGCTCTGCTGCACCTGCGGGTCGCGCACCACGTGCTCCGGCGGGATCGGCCGCGTCAGGTGCATGTGCGGCAGCACCTTGCCCGCCAGCCGCCCGCTGACCACGAGCAGCCAGCTCGGCTCCTCGGTCGGCGTGAAGCCGATGAAGGGCGACTCGAGGATCCAGCCGCGGACCTGCGCCACAAGCTCGGCGTAGGCCGGGTCGCTGGCCAGCGTCGCCGCCTCGCCGCCCCCCATCGAGTGGCCCAGCACGAACACGGGCACCTCGGACGGCAGCTGCGAGCGGATGAAAGCCGCCACGTCCGCTGTCACCGTCGGCGTCGGCCCCGTCAGTCCTCGCTCGGCCGGCTTCCTGACACTGCGACCCCAGCCTCGCTGGTCGAATCCGTAGACGGCAACGCCGGCACGGGCGAGCGTGGGAAACAAGTCGTAGTACCGTCCAATGTGGTCACTGAAGCCGTGCACCATGATCAACTTCGCCTTCGGCGGTCCATCGGGCTACATCCGCCGTGTCAGTCGTCGTCGGGCGCGATTCCTCGGGGAATCAGGGGGGAGAGCCACGCACCAGCCATGTTTTAGTGTACAGCTCCGCCTCGCCGAGCCGCGCATCCCCGACCTTGAAGACGCCTTCGGATTCCGACACCATCGTTGCCAGGTAAAGTCAGCAACCCAGCTGGTACAGTCGGGTCCGCGTACAAAAGGAAGACGGGAAAAGGCGTCGGCCGGGTCTTTGTATTGGGACAGACGGCACGGGATCGATAGGTGGCAGCGCTTGGACGTGAAGGTCTTAATTAATACTCCGTACCGCCTTTGCGACCGAATGGGTAAGGATGCAGGTGGGTCGGGCCTTGACGCGCAACTTCTACAGACGAGGTGCGCACTCGGTTGTATAGATTCCCTAAGCGCCTGGCTGGACCAAAGTGGCGCTTTGAGATAGAAGGGAGAACTACAAAGACTGAGCGAGGACCACCCGGCCCGGCCGCGGTCGTAATTCTTTCCTGCATACTACGTACAAGCCTGGTGACGCCTGGCAGACGCGACGCTGGTGAGATGCCGAGGCTCGGAATCCATGATTGGCCAGAATACGTCAGTCAGGCTTCGACTCTCGGCACGGACAACTCCGCAAATGGGGCCCTCACATGTATATTCATTCAGCTCCTGCCCGTGCCTGTGCTGCAGCAGGCCAAGGCATTTCAAGGCTCTGCCTTGGCTGCGAAAGTCGTGCGCCGAGGATGTCTATTGGCTCCTTCTCGACAACCTCTCGACTCTTGACGCGCTTCATTCAGGGTAGCTTCGCGATTCCCCACGCGCGTCCCTATAGGGTGGCTCGATTCCGACCAGGTGCACACAAACGGTACTGCCGGCTCAGCCGTGGCCGTCCTCTGCCTCAGCCGCAGTGCCAGTGCGGCACCCGACCACGAAGCATACTGCACTTCCTGCGTCTCCGAGCCAGTCTGACTGCCGGCCAGTACCGGCCGTCTTGTCCCGTATGAGCCATAGTAGGTGGTTGCCAAGCGGAGAGGCATTATGTATATACTGTACAAGCCGGTCAAATAACTCGCTTCCTTCTTCTATGTCCCTCCCTCTAGATCCCCCTTACCTTACATTGACAACATCGGCGCTCTCAGTTCGGCAAGAAACGCGACCAAGCCGCCGCACCAATAAAACAGTGGTATATCAACCTCATTAGCCGCGTGTCTTCCGCTCCACCACCTCCTCTTCTGCCGGTGTTGTCGTCTCCTCGTCCTCCTCGAGGTCGTCTTGGATCTCCTCTTGCTCCATGAGCTGAGGGTCCTCCTTCCTGGGATGCGTCTGCGGTGCCTCATTCCCCCCGTGCATCTGCCACTCCATCAACTTGCTAAAGGCGCTGTTCTTATCGGCACTAAGCTCCGCGTAGGACCCAACCTCGGCCACTGTGCCCTCGCTGGATAGCACAATGATCTTTTCGGAGCGTTTGATGGTCGACAGCCGGTGTGCAATAGAGATGGTGGTGCTACGGCCCTGCAGCAAAGCTGCCAGAGCACTGTTGACCAGCGTCTCCGACTCGGCGTCGAGCGCAGACGTGGCTTCGTCCAGAATGAGGATATCAGGGTCTTTTAGGAGAGCCCGGGCGATGGCGATGCGCTGTTTCTGACCACCCGAGAGCTGGGCACCCCGGGCGCCGACTTGCGTCTCCAGGCCCTGCGGAAAGTCGCTGATAAACTGGCAGTTCGCTTTCTGGGCAGCTGATATGATTTCGGATCGCGAGGCGTGCGGCCTGCCGTAGGCAATGTTCTCGGCCACGGTACCCGAAAATAAAACCGGCTCCTGCGAGACCATGCCAATGCGTCGTCGTAGAGAGCGGACGTTCATTTTAGTGACGTCCACGCCATTGATCTCAATGCGACCAGACGTCACGTTGTAGAATCGCAACAGGAGCGACGCAACGGTTGATTTGCCTCCGCCCGACGGGCCGACAATACAGACATTGCTTCCGGATGGAATCTCGAAGTCGAGGTTGTTGAAGATGTTGACGGCTGGCCGTGTTGGGTACGCAAAGGAGACGTTCGTAAACTTGATAGGGCCCTGGGCAGATACGACCTTGAGGCCCTTGGTGGGCGGGATTGTGACCTTCCGGTCCTGGAGTTCGAAGAGGCGGCTCGCCGCACCGACACCTTTCATAAGTTCGGAAAAGAAGCCTGAAACGCCGAACAGACTGGAGCCAGCAAAGGCCGTGTACATCATGAAGGATGTCAGGTCGCCAAGGCTCATGAAGCCGTCCCGCACGTAGCCTCCTCCGAACCAAAGGAGAGCCAAGATGGTCATGTTTCCCATCCAACCAGTGGAGGCGAAGAAGGTAGCACTATACTTGGATTCGCGGAGGCCGAGGTCAAAGATGCGGCGGACTTGCTTGTTATAGCGGTGGACTTCCTGGATCTCTCCCGTGAAAGCCTGGCTCGTCTTGACATTGCCCAGTCGCTCCTCGGCGATCTTGGTCAGCGTGCCCAGGTTCTTCTGGATGTCTCGACTGACACGTCGGATGGCCCGGGCGTAGAAGAAAGCAGCGCCGGCGACAAAGGGCCCCGTGAAAAAGATGACCGTGGTCAAACCGGGGCTGATCCAGGCCATGGCAACCAAGCCGGCAACTCCACTAACCAAGGACCGCAACCCGTCCGACACGTTCTGCGTAATGCTCTTGCCGACAATAATGGTATCCGAGCTCAGTCGGGAGATCAGGTCACCGACGCGGTTGGCATCGAAGAACTCGGCGTCTTGAATATACGTCTTCCGATACAGCTGGGATCGCAAGCGGGAAACCACGCGCTCGCCGATTATGCGCAATAAAATGATACGCCCAAAGTTGGCCGTGGCTCCGAGTGTCAAGACGGCCCCAAATGCCCCGAAGAACTGATACAGGGTCAGACCGAAGATCCGGGTCTCCTCGGGGCCGTCCTTTGTAGCCTGGTCCATGATCTTGCCTACGGAGAGGGGAATGGACATGGTAACGGATGAGGATATAAGCAGCAAGACGACGGCAAGGCCCAGGAAGCGCAGCTCGGGGCGGGCAATCTTGAGGAGACGCCAGACCTCGTTCATACTGCCAAAAAATTTCCTGCTGGAGTCTTTGCTGTCCTTGGAAAGACGAGCACTCAGATTGACCTGGGCGGCTCGCGACGCCTTCTCGCTCCGGGCAAAGCCTTCAAGCTCCGGCTCTTTCTCGCTCCCCTCGGCCGCGTTAGACTTGCCGCTCTCGGATGCGCCGCGCTGGCCATAGGCCTGGTTGGGGGCATTATTTCGTAGGGGTCGGACAGAAGAGAAGTAACGCAGTATCGTGATCGGCGAGCTGTGTGGCCAGGCTCCCGGCGGATTCTGGCCACTGGCGAATCGGGCGCATAGACTTGGCGGGTAGCCGAGGGGAGAGCAATAGGGAGACGAGGGACCGCGAGCGTTTGTCGGGGCGGTCCAGAGTGCCCGGGACCCCAAGAATTTGTAAACATCGGCGGCGATGCTGGATGAGGCGCACTGCTGGGCCAGACTTCCCGAGGCGACGCCCCAGCGCTGCGGGAGCAGGACGGCGCGTCGCACCACCCCCGAAACCATGGTAAAAGGGTTTTATCTTGATGGCGCGGTCATGAGTACACGTTCGGAGGAGTTACCTGTTCTGCACGGTTGCATTTTCCGGATGAGGCATCGGCGTTGGCTTCGCGAGGAACCTTAGAAGCCGCGTTGTTTTCCGTACGACACTGCAAAAGCTCTCAAGAAGGCCTTCCGTCATCCATTGTAATCGCTCGCCCGCCCTAACGCAATTGAGAGCGGATCCACCCCGACCACGCCAATGCTGCCCATAAGCTGGAGCATTAGGTAAATACATCTTTACACAAAGCCCCTCTGAATGTCACCCACCCAATGGGAGGCGGATCGGATTATCGGGCTGTTCCGGTATAAGTGTTACCTAGCCCGGCACCACCGGGACCTAACGTTCTCGGGGTCCGCGGTACTTCTACGCAGTAGCTAGGTTCACTTATCCATCAGGAGCATCGGGTTCTTCCGTGACACGTACGGCCAGCAATGCGAAGGCGTACCTGCATGGAGCCTGGTCCGTTGGTCGAACAGGGGTTTTCTGATGATGCCCTAAGGGATTAGGCAGACTAAACGGTCGAGTTTGGGTATGTATGTAAATAGGCGTTAGTTGTAAGGGTGACCCCGAGGGATACCAGCCACACAAGTTGTAGGGCAGATAAGGCTGCTGGACAGAGCTCTCGAGGACCAAACATTAGGTACTTACGTAGGATTGACGGGAGTAGATATATACCTACGTACTTGTAGTGAGTGGAGGGTACCTGACAGGAACGTTCTCACTTCGGCTTTGAACTAGTCGCAAAATAAAATAACTTAGGGCCGATATAAAGATATGGGGCGTACCGGCAACTTTTACCTACCTACTATACCTACCTAGGTAAGTAATCGCTGCCAAATTACTGACATCGGATTAGAGTCAGGTAAGATTTGAACGTGTAAGTGGATATGCCGGTTGACGGGTTTAAGCTTCGCGAACAGTTGTCACAGTTGCCTCATTCCTGTTGCGTTTACGTGAACAATCGACCACCAAGTTGTTCTCTGGCAAAGTCCTTCGTTTGCGATTTCGGGCACCGGCGTCAATTAGGGTGCAGTGTGACGGTCACTGCTCTTTTACGCCCCTGCCACTCTCCAATCTTCCCCCGTGCTAGGTGGGAATAGAGGGGACAGATTCATGTGAGAGGTAAGCGCTCACCTGTGCGAGCACGTCGTCCGCCCGCCCAACTTGTTTATCTATTCAAGGGGCGCGGGTTTATCTGGGCCGACGTAAACAAAAGAGGCTGTGCAACAGGCGTGTACAACAGCACTGAGCATAATGATCCGCGAGTCTAATGAGCCTCTCCCCTGGATGCCGCATGATGTCTTGCCGAAGGAATATATGCTTGGACGGGTGCGAGCCTTTTGCTTGCCGTGGCCCATGAGGACAGGACAGTGCAGAGTGCATACCGCTCGCAAGTTGGAAATACGTTTTCGGGCGTGAATCTTGGGAACATTGGACGACTTTTTCTAGCCGGCCGCCCAGTTTGTGGCGGGCATGGATGCTCGGATACTCGGGGAGCGGAGGATAGATTTGATGGCTGAGCTGAGCGCTGGGCTGGAACGGGCGATGCGTGGAACCCGGGGAAGAAGGCGACCCCATAAGTGCCCGGGGCTCAATTGGGATGAGATTCCGTACTGGATGGTACTGGTTGCAGGAGCTGGGTGGGTTATGTACTTCCTAACTCGGTCCATATCGAGGGTAAGGCAAGGCAAGGCCGGCCAGGTCAGACCAGTCTTACAGGGGCGCCCATCCCAATTACAGGGCATTCGAAAGAATTTCGATACTGTGTACGGATTCAGTACATGCCAGGTGTGCTGTTCCCGGCCAGCCTGAGCATGCCTGAATACGGGATACGGGCTGGGGTGCCGATTACTTAGGTACCTTGACCATGCACTAACTATGAAGAGTCGGAGCCCTGATCTACTTGTAGCCTAGTGCAGGCTGGACCCATGCCGCCCGCTTGGTTGAGCCGGCTTTGGGTCGATGCGTGCGGGATGACGGGCTGATGGGCTGACGGGGCTGATCGGAGCTCGGAGAGAACCAAGAAAAAGGAAAAAAGAAAAAGGGCGTCGCCAGCCATCCCGACGGTACGGTAAGTAGGTAGGTAGTATGTATGTATGGGATGGGATACGTGGACATCTTCTTATTGTGTGAATGTACTACTACTTCGTACAGAGAGACGCGTGCATGCCCGACTCGCATTCTGGAACAGGAGCGAGCACAGAATCACCCATCCATCTCTAAATGGACTGGAGGTGGAGGGTACGGGATTGTGTGCGTGTACTGAGGTAAGCGCCTCCCACCCAACCCTAGCGACTGTGCTCGTGTTGGAGGAGCGGCCGACCTCGTCTGGTGTCGGTCGCTGCGGGCGGACAGGTCGATGCGAGCGCAAATCCGTGGCTGTGTCGTCTTCTCCCCCATTCCGGTTGGGCGGTTCACGGGTCCCCCGGGCTGCCAAGCGGCGCGCTGCGTGCGGTGGATGGGATCGCTTACGATCACGTACCCGCCAACCTTGCTTGGCATGACCGTGTTTTCCAGGCAGCCGAATTCCCATCAGCGCGAGCCCGAGTTTTGGCGCATTGCCAGGCCAGCAGGTTCCCGGGGTACCTTTGCACCTGCTGTTGTTTTTCGTTGGCCTCCCCCCTCCGCCCACCCTTCCATCCTTATGTCCCGCTCCCGCCGTTTTTCCTTGGAATGGCCACAGGCATTGGCCGTCATCAGTTCGACCCGGCTAGGCTCTACCTTGTAGTAGTCGTACCTTGGATGCCAACCCCAGGTCCACCACGCCATCCTTAGTCCCCATTTACTTTGCCTACACCTCCACCCGCTACCTAAGCAGTATTCACGAACCCTCCCATCCATCCCAGTTTCTGCCCCAGCCAAGGTGCAGGCTCTCGTTCCCGCCTCTCCCCAAACAAACCTATGACGCTCGTTTGGTCCCGCGCCGTCTCATTTCAAGATACATCTTGCCCCCATCTGCGCTTCTATCGTCTCCGTTCCCTTCCTACCTGACCCTCCTGCTGCCTTTTTCCTCGTGCTCGCAGGCCCGGACCGGACCGATTCAAAAGGCAGTCCTGTCCTCACCAGAGCCGTCGTCTTTATTGTCGCCCGCCGTTTCAGCCATCACCACTCACTCTCTAGCCGTTCGGCTGTCGGGCCTTGACACTGGAAGGTCGGTGTGCTAAGGAGCAGCACATCGCACCCACTTGCCCCCCCCGTTGGCAGAACTTCCTTCGTTTTCCCCGTTTCCCTGCCTCGACCCTGGCCGCTATTCTAGATTGGACATGTCAGCACCGATCACCCGCAGTGCCGAATACAGCTTCTAGATCCTGCAAGCACTCCTTCACCACCAAGGAGTTTTGACAGCGGCCACACAAAGTCTGTCCGTAGGCGGTCCCCCAACCGACGGCAATCGCGACGGCCATGCTTTTCAACTGGCGCTCATTTTTGGTCTGCGGACTGGCAGGCCTCGCCTACGCCGCCAAGCAGCCCGAGAAGGTGCTCCAGTCGACTTCCCTGAACACCTGCCAGTCGAACTCGGGCTTCTCGGCCAGCCAGTTTCACGTCACCTTCACGCCTAACAACCGCTCGGTATCCATCCTGCTTCTCGGCTCTTCTTCCATTACGGGCAACGTGCAGTTCGACGTCGCCATCTCGGCCTATGGATATGAGATCGAGCGTTTGTCTATTAACCCCTGCGATGTTGGTTTCAAAGGCCTCTGCCCCATGGCTTCTGGGAATGTCGGCGACCCGACGATTCCCCTTGGTTTCAGAGTTAGCCCCGAAGCCGTCAAAATGATCCCGGATATTGCCTATACGTTTCCCGACCTCGACGCCAAGGTCCGCATCTACGTCAATGCAACAAGTGGCGACCAAAAAGGCCAGTCGGTGGCGTGTGTTGAGGCCCGAATCTCTAACGGGCAGATGGTCGATCTGGTGGGCGTAAAATGGGCATCGGCCATCGTCGCCTTTCTGGCCCTCTTCTCTTCTGCCGTCCTCTCCGGCTTTGGATATACGAATGCGGCTTCGCATGTCGCCGCCAATGCCGTATCCCTGTTTGGGTACTTTCAGGCTCAAGCCATGGTCGGACTCTGTGGAATGCCACTGCCGCCAATCGTGCAGTCGTAAGTAGACCCATCTTCTGCTATCCGGTACATCGCCACCAAAGATCGGCGAGTTCAGTTACCAGGTCCTCGCTCGCGGTTGCGACAGGGCACTGCCGAGGCTTGATCGGTTATGGTTGCCCAGAGAAATCTTTTGGATTCTTGCTGACCATTTCCTTCTCTCAGATGGACTCAAGACTTTCAATGGAGCATGGGGTTGATCAGACTCACTTTTATGCAGAGAATCTACACCTGGTATCAGCGATCTACGGGCGGGGTTGCATCTGCGCTGTTCCATGCGCTCGGCCAGGTGTCGGTGCAGGTGCAGAAGCGCGCTCTGCCCGCCGCGAAGCCACTGTCTGGTCTCATGACGCGCGCAACAGCCATGTCACCTCGATCCGATGTTGTAAGCCACGTGACCCCCCTGGCCAAGCGTGCCAATATCCAAACGAGCAGCGGCAACTATTTGGTTTATGGCATCCAGCGAGCTGGTTACCGCGCCAAAATCGAATCGACCAACATCTTTATGACGGCCATCATCTGGTTCATCGTCTTCATGATCTTTTCCGCCGCGGCCGTGGCCGCTTGGAAGGCTATCTGCGAAATAGCCTTTAAGAAAAGCGAAAAGTTCAGCGACTTCCGGAATGGCTGGCGCGTGGTTCTCAAAGGTGTCCTCTTCCGAGTGACGCTGATTGGATACCCTCTCGTCGCCGTCTTCTGCTTGTGGGAGCTGACCCAAAACGATTCCCCGGCCGAGATGGTCCTGGCTGTTGTCTTCTTCCTCTTGGTCACGGGTAGCTTGCTCTGGGCTACTTACACGGTCATGCGGATTGCCAGGCGCTCAGTTAGCCTTTTCAAGAACCCGGCCTACACTCTCTTTTCCGACCTAGGGACCTTGAACAAGTGGGGTTTCCTATACATCCAGTTCCGTGCCTCGGCCTACTACTTTACCCTCCCGGTCATGGTTTATGTCTTCTTGAAGGCTTGTTTTATTTCCTTCAGCCAGAACAATGGGGTGGCTCAGGCCATTGGCTTGCTGCTCATTGAGGCCGCTGCCGTGATTGCCACCTCGGTGGTCCGTCCGTGGATGGATAAAACGACCAACTCCTTCAACATCACCATTGCCGTGGTCAATTTCCTCAACGCCATCTGCATGCTCATCTTCACTTCGGTATTTGACCAGCCTCCTCTCATGACGGGCATCGTGGGCATCATCTTTTGGATCCTCAACGCTGCCGTAACACTTATTTTGCTGCTTATGATCATCATTACGACCTCTATTCTATTCTTTCAGAACAACCCGGATGCCCGCTACCAATTCATGGCTGACGATCGCACTTCTTTTATGCGGTCTGGCACCAACCTGGGTACCACAAACGAGCTGGATGCTTTGGCAGCGACTGCCCGAGGCGAAAAAAGAGGCCATGGCTCGGGATTACTCGAAGACGACGACACCGAGGCCACGCCCTCGGACAAGCTGCGCCGCAGTCTTACACCTGTGAATGGCAATCGCAACTCGTTCCGTCCCTCGGTTGATGCGGTTGGCCACAGCCAGCGTAACTCATTACTCCACGACACCGAGTCGATGTCAAGCTTACCAGTCTCCCACCGAGGGCAGAACAATGCCAGCCCCACCGCTTACCCTGCGCAAAATAACGGAAGGTGAGACAAACCTTCTGGCTAGCCAAAAGGGACTACAACTCACTTAAACGTACAGCACGTGGCAGCGTGGAGCTGGTTATGACCACGGAGCCCTATAACACAAAGACTCGCCGATTTACAACGATGGCTGTGATATTTTGTGGTGATTTTGCAGCGACAAAACGACTGTACATAGCACAGCAGTAATGTGCTTGGATACCGTGCATAGTGTACTGCGTTGTATAACATTTGCTCGCTGGCCACCTTCTGATTGATTACTTCGGCAATCAGCGGATCGGCTGGCGATTCCTAGGTACCGCTTGGCCCAGCGTGGCCCTGATCAAAACCGCACCTCTAGCGAAGATTGATCCAGTGGCTTCATTGACAGGGGATGGCAGCAAGCGGTCAAAAAGGATGATGCCGTTACGCTTTTCAATGGCGTTACTGGACCACGACTACAGTCATAACTAAGACTTTATGGGGCGTTGGGGGGAAGCGACAACACATATGTGCAGCATACTATCTCTAGCATTAGGGCAAGGGAACATATCTCTAATTAGTAAATCATAGTGAAGACAAACGAGAGGCCGAAGTAATGGCGTCGTTACACAGCCCATCGTTGCACTTTTCCGCAATCGTCTGCAATGGCATGCATGTGCTCGGATATCCATAGGTCTTGACGGCCATTAGCAAGATGCTACGCGAGCACCAACAGCGCAGGTAAACGTCCACAAAACGTGTTCATTGACAACGACCGTGGCCCAGCGCAATGCTGGACCCTGGGTTGGCAGCCGAGGAGACTGCATGGAAGAGCTGAAGCACACTTGACCCAACACCACCGAACCCAATCTGCTGGGCACCGATTACTACCTCCTACCAAGATACAAGCGCCTTGCAGGCTGCGCTTGAGAAAGTCCTTCGTACTGTACACGTGCGGTAATGGCACGGCACAACCAATCAACCATCGTATAGATCGATGACGGTCGTTCGCGTGGGCTCCAGACCCGTCGCCATTTCATCGCCCGCGGGCTACCCCTGTCCATCCAGGCATGCCACCTCAATCTGGGAGCTGTGTTTTTTCAAGGCTGTTGGCTTACGCCCCGTTGCTCTCCCTGCGGAGCATCTCGGAGACGTCGGCGTCGATGCCGTCATCCTCTCCCAGGTCCGGGAAGTCGTCGCCCGAGTCCAGTCGGCGTTTCTTAGCTCCGTTGGCGCCCGCAGGCACAGACTTGTACTGGGCGGCGAGCTCGGAAAGCATCTCGATGCCCGGCGCGGCCGACGGTTGGAAGGCGGTCCCCAGGGGGATATCGGGCGAAATTTCGGGCACGTCCTGCTGCGTCAAGGGGGCCTCCTCGGGCTCCGGCGTCAGGGCCTCCATCTCGGGCCGGTCGGGCTCGGGCATCGCGTGGTCTGCAGTGCCGTTGGAGGGAGCGACGTCCTCGCTCGATAAGCCTTGCATGATGGCGAACTCGACCTCGCGCTTCTTGTCGTCCACCTCGATCTTGCGCCTCTTGAACGTGTTCAGCTGTTCCTCGTCGGCAGCCAGGGACGTCTTGTTCGTGTCGAGGATCTTCTGGAGCTCGTCGACCAGGGACTTGCGCGCCTTGACACACTGCTCTACAGCACCCTCGGCGCTCGCGAGAGTCTTGAGGAGCCCGTTCAGTCTGGCGGCGTAGACAGGCGGCGAAGGCACCACGGCACCAGGCTCCATCAGCTTGGCATACTCCTGATTGGCACTCCCTATGGACGTCTTGGTGGAGAGAAGCAACTTTGAAACGTCCTGCTGCGGCTTGACCAGCGAGGCCAGCTCCGAGGGGAGGGCGGCGGAGCCGCCAAAGATGGACCCCCCAAGACCGGATTTGCCGTTGCCACGGGCCTTGTCCAGCTCTACGACATTATTAGCATAGCCGTCCAGAGTCGACCAGTGGTAGGCGTAAGGTACATACCCGATATACGAGCCTCAACGGCAGCTTGAATGGGCTCCTCGAAAATGCCACGGTCTCGCCAGACATCGACGACTCGCCGGATGCGCTGCTGAACCTCCGAAGGGGCGCCCTTATACGCGGTGGAAGTGGCTTCCGCGAGGACGGGCGAGAAGGCAACCAGAAAGTCCTCCTTGTGACGGACTTTGGATTGCTGACAAACCTCTAAAGGCCACAGGATTAGCACGGCATTCGGCAAGGCTTCGTATGCATGCTCAGGTGCTTACCGTTAGCAAGATAGATCAAGTTCAGTCTCTTGTGGCTCGTCGAGTCCTTTAGCCGTTGCAGCCATATTTGGACGGTACGCTCGGCGTGGCGTCTGGGTGGCAAGGTTAGTGAGACGGGGAAGGCAGCTCGGCCGGGCTTCTACGGAGGCGAGTTCGCGGACTTACCTATGAAACAGGATCCATTGCGCTACCGTCACGATGCTGTCCTGGGTCTCGACCAGCGTCGACAGTTTGGCCAGAACGGCATCGTCGGTGTACGACATGTTGAAAGGGTTGCTCGCTGGATGAATGTGGATAGAGTGGGAGTGCTGTGATGATGGGGGACAGTGGCGAAGATGAGGTGATGGTAATGGTGGCAGGTCTTGTTTGCGCACTTGCCGCGGTTGTTTTGGCCGTAGGCTTTTACGTTCAGATCAAGATCATCTACGCCCTGGCCAGTTGGCGGAGCCACGAACAACAACAGCAACAGCGACGGCGGCGGCGGCGGCGGCGGCGGCGGCGGCGACAATTGGAGCTGGGCAAAGCACTGCAAACAATTGGATGTAGAAGTGCTGAGTCTAGCTATCTGAAGTTGGCTGTCCACGTCCAATGATGCAGTGGGACTAGCTTGGCATTCCGAAGCACCTGGTGAGAGTGAGAGAGAGAGGGTGTCAAGGTGCTGAATGCGCCCTATCCACGTGCTTCAATCACCAGCGCTGGACTTTCTTGCGAGCAGCCAGACGTCTTGGTGAGCATAAAAAGGAGGCGAGGTTTTGGAGTTCCGTCTCGGCGACGATGGACCGACAAGTGGGAGGTGCAAGTGGAATGGAGGGATGTTTGCAAGCTGGCTGGGTGGGCACCAGCCGGATTAGATGTCTTGAAGATAGATAGCAAGCTGTTTGGGGAGGTTATCCAAGCTCGAAGAAGAAATCCCCCACTCTTGGTCTGCTAAGGCCAATGGAAGGACTGTGCTAGCCAGTACGAGGTATGGGCCTGAGGTAGAGGTAGGAAGGTAATGTATTCCCCCCCGGATTAAAATCCGGCCCGCTTGTCATGCCCTGTCCATCTCGCCGGGCACTTCCATGAATGACCTCCAGGTATATTGAGGTCTCATGCCAGCGGTAAACGTAGTAGTACTATACCCGGAATGAAGGGAATGTTGAAATCAACCTGTGCACCCATGTGCCAACGGACCTTTTCCCGGTGCAAATGTCGTAGATGAGATTCCTGCATTGCAGGAAATACAACCAGAGAGGTGTGGCCGCAGTCTTCTTGTATGTACCTTCATTGTCTGCCGCCTACTCCGTACTACCCACTCGTCCATCCCATCGCGGCTGTTCCATACCAGGGGCACGTAGGCCAACAACCTACCTACCTGGTAAGTGCTTGGTACCTAGGTAAGCCCCGTACACAAGGTACAAAACGTCCCGTCCATATGACGAGGCAGGTACGTCTCGGCGACCTCTGTTGGCATTTTAGCAGCGCGCCGGAGTAGGGAAGAAGGTCGAAAGCGAGCGGCAAACTGCCGCTCCGCCTACCTCTTCCCCTTGGGCATGCAGGTGAGGCAGACAAACCCTGAAGCCTGGCAAACTGGCTGGCCAGGCCTCAGGCCCAGTTTACAGGGGACGACGGGGCTAGCATTGGGAGGATGGGATGGGACGGACGGAGCTGATGAGAGCTGGCCTTGCGACAGACGGGCCTCCACTGCAACGTAAGGGCGCAAGGGAGGCCAGTCTGACAAGTACCTTTGCCTTATATAACCCAATAGAGATTACATGTAGCAAGTACGGGGACGGCGGGCGTCGTAACTGGGGCTAGTCGTACCTGTAGGTCTGTAATCCATACTGCATCCCATGCCTAAACCACCCTATTCGAAAACGACCAACATCGATGCATCTCCTTTAGGGATTGTTCTTCAGCACCACTCTGTCCAAACCACCCCTAGCTTCTCCCAGGGTCGCGACGAACCAAACCCATCGCCGACTCCGACGGCATCCTCAGACCTCATTGACCCTACACGCCAGCGCGCCTGTCGCCAGCACCAAACGCCCACGCCAACCACATCCACACCCACATCCACATCCACATCCACATCCACCATGGCGGACAGATTCCCGTCCTTGGACGACTTCGACTCGGGTGGTAAGGACCACGGCGCCTTCGATCGCCGTCGTCTTCACGCTGCTGACTACATGCTTCACAGCCCAGACCGACATCCAGGCAGATGCCGGCTCGCCCTCGGCCGACGACTTCCTGGCCCGCGAGCGGGCCCTTCTCGGCGACGATGCGACGCAGTTCGCGACGAGCAACGACGCAGCCGCCTTTGTGGACGCATCCGACGACCTGCTCGGCGGTGATGACGCAGGCGGCGAGACGGCACAGTTCGAGAGCCAGTTCCCCGATCTTGGCGCGGGCAACGAGGTAGGGCACATTCCCCTTGGCTTCCCAGGCTGCATCTGACCACGTTTCTCTGCCTGCAGCAAGTCGCTCCCGGCGGCGCTGTCACCGGCGGTCCCTCGGTCAGCTATAACTCGGGCTACAATGCCACCGTCGGCGAGGAGGAGGAACCCCAAGTGATCAAGGAGTGGCGCGAGAAGCGCGACGCCGACAATGCCAAGCGGGCTGAGCAGTTCGCCCGCCAGAAAGCCGAGACGATCAAGGAGGCCCAGCAGAACATCGACGACTTCTACGAGAACTATAACAACAAAAAGGAGAAGATGATTGCGCAGACGCGCAAGGAGGCCGAGCAGTTCCTGGCCAGCAGAGACGACACCACCTCGGGCGGCACGAGCTGGGAGCGCATTGCCAAGCTCGTCGACGTGAGCGGCAAGGGTCAGAAGGGCGGTGCTGCTGGCTCGGGCAAGGAGCGCTTCCGCGAGATTCTGATGAGCCTGCGCAAAGACGAAAAGGCCCCTGGCGCCGAGGGCTACTAGGCTCCCGTCGGCGCCTTCTCTCTTTACCTACCCACGGCTTTGGCGCGTATATCGCGGGCATGGACCTCTAGGTGATGTCGCAGGCCATCTACCCTGGCAATGGGGCCATCTTCCTCGACGTGGCGTATTCGTCATGCTGTACTTTAGACACCCACTGTCACATGGATCCGGTGTCCCTGGCGTAATGATACATGGATTGGTTCAAACGAGCCTCGGTTCACGTGCCGCGTTGTTCTGGATTTACTACGTAGGGCACAAGGAACCAGTGATCGGCAGACGAGCAGGCTAACAGTTGAAATTCGCGTGAATGGTAGTCTACCCTGGCCACTCTATCAACACAGTCGTAGAGAGAAGCCTGGCTCTGGACGCCTCTCCGCTCGAGCATATGCCGTACTTGCTCCTCAATCCCATTCAGTCCTTGCCGAACCAGGTATTGTGACCCATAACCTTGCGGCCGGTCATGTACAGGGAGGCTGGATGAAAATGAGTACCGTAGTCACCCGGGGGCTTCACGTCAGGACTTACCGCTAAAGGTTCCCCAGAGCAGGACCTGGTAAGGAAGGAACAGGTAGCTGCTTCGGTTGCCCTGCGTCATATACGTCAGCCGGCTGTTTTTGCGCCCTCCGAGGCTCTCGAGGGATTCGTTGCAACGTACAATTCGCCAGAGACGGGTGTGGTTCTTGTAGGCGGCCTGGTAGAACTTCTGGTGCTGAGGCACCCGGTTGGGGGCGTCGACCATACTGCGGGAACATGCTCGTCAGTTCACACTGCCTCGCTCCGATCCGAAGGACAAGGGGGCGTGAGCGAGCCGGTCGGCCGACGGGGCAGGACCGCCGTCGCCCGCGGCATTGTGACTCGAGACGCCGAGTTCTCGGGCTTTTCGAGACGAGTCGGGGCGTGACTCACCCCATTGTGAAGGACGTGTATCGGTGGAATCGGGGGGGTGTCGGTGGAAGCGAGGTGATGGTGGATAGCTCGATCTTGGTTGGGGCGGAAGCTTGCGGGCGGATGAAGCAATTGCTGAACGGGCTTGGGTCGTTCGATTGGGTCCGCCTTAGGTAAGCGGCTTCCTACCGTACTAGCCGAGGTTTTACCAGCCGTACCAGCCGCTAGCACTGGGCACTTTGGCTATACGAGGGATGCAAGTGGCTTGTCTCTGCATACAACATGTACCTCGCATGTATGCCAAGTCTGTCCCCTCACGCCCCCTCTTCTCCTTCCATAAGTGATCGCCTGGGCACCGCGATTCTCCGTACCTGACGCCGGCCTCCACCTAAAATTCCCGTAGCTCATAAGCTGTAAGTACAGTCTCTGCCCATGGCCGGTTCCAGCAAAAGTTCACCACGCCACCCAGCAGGACGACGCTTTTTGATCTCTTCCGCGAGCCGCACGACTTCTCCGCCAATGTCGTGATACCTACCCGACCGCCCCCAACTTCGCACCGCTGGGGCATGTAAGGGAATGCAGTAATGCGATTGGTATACCGAGCATCTCGGGATGTGAAGCTACGACGCCTCGTCCACAGCTCACCTTCGTCACCCGGATGCCTCAGGCGCGCGACGAGCCTCGGGTCTGCGCTCGCGGTTGGCCGAGCTCCCAGTGCGCCCGTATTGTTTCGGACCACCTGTTCCTCTGCGTCTGAAGCCGAATCAGTCTTTGCCTCCGTCAACTCGAACGCCCTCGTCCTCCAACCGGAACCGGCACCCCCTCCACGTGTCACGGAACGGGAAGACGCTGGCAAACCCCTCTTCCAAGATGATCATTCGTACGGCCGGTGGCGATGGCTTCTGAGGGACCCCCAGCGCCTGGCTCTTGAGACCGATTTTGCGGGCGAGGCCCACGCCAGGGGGAAAGAAGACCGCTTTCTAATCGATAGGCTCGATAATCGGAACGATTTCGAATTATGGAGTTGCTTGCTCGACTACCTTCGAAGACACCGCGGCGATGACGGGACCGCTGCGCTCTGGAAGGCCTTGTGGGGTCGGAAGGTGCTTTACACGACAGACACGCCCATGGCTGTCCATTTTTGGTACACCATGGCCGACGCGGCCGTCCGATCCGGCAGCGACAAGTTCATGGAGAACATATGGCTCTACGCCGAGTGGATGGCCAATGTTCACCAAGCCATATATCCTGGCCTCTACACCACCGTCGTCCCGCACTTCTTGCGCACCCAACAGCACAACAAAGCTGTGAGCTGGCATCTTCGCCTCAGCCAGCGCTACCTTCCGAGCGACAGCGAGTTCATCAACATTCTCAAGCACTTTTCCACCGATGCCGCCCTGCTTCCAACCCTGCGGACGCTTTACAAAATGAGTCACCAGCGTCGCATGTATGACGTCCTGGTGCCATATTTGTATGGTCGGGGGCATGCGCGCCTGGCTCGGGCATGGAGAAAGACGTGTCTTGCCTTGGGAGATCAGCCGACGCTGCATGCACCGGTGAGGCCCTTCGTGAGGTATATCGCTGGCTACTGGCAGACCAAGGTGGGCAACGAAGCCGAGTTAGCCGCATTGGTCCACCGCGGGGGGCCGGACCAAGAAGCAGAGCCGTCCGACCAGCAGCTCGAGATGTCCCGTGAGTTCGTGAACCGGGTGCACGGCAAAACCTTTGGCCTGTCGCCCAAATCGTACAACGATCGTCTTGGCTCTCGGTGGTTTGCAAGCTCGTGGGTCAGCCTGGATATGGCCATCTCGGTCATACTGGCCTTGGGCATTCAAGAGATTGGGCCACTGTCGCTGCAGTCCATCGCCCTCCGGGAGAAAACACCAGAGGCGGTCGCGAATCGGCTGCATTACCTTGAGGGACAAGGCGTTACGCTTCCTAAAACCAATTACGTGCGTCTTCTACGGTACTTTGCCCAGACGAACGAGCCAGACCTCCTCTCGACCCTCCTTACCTGCGATATCCACCCAGATGTCTTTGACGACCTAAGTATGCAAGCGGACTTGATGCATTCCAGCAGTGCATCGGAGGACTGGACAACGTACACGCTGTTATTGGCCGCGAAGCTGGCCATGTTTGAATCTTGGACAGAGAGGGCGGCCAACGCGTTGCTCATGGCCCTCCTTGCCCGTGGCAAGTATCAGGCGGTGTTGAACACGCTGGACGACATGAGGGTCATGCGGGTGCCCCTGGACGCCGAAGCAGCCCACCAGCTCATGGAGTTCATCCGGGCCCAAGTCCCGCTTCACCCCCGGCCGGACAGGCCACTCGTGGTCCCGGACTCGTGCTTGGGCTTGTTTCGTCGTCTGCTCGCCATGGACGTTCCTCTTCCCGTCTCTCTTTGGAGACGCTTGATCTACTCCCAAGCCCGGTCTGGAAAGCTTGCAGATGCTCAGCAGCTCATCCTCGATGCGCTGGATTTCTTCACTGAGGATCGGCACGTGCGTCGTGGTCATGTTCCTGTGCATGTTGCCGACCTTCCTCTGCCCATGGCGGAACCCCTGGGTGATGTGGCCAATCTCATTGGGGTTTACATACCACTGGATACACCGTTCCATCTCCCCGCGCACCCAATGGCCAAGATCTTTGATGGGCCGCTGCTGTCGTCCCTTATCCGCTGGTCTTACCGTACCATGACAGAGACGCCTAAAGCGCGTGCATTACTGCAGCTTCCCGGGTTGCCGGACCTCGATTTTGTTCACACCATCCACATCATCCGGAGACTCAAGGACGCCGGGCTCAATGTGCCTGTCATGGCTGTCCAGAAAAGCATCGTGTACCGACTAGCAGAGCTCTATGGGCGGGCAACTCCGACAAAAGCCAGTCACATGGCGGCGCGACGGACCAACATGATCCCGCTAACCAGGATGAGGGACATATGCAACCAGGCTTGGGGAGAGCCGGTCCTGCCGGAAAACATTGACGACTTGAGGCAAGCGATCGAGAAGAGGGATGTTAAACGCGAGCAGATGCGGCGCGACTTTGACCACTTGGTTTCTCTGAGAAGGCAATCTCACGATCGAGACTGGGCTGACTATTAGCTTGCATGTATTATAGACAACATATACCCCTAGATCGCGTTCGGGCAACCCTCTGCTACACTCGATGGACTTGGGCCAGGATTTCCTGTAGCCTTGTCACGATAGACCAGCGATGGGAATGGACGAGCTTTGTTAGACCCGTGTGGAGGATTCGCTGCATATATGTATTCTTCATTGAGGAAGATAAGGTTATGGCAGAGTTCATAAAACCGCAATCGTCTCTATTCTGACATGAGATCCGCGGGGTATATAAGCTACGAAGTACATTAAAGAGCCTAAGGACCCACCCGGTCCGCGTACCGCGGGCCTGGGACGACCCGTTTCTTGTGTCTGGTTCATTCTCAAGTACTTTTTTATTGAGGCGGGTAACCTAGTGAGTCTTCAAGCAGCTCCGGCTATCTTCTATCTTTAGAAGCTCGATTTCAAGTCCGCTAGCAAAAAGAATCAACTGCGGCGCCCACGGTGAGATTTCTCCCCCCAACCGCGCGCACCGGTGGCGTTCGCGCACATGGCTGCTGACGATGGCATCAAGTAGGCGATCCGCGTGTCGATGTCTTCGCAGCTCCTGCGGAGCTGGGCCGGAGCCTGGACCAGGCCCATCCTACGAACGCCGCAGCGAACACAGTCTTGGAAGGCCAGAACCTTAGGCCAGTCGTCTCGCCCCGGCAGTGGCAGCGATGTGCGCTTCGAGGGGATGCTGAAAGACGAACCAGCCCTACCGAAGGTGACCAAAAGGATGCACACAGCGAGGACAACCATGTCCAAAGGGGCTGCGAAAGCGACACACGTGCTGTCGCAACAGGCACATGGGCAGCAGATCGCGAGCGGCGGCAAGAAGGCGATTCCTGAACCCAGCCCGGTGAACTCGCCGTCCTGGTCGCGTTTCGACATCGCCAGGAACCCGAACAGGACGCCGTTACCCAAACACCAGGAACCTCCGAGGGCGCATGAGAAGGCTCGTGGATCTACGGACCGGCCTTCCGGCGCCGTCCGGGGCCCGGGCGCGAGGCCGTTGCCCGAAGACGATCAGTTCCGAGGCAAGGCCGGGCTAGCACCCCCGTGCAACGGGCAGGGAACCGAGGAACGCATGCCGAGCCCGTTCTCCTCGGGGATACCAGCCCGTGCCCCTTTTAGGCCACTAGACTCCCAGACTGACAAGCTTCCCCGCGAGACGCAAGATGACTTGACCTCTGTACATTCCGGTACCTCCCGGTTTACTCCTACGCCCAAGCCGAAAGCCAACATCGTCAAACCTGACGCCTTGCGCTACGAACCTACTGACTATAAAGACCCGGTTACCTCCAAATACCTTGTCGCCAAAGAACGCTTCAGGCCCAGCGTCGAGAAAGACTGGAGCACCCCCCAGAAACTTTCCCGGGAAAACTGGCTTCCTAGGAAGACGCTCAACCCGAGGCTGGTGAAGGGCTCCGAGGAGGACGCCCAAAGAGATCCGTCCATCTCTGCTGGGAATGCCATGTACAAATTAAACATACCGGGCCCCGATGCTGTTACAGGCTCTCCCGCTCAGCGGGAAGCGGAGACAGGACGCGATCAGCTATTAAAGGGGGGGCCTCCCGAAAAGCAGGTAAAAGCGGTGAACGTGCAGTCAGGCGAGGAGACCACGCCGACGCCGCCTGAAAAGACCCCAGCCCGGGCGAGACAGGATGCGATGCGGCGTCTGGAGCTGATTGAGAGGCATCGTAAGTACCTCTGCGGCCGGCACGGGGTCGATCCGGACGCGTCCCGGCACGGGCACGAGGGGGCGATCCAGGCGGCCTTGGAGCGGTTTACTCAGCGGTACGACTTCAAGGCCGAGCGCCGCGAGCGGCGGAAGACGAAACAGCGGACCAAAAGGAGGAAGGTGAGCCCAAAGGTGGCGAGAAAGGTGGCCAAGCACCGGCAGGCAGCAAAGGAGCAGGCGCAGCGGCTCGCCGGCGCGATTCTGGGACCTGTTTCCCGCTCGGCGTGAATTGCGACGGCTTGGGGCGGGGAGGCTCTCGGCCGCCCCCAAGGGGTGTAGATAAAATAATACAATACCAATTCCTGAAGAGCCAAACGTGGAGCGTTGAGCTTAGACCCGGGTGGGCACCATCCAGCTGAGTTGAAAGAATATATTTACAAGGTTACCCCTCGGCCTACCTTGCTCGTACGCGCCGCGGGTTCGCAATATGGCCCTTCGGGGGTATGTTTCGTCGCTCCTCTAGTCCAAGCCGGGCGACTTCTGGTCCTCCTCGGGCAACTACTCACACCTGTTTTCACGCGCCGTTCTTTCCGTCTGGGGACTTTTTGCCGGCTGGCTCCTCGTCGCGACTGGCGGCATCGGTGTTGGCGTCCTCCTCCTCCTCCTTCTTCTTCTTGCCGCCGCGGCTCCAGACCTCGCCGAGCTGGTCCGAGATGAGGCCCCAGTAGCCGGCGCCGCCATCGCGCAGGGCCTCGCGCTCCTTCTGGTCGCGCTTCTCGCGCCAGTCGTCGTCGGCGTCGCCCATCCAGAGCTGCTCGAGCGGTGAGCGAGCGGCGCGGGCGCGGGCGCGGCGGGCCTCCTCGCGCGCGGCGCGCTCGGCGTCGTCGAGCCCGGCCGCCGCCTCGCGCTCGCGCTCGCGCTGCGCCTTCTCGGCCCGGATGCGCGCCTGCATCTGCGCCGCGCGCTCCGACGGCAGCGACTCGAGCGCGCCCCATTTCCTCGCGGGGCCCCCGGCGGCGGCGGCGTCGGCGCCGGCCCGCCGCGGGTTGGGCGTGACGCCGTACTTTTGCAGCACCGACTCGCCGCGGTAGTCGTACGCCAGCTGGTTGACGCCCCAGAGCGCCGACCCGCCTAGCACGAGCATGCGCACGTCCATGCGCCGCGGCGGCAGGAATAGCGCGCCCAGGGCCACGGGCGTCATGACCAGGGCCACGTTGTGCACGAAGGCGTTCTCGTAGGCGGTCGCGGGCGGCGCAGGCGACGACGCCGACGCCGGCGGGTGCGAGTGCGAGGGGTCGGTGGGGGTCGCCATGGCGTGTCGTGTCGGGCGTGTACGGGCCTTTGTGTATTCGTTGGGAGGGGGGGGACTAGGTTCGGACAGTCAAGAGGCGGTGGGCGAGGAGGCGCTGGCTCGCTTTCTGCAGTCGTGGTTCACGCAGACCGAGGGTGTGGTGTTGACATCACCAACTTTTTTACAAGGACCAGAGAGCTTCGGTGCCATCCGTTTCGGTTGAACCCCCCATGCCCATGCCCATTGAAAACTGGTGCCATCCGTCAACTTTCTAGGGCGGCTCCACTGCTGGCCAGACCCGGAAAAGATGGGGCTATCAGTGGCATCCATCCCAGCTCCAGCTTACACGCGCGGGGCAGGTAGCAATCATCTATTTAAGTTCCATTCCATTCTTTCTACCTCGCCCCAAACCGAAAGACGACAACTGCCGAGTGGTGCTCGAGCGCAAACGAGGCATACGGGAACTCAAGATTTCCCTCCTGTCATGGCATCGGAGTCGACGCAAAGAAGATACCCATACGGTAGCCCATCGAGGGCCCAGCCGAGCTCAGGCTCGGGGAGGCCCTGCGCTGTCAACCTGCTCGTCATGCGGGGCTGATGCTGTCTCGACTCGACCCCTCCTCCCCCTACCCGGCCGAGGCCTCCAGCTTGCAAGGATGTCATCGCGGGGGGAGGCCCGCTTGATTTCTACCTCGGGAGGTTCGAGCAGTAGTCATCACACCGACATCTACCGCCGGGCGCCTCGTGGGCGGGTTTGCCATGCGCCCGCGCCCCAGGCAGGGTCTTCCGCCCGTTCTCGAGACGGCTAGGCGTCGGAGTGCCCGTCTTAACCGGCTTTGATAATGTTTTTTTGGCCGCGGGCCACCGGGCCAGAGGGGGACCAACGACGTGGCTGGTCCCTCGCCGATCCGGGCATGGTGCCGACGCGGGGCTGCTCGCGTGCGTGGAAAGAAAAAAAAAACATCGTAGACCCTGCCGGCCACGGGTCACGCCCTCCCAACCCTCCCAGCCGTTGCTGCGCCTCCCGAATGCCCGTTGTGGCGTATACGATGCGGGGGGAGGGGTTGCCGTACGATTCCTCTCCCGCTCTGTGGCCCAGCACCCACCCGTGCGCAGCAGCAGGGAAACCATAACACGGATGACTATTCAAGATAGTAGTAGGAAGCTACTGGGGACCGAGTCTAGAACATGAGGGTATATTTCAAGTAGATTGGTCGCATCCAGCACACCACACCCTGCCAGCAGCATTTATACACAGAAGAGAATGACCGTGGCGATGAGCCATGGGTCTATCACGTACATGACCTACCGAGCGGAAAGGATGGATTAGATCCCTAGATGGGTAAGGACGATGCGGTACGTTTGTGCTTCTCTTCTGTATTCCTGTCTTTATCTAAATACTCTACCACGCAACGGACAGCGCCGTGAAGCTCGGGGCGTGTCCGCTCATTGCGTACCCCCACGACCGGCCGACTTATGGTCTGGATGGGCCAGGGGCTCGGAGGCTTAGGAGCAGGGCTTATACCGACTGCTGCAGACGGCACGGCTCCACTGCACTGACTTGGCTCGTTATCGTCAGAAGCACATCGTGGCGCAGCCATGCTTGAACCTGCAATGTTTTCCATGTACGATGTAACTCGTCAATCAGGTACCTGGCAGGGGGCGCTACCGTTTCCATCCCCGTGCAGGTGACGTCGAGATACGGTTGCTGCGCGGCAGGGGAAACCGTTTCCGTCGAATTGTTGAGGAGCGGAGGGGAATGGATGTCACCGCTGGCCTTGTCATGTATGTGCCCTGCCTGCCGGCAGCTGAGTGTTAGACACGCGAATGCGCTTGCACAGCACAGGTCGTCGTCTCCAGCTCACGCTGCACACCTCGTACTGCGACACACATACAGGGACCAGCAACGTCCGACCCAAGCAGTCAGCCAGCGATTTACCCCGGACCCCTGCCTTCCAGTTGCTGTGCCGGAGGCTCAATGGGCCATCCACCTTGTGACAGCGGGCGTTTGTGTCGCAGCAGATGCGCACGACGTACGGCACGTCGACGAACTTTTTAGGCGGCGGGAAGAGGAGAAGGCGGTGGCCGGTGGTACTGGGGGCCCTGGGGCCCTGGAAGGTACTGTAGCACCAGCCGTGCATACCAGATCTGAGTCAGATGGAACCACACCCACTATTGTTCGGTAGGCCGCCCACGCCCGTTTCGCCAACCATGTTGATGGAAGGCTTGCACGCCGCCGCCCTCTGCTGCCGGGGGACAAAAGGGCCGAACGGGGCACATGATATGGCCAGGGACACGGCCGTGGACGGTGTCGCGGACGCCAAGTATACCTATCGCCGAAAGCATGGGGCACCAAAGCGGAAGCTGTATTCGCTCATATCGTCGACCACGGGCATGTAGATGGGTCCCCGGCCACCGGGGGTTGGCGGCATCGAAGCCAGTAGACATGTAACATACCTTTGTCTCCAATCTGGGAGCTAGGAACCTGACGCGGTGTTACCGATGGAAGGCAACGCCGCGTGAACTTGTCTCGGCAGCGAATACTTGGTGCTCTCCGAAACGCGAACAATGGCGAAGAGGGGAAGGTCTTGGAAATGGGGCAGAACTTGCATCGCCGTAACCAGTGGCTTTCGATTCCTTTTCCTTCACTCTCGGCACCGCTGCCAAGCTACGTATCATCGCCGGTGTCTGAATGGCCCCCCGAGCCCATGTTCTCAAAGAGTGCCAACTCTCGACCGCTATCGGGCTAAGCTATGTCGGTCCTCGGTGGGACCTCGCGATGCGTGACACTTCCCTGAAAGTAATCATAGCTGATGGTGGCTTACCCGACTTGTCGCGCCCACGAAACGTTACAAAAGTCCCATCGTTTCTGGTGGCACCAACACGTCCGGCCGGAAGGACGGCCGAAGGCGTCGTCGACACGCCCTCGGACGCAGAAGACATGCGCTCCGCAGCCAGTGCCTGGGGGGAGAGGGGGAGCCCACCAACGACGGCGTCGTACGATAGGGCTGACGGTCCCAAGCAACCCCGAGCAACGGAGTACAAGGGGGAGGCAGCTCTTGGGCACGACGGCGAGCTCCCAATCGCTGGTTCGATCCTGGCGGACGCTTGGGTGGGCGGACGAATAGCCCGTATCGAGACAGTGCTGGCCCTCTCCCTGCCGCTGTGCGCCCGCTCCACGCCACGGCATGTCAGCTGGAGCACAGTTATTGGCTGCTGCTGGTGTTGGTCATCTCGGAAGTCTACAAGTTTTTTTTGGCCCTCGTAGGGCTGAAGGGGGTGGAGACTTTGGCAGCACGCAAGAAACATCGGGCCCGGTTCATGGCAGGCGTATCAGCGCCAAGTCGGTGTCTTGGACGTTCCATCGTACCTCTGTGAGGGTAGGTAAGTAGGTAGGTACTTATCTCTCCACTTACGGGCTGCAGCCGGCGAGGATACAGTGAGTGCAATCCATCCTAGTGACCTATTGTACGTAGTGCTTGTTCCCCAGCCTCAGCCCCCGTCGCTGGTGGATGGAGTCTCCTCCCCCATGGCGGGCCGCTTCCGTCCACTCGGCGACGACGACGAACGTAAGCTCGGTAGTGGGGGTTGACACTGGAGGAAATATGGCGACTGGCGGGCGGGCGGTAGGCGTTACGGAGGCGCAGCATCGACTAGGACGGGACCAACAGGGGTTGATCCCGCACACCTCAGGTGTACATCGTCCATCCGCGTCGAGTTTTAATAGCCGGCGCGGCGATGACGAGCAGGTGGCCGGTCCGAAGCGGTCTGTCCGCACACCTCTTTTGGAAGCCCCCTCAGAAGATGGATACATGCAAACCTATACGACGGGACGGAGGAGGGTGGTGAAGCAGACTTGTTGGCCTGACAGGGGTGACCAGATGTAAGGGTTCTTTTGTTACGGCTGCAGCATTCCTGGCCTCCCTGTATCTTATCCGCCGCCCAATGAGCTCCCTAGTTGTGAGATTTGCGCCGATATGGTGTCGGTTCACTAGCAATCACCTACCCGTACAGGCAAATCAACAGTAAAGCCCAGCAAGGTAGAAGCTAGGGTTCCCGTGCCACGGACAACAGCCGGCCAGAGGGTGCCGAGGCGTCGCTCCTTGCCCACAAGCCCTCGGCGACAAAACACCCAGGGCTTTTGGGGCATGCCATGCGAGCTTGGTTCCGTCTTGGGACCGGTGCCGATTGCTTGTAGAGATGCAACGAATGGGACACCGAGCAGGCCGAAGCACCTCGTACGGCGAGCAGCCTTGGCGGTATCTGGGATTTGGGGCCCCGGGGGGGGGGGCCTTGACAGGGACAAGGGGGTCGACGGGGGGGTCGGGGGCTTACCTAGGTTGGTAAGGGGCTGAGGGGGGACCCTTGGCAGCCCGAGAGAGGCAGGGCTGCCTCCATCTAGTACACAGTAGCATCAGTACCTAACGTTCATGGTGGTGGATGCTAGGCATACACAGCACTATAACGATACAAGGAAGTTCCATTAGTGCTCAGAGTGACAACGGGCTGGACTACTGTTGTATGGTGGCGCCTGACATTGGGCACCTCAGGGCTCGAGCGAAGCGGCCCGGATTCGTCTGGGACCGAGCGGTTTCCACTGGACCCCATCTTACGGGTGCCCAAGCTCCAACTCAATTCACGTCATCAGGGCTATTGGAACTAGTACAACTAGTACTTTGTAGGTATACTACCCGTACGCAACAGCTCGAATGGATTGTAAGAGGTACCCTCCAGACAGAACGATGTGTGGGAATGGCCAAAACTGCCGTGCCGCTCGTGGTACGACGGCTGGTGGCGTTGCTTGCCGGCATTCGCTTGTCCTTCACACCCGCCGAGCGCCCACGTTTGCTCCCCTCTTCCTCTGGGCCCCCGTCCGCCCAGCACGGCGGCGGGCGTACGTACATGCATGGCTTTCGGCCTGCCACGACTTAGATGGCCCGCTAGTGCCGTCACCCTTTCCATCCCCTTTCGCATATTAAAACATCAATAACCAACATCTACCTACCTACCTTGTGTAGGTCACCTTAGGTATGTAGGATATGCGCCATACCCAGTAACGGATTACGGTTTGCATAGTTCGCTTGTAGCGGCTGTAGGGGAAGCTAATAAGCTCTGGCCTCGGCAACCTCGGTCGGCAGGCGAGGGAGATCGGGGACAGAACGCCTGGCGCTTGGCTACGAATAGACCAATGCCAAGTAAACGGACGGGACAAAGCGAATCCGGGCGGCTTTAGTCAGGGGCCCGTAGAGAATGACTTCGAGGACACGCCATCCGTCGATCCACTATCGATAGTTCTTAATCGGAGGCCGAACGTCCGTGGTTCAATGGCCTGGGACGAGCAGGAAGAGGTGTTGAGTAAGTAAGGTAGGTGGCCGTGTACTCGTATGCTCATACTCGTCAATCCACTCACTCGCCATCCGGAATCCCATGTAGGCGCCCACGTAGTGGTCGTACCTCCCGAGGCGGTACAAGGCCGAGTACAACTACTGCCCGGCCCCGCTGGCGCCAAAGAAGCCTGCAGGAGGTCTGCGACGGCCTAATGCATGTGCTTGACGAGTTGAGCCATGGGAGTGAGTGGACTGGGCTTGTACACAGAGGTAGTGGTAGTTGTAGATACCCTGCCCGTCTAAGCCCCCCGAAATTGGCTGCTTCCGTTAAGTACTTGATAAAACTGCGGTTGCCGTCGATCTCCACTTGCTGCCTCCAAGTGCCGCTCCTTCCTCTCTCCCCCTCTCCCTCTCTCGCGGGCCTGCCCACCGTTACATTGAACCACCTGCATAACATGAAATGCATATAAAGTACATCCGTCCCGCCCCGTGCCGCCCACGACTATTTGCGCCTCGGTTGCCTTGCCCGCCAGGGTCACTCGCTCTGTATTGGCATCGCATATTCCATTGTTCTTGCCACCACCCCCCTCTCGGCTTCGTAAGATCAAACTTCCCTCCCGCAACCGGTGGTACACGTCGACACAGTCATATGCCGTGGCTGCCATCAAATCGCCCACGCGATGCCATAAAGCGAGAGAGCTCTTCCATATTCGGATTTTGCTTGGAACCCGCCAGCCCGTGCACGTAACGTGAATCCCCGTCTCCCACCGGCACTTGATTACACCCACTCCTGCCCAACCGCTCGCTCGCTCCTCCGGCGGTCTCTTGTGCAAAGGAAACAACCCGTCTGGTGGTAGGGGCGGCCCAGGCGTCGATAGCAGGCTCCCCACAACGACAGGAGAACGCGGAAGAACCTGTTGGGACGGCGCGCGCATCCTCGTCCTTCCCACGTTCCGTGAGAAGAAGCCTCTGCTCCGTACGGCGCCAGTCAACCTTTCCATCTGTCGACTGGAACCCTTCGTTAGGAGTCCGGCCCTTGCCCGCGATAGCTCTGGCAGCCGGCCGGCTAACATACACCCGCCACCATGCACGTGAACACCACGACCACGACCATGACATTTCCCACCTCCCCCACGCCGTCTTCCGGCTCGAGCGATGCGCCGCAGCGCCAGCGCAAGCCACGGACCAGCAAGCCCAAGGTCAAAACGGGCTGCACCAACTGCAAGTAGGCAAAAACCACCCAACCCAGTCCTTCTACCGCGGCTTCGCCCAGCGCTGACCCAAATGTCCGTCCAGGCAACGGAGGATCAAGTGCGATGAGAGACGTCCCGAGTGCTCCCACTGTGTCAAATCCAAGAAGCGATGCACCGGCTATCCGCCGCCGCCCCGGGGCAGCGTATATGCCCCGCCCATCATCGCTCCCCGGCCCTCCCCGGATCATGTCTTGCGTCCCCGGACCTTGGACGATCCGGCCATCGACAAGCGCCGGCCGCCGGCCAAGAAACCTCCAATGACGCCCCCTCTTACCCCGCCAGCCATGTCCCTAACCCTTCACCGCCCCCACAGCCTGCCTTTTGATCCCCAGCAGGGGCTCTATTTTCAATTATTCCGCGAGCGCACGGCCAGTGAGCTTTCGGGTTTCTTTGATGCCCAGTTCTGGACCCGCAGTGTGCTGCAAGAATGCCACTCCGAGGAGGCCGTCCGCCACTCGGTCATCGCACTGGGCGCCCTATACAAGACGCTGGAGAAGATATCCGAGTCACCCCCCGGATCGCCCAATGCCATCTTCGATCCTGCCGACAACGCCAAACGGCACTGGGAGGTGGCTTTCCGACATTATTCCCACGCCATCACCGCCATGGTTGCGAACGCGCGCACACAGTCATCTCAGAGGAGCAGCCTGATGGCGACGGTACTGCTGGCCTGCTTTGACTCCTTTATTGGCGACCACAGGCAAGGCATTCGCCAGATCCAGAACGGCCTGAGGCTGCTCGAGGAACTCCGAGCCGAGCGGCGCAGGGCACTTTTGCCCAAGCCTGAAGAGCCGGTGGAGCAGGACCTCATTCAGATGTTCACAAGACTCGCCATCCAGGCCAAGTCGTACGACATGGCCTTCCACTTTCCGCATCCGTTCGTCATTCGGCTTACCCCTCAGAGCGGGGACGCCGCCTCCCAGTCCCCGTCGAGCGACGGCGGCTCTCCCGTGTCCACCGACCACCAGAGTCCCATCCCGGCCCAGTTCGAGACGTTACTCGATGCGCGCCTGGCCTGGGATGCCCTGCTCGAGAGAATCCTTCGCTTCACTGAGACTATGTTTCAGTACACCACGGGGACTAGTCCCATGGGCATTCTCCCCAAATCGCTCCAGCTGTACGGTCTCGGGTTTAAGAACGACATGGAGGCGTGGTCCAGCGCGTTTGAAAACATCCTGTCGTCGAGGACGGCGCCCGGCAAGAGCAGCCAGGAAAAGGCGGCCATTGCTGTTATGAAGATGTCGCAGATCATGGGCCAGATTTTGTTTCTGATGACGTTCAGCGCCAACGAGTCGCAGTTTGACCTATTTTTACCTCAATTCCAGGCCATTGTGGAATTGGCCCTGGAAGTTGTCGGAGACGAAGAGCGGAGGGCTGCGGCGAAACGATGCCCAGACCCGCGGTTCTGCCACCACGCCGAGGGCCACAAAGACATTTTTGGCGGCCACGAGTACACGGCCCCTCATATCAAGCCGAGCTTCAGTGCTGACTTGGGCATCGTCCCGCCTCTTTTCGTGGTTGCAACGAAGTGCCGCGACCCCAAGACGCGAAGGCAAGCCATCCAGATCCTGCGGAGCAGCTCCCGGCGAGAGGGCATGTGGGACAGTGAATTGACAGCCCGCATCGGCATGTGGATCGCCGCCATCGAGGAAGAGGGGGTAGCGGCGGAAGACGCGCCTTCACCCAACCTCACACCGGGCACCGCCAACAGGTTCTCGGCTAGCAGTCCTGGGGCCGCGTCGAATGGCTCGGTCGATTTCGGCGACAATGTGCCCCTCGGCCCCGGAGGGAATGCGCGTTGGGGAAGCCGGCGGGACAGTCTAGCCGGGGGGGTCCTGGGCCGCACTGAGCCGAGAGCCATCCCGGAAGAGAAACGGGTCATGGTTCGCGCCGTCGAGTTCAACCTGCGCGAACGCACCGCAACTCTGAAGTGCGGCACCCGCAATTTGACGCCTGGCATGCCTGATTCGAAGACGCGCTATACACAAATCGCATGGTGACCTGGTCGCCCCTGTCATTGTCGCCGTTGTCACCGTCGTTCCCATTTTGAGCCGAAACTTCACGACGCTAAACCCATACACTTCTATCTACATAATACGACATAGTGGCAGGTCCATTTACCACAGGCTCTCAAAGAGGGCCGGGAAAAGGTGAGAAGACGTACGGGGTGAGGGCAGAAAACCAGCCTGTGCCAGAGCTTGCTGCACAGTTACAGCACTCTACAGGTGAGATGGTCTATTTCGACTCTTGGATACCTCTTCACGGCGCTGCGTCTTGCACGCAGGCGTCCTTTAGGCCATTGTCTAAGCGACTGTGTATTGGTTTGTTTTTATTGTACAGATAACCACGAGACAAGGGGGAAGCGAAGGGGGGAGGGCGGCGCATCTTCATATCAAGCCACGGAGGGGATTGGCATCGACTACACCGGCCAGAATAGGGACCCACGTCAACAAGAATAGTTTACTGTTTTCTGCGACTCGGCAACACTTGGCTCCTGATGATTTGTGACCCCCTTTCGTTTGGGGCGTGATGCACGTCGCATTCTGTCGGCCGGTCCGGACCGTCTGCCAGCTCCTTGCCCTGTTGGTTACCTTCACATTAGGTAGCAGTACCTACTCGAATTAGCAACTGCCAGAAGCACCTTCATGTTCTGACCGTTGACAGCCCTGCCGTAAATCCATCCCTCAGCCTTACGGGCGGGGCCCTTTCCGGCCCTTTCCACGAATGCCGCCCTAGTGCGGTGCACCGTATTTACGAAGTACACTGTAAGGTAGTGAGTAGGCTGGAGATGGGATTCCCCGGCTCGAGGTCGTCGTGGGGCTCCAGGATCCATGGCCGGGGGGCCGAGAGAGAAAGAAGATCTCGGCGGTTCCACAGACGGACCGCAGCACCGTAATCAGCGTCGTGTAGAATGCATCATGCCTTGCCGTCCAGTAGTCAGTTACATCGAGGATCCATGGGCCCTGTTGCTTGGCGACTAGGGATGTAGAGCCATGCGCGTATAAGATAACCAACCGTGACCCGAGCTGCTTGCAAGTATTAATACCTACCTGCCTATCGCTCGTCTCCAGGCTCGTGACCGCGGTGCCGTCAGCCGAACCTCGTTCCTCGCCCATTTCCCGCCAAGTCTCTAGGCGGGCCGCGTGGCATCGCTCGTCGTCACCGCGCAACATGGCCGAGCAGTCCCATACCGATGCGTCTGCCGACCGCGCAGGAGACTTTGGCCCGGCGCCCCCAACGGCCAAAAGAGCGAGGGTGCTTCTGAGTTGTGCCTCATGTCGCGCCTCCAAGCTGAAGTGCGACCGGGCCCAGCCTTGCGGCCAGTGCCTCAAGAGGGGCCGGCCCGACGACTGTGCTTACGCCCCGCGGCCCTCCAAGAAGCCGCCCCGGACCATGGCTGCCCGCCTGAAGCGGCTCGAAGGCATGGTGCGCGGCATGCTCGACCCCGGCAGACGGGCCGGTGCCCAGTCCGCGCCGACGGCGGCACCCGAGAGCCATGCCGCCAGCCAGGTCGTCCTGAGCGACAAGACGACCAACTTCGTGGGCGGCACGCACTTCATGGCGATGCTCGAAGACGTAAGAATCCCCCATCCATGTGCCGGTGGCTATGGTGCCGTGCTGACGAGAGAGGGCGCTCGCAGATCGACGAGCTCCGGGCCTATTTCGAGGATCCGGACGAGGACGAGGCATTCCATGACCCGTACGCGCCCGGCCGCTCGGTCGAGCTCCTCATCTTCTCCAAGAGCGTGCCGCGGAGCAAGGACGATCTTCTGGCCCTGCTGCCCGACAAAAGGGTCATGGACCGCCTGATGATGCGCTACTTCAACTCGAACAGCCCGTCACAGCGTAAGTGCTTTCATGCCTTTGTCCCCCTCCCTCGCTGGGCGGGACGACTAAGAATATCCAGATATCCTTCACATGCCGACCTTTAGCAAGGATTACGGTGAGTTTTGGCAAGACCCGTCCCAGGCCTCGTTGCACTGGCTGGCACTCCTATTCATGATCACCAGCCTGGGGCTCTTGTTTTCCATATACTCGGCTCCGCATGAACTGGCCCACGACGCCCCGTCTGCGCTGAGCCCCATGGACAGGTTCCAGCTATACCGCGGCGCCGCCGGCTGGGCCCTTGTGACCGGCAAGTACTCGCAGCCGGGCCCGTCGACGTTGCAGGCCTTCCTGCTGTATACCGAGGCCGAGTTTCTCAGCGAGCGCAGCTCCCAGATGAATTGCTACCTGCTAGCCTCAGTCCTGATCCGCCTCATGCTCAAGATGGGGCTCCACCGGGACCCGGGCAAGGTGCCCAGTATTTCGGCCTACGACGGCGAGATGCGGCGCCGCTGGTGGACCCTCGCCATCCAGATCGACATGCTGGTGGCCTTCCACCTCGGCTTGCCGTGCATGATGCACGGTGTCGAGAGCGACACAGCCCTTCCCTCCAACCTGCGCGATGAGGATTTCGGCCCCGACACTCCGACGCTCCCGCCGCCGCGGCCGAGCGCCGAGTACACGCCGCTGTCCCACCCGCGAAGCAAGGCCGCCCTCTGCCGTGTCTTTGCCCTGGCGGCGCGGCAGGCGCATGCCTTGACCGTCCCGACCTACACCGAAGTGCTCGAGGCCGACGCCCGCACCGAGGAGACCTGGGCCGACATACCGGCCTTTATGAAGTTGAGGCCTCTGGAAGAGAGTGTAACCGACCCCGTCATACTGGTGATACAAAGATTTGGTCTGGCACTGCTGTATCAGAAAACCCGGCTGGTCCTACACCGGCGGTACATCACCGAGGCGGCCCCCCAAAAGGAGCATGGTCTGTCGCGCGCTGCGTGTCTAGACGCGGCACTGGCGCTGCTGGACTACCAGAAGGCGCTCTTCGATGCTGCCCGGCCCGGTGCCATGCTGCATCCGAATGGATGGTTTGTATCGTCCTTGGCCCTTCACGACTACCTGCTTGCCGACGTGGTAATTGCGCTCTTCATCCAGAGCCCCCACTACCCGGAACCGGGCGGGCACTTCGACTGGATCGCGCGAGAGGCGGTGGCACCTACCAAGGACGACCTGTTGCGGCGTCTCCGGACCTCCCACTCCGTCTGGCAGCAGATGACCCTCGAGATATCGAGTTGCCGAAGGGCAGCGCAGGCCGCCGAGACGCTTCTGAGGCGAGTTGAGGCCGGACGGCAGGGCGCTTCGAGCACCACCGGTACTCTTTTCATGCCCGAGTCGCTGGCGGGCTTGAGCATCGACGGCACCGGGACGGGAACGTCGTCGGTCAGCCTCGGGACGTCTTCGGTCCCAGACATGGCCTTCTTTGCACCGCAAGAGGCAGGGGCCCCTCCAGGAGGAGCGCCACAACCGGCTATGTATGACTGGGTGAGTACTCCCCGAATGGACGGGAGCTTGCCATGACTTTCGGCTGACGTGTAGGAATTTTCGCCAGGGCCAACTGGATACGGCCCTCAACGGAGACGGATCAGCGGCGGATTTCCCGGCGGCGAACGCGCCGTGGTTTGACAGCTTTCCCCTGGAGGGCCTGAATGGCCTGGACTCCCTACATCCTTGGCATGGGATGCAACCCCCGGAGCGTGACTGGGGTCTGGGGAAGGCACACGAGAGGTAACGACGATGGGGAACGACGTACGACTAGGGAGAAATAGGCATGTGGCTGAGGGCACTCCCGAGCCGAGGCCGAGAGATAGGCCGCGATATAGGGCACGGGAGAAATGAAGTATGGTCCTGGGGGCCTTTGTGGGGAAGAGAGCGCCGAGTGAAACAGCAAGCTCTCTTGGCCGCTGCGTGGATGGATTTACGAGTAGCGACAGCAGTCCATCATTCACTGTGACAGCAGGTCAGCTCTATGTGCCCGTCTGGAACCGACGGCCAAACTCACGGGGTGCCCGGTTAGCACCTGTTAGCGGCGCCGGAAATTAGGGAAGATAAGAGTCTTGGTAGACTAGGAGAAGGCTGACGAGTACTGTTGTAGGCATGTTAACCGGAGCACCACGTAACAGCGTGTAGATCCATGAGGCCGGGGGGTATAGGAGTACGTAGGTACCACGTAGAAGGGGGTTGTCTGCAGATACAGCCCCGACGGCTTGGCCGGGGGAGCAGATTTACCCCGCGGTGTGTGAGTGGTCGGGACCCTGCTTATCTGGCCCCGGTGGCCCGGCGGCAGCATGACCATCTCCCTACCGTCAGCCGCGCCGCGCCATGCAGGGTAATGAAGCCAAGGGGGAAGGAAGACGAGGGCACGGGACTTGATCAGATATCGGATGGAAACCTAGGGAGAGGGGGGGGGAGGGGGAGGGGGAGGAGACGGAGAATTTTCTGGAGACTAGGGACCAAACGCGAAAGGAGGGGTTGTGGTTCTGCAGCATGAGGAGAAGGAGCAGGAGCAGAAGGAGCAGCTGGAGAAGAAGGAAGAGGAGGCAGGCACACGCGCTGGTCGGGGGTTGGATCCTCCACGATGCATTCGCAGGCACATCCATCATATCGTACTTGACTTACATGGCATCGCGGTACACATCCGTCCATCCGTCCACCCACCCGTGGCCCTGCGTTCGGGAGCCTCGAACCTTGGCAAGTGCAGCACCTAAATAGCCCATCGTACACGCAATTATGGGTGTTGCAGCGAGGCCTGGTCTGACCAGGCTGGATCCCCAAACCAATGGGAGGAGGGGGAGAGTCACCCACCACCACCCATACCATGGAAATCAGCACCTCCACAGCACACACATACACACGCGCGCACACACATAATTTACAAACACCTCATTCGGTTCACACGCACGCACACACACCCATAAAACAGGCGAGATCCCAACGGCTAGGCGCCACCAATCAGCGACGCGGCCTACCCATCGCATCCAGGCCGACTCTCCGCGGAAATGCGTGTGTTCCCTGATCGGAGGGGTGGCCTCGGCGCGGTGGATTGCATTGAGAATAAAGTTGAAAGCCTGCGTGGATGACGGCATGTGGCAGGACGGCGGGCGAACAGCGAGGCTGGTTCGTACGTAATAGCACACGCCCCGTCGTCGCACAGTCGGCGACACTGCCCGGCGAAGGAAGGGGAGGGGGATCCTCCCTTTTTTTTAATAACCATAGCAGGCGTTTCGCTCATAGGCGCGCCTGGGGCTTGCTCTTTTTTCTCCCTCTCTTTCACACACACACACTCTCTCTCTTTTTCACTAGCCGACGAGGGTAGGGAAGCGCCCCGCGTGAGTTGGTGACTGGCAACATTGTCTGTTTGGCCTGTTTGCTTGCGGATGGGCGGGCAAGGGAAAAAGAGGCTGTCGTCCGGCTGTCGCTGGACCCGCGTTGGGCAAGCGGAACCGCCCACCGCATATGCGGACTACTTACAGAGTCCTCCGTGGCGGGTGACCGACTTGAACCTGCAGTATCGACTTGGCTAACAACGTACCTACCGACTTGGGCCATGGGAGTGGAGGGACTCTCAGAAACTGACTGGCGAACGGGCGTAACGAGATTCATCGCAGAGCCCCGTTTTCTCTTACCCACCTCTCTAGCCCCTCCCCACCCCCCTCTTCCCATCCCTTCTGCCCGCTGTATTCTCCGTACAGGCCCCAAGTACTGTGTACGCCCGGGTGCTCCGCAAGCAGTCGAGCGACCCGTAGAGTTTTCTCGGAAGAGATTGGGTTGCCGTAGTGTGCCCGGTCATATAGGCCTTTCTATCCGTCGGGTTGCCAAAGACGTCCACTACTTGGCGCCTTGTTACGTGATCCGCCTCGCCGGCCTGCGTTTCTGAATGTTACCCCTAGAAGCTTGCTAGGCAGGCACGCAGACAGTCTATCAGTGAGCGAGATTGTGGCGGTAGTTTCTGAAAGCCGCCGGGGCGTGCGTGGCGCCAAACCCTGGGAGCGCAGTTTAGCGATCCCCGTGACGAAAGGCTGTACTATCATAGTAAATGTGTAGCTATCGAAGCAGGCGTCAGAGGAGGGCCATCCAGTATCAGTTGGTATCATTGCGTGATTGGTCCTTCCTTCACTCGGCACGCACAAGCACATGCGCGCACTTGTTTGCTCCGATCATCGCCCCGGGCCGACATATTACTAGTTAGTACATACTTAGATAGGCACCTACTCAGCTAGTACGACCACACCAAAACAGACCCTGGATTCGTCACAGGTCTAGCGAAAGTATCTCGCGAGCATACGATACCGTGCCCGTCACAACTCCCGTCGCATCAGTGTTGCCCTCTCGCTGCCATGGTTTGGGCCCCCCCTAATCATTCTCGCTGCTATCGCCACGCCTCCCGACAATGGCCCAGCCAAAGTGATTTTCCCCTGCCATCAGGCCCACTTCGCATTGTCAGGAGAGAGGGCTGTCCGCCAGATTCCCGATCCCACGTGGTCACGGGTCACAAAGGGAATGACCCATGGCAGCCTATCCAGGGCAGGCTGCGGATACACATAACGCGTGCCTTGCACCGAAAAAGCTTTTCCCGCCCTGCATCCCTGGCAATGCCAGTCCCGTGGAGAAGGGGCGGAGCAAGTCGGGCAATACTGTACGCCTGTAGTTGTACTTCGTATACACGCCGTAAGGCCATCGAACAGGCGATGGCGCCTGCGACGGATGGAGTCCCGAAGGTGCCAAGACCCCCTATGAACATGGACTACTGTGTATAGTACCCCCCGACGCACATCTTTTCCCCGGGCTACTCGCCCACGTCCTATTATGTGCTCCGTAGCCAGCGCCCGAAGGATCCCACCCAGGCCCTTAGGCTTGCCCTTCAACCAGGTGAAGGCCGCGGCGGGAGCCGAGATCCGCCTATCGCACCCGCCAGGTCTGCCTTCCGAAAACCCGTGTTGGGCTGCCGCGGAGGGCGGAAGGCGGAAAGAGAGGAAGGCGAAAGCCGGGGCAAGTGGGCAATGGGTGGCGCTGTGGATCTTGCTGTGGATGGGCCGGATGGCACGATGCTGAGATGCACATAGTATTACCTGTTGTGGTTGTCTGCAAACCGGTACCGAGACGGGAGTGGACCGAAGGGGGAGTCCCAGAGCCTGGACGCGGCGCGGCATGCGAAGTAAGTGGTAGGTAGCCGGGTGCTCTTCAGCGTCCTATTCAGTCTGCCTTCACGGTGCGCTTCAGTATGGGCTGGAAACCCTGTGATGGCCCTCTGTCACGCTGCTGCGTGCCTATATGCCAGTCGCTCTGTGGCCCTCCTATCCGTCTTTGCACAGTGGCATCAAGCGTCCGTCGGTGCGGCCGGCGGCTAGGCCCCGGAAACAAATTTTGCAAGCGGCCCAGCTTTTTTTTCTTGCTCTTTTTCCTTTCACCTCACTCGGCCTTCACGAAGCGCCGTCTAGGTTTGGGAAAAGGGCGACATAAGTCCGAGCCCACTGGGGCGTGGAAAAGGTGAGCGCATCTGTACCTACTCGGCAGTATTAGCATATAGTTAAGGTCCCGTCCAATGAGGAGGATCGGGAATGGCTAATTGAAACTGGGATATGTGCAGAGACGGAAGAAGGCCAGACGGCGCCTAGCGCTAGAGTGGACTGGCCAGCCAGCGCTTTACTGAACAGAGGCAAAGAAGTGAGCGAGAGAGAAGAAAAAAACCACAGACGACCCCAGGCAGGGGACGTGCCGAGCCCTGCTCTCTCGAAACTGTTACATAATTTGAACCCAATTCGGCCAATGGCCAACCAAGAAAGCAGTAACCGCGTCGTCCCATCGAGGGTCAATGGGCAAGTGTTGTAGAGGCCGCTGGGTAGAGGAAGAGAGGGGGAAGGGGGGATCTATTCGATTAAAATGGTGGTCTGGTGGTCTGCGAGGTACCGAACCCAGTCAGGCCATGGATTTTTCTCTTTCTTTCTCCCGCTGGGCCCGACTGTCGGTTGGGCATCGGCCCCGTCTATTTTTTTTTTCTTTCTTCCCACAGGGGGGAGGCCCGGGTTCGGGGGCTCAGGGCCCAGGCCCAAGTCCCAGTTTGCCAGGACCAAGATCGGGTCCGGGTTCGAGCCCAGGCCCAAAGGCCAGACCCGGCGCCGAGTGCCAACCTCTCTCTGTGGTCTCGTGGTTCGTCGTCGTGTTCATGGTGTTCGGAAATACCATGAGAGGCCTAGTCGGAGGATCGGCCGCGATGCAGGCAGGGACGAGAACGGCTTCGGTTGGTTGTTTCGGTTCGTGTATTCGGCACCCCTCCCCCCTGCACGGTTCGCTGGCGCCCGCGCGACGCCTACCTATCCTGTGAAGAGAAGCAAAACCCGATGGATGATGGATTGTTGGGTTCCGTGCCGCGTTTGGCCTACCCTTGGGGGAGAGGGGGGTGAAGTGCCTGCTGTTCATGATATCATCGGCTGCAGGCGTTATTGCCCATGAATCGCTGTTACATATGTACCCGGCTGCCCTACGGCCTTGTTTGCCGGCTCCCTGCACATCCACGCCTGTCAGGGTTGCGATAGAGAGGGCGTTGATAGACGGGTATCCCAGCCCGTACCTAAGGCGGGCTATCCAGCCACGGCGCAGCCAGGACAATACTCAATACTTATCGAGTAACAGCAACCACTTACACGTCAGAGCCCCCCTTCCCCGTCGCATACCTTCTCGACCTTTCTTCCTCCAGGGCGTCAAATAGGAGGCGGCCAACTGGGGCCTGCTCTGCCACGGTGCGACGGGCCCGGATTCCACGCAGCTTGCCCGCCCGGCCTCCGTCCTCGGTACTTCCCCCTCGAGACGTTGGGACCAGGCCCCAGTCCACAATCGCATCCCATTTCGACCCCCTTACCTTTTCTCCTCCTCGTTCGGCCTTTGGTTGTTAGTTCAGTCACTGACTGCCCCTGCTGCTGCTACTATCACATAAGAGAGAGAGGTACATCTCACCCCTTCCGTACCACATACATACCTCAATCCCAGACATACAAGCACCCGACCTGTTGACGCTTAGCTCCGTATCTGTTGTCTGTCTGCCTGCATTATTCGGGCCTTCCATCGGCTACCTGTTTTTTGACGGTCTGGTTAACGTGATCCCCCATCGCTTGTGCGCACTGATCCGTACCTCCTCTGCCGACGTCTTACTTGAACCTCCCCCACCATACCTGGCTCGCACCTGCATATGTACCTCCCTCCTCGATACGCATGTGGAGGCTAAGTGGTGTGTGCAACACCAAAAGGGACCAGAAGAAGGGGAAGGAGAGGGGAAGAAAAAGAAGCAGAGGAAGAAAAAGACTGCCCGTTGTTGCTCTCGAATTTTTCCGCATCTTCACCGCCGCGCAACCAAGCCGAACGCCCCCCAGACGGTCCCGACTCTTTCCATCTCTTCTTTTACCGTTGTACACCCCATCTCGCCGACCACTCACGCCTCCATACTTGTTACGGATCGCAGGCTTGCCCGCCTGTTGCTCTACCATCGCGTCCTCCACCTCTCGTCCCGTAACCCAAAACAAGCAAGCCCTTTTTTGCCCTGCCCAGCCCATCAGAACCCCCTCCACACCGGTCCGCTTGCCGACTCGTGCCCGGTAGCGGAAGGCTCTCCTTTGCTGCTGCTTGCAAGTGCTCTTGCTGCTTGCCGCGCCGTCCACAATTCTCACCACGTCCTGCGCTGGAAGTTCCCGATTGGACCATCTGCGACCAGACCCCGTGTGGATACACGCCGAATCAGCCCTTCAACCCCCGGGGGCACGTCTGCTGATAAGTAGTACGTCTATCCCCCCCTGGGTACTTCGTACATTGGCCCGCGGCGCCTGAAAGAAGAGTCCTGCAACACGGGACGCTGCACCTCGGACGCACGCAGACAAACGGGCAGAAAGACGGCCGGACGGACGGCCGGAAAGACCAGGCAAATACGGGCAGTCAGACGGCCCAACTAGACGATCGATTCCCCAGAGTAGGCGACGAGGTAGGTGAGTAGAAAAAGAACCCGCTACGCACCACCTTGCGCACATCTTTCTTATTCCCATCCCCCTTCCCTCCCGCAACACGAAAGCACCATCGTGCGAGCCAGCAGTAGCAGCAGCAGCAGCAGCAGCAGCAAAGAACAACAACAGCCGCCCTGGGGCCGGACAGACTGGAAGACGGCACCTAGCAGCATCAGCAGCAGCTGGCTAGCAATCTCCATTTCACAGCCCGTCTCTCGTCCTGCGCTGGGCCCCCGTACCCTTCGCACGCACGCAACGCGGCAATACACCCACTGCCCTTTCGACAGGCAGCCCCGGGCTGGTCACCTGCTTCGGCCCAAGCCTACCATCACGTCTGCCGGCGAGGAAGAAGCGCGGGGGTTGTATCGTTAAACCCCTACCTGCCTTGTCTTTCTTCCCCTGCTTCTGCTCGCTACTTCGCTCGCTCGTTCGCCCGAAACCTCGCTCCCGCTCCCGCACGCACACGCACACGCACATGCACATTCCACATACAGACTTGCCCGAACCCCAACCAACCTACCTACCTATCTCTCAGATAAGAAAGAGCCTGTGCACTAACGGGCGTCTGGCAGCATTCCCTGTCCCAACACAGGCCTCGCCTACCCCTCCCCCTCTCTTCCCTGCAGAACGGACGGACGAGGACCCTGGCGCTTGAAACGTCGCCGTCTTCGCCGCCGTTGCTCAAAGAAGTTGCCGTGTGCATTATCGCCGTCGGCGCCGAGGCAAGATCGCGAGGCAGCAGTCACCCGCCGGTACCGCGGCTGTAGGCGTTATCGTCTCATTTCGATAGGCCCGGACCTTTCTTTTTGAAGAATCGCTCTGTCAAAGCTCTCGTCCCGGAGCGCAGTGATTGGCCCGCTGCCCTGACTTATGACCTGATTAGGCGTTTGCTTCGGGATCGCCCCAAGGGAAGTCAACAACGACCTGCTTGCGCTGCCGTCGCAAATACGACCTGGCGCCTGCTTCACAGCCGTTTCTGGCCTGCGACCGCCTGTGGCCGCCCCTTCCTTCCTCGCCCCCTTTCCTTGCCAGCTTGTAAACCGGGCTTGATCAAGGCTGGGGCTCAACAACCTTCCATGTTCACCATGCCTCCGTCAGAACCCATCCCCATCCGCACTGACCTGGTCATAAGACCGGCGCCCGCGGACCATAATGGCAACTCCTATACGAGGTCCGGGGCCGGCCAGACCCGGCACAAACACAACCGCTCCTCGTACTCGGAGGGCTCCCCCTTGGTCTCGAGGAACAACTCGCTGAGTTTCCGCCCTTTTAAGCGCACCATGCCGTCGCCCGACAAGACCATCGCCGTCATCAACGCCAGCGGCCGCCAGGCCGCCTCCTTGATTCGCATCGCCACGGCCGTGGGCTACAAAGTACGCGCGCAGTTGCGCAACCTGGAGGGTGTCATCGCCACCGAAGTTAGCACCAACCCAAACGTCCAAGTTTTTCAAGGAGAGCTGTACATCCGGAAAAAGCCCAACGACGACAGAGACGTCACCGCGAATGCCCACATCCCGGGCATTTCTGTGAACCAGGACCTGATCAACAAGGTCTTCATGGGGGCGCAGCTGGCTTTCATCAACACCACATTCTATGGCAACGAGTTGCAAATAGGCGAGGCCATCGCTGATACGGCCAAGCGGAACGGCGTCCAGCACTTTATCTACTCATCCATGCCCGACCACGCCGCGTACAATCCGGAATGGCCCTCGTTGCCGCTCTGGGCCACCAAGCACCGCATCGAGGAATACATCCGGCAAATCGGCCTGCCCGCCACTTTTGTTTACACGGGCATCTACAACAACAACTTTACATCCCTTCTCTACCCGTTGTTCTGCATGGAGCTTCAGCCCGACGGCTCATTCGAGTGGCAAGCCCCATTCCACCCAGACGCCAAACTCCCCTGGCTTGATGCCGAGCACGATGTGGGAACGGCCGTCTTGCAGCTCTTCAAGGACGGGCCGTCTAAGTGGAATGGACGGCGCATCGCTCTAGCATACGAGTACCTGACACCCCTCGAGGCGTGTAAAGCGTTCGAGGATGGTCTCGGGAGGCCTGTGCGGTACAAACGAGGGCCGATCGAGGTCAAGGTTAAGATCCCCGAGGGCTACCGGGAACAGTTGGTAGCGCTGGAGAAGCTATTCTCGCCCGAAAACGACGACCCCGCGAAGCAGCCCCCTTACTTTGGAGACATGGAACTGGAACGCAGCTGCCCGGAAGGTGCCCTGGCGCTTTGGGAAGGCCCCCGCGGCTTAGGCGAGTACGCCCAGGAGATTTTCCCGCTCGAGGAGGAAGCAAACGGCCGGACCTGGATGTACGACGACGACATTGTCGAAGTGAACGGTCATGACGCGGACTCGGGGTACGTGGCCGAAGAGGAAGTCGTCGACAACCCCGAAGACGAAGACGACGAAGACTCGATTGACGAAGGCCTCGTGATGCGTGGGCTCAAGCGCGACGAAGAGCAGTGGCTTGCCTAGGACCACCGGAGCATGCCCAGGACGACGGGAACCGATGTTGGCGGGCTTTTTTCTACTCACGGCCGTGGCTGGCGGCTATCCGATCATATCTACGCACAATATCAACGGCAGTTGGGGGGTTTTTATGGCTGGCAAAAGTGGCATTCATTCACGGGGCATTGCAGGCGCACTAGAAAAAGTCGGATGGCGAAATGATTCACTACATGGCACGGCGACTTGGGGCCCGGTTTCGGCATGTTTGTTTCCACGCGATGATCGGCGATGTTGCACCCGCGCCACCAGACAGCCTGGCGTTCAGGTTGGGGCCCTGGGAACCGGACAGGGCAATCCTTGCATGTATACGGGCAGGGGTTCAGGGGAGGAGTGCGCTCGACAGCCGGCTATGTTGCGTAGTCGGGGGACAACGCGAGAAGGCCCGGATCGGCGTGACCATGTGATTTTCGAGATTACGGACCAGAGACGAGCCGGCGCTTAGTGTTGAATATATAATGAAATTTATAGAACACCGCTCCCCCGCTATTGCTTTCATGCTCCCGCCTCTGGTGCCGTCACGGCGGGTGACCTATACTATCGCTGAGGAGACTGTGGCTCGGTGTTGCAGAGACAGTCGTCGGGCCGTGGCAGAGGCCAACGAATGATGGCACCGAACACAAGTACAGGTCGCGTGGGGTGCGAGGCGGAATCCATACTCGGTCGGGTAAATACATATAAGGATGCCTACAGGGGGTGAAGAATGGTACTCCAGCCAATAGAATAGTTTCCCGGTGGAGGGAGCTCTTGGATCCTACCCTGGCCCAAGGAGTTATTCCCTCGCCTGCAGAACCATCCTCCCCTTACCTATAGAATTACCCCCTCGTCCCAATCAATTCGATTAGTACGTTCTCAAGACACCATTTTTATAACATCGAACAACGAAAACGCTTCGCCGCTCTCTCGGGTCTGGCATAATGATCATCCGAGACTCGGGAAAAAGGAACAACGGGCAGAGGCACGGGGAGAAACCGCGAACCAGCCTCATGTAGTTATATAGGTAGCCTAGCAAACCGGGGGGATAGCGAGGGCATATACAAGCCATTACGGAAGAGCAGGATCGGGCAAGCACCGGGTCCCTTCCCTTCTCCACATCAAATCTATTTCTTCACAGCGACAAGATAGATGCCTCGGTACTCATAACGCACAGTATGACGGCGGCATTTCCATGCGGGGCCCTGCTATTGGCGGCTACCAACGATAACCCCGAGACCTCTGCCTCATCCTCGGAATCCGACATTGCCCCTGGCGAGAGGTTTTGGCATAGATCCGCGTCATCTGGACGCTCTTATCTATACGTCGAGACGACCGACCCACGGGCTTAAACGGAATCCGCGCGCGAACCTCGCATCCAAGTTGGAACCCAAGCGGCCCATTAGCTGGTTATGGATCCAGGAACACAACCTTCACCTGTTCGATAACCAAGCAGATGAAGTATAATTGCGCCGCCTCTGCGCTCCGTCCTAGTGGTGTGACAAGGAGGGAGCAGGGTCCCCAAGCCCATCATCTACACACGTTCCGAAGAGGATTGCAGGCGAAAGGGCCCCAGTACGCTGGTCCGCTTCAGGGGGTTTCCGTCGGTGCCGTACGTATCCGGCTATCTCATTCCCTCTCGTGTGGCCGGTTGGGTTGGGCCCCGATGAGCCAGCCGACGCCCGAGGCCAATGTGCCCACGGCGGCCTCACGGAGCTGGTCCCTCTTGCGCGGCCGCCCGTGCAGCGAGTCATCGTCGCCGCCCGAGTCGTGTGCCTTCTCCTTGGCTTGGCTGCTGCGCTGGAGGTTGGAGATGGCGGAGAGGTTGCGCTGCGCCCGCGCCATGCTAGCCCTTGACAGGTCGAACAGCGACATGGGTGCCTCCTCTTGTTGCTTCGAGGGCTTCGCGCCCGCGTACTTGACCACGCCCGCTGGCACGGTGCTGCTGAAACCGCCCGGCATGGCCTGGACGTCGCCTTGGTCGTCCCAGGCCGACTCCTGCTTCTCCTCAGCCTTGACCGCGGCCACCAATTCCTCCTCGCAACGGCGGAAGACGTTGAGAATCTCCTGGAGCGTGGCCGGCGGCGCGATTCGCAGCGCAGTGGACAGGCACTCAATGCGCTGCTCGAGATGGCGGATGTCTAGGTTGCCGTTCGACGTTCCAAAGTGCGTCGGCCGCGTAGTGCGCGCCGTACGGCGATATTTACCCGCCTGTAGCGCCGCCTTCCATGAGTATTCGTCCAAGACGCCTGGTGCTGGCTTCGCTGACAGGCCTTTGTGCCCATGACCGTTGGCTGAACTGCTGACCTGGGCCGGTCCGCCAATGGACGCCACGCGGTTGACAACATACGAATAGGCTGTTTCGAAGTCATCTTCCGTCAGGGCAGCATCGATGCACATGGCCAGGACCCGTTTTTCCACCGTGGACGTCGAGTCGGGCATCGCCTCAGAAATTCCAGTGGCCCGCGACGGCCTGCCGTGGACGGGCAACCCGGCCTTGACCATGTTGCAGCCAATCTCCAGCATATCCTGGAGCCGCGTATAGCTCTTGGGGTTTTGCTCCAGCAGCTTGCCAATGATCGAGACGGGATCGGAGTGGACACGGAGGACCACGGGGGTGAAGGGCTCACCCTGCTTGAGGACTAGGCGGTAATCGCTGAGGCCATGCGTCGCCTTGAGCAGCGCCTCGATCCTCGTGGCCACAGGCCCCTGCTCGGGGATCGTTTGGGGAAAAGCGTGTATTCTGGCCAGACGTCAGCTAGGGTTCTTGCGGATGTCAGGTATCGGACCGCCTACATGTCATCGGCCTTGAGCAGACCACCTCGCGTCCGGTTCGGATTTGAGGCGTTGTCATAGGCGTTCATGGCCGCTTCCACGATGGTATCCTCTAGTACTTTGCTAGGCAGGGGCTTCTCAGGCGACTCTTCGTAAATAGACCGCGCCAAGAAATAGCCTGGAGAATACTGGTCAGCACCTCGGCGCTCAAGTACTGTTTGGCAGGTTTGCACTTACGACCGCTGGCCAAAAAGGCTTTGAGGCATTCGACTTCAAGAAATTCTTTGTCAAGCTGCCCAAAAACCCCGTGAACATGCACGCCCGACGATTCTGCTATTTCTTCGGCTCCCCAATCTCGCAACCACAACAGTTCATTACGCGCCCGAATCCAGTACCTGTCGTCTGTTTTGGGGGCATTGTTCCGGAGCGTGCTCAGGAACTTGGTCACTTCCATCTTCTGCTCTCGTTCCTCTTGGTGAAAGGCAAGCTCGCCCGCTCTCCTGACCGTACAAGGCACGCCTGCTTTCGTCAGAATGAAAGCACTCAGGGCCAGGGCGTGAAGAAGTTGCGTGGCCAGCTTTGTGGGTGCCGTCAATATATTGGACTCTTCCAGCAAATCGTTGCGCATGTATGTTGCATTCCGCGCAGAAATAATGTCCTGGTCGATCAGGTCGGGCAGAGGGGATAGCAGAGAGGAGGCCACTTGGAGAGTCGGACAGGGGTCCTCGTCCAAAAGGTTCATGACCTTGGTAATGATGGAGTTGACACCCGACAAGGCGTCAACCGAGGCTTCGGAGACCAGGTAGGCCGAAGCCAAAGCGGCACGAGCGTATCTCTGCTCCAAGTAGCCCTGCTCGTCGTCGCCGAGCCACATGGTACCGTAGCCCCCCAGGTCAGCGTCCGCAGGCCCATCCCACTGCTCTATTGCCTTGACGGCAACCCTCCAGGACTTGGAGGCGCGCGAAGTTAGCCATTCAAGCATGGCCTCCCAGCCTGGACAAAGCGGCCCGTTCTCTGAAGCGGCGCTTATCATGTCAATGCCCTGTCCATAGGCGTGCTTCCATCTCTTTTCATGATATAGCCACGGGCCTACCAGGCCCCGAAGATCGCGACCAATGTGGGACAGATGCTCGTCGTGGACACCCGTCTGCTCGAGCAACAGGGCCACAGCCGCTCGATCGCTCAGCTGCTCGAATTCGGCCAAGGTCTGGGGTATCGGGTGGCTCGGATAGTATTCGTAGTTGCGGCGAAGCAGAGGCAAGAGGGTCGAGATCATCCAGGAGCGGATGCCTGGCGCGTGGTCCAGGAAGGGGACGACGAGGTCGGGAAGCTGCGTGAGCAAGCCAGCCTCCTCATCTACCCGGTAGGCGCGGTGGAGGAGAAACTGGCTGACGGCGTCGGCGGCAGCACCATCCGGCGCATTCGGGGCAGCTAGGGGCAACAAGCGTAGCCTGCGAATCTTCTTGGCGGCCTCGGCGTCGGTAAAGTCCTCGACCGACGACCAGTCGAGGTTCTGCGGCGGTTCGGCGTCGGGCGTCCCTACCTCGGCGTCGAGGCGCTCGAGCAAGGACACATAGTCGCTGGGCGGGACGGTCTCGGGAAGACAAGTGAGGAGGATACGAAGAACCAGCTCCTTCTGGAGCACCTTGTCATGGCGCAGCGCCAACCATGTCAGGCTGTCGATATCGGACTTGATAGCGTAGTGGACGGCTAGCAGAACGATCTTGGGCGCAGAGAGAATAGCGGTCATTTTGACATGTGCGCATGCATCTTCTTTGGGCAATGGTGACAAGGGCGTTGGTGCGTAACGAAAGGAACACGAGGGTGGTATTGCGAGAGCGAGGTCGTTAGGCTCTTGCACGCGCGAGCCGGCACCCTGTCGATAAGACGTGTTGATGCAACGTGGGCGCCAGGTAGTTAGGTATGTAGCAAGATGCGTGTAATGTATTGTACTGCGGAGCTGGGTATCTTGCCGTCCTCAATGCTGGAACGTACCTACCGGGGCAGGATGTAGGTTATGACGGGATGATGTATGTATGTCATGTAGTAAAGTAGTAGTAGTAGTAGTAGTAGTAGTAGTAGTAGTAGTAGTAGTAGTAGTAGTAGTAGTAGTAGTAGTAGTAGTAGTAGTAGTAGTAGTAGTAGTAGTAGTAGTAGTAGTAGTAGTGGTAGTAGTAGACAAGCCCGTACATGCACGTATGTCATGTACCTTCAGTAGGTTAGGGAAGTGCTGTAGCTACAGTAAAGGACCGCCTGCGGTACTTATGCTGGTATGACGGGTCCTGTATCGCGACACGTTGAATCGTGAACAAATTAAGTGGTTCTCTCCCCCCGAGTGGACTTGCCGGACTGGCTGCTAGCCCATCAGGCCGGCCCCTCCAGGTCCAGTCGAGCTCCGGGCGGGCCAGAACAGGCATCCTGTCGGGCGTGGAATGCAATTGAAGGTTGTGGCTGGTGCGTTTCCCTCGGCTGTGCCACACCTGGGCTGCATCTTGGCCCGGCAGCTCCCTCGACCTCAACGTCAATCGACACCCGAAGCTCGAGGCTCCATTGATCCCCCCCCCCAAACGCCCAAGAAAGAAGCACGCCCTTCCACCAGCTCACCATGGCGTCCGGATACGGTCTTACCGGTGGTGAGTGACCCTGCCCTCGGTCTTCCCGCCCGCGCGCTCAATTAACCGCTTTCACAGGCCCCAGCCGATGCTTTCCATTCTGGCAAGAGGTTCTGGCTTGTTACGTCGTCAACACGAACAGTGACGACAACACGGGCAAGGCCAAGTGCGCACCGGTGTTGGAGGACTACTACGAGTGCTTGCACCACAAGAAGGAGGTCAGGAGCCCTTGCAAGACGCGCGGGCTACCCGCAAGCTGCCCCCAACTCGAGCGCGGGCGCAGACTGACCCCAAATCCAGGCCGCGAGAGTGAGAGCGCTGCAGGTTGCATACCGGAAAGCCGAGGCTTCGGCAGGCCAGTCGGACGCGCCCACCGCCGGCCAGATACGGAACTTGGGCCTCATAGACAAGGACGAAGACACCAAGAAGGTGTTGGAGAAGGCATGATGGGCACGAATCCGAAGCGAGCGGGCCTGCCGGCGCGTGTACATATGGGACTCAGGGTATAAGGAATAGAGGCACCGACCACGACATGCCCCCATGCGTGTCCGACGGGCCGGGCACCTAGGGCCTACCAACGGCTGCTGCATGGCAAGCCTCGGGCGTGGTGAAAGTGATGCAGAGCCCGACAGAGATAGAGGATCCCATAGATACGGGCCTCATCTAGCGTGATGGCCAAATATGCCCCGACTCCATTTGGTATTGATACCACAAGGGTACTGGAGCATGGTGACAGGTGTCCGTGATGTGGACTAGCTGTGCACGCCATTGCCCGCGACATGCCACAGACGTGAAGCCCGCGAGGGAAAGAGCGTCCGCCATCTGTGCAGGGAGCTACAGCAAACGGAAAGGGCCACTCCCAACAAGCTGGGCCAAACCGAGCTGAGCTTTCACCCTCTCTCTCTCAACTGCCCTTCTCTCGGTCCCCTCCATGTCTCTTGGGAATTCTACCTAAGGCCCTGTTGCCCGCAATCCCGTTTTCGTCAGAACAGCTACTGTCTGCACACGACACAGCTTGGCATTGGTCTTCGTGGCAAGGCCAGGGACTTTCGACTGCCAGCATGCCCGTCTTTCGGGGCATCGACCTCGCAGTCGTTGCCAGCGATGGCGCCAAGAAGCTACCCGAGTACCCCCACCCCGATGCATCTTCGGTGCGCCTCGTAGCTGTTGCCGACCCTCCCGGCAACGGTCCACTGACCCCCAAGGCTTCCGAGGCCTCGATTCTTTCCGAGAGCGACCCGGCGCGGCAGAAGAAAGTTCATCCGGTGGTTTCTGTTTACATCCCTTCTATGCCCGGTACGCTGCGCGATCCTCGTGTTGCACATGGTCGTATTGATGGTACTGACCCCAGCCTAGGTGCACAGTTCTGGCTCAAGTACCACATTCTTCGCCCACCACCACAGGCCTCCCATTTGTTCTTCAAGATGTTCTTAAACGGTGCTCTAATCACATCGTGGGGCATGTCTCTGAGCACTGGGGAACAAGCCCAGCCGAGCCGCCCGTTAACCGGAACCGTGGTCCGCGCTTTGTACGAGCCCGAAGAAAAGTGGCGGGACGAGGGTACCAGGGCCGAGTACAAACATGTCGGAATCGAGACCAGATACTTTCACTTTATGCCGGGATCTGACCGTAAGTCGGTTGCTGAAGATGGGGGTCTGATCGAAGTGCGCATCTTCCGTTCCAGGGGAAGACGACGACGCACCCCCAAGATGGCCGAGTATCGGGATCAAGAGCGTTACGGCATATCGTGCGTATTACCTTCCCCATGAGCTCCTGTCGACATGAATGCTGACTGGGAACCCAGTGCGCCGAGCGGCGGACTGGTCGAGAATCCGCAAGATGCCATATACTACAACTGGTTGCTAGTTGACCCGAAGAATGCGCCATATGCGACCTTCAACTTCCACTATCGGTCCATGCGGCGTCTCATTCAGCTCAGCTTGATCCCCCAAACCGGTAGCCGGTCGTCACTCCCCTATGAGACACCTGGCTCAGCGGGCGACGGCATGGAGTCGCGCGCCGCTTCTCCCGCGAAAGAAGAAATAGATGTTTCAGCGGCTCAATTCGCCTTTGGTATCGACTCCCCCACGACGGCTGTGCCTCACGCAACCGCTATTCGCTCTGGAAGCGGTGCGGCCAATGATGCCGCTCCGGAGAGAAGGTTACGAAGTAACCCATTCCAGCTGCTTCCGACAGGCAACTCAGGACCCATGACGCCTCAACCGAGCACAGCTCTTCGCGATACTATCATGCCTACTCGTCTGCAACGTCCGCTACCGGATCCCCCTAAGGTAGATTCAAGACGGTCGTCTCATTCCTCACTGAGATCTAACTGCCCGTCCCTCACGCCTTCCCTCGCGCAATATGTGGACAATGGCGAATTTGGCATCGACGACATCTCTATCGGTCTGGCACATACTATCCTACCTGTAGCTCCGTCGATCGTGTCATTTTCTAGCTTGAGAGACAAGATTGGCGAAAAGGAAACTGGATCCCCTCTCTCAGAATACGAGAACTTGAAGGGAAGGAACGTTCCACACGATGACCACGACGAAACGATTTCTTTTTCCGATTACGAGAACTCTCTCTTTTCTTCGGGATCCTTGGGAGCCGCTCTCGACTTGCCCTCGCCATGCAACTACTTGTCGACGACGGGTAGCGTATCGGAGCGTCACATAGATCAAATCTCGTTACCTGTGGCCCGGCCCTGCCCAAGTCTTCCCGCCTCAGTATCGGAGAGTGCACTAACCGGAGAGCCATCTGCGGCTGGGTTCGGCACGCTGAGACTCAGCGAGTCCGAGTGGATAAGGCACACGCCATCGCCAGTTCAGCGCCGGTCGTTCCTCCGTATTTGGAGCCCACGAGCCGAGAAAAGATCTCCAAAAAATGTCTCAGAAGACAGCTGGCAGCAAAAGATACATAGCGACGTGGATAGACGGTCCTCGCACGATGCCAAGGGCTGCGATGCTGTAAGGAGCAACGCATCGACGGGGGATAAGGGGCAAACAACCTCCCCACGGGCCTTCCAGTCCAATGAACTCCTGCAAGGACAACAGGAGGACAGCAACAAAACGCACAGGGCACGCAAGAATGGTAGTCTTGGAGCTGCGCCTGCAGGAAAGCGCAGCACGTGGGAGTCATGTCGGGATATTCCCAACCGTGTGCGAGCCGCCGACGAGTACCCAGCAGACGACTGGATTTGATGGCCAGCCTATAGCAAGAAGACAAGATCAGCCATGGCTGAGTGTAGGGGTCTGATATCTACTTTGTCAAGTGCGGCGCTTGAGGTGTGGCTGAGAGCTCTTTGCTAAACTTGTCTGGGTGTCCCATTGGTAAAATAGCTGAAGCCATGAAGAAAAGCGGCCGAGGACTCAGTGGGTGATGCAAAGGGACGATGAGTACATTAGATTAACATCAACCAGTTTGGGTGACCAACAAGTCAAGTGCACCCCGTGAACCCTTGTAACCCACCATCATCCGATCCTCCCACCCCTACCGCCGTCGTCGCTACTCGTGGTTTTAGTACATGGGCTTGCGTCCCCGATTGAGGAAGGAAGGCTTCCAGCGCGCCGCCCGAATGGCCTTGTCGGCGACGCGGCGCGTCTGCGGGACCGTGGGCATCAGCACGCGGGCCTCGCCACCGCGGCCGAGGAAGCTGCTGCTCCCTGGCATCGCCAGCGGGTAGGACATGTCGTTTCTGCCGTCGCTCGCGCTCTCGAGTGGCGGCGTGGTGGCGATGGGGGGGACGACGGTGGCCGCCGTTTGGAAACGCGCGGCTTCACCCTCCCAGTCGGGCGCCGTCCACACGACGTCTTGCGTCGTCTCGGGCGTGGCACGGGCTCTCTCGGCGAGCGAGCCGGCGGGGGCGGCGGGGGGCCCGAAAATCGCCGACGGCGTGGGGGGCTCGGACGGCGTTACTTATGCGCGCGCGCACCAAAACATGTTAGTCGCACGTGTTTCTCTCCCCGCGGCGTCGTCCACGCGGGCCACAACTCACGACGCGGCCCCTCCGGGGCAGGCGGGCTCAGGGGGAAGGGGCCTTTCTCGCTTCCCTCCACGTCCTGGAGACGGACGAGCTCGGCGGCGGCGCTGAGCCCTTCGAAGAGGTTGCGCCCCCGCCATAGCTGTCGGGCCGCCGCGGAATAGCTTATCGGCGGACGGCACGGGACTCGTGGGAGACGAGGCCCGCTCGTTGGCCCGCCGAGGGCGCTATTGCGCGAACGGTTTGTAGCCGGCGGCAGGGGAGGGCTTGTGGGAAACGGGGGCTTCTCCTTACCGGCCATGAGGGTATGAAATCCCTTTTTCGGGTTCGCGGGGACATCCGAAAACGTGCCAGCCTCCCCGTGCAGCTGAGCGTCGACCTCCGACTGCTGCCGCATGGCCGCAGCCGGCGGGGTGGGCGTGCTGGGGTTCATGCCCAGTCGGCTGTCGATATGCTCGTTGGCCTCGAACTTGAACAGCTTTCGACCTCGCTGACTCTGGCTCCGTGCCCCGAGAGACATGCGTGGGTGTTCAAAGGCATACCGGACCGACGCGGCCGGATCGAGGGTGCTCAATAGCTCGGCGTCGCGCGGCCCAAGTTTCAGTGGTCGCATCCGGCCTCCCACCAGATGCGTGCTGGCCTGAAGCGGATAACCCTCGATCGCCGCGTTGTGGCCCTGGCCGTTGAAGGCAGTGTAATTCTTGCCAAGAGTAATACTGCGCTCCAATGCCCACTGCTTCTCGTTGTTCGCTGCGGCAGAATTATCCGTCTCGACGCCGTCACGCCCCTGAACGAGCCAGTTGCTGTCCAAGCTGTGGAACATCCTCCACTGCATGGGGTAGCAGAGGTTGGCTTCTGGACCCCGGGCTTGGTAACCACAACCTCCATCCGGAACGGCTGGAGAGGCAGGATGGGCAGGGAAAAGGATGTTGCGGGGGGGCTTCTCGTTGTACCGTTGGATGGCCTTCGGGCCGTCAACTGTAGTGGGCGCTCTCCAAGGCCGGCCCTGGTGCCGGGCGTGTCCACCAGTAGTTCCCTCTGGACGCATGCGCCGCTCCGTCGTACGCATCAGCTCCTGACCCAGCAGGCGGCCACGAAGCCGCACGTTCGTCTGCCGCCGCAAGGTATCTAACGTGGTCGGTTCCCCGTCATAGAGACCTCCAACCATCTCTTCGACTGTCTCATCCATGTCTCTGGCAAGCTCTTCTTCGTCCGCTCCATCATCCAACATCCAGATGGAGTCCGACTCGGTGATGTTTCCGTCACTTGTCTCGCTCTCCTCGATCCAGCCCACTATCTCTCCACCTGGCCTGGACGAGCAACCGGAGGAAAAGTCGCCTCTGAGTGGGAGAAGGACGTCCGCTCCGATTGCCGACATGGCTCGTGTGGGCTTTGCGGCTGATGTTGTGGTCTCCTACGAAAGTATAGGCTATATTCGTTAAGGAATCGATATATTCTATAGCTTGTTCGTCACCGAGCGGGCGCTGGTCTGGGGAGCGAAGGGTTTTGGCAAGACTGGTATTTCGACCTCGATATTGCTTTCAGTCCGAGGCCCGGGTAGCCTTCTACTCAAGCTTTGTGTTTCTCGGCGAAGAGACAAATGACAACAGTTGGTAAGTAGTCAATGGGAATAAGCAGCGAGGGTCCCGGTCTGTAGATCGGTCATCTTCTGGGTCCCCCGCCTTTGTTCTTATTTCCGGCATTCGTCTTTGTTGTCTCGTACGAGAACATCGTATGTGCTGCATCCAGGAAAGGGCGCCACAACTGTGTTTGGATTCGTCAAAGGCACAAAGCCACAGTTCCTGCATTGACGACCTTGGTTGACTGTCGGGCGCTCAGAGCCGCTTCCGGAACACAGGGGCCGAGGCACGGGAAAGGCAATATTTTTAACAGACGTCCGCGGTATGGGATGACGTCATGAGAAAGAGGCGAGGACGTTGAAAACACCCGTGCCAGTGTCGGTCTCTGCACGGGGACCTTCGAGTCGTTTGGGCTTCCGGCCTACCCTTATTGTGAACAACGGAATGCGTGGCGATGGGGAAAATGGAGGGCAAGCGAGTGAGGCATCAACGGCGCCATCCAGGTCACCGAGCACAAGCAGTTCAGTCAAGGACATGGATTAACTGGTCTATATACTCTGGCCACTGCAAGATTAGCTGGGAGGAGACGGTGGCAGCAAGAAATCGCAACGTGCGTGCCATCATGGTGCTCGGCCGTGGCGGCCTGGCAGTCAGGGACGCCGTGGGTGTGGGAACGTATAGCCCGAAGCGAACGCAGCTGTTTGCAGACGGCCTTGAAGCCACATTCAAAGACTCGATCCCTAGAAACGTGCCTTGCGGCAGTGCAGCCTAGTCAGTAGACCAAGTTCCTGTTCGGCAGCCTCACCTCGAGCTCCGTGGGAGCACCACGGGCGAGACCATGGCGAGATTCACCGCCGATTATCCTGTGCGGCAGCGGCAGGTATTGGCGAACACGGCATGGGAGGGAAGGTCCGGTTGCAAGGCGAGGGGAGCCTCCAGCGGCGCCGGCGGTGCTGCTGGTGCTGTTGCTGCTGGCGCTGCTGCTGCTTAGATGCAGCTCTTTTTAAGGGTGTTTGAGGGGCGGTGTGCCCACGCCGTTTGCTGCTAAATCAGGGACCCTGCCGAGGAGCGGGTTTCAAGGGCGAGTTTCAAGGTCATTACGTCATGTCGAGTCGTTTAAATGTTGCACCATAGGAATTTGCGATCAATTACGAGTTGCACTTTGCTGCTGGCAACCATCATGCTGGAATTTCTCGACCATATGCCGGCGAATGCTGCTTGCTGCTGCTTGCTGCCGCTGCTGATCGAAGGCCGGCAGTCGTCATGCTTCGCCACGTCTCGAAAACCCTCGGAACTGAAATAATGATACAAGGAACAGGCTGGAGGCGAAGGCCATGCTGGTATCCATGGGGAGAGAGGGTGAGGTATGGTGATCCAGGAGGGAAAGGGGAGGGAAATGGTCGCAAACCAACCTCCCGCCGCCGTTGAATCAGGTCGAGCCCGAGCCTTGCGTTTCCGGTATGGCAACGCGTACTCAAGCGGAAACGACTGGTTAGGAGACAACGAGGGGTGGTCATCAGTCGAACACTCTTGTCCCAAGATTAGGGGGTGAAATAGGGAAACATGCGGGGGATTGCCTTTTCCTTCCTGCCTGCCGTGAGAAACTCCTGAATGTCGCAACTTTTCTGGTATCAGCCGGAATCGCAGGCCTAGAGACAACACGAAAAACGGAATGGAAGCTAGTTAAAGGACGACACCTCAACCGAGTCCACAGAGCCGAGACTAGTCTCCAGCGTGGACTCCCTAGGGAAGGCGTTAGTCAGCCACGGCCGAGGGGTTACCAATGTTGGCGAAGCCCCTAAGGAGCACCTCCGTAGGCGTCGCGCTCAGGCCGGGCAGCCGAATCGGCGTAGCCCGAAGCAGCAGGCTCGCGGGATCGAGGGCCTTCGCGCTCAGAGCGCTCAAAGCCTCGGTCTCTGTCGCCGCCACGGCCACCATAGCGATCGTCACGGCCACCGCCACCGCCACCGTATCGGTCAACACGGCCATAGCCTTCGTCGCGGTCGCGGCGATCGTACGAGCGATCATCCCTGTAGCCGCCACGCTCCTCGCGGTAGCCACGCTCGTATCCGCCACGGTCATCGCGGTAGCTTCGGTCATAGCCACCACGGTCGTAGCCACGGTCGTAGTCACGGCGGTCCGAGCCACCACGGTACCGGTAAGGGTCGTCGCGGCCGCCGTAGCCACCGCCGTAGCCACCCCGGGGGCGTCGCTCATCAAAGCGGCCGCCTCTGCCACCAGGACCTCCATCTAAACGTGCGTTTAGTAAAAATGCACCGGCGGTAGAAAGAGCAGGGTAACTCACCTCGCTTGGGAGGGCCAAAGTACTTGCCGGGAGTGGGCGTGCGAGGGCGGGCACGACGAGCCTTCTCGATGCTCAGGGTGCGTCCCTCGATAACCTCACCCTGAAGACCATCCTTGGCGGCATCTGCCTGGTCCGAGGTGACCATCTTGACGAAGCCAAAGCCTCGGGACTCCTTGGTATGGGGGTCTCTCATGATCTGGGCCTTCTCGACCTCACCGTACTTCTCGAAGAGGCGACTGACCTCACTCTCAGTCAGTTTGGGATGAATGCCAGTCACAAAAAGGTTAGAGCCAGGGTTGACGCTGCCTTCGCCGTCGCGGCTGCCGTTGTCATCCTTCATGCCGCTGGAACGAGTCTGTGTCAGCGCAAAGTAGGCATGGCGTAGTCTGCGTGGTGGCAGAGGGCTTACTGATCAGCGCGGCCGTTGGGCGAAGCAGAACGGCGTCGGGCATCGTGACCATCATCGCGAGGGCGAGGCGAGGCGCTTCGCTGATCACGCTCGTATCGGGGCTCGTCTGGACGCGGGAAAGCAATTGGGATTAGCGAGAGCCGGCACGGCCGCACGAGGCATTTGGTGGCCAGGCGACGGGACGGTGCGGTGCGGTGCGTGCTTACCATCGTAGCGCTCGCCATCAGCGGTCTCGTAGTCCATAGCGGCGGTGGCCATGATGCAGCTGGTGGTTGTCTGGTTGTTGTTTGTCGGTTCAGTATGTAAAATTCCTCAATTTGGTAGCTAGCGTGAGTCGGCTAGGCAGCGCGCTTCGTGTCGGAGCAGACACGTGTAGTGGAGAACGAGATGGAGAGAAAATGGGAGTGGAGTCACGACGATGATAAAGTTGGAGAGGCGTCGCTTGGGAAGGATGCGAGGCGTAATCTTATGGGGTTGGGAAGAGAAGAGGCCACCAGTCGATCCACAGGTGTGAGATGGATGGTGTTTTTGCCGGGTGAAGGAATGGATGGGACTGCGGGCTGCTACTGCGCGCGCAACTGTGAGAGGAACTGAGGAAGGAAAAAAAAAAGATGGGAATGGGAAAGGCAGACAAGGATTTCAGCGTGGCTGAGCTTGAGCTGGGCTTGCCGGGCCTGTGACGAAGGAGAGACCTCGGGCCTGGGGTACCTAGGGTACCTAAGTTTGGGAGGCAGCTGGGCAGGGCGCGAGTACAGTTTTAGGTATGGGAGGTACCGGGGACGGGCTGGCTGGGGGGTTTTTTGTGGGTGTGCGGCAGACAGAGAGACAGACAGCCTCTCTCTGACGGGATCCCATATGGGAGGGGGTGAAGGCCTGCCACGGTCTGGACCTATGCGAGCAAAAGAAAGATTGGGCGAGCCTCACTTACCAGGTCCCGGTGGGCATGCGCAAGGGCAAACGGCTGGATCTCTGCGGCGCGGGAAGAATGGCGTGCTGACGATTGCTGGTGCGATGGAAACACGTTGCAGACTGCAGTGATGCAAAGGTTCGATGTGATGGAGATAGAGAAACTGAGAGGCTGAGATGGCGAATCGACGGTACCGAAGTACGTGTGTGTGGGAAAGGCAATCTGGGCGGGAAGGAGATAAAACTGGAGAAGGGTGAACGCGTCAATCCGGGCCCTGGCGGGCAGCTGGAGGAGGCCTGGAAGGGAAGGTGTCCACTTGCCCGCCAATGATCCAAAAGCGGGTCGCACCAGCTCCCATCTCAGCTCCCGTCGCCGGCAAGGCCAGCCGATAGCCCGTTCTTGCCCACACTGACCCCAATCTGTCCTTTCCCCGGGCGGGACGGACGGCCTTTATGTGTCGGCACCAGACCAGATAGATCTATTGCACGGGAAGGTGCTTAAGCTGGAAGCTTGCCGTCCTTATAATCTACTTAGGTACTTGTATACTTCACGTACCTAAAGTAAGCTCTTAGATGGAGTACTCAAGTACTTACTTAGGCATACTTACTAAGGTAGGTAGGCATGCCTAGCGTTTTAATGTCTGACATCTGCAGCAATGTGACATCGTCAGACTCTCTTTTGCAAAGTCTGGAGCACTCTGTTGCTTGGCAGCCCTAGCTGTCCCACAGTCTTCTGTCGTCAACAGCATGTTTCCGTCTGCTTGGACCTGCGGCCGCCTAGCGAATGAGCACAGGAGGAAGAACCCCCTTGTATATTACGCGCAGGTGGCTTTCGCCACACGCCGTGTCATTTCTTCTTCCTGCCTATCGGATACAAGACGGTACTCTTTATCACTATTATGTGTAAGAGGCCGGCAACCAAAACCAGCAACCGTGCCACGCGCCTGTTCGCTCAAACGCTAGAGCTCCGACGGCCCCTCGTGATCCTCTAGGAGCCCCTGAACGTCGAGCCAGACAGGCTCCTGCTCGTCCAGGAACTTCAACGATTCGACTGCCTTGCCTCCACACGCCCTCTCCAGGGCCAGGAAGGCAAAGTGGCCACCAACAACGGGTCGTGCCTTGAACTCCACCCCGGGAAAACCACCGCGCCCCTCGGTCTCGTACAAGTCCGTAAGCGGCAGATGCGTAGACGTCTCGTTGACCCACCTGGCCACGGACTGAAGAATTTCGGCGCGGACCTTCTTGTTGGTCACGGCGGCCGCGAAAAACTCCCAGTCGCTCTTGGTCTGAAGGCTGCGTTGGTCAAGAGGCACGCCATACCTTTGTAGCACATTGTGGTACCAATCGCTCTGCATCTGGTACACGCGGTCGGGAATGAACGTGCTCTGGTTCGACGCAGATTCGTCGTCCAGGGGTGCTTGCCTCGAGTCCCCGAAGCCGCCATCGCTCGACTTCTTCTTGCCGGGGATGTGGAAACAGAGGAGCGCATCCGCGTACAGGTTGTACAGCGTCGTCCAGGAGCCCTCCCATGTGTAGGACAGCTTCGCGTGTGTCTTGTCACGGGATATGCCAAATTCCTGCCACTTGTCGATATAGGCGTCCGCAATGCGGCTGTAGTTTGCCGCCTCGTCCGTCTTGCCCACGAGAGATGAGAGCTCGCTCATGGCCTTGATGCCGACGATACCCTTGAGCGCCAAGTTCGTCTGGTTCGCGAGCCACCCGGCAAAGTCGTCGGTGCACAGCTGGTTTGCCGGGATCAGAGACTCACGCACCAGGTACCCTGTCCACTTAGACCACAACGAGTACGAGTGCGCTACCCACTTCTGAGCAGCCTTGACACTCGTGGTGCCCATGTCTTCCCATGAGCGGTCCATGCCATACTCATCCACGGCCGAGCCCGTCCGTTTGGGCCCAGGTCCCAGAGCCAGGGTAGCGACAGGGGCTTTCTGGATGAAAGCTGGCTGAGATCCATCCCTCAGGGCGTTGGCGAGAGCCAGACCCATGATCAGCATGTTTCCACACTCTTCGACAGGCATGTACTCATCACGTCCGTCCGGGTGTCCCGTGGCATTGGGGAAGTGGGCACCAAGATCATGCATGCTGTACGAATTGGGGTACTGGCCGCTCAGCTGGTGTTCCAGAAGAGGCTCCAGAAGGTATCCCAGCCACTGCGGGTTGGTGTACAAGAAGAAGGGGAAGGCCGGGAAGATAACGTCCACTGTCTGGAAGTTGCCGTTGGAGGAGATTTCCTTGAGGAACAGAATGGGACTCTCAGGTGTGCCGGACCACTGCGTAGCGCCGAAGACTTGACGAGCTGACAGGGCCGCGATGTCCTGGTACTCCGAAGACCCAGACGCAAAGGCGTCCTGGGCTAGCTGGTCCGAGTAGTTCTGGGCCAGGGCGGCCGCCGTCTTGTAGTCATAGTAATGGTAGTGCAACATGTCCTCGGGGGTGAAGAAGTAGGACGCCCAGAGGGGGCGCATCTGCGTCAAGCCCCTCGCCGAGGCGAACTGGACGACCGGGTCCTGGATGAAGGAGAAGGTAAAAATGACGCTGTCCGAGGAGACAGTCTCGCCGGTCTTGCTCGCCAGTTTGAAGTGCTTGGCAAAGGCAAAGAGCGGCTCGTCGTCGAACATGCGGCGGAACGAACTATCGACAACATTGGTGAGTTTGCCATGCCGTGCGAACTGCCGTCGCAGCGACACGGCTTCGCCCGACTGGTGGTCAACATCAGCAGGGGCCGTGAAGTACAGAGTGCCCCATTCCGCCTGGTCCCGCTCTTCCGTCAGGAGTTGCGGGTACTGCCGGCCAATCTTCCAGGACTTGAGGGGGCCGTGGGCATCGGGATGGCTACTCTTTGGCGACAATAGCTCCCAATGGATGTGGTTGTTTCGGTCCCCGCTCACCCATTCGCCATTAATGTCGCAAAAGACGCTGACGTCGAGGTCGCCCTCGACCAGGATTGTCATGTACGATGCTGGCAGAGCTTGTCGGAACGTCGATGTGGGGGTGATGGGTGACATGAAGGACAGAGTAAGCTTCACTTCGCCCTCGCCTTTGGGGTCCGTGATTGTGTACGTCAGGTTGGTGGTCGAAGCGTCGAATGATGCGCCGTCGTATTGCGGGAACGTGACCTTGTAGCTGTGGCTCGATTAGTTCCGGGCCCGCAAGCAAGGTGAGCATGGTACACAAACCCTTCCTTCTCCCTGAGGAAATCCTGGGGCCTGCCGAGGAGGGGGTATACATCGCCAGTGTTTGGAACCGTGGCCATGACGGCGAAGCCAAAGGTGTTACCAGTCCAGAACATGGGCCACCGCGTCCACGGAGCCTCTCGGGCGTTCCCGAGCCATGTGCTAAGGTACGGGTTCCGAACGGCCAGGGGCAACACGGGGGGCGTCAGCGTCGAGGCAGTGGCCGCAGTTGCCAGTGCCCCGAAGGCCGACAGAAGGCTCGGCTTCATGATGGGCGTCTAAAGAATATGGGTGGGTAGCAATGCAAATGTGAGCTGGAAGGGTGAACTTGTCGGTGCCCGGTTTTACATGAGGGAGAACCCGGCAAAGTCAAGTCCGAAGTACCAGGGGTGGTCAGTCGACCAGAGCTCCTTGCGGTGGGTGCCAGGAGCGGAAACTCAATTCGACGGGCACCTGCTCGTTAGGGGCCGAGCAGAGGGATGTTCCGCTGCAACGAGGGAAGGCGAGGACGGGACCAGGTATGTACCGCTTGCTAAAGTGCGGCGAACGGGGAAGAACTGCTGACCAGAGCCAAACAGGCGGGGAGGGAGGAGGAAGAGGAAGGGAAGTCGGGCAAAGGGACGACTGCCCAGCTGATTTAGAGGACGGGGCAGGCAGACCGACAGGGAGCTGGACGACACAGAAAGGACGAAGATGACGAATGACGCCGCCGGCCATCCATACTCGTCACGGACCCGCCCCCACAGGATCTGCGACTTGAGGGGAGGAAGGGGGTCATGCGACGCCGCGTCCAAGTCGCTCGCGGCTTCGTACGCGGGCGGTAGGTACATGGATACGAAAAGCAAGCGGGATGTGCATAGAATAAAGGCGACGGGTCTGCCAAGCTTCTATGCATTGGAGTCCAGGGGCTGGCCGTGGCCAGGTCATCGGCACCCTGCAGGGGGTACGGAGTATGGGGAGGGGAATCCAGCTTGCTGGCGTGGACGATGATTGACCTATGCACCACGGGGGTCGTACAGCAGTAACTCTACTCAGTAGAAGCCGGTGCGCAGTCGATCTGTTTAGGTAACACTGCAAGGATGGCAGGAGGTGACCACTCGACTACAATGCCAAAAGCCTAGCAGTGTCTCCACTTATGGAGACGCACCCCTCCTATCCAGGCCTACTACTACTCAGTATATGGGCACAGCAGGGCCAGACGTAGCTGCAACCCTTACAACTTGCGTTTGTACCTCCACCCATCATCGATTTTGATCCAGGGACCCATTCCCCTTGATCAAGCTGCCCGGCTCCAAAGCGGAACCCATCAACAGCCGTCTTGAAACAGCGAGCTGATTCTCTACCCCGCCGCTTCCGGCCAAGCCCTCAAGAATCTGGGGTCGCTTTCCTGTTTTTTTGCTGCCCATCCCGTACCGACCTAGTGGGAGTTCCGGGCTCTCCCACAAGGTCCATCGTAGGTCGCCCAATCCCGACGGAATGGGTTGTCGTTGGTGCACTCTCGAGAAGGTTGCAACATCGCGGGTCACTCACTCCTTGGGCCAAGAGAAAGTGGCCACGCGACCGACGGCGTGGTGTGGCAGGCAGCTCAACCACAGGCCAGCGGCTTCGGCAATGGGCGCCGTGTAACACCTCCTTGGGAAGAAGATTCATGACGCTGGAAGGCCCCGAGCATGTCCCGTGGGGCCCGATCTGGCTGCAAGATCCCCTAATCCCTTCCCTTGGATGGGTTCCGGACGATGACCCAGCACCGATAGCATATACATGCTTGCGCAGCATGTTGCACGACCTGCAAATAGCTGTCGACGGGACGTCAAGAGGCCTGCCAACGTCTCACTCGCACACTTCGTATGTCACAAGCAGGCCGCCTACCTTGCCGAGGCAATACCTCTTCTTCAAGTAAGCCCGCCGAAGCGTGGGGCTCCAACAATACCCCAATGACCCCAATTCCCCTCGCGATGCATCTGACTGTGTCTGGAAAAATGTGGACGGTTGCTCTTTTCCGGCCCCTTTGCCTGAAAGCGCCGTGTAGAAGCGACCCAATCACGCTACGGGAACCCCGCGAAACCCGCTTACTGCGACGGCTTCGTCTGGGCAGATCCGCCGTATATTGCCGGCATCGCGCCCGGGACAAAAAACAGGGAGATAAGCGCGGCCGGCTGCGGGGAAGGTCTTCGATAGCTAGCTGCCCTGTCTGGATCGTATACGATCCAGGGATATAGCGGCCGGCAGCCCCTTGATTGACGACTTCAGCGTGGCTCCATCCCACATTCAGTCTTTGCCCGTCGTGCTGAGGATATTCGCTTTCCCGTCCTCGAAGTCACCGCCGAGCAGCGTCACCACAAGTCTCCCATCGCAACGCCTTGCCGCCCTTCGCGATGGCATTGGAGGGCATGGTATACGCCCTGAGCGGCGGCGCTCGTGGTATCGGGCTGGCAACCGCCCAGATACTGTCCAAAAAAGGCGCGACCGTCTGTGTAGCCGACGTGAGCCCAGTCCAGCTGAAGGTCGTCGAGGACTATTTTTCCCCGCTCGGCGTGCCCTTTTCCGTCACCGAGGTGGACGTCTCAAAGCGGGAGCAGGTCGATGCGTGGATCAACGGCATTGTTGAGAAGTATGGTAAACTTGATGGTGCCGCCAATTGCGCGGGCATCATCGGAAAGCACCATGGTCTTCGTGGTGTTCACGAACTGGAAGACAGCGAATGGCACAGCATCATGGCGGTAAGTGACCACTGAGATGGCCGCCCGGCCATTGCCGTCTATAAGCACCCCCAGCACGACTTTCCGAGGCTTTCCAAGTTGGAGGAGGGAATAGGTCGAGTGACATCGTACGCTGGTTGGCCACATCACGAGAAACGAGGCTGACCGACCCGGCCCAGGTCAACTTGACTGGAATGATGTATTGCCTACGCGCCCAGCTGCAGAAGATTGTAGACGGTGGTTCCATCGTAAATGTCTCTTCGATTCAGGGGACTCAAGGTACCACGATCATGCCGCCACAGCCCATGCTCCAAGCCCGACGCTGACACACGAACCCTCAGGTTTTGCCTACCATGGAGCATACTCGGCAAGCAAGCACGGCGTCATAGGTCTGACCAAGGCGGCCGCCAAGGAGAACGGAAAGCGCGAGGTTCGGGTCAATGCCGTGGCCCCAGGAGCCATCTACACCCCCCTGATGCAGGAGAATTGGGATCTGGTCAACAGGCCCGCCGACGCGCCTTTTGACGACGGCGCCGCATTCGGGCGGCAAGGGACAGCGGAGGAATGTGCCAACGTAATTGTATTCTTGCTCAGCCCTGAAAGCAAGTATGTGAGCGGCAGCGTGTACTCTGTCGACGGAGCGTGGTGAGCGGTGCAGCCGGAGTGGGAGCCGGGTCTGTCGGCGGCGCTCGCGTTCAGGGGGTGCCAAGGAAGCGCCAGCTCTCTCCTGTTAAAAGGTAGCTGCAGTATTCTTCAGAGTAATGGACGAATGCCATAATTACACGGCTCCTTTCAGAAGACGTCCTCAGGGTCGACGGTGAAATCTCTGCCGTTCTCCCGCACGTGCTCCCTCTTAGTGTCTCGTTTCATAGGCTTGCGCATATCATATGCATCTTCGCCACCGGCCGAAGGATCGTTCACATTCTCCCCGTAGTAGTCCTTGACCACACGGAAGACACTGTAGCCCATGCTTTCGTAAAAACGTATGGCACGCAGGTTGCTCTTGCGGACGAACAGGTCCACGAAGTAGGCGTTGCCCTCTTCGCCTGCCACTTCGAGTTTCTCCGTGAGGATCTTGCCGATGCCCATGCGACGCGCCTCAGGTGCCACGGTCAGGGCGGTAATATGGGCATGCCAGGGGAGATAGTGCTCAGACATTTTGAAATAGTCGGGAGAGCTCTCGAGCTTGCCCATAACTGTGCCCGTCGGTCAGTACGGGGCATTTCGCGATCCACTGTTCGTCACGACGGGTATGGCCACTCACTATAGCCGATGATGTTCCCCTTGTCATCAACGGCCACCTGGAACATGGAAGGCCATTTTGCGTAGTACTGGAGGTAGAAGCTCAAGTCGTACGTCTCGGTTAGAGGATCCAGGTTGCATTTGGAGATCTTGTTCAGATCACTGGGCTGGAAGCGACGGAACGACGCCATTGCGACGGGGAAATAGGCACCCCGGATGGGGGGAAGCAAAGTGCCCAGAGTCGACGGTGCGACAAGAGTAGCTGGAGGGGGTGGTCGCTGTCTGCCGTCGCTTCGGAACACGGCTGCAAATGGCCCCTACAAGACCGAACCACGCGGGTGCTGAGACACGCGACTGTAGAGTGCGGAGTGAAGGAGGAGCCAAGTGTATCGAAGGTATGGCAGTTGGTGTACAGTTGGCGGCGGCAACTACTTAGCCAGACGTCTCCAGCTGGGTTTCTGGCCGCTCGCGAAAGAATGGGATATGAAGCTCTCCATCCCGCCGGAAGCTGGAATTTCCACCCAAACGTCCTGTTGCCCCACCACGACAAAAAGGGCCAAAGGTACCGCACCCGCAGCCAATTCCGCAAGCTCTGAGACGTACCTAATAATACAACATCCGACCATACCGAGTTCCTCGGGTGCACGATGACGATTTATAGACACCTCGGGTTTCGGTAGTTTCGGTACCTATCTATCCACCTCATAAGACACACCCGTGTCTCATAGTGAGAGGTACCTCAAGTACTCGAGTGCCTATTTGGCTGTGGCGGTTTTGGAGCAGCCATGGATGAATTGCCAGCGTCTTGAGACAGAACCAAAAGGGGCGACCAGAATGGCCTTGCATCGGTCGACCGATTCCACCAGAGCTTGTTCAATGCACCACCGTCGCAAAGCGCGTGCGTGCAACTTCGATTTGCCATGGTCCAATTAATGGGGGGTACGGATGTTGAGTCGTGCGGTCGGCCGGGGCCAATTTGTGGAGGGGAGATCTCGAGCCAACCTACCTTTCCTGGGTCCATTGGCAAGGCGACGGTAGATGAACGTCAATCAAACCGGAACCTCACTCCGGGCGGTAGTCTTGGTGCGGCTGCTTGTTCGCGTGCCCAAAGCACAAGCACTGTTTCTCCCCGATGCCTGCGTCTGGCGGCACGGCGCCTCTAGCCGTCGCTCGCATGCACGCCCGCGGCAAGAGGTGTGTAAGTCCATGGACTGGGCGTACGTAGTATGAAGAGGTTCGTATGGTCAGTAAAGGCTCGAATGCGAGAGGACGGTTCGAACAACTATGCGGGTGGTGAGAGAGCTACAACGTGGCTGGTTCCATTACGGGCACCCAACGCCAGCAAAACGGCGACCAGTATCGGGCACCGGCACTATCACCAGGAACAGCGACGGCCAAAAAGACAAACAGCAAACGTGCCAGTTCTAGTCAGTACTAAGATAGGGAAGGAGACAGCATTCTCCAATGGCCACCCTCACGCGCGTCCGTACGTTTGGTAGGATACAAGGACCGTCCTTGTCCATGCTTTGTGTCGCTTGCCTAGCGCTCCTCGTCGTTGACCCGGCGGGCTCTCAAGCCTCCCGGACTAACTTGATCGGCATGGGATGAAAGGACAGGTCGGTAAATAGTATGGCGATGGGGAATGGGATGATGTGCGAAGCAACGCATCCATCATTTTGCCTGCATGCATATCGACCAGGTGTCGCCCACGGAACTCATTGCTTCTGACGTGGTTCGCAGCGGATGCCAAAGTCTCCTTTCCCCCTGTCTCGGCCACAACAACGCTGCCGCTGCCGCCGCCGCTGCCGCCGCCGCCGCTGCTGCTGTTGCTGTTGCCATCCGAGCCCAGGTCGATAGGTTGATTTTTTCCCCGATCCCTTCTCTTCTTCTGCTTCCTCCTTCCTCTGTCCTCAGGTACCAAAAGGACAAAGAGGTGTGGCATCAGGCGCCCCGACATTCTGCACACGCGCCTCGGGCATCCGGGGTCTATTCGGTAGGGGGCTCTTTGCTATACACGCCTGGTCCTTGTCCGCATCACTTATGCTCCATTCTCTTCCCCAGTCCCCTGCATCCCCTCTCTCCCTCCCTCCCTCCCTCTCTCTTTCTCTGCCACCACACTCGCTCGTTCGACTCCACCCAGCGACAGGAAGGGAAACGAACAATCAACAGCCATAGCCAGGACTACTAAGCAGAGCAAACCCACTGGAGGCTTCTTTGTCTACATACCTGCCTACTGCTACTACCCACCTCCTCTTCTTCTCGCCTTCTCCAAGCCACGAACGTGTAGCCGCCAGCAACGCGACCACGGGGAAGATAGAAACAAAGAAAACAAAAGGCCAAGACCGGCACTGCAGGCACGCACGACCCTGATTGTGGTGGGACGCCCTGCCGATAAATTAATTACCTACTATCCAAACAAGTACATGTACCTAACCTAACCTACCCAAAAGCAAGCAACCCTTTCCCCAGCGACGTTCCCGCCCACTGCCGGCCTCGAGGCTGCTGATCATTGGCACCTGACAATACCCGTTCTACCTGCAGGGGTCCTTTTTGAAAAAGCCCCTGGCGCCGACTGACGGCCGCCATCCACCACCCCCGCGATAGAATGCCCTCGTCTCCGCGAACACCGCGGCATTCGCGACATTCGTCCACCATGGAAAACTCGTACCCCAACTCCAGCCCGGGCGGCTCGCCCATCGTGCGCATGGCCTCCAAGTCGTCGATAGACCGCAACAGCATCAATGAACAGGACCTCAGCATGCTCGGTAACGCCGACCAGGGCAACGGCCTGGGCAATCTCGCAGACGAGCTGGCCGATGCTCTCTCGGGCTCGGGCGACGAAGACGAAGAATACTACGAAGACGGCGAGCGGCCACCCGAAAACGGTGTCGGCAACGACGACCAGGAGCCCGACCGAGCCCGACCCGGCGCCGACGGGGTTCGGGATACTGGCGCCGATGGGGCAAGCCAGGACAGCGGCCGGCCCACCCACAAGAAGAACCAGATGAGTCTCAGCCTGCCCAAAGGACGAGGCCACCGCCGACAAGGAAGCAATTACGACGGGAGCGAGTACGGCTCCGACTCAGACCTGGAATCTCCAGGCATGCCGCCCAGCCTGGTCGCCAGGATAGACGCCGTCGACTCGTTGGCGCGGCGGGGCACCGAAAGGAGTCCCGCCGACGACGTGTTCAAGCGGGTGACGGACGGCCTGCGGGACCTGGGCTCGCAGTCGGGCGTCGAGGGAAGCACCACGAGGCTGATCACGGCCCATTCGGCTCTGGCCACGCACGTGGCTCACCAGACCCGACAACTGCACAACCTTACCTTCCCCCTGCTGTCGCCTCTCGTGGCGCCACCCGACGCTGAAACCATCGACGAGCTCCTGCCGGTGCTTGTTGCGCTCGCCGAGGACGTGCCTCGGCCCACGACGCCGGCATATAACTCGCTCGGCGCGTTGCACTCGGTGACGTCGGACCTGGTCCAGACGCTCAACTACTTGTCCGATACCCTCCAGATGTCACGGCAGACGACGACAATTGCGACGAGGCGACTGAGGTCGGCCAAGGAAATGGTGGCCGAGATGAAGCGGGAGGAAGAACTCAGAGAGGAGGGCGAGCGCTGGCTGAACAAGGGAAACTGGGGCGAACGCCTCGAGAAACGCGAGTGTGCCGGCATATGTGCCGACGTGGTGGGCGGTTTCGAGGAAGTCTGCGACAGCTGGCGGGCGAGACTGCTTGCCCAGGCCGAATCGGCGTGATGAACGACGGCATTTTTTAAACTCCCTGGCCCTGCCAAACCCTCATTCGGGTTGCCCCTCCTCGCGTCTGCTTCGCCGTGCAAAAGCCGGCCGGCGTGGATAGCCGGAACACGAGCGAAGTTGCCCCAACACGCGACCGAAGGGGCGGCACCATAGACATATCCCCCTTTGTAATGAACGGCAACATCTTCTGGACGCGGTTACACGACGTAGCAGCAACTTCCCGGCAGCATGACGGCGTTGGGTACATTGGACGGTAAAGTGAGGGTCCTCACTTGACGAGATGATGGAAGATAGAGCGGATTACTTGTGATTACGATGCGGGGGCGGGCCACTGGCATATAGACGATTTGCTACACGCGAGTGGTGAAGCAGCGGCAGGAATTCCGAGATTGAACGGCGTTGCCTTCCCGGGGGTCTATTTCCCACACCCCGCAGGGGGGGACAGACATTCTATGTTCTCCCCCATGACTCGGGTTCGCACCCCCTATTACCTACCAGCGTTACTGGGCTGCCGCTACCCATCTTGCCCGTCGCTAGTTCGCCTGGGGATCCCCCCATTCGTAGTCACAGGAACACCGCGCCGGAGGTTTACGTTTGGCCTCATATTTGGGTAGGTCATGATGGGATTTGGCCCGAATTAGGCATCGAGTGGTGAGTGGAGGGCACGCGTCAGGAAAGAAGACATGTTGCTAGCTAATCAGTACCTGGGGAAGATGTTGGGTATACAAAAAGAACAAGGTGGCGTAGCAGACGCGGCCACTTCGTATCCGGCCCAGAATCGGAACGCCTCGCCCTAAATGACGAGTGGATTACATGATTAGTAAAGACCACTGCCGACTCGCGGGGGAGGGTTGGGGGTCTGCCCTTGCCCCTCCTCTCTCCTCCCGTCGCCTCCCCCTTTTCGCCCAACGCCTCAGCCAAGCAAATACACATAAGCGCGTGGCTTCGTTGAAACGAGCCTTCTGGTATCATTTTGTGGAGAAAAGACAGGAAAATGCAGAGCGGCCGCGACGACGACGGGGACGACGTTGCCGGCAGGGCGCGGGCGGCCGTATTACTGGTCCACCATGCGGTAGATCTCCGTCTCGAGTCTCGAAATGGACGGGTTCGCCGACTGCAGAGGATGGTGGTGGTGGTGGCGTTGCGACGGGGGCGCATCGACGGCCGGAGTGCCGTTGCGGTAGTGGTGGGCGAGGGCGGCGACGGAGGGCACGCGGGCGCCGGCGCGGCTCGCGCGGCCGGCGGCGACGACGGCGCCGCCGCCGGGCTTGAGCAGGGGGTCGGCGTGGAGGTGGTGGTCGTCGACGGCGCGATGGGCGTCGGCGAAGCTGCCGAGGCTCATGCCGTCGCTGCTGTCGCGGCCGGCGCTGGGGCGGCGGATGAAGCGCTCGACGGGCGGGGCGTCGCGGGCGGGCCGCAGGCCGTGGGGGTCGGCCTCGTCGTCGACGAGCACCACCATCCAGACGCCGACGGCGCCGTTGGAGCCCAGCAGCGGCGTCGCGTGGATCCAGCGCGGGCGGCCCTCGGGGTCGGCGCGAGTCGTCCAGCGCACCTTGGCCGTCACGCCCGAGCCGTCGGCAAAGGCCTGCTCGATGGCGTCGCGCACGCGCGCCGAGCCGCCCACGCGCGCCAGGAAGTGCGACTGCAGCATGCCCGGCACGCGTAGGCTGGGCGACGCGAACAGCACCTTGAGCGACGGGTACGGCCGCACCAGCAGGTAGTGCTCGTAGACGCCGCTCAGCCGCCCGCCGCCGTCGAGGCTCAACTGCGGCGACGCCGCCGCCTCGCGTAGCCCCTGCCGACTCGACACAGTGCGCAGGATCGGGTCCGACTCCTTGCGGTTCAGCGTCGTGTCGTCGCAGATGAGCAGCCGCGGCTTGTGCCAGTTGGACACGTGCTCCTGCTTGGACATGTCCTCCTGCTTGACGCGGTGCATCGAGCCGCCGAACTCGCGGACGGTGCGTAGCTCCTGCATGTTAAACATGGCCGCCAGCTCGCGGAACTCGTCCCTTTCCTGCTCGGGCGACAGCGGCATCGGCTTCACCGCGTTCTCGTCGCTCTCGGCCCTCTCTGCAGTCTCGCCCTTCTGCCGCGCCGCGCGCGCCCGGAGCTCCTCGTGGTGGTCGGGCTCCCCGGGCGGGCCCTTGGGCGACAGCTCGGGTTTCTCGCGCTCCATGAGCCGGTAGAGCGACTCGAGCCCGGCGCACTCCTTGACGAGGCCCGAGACGTCCACCTGCGCGCCGATGCAGTACCGCACCGTCCCGCGGCTGTCGTACAGGGGCGCCACCATCAGCAGGTTCATGAAGGGCGTGCCGTCCCGTCGGTAGTTGAGGAACGTCTCGCAGTGCTCCACCCCCGCCTTGAGCTTCTCCCGGAGGCGGCGCACGCTGTGCGGATTCGTCTTGGGCCCCTGCAGGAAGCGGCAGTTGCGCCCGAGCACGTAGGTCATGCCGTACTGCGTCGTCCGGTGGAACTCTGTTGCCCCGTGGTTAGGAAGGAAGAACGGGCCGGAAAGAGGAGAAGAAGAACAAGAAGAAGGGGGCGCCTTGCGGCCGGGGGAAACTCGCCTTCACTGGCAAACACGATGGGGTTGTCGGGCCGCGACGGATCCGTGAGACAAAAGACCTCGGCCAAACCCTCGGACATCTCGCGGAGCGGTGCCGGCAGCGTGTCGGCGATGCGTCGCTTGATGGTCAAGCTGACGGTCTGGATGTACGTGTGGGTGATGTAGGCGGGGAGGTCCTCGTTGGCGAGTGTCTCGAACGCCTTGTCGGCCTTGGCCCGCAGCGACATGTTCACCGTCCGGGCCGCCGGATCTTCGGTAAAGTCGAGGCCTTTGATGGGGCTCAGGGCCTCGGCCACGGCGTTGGCGTAGTTGATGGCCCGCAGAGCCTTGAGCGTGTCCAGGTAGTAGACTAGCACGGGCACCGATTCGGGCCGGCAGCTGCAGAGGAAGGTGGTAAATCGCTGGAGCAGGACGGGGTCATCGAACACGACGGCCAAATGCTTGACAGAAAAGAGAAGTTCCGACTGCGTTTCGAGCGAGTACTGCTTACCGACGGCATGTGCGGGCACTACGAGGTCGAACGACGAAGGGTCGATCTCTTCCTCGGCCAAGGGCTCGAGCCCGTCTTCCCCGCCGGCTCTGGCCTGCAGCGGGGCGAGCGAGGTCGCTCCGAGGAAAGAAGACGCCGAGGATTCTGCCTTTGACCGTGATGAGAGAACGCTCTTGGGAGCTGACGAAGCTGTGCGGCTAACAGTATCAAGGAGATCCTCCTCAGCCTCGGGCGAGCTGAAGTGGGCAAAGGCCGCTTGGTCCCGATGGCTCAAGGCGCTGGGGTTACCGATTTTGTTAGCACTCGACGGCGCCCCGGGGCCCGGAGCAGCGGCCGCGACTCACCTCGGAGCTCTAGACCTTGTGCCGCCGAGCGTGTTTGGGTTGATGGGTCGCAGGGGAGGCGACTCGGGCTCGTCCCGAAAGCCGGGGCTCTGGCGCACATTTCTAAAGGCCTCCGGCGACGTGAGGAAGTCGACAACATCCTGTCGCCGGCTGGACCTCCTCGTCGGTATGTCGGGAATGGCTGCGCCGCCGCCTTCGTCGCTGCTGTGGAACGCGCCGATCGACCGAACACTCATGGAGCTCTCGCGCCCGTCGTTTAGAAACGACGAGGGCTCTCGCTGCGCCTGAGAGCTGGCGACGTCACGATGCGACATGTCGACGGTCCCCATGTGGACCTAGAGAGGAACCTGCCCACCGGGCACGGGCGACGGTCCGGGTTTTATTTCACCACACCGCGGAGGGGGAGGAGATGGGCCGCGGGACGGCTTTCTGGACGACAAATGGCGTCTCGATGACGTGGGCGAGACGGGCCGGAGCGCTAGGCGAGTCAGTGTATCGCGCGCTGGCAAGGCGGGAGAGGCAGTGAGAGGCCCCGAGTGTCGACACGAGAGACGGCTGAGGAGTTCGCGATGTGAAGCCAGAGTCTGTCGGACCTCATGGGACGCGAGCGGACAGGGAGGGAAGGCTCGGGGGGAGCATATCTATGTATGTAGTCACAGGCAGCTCCTGCAGGCGCAACCTTCCCTCCGACCTGTCAACCTCCCCCTCGTTCGGCCTCTGGTAGGTTTCGTCACTGCTGCGAGCAACATTGTACATTACACTCGCACCGATGACCCACGCGGCCACGGGCTCGATATGCCCGTCTCTGAGAATCCATGTTAGTGTGAGGCTAGCTTAGTGCTGGCAGGCGGCAGGGGCACAGTTGGTAAGTAGTACTAGTACAGCCTGCTGGAAGGATGGCGTGGCCGTTTCGTTCTTTTCTTTTTCTGCAACGCTGCCCTTCCCGGTGGCCCAGTCGCATCCCCAAGGGCGTTAGCCTGAGACATGTACGAAGCATATTCTCAGCCAAGAACAAGGCCCGAGGGGGATCCACGTTGAAATTGGCAGCACTGGCAGGTGGAGGAGGGCAGAGAGCGGGATGGAATTCGGATTCACATCCTGTCCCCGACGTGGCAGGCATGTCCTGGGCCAACCGAGACGATGCTGGCTCAAGTCCCGGCAGGGACGTAGGGAAAGCTCACGAGCGTTCCGCGGCTGGTGCCCGGCTAAGAATTGCCTGCCCCCGGGTACTCAACATTACTGGAATCCCAGAACCTCGTGTCCTTGTTGCGGCTGGCCGACTTACCGGCGTGGATTCCCCCCTAAAGCGGCCGAGTGCTGGTAATTTCTCTAGAGAAGATCAGAGGAGATCAGAGCAGGTTGTGGATCGTCTCGCAACACGCCGAAGCTGCGATCACGATGAAGATTAACTCTCTGCAAGATCGAGTTGGGTTGTGGAGGGGCAGTTTCAATGTGATCCCCTTGCCGAGCTTGCGTATTCGCCCGGAGAACCTGGCCCCATGGCCACCTGCCCTAGCTTCACATGGGAGCTGTTGGACCGCTACAATAGGCGCGCCTCGTTTTTACATGCCCTATCGGTAGCGAGAGCCTTGTATGAGCAGCCCGGCTAGCCCCGGCCCGAGGAGCGACCCCTTCCACCCGCAGGTACACGTACTGGTTTGCCAGGACGTGCCATGAGGGCGAGAGGGCAAGCCACGGCCGCTTGTTCTGGTGCGCTTGGCCTGGCCAGTGTAAAGCTTCCTTGGCTCGTCCGGGGAGCTGCTGGGCCGGCCGGGCCCGGGAATGCCTCAGCATGTCGTCCAGCGCTCGGAGGTGCGAAACCCAAACTCGAGGGCAACCAATCGCCGTTACCATAAGAGGTAGGAAGCAGTGCCATGGGGTGGCGTCGGACGTGGCTGAAGGTCATCCTTCGCCAGAGATGACTTTAACGAACACTATCTGGTTGGCATGCCGGGATGCCCTCGACTCGCACGAGCTGCCGGGCCCAACGCCAAGATGAGTTCTGGAGCTGTGGGGTGGGAACGGCATGGGTCATGCCGGCCTATAGGTAAGTGAGCTACTTTTAGGCCCTGGTGGGTAGCCATATTGCAGACGCGCTGATTACCACCCGACGAAGTTGGTCAATTTTGGGCGAATATGTAACAAAGCTATCAACCAAGCTTGGCGACCGGGGACATACTGACGGGCGGAGAGCGAGGTTGGCCGATAAACTGTGGCACAGCCAAATGGCAATGGTAAGTAGGTTCTCAGGTAGCCAGCGGTGGTGATACAGCGAAGGCAGAGTACGGAGAATCCAGCGGTAGCCTCGGTAAGATGGGCATCCACGCTGGTCAGCCAGCAGGACGAGTGGCTGTCCGAGCGCGCCGTCGTGAGGTGCGGCTTTTGGTAGATGACGAGCTGGCGTGACCGTACTGTGAGTGGAGGCTGATGGGCTGCCTCTGGGATTAGATTCTGCAGTCGTATTTGGGCGACCTCGGCCGCCCGACTCGGCGGGACCTCAACGGCTCCTACATCCGCCAGGCCGTTAAGCGTGGCTCCGTGGGCTGAGGGTGCGGCTCGATCGGTTTCTTGTGCGCCATCGCCATGCATCGACGACTACCAGCCAGCAAAATCGATAGTCGCCGAGGGTAAACGGAGACGGCGCGCGGGGCGAGCTGAATCAGCATCCATGACGAGCCCACTAAAGGGCAGTCTCCGTAAGGTCGCCCTCCCGCCCAGGCCGAAAGCAGCAATTTGCCGGGGCCGGCCATCGCAACGCAGGGCCGTTGGGTCGTCGTCGACTGTCTTCATAGACATCGCTTACCTTCCGGCAACGCACAGTTGCCGATTTGGGCCTTGACGTTGCAGTGAACCCGCTATCTGTCAGGGCAACCGGGTCTGCCCATGCCGTCGGCTGGGGCCCCGAAAGGCTATGGCGGACACGGCTAGTAGAGAAGTGCCGCACGTCACTGAGGGGGAACCTATCGGCCAGCGAGCCGGCCATGGAGCCCCGGGAGACTGGGCATGACCTGGGTCAGTTAGAGGCCTTGAACCATGGTGAGTTGTATTCTCTAGCAATCCCCCGGTGGGTCCGGTCAGTTCCAGCTAGCTGAATAGTCCGCTACTCGGGTAAGCGCATAAAGAGCCAGTCAGAGTCGTCCTGTCCGGGTCCCCTGACCACTATTGTCACTCGCGCCTTGTTGGCTGTGAACCGTCGCGGATGGTGCCGAGCGAGCGCTGCAGCCAGGACATGCCACGGCATGCCAGGGCAAGAGAAATCGTTTGACAGGCGCCAGACGACTAGGTACTTAGACGTTCTCGGAACCGTTGACGATCGATCCATGTGCGCAGCTCATGGCGGCTTTACGTCAGCATCCCAGCTTCACCCATGCACGTCCAGCAGGAAGTGGGCACGACACGGCGCACACTTCGAACAACAACCCGGTGCTGGCGACCACTGCCGAAATGCAGCGATGGGCAGTTGCGGTGGGGACCTCCAGGGGATGCAGGGGTGTTGCAGGGGTCGTCGACGACGCCCTAACCCATTAGCCCGAGAAGCTATTTCTGACATTTGTCCATAGAGTTCCCATGCGTGCCCCCATTTTGCCCATGCCCATGCCCATGCCCATGCCAACCCATCGCTCGTGTCTCCCCTGATCTGCCGTCAGCGACTGTCCGGAAGGGACTGGCTCCGCGTGAGCTGGGGGGAGGGATTCGGGGCATGCGGGTCACCGAGTCTGGCACTTCGGTCCCATGGTCCTCCAATAAACAGCGAGTACGTCCGTGGCTGTGAATCACTCGGACACATGAATCATTGGCGAAAGGCAGATAACAAGATAGGTATGTACCGAGAGACGTCCGGCTGCAGCACTCCTTGGGGTAGGCAGGTCTTATTTTAGCTACTTCTCGTGTCATTGTTGATGCTGGTGCTCGTCATTGCGACTTCATCTAAGACGTTCACTCCTCTTACTCATCCCCTCAGAATTCCTTTGTTGTTTCCGCCTTGGGAAACGCGCAGACTCATGAGAATCGTCGTTGCTGGCCATACTTTGCGGAGCATAACCACCGCGGCCTTGTTTGGAGGTGCGTACATAGTAGCAAAACGCTGAATCGCCGGTGCATCCATAGATTCGTACAGGCAGCAAACTCTACGAAGTCTACAGACGAAATAAGAGGGTGCCCTACCCTGTACCGCTCCACCAGCTAGCCTGGCTAACGTCTAACTCAAAATACTTGCGGCAACACCCTTCACTTACCCCGGGGGGGACTTGATACAGCACGCTCTAGGTTGCATCTCGTGAATCACCAGCAAATCAACTCCAATAAAAGCCCTTCGGTTTGGATCAATGACCATGCTCGCAGCCCCCTTGTGTCCTTGCGTATCGATGTTTCGACCACCCACGGAAGTGGCAGGTGGCATTTGCTTCTTCTTTGGCTAGCAGCACCGGCAATGGTGACTGTTTGCGATGTACCGAAAAGGCTCTCTCGCAGAACTCCATAAATAAAGTACTTAACTAGGTACTCCACTCCAACATCATTTATTCATAGGGCCGTCAGCGAGTTGTGAACTAATGACGACGCCCAAGTCTCATCCTCGATAAACAATCTCAAGGCTTCCCAAGCAAATCGAGCTGGATCCAAAATACAGCAGCCTGGGGGGGGGGGGGGGGGGGGGGTGAGTGTGCAAAGGCCCAGCAATGCTCTGAGTATGCATCACCTGCAGACGTCGCTTGTTTTTGGGAATGTCTTCACTGAACGCGTATTCAATCCAAACCATTTGCCTAGTTAGATAAGAAATGGTGTTGAGCCATCTATAAATGTATTGAAGAAGCTCTAACTACTTTTATTTCGTTTTGATATCCGTCAACTTTCAAAATCGCAGGGTCGCACTACATGAGGGGATTTGACGAGCTTGATGCCCTAACTTTGAGCCTCACCATAACTCAAGATCGTAGACCTTATTTTTGTAGCCACTGCAGATACCGCACCGTATGATGTAGTTGAGTCGTTCAGGGAAAAAATGCAGTCACCAGGCGAGAAAGTGGAACAAAAAAGCGCCCCAGCAGCTCTACTAGAGCAACGCCGGAAGACTGTCATAGCTTGGGCCCTTCTCTTGTCCATCCCCTCGCCAGGGCAGGACGTACAGGTAAATACATTACTTCAAGAGGCGAATTCCGTAAGCAGTAGGGGTGGCTCACTGGAGAAAATAATTCTAGGCACCTTTCCGGTGAGTTCGCGCTGTGGAATTTTTGAGTTTGCTTGAGATAGGCTTGTAAAGTATCAGGCGTGATGTAAAGAAACGATGTATTGCTTCGATGTCAATGGCCGCATCGGTGTGGGTAACACGTAGTGGGATTTCAGTCAAGGTCCCTTTACCTGGGCAACTACTATTTGCGGCCCCAAGACCTCGTGCGGTCCTTGCCGCCAATATCAGAAACCATGAAACCGAGCAGGTCCAATGTGCCACCACGCCGAGGACAGATCGAAATCGAGACAGAAAAGCCAGAATTCGACGGGAGAATATGTAATATCCATCGAGCCGGCCATGAACCGAGCCCTTGGCGACTTATGGATGCGAACTTACCAAGTCGCCCACACATTCTCCCCACTAAAATGTATGTACTTGCAGTCACCGAACGGCGCCCAATTTGGCCGCGGGGGCTCCAGGTTTAGAATTATTCCTGCCTTTCGGCGACCAAGTCCCAGCCGCACGTCACCGGGGCAGTTGCTGTTTGTAGCGCCATCTGCGAAGGCCCTGATAGCCCGCTGTGGTTTTTTTTTTGGAAACATCACGGCATCGTTTCCCGACTCTTTTTCTCGCACCGCCCGCGGTTCGAGTCCGCCGTCCCGGGACGCTCCTCCCTCGCCAACAAAACAGCGCAAGACGCAGAGACCCCCAACTTCGAGGAGGTTAGAGACAGAGAGAGGCGGCATGGCGCCCGTATCGCAGCACTCCCGCTCCCATGCGCTGCTACTCTTCCAAAAACTTCTCAACTTGCGCGATGGCGCGAGTCCCTTAACGCTGGTCCTTGACACCCTAGAACAGAGTGCCAAACCAGTGCTTCGCGAGTTTGCGGCCCGAGCCAAGGTCGGTACTTGTCCGTGTTTTACTTATACCAAGGGCGCGAACCCCCCCCCCTTCTTCCTCCCCTGTGCGCCCCATTCCCTACACAGATATACCTACTAGTTGCACAGGGCGGTCGTTTATGTGAATCAGAACCCCGTCTTTCCGCTGGGCGGCGGGGGAAACAGACAGCCAGCCGGACCGACTTGGTTCGGTGAGTTGGGCATTTGTTGATGGTGATATCGGTTCCCAGGTGTCCAAGGGCAAAATCATTTTCGTTTCTTTCGCCACACTCAAGAAGCCCGCCGAAGCCGACGTCTTCATTATAGCCCGCGGGAAGACGGCCGAGGTACTGCGCCCCGAGATCCTCTCTCATTATCCCGCGGGCACCCCGGGACAAACGCACAGTAAGAGCCGCCCCCTCCCACAGTCCTTGCCCATCTTCGGCCCCTTCTCATCTCGCGCCCGTATAGAAGTTCTCGTTCTCATAGACGCCCTCAACCCCCTGGCGGCGGCGGCCCCTTCGCACCTGGCACCGTTCCTCTCCAGCCTCGTCACCCAGCCCGCCGTCTCGCTGGTGGCCGTCTACCACGTCGACGTGCCGCTGGTGCTGCCGCGCTCCTTCAACGAGTATGAGCCCCAGCCACTGACGGTGCTTTCGCACCTGGCCACCGCGATTCTGCGCGTGTCGAGCCTGTACCAGGCCGTCGAGCGGAAGCGCGCCCGGGACCGCAGTCTGCAGGAGCCCGAGTGGGGGCTGAACGAGGACCGCGAGGGCGTCCTTGTGGGTCTGCGTGGCGGCAAGGAGGCGGCCGCCGGCGGATCCGGCTGTGAGGAAGGCCTCGTGATCGAGATGGAAATCCGTCGGCGTAGTGGCCGCTCGGTGGGCGAGAAGTTTGTTCTGACCCCCTCCCCGGGGGCTGGCGGCGCCAAGGAGAGAGCGGGCAAGATGGACACAGCCAGGCTACTTCTACTCTCCGATCACAACATGTTCCGGTGTCCGGACGAGGCCGGCCAGGGCGAGCAGGCAGGAGAAGGCGACGAAGCCGAGATCACATTCAACCTGGGCTTGACCGAAAAGCAAAGGAGAGATCGCGAGGGCATCGTCCTGCCCTACTTCGACGCGCAGACGGACATCGGTGCAGGAGAAGGCGGTCGGATTCTGTACGAGATGGGTCGCGAGGACGACTTTGACGACGAGGAGGACGAGATATAGGCTTCTTGATTCGCAATTAAGACATGAACAAGCCAGGCGTACGATGGATGGCGGACCTCCTAGCATGCCCTTAGCAGCTTCGTAATGTTACATCTAGATGCGGCTAGGCACAGACATCACGTCTGGAATCGTCAGCATGGCCGTCTCTATCTGGTTCTGGTCGCCAAATCGATAGCGCCCACGCTCGTCTTTCATAAAACGTCGGCTTGTCACGGGCGAGAGACGCTTTACTCGTCGACCTGCATGCCCTCGCCCGCCTCGCCCGTCTCGGCTGTCTCGCCTGATGCATCTGCCTCGTCCGCCACACTGTTGATCCAGTCCTTCACCTCTGCGCCATCGTGCACCTTGAAGTACTCGAGGGCCTTCTTGCCCGGCTCCTTCAGGCCCACGACGCCCACGGTAGTGTTTTCCACCGTCAGCTCGCGATCCTGCACCAGCGTCTCCTTCAGGGCTCGCAGGCCGTGCTTGATCAACTCCTCGCGGCTGCAGTCGGCAAACTTGTCGGCGTTCTTCTCCAGGTACGTCCGCGCCATTTGTGACCGGGCACCGATGGCGCAGGCCGTCATCTCCTGCGTCATGCCGCTGGGCTGGAACTCAAACAGGTGGGTGCCGGTCTCGTCGACGCCGGCGATCAGGAGACCGACGCCGTAGGGACGTTTACCGTACTGTTGCGTGTTCAGCTGGGCCTTGTCGCCGATCAGGGATACGAGGGACTCGAGCGGCATGGCGCGGTCGTAGGTGAGGCGCTGCGAGAGGCACTGGTTCTTCATGAAGTTGGAGAGGACGCGGGCGTCGGATGTGAGACCGGCAATGGCAAGACCGACATGCTCGTCAACCTCGAAGAGCTTCTTCTGGTACGACGAGAGCTCCTCGGCATTCCGCTACGCGATGGCGATGCTTGTTAGCCGGGCGGGAGCTTGTGCCGATAGGTGTTGGGCGTTGGGCGGGAGCGCGGGCGATGCGTACCTTGATAGCCACTAGTACGGCATGGGTCTTGCTCGTCAGGCCCACGACGACGGAACCCTGCTTCACGGCCTCGGCGGCATACTCGACCTGGAATATTCTGCCCTGGGGCGAGCTGGGAGCTGTTAGCGAGGGCGCGGTGGAGCGGCGGTGCCGTGGTGCCGTGGGCAGCTCACAATGTGACGGAATCGTTGTCGTAGTTGTTCCGGAACATGGCGACGGTATGTCAGGTGCGGTTGTGAGACGGGGGCCGGAGAGCAGAGGGTTGCGATGCGAGGTGTGGACTTCTAGAAGGGGATGTTGGCGGAGGGTCGAGCGAAGAGGAATCGAAGGCGGCGGGCGTTGGCGAGGCTGATGGGTGTGTATGGATGCAGCACCTAGGGAAGGCACAATGCTATGGAGGGATGGTGAGGCAGCACCTAGCTTGCGCAGCGATTAGCCTAGGTCGGGCTGGTACCTCTTTACCTGCCTGCATCCCCTCTACCAAGGCTGATGGACCCATGTACACTTATGTACAACCCATGACGGAGCTGAAGCTGCGAAGCCAGAGCTCGAGCTTCCGCCAACGCCTGCACAGGCAGCACCATGAAGATGGATCTTGGGGAATATGAGATGCCATTGGGTACAGTTTTCTTTCTACATCTCGTCTATATTATGCCCAGGTGCTCTCGATGTGTTTGAAGTATGTATACTGTTACTTGACAACCTATCAAGTGCTAAGGTGCAATGCCAGCTTCCCAATGCTTGCTTATTGCTGTTCTGCTGCAGTTTGCTGGGCTCTAGGTTGGCCTAGTATGGGCTCTTTGGCTCCTACTTTCAGGGCTCCTACCTAAGCTGGACAGGCGGTCGAACCCCATTTTCGGAGTTGTCTGGTACATACATACCTACCGGGGCTACATTACTTAACCTACATCCCATAAAGCCTTAGCTCATGCCACTGTGGCTCGAGCTCCTCAAATCAGGCTGACGCAAGAGTTGTAGCAACCAGCGAGACCAGAAGGCGAATCCGAACCTAGGCTGTAGGTTGGTTATCTTCGGCTCGTGCCTGGGCCCGACGTATTGCGAAGCTTCGTCAACAGCCTCGTTCCTACCTCTCGCACTACCAACCACCCACCACCACACCACGACGACGCTTGCGACGCCCGACGGTCCGACTCTGCTCGCCATTTCCCCCGCGTCTCCCCTGCGTCGCCTCCTCGTACAGCCCACCATGGCGGCCGCCGGCCTCAAGACCATCATCGCCCTCTCCTTCGTGCTGGCAGTCGGCTTCCTCCTCGTCATCCTCTCGTGCGCCCTCTTCAAGGTCTACTATCCGCTGCTGGTTGTGGCTACCTACGTGCTAGCCCCTGTGCCCAACTGGATAGCCAGCCGCTGCTCCAACCCCGACGACTTTGTCGAAAGTTCAGGCAATGCCGTGCTCGACCTCGGCCGCTTCTGCACTGGCTTCCTGGTGGTCATGGGAATTGGTGAGTGCCCCAACGCCTCGGGGCGGCAGACGTGATGGGTCCAGGACGCGGCCTCTGGCTTCTTGACGTGCGAAACACTTGCTGACCACATGCGGTCTCGCCTAGCCTTGCCCGTCGTGCTCGCGCATTCCCACCTGATCCAGATGGGCGCGATGGTGATGTGCATCTTCGGCGGACTGCTGATTTACGGCACCATCGTCAGTTTCGGCATGTTCTTCACTGAGGAACAGGAGTTCTGAGCGCCGGCTGCAGACCGAGACGGGAGGCGCGATAAGGCCTCTCCTACCGGGCAAAATGTACCATTCACCAACAAAGAGCTAACTTGGTAGCATCGGGGGACCTTGGGAGCGCCGGCAGGGATAGCCAGGGCAGTGATGCGACGCGCCGTTCGGCTCTCCCGGATAACCTGAACTGCGTTTTGCAAATTCTTTCAAGTCTGGTGTTATACCTATGTACCTGCAGCAGCCACGCTTGTCTTGGTGTCTGATTGTGTCTATCTGGATAGTAGCGTATGAGCAAGTGCAACGACTTTCCATATCCCGGCTATACATGCTTTAGTTGTTTTCCCAGGTCAAGCCGTACCGCGCCGGCGATACCTCGTACTCGCGCAGCGCCTTGATGGCGCCTTCGGCATCGTTGGCCGTCACCAGGATGTCGGCGTTGCCGGCGCGCAGGAACTCCTGATCGACGGCGGTCTTGATCCACTGCAGAAGCCCATCGTAGAAGCCGTTGATGTTGAGCACGCACACACCCTTGTCATGGATCCCAAGCTGATTCCACGTTGCCGTCTCGAGCAGTTCCTCCATTGTGCCGAAGCCTCCGCTCAGCGCAATGAAGCCGCTGCCCAGGGCCGCCTCCAGCACCTCTTGCGCCATCATTCTCTTGCGCGTGTGCATGTCCTTAACTACGGTCGTCCTGCCGTATACGGACTCCTCGGGGATGTGGTAGCCGTTAGCATCCACCTCGTCCGAGTACGTCGAGTCGCGCTCCCACTTGACGAGGGCTTCAGGGATGATGCCGTGCACCGCGTCAGGGCCCGAGATGGAGACAATGGTCTTGGCCACTTCCCCCATCAATCCGACGGTGCCGCCGCCGTATACTTGACCGAGGTCAGCCAGATCATTGCCGGTGGGGAGCAAGGCGCCCCGGACTTACCCAGCGAGATGTTGTTCTTGGCCATGGCACGGCCCAGCGCGCGCGCCGCCTCCAGATGCGCCGGGTCCTTGCCCTTGGCCGAGCCGCAGTAGACACAGATCTTGACCTTTCGTTCTGCCCCATTCGGCCCGAGGTTGGTCATCGGCGTCTGCGTCCGGGTCGCGGGCACCGAAGGGAATGGGGTAACACTGCCCGACTCCATTGCGTCGTGTATCATGATGTATGTCTCTATATATGGGCGAACGAAACCAAGAAGAAGCTGCTATCTCGGGACTGGAGAAGGGAGCGTCGTGTTGAGAGGGAGTGGGAGGAAAGTAAGGGGGAAAACAAGAAGGTGAAGGCCAAACGATAGTAGCCGTGATTTATACGGTGAGGGGAAGGACCAGCCACACGATTGTTGGCAAGAGGCAAGACACGGAAAGTCAATACGATCCGCTCAGATTCACCGACGACAGTTTTTGGTTAGAAAAGTGATCCTTTACGTAAAGGCATGAAGGGATCACGGTATACGACGTGGATGACTTTTGGGGGCGAAGGGAGATTCCGTCGCAAAAGCTCCAGGTGTGTACGCTGCGTAACTTGAATCGCAGTGAGTCACGTCATTTATGATGGCGTTGCCAATCGAGGACGGGGCAACTCGTTTACTGGGCCGAGAGAGTAGGCGTCCGGACAGCTTGGGCCCACGCGGCCAGCAATATTGTGTCGACGACCGACCAACAGAAGCCCATTGTGCTGCCTTTGGGGCGGTGGTGGTTGAGCGGCGGCGAAGACAGAGCTTCACAGCTTTTCCAGGGTCGTCCTTGTGTGTTCTGTCATGAGCTCATCATTCGCCAATCAAACCCGCCCTGGGCTGAACTAATTGGACCCGACGAAGACGACTCATGTTTTCCCCCAATGCAGTCGGGACAAGAAAGCAAGCGCCACGGCTACGTGCGACAAAAACCAAGGGGAAATCTGAAAGCGCTCATTCCTGCGGTGGTATTGAGAGCCACGCTCAAATGAGGCTGATTATACCATATCGGTGGAGATACAGGTGTCTTGAAGTCTTCCCGCCTCTTTCCTTTAGTTGACAAGGGGTAGTAGGATGGGGGCCACGTTCCACTTATATACAGGAGAATGGAAGCCAACATACACGCACGCTATGACTAACCCATTCGAAACCATCTCTTACTAAAAACACAACAAGCAATCCAGCCACCTGTTTGGATGTAGCAGAAAAGCCCGGATACAGGACTGGGCAATCCATGCCAGACCGGACCCTGTGACGGGGCAAAACACCTCAAACGTGTGTTGTCCTCTACCCGAGTCTAAAAAACAAAAACAAAAGAAACTCCCGTCTGATTGCTTTCATGTGGATAGCTACCTTTATTCACGATGTAGTACGACATCTGTGGTGAATGTACGCTGGCAAGCCCAGCGCCTATTCGCTCGCCAATAGCGGCGTGGGTTACTGTCACCTTCCCGAACAGTATACTATTCGAAGAAACGGCAAGTATGCTCAAGTAACGAATCTCGGGATTGATGGAGGGAGAGCTCGATAGAGTGACGGAAAAATAGAGGGTGATCGCCGCCCCCATGTGCGACTTATCGGTAAATGCACCATGGCACGCCAGGACACATATTCAAGATGGGTGACAGTAAGACTGAACTGGTAACAATGCATCTCTACGAAGTAGGAGCACGTATGAGGGCGTTACCCCAAGTATTTTGAGTTGGACGATAGGCAGGCTAGTGCCGGAGGGGTACAGGGTAGGGTCCTCATTTCGTCTCTGAACTTCGTATGTAAGGGTACATGTAGGTGGCTTGATATTCCACCTGTAGCAAAGTACCACCTAGCGGACCCCACCCAACCGTCCTGCGGGCCTGGAGCAGCGCACGTGTACTCCGTACACACTTCCCCTCCAACCATGGGATGGTAATTGGGAAACTGAACGAGCTAGTAGAGGCGGTTCTGCATGCCTGGTGCCTCGGCGCTCCAGACTGCTTTGGGAAGTACATACCCTGCAGATAAGAAGAGGCAGTAGGTTTGTCCGCCTCCTCACAAAAAGGCCAGCTCACGGTAAGGGAGTGTTAACAAAAACAACTTGGTCTGCCTCCCAAGACCAAACAAAAGCCCACCCTACCGCTTCGTGAACGTGTCGGGACCACCTTGGACGTACACACTTTACCGAGCCACGTCCTCCGACCTCAAGATGCCCGCAGAGGCTGTCGCGGCCGGCGATGCTGCCCAGCAACAGCAGCAGGGGGGTGGTGTGAGTTTCTTCCTTCCCCTGTTCTCCCGCGCATCGCGCGCGCGAAGCTTCTACGGCCGAGACTGACGAGGAGCATTGTGCCTTCAGCAGTCGATGATGTACAAGATTCTCCAGGGCGTCGCCATATGGTACGGCGTGCAAATGGTCACGAAGCAGTTTCTGAGCAAGCCGCAAACCACCGAGGTCAAAGATGCCTCTGGCAACGTGGTCAAGGTCCCCGCCACCACGGCCGACATACCCGCCTACCAGCTACGGCCAAAAAGCCTCGATGAAGGCGCCGTCCACAATTCGATTCCCCAGCGTATCGCGCCCATCTGGCCGACGGACAGCGAGCTGGACCTCGTAGTGACCCTCTCAGACTCCTACGTGCCGGTTCCCATGCCGCAGATACCGCCCGAATACGTCGTTTTGACCGAGAAGGAGTTCAAACTGGGCAACTACAGCGACAGGCGAGTCGCCGAAACCACCTTTCACGTTCCCAAGGCCGTTCAGGAGAATGGCACCCTATGGGGTCACTTCTACTTCGGGCTTAAGGACGCCGTGCTGGACCCTCACCAGAAGGGTTTCGACCCGGCCACGGCCATGCATTTTGCCTACCCGCTTACACAGTATATCCCGAAGAAAAAGGCCGCAAAGACGCGCAACCTCCTCGAAGAGAGGGAGGTTGAAGATGAGGTTGAAGAGGACCCCACGCCTGGGCCCACCATCGCCAGCTACTACCACCCCAACATTAGCTTGTCCTTCATTCCGGACTCGGGCGTCATGAATTTCGTGCAAACCCCCGTCGCAGTTCGTCAGTTCCTTAACCTCGAAACGACGGGGGCTCGCGATGGGACCGGCCAGAACACGTGGTACTACCCCCTGCTGTTCATCAATTCCTTCTGGCAGTTGAAGGCCCACATGACGGTTCTCAACGACACTGTGCAGACGCTGCCTATTCGGATCGACCTGAACAACTTGAGGAACTGGCAGTTCAACATCATGGCAAACATCGAGCTGAACGCCCGTGAACAGGCTCGGCAGGCCGCCTTTGGAGGTCCTATGCCTGGTGGCGGCGACGGCAGCGAGATCGAGATGATCAAGGAGATCTTTATGGACACCAACCCTTGGCTTCTTGGAGTCACGGCTGTGGTCAGCATTGCACACATCTTCCTTGAGATGCTGGCGTTCGGCTCCGACATTGCACACTACCGCAAGAAGAAGGACAACGTGGGCATCTCGGTTCGCTCCATCCTGGCCAACGTCTTCATGCAAGCCGTCATTTTCCTCTACCTGGTGGACAACTCGCAGAACACGAGCTGGATGATTCTCGGCGGCCAGGGCGTTGGCATCGTGATTGAGCTCTGGAAGATCACGACCATCGTCAACGTCCGTGTTCGACCTGCGGAACCAGGCTCGTGGCTGCCCTACAAGATCAGCTTCGAGGACAAGTACAAACTGAGCGAAACGGAGGAGAAGACCAAGGAGTACGACGAGATCGCCTTCAAGTACATGTACATGGCCGGCGTTCCCCTGCTGGTCGCGTACGCCGCGTACTCGCTCTACTACGAGACGCACAAGTCGTGGTATTCCTACGTCATTGCCACGCTGGTTGGGTCGGTGTACGCGTACGGATTCCTCATGATGGTGCCGTCCCTCTACATCAACTACCGGCTGAAGAGCGTAGCGCACATGCCAGCCAAGGCGATGATGTACAAATTCCTGAACACCTTCATCGACGACTTGTTCGCCTTCACCATCAAAATGCCCTTCTTGCACCGACTGTCGACGTTCCGGGACGACATCATTTTCTTCATCTACCTTTACCAGCGGTGGGCCTACAAAATCGACTACACGCGCGTTAACGAGTTCGGCCAGGGCGGGGAGGACGAAGAGGAGCAAGAGGAGGCCCTGAAGGCAGTGCCCAAGTCGCTGCCCAAGGTGGACGCGGGGGCCGAGAAAGTTGGTGGGGAGGCTAAAGCCACCGGGGCCAATGTTGGCAAGGCGACGAAGAGAAAGTAGACAGTCTGTTTGCCAGTCACCACAGGAGCGATCGGCAGCGAAAGGACAGGCGAA